>JAWDJE010000003.1:26706000-28094500 GCA_035047345.1 Bradypodion ventrale
CAGGGAGCATGTTTTGAACAGTCTGGAGACCATCTATATATATCAAAGCGAGGTGTAACGTTTGTGGGTCCGGTATAGAAATCCACACCTCTGGACCAACTGTGCTGAAACTTCACACACACCAACCTCAGGGGTGTGGGCCCTGTACTGTCAGGGTCCAGACCACCATGGGGGGCCCCACAAAATGGAAAAAACAAAAAACTACATGTCCCAGTGGGCACTGCAGCATGCCTCAGCCAATCGCTAAGGCTGGCACGAGCACGGGAGAGGCAGGACTACAGCTGCGCAGACACTACACTAACGGCTGACACCCACAGAGAATGCAGCCATAGGGTGCTCCTGCACCTCAGGCCAGAGAGTGAAGGGCCGCGGCGAGCGCAGCATCGCCATCGCTCTGGGAACCATGGCCCCAAAAATGGCGCCATTGCCCTGGAACTCATGTGCCCAGAGTGGAGTGCCTGTCACACAGAGGGCCGCCAGATACACCACAACATCTGTCACCTGCTTAAACACCCCCTGATGAAGAGGCCTCTGGCTGGGAAGCTGCCCATGGAGCAAACTACCTGGCAAGGTAAGGAGGGTGGCGGTCAGGAACTGTGGCTGGGGGCCTGGCCCACGCAGCCACAACAGGCCGCATGGGGGCCGGGCACACCCGCAGCCTAAGAGGGTCCGTGACCTTGCCCACTCCAGAGAACCGACCTGGGTGAGGCGCGGTATCAAGGTGACGGTGAGGCCATCGCGGCACACAGAGCTCCAACGCACAGTGACAATGGTGGCCCACATGTAACACCTGTGAGGCCCAGGAGGCCTCAGCGGCATACACAGGTGTGTGTGTCGAGAACAGAGAAACCTTCCTGTCCAGGTAAGGTGCGTGGTGGTCTGGAATTGCGATGGGTGGACCGGCCTGGGTTGCCTCGACAGGCTGCATGGGGTCCAGGCATGCCTACAGCCGCAGGGGTCCGTGCCCTGGCCCGCACCAGGAAAACACCCCAAGGGGTGAGGCAGGACTCCCAGGAAATCATCCGGGCAAAGCCGGGCACCCAGGTTAGTATTATATGTTTGCTAATTTCAAACATTTGGAGGGCTGTCAGGTAGAAAATGATGCAAAACTGTTCTCTGTTTCAGAACTGAATTAATTCATCCAAACAACCGAAAAAGAAAAAGAAAGATCTACTGAGAATTAGGAATAACTGCCTAACATTAAAAGCAATTTGTCAGTGGGACAGACTGTCTTTGAAGATGATACATTCTCCTTTCTAACTTTAGCATGGTATGTGATTGTAGAACTCATACCAATTGGATTAGAATCACTTCCTTCATTAAAAAAACAATGAAATTTTCCTTACATTCAAAAATGGCAACTTTTATGTGAAGACAGTTTATTCTTATGATAAATATCAAGTACTGAAAAAGTGGAGAACTTTTCTTTGAAGCAAATAATGTGGGGAAAAGATGAGTCACACAAGTTTAAAAATGGATTTTTAAACTTGTGTGTATTACTTAGCTGTCAGATATTTTGAATGGACTGAGAACATGCTATTTATTGATAGGATAACACAGGTTTCTTTGAATGGGAATATAATGGTAAGCCATTTTCAGTCATTGTGAATTGGACTGTCAGCCCCCCTCCCCTGCCCCTTTTTTCTTCTTTTATTTCTTTTCTCTCTCTCTACTAGTTAGCCAAAGTTAACTTGGGAAGCTGGGCTTGTCAATTAAATGACACAGGCCGGCATTCAAGACCCGCACGCCATGAGACCAATTGAGCTCCTGTCTGTTCCTCACCACCTGCCAACCTAGCAGCTCAAAATCATGCAAATGCAAGCAGATAAATAAGTAGCACTCTGGTGGGAACGATACAGGGGTGTGCAGGGCACCCA
The DNA here is from genome assembly GCA_035047345.1 of Bradypodion ventrale. Classification (NCBI taxonomy): domain Eukaryota; kingdom Metazoa; phylum Chordata; class Lepidosauria; order Squamata; family Chamaeleonidae; genus Bradypodion; species Bradypodion ventrale. The sequence continues at coordinate 26,707,878 of JAWDJE010000003.1, forward strand.
TGGGAAGGCACTGAGTGGTGGGAGCGCCTATTTAGGGGTTGGGGTTGGGAATCCCATACATTGCTATTGGCACCCCAGGGAGCCAGAGGCGAGGGCAGGGTGGGACAAAGCCCGATTGCCCGATATACCAGCATGCACATGGAAAGGTAACAACACACTGGCTACACAACCACAGAAGCATCTTCAGACAATGCTGGCTTCCTCGGTCTAGGGACATAAATGTTCACCACCCCCTAGAGTTGGCTACCTTTGCTTTTAGTTAGCCTAAGTCTCAATCCAACAGACTTCTTCATATGTCAAGTCTGCCATTACTCAGGCAGGAAAATTATTTTTACATAAAGCAAATGCTGTAAAGGTTTAAACAGTGATGCACTGCAAAAAAAATTACTACCTACTCTGTGTGCAGGGGTGGGCCTAAATCTGTGGGTGTGGCCAAACATCCTGTATTATGCGCTATGGAGGTGGGCATGGCCAACCAAGTGGGTGTGGCCTGGGGGAATTTCCGCTACCGGTTCTGCAGAACCTGACAGAACCTGCTGCAGTGCATCACTGGGTTTAAAAAGTCTTTATGGGTTCTCTTTTGACAATATGAGCATCTTGACCAGTCTAAGCACCTAAGATGCCTACTTATGTCTAAGTTATAGTCCCTAACTGAAACTTTAGGATATGACAAAGGAAACAGATTTTTCAATTGTTTATTTTATTGATTCATTCATTCACTTTTTTCTATCCATCCAAAATAGAGATACTGAATGTTTGAATCATATCAGAGAGTAAACAAAACAAACCACAAAGACAAAAAATGTTGTGGCACTTTAAAAACTGCTGTATTGTAATGTTAGCTTTCGTGGATCAAGTTTATGTCTTTTTGTTTTGTTTACTCTGTGATATGTTTGAAATATAGTCTAACACAGCTACCATTTCAAAAATTTCAACTATGAATGTTTGAGTGTGTCATTAGACCTACGGCCAGACAACTTCACAATTTGCCTTAGAGCCACTTACATTTACCACCTGGATACATCTATTATTATTTTTAGTTACCTTCATTTTCTTTTCGTGTTAACACATCTCCGATTTTCAAGTGTTCTTGATGTGACACTGTTTGAAACTTTGCCAAGGTCTATAGCCTAAATATTTTTCTGATGTATTCTACGGATGGTCAGTCCAGATTACCTACTGATGTAATTCCCATGCTGCACGCTATATTGATTTTCTGGTGTACCGTTAAGAAGCTAGAATGTCACTTGGTGAATTAGAAAGTATGGAGCTGCTCCCAAGCATTCAGCCAAGTAATAATCAGACACAAAATAAATGAATCAAAAAGACCTTTGACCAGACCAGTAGCTGTTCATGAAAGCAAAAAAATAAATACCTGACCCTCTCAAAACACAGGTCTCTTGTGATCCTTTTCTTTATAAGGGACTAGCATGTTTTGCCCAGCCCTGCCGGGCAGGTATAAATTGTGTTGGTGGTTGGGGTGGTTTTGGGGTGTGTGCACAGAGAGAGAGGGGGGGAGAGAGGGAGGAGAAAGAGAGGGGGGAAGAGAGAGGGGGGGAAGAGAGAGAGTGGGAAGAGAGAGATGGGGAAGAGAGAGGGGAGAGAGAGGGGAAAGAGAGAGGGGTGAAGAGGGAGAGAGAGAGTGGAGAGAGAGAGATGGGGGAGTTCCGCATTCGTCCCATTCCTTCATTGCCGGTGCACAGAGAGAAGTGCCTCGTTTCTCTCTTGTTTGGCGGGGGCTGATTCATCCCCGCTAACCAAGAGAGAAGCTAACACCCCCCCCCCCGGGTGGAAGGCGATTCCTCCCCTCCAGGAGGCGAAGGTGCGGCCTTTGTCTCCCGGAGAGAAGTGGTTCGCTTCTCTCTTGGTTGGTGGGATCAAAATGAGATGTGAACCCCTCTCCCTGTGGCCATGGAGGCCGGTGCCGGCCTCACCGCGGCTTCGTGGGGAGGAGGGAGAGCGCCTCCTATCCCCGCGCTGCCTTGGTGAGGTAGTGGGGAGAGTCCATCATCTCCCCACAGCCACAGAGGCCGGTGCTGGCCTCATCGCGGCTTTGGGGAGGAGGAGGGGAAGTCCCTCCTCTTCCCACGCGGCTTTGGCGAGGTAGTGTGGAGAGTCCACGACTCCACGTCAGCCATTTTTTTAGCGCACGGCGCTTTCCCGGCCTCTTCCATGCTCGCGTCCCTCAGTCTGATTGGCTGATGGGTGGTGCGGCGCGGAGGACGCTGGGACGTGTGGTTCTTTTTGTTGTTGTTCTGGTTTGTGGGGCGTTTGCCCCACTCTCGCTGATTGGATCCTTGCGACGACCCTCAGAAGGTCTAAAGGTAAGTGTGGCCGGCTTGGTACGGGATGGTTGGGCCGGGTGTGGCTGCTAATGCCGGACACACACCAACCTACCCCCTTCTTATAGGTATAGATTCATAACAGAGCAAACAGTGCAAAGTGAATTACATTAAATTAGAGCAGGTAATCCTATAATCTTTAGCAGAGAATAAGCCCCTGAATTTACTGAGATACGCATGTGAATAGATATATGTAGAGTGGCATTAGTTTTGCAAGGTTGGGGGAATGGAGAAAATAACCATGTCACTCAGTTGCAGTGGAAATGGCAAAGAATCTTGTAGTGTCTTAAAAATTACAAATTCTAGTTGGCAAAAACTCTTTGTAGACTGCGTTTTACTTCATTCAATCTATGTGAAACACCTAGAGAAGCAAAAAAGAAAGTAAAGGGCAGGGATCTGATCTAGAGCTTTATCTATCAGAGCTCCCTCACTGTGGAACGCGTTGCCAGCTGTTATTAGAGAGTCACCATCAATGCTCGCATTTAGAAAAGCATTGAAAACTCAATTGTTCCAACAGTTCTTTCCCTAAATGTTGACTGCCATGTTAGACTTATTACCTTATTACTGAATATTTTCCTGACACATAAGATAAGTTGAAGTGGGGTACCTGGGTTCTTTGTTGTTGGATTGTTTGATTATTTAATGTTCATGTTTTACCTTGTTGTTTTAAACTGCTGTAAGCCACCCAAAGTGGTCTTGTTACCAGGTGGGTGGAATTTAAATGCAATTAAACAAACAAACAAACAAAGGGACTGCTATCCACATCCCCAAGAATCTACAAGACTTGATTGTTAATTAAATGAGCAATTTATTTTTTTCTAGTGCAGTTGAAACATTTCGTTTTCCAAAGCAATATGAAGGTAACTTTCATATCAACTTAAGATCTGATTTATTCAGATCCTGATTTATTCAGATCCTGAGCCTCAAAGCAAACTATCTAGTACAGTAGTTCGAAAGCAAGAAATTGCAGGTAGATAAATAGCTACTGCCTTGGCAGTAAAGGTAACTATGCTCCACGTGCTCCTGTGTCCAGTCATGCCTGCAACATGACCATGGAAATGTCTGCAGATGCAGACAGTGCTAACTCTTTGCTGTAAACAGAAATGAGCACCGTATCCTAGAGTGGGACATGACTGGTTTCAGGCAAGGTAGGGGAAGGTGAAAAATAAAAAGGAGCATAGTAGTTGGAGTCTACATGTTCAGAGGCAAATTCTGCCAAATATGGCCCTTCCAAGAAATTCCTGAGTTGTGTGGCTAATAATTTTCTCCAGTAAAAAGTAGTAGCAGAAACTAGAAGATTAGCTATCTTATTCTTGATTAGAGTCTGCACCTGGATCCAAATGCACCTGAATCAGGTTCAGAATTGTGATAGTGCATGTGGATTGTTTTTAGAAGAAGACACAGTCTTTGTATGCTCTTCAGAGACAAATATGCACATTATCCACTTGGGATATTAGAATAATGTTTCATTATTTATTTCATTTGCATCTTATTCTTCTTTCAATGTTAGGATCATGTAGGAAGTTGTCCTCACAATAAACCTGCGCCAAGAGATAGCAATTAGTGCTAGCCCACTTGGCAAACTTTACTCTACTTTGATCCGGTGTTAGGATTAGTGTCTTTCTGTGTCTCTGTGGAGAGACACAGAGTCTGGCCCACTTGCTCTTCTGCCGATTGCTGCCAGACACATGCACCGATGAGGACCTGGGCTTGGACAATGACAAAGCAAAGAAAAGTGACTTCATTTTGGCAGTCCAGGGTTTGATCAAGACACGAAAGCTCTACTTTGAACTCTGGTTTCCCTAGTCTTTGTCCCATAACAATACTGGGATAAGAAACTTGAGGGCGTCCCCCAAAATATTGAACTGCAACTTGCATGGGCTCCAGCCAACACAGGCAAAGGAGATGGATGATGGGAATTGAAGTCTAACAACACTTTTGATGGCAACCAGCGGCTAACCCAGCTCTAAACAACAATCATTGAGTTTCAAACTCAAGAGCCCTGGTGCTGCAGTGATTAAAACCGCCTCTGAAATGTGGTGTTGGAGGAGAGTTTTGAGAGTACCCTGGACAGCGAGAACAAATAGGTACAGTAATACCTCATACAAAGTCCGCTTCGTACAACATCGAATTCATACATCGCCTAATTCCTTGAAAAAAGTTGCCTCATACAAAGTCGCTGCGACTTTGTATGAGGCATTGGGTTTTTTCCCAGGTTGCATTGTGCCTGGGCAGTATAAAAGGCAGGACACATGCGTGCATTGCTCTTGTGGGATTTGCATGAGGCGAAGAGTGGGGAGGTGGATGGGAGAGGGCAATTTTTTTGGTGGGGTGGGCAATTGTTTGGTGTTTGCTGCTGTGGTTTTTACAAACAAATTGCATGCTCCATAATTTTTCTTATGTTGGTCTTTTGGGGGGGGCACTGTTTGGTGGGGTAGACAATTGTTAGCTGTTTGCTGCTGTTTGGATGATTAACACTGTGCTGCATGATGGGACATGTTGGCATCCATTTTGTCCTTGCTTCCATCCAGTAATTGTTTACAGTAGCTTGTACAAAATGGATGATCGGCCGCATGGCTACAGATTAACACGTGCCGCATGATGGGACATGTTAACTTTTAAACCTGCACTTCATAAAGTTTTCAAAAGTTAAAAACTTGTTGTACGGTTTGTCCCCTAAAATCAGGGTTGTTTGACATGTTTTTGTAATGTATTTTGCTTTTAGAAAATGATTTCTTAAAGTTCTGCCAGTTTCCTGTCTGTTTCCTTGACTTTGCCTGAAAGTCTGTGTTGTTACAGTACAATGTATCTCTATGGAAACAACATTGTACAAGGCATCACAGCAAGCATTTGGACGTTGTATGAGGCATCGCAGCTAGGATTTTGCATGCCTCATACAAAGTCCAAATCCGTATAAAGTCCAACTTGTGGAAACAGGTTTGGACGTTGTATGAGGTATCACTACTTTGGACATTAAATGAGAAGAGGATTCACTTGAGAAAGCCTTGATGCTGGGAAAGGTGGAGGGCAAAAGAAGGGGGCGGCAGAAAATGAGATAGCTAGATGGTATTGTTGATACAATGGGCACACAGGTGGGTTGAGGATAGTGGAGGACAGTGGTACCTGGCAGGCAATGGTCCATGGGGTCGCAAAGGGTCAGAATTGACTGCACACCCCAGGCAGCCCTGGACGCCGAGCCGCCACACCCCCGAGCACCTGCTCCAACACCGGGGGGGGGGGGGGAGCTGAAAAGCAGGGGGGAGGAGAATGTCGGCATGAGACCGTCTCTTTAAGGATTGTTTTGGTTACTGAAATTATCTCTGAACGTTTCTTTTTTGATTAGATTATTCTTGCTCTGGTTGTTTATGATATTGCATTTTAACTGTAATTCTTTACTGATATTTTTATATTGTTGATATATTATGTTATGTCATTATTGTACAGATTTTTTGTATTGATCTACCTTGTATTACTGTATTATCATGTTGTTTATTGTATTGTTTGGATTTTGATATGTTGTTGCCGCCTTGAGTCAGCTTTGGCCGAGAATGGTGAGGTATAAATTAAAATTGTATTGTATTGTATGACTGAACAACAAGAGCTGCAGCCAAAATGTTGTGAGTTTGATCCTGGTAGGGAAAAAGGTTGACTCAGCTTTCCATCCTTCCGAGGTCGGTTAGACTCAGTATGTTGGGGGCCAAAATTGCGAATTAACTTGTAAACTGCCCAGTGAGTGTTCTAAGCACTATGGGACAGCATATAAGTGTAATTGCTATTTTAATATGAACTTGTATGGATCAAGTCCACTTCCTCAAGACAAAAATAGTAAGGTTTCCCTTGCTCGAAAGCCAGTCGTATCCGACTCTAGGGTGCAGTGCTCATCTCTGTTTCAAAGCCAAAGAGGCAGCGCTGTCTGCTGCTGCAGACGTTTCCGTGGTCATGTGGCAGGCATGACTAGACACCAGAGCGCACGGCAAAAATAAAGGGGTGAAAATAATTACTATTGCAAACTGCTGTTATATTCCCTGGTGGTCAATTGCCATTCCTTGATATTTCCCCCCCACACACAAACACTTTATTGTTCCGCATTATTTTGCACCGCAAATCTCAGTTCGGATGACAGGCGAGGAAAATATATGCATACTAGGGCCTTAGTAAAGGTTTCCCTTGCTCGAAAGCCAGTCGTATCCGACTCTAGGGTTCAGTGCTCATCTCTGTTTCCAAGCCGAAGAGCCAGCGCTGTCTGCTTCTGCAGACGTTTCCGTGGTCATGTGGCACGCATGACTAGACACCGGAGTGCACGGAACGCTGTTACCTTCCCACCGAAGTGGTCCCTATCTACTTGCAATTTCTTGCTTTCGAACTTCTAGGTTGGCAGGAGCTGGGACAAAGACGGGCGCTCACTCCGTCCTGCAGTACTCGGGAATCGAACTGCTGACCTTCCGCCTCCCAGTTAGCGCCTTAGCCACTTGAGCCACTGCAGTCCTTTGCATACTAGGGCCTTAATCCACCCATATTCAAGAATAAAGTGCCATCAAACTGCAGTGAGCGGTAGTCTCGAGAGCAAACCAGAAAGAGGGGAAGCGAGGTCTCTCTGCCAGTGCCAGCCAGCTGAGCCCCGGGGGAAAAAACTGAAGAAGGCACGACGACGTAAATTGTCCTTTCTCTCTTCCCCCCTTTTTTGTTTTACAATGGAACTTTCCAACAAGATACTCTTGGAACGTACGTTTCCGGGATCCCCCTCTCTCGTCAGTTAAGGTGGAAGGAGCCGCAGCGGCCCGTTGCCACAGCAACGGCGAGGCTGGCCTACGCGCCGCGCGTCTACTTCGCCCTGCTCAGACTAAGAAGGGACTGGAAGCCGCAAAAGGGACCCAGAAGCTCCAAGGCAGGCGTTTGATTCCCACCCACCCCTATTAGCCTCGAAATATTCTCTCTCTGTCTGTGTGTGTGTGTGTAAAGAGGAAGGGGCGACCAGAGGGAGAAATATACGGTGGTTATTGATTGATTGATTGGGGGGGAGAGGGGAGTCAGGAAGGGGTTAAAGCAGTGTTTCCAACCTTTGGTGTTTGGACTTCAATTCCCAAAATCCAAAGTTAAGTGCATTGGTTGATCGGTGCTTCTGGGAATTGAAGTCCAAAAAAAATCAAAGGTTGGGAAACTGGGTCAAATGAAAAGTTCCGTGGTTAAAATGGAGGAGAGTAAGTTCTGCAGAAAGTCCGGACGGTTGTCAAGTTTCTTGTTTCCTTCCTTCTATTCTTCTTTTTAATAGCAGTCTACCTAGCAGTTCGAAAGCAAGAAATTGCAAGCAGATAAATAGGGACCGCTTCAATGGGGAGGTAACAGCGTTCCGTGCGCTCCGGTGTCTAGTCATGCCTGCCACATGACCACAGAAACATCTGCAGAAGGAAACAGCGCTGGCTCTTCGGCTTTGAAACAGAGATGAGCACTGAACCCTAGAGTCGGATACGACTGGCTTTCGAGCAAGGGAAACCTTTACCTTTACCTTTATTCTTTTTAATAGCTGTCTGAAACGCAGGCTTTATCTGTCTGTCTGACCATTGGTCCGTTGATCCTCCTTCCTTTCATACTAGCTTGCTTAAATGAAATGGGTTAAATCAGGGGTTTCCAACCTACGGCCCATGGGCCTCCTCCTCCTCTGCCACACCCGGAAGTGGAAGCGGGCGCATTTATGTCAGCTGTAAAACGCGCATGCGCAAACGTGCCTGCGGCTCTCCTAAATACGGAAGTGGGTACATTTGCAACAGCCAGGATAGTTATATTTTCAAAGTATGTTCAAGACAGAAAAAAGAAGGACTGAACAGATACTACAGGGAGAGAATAAAATGCAGATGATGTTTCAGCAGTGCATGCTTTGGGGGCGTTGATTGTGGTTCAGAAATACTACAATCTTCGAGGAAGCTCTTTCTGTGTACCCTATTAAATATATTAAAAACTTGTAAGTAAAAGCAGTATTAAAATTACACTAGAAACAAGAGGAAAAAATAGTCGCTTTAAAAAAACTTAGCGAATGAGTTAAAATTCTTCTTCAAGTGCTGCATCCGTTCTGGATATTGGTTATCATCATGGATATAGTCTTCCTGTTCTTAACTCTTTAGAGCAGTTCTTCCGAGGACATTCCATACTAGTTTCTTAGGTTCTTTAGCCATGAAGTTAGTCAACATCCAGGACTTCTCTTCCCTGGGATTTTCCCTTAGCAAGTTGGAGTATTTTATATTTAATGTCGTTCCTCATGATATGCCCAAGATATTGGAACTATCTTTGTTTAATGGTTTTAAACAGTTCTTGCTCTTTATCCATTCGGTGCAACAATTCTACAATAGTCAAATGGTCAATCCATTATATCCTTAGCAACCATATGTAGATCCACATTTCAAAAGCTTTGATTTCCTTTTCAGATGCTTTAGTCCAGTTGTCCCCAACTTTTAGGTTTTGGACTTCAATTTCCAGAAGCCTAAGTCAGTACATGATCACTGCTTTGTTGAATTGACTTAGGCTTCTGGGAAATGAAGTCCAAAACCCAAGGGTTGGGGACCACTGCTTTAGTCAATGTTCAAGCTTATCCATTGGGAATTTGTAACATCTCACTATTTGCATGTTTCTAGCGAGAGTTAGATCTCTGTTAAAATAAAGCCTGCATAAAGAGAAAGGTCTTTCAACAGCCATGTTGCCTGTCATGGGAGCATACCTGTCAACCGTGGCTCCGGCCAATCCGGGACCTGCGCAGAACGGTTCTGCGCAGGTCTCCTTCTACGCATGCGTAGAAGGGTTTTACGCTTGCATAGCCCCCTTCTACGCATGCGTAGCCTGCACAGTATCTCCTTTCCCCCGCTGCCAAATTCCGGGGTTTCAGCAGCGCAGGGCGGGAAATGGCGCAAATCGGCACCCAAAACCGGGAAATCCTGGCCAATCCGGGAAGGTTGAGAGGTATGCATGGGAGGAGGTGAGAGAACACTCCACATTTGCAGATGCCACTGTGGCCAAAGAGCACACTATTCAATCTCATTCCAGGTAACAGTATTCTGTCATGAACAAATCTGGTTCCTCTTATGGCTGCCTCCTGAAACATTCTCCAAAGGGTGCCATTTTGAGTGCCCTTACCTGGAAAGCAGCCCAGCTGAAATTAGCTCAATGTATACTTAAGGTTTTGTTGACCACAGAATGAATTTACAAAGCATTATTATGGTCTGTCAGGCAAGTGTGCTCCCTTATTGGCTATCCTGACTAGCTGTGGCTGTCCAAGTTCTTTCTAACCTTTTCTTTTAACCTGTGATTCTTCCTGGTAGGCAGGAGGTAGTATAAATGAATCTGAGTTTGTATGCATGCAAATCATGCTTTTGGCACATTTGTTTATTGATAGAAACCTGTAACAAACACATAGCTTTCCTTCCATGCTATCTTTTGTGTCATTCAGACCAACATTGGAATGTAAACCTTTTAAAACCAAATACATATCTTCTGTTTTTAGCCAGTTTGATCTGGAGGTAGTGCCAGACAAAAAGTATCAACTTCTGGTCCTGAGCCCTTTTGGCAAGCAAAGTCCGCATTGGCTCCAGTCCAGTATTGATGAAGCTGCTGCCCTCCATCAAGTGGGATTTAATCCACTTGGGGACCATCATCCTTCCATGTGGACTTCAGCACCCAAGGTGTTAGTCCACAGAGTTGTCAGGTTAGTTAACCACCACCTGACATTCGGCGATGAGTCGCTGGCAATATGGTCTACTCTATTACCATAGAACAGGGATCCTCGACCTACGTCACCAAATCATCCAGCATGTGCCCTCACTCCAGCTGGCACTGCCACCGCTTCAATCCTTGTCTCCTCCACTTGACTTGGCGTGTCCCTAATGGTGCTCCATAGCAGGGCAGAAGTTGTAAGGCTTACAACATCCGCCCTGCTACGGAGCGCTGTTAGGGACACACCAAGCCAAGCAGAGTAGACAAGGGTTGAGGCGACAGTGGTGGAAGTGGCCGTGGATGTGTTTCCCGCAGCAATGAGGGCACTACCTTAATCCACATGATGCAGCTCCTCCAGGCCGGGGAGGGGTTTGAGGGAGGGAGGACTTTTGGGGGTGTGATGGGCTCGGGGTGGTCGCCACCACTGCCAAATACGCCATCGTTGTTGGGACCACCAGTCTGCCCCCTCAACAGTCTGAGGGAGCGTGACCTGGCCCCTCGCTTAAAAAGGTTGAGGATCCCTGCCATAGAAGGATAACCTGCTATTAAGCTACCAATTTAAATCAAAAGTAAACATTCAGAGTTCAATGAAGAAATATTCATTTGAATGCAGTCCATTGTGGAGCAATAGTTTACTGTGGAATTCTTTTATTTATCTACACATGCTTGCCTAGTCAGTGAGATTTTTGTGACTGTTTTCTGTTAGCAAATATATTAATGTCAAAGTTAAAGTTTGTGACAGACACAAATGTCATGTAAATATTCATCTGTAAATCTTGACCTACAATTGAATTTCGCCATTTTCATCTTGGAAAAAGTTTGTTCACAGATGTATGAGGTGCCAAAGACTGTGAACATGCCTGCAGCAAATTTATTTAGGTCGATAAATATGTCAAGTAGACCAGAATAGAAATATAACAGACTTATTTTGTGTAAATGTCTCTGAGATGATCACTGGCTTGCAAATCAGTTACTACCATCTGAACAAAGGTACGTGCGTCTTCTGGTGCTATTCAGATGGATTCTGAAAAATTCTTGTTTTCATGCTTATGGTAATAAGTGATTCTGTGCTGGAATTTTATGTGCATTGGTAGATGGAGCCTTTAGAAATATTAAGTATGCAAAAAAAAAATTGTATATTTTTTCCAAAAAATACCAGGCCGTTTACTCTCATTTTTTTTTGCAAAAGCATAACAGACATCTCCTGAAACCATCTGCACAGCTGCTTTTTCTTTCTTACACACTTATATAACCTTGAACATGTTTTTTTTTTTAAAAAAAAATCATGTCAGAAGCACACACAGGTGCTTTCTGGATGAAAGAATTTTTGCTGGAGGAACTCTGCTTAGGGGATGCCCGGATTAGGCTCCTTTCATGTCCCCAAGATCTTTTCCCACCGAAGTGGTCCATGTTTATCTACTTGCAATTTCTTGCTTTCGAACTACTAGGTTGGCAGGAGCTGGGACAGAGACAGGCATTCATTCTGTCATGCAGTACTCTGGTCTTGAACTGTCCATTTGTTGACCATCCAGCTAACAAGGTGAGCTTCTTAACCACTGAGCCACAACAGTCCCGCTTCAACATGGTAATGCAAGGAGAGGGGAAGTGGAAAAACTGAATGGTACGGGCACCTGAACTTTGCTGACTAGCAAACCACCCAGATTGGCCACAAGGTTAGGATGAGTATTAGACTAAGAGGGAGCTGACAGAAGGAATCCTGGAGACCAGAATAAACATTGCACAGGAAAGGCAGGAGTAGATGGTGCTGCTTAGGGCAGGAGGAACAGTGAAGGCAATAGCAATAAGCTAGAACAGCGATAGCGAACCTTTTATTAGAGACTGAGTGCCCAAATTGCCATCCATGCCGCACCTTCACGCCACATGTGAGCCACCCGCCTTACCACAGATGGGAGGGAGGAAGCATTCCCTTTGGGCTGCTGAGCAGAGGGGCAGGGCAAACTGTGCTGGGGTAATGGCACATGTGCCCACAGAGAGTACCCTGAATGTCCCCTCTGGCACGTGTGCCATAGGTTTACCACCACTAAACTTGAACATTGGAGAGAGACACAAAAAAGCTGGAACACGTATGTTGGGGACTCCTGTTCTAGAAGCATAACTTATTAGATCTATTATAGTCAAATCATTTTTTTTTAAATATCTGAAAGAATCATAGCTAGAAACCAGTTGAATATTTATGCCTGAGAAGATGGAATGGCATAACTTTGGGTGGCAAATACCTGTAAATTAATGACACCCTGCTAAAGTTCCCAGTAGTGTGCTAGTTTTGTCTCAGCATGCTAGAAAATTTGAGTTGGACTTGTTAATTAGTGATTATCCTTCACTCCAGGTTATGCCATTACACCAATGCAGGCAAAAATATTCAATTGGATTGTAAAATACAAAAATGTCTTTTTGGTATAACATACTGAAAATTTGAATACATTCAACCTTTCTCTCAAGACTGGAGACTCAAAATAACTCAGAAGACAAAAAGAAACATAATTTTAACGCTAAAATACAATATCAATAGTAATAGCAATTATATACTACCCCACTTAGGGAATTATCTGGGCAGTTTAGAAGAAAATAGCATTTTGCCCTCAACATGCTGGGTACTCATTTTACCGACCTCAGAAGGCTGGAAGGCTGGGTCAACCTTTATCCCTGTCATGATTGAACTCACAACATCAGCAGCAGTTTTCGCTGCATACAGCAGTTTAATCAATGTGCCAAAAGGGCTGCTTAATATTAGTAATTTTAATATTAATAGTATTAATAGCAATACACCTGTATTGTAGGCTAGAAGCTACTGTTAGGACAGAATATGGAAAGACAGAATGGTTTCCTGTCAGACAAGGGTACATTTTATTCTCCATTCTGTTGTATGTGGAACATTTCAAACAGAAAGCTGGCTTAGATTTAGATAATGAATGATTGAAAAACGGTGGACGAAACAATTTGTTGTTGTTGTTCAGTCACACAGTCAATACCGACCCTTTGCAACTCTGTGGACCATTGCACGCCAGGCACCTCTGTCCTCCACCATCCTTCTGAACCCACCCAGTTCTGTGCCCATTGCAAAACAATAAGAATTTAAGATTTGAAAATGATATTATCTTACTGCCAGAGGGCAACTACAGCGTAAAATGCCTTTTAATGAAAAAGAAGAAAGAAGATCAAGTATAAGGATGTGTCATTGGAGACCAAGACCAAGATGATCTATACTCTAGTATTCTTTATCACCATGTATTAGTACAAAAGCTGGACGTTAAAAAAAGCTGACAGGAAAATTATAATTCATTTGAAATACAGTGCTGGAGGCGAGCTTTGTGGATACTGCTAGAAACAACAAGTTGGCCCTTAAGTAAATCAAGCCCAAATCGTCAGGAGGCAAAGATGACAGAACTGAGGTTGCCCTACTTTGGGCATGCCATGAGAACACAAGACTTTCTCGGAAAGATGAATATGCTGGGAAAAGTTAATGGTAGCAGGAAAAGTGCTGCCGTTACAACAGATGTTCCCAGGCCTGACCACGCCCTCTGTACAACTGAGTGGGCTGGACCACACACCCCGGAAGTGGAAGCTGGTACAATTATGGTTGTCGTAAATGCGGCCACTTTGATGTTTACAACAGTCGGGATGGGTTTACACATGCATGGGCACATTTTATGGCTGACATAAACATGTCCGCTTCCACTTCCAGAGGGGGGGGGGCAGAATGTGCCACATGAAATGGTGCCATGGGCTGGCTCTGGCCTGTGGGCCATAGGTTGGAAACCCCTGCATTACAACATGGATTGACTCCCTAAAGGAAGTCTCTGGTAACTTGATGGCACATGACCGCAAATTTCCCCATGTAATCCTTATCTGTTAGTCTTTGAAATATTCATGGGAAAGATCTTTTGGTCCCACTGGGATAAGGTTACCATAATTCTATCCCCCCAAACCGGGACTGCCATGTGTAAAGGTAAAGGTTTCCTTTGCTTGGAAGTCTGTCATACCTGACTCTATTATTTATTTATTTATTTATTTATTCAATTTATATCCCGCCCACTCAACACAAGGCCGACTCCGGGCGGCTAACAACATAAACGTAACCCCAGGGCAACCCAAGGAGTTTACAAATGTAAATACAATATTCACAAATACAATAATAAATACAACATTTCAAATATATAATCACAATCCTAAAAACAGTTAAAACAGTAAAAACAAATTAAGACTACCCACCCCCTAAAAAGCAGGGGCTGCAGAATCGAAAGGCACCATGGGGAAGAGTTCCTCTACACCAACCACCCCATGGTGGTTACCCTTCCACCTGCACCCCACACTTGACCCGCCAGCCAGGTTTTAAGATCCCTTCTGAAAGGCAGCAACTCCGTCCGAAGACGTAATTCTGTTGGCAGGAGGTTCCAGAGGGCCGGTGCAGACACGGAGAAGGCTCTCCTCCTTGTGCCAGAGAGGCGAGCCCCTCTGGCTGATGGAACAATTAGAGAGCCCCTCCGGTCCGCTCTGGTTGGACGGACAGACGTCCTCAGGGCGATGCGGTCTCTAAGGTAACCTGGCCCACTACCATATAGGGCTTTAAAGGTCAAAACCAGCACCTTGAATTGCACCCGGAGACATACTGGCAACCAGTGCAGCTCCCGGAGCAGTGGCAAAGCATGAGCATAACGCCCACACCCCATCACCACCCGAGCAGCCGCATTCTGGACCAGCTGTAGCCTCCGAATGGTCGTCAAGGGCAGCCCCATGTAGAGCGCATTGCAATAGTCTAATCTGGAGGTAACCAGAGCATGGGTGACCGTGAGCAAGGAGTCCCGGTCCAGGAGTGGGCGCAACTGGCGGATCACCCGAAGTTGGGCGAAGGCCCTCCTGGTCACAGCCGCCACCTGTTCTTCTAGCAGTAGCCGCGAATCCAGGAGGACCCCCAAGTTGCGCACCGGGTCTGTCTGGGGCAAAATAGCCCCATCCAGAACCAACGATGGTAGCTCCCGGATTAACGCAGGACCCCCTATCCATAGCCACTCAGTCTTGCTGGGATTCAGTTGTAGCCCGTTAGCCCCCATCCAGACCCCCACAGCTACCAGGCATCTGGAAAGGACTTTGACGGCATCACTGGGGTCCCCATGGGCCGAGATGTACAACTGAGTGTCATCCGCGTACTGATGGTACCGCACCCCATGGGAACGAATGATCTCACCCAGCGGTTTCATGTAGATGTTAAATAGGAGAGGAGAGAGCACCGAGCCCTGAGGAACCCCCCATTTGAGGGGCCTAGGGCTGGACCTCTCATCCTCCAACCACACCGACTGGGACCGACCCCTCAGAAATGAGGAAAACCAGGACCACACAGTACCCTGGATTCCCAAACCTCGGAGCCGTTCCAGAAGGATACCGTGGTCAACGGTATCGAAAGCCGCTGAGAGGTCAAGAAGAGCTAGGACGGATGGATGACCACCGTCCCGCTCCCGCCAGAGATCATCCATCAGTGCGACCAATGCCGTCTCGGTACCATATCCAGGCCTGAATCCTGACTGAAAAGGGTCCAGATAATCCGCTTCATCCAGTACCCCCTGCAGCCGACACGCCACTGCCTTCTCCAACACCTTCCCTAAAAAGGGGAGGTTTGAGACAGGCCTATAGTTAGTTAGGACAGCTGGGTCGAGGGAAGGTTTCTTCAGGAGGGGGCGCACCAAAGCATGTTTTAAAGGTGCAGGAAACACCCCCTCCCGCAATGATGCATTGATCACAGCCCCAACCCAGCCACCTGTCACTGCCTTGGAGGTTTTCACCAACCAGGTGGGACAGGGGTCCAAGGGGCAGGTAGTGGCGCGCACAGCTGCAAGGAGCCTGTCCACTTCATCAGGGGCAACTGGATCAAACCGGTCCCAGATGGCATGGCAAGACTGTGCTCCGACTCCCTCCGGACCCTCCCCATCCACGCCAGGATTAAACCCAGAGCGAATCCGATCGATTTTCTCCACTAGATGGTCAGCAAAGTCCTCAGCCGACCCCTGCCAACCAGGCACCGGGGTCCCCCTGCCAAGGAGAGACCCGGTAACCCGGAACAGGGTGGCTGGGCGATTATCAGCGGAGGCGATAAGGGTGGTGAAGTATTGTCGCCTCACCACCTCCATCGCCACTAGATAGGCCCTAATAGCGGCTCTAGCTAGTGTCCAATCGGAGTCTCTCTGGGTCTTCACCCAGCGGCGCTCTTGGCGTCTCTTTGCCCGTTTGAGCTCCCGCAGTTCATCTGTGAACCATGGCAATGACCTAGCTCGATGAGCTCTGAGAGGCCGTAGTGGTGCGATTTCATCCAAGGCCGCTGTTGTCATCCTGTTCCACAGGTCGACCAGAGCCTCGGGCGAATCGTGTTGCCGATCCAGAGGGAAAACCCCCAGTTCCCTCTGGAATCCATCAGGATCCATCAGTTGCCGGGGGCGAGCCATTCTAATAGGCCCTGCCTCCCTACGGTGAAGCGATGCACCCAGGAAGTCTAGAGCCACCAAATAGTGATCTGACCATGGCACAGGTATTATGTCTAATTTCCGTAATCTCAGATCACTCTGCCACCGCTCCGACAAAAAGATTAAATCTGGTGTGTGGCCACTGCCCCTGGTCGGGCCCTGAATTACCTGAATCAGGTCCATATCTGCCATGGAAGCCATGAACTCCTGAGCCACCCCGGAGCCAGTCCCCAGCGAGGGTAAATTGAAGTCCCCCAGAACCATCAGTCTAGGGAACTCCAACGCCAACGCTGAGATGGCCTCGAGGAGCTCAGGCAGGGAGTCTCTTACCCTGCAAGGGGGCAGGTACAGGAGTAAGACTCCCAACTGACCCTTAGAGCCCAGACGCAGAAGCAGGGCCTCACAACCCAGAATTTGTGGAGCAGTAGCCCTGGTGACTCCCAGTGACTCTCTGGCTATAATGGCAACGCCACCGCCCTTACCCTTATCCCTAGGCTGGTGCCAAGTACTGAACCCAGCTGGACACATTTCTGACAGAGGAACCCCATCCTCTGGTCTCAGCCAGGTCTCAGTAATACATGCCAAGTCGGCCCGCTCCCCCATAATAGAGTCTTGTATCAGGGGGGCCTTATTACAAACCGACCTGGCATTCATCAGCAGCAGCCTAAGGACAGGGTCACCCTGGGTCAGCTGCTCAGGTCCTAGAGGTGTAACCGTGGGGCTGGAACGAGGGACAGATACTAAGCATCTGCCCCGCGTTCCCCGAGTGCGGCCCGCCCCTCGGTACCCGCTATATCGCCCCATGCCCATCACAACCTCTATATTGGCCTCCGGAGCCTCCCTGCTTGCCCTGGACAGAATGCTGCCTCTCCTCCCTGGCTGGCCTGGCAATCTCTCCCATAACAAACTACCCTTAGTCTCTCCCATACAAAAAAAACCCAAGTACAGCACCCGCCGGTGGGGAGGCGCAGCTCATGCACAGCGTCTTTGGCCCCAGCTGGGCTCCTTTTACCTTCCCTGCCGATAGAAGGGGCGGGGAGGCACAGCTCACAAGCAGCGTCTTTGGCCCCAGCTGGGCTCCTTTTACCTTCCCTGCCGGTGGAAGGGGCGGGGAGGCACAGCTCACGAGCAGCGTCTTTGGCCCCAGCTGGGCTCCTTTTACCTTCCCTGCCGGTGGAAGGGGCGGGGAGGCACAGCTCACGAGCAGCGTCTTTGGCCCCAGCTGGGCTCCTTTTACCTTCCCTGCCGATAGAAGGGGCGGGGAGGCACAGCTCACAAGCAGCGTCTTTGGCCCCAGCTGGGCTCCTTTTACCTTCCCTGCCGGTGGAAGGGGCGGGGAGGCACAGCTCACAAGCAGCGTCTTTGGCCCCAGCTGGGCTCCTTTTACCTTCCCTGCCGGTGGAAGGGGCGGGGAGGCACAGCTCACGAGCAGCGTCTTTGGCCCCAGCTGGGCTCCTTTTACCTTCCCTGCCGATAGAAGGGGCGGGGAGGCACAGCTCACAAGCAGCGTCTTTGGCCCCAGCTGGGCTCCTTTTACCTTCCCTGCCGGTGGAAGGGGCGGGGAGGCACAGCTCACGAGCAGCGTCTTTGGCCCCAGCTGGGCTCCTTTTACCTTCCCTGCCGGTGGAAGGGGCGGGGAGGCACAGCTCACGAGCAGCGTCTTTGGCCCCAGCTGGGCTCCTTTTACCTTCCCTGCCGATAGAAGGGGCGGGGAGGCACAGCTCACAAGCAGCGTCTTTGGCCCCAGCTGGGCTCCTTTTACCTTCCCTGCCGGTGGAAGGGGCGGGGAGGCACAGCTCACAAGCAGCGTCTTTGGCCCCAGCTGGGCTCCTTTTACCTTCCCTGCCGGTGGAAGGGGCGGGGAGGCACAGCTCACGAGCAGCGTCTTTGGCCCCAGCTGGGCTCCTTTTACCTTCCCTGCCGGTGGAAGGGGCGGGGAGGCACAGCTCACGAGCAGCGTCTTTGGCCCCAGCTGGGCTCCTTTTACCTTCCCTGCCGGTGGAAGGGGCGGGGAGGCACAGCTCACAAGCAGCGTCTTTGGCCCCAGCTGGGCTCCTTTTACCTTCCCTGCCGGTGGAAGGGGCGGGGAGGCACAGCTCACGAGCAGCGTCTTTGGCCCCAGCTGGGCTCCTTTTACCTTCCCTGCCGATAGAAGGGGCGGGGAGGCACAGCTCACAAGCAGCGTCTTTGGCCCCAGCTGGGCTCCTTTTACCTTCCCTGCCGGTGGAAGGGGCGGGGAGGCACAGCTCACAAGCAGCGTCTTTGGCCCCAGCTGGGCTCCTTTTACCTTCCCTGCCGGTGGAAGGGGCGGGGAGGCACAGCTCACGAGCAGCGTCTTTGGCCCCAGCTGGGCTCCTTTTACCTTCCCTGCCGATAGAAGGGGCGGGGAGGCACAGCTCACAAGCAGCGTCTTTGGCCCCAGCTGGGCTCCTTTTACCTTCCCTGCCGGTGGAAGGGGCGGGGAGGCACAGCTCACGAGCAGCTAGGGTTCAGTGCTCGCCTCTGTTTCAAAGCTGAAGAGCCAGTGTTGTCTGCTTCTGCAGATGTTTCTGTGGTCATGTGGCAGGCATGACTAGACACCGCAAACTCTAAGACACCGCAGGATCCCCGGCCCAGGGGGGGGGGGGGAGGCAGCCTCCATCAGTTTAAAATAAACTGCAGTCAAGAGGCTGTTCCCTTATTCTTGAAATTGCCCTGAAGTCACCCCTACCCTACCCTTCAACACCCCCCTCCCCCATTGAGTTGGACTCACCTTCAAACCCCACACGAGGATCCCTTGGAAGAAAGAGGTCTGGAACAGAAATGCAGTCCTAGAGATGAAGGGAACACTGGATAGGAAGTGAGAGACAACAGTGTTCCCTTCCTCTCTAGGAATGCTAACTATGCATTTAACCCTTTGCAATCATGTGAAGAAGGAATCCTCTGTAGCTTTTTACAAATTTTAATTTGTACTGGGAGTTTTACATGTTTTCTCTTGAGCCAGACGGGACAGCTTGAATCCGTGAGAATCACGGAAAAACGGGACTTATGGCAACCCTACATTGGGATCCCAGGTCTGTTTATTGAGACCCTGAGAAGGGGCATTTTTGGTATCTGCTCCCTGTCTGTGGAATTCCTTATCTCACATTCTAGGTTGGCACCTTTCAGTTGTAGGTGAAAACTGTCCTTTCTTTTTGTTTGTTTGTTTATTACATTTCTATACTGCCCAATTGGGTGGTATCCCACTCTGGGCAAAAGTTGGCTTTTGCCTTCTAAATTTATTTATTTATTTATTTATTCAAATTTATATTGCCACTCACTCACTGTGGCAATTTAGGGCAGCTTACAACAGTACAACAACATTAATAAAAATAGTAATCAAACACAGAACATCTCTCCTGCAGCCGCTGGTGGCGGCCTGAAGGTGGCGGTGAGGCCTCCAGCAGCCCGTCAGTCCATGGCGACCTTTTATTTAATAGAGGAAATGTAGCATGTTTTTATTAACAAATTTAATCAGGTATTTAAAATAAGTTTTAACTTTTTCAACCAATTTTTTTTTTACAACTCTTCATTTAATCATACAGTCAACCCTCGCATAACGCGTTCGGATAGCATCATTTTCGCTTAACAACGCATCCTTATGCACCACGTGTTCCCCCGCATAACAACATTTTAGTGTCATTGTCCGGACAACAACACTAAAATAACCGTCATTATCCGGACAAAAACATTGTTATGCAGGAAACTCCATAGAAACACGCATAACAACAAAAATCGCTTAGCAATGCTACTTAGGGAACCAAGTAATGTCGTTATGCGAAGGTCTACTGTCTTTGAATGATAGTGATATAATTTAAGTATACTGTATGTACATATTTATCTGTTATATATTTGTGTCTTTTGATTGGGAGAGAAGTGTGATGTAAATTAAGCAAATAAATAAGTAAGTAAATAAGCTGTTCTACAAATTTGTTTCAGATAGTGGAAAAATTAAAGACATTATTTTGTGTATCAATTAGTGATAGTAGTAACCCTTTCTGTCTTTCATCTATATTTTAGGTTATGTCAGTTATGCAGTACTTGGTTATAATTTAATTTAATTTATTTTTTTAAACCCTTAGACCAGTTTTCTGACAGTGTGATTTCTCCACCTTCTTCTGAATTGGCAGTCATGAATGTCAATGACTTTGTGATACTTCCTGGTTCAAAAACTGGTTTATCTGTAAAATTGAAGGCAAAGTAAGTTCATTTCGTTAGTGTTGTTGAAGTGCTTTGCTAATGTTTGCGTTATTACATACAAGCAATCTATTTCCATTAAGATTGCAATACCAGAACCACTTCTTGAAATCAGTTCTATTGAAACAAATGGGATTGGGATGTTAGTAACATTAACATTAATATTAATGTTTTCTTAATCATGTTTAGAATTGGGATGCTAGTAACATTAACATTGTTTTCTGATGCATTGATTTATCTTTTCGTCTTGGTATTATGATTCTTAAAAAATTGCTTTAGCTGCAGTGGTACAAATAGACTTTTTTGTTCCTTAAGTATATAGTACAGCGATGCCGAACCTTTTAGAGACCAAGTGCCCAAACTGCAACCCAAAACTCACTCTGTGCTGGTTGGAGGGAGGAAGTGTACCCAATGGGCTTCTGGCCAGATGGGTAGGGTGAACTCTGTGCTGGGGGAAGGAGGAAGCACTCCCATTGGGTTGCTGGGCAGAGGGGCAGAGCAAAATCTGAGCTGGGGCAACGGCACGTATGCTCCCAGAGAGGGCTTTGAGTGCCTCCTCAGGCATTAGTGCCATAGGTTCGCCACCACTGGTATAGCACAATGTCAAAATATAAGTTTGCCTATTTGTGCAGCATTTAAGCTCTGTTTTACAGGTACCTTGAGTGAAGGGAGGAAGGTATAATTTGGAACCAAATTTAGTATTTGTACTTCATCTCTTTAGAAGCATACGAGAATTGCAGTTGGAGAAGATGCATCTGGAGCTTGAAAATAAGGAGATGGAAAACGAAGTGCAACAACTTCAAGAAAATATGAGCAAAGCAAAACAGGAAAGAGAGTAGGTAAAATTTTATGAATCAAATGGTTTAAAAGTAACTATTTTTGGTAAATATTATTTTGTTATTTGTATCTTACCTTCCCCTTTCAAGTGGTTCTGAGTAAGATTTAACAAGAAATTAAATACTAAAACAATTACATCAAAATACACCTTAGAGCAATTGAAAATCTCAATTTGAAACCAGAAAATAAGGAAAGAATTCTTTTTTTCAGCACTGGTCAATGCAAAAATTTCCTTAAGATATTAAGAGAGAGTTGAACTTTGTGTCCTCAGAATTATTTTGCCGTTTATTATTACCTTTGTGTCTGTTGCAACATTTGGACATCTAAGTTCTTTTTTTTACAGCACAGTGTGTTAATAAACAAGAAGAGCAGATACAAACCATCTGATTGGGAAAGAGATCATTCAGGCAATAAAAGATGCAGGGGAAAACCCCATTCAGTTTATGCCAAAGACCTACCTGAAATGTTCTTAATCTGCTACTGAATTGTCACCAAAGAAGACATCAGAGGCTGTCTATAACATTTGATATACATTCCAGCCCCTCAAAAGTGGTGTGTGTGTGTTTGTGTGTGTGTGCGCGTGTGTGTATAATAATTATATTACCTCTAATAAGTTTCGATACAAACAAAATGATGCTCAAAGTGTTGCAACAAAGATTTTTATCATTTATGGAATGATGAATGTCTGGATTCTAAAAAAAAAAGACACTCAAGTCGTTTTGCAAAACAAATGTTTGTTACTGAAGCAAACTAAGATTTAAAAAAAGATAAATCTGTGCTTTAAAAACTACAGCAAATGCATTGAGTGTCCAGTTCACGAGAAGTTATGTTTTCTTCTAAAAGGAATTAGTATGCTTCAACACTTTATTATCCTGGTGTGTAGCCTGTTTTCAGAAGAAGTTACTATTAGGACCGAATGTAGAGAAGCAGAATGGATTTCTAAGGTGTCAGACAAGGGTGCATATTATTTATTCTATTAATCCTGATTAAAGAAGACCTATGCAACTTCAGTGTTGACAATGTAGAAATTGGAATTGTTAAAGATTGTATGCACCTTGGTTCAATATGCCCATGCCTCACCGCTACTTCGGGAGCTGCACTGGTTACCAGTTTGTCTCCGGGTGCAATTCAAGGTGCTGGTTTTGACCTTTAAAGCCCTATATGGCAGTGGGCCAGGATATCTTAGAGACCGCATCGTCCCAAGAGTGTCTGCCCGTCCAACCAGAGCGGACCGGAGGGGCTCTCTAATGGTGCCATCAGTTAGGGGTGCACATCTGTCCAGCACCCGAAGGAGGGCCTTCTCCGTGTCCGCACCAACTCTCTGGAACCTCCTGCCAACAGATCTAAGACTTCAAAGAGAATTGCTGCCCTTCAGGAAAGGATTGAAGACCTGGCTGGCAGGGCAGGTGTGGGGCCCAAATGGGAACACGGTCCCTGCCTGCTGGCTTATGTAAAGAATTAAGAACTCTCTCTTCTTCTTTTTATAGTGGGGGGGATGGGTGGGTGGGATATGTGGTTTTTTAAAGTGGGTGGGATATGGGGCTTTTAAAGTGTTTTTATGTGTTTTTAGAACTTCTTGTAATGCCGCCCTGAGTCGGGTTCTGCCTGAGTGGGCGGCATATACAAATATGACTATTAAATTAAATTAAATTAAATTAAATAGTCAATCTCAAATGGAAGCTGCAGTCAAGAAATCAGCAGAAAACTGAGACTTGGAGTAACAACAGTGAAGGAAATGGAAAAAATCATTAAGTAATGGTCACATACACTCACATTATATATGTGGGAGATACATTCCGAGACCTACTGCAGATACCAGCGATACTACAGAAGTACATATGCATTTTAGGATTTTCATTGATTTTTTTTTTTAGTACTGGATAACTGAAACTGGATACTAAACCCACAGACTTTATGGGGGGCAACCTGTAGTAATAGCAATAACACTTATATACCGTCCCCTTCCACCGGCCGGGGAAGATGAAAAGTAGCCATGGAGGACGGCCAGCCAGAGAACGAGGTTGGAGGGCAGGCATCCCAAACAACTTGTCAATGACAACGACAACGCCTCCAATACCGCCAATGCCGCTGCCCCACATATTCCTCCGGCCCCGTTTTGGAAACCTGGGGGAGAGGAGGGATGGAGATGGTTGAGTGGCCAGATCCATCGTGTCTCAGCTGGCTGGACCGGGATGGAAGGGGCGAGGCTGGAGGGCAGGCAACCTGAAGACTTTGCCTCCGCCAACGCCGACAACGACATCAACGTCTCCGATGTCACCACCCCAGTGATTCCCCTGGCCTAACCTCAGCAATTGGAAGATTGGATGGGTTGAGGAGAATGTTGGCCTCGCCTTTAGGGAGGGGAGGGCCGTCATGAGAGGATGGGGCCCCCTTGCACTTCATAGCCCTGCCACCTCTTTGGGGAGGCTGGGGACGGCTTCGGTCATCAGCCATGGTCCTAGGGAGGAGGAGGAAACATGGTGAGAGGGTGAACTCTCCCCCTCCTGCCCCCCCAATCTGGTGGAGGCAAGCCAGCGGCACCAGGGGCCGGGGCCAGAGGCTCTGGATGCCGTAGCTAATGGATTATCTTGAACCCCATGAAGGGATAAGGGTGCTGAGGGTTTGGTATTGGGGGGAGCTGTGAAGGGGGAGGGAGGGATGGCCAGACCATGAAGGAAGGAAGAGTGCTCTGCCTGGAGTCAGTAATGAGGTTCCCGGGGCCCAGATTGCAGTTGTGATGGGCATGGGGCAATATTGCAGGGGCCGAGGGGCAGGCCACACTTGAGGAATGCGGGACCAATGTCTGATATCTCACCCGTCCCACCACCCCTCCACCCCGGATACATCTCTGGTTCCTGGACAGCGGACTCTGAGGTTGCTCGGGAGTTCATGGCTACCATGGCAGCCGTGGGCCTGACTCAGGTAATTCAGGGCCCAACCAGGAGCAGTGGTCACACACCTGACTTAGTTTTCCTGTTGGAGCAGTGGCTGAGTGATCTGAAGTTACATCAATCAAAGATAACACCTGTGCCATGGTCAGATCACTATCCTGTGACCCTGGACTTTCTGGGAGCAATGCATCACTGTGGGGAGGCAGGGCCAGTTAAGTTGGCCCGCCCCTGGCAACTGATGGATTCTGACGGATTCTAGAGGGAACTGGGGTTTTTCTCCTTTGGATCGGCTGCACGATTCAGCCAAGGCCCTTGTTGCCCTTTGGAACGAAGAGGCGACAGCGGCCTTGGACGTGACTGCGCCACTACGGCCTCTCAGAGCTTGCCAGCCCCACTCATCTCTGTGGTTCATGGAACATTTGAGGGAGCTTAAACGGGTGAAGAGATGCCTAGAGCACCGTTGGGGGAAGACCCCAAAGTGATTCCGATTGGACACTCGCTAGAGGCGCTTTTAAGGCCTACCTTGTGGTGATACAGGCAGCAAAATGACATTATTTCACTGCCCTTATTGCCTCCACGGATAATCGTTCAGCAACCCTGTTCTGGGTGACTATGTCTCTCCTCGGTAAGGGGGGGCTGAACCTGGGTGGCAGGGGTCGACAGAAGATTTTGCTGATTATCTGACGGAGAAAATTGCTTGGATTCACTCAAAGTTGAACCCTGATGTGGACAGGAGGGGTCTGGAGCTGACTGGATCACAGTCTTGCCATGTTATCTGGGATCCGTTTAATCCAGTTGTCCCTGAGGAAGTGGACAGGCTCCTTGGGGCTGTTCGTGCCACTTCCTGCATGTTAGATCCATTTCCCACGTGGCTGATCAAAATATCCAAGGCGGTGACAGGCAGTTTGGTAGGGGCAATGGTTAATGCTTCCTTGCAGGAGGGCGTGTTTCTGGCACCATTGAAACATACGTTGGTGTGCCTGGTCCTGAAAAAGCCATCGCTTGACCCAACAGTACCTGCTAACTTTAGGCCTGTATCTAACCTCCCTTTTTTAGGGAAGGTATTGGAGAAGGCAGTGGCGCAGCAGCTACAGGGGGTCCTGGATGAAGCAGATTATCTGGACCTTTTTCAGTCAGGTTTCAGGCTCGGATATGATACTGAGACTGCATTGGTCACGCTGTTGGATGATCTCTGGCAAGAGCAGGATGAGAGTAATCCATCAATCCTTGCTCTCCTTGACCTCTCAGTGGCCTTTGATACTGTCGACCACAGTATCCTTCTGGAATGGCTCTGAGTATTGGGGATCTAGGGCACTGTGTGCTCCTGGTTTTCCTCATTTCTTGGAGGACAGAACCAGTTGGTGTTTTTGGATGGTGAGAGGTCCAGCCATAGGCTTCTCCATTATGGGTACCGCAGGGCACAGTGCTCTTGCCTCTCCTGTTGAATATCTACATCAAGCTGCAGGGTGAGATCATCCGTTCCCACGGGGTGAAGTATCATCAATATACTGATGATACTCAATTGTACATCTCGGCCTGTGGTAATCCTAGTGATGCGGTTGACGTCCTATCCAGGTGTCTGGAGGCTGTAGGGGTCTGGATGGGACCCCATGGACCACCTCCCTCCAGGCACCTCTGTCCTCCACCATCCTCCTCATCCCCCCCAGCTCTGTGCCCACTGTGTTTACAATACCATCCAGCCATCTCATTTTTGGCCACCCCCTTCTTTTTTCCCCTCCACTTTTCCCAGCATCAAGGCTTTCTCAAGCGAGTCCTCTCTTCTCATTTGATGTCCAAACTACTTAAGCTTCATCTTTACTATTTGACCTTCTAAGGAGCAGTCAGGGTTGATTTCTTCTAAGATTGACCTATTTGTTCTCCTTGCTGTCCAGGAGACTCTCAAAACTCTCCTACAACACCACATTTCAAGGGCATCTATTCTTCTGCACTCTGCTTTCCTAATGATCCAGCTCTCACAACCATACATTACCACCAGGAATACCATTGCTTTGACTGTGATTTTTTGTTTGCAAGGTGATGTCTCTACTTTTCACTGTGTTCCCTGGGTTTCTTATAGCTTGCATCCCAAGAATCAGTCACCTTTTTATTTCATGGCTGCAATCAACATCTGCTGTGATCTTTCACCCAGCAATTTTGATCCCAAATTGTGATTCTTCTATCCCTGCATTGCGCATTATGTGCTCTGTGTATAAGTTGAATAAGCAGGGTGATAAAATGCAGCCTTGTCTTACTCCTTTTCTTATTCCAAACCACACCGTCATTCCGTATTCTGTCCTAACTGTTGCTTCTTGACTCATGTACAGATTTCTCATGAGGCATATAAGGTGTTTTAGCATTCCCATCTCTTTAATTACTTGCCACATTTCGTTGTGGTCCACACAGTCAAAGGCCTTGGTGTAGTCAATGAAACAGAAGTAGACTTGTTTCTGGTATTCCTTTGTTTTCTCCATGATCCAACGTATCTTGGCAATATGGTCTCTAGTCTCCCTGCCTCTTCGGAACCCAGCCTGCACTTCTGGTAATTCTCTCTCCACGTGCTGTTGCAGTCTTTCCTGTATTATTTTGAGCATAACCTTGCTAGCATGTGGGATGAGCACAATTGTTTGATAGTTTGAACATTCTTTGGCATTACCCTTTTTTGGGATTGGAATGTATACTGATCTTTTCCAATCCTGTGGCCATTGTTTTGTTTTCCAAATCTGCTGGCATATAGAATGCAATAATTTGATTCCATCATCTTTTAGGGATTTTAAAAATTCAACTGGGATACCATCATCTCCACTAGCTTTTTTGTTTGCAGTGCTTTTTAGGGCCTTTCTGACTTCACTCTCTATGATGTCTGGCTCAAGTTCAATGTTCTCATCATTGTGATTATCCGGGGTGTTGAGGTCCTTTTTGTATAGTTCCTCTGTGTACTCCTGCCATCTTTTCTTTATCTCTTCTGCATCAGCTAACTCCTTGCCATTTTTGTTCCTTATCATAGTAATTTTTGCTTTAAACGTCCCCTGATTTCCCCAATTTTTTTTGAAAAGATCTCTAGTCCTACCTCTTATAATGTTTTCCTCTATTTCTTTACAATGTTCATTTAGGTAGGTTTCCTTATCTCTCCTTGCTTTTCTTTGAAATTCTGTATTCAATTGATTGAATTTTTTCCTTTCTCCTTTGCCTTTTGCGTTCCTTCTTTCCTCTACTATTTTAAGAGCCTCATCGGACAACCATTTTGCTTTCTTATACTTCTTTTCTTTTGGTATGGATATGATTTCCTGCACCTCTGTCCATAATTATTCTGGCACTCTGTGTATTGAGTCTAAGCCATTACTGTCAACCCTCACATAACAACGCGTTCAGATAGCATCCTTTTTGCTTAACAACACGTCGTTATCCACCATGTGTTCCCCCGCATAACAACGTTTTTAGTGTCATTGTCTGGACAACGACAAATAACCGTCATTATCTGGACAACGACGCTAAAAATGTTGTTATGCGGGGAAACTCCATAGAAACCCGGATAACAACAAAAACCGCTTAGCAATGCTACTTGGGAAACCAAGTAATGTCGTTATGTGAGGGTCTACTGTAAATCTGTTCCACACCTCCACCATGTATTCCTTAGGGATGTTGTCTAGGTCATACTTGTCTGGCCTAATTATTTTCCCTATTTTCTTTAATCTAAGACTGAATTTTGCAATCAGTAGATTATGATCTGAACCACAGTCTGCTCCAGGTCTCGTTTTTGCTGATTGTATGGTGGTTCTCCAAATTTGGTTGCAGAGTATGTAATCAATCTGGTTTTGATGTTGGCCATATGGTGATGTCCATGTGTAAAGTCTCCTCTTGTTTTGCTGGAAGAGGGTGTTTGCTGTGACCAATACATTCTCTTGACAGAACTCTATTAGCCTTTGCCCTGCTTTATGATTCACTCCACAACCAATAGTTTCTAACTTTTTTTTATTTTGCTTTTTTCCTCTTCCCTGTTTTTGCATCTTTCTGAATAATGTTTGACAGCAGGAGTCCTATCAGTACTTATATGCATTCTCAGGGGTGCTACATATACAGGCAAAACCATCATTGACACTTTTCGCAGCTGACACAAACAAAGCTGATTATAAAATGAAAATTGCTTTGCTTGTTTGTCTGCACAAGCAGCTGCAGAAGAAGCTTCAAGATATACATACAGTTTTGTCCTGTGACGGAATATTGTTCTGCGCAAGTATAATCTTTATCTTTTCCACTACTGAGCTTTTGATATCAGAATTCAATTTCAAATACTGTACCCTCTTACCCACTGAACAGTCACTTTGCATTCTTTCAGTGTACTTCTCTGTTGGTGAGAGATTGTTATCTTTTAATAGAAGCTCAGTTCTAAGTGAGTGTTAAGTGCTTATGCATGCATTTACGAAAACAAGAAAGTTGTAATTGTTTGTACTGATTGAATCCATTTACGAAGTCAGAATATTTTGCAGACGAGGCACAACCTTGAATATCTGTAACTGTTTTCTCTTCTATTCTGAGCACTACTTTATTAACCTCTTTGTATCTGTTTCCCTTTCTCAGTAATGTGAATAATAATGCTAGCCTTCCTTCCCTGACTGAGCTTTGTAAGGGCAGAAACATTAGTGTTCTGCTGCACTTAGCAAGATTTATCATTCTGTTTAAGTGTTGTGTTGCTAATTGCCTTGGATCATCATCATTAATTTCAGAAGCCTCTTCTCAGAGCATTTAGTTTTGGTTTCTAATGTTGAGAGGTGATTATGCCACCCTTTTAAAGAATAGTGATGGGTCTTCAATTTCTACTTTATAATAATTTGTCAAATGCTTGTGCAGTTCACAGCAATTATGATTTCTTAGAGTTGGATATTTCTCATCATATTGTTGACACTTAAATGCAAGATCCTGGTTTTATGGTCTTGAAACATGATGCTGACTTGCTTATTTAACAAACTGCAAGTCCCATTAAGAAGTTTATTCCAAATAGAGAATCTGAAATGAGTCCTCTTCATTAATTGTATGTACACGGAATACTGGGACATTGGTTGATGGCAGGCTCATTCATACCTGAAAGGCAATTTTGTAGTATTCAAGCATTTTTGTAATCATGTGCATGGCGGTAGAGTCTCACGTGACTAAAGTCCTAGATGTGTATTTTGAATTAAATCTGCTCACATGATTAGATGATTCTCTATGTATTCCCTGTTCCAAAGCACACAGAAAATTAAATGTCAAACAATGAGTTATAGTTTAGTCCTCTTTGACCAATCTTCCTGGAGAGGAAGTGATCCTTCTACTCAATTTCACACTAGTGGTTCACACACTCTTGTGATAGTTCAGACTGCTCTTTGGCTCCTTCACCATAAACTTAACCATCATTCCTGAGTGATGCTAGTATGACAGCTAGCTTAAAAAGGTCAAACTCTCCTCCAAACCTATACCAAGTAAGTATAGGGTGTTTTTTTTTTACTATTCTGTAGGCTGTGCTTCTTTTGCCCAGTCTGGTGTTTTATATTCAGATACTAAGTAAAAAGGTTTCTTTCTTATTTTCTTCTGTTCTCTCTGGTAATACAGGGCCTTGTATGATATGGGAATAATGCTTTCTTATTGTAGACTGCTTAATATCTTCTCCAATTAACCGTAATATGAAATAATAGAAATTTGGTTCTGAACAAACAAAAGGATTTCATTCAGTTAATATAAGTAAGTGGTAGGAATGGAAAGGTAGTTTCTAGGGTATATAAGATAAAGCCCCCACGGTGCAGTGCTTAAATTACTGTACTGCAGCCAAAACTGCTCACAATCTGAATTTGATCCTGACACAGCTCAAGGTTGATTTAGCCTTCCATCCTTCCAAAGTCAGTAAAATGAGTACCTAGCATGTTGGGGGCAAAATGCTCTACCTTCTGAATTGTCCAGAGAGTGCACAAGCACTATGGTGTGATATATAAGTGTAACAGCTATTACTAAAATGAATTGTAAAATACAAATATATTATTCTGTATTCAAATTCCTAACTAACTAATGGATTTCCTTCACAGTACACTCTCAATAAACCTCCCTTTCAACTCTACTATAAGACACATTCTTATTAACTCTATATCAGAGTCTTCAACAGACCCTTACTAACTGTCTCTCAAAATCAGACTTCTCCAACCAACTACCAAAACAGACCGACTTTCCCTCATTTTCCACCTCCAAGCACATTCCAGTCACATCAACCAATCATTCAGCCATACACACAATATTCACTCTTCCTTCTGCCAATCATACTAACATTCTGTCAATGCAAGCATACTATTTAGTATACTGTGTCTAGCTGGACATCCCACTATGGTGATGGAGTAGACCGTACAGCTTGCGACTCAATGCAGAGTGCTGGCTGGCGGTAAATTTTAATTTGATTTAATATAATTTAATAGATTTATATACCACCCTATCCAATGGACTCTGGGCGGTGTACACAAGTTAAAACCAATATAAAACAATTTTAAAAACTCTTAAAAGCATAGCAATATTACCCCCGCTGTGCCATTTACTATCTAAAAACAAATATAAAAGCTACAGAACCTTAACATTAAAAATTTAATTACAGGAGGGGGGAGACTTAGATGAGCCAGAAAGGGGAGCTTGTTGACAATCCCAGCCCCCAGACCCATTTTGCCAACCACGTCTTCAATTCTTTCCTAAATGGTAGCAACAGGGCCTGGAGGCGTAGTTGTGCCGGGAGGAGGTTCCATAGTGTGGGGGCTATGACTGAGAAGGCTCTTTTCCTTGTGCTGGAGAGGCGAGCCTCCCCAACAGATGGTACCTGAAAGGTGCCTTCTCGGTTTGCTCTTGTGGGACGAGTTGATGTCCTAGGGACGATGCGGTCCCTGAGGTATCCTGGTCTGCTTTAAAGGTGACAACCAGCACCTTGAATCGTACCCGGAGACATATAGGCAGCCAGTGCAGTCCTGGTCTTCAAGGGCAGCCCCATTTAGAGCACATTACAATAGTCCAAATGGGAGGTGACCAGGGCATGGGTGACCGTGAGCAGGGCCTCCCCGTCCAGGAGTGGGCACAATTGATTAATAACACGCACTTGCCCGAAAACCCTCCTGGCCACAGCCGTATCCTTCTCCTGGAGCAGAAGCTATAACCTGACTCCCTAAAGGGGCCAACAGCTACAGGTAGATGAGCCCCTTTAGGTGGGGTGATGGTCCCCTCAGTGGAGGAAATACCACTGGAAACCATCATATTGGCCCAATGGCAAAATGAGCGGAGGAGGAACCACTTCACTCTTCTGATCCCAACAGTCATGTAGGCGGAAGATGTCATGCCAAATGTTAATATCCTCAAGGCTGTGGCAGTCCATTGCAGTCCCGGTGTTAAATCCTGCATGTCTCATTTCATACATTCCGCAGGAGATGGCTCCGTGATCACAGTGTGTGAGTCGCTTCATTGCAAGCTGGGATCCACCTTAATGTGTGAGTCCCTTCATTGCAAGCTGGGATCTACCTTAAACAATCACGCCAATGGCATTTTTCCTCTTTGTCATTCTTCTTTCTAAGTCCAACAGTGATGTGATAAGGATGGTGGAGGCAGGTTTAGGGTGAAACTGAAGCCTCTAGAACGTACCTGCGCATTGGCAGCAGTGAAAGTGATTTCCAGGGGGCGGGAATATGCTCGGATACGAGTATTAGCTGCCACCACCGACTATTCAGGGATTCACACCCATTTATTATGCAAATTTATCATCAATTACAGTTGAATGTAGAGAAATACAACCAACGCAGGATTTATGTGGCAACTTTTACCCTACTATGTCTACAAAAGAAGATCTAGTAAATGGCTGAGGTAATAATATTGAAGTAGCCTGCTTCTGCTCAATTATTATCTTAACATTTTAAATTGTATCTATATGGCCATCATTTTAAATTGTGTAATGCTCTAATACAAATAATGATAAATTGCAATTACAAATATGCTTGTGTGGCAGCATTACCATATGCTCCTATTGTCATAGTACTTTCATATTATAAAAATAATGTTCTCCATGGGGAATTTTCTATCATGTGAGCCTATCTTCATGTATTTGAACCATAAATAAATAAATAAATAAATATTCAATGTCTCCCATGTGTGTTATTTTTTGTAGTTCAAATACCACCTGAGGGAAATCAAGTCTTGGTGAAATGATGAATAAGGCTGAAAGAGAGAGGTCATTGCTTATATGAGGACTAATAAGGAAAACCTTGAGAGTCTTCATTGAAATCTTTTAGGCATTAGCTACATTGTGTTTTTCCATCACTCCATCAGTGATGGAAAAACACAATGGTATTAACTGGCCTTGTAGTCCTTATACTGTGACCTGAGGAGCAAACGTTAGGATATTATGCTTCTTTACAAAACAGAAAAATCAATTTCCCAGAACAGCTGAAAATAATGAACACAATCTTCACACTTTCATACCAGTATTGGGATTTTATTGACACACTCTTTGCTCGTCTTTGTACTCAGCTATGTGCAAATTTCTTGTTTTCAAACAGCAATTTCCAGAACACACACCGGATGTTTTCCAGGAGTTGCGGTCTGAAAAAAACATTTAAAATTTATGTTCTCATGTCTGTTTCATACTCATTCAAAAGAGAAACATTCTGGTTATGCCTTTCTGGAAGATCTTCCTCCTCTTCTAACAGGCTTGGTTCTGGTGTTGTGTAGGAAACGAAATGGGAGCAGCAAAATTTATATGTCTCATAAATATCAATGTGTTTTGGAACTTTTTACAGACGAGCAAATGGATATCACTGGAAGTCAGGCCAGGCGGGCCCGAGCTTACTCCCCCAACTGTTGTCACAAAATAAAGAAAATATTGGAAAGGTAATGCTGTCTAGAATTCCACTAAGCTAATCTTATAGTAACAGTTGCAACTTCAAAAAAGAAAATAATTGAAACAATTTGCTATCTGCTTTGTCAGAATACAGGAAGCTGAGTTTTCAACCAAAGAGTGACCCAAATATGGAAAGGCATATTGCTTTTTTTACAGTACATTTTTACATGTGTCTGCTCATTGGGGTTTAGTCTTAGGAAGGGGATCACTGCCTAAATATCAGGAAGCCAGCTAATTTAAAAATTAGTGTCTAAATATTCAGTCCTAACTAGAACTGCTCCATTTATTCCAGGGGTTTGCAGTGTTTTTCTGCAACAGGCCAGACCCGCCCCTGACCCATAGGTGTGGGGGCCGGAGACATGGTTGTCCCTGGTGCTTACATTTTTGGCAGTGGCAGCGGGAATTGTACTGTTTTTTCCTGGGTGGCGGGAGGCTTTTCAAAGCATGTTCACTCCATTTTGGGGATTTTTCTTCTCTGCATTTCTGCAGCTAGAACGGGGCAGTTGGTGACTTCCTGTTTCTGTGCTGGGAGCCCAGGCGCTGACATAAGCTCCACCTGGCACCTGTTCTAGCTACCAAAATGCAACAGAGAAGCGGAGAAAAATCCCCAAAGTGGAGCGAACAGGCTCCAAAAAGCCTCCCGCCACCATGGGGAGCAGTGGAGGCTGTGCAAGAACCCAGAAAAACAGTGCTATTCCCACTATCACAGTAAGTAACGTCAGACTTCTGGTGGTGGGGGATGGTTCTAGAGGTGCCGGGCTTCTCATAGGTCAGATTTATAATATGCATGGGCTGGATTAGGCCCACGGGCTGGGGATTGCAAATGCCTAGTTTAGTCAGCACAATTTATATTAGGGATAATTCTAATTGTGTCATTCATTAGGTATCCAGTTGAAGGGACAATTGAATTTATGCCATTTTTGTACTAGATGTAGTTTGTAGGAGCAGTAGTCTTATTCCAAACATGCTTGTTGTTGCCTTTGCTTTTTTGCCATTCTGCCTATGATTCAATTCAATTCAGTTCAATTCGATTTTATTTACACTCCATGATCAGCATAATAAGAACACAAAAGCATAAACACCACATCCTAAGCTAGATTGGACAGAGGCAATTTTTAAAAAAAAGGAAGTTTAGAAATGTTTATAAGAAATACTTTGGAATTTTGGTCAGTCTAACTTAACTTCTCTTCTCCTCCTTCTTCTTCTACAAAACAAACAGGTTTCTTCTGGTAAAGTCAAACTGAGGGTTCTCAAAGAACAAGATCATGTTAATGGTAAGTGTTGCATTCATTATGGTGAAATGATGCTATTTAAATTGTGACCCCTCCCCCCCGAGTGCTCTTAAGTGCAATGGAGTGGTGTATAATACAGTATAAGTGTAATTGCTATTGTTAATGGAAGTTGGAACTGTTAACTCAGCTTGGACTTTGGGGAAAAAGGTGAAGAACCGTCTGGATTCTGGTTAAATGATTAGCTTGGATTACTAGAAGCCTCCGTTTAAAAACAAGTCAGATAACCAAGAACCTGTTGCTAAATAGTATTAATTATAAATATATGCTGAAAAATAAAATTATAAAATGAGGTTTGTAAGATATTTTTAGAATAATAAATGCTCTATTTAGATTACACTTTTAAAGAAATCTCATTGTTAATTATAGTGTAAAATTGTGAAATTGTAAACTAAGATCTTAATTGTCTAATTGGAGTGCTTTGCTTTGAAGAGATGTGAGCTCCTGACTTCATACTTCGGTTTTATAAAATACTTTAGCTAAACTTTAAACCTGACCATGTCAGTGTTTTTA
Organism: Bradypodion ventrale; assembly: GCA_035047345.1. NCBI lineage: Eukaryota > Metazoa > Chordata > Lepidosauria > Squamata > Chamaeleonidae > Bradypodion > Bradypodion ventrale. Next base: position 26,743,011 of record JAWDJE010000003.1, read on the forward strand.
GTCCACATGAATACCATGATTAATTCAGATTTAACAACCTTTCTTCCACTCTTCGTCAGTGCCATATGTATTAATCCATGTTTTTTGCAATATGACTTGCTGTTTTATATTTTCTGCCATATTTTCTCACTTTAGAAATAGCTAAGCAAGCAGTTTCACGTAAAGTAATAACAAGTATCCCAACAGAAAAGCCAAAAGTTAAAGGAAAGGCATGTGGTCAGTGTGAGATAAAGAGTGCATTCCTGGTAAGTAGATGAAGCAGGAAAAAAACTAGTATCCCAACTGTGGAAAGATGTGAGGATGTTTGAGTGAAGACATGGAAATAAGTTTAATCATGTGTAACAGATGCTAGATTTGCTTACTGTTGTAATTAATGAGCTATATAGATCACCTTTTTAATCAGCTATAAATCACTTCTTTCCAGTGTATGTGTTATGTATGTATTTTTACCTGTATGCCCTTTTATCCAAATTAATGGACCTAAGGCGACTCACAAGTTATTAACAATTTAGCTAAAGCCAAAAATTATAACACTGAAGAAAAAAATTAACACTTGTTAACTGTTAAAAACACATTAAAAACTAAATTAAAAATAATGTCCAGCACACAAGATAAAAAACTGCCCAATTACTTTAAAACCTGCAATGTTAACATAGTATAGGGCACGGGTGGCGAAACATTTCAGGCCATGGGCTGGTCATGTGGTTGAGCGAGCCAGTCATGTGGTTCCTCCCACTAGAAGCGGAAATAAAACGTGCCTGCGTATGCCCAAAACGCTGTTGTTTATGACAGTCACGGGTGCATTTACAGCAGTGTTTTGTGCATGTGTGGACACATTTTACTTCTGCTTCCAGGAGCGACGTGTGCGGCGTGGACTGGATCTGGCCCACGGGCCATAGTTTGGCCACATCTGGCATAGGAGATAAAGATTGTTAACAAAAATATGTAAGAAATGCATGTGCTGTTAAATAGAGAGGCCTTAATAGAACTAGTGTCAAGAAATAAATTAGTGAAATAAGCTTTTCATCCACACTTAGAAATGTTAAAAGATAAGACAGTTACTTCCTGGAGTCAGACAATGACAATGGGGTGATAAATCTTTTGTGGATGCCCTTGTTTTAATAGTAATGAAGCTGCAATGAATATGATAGCATGATAGAACATCAGTTGCATAATCCAACTAACGTGTCCTTTTCTGTTTTTAATCTTTTGTAACAAGGTGAGAGAATGAAGAGTAATATAATGAATGATTAATATAACGAATTTAGAACAGCTGTCTGTATTAGATGTTCCTGCATGTCATATTTACCTCAGCGAGTCTTAACTTCTGGGTATATATAAGATTGTGTTATTCATTTTAATATGTTTATTTTCCCCCTCCAGATGTGCTTAGAATGTGGTGAATACTATTGTCCAGGCTGCTTTGCCAAAATGCACCAGAAGGGCGCACTGAAGCTCCACAGAACAACTTATTTGCAGGTAAACTATATTTCATTTTAAGGTTCTGTTCTTACAATTGTAAAATCATTCTCTTTGAGGAAGACAGTACAAGCATTAATAGATGATGATGGTGATGACGATGACAAGATGAGATCCTTTAATTATCTTATGTACAATTCTTTTGTTAGGCTGGGTCTCTTGCATCGGAGGAGTCAGGTGCAGAGCAGCTCAGCAGATGAATGGACAGGTTTTACACACATTTTTCATTGTACTGCATTTTCACTTGATGTCTGTTTACGAGTGCCATGTGTCTAAAAGGAAATCATTAAGTTTGTATAGCTTAAACTTTCCTCCTAACAGGTTGTTTTGATCAAAATGAGTTTGTCTTCTGAAGCATCTTCTATCTGTCTTGGCCATACAAAAAAACAACAACAAAAAACTAATACACTTCAGTAGTGAAAGATTTGCTTGCCTTTAGCTGTTCAACCTGTGCACACCATAGTCTGTTTTTTTATTTGAGATGCTGGATGAAATGTACAGTAGACCATCGCATAACGACATAATTTGTTTCCCAAGTAGCCTTAGTAAGCAATTTTTGTTGTTATGCAGGTTTCTATGGAGTTTCTCACACAATGACGTTTTTAGCATCGTTGTCCGGTTATTTTAGCGTTGTCTGGACAATGACACTAAAACGTTATGCGGGGGAACACATGGTGCATAATGATGTGTTGTTAAGTGAAAATGATGTTATCTGAACGCGTTGTTATGTGAGGGTTGACTGTAATAGTAAATTGCAGCTAAAGTGGTTCTATTGAATCAGTGGGGTTTTGGTGAGACAACTCCTCTGTAAATTCTAATTATTTAAATGAACCTAATCTAGTTGTGACTTACTACTGAGTTTCAACCATAATGAACATTCTCACATATACTATCATAGTATTATGGGAAATGGTACTTGGTGACTTCTTCCAGTTCTACTACATAGGATTTATAAGCCAGAATCTGACTTTTTGATTTTATGATGGTCTGTAAAATTCTTGGAAGATCCAGGGAGCAAACTATTAGTTCATTGACTCAGTGAAGTTGTCCACCCTTACTTTAGAAGAGAAATTAGACAAATTTGTGGACTATTGTCATTGGTGCTGCACATGAGTTATTGGAGACCAGTAGGAAGAAACAGTTACATGCATGTTGTCCCTGTAGTCTTCCCAAATGTGTCTGCTTAACTACTCTGTGAAGTGAGATACTAGACTAGATTCAGCAATACTATTTCTATGGCTTTAATTACTAGCTAGAATCATGCCATTCCTACATCAAACGTAACTCAAAGGTACTAGAAGGATGTGGGCTGGCTGCCTGCTCTAAGTTAAGGAGACAATTATGATGTATTGTTGGATGAAATAGTACATGTCATCATGTAGCTCTGAACACCAGCAGAGATGGTGTATGCAGCTTATCTCACTGAAAGACAGTCTACTTGGGAGAGTCTCAGAGTCATTATCTGAACAATAGTATACTGAATTGCTTCTTTCCTTAGTGGGCTGGAACATTAAATAAGGACCAATAGGTAATATTAACAGAATCACCTAATTGACTGAGTCATAATTTCTATACGAGTGATAGATAACAGCAGGATTGTTTGATGATACTATATATATCTTCAAAATTTATCAATTTCAGTGAAAGTATGATTAACAATGCAATGTTACTGACACAGCTCTTGAAAGAAAGAACTAAAGCAAACCAACACAATCACACTTATATACCACCCCATAGTGCTTAGTGCACTCTCTTGGCAGTTCACAAGTTAATTACCATTTTGCCCCCAACATGCTGGCAACATTCAAAGGAAATAAGGACTTGATGATGGACTCAAGATTACTTTGGATTGAAACTTAGCGTAGACCACTTGATTTCAGTGGATTCTCTGTTAAGCATAAACGTAGAAGAATAGATGCCTTTGAAATGTGGTGTTGGAGGAGGGTTTTGAGAGTCCCCTGGACAGCGAGGAGAACAAATAGGTCAATCTTAGAAGAAATTAACCCTGACTGCTCATTGGAAGGTCAAATAGTAAAGATGAAGCTAAAGTACTTTGGACTACACTAAGGCATTTGACTGTGTGGACCACAACAAGATGTGGCAAGTAATTAAAGAGATGGGAATTCCAGAGCACCTCATATGCCTCCTGAGAAATCTGTACATGAAACAAGAAGCAACAGTTAGGACAGAACACGGAATGACAGAATGGTTTGGAATAGGAAAAGGAGTAAGACAAGGCTGCATTTTGTCACCATGCTTATTCAACCTATACACAGAGCACATAATGCGCAGTGCAGGGATGGAGGAATCACAATATGGGATTAAAATCGCTGGGAGAAACATCAACAATCTGAGATATGCAGACGATACCACCCTAATGGCAGAAAGTGAGGAAGACCTAAAGAATCTCTTGATTGTGCTGAAGGAGGAAAGTGCAAAAGCTGGCTTGAGACTCAATATCAAGAAAACCAAGATAATGGCAACAGGCCCAATCAGTTCCTGGAAAATAGATGGGGAAGAAGTAGAAGCAGTGACAGATTTTACTTTCTTAGGATCAAAGATCACTGCAGATGGGGATTGCAGCCATGAAATAAAAAGGCGACTGATTCTTGGGAGACAAGCAATGAGAAACCTGGGGAACATAGTGAAAAGCAGAGACATCACATTGCAAACAAAAATTAGAATAGTCAAAGCAATGGTTTTCCCAGTAGTAATGTATGGATGTGAGAGCTGGACAATTAGGAAGGCTGAACGTAGAAGAATAGATGCCTTTGAAATGTGGTGTTGGAGGAGGGTTTTGAGAGTCCCCTGGACAGCGAGGAGAACAAATAGGTCAATCTTAGAAGAAATTAACCCTGACTGCTCATTGGAAGGTCAAATAGTAAAGATGAAGCTAAAGTACTTTGGACATCAAATGAGAAGGGAGGATTCACTTGAGAAGGCATTGATGTTGGGAAAGGTGGAGGGCAAAAGAAGAAGGGGGAGGCCAAGGATGAGATGGCTAGATGGCATTGTAGACACAATGGGCACAGAGCTGGGAGGGCTGAGGGGGATGGTGGAGGACAGAGGCGCCTGGAGGAAATGGTCCATGGGGTCGCAAAGGGTCGGAGTCGACTATGCGACTGAACAACAACAACAACATTTGACAGAGAAAACAAATATCAGAATAAAATGAATTATTTGAGAGATAATGAGCTATCGTGGCTATCGTTTGAAATATCTTCTCCTTTTTGAATTAACAGTGACTTGAGTGAGCATATCTGACAAACAGTTGCATGTTCTGAAATTGACATTTGTCTTTCACTTACTTTCTTCAGTTTATTATCATAAAACAAATACTCGAAGGCTAAGGATGCCTTCATGCATATAACAAAATAAGGCAAACAGATGTACAAAGAGAAAATTTGTAAGGCAGCGGAGTAGATAATGTTAGGTGCTTAAGTAACAGGCAATGTAGTGCAAAGCAATTAGACTGCCTCTTTGTAACATAAAAGAGTATTTACTAATTCCTGCAGAAGAGGTAGTGAATTTACATAGGCTGTTGTTTAGGTTGTTGATTTTACTGGCACATCAGTTTGGAATATTGCTGTTCAAAGCATGGAAGAGCAATTTCTAATGGTTCAGGTGCATCATCTGCCTCATGGGCATACAACAAAAAGTTGTTTTTTAAGTATACAGTGCTGTATTACCAAATAAATTGTTTGTAGACTTGCCTCTAAAATACTTAAAGGTTATTGTTTTTTGTTTCTTTGTTTGCTTGCTAGAAAATAGTTTGTGATGGTTGTTGAAATAATCCTGCCCAACACTTTGTTTGAATACTTACTTTTAAAGGTTATTTTTATTTTATTGAACCGATTAACATGATTAGTTTCTTAACTTTCAAATCACACCTTCAGAATTGGGAATGTACTGGGGGATTCATGTACTCCTTCTTTTCCTTTATGTAACCAGATCTAGTTATTTACTTGTACTTTTTAAAATTAATTGTAGGATAGCAATATTACAAATAATAATAAGCATATGCAGACATATACAATAACAATAATACATCTATGTTCTCCCTCTACCTGTGGGACTTTATACATATTACTATACAATTATTTTCTATATTCTTATAGAATTGTTCTTATAGAAAAGTGTTTGGCCCCCTTCACCTCTAAAAGGACAATACATCCTGTTCTGGCTTTCTCCCTTTCCTTTTCATTTAACATATAATCCAAAAATTCTCCCCATATAGATTTGAAATAATTTTCTTTCACTGATGCCTTTTTAACTTTGATTTAATATGTTAACTTATCATTAATAGCTATATTCCATAAATATTTAAAACAATCATCAAGCTCAAATGCTACTTTCCAGTTTTAACTTTTTTATGCCCATGCCTCACCTCTGCTGCGGGAGCTGTGTTGGCTGCCAGTGTGCGTCCGGGTGCAATTCAAGGTGCTGGTGATTACCTTTAAAGCCCTACATGGTAGTGGACCAGATTATTTAAGAGACCACAGTGTCCCAAGGACATCTACCCGTCCCACCAGAGCAGACCGGAGGAGCTCTAATGGTGCCATCTGCAAGAGAGGCTCGCCTCTCTAGCACTTGAAGGAGGGCCTTTTCAGCTACTGCCCCGGTTCTATGGAACCTCCTACCGGCTGAGCTACTGAATGTTTTTATGGTTGTATGTAAGCCACCCAGAGTCGCCTTGGCGAGGAGGCAGCGACACAAATTGAATAAAAGAAACAAACAAACAAACAAACTATAATCAATCTTAACACTGTAACAAATATTTTCATTTTTGTCATTCTGATTGTGTATTTCCAAAACTAGATAATAATGTTCTAGTACACAATTCCAAGTTAACAGACAACATTTCATTAATCTCTATGGAAATATTTGGAATAGCTAATCCTTCCTTTTTGGATATATACCACATTTTTTAAAAAACTAATTCTTGGTCTTTTATCTCAATTCCAAAAAATTACTTATCATATTAGTTACTTACTTCTGCCTCAGTCAGACAGGATTTAACGGCAAGCTATGGTCTATGCTTGCCTTTGCCAAATCAACATTGGATAGGACCATCTGTTTTGAAATACGTTTCCAGTGTTGGTCTGTAATGCAAGTACAATCAATAATATGAAGTAGGTAAGAGAACCAGAAGTAATTGATTGAACCTGAGAAGAGGAAGAAAATTGGGAAGGAACAACTAGGGTTTGAAATGACTGCTGTTTCATCAGTTCTTCTCTCATAGTTCCCACCATTGCTGATTTTGACCATGGCAGTATTAATTGTATACAAACCTTATCTAGTAAAGCCTTACTTGTGCTTTTTTCCAATTACGTTTTATAACTGGCAACTGAGATTCTCCTTCGTATAGTTTGTGAATCCCCACTATTGGGTTATGCACCTGCGCAGACCATCGATCAGAGGCTTTAAAGCTGATTGGTCAAAAGTTTTGGCGGTAAGACCGCCCACCGTACCACCCACCCTCAGGTGCCAGTTCATCATTTTACCTGAGTTCTCTTCTTTCTGCCTCAGCAGCAGGATGATCGTTGAGAGCTTCCTCAATTTTTCCTTGTCGTTTCCTCAGAAACGACGAATTTCAACAAAACAAAAAAATATTTTTTTTGGCGATCTTGTCTTTAGGGCAGGATTGCTGCCCCAGTGCTGTTTCTTCTAGTAGGACTCAGTCACCTTTTCGATCAGGTCTCTGGTTCCCCCTTCAAGGGGGTGGCGGTAGGTCGGCCCTTCGGGGTGTTTTTTTCTCGAACGTTCTTCATTCTCTTGGCCTTCTCTGAAGGAAATTTTTCATGGCCTCTGCGGCTTTCAAGCAGGGCACTTCTTGCCTCAAGAAGTTCCCGGCTTCGGACGGCCACAGTCACTGTCTCTTTTGTTTGGGCGAATCGCACCAGAGTCTCTCTTGTGTGCATTATAAAAATTTCACCCACCTTGCGGTCCAAAATCGTAGCAACAGACTCAAGGCGCACCTAATGGAGCTCACCCTCGCTCCCACTGCCGCGGCTTGCACTTTTGCCTCCATAAACCTTCCTCTTCTTCAACTCTCAGGATGTTGACCCTGCTGTTGCTCCGCCGCCCTCTCGAGGGTCGAGCAGTCGCTCCACTGGCCTGGCCATACTGTTTTGGCACGGTCCAGACATCGATGCGATGAGCGCCCAGCATGTCGACCCGCCCAGGCTGTACTGGCGTGGTCTCGATGTGGCTTCCAGAGTTCCCCCCTCATCTTCCGATGATTCCAGCTCGTCTTTGGAGGAGGAGGAGGGGAATGTGGATACGGAGAAGATGCCCGATCAAGTGATTGGTGCTGTCGATCCGCTCAGAGGAGAGGACCAAAAATCTCTCACAGCAACGCTCACCCGTTTGGGAACTGCCCTTAACATATGGGTTGACCAGCCGCCGTTGGAAGGGGAGGATCAGATGACGGCAAAGTTGGACAAGAAATCCATCCAAAATGCTTCCTTCCATGTTAACATCTGCAAAGGCCACCTGGAAGAAGCCCATTTCAGCCCACTCCATTTCGGCCATGTTCGATGGGATGTACTGAGTCCTGGATGAGGATGTTGAGTTTCTCCAGGCACTCCCACTACCAAATTCCCTCGTTGTGAAGGCCTTCCAGCATAAAACCACAGTCAGTGGCTTCCCGGTACCGTCGACGCCTGAGGGGAAGAAACTCGACATGGTGGGCTAGACGTTTTATGTGAATGGGCCGCTGTTCCTCTGGGCTGTGAACTATTCAGCAGCTATGGGCCTCTATTAGTCCCATCTTTGGGAGCGCACCAAGACGCTTGCTGAGAAGCTGCCGTCCGATCTCCAAAAGGAAATTGACAGTCTGCGTGATGAGGGCGATTTCTTGGCAGAACAGCAATTGAGGATGGCACGCCATATAAATGACTATGCAGCCAAGAACATGTCATCCGCAATTCTCCTGCGGTGGCCTGCATGGCTATGGGGAACTACCTTGGATGACTCAATGAAGAAGCTCATTGAGGAGTTCCCATTCGATGGTCAGGGCCTCTTTGGCCAAGACACGGACAAGGTGCTCAATGAATTGAGGCAGACCAACTTGACAGCCAAGTTCTTGGGCCTCACCGCCTCGTCCCAGCCTTCAAAACCAACTGCTACCGTGGTAATCCGCAGCAACACCAACAACAGGGTGGACCTGCCGATCACCCCAAGCCTGGTTTCTACCGTCCCCGGAGACAACAAAGGGGGCAGCGATTCCAGCCTTACGGCCAAGGAAAACGCAACGAGGGTAAGTCAAAGTCTTGAGTTTGACTTCCCTCTGGCCAATACTCTCTCGCTCCATCTACCGTACCTTCCCCTTCGGAAGTTCCTCACGGCGTGTTCCGGCGTCACGAACGACCGGTGGGTCTTGAAGATCTTGTCCTCTGGTTACACCATCGAGTTCATCCGGATGCCTCGGGTAGGAAAACCCCGTTTCATCACTCCGTCTTTTCAACTGGAGGAAGTAGTTACAACCCTTCTCTCCAAAGGGGCCATCGAGCTGGTACCGCCAACTGATTGGAACATCGGTTTCTACTCGAGGTACTTCATTGTCCAGAAGGATGGAGGCCTCCGCCCGATTCTGGACTTGCGTCGCCTCAACAAGTTCATCCACACCAGGAAGTTCTGGATGGTGACACTCCAAACTGTCCTTCCCCTCATCAACGAACGGGACTGGTTTATGGTGATAGACCTCAAGGACGCTTACTTCCACGTCAGCATTCTCGAGAACCACAGATGGTTCCTCCGCTTCCAGATAGGGGACTCTGTGTACCAGTACCGTTGCCTACCGTTCGGTCTAGCCACAGCACCATGAGTCTTCACCAAGTGCATGGCTCTGGTTGTTGCCTTCCTCCGCCAGAGGGGGATCAGGGTCTTCCCGTACATTGACGACTGGTTGATAGTCTCCTCCACCAGGTCATCGGCCATTCAGGACACGGAGTACACCATTCATCTCATGGATTGTCTTGGCCTCAGGATCAACTTCTCCAAATCGAAGCTGGATCCTTCGCAGCCAGTAGAGTACATTGGAGCGATTCTAGACTCGCTTGCAGTCAGGGCATTTGCCCCACAAACACGCTTACTGGACATTGCTCAGGTAGTAAGCGCTTTCCGTAACAAACCCTTCATCAGAGCGAAGAAGGCTCAACGACTCCTGTGTTTGATGGCATCCACCACGGCAGTGATCCCTCATGCCAAACTGAAGTTCTGGTCTCTGCAATCGTGGCTTCTCCACAAGTTTGATCCTCTCACGGAGAGGCAGTCCAAACAGTTGTTTCCGTCTCCGGAACTGGTGGACCAGCTGGTGTGGTGGACCACACCTCTCAAGAACTTTTATCTTCCACAGCTGTCTCCAAATTTTGACCGATGCAAGCAACCTCGGCTGGGGAGCTGTTTGCGGGACTCTTATGGTCAACAACACCTGGTTTCCGCACGAGATTGTCCACCACATCAACTATCTGGATCTGCTGGCCATATAGAAAGCCATGCGGTCCTTTGAGACAGTGTTGTGTGGCAAGGCGATCCAGATCGCTTCAGACAATACCACCGCGATTGCGTATCTGAACAAGCAGGGAGGGACAAAGTCCACTACGTTGCTGTACCTCACAGTACAACTTTGGGAATGGTGTCTCGAACGACACATTTTCCCGATCGGAGTCCACATTCAGGGCAAGCTGAATGTGCTGGCAGACCGCCTGAGTCACCTCACCTCGATGACTCACAAGTGGGAACTGGACAACGTGGTCTTTCACTCCCTTTGCAGGTCGTGGGGGAACCCCGAGCATCGACCTCTTTGCATCGGAGTCCAACCGCAAGTGTTCCAAGGCGGGCATCGGCCTAAACTCCAAGGGCGATAACTTCATGAAATGGTGGGATCAGGACTACCTTTACGCCTTTCTCCTGTTTCCTCTGGTTCAGAAGGTCCTCACCAGAATGTACCAGCAACAGGCACACACGATTCTCATCGCTCCAGCATGACCGTGTCAGTCCTGGTATCCACTTCTCTTGAAACTGTCATCGCAGTCTCTCACACTGCCAGACTCTCTGACTCTTCTACAAATGGAGCAAGGACAACTTCACCACTCAGACTTGCCCAGTCTCTACCTCACTGCGTGGAGCATAATCCCAGATTGTCCAGGATCTTGGAACTAGCAAGGCACCCCTCCATGAGGAAGTCCTATGCCTCCAAGTACAGGCGATTTCGTGCCTTCCTGGATACTCAACAGGTACCTCCACTCAATGTTGGTCTGCACCATGTCATGACATTCCTCCTCCATTTGGCGGAGTCAGATCTCAGCATTACTTCCATCAGGGTCCATCTGGCAGCAGTAGTAGCCCACTCTCCAGCTGCATCAACTGCTTCTGGTGCCTTCCGCGACCAAACGGTGAAGCGTTTCCTCAAAGGTCTGCAAAACGCTTTCCCTCCTGTCAAGACTCCAACCGCATAATGGTCGTTATCTACCGTTTTGAATGCCCTCACTAAGACTCCCTTCGAGCCGATGGCCACTACAGACATTCGTCTTCTCACCTGGAAGATGGTGTTTCTTGTGGCTATCACGTCTGCTAGACGAGCTGGTGAGCTGGTTGCTTTGTGGGCGGATGCTCCGTTTATCAAATTCTACAATGACCGCATGGTGCTCCACGCCGACATCACTTTCTTACCAAAGATAGTCTCCCAATTTCACATGGCTCAGACTATATCTTTACCAACTTTCTTTCCCAACCCCAGCAATGCTCAAGAAAGGGTTTGACACACACTTGATGTTAAACGAGCTTTATTGTTTTACATCAGCAGGACCCATGAGTTCCATAAGACACAGCGTCTGTTTGTTGCCTATGGGGGAAAGTCTAAAGGTGAACCCATCTCTTCCCAGAGGTTCTCCAAATGGATTATATCAACCATCTACCTGGCCTACGAGTCTGCCTCTCTGCTAGCTCCTCCACGTGTCAGGGCACATTCTACCAGGGCAGTTGCTACCTCCACTGCCTTTTTGGAGGGCACCTCACTCGAGGGCATCTGTAAGGCTGACACCTGGTCCAGGTCTTCCACATTTGTCCAACACTACAGGATGGACACCAGAGCCACTGCGGACATCAGACTTGGTCGTGCATTTCTTGCCAGAGGGCTCCAGGCGCCTCGTCCTTGAGAGTCCATCCTACCTGACTGACATACTTCATCATGGATTCATCTCATCCAACTGCCCACCGACCTAGTGAGTGTGAGCTTGCTAATCTCCCAATAGTGGGGATTCACAAAGTACACGAAGGAGAAAGTTGGGTTTCACTTACCAGTGATAACTTTCGTTCTTCGAGTATATAGTTTGTGAATACACACTACCCACCCTACCTCCCCTCTTGAGCAGCACGGATGAGATCATTTGGTTTATCCTGTGCTTGGCTTAAGTATGGAACTGAGGTCAAATGGCGAACTGGTGCCTGAGGATGGGCGGTCTTACCGCCAAAACTTTTGACCAATCAGCTTTAAAGCCTCCGATCGATGGTCTGCGCAGGCCCATGACCCAATAGTGTGTATTCACAAACTATATACTCGAAGAACGAAAGTTATAACTGGTAAGTTAAACCAAACTTTCTGTGATGCAGTCTGCCAGATTCTGTAGTGTTTATATTATTCTTAAATATTTTATTCTCTAAGCCAAGGTCAGTTGGTAGTCTAGTGTTGCAGGGAGACAATTCTCTCTGAAATTCTGGAATGAGGTATTTCTCTCTGCTCAGCCTACAAGCCATTTGTGCTCTAAACTATTTTTAATTTGATTATCTTACTTTCCATACTTTATTCAGACTATTAAAATAGTACTTGGAATTCCTGGGACAATTTTGTGTGCAAATCTTGAATAATATTAATGCAAGTAAAAGAAACTCTTTGTTGACTGCATGTACAGTTTTAGGCATTGCAGCAGAAAATTTGAATGTACTGAACCTGTCATTGATTGTTCAGAAGCTCTATTTTAGTTATATTTCATTTCATCTGCTGGGTTTGTATTTAGCAGGCAACTTCTTTTTGTCTGTAGGCAAAGACACAAGTTCCTATTGGAAAACTAGAAGCTGCACAGCAGTTCCTGAAAGCAGTCAATTCTGAGGAATCAAATGGCAAGATAAACAAGGAACATAAGAAGGAAGATAATGATAAATTAAAAGATAGATCCCTTTTATCAGAAGTACCAATCTATAATCTTGAGGTAAAATAAGTAATTTGCTGCTAAAAGCACTATCAGAAATCTGTTAGTGTTTTGCATATCGCGTTGCAGCTGGTTGTACATTTGTGTGTGTGATATAGCATGTGACTGAAACATATCCTGGCAATGTGTCAATTACAGGTAATTAGATGCAGGAAGGGAATACAGTCAAACCTCTACATACGAATTTAATTTGTTACTCAAGGTTGGTTATATCTTGAAAAATTCTTATCTTGAATTTCCCATAGGAATGCATTGAATGCAATTTCCCATAGAAGTGCATAAAATTTCGTATCTCGGAAAACCCTACCAAAAATTTGTATCTTGAACCTGGTTTTTTCTGAGATTTCCGGATGTATCTCCAGTTTTTCTTAAGTCGAGCCATTCTTATCTCGAGGTTTGACTGTATCAATATGATTTTGTCCATTGTACTTAGAATTTTCTGTTTTACAGGTGTAATCAAGAACTGGATGTGATCCAGCCAAGGTTAACCACCTCTAAGCTTCCTATATAGGCCAGAAAACTAATGGAACTCCTTATACAAACACATTTAATATAAACAGTCAAAAACTAAGCCAACTAAACAAAATGAAGGTAGAGAGATAGCTCAAAGGCAAAGCACGTACAGAACTTCACATTCTCCATATAAAAGGAAGTCTCCATCAGAAGAGCTGGGTTGTGAAACAACTTGGAAAACCATTGCTAGAGCAGATAGCCTTCATCTAGGTAGAACAATGGTCTGGCTTAGTATAAGGAAGTGATGGTGAATCTTGGCACTCCTGGTGTTCTTGGACTTTAATTACCAGAAGCCCAAGTCATTACTCCTGCTGATCAGGGTTCACATGAGAATTGTTATCTCTGGATAACATTTTGTTTCAGCATTTATTATTGTAGGCTGGCCAGAGTTTGGAAAACTAACTTTTTAGAACTATAAGAATCTCATAGCCAACACATCTGTGCTCATGATGGTTGTAGGACTATGGGAGTTGTAGTTCCAAAATTAATTGCAATTATGACCAGTTTAGTCAAACAGAGTTCTTAACAGGGTCTTGAACTGTATTGGTGACATAAGGGTGACATAAGTAGATCCTATAAGGGCTGAAATCTCATTGCCTTTTTACATCAGTATAACTTTCTATGATGAACTACCACAAGATAAAAAAGTCAGCATAGAGATTTCAATTTTGCACACAAAGTGTTCCTAGTTCCTATGGCACTGAGGGTTCTATAGGAACTGCAAACACTCACTAACTGCAATTTGCTGCCAAAAGTTGCTTTGAGACAGTTATGCCACTGAGCATAGTTAATATTTTAACCACTGTTGTATTCTAAAAATCTGATCCATGAAATTTAGAAAGTTTTATGTAACATTTCATATGTGCTTGACATTGAGGAAGTTTGTGACTAACCTATCAGTGGAATGAATTTTCGTTCATCCAAATTAATTGTGGAACATATTCCAGGAAGCTTCTACAGCACCTGCTCCAGAAGTTAGGTCAGAAAGCCAGAATGGAGGAGCTTTATTGCAAGGTGCTTTTGATGAAGAAGTATCTGCAAAGTGTTTTCAGGAAGCTCTGAATCAATGGAGAAGAGGAAATTGCTCTCATAAACTTAAGGAAGAACGTTCCTGTCAGGTTGGGTCAGGTATGGGTTGTTAGTTGCTAAGTAATAAATGGAAAAGCAAACTGAATCTTTTTTGCTCATTGTGCATGGTCAACATACACACTTCTTTCATTCAAATGTTTGCATTCACCTAAATATAAATGTAAGTATTAATCTCTAAAGCCCAGAAAGTGAGGAAATTCCTACATCAGTCCCTGGTTATTAAAACACTTTTATATTATAATAACAGACAGTAATGTGCTACTCAGTCTGTTTTGACCTGTGCTGGCCATTTCCAGCATTTTCTATGTATAGTAGTTAAAATTGGTTTACTGTTATCTTCTGGGGTTGCCATGGGAAGGCATAACCTGAACTGGGCTACACAGACTGACTCTTCTCCCAGGAGGCATGATAGGGAATTGAACACTCAACCTTTGTTTCAACAGCCAGATACTAATTCGTTGAGCTGTTCAATCACCTGTCTGTTTGCTTATTTAGCTACTAGCATTTTTTGCCGGGCTGGTTTTGGGTTTTCCCCTATGTTTTGAGGTATTTTTATTCAGCCAAAGACACGGCAAGGGTGACAGGCAGGGATCCGCCAGGGTAGGCTTCTCCCCTGACGGATTTCTGCCTCTCACCCTTGCCAGTCTCCTTTCGCTGTTTCGAAAACAGCCCTCAAAACAACAGAGGGAGAATGTCTGGGGCGAGAGGCAGGAATCCGTCTGGGGAGGAGCCTACCCTGGCAGATCCCTCCCTGGTGCCTTCTCCCAGAGGAAAGCAGTTCATTTTCCTCGGTGGCCGGGGGCTGAAGCTTTCGGCCCCCCGCCCTCCGTGGAAGACAATGGCTTCCCTCCGGGAGACGAAGGCCGAGAACGGAGTGCTGTTCTCGGCCTTTGTCTCCCGAAGGAAAGCAGTTCATTTTCCTCGGTGGCCGGGGGCTGAAGCTTTCGGCCCTCGCCCTCTGTGGAAGGCGATGGATTCCCTCAGGGAGAGGAAGGCCGAGAACGGTGCATCGTTTTCGGCTTTCGCCTCCCAGAGGGGAGTGGTTCATTTTCCTTGGTGAGCGGGGGCCTAATCTTTCTGCCCCTGCCCTCCGTGGAAGGCAATGGCTTCCCTCCGGGAGACGAAGGCAGAGAATGGAGCGCCATTCTCGGCCTTCGTCTCCCTGAGGGAATCCATCGCCTTCCACAGAGGGCGGGGGCCGAAAACGTCGGCCGCCGCCCACCGAGGAAAAATGAACGCTTCCCTCCAGGAGACAAAGGCCGAGAACGATGCACCGAGAATGATGCAAAGGCCGAGAACAGCGGTTTGTTTCCCCGCTACCCCGCCGAAGGCATGTGGGGAGAAGAGGCTCCCCCTCCTCCACGCAACCCTGCCGAAGCAGCAGCGAGGCCAGCACCGACCTTCGTTGCTGGGGCCATGGGGAGAAGAGGGGCTCCCCTTCCTCCCCACAACCCCACCAAAGCTGCGGTGAGGCCGGCACCGTTCTTGGCCTTCATCTCCCGGAGGGAAGTGGTTCGTGCATCGGCCTTTTTTACATGCATGCCGGCTGCCCCGCCTCCTCCGCGCTCGCACCCTTCAGCCTGATTGGCTGAGGGGTTCGGGGCTCCGAGGATGCTGGGAAGCATAGGTTATTTTGTTCGGGTTCATGGGGCATTGGCCCCACTCTCGGCTTCCGGACCCTTGAGGTGATGCTTGCCGGGTCAAAAGGTAAGTGTGGGTGGCTCGGTACAGGATGGTTGGGACGGGTGTGGCCATGCATGCCGGACACGCATGGCCCATCCACCATTTTATAGGTAAAGTCTAGAAGTATTTGTTGATCACTTGTCAGCCCACACGGGCCCCTAGGTTAATTTATAACAACAAAAATACTGTCTAGGTAAAGATAGCCCTTGCTCGAAAGCCAGTCGTATCTGACTCTTGGGTTCAGGGCTCATTTCTGTTTATAGCCAAAGAGCCAGCGCTGTCTGTATCTGCAGACATTTCCGTGGACATGTGGCAGAGATGCCTCAGTGGAATGCTGTTTACCTTCCCACTGAAGTGGTACCTATTTATCTACTTGCAATTTCTTTCTTTTGAACTGTTAGGTTGGCAAGAGCTGGGACAGAGACAGAAGCTCACTCTGTCATGCAGTACCCGGGAATTGACTTCCGACCTTACAGCCAGCGAGTTCAACATCTTAACGACTTGAGCCACCGCAGTCTAAGAACAGATAAAAGATAATGTAATATTTTTATACTGGATCTTCACTGAGGATCTCAGATTTGGGACAGTCTTATTGAGAAGAAGGTGGTTTTTCAATTATCTTGGTTCCAAGCCATTTAGAGCATTGTTAGTCAAATCCAGTACCTTGTGCTGAGCTTGGAAGCAAACAGGAAGCCAATGCAATTGGTAAATGTTACTATTAACTAATGACATCATAATCCTTTGGTTGTTGAGACAAGGGAGTTGGCTCACAATGTATTTTCTGTTTTTGTGCACAATGGATAGTATTTTGTTATACACAAAGGTTGTGTTGTGCTTTATACCAGTAAATTTCACAATTCTATTTTTTGTAGAGTTTTAAAAAACTTAAGTTTTGTTAGAATGCTACAGTTACTGCTGATAGGCAGAATCAGCTGAGATCATAATATATTTAAATATCAATTAAAGCTTTTCTCTATGTTGTCACAGAGCATTCAGAAATCTGTCATGTGCAGACAAGTCCTCCTGTTGTGAAAAAACCAATTGAAATTGAATTCAAAGAAGATAGCTTGACATATATGGAAAGATTATTGATTAAGAAGCATAGAAGGTATTTACTGCTTTACTACAAAATATGATTTTCTAATTGCCTGCTTAAAATATGTTTTCTTATTATCTGTGCATCAGTATTAGAAAGTACTCCCATCCAATATGTTACTGATCAGAACTGTTTATTTTGAATGGCATATAGATATTTTAATATCTTGCGATATTACCTTACCATGCATGAAAAAAATGTAATAAAAGCTGGCTAGTGAGCAATTACAGTAGATTTCCATTTCTGTTTTAGAAGAAGAAAATTATTTGGATGTATTTTAGTGTTGCAAACAGTTTTAAAAATTAAACTTGAGTAGTTCAATGGTAGATGATCAAGATCTAACAAGAGATGAAAAAGACTCAGCCATTCTTGGAAGTAGCTGAGCACTGGGGATAGTTAGAACATTATCTGTAGGGACAAAATTAACAGCATGATAATAAGACTGAAGAGTTATAGCAGTGGTGCCCAAACTATGGCCCGGGGGCCAGATCTGGCTCCCGACACCAATTCATCCAGCCCACAAAGCCCTCATCACTCCCATAAGTGTTTTCCTTCGGCTTCCGGAAGCGATGAGGGCTTCACAGGCCAGATGAATTGGAGTCAGGGCCAGATCCGGCCCCCAGGCCATAGTGACCACCCCCCTAAACCACATGACCGGCCCACGGCTCAAAATGTTTGGGCATCCCTGAATTAAAGCATTTGCTCTCTTTGCTTTCTTTTCCAGAACTCCAGTAGATAAGCTGCCAGATAGCATCATACAAGATGAACTGAAACTTGAAAAATCATTGATAAATGAAACTGACAATACTTGTGATAAAAAGGAGGAGGAGGAGGAAGAAGAAGAAGATATAGCAATCATTCGTTTAGAAGGTTGGCTAGCTTTACCAAACTTTGTAGATATCTTATCCTCTCAGTCTGTAAACCATTCCAAAAATCTATTTGGTTCATTGGGCTTTTGGAAGAATGATATTCACTGAACATCCACAATATGACAACTGAATATTGGACACAAAACAAAATTAGGAATTATTGTCTAGTATTAAGTCAACAGGGACTGCAGTGGCTCAAGTGGCTAAGATGCAGACGGCAAGGTGGCAGGTCAGCAGTTCAATACCCAAATACTGTAGGACGGAATGAGCTCCCATCTTTGTCCCCGCTCCTGCCAACCTAGCAGTTCGAAAGCAAGAAATTGCAAGTAGATAAATAGGGACTACTTTGGTGGGAAGGCAAACAGCGTTCCACACGCTCCGGTATGGTGTCTAGTCATGCCTGATACACGACCACAGAAACGTCTGCAGAAGCAGATAGCACTGGCTCTTCGGCTATGAAACAGAGATGAGTACTGACCCCTAGAGTTGGATACGACTGGCTTTCAAGCAAAGGTGACCTTTACCTTTACTAGTGTTAAGACATAATTTAGAGGAGGCCCATTGATTCAATGAACTTATGTAGGAGTTTAACTAAATCCCAATAATTCAGTGTCTCTTTTCTAGATATGACTTAATCCTGGATTTCAGCCATTGTGCGTGATCAGTTTGTATAATGGCATATTACCACTATTACACTTCAAGCCAAAGATTTGCAATGATGTAGAAAATGAAAACATGCAGTGAAGTAATCACATACTTATCTTACTTTTTGCTCACAGTAGCGGAAGGAAAAAACAAGCTTTATTCAGTGATTCCGCTCATAACACCAATTGAGGTGGCAAAAGTTCATTACATTAGCATCAGTGATGCACTGCAAATTTGTTTACTACCTACTCTGGGCTGGCCAAATCTGTGGGCGGGGCCAAATATGTGGGTGTGGCCAAACATCCTGCATTATGGACTATGGAGTTGGGCGTGGCCAACCAAGTGGGTGCGGCCTGGGGAAATTTCCACTACCGGTTCTGCAGAACCTGACAGAACCTGCTGCAGTGCATCACTGATTAGCATGTACCTCAGCTTTTCCAGTACCATGCAGGGATACTGATGCAGAGGCTACATGTTGCTCAGAAGAGAGCAATGTGGCCTGATATAACTAAGGCCAGAATATAGTGGTGTCAGCTTTTATACTATGGAGCCAGAGTATATGGATGGTTAGTCTTGTGAGTTGCAGGTAAGGACTTACATATATCCAGGTTTCTTTTCACTCCAAAATACTAGCAAGAATAAAGGAAAGAATAGTTTTGCCTCATTTGAAAGTTTGAATAGAGAATGAACCAGGATAAAACATGCTGCTGCTTCTCTTATCCAATGTCATTGTAAATTGTGGAATAATCTCTAGCCCTCTCGCTGAGAAGTGGAGAGGCAGTGTGAGAACATGTTTTTCCCCTGTGCAAGTGAAAGCTTGTCTGAGGTTTTTAGGAGGGCCCCAGAGAAGTGGAATTATGGATGCTTGGATTTGGTATCTGAAGCGTAAACACTCGGATTAAATCAGTGTTTCCTAAGGAACCCACGTCCCACGGGGCACTTCAATTCCCAGAAGCCTAAATTGGTACATTGGTTGATCAGTGTTTTGGAGAATTGACTGAGGCTTCTGGGAATTGAAGTCTAAAAAATCAAAGCTTGGGAAACACTGGGTTAGAGGCAGGAGAGTAGAGGAGTCTTTTGTCCTTCTACATTGATGTGGAACAAATCATAAATACAAATAATGGTAGAACATATTTTTTAATTCCAGTTGAAGAAATTGGTCTGCTACTCCCGTCAGTCTTAACCACCACAGCCAATGTTGAGGAAACATGAAATTCTTCCATCAGCATCTAGAAATTTACACATTTCATATCCTACCAAAAGTAGAATGTTCCTGTGTTTCTGCTACACATGGTGTTCCAGTGTACTTTTAGGATAAAAGATTATGTTTTACTTTGATCCAGCAGATTTGGAATGGATCGCATGAAGCTTGCTTTCGGGTCTACCTGGGTTGCTGGCTCTGCTGCCAGTTGGAGTGGCAAAAACTCATTGCCTCTCACCTTTTCCAGCACCATGCTCAGACGCTGGTGCAGAGGCCACATGTTGCTCAATAGAAAGCAACATGGCCTGCTATGAATGCAGCAGGAAATAGCAGTGTCATATTTTACACCAGAGAATGAGTCAGAAAATAATAATTTTTAAAATCATAATAATCTTAAAACTAGAGAGTACAGTATTAAGAAACTCTGAGGATTATCAAGTCCTGCCCTTTTTAAGGAGGCATCATTGGAATCAAACTCTAGATACCTAAACTACTGAGCTAACCGGCAGTTCCTTTGCTGCTCATGTGTCTTCACTAAGTACAACTATTTCACAGCTTCACTGGAACACTGATGTGGTACAAATCATAAATACAAATAATGGTAGAACATTTTTTTAAAATATTCCAGTTGAAGAAATGAAAAAGTACTGGACAGATGTTTTCAAAAAAGAGCCAGAAGTAACTAAAAACTCTGAACCTTCTCTAAAAATCAAGATTCTTGAAGATGTGAGTATAAATATATATATTGTCTGGTCAATCCGTCTATGTTTTAAAATTGTTTTTAATTGCCTCCCTAAAATATAGATAGTTTGAATATTTACAATCTAATTGTTTCTCTCATACAATTCAGTTGTTTGTATCCCTTTGATAATTAATAAGCAACTTAACAAAGACACAAATTGGCTTATATTGCATGGCCACAGTAATTTTCTATGCGCCGTGCTGAACAGTGTGAGGAAAAACCCATATCATTTAATTAGAATCAAGGGCTTTTTGAATGAGCAATAATTAAACAAAAACGCCTCCCCAAAAGGGGTTGTTCATCTCACAGACTTGTCAGAAGTAAGACATGCCTTGTAGAAACCCCTTCTTGGATACACACTTTAATGTAGTGAGACATTTGACTGTGTCAATGAAACTGAGAGCAAAGTCAGTAGAAGCTAGACTCCATTAAGAGTCTGAGCTTGAATCAGGATTCTTCTATGTTTAATCCTTGCATTTGGTTTTGATACTCTTGGATATGCTAAATCAGGGATGCCCAAACTACGGCCCAGGGGCTGGATCCGGCCCCCAACACCAATTCATCCAGCCCATGAAGCCCTTGTCGCTCCTGGAAGCGGAAGTAAAACATGCCCAGGAGTGACGAGGGCTTCGTGAGCTCGATGAATTAGCATCGGGAGCCGGATTCAGCCCCCGGGCCATAGTGACTGGCTCACTGAACCACATGACTGGCCTGCGGCCCAAAAAGTTTGGGCACCCCTGTGTTAAATGATGCTGAGGGACATTGTGTTCCTTTGACTTGCAGGAAAAAAAATTATGCCAGCAGGGCTACTGTGTACCGGTTCCAGATGTAGTCATTAATAACAAAGGTTCCATAGATTTCATTGGGTCTTCTGATCCACTCTTTGTAGCAAGAAACCAAACTCTGATCATATATACTTGAAATTAAAAGGATAAGGTGATAATTTGGAGCACTTTTCTGAAATTATTTTCGAAATCGGGCTGTATGAACTGTACACATATCTTCTATACTTATGCCATGTATACTGATTGTTCTGGACCAAAACTGGTCATTAATTTCAATGTCACCTTTATACTTCTGCTCAGGTAACAAGCATTTCCCTCAAAGTACTAATACAGAATGAATACAATGAGTTTTTTAAAAAAAATATGCAGTAGCTTGATTAATGTTATCAATCTGAGATACCACATGCTGGAATCTCCCTCTTTTCTTCCCTTTTCACACTCTAATGGAGGAAGGTAATGAAGAAATTAAACGAAACATATGGTGAAATAAGAAGCTATTCTGATTGAGCATTCAGTTGCAGCACTTCTCAACTGTAGTGTATTATCTTATCTACCAGGATATACAATATATTCATGTCCCAAATCTGCAGGAGGATTAAATATAGGTTGTATATGTGTATATTTTCTCATTAGACTTTCAACGAAGTGTCAGAAGAGAGTGCTACTTTGGTGTCAATGGAAACAGAAGAGAATGAATTGGTTGATTACAGGTAATGTTTTCTGCTGATTATGAGATGTGGGTGTTCATACTTTTGCATATTCAATATATTACCCACGTTCATGCTTTGCTTCATCTTCCGTGTCTAGTCCAGGTTTGAAACTGCCATAATAAAGGCACCTCTTGGTGAGTTCATTCTGCAGTTTCTTTCACCCAACCTAATGTGAGAAAGATTAGCCAGCAACACAAGGTTGTCATTACTAGGGTATTTTTTTACTACCTACTCTGTGGGCTGGCCAAATCTGTGGGTGGAGCCAAATCTGTGGGCAGGGCCAAACATCCTGCATTATGAGCTATGGAGGTGGGCCTGGCCTGGGGAAATTTCCACTACCAGTTCTGCAGAACCTGCTGCAGTGCATCACTGGGTACACCTGATTGTGTTTCAAAAATAGCACAATAGTCTAGGAGGCTCTATCTAAAGTCCACTGAGAATAAGAATGGGCAAACATTGGAAATAACATAGACCTTCCCACACTCTTTAGCCAATGGGACTCCATATGTTGTAGAGATAACAAAGGAATAATAAACATCAACAGATATAAAGACTATATGACTGCCCTTGGCCTCTGCATCACACAGCTTCCCCAGGTTGGGTATGAATGTCTGCAGAAACAATGTTTTGTCTGTGGACTTCTACAGGATCAGAAACTGCAACATATGGATTTCTGATTTTGTGGAAGCATACACACGTAGAGGGGCGCTCATCTAAGTTTCTGCTATTTATTCTTGCTGTGCAGATGTTAGGGTTGGGCTTGAAGAAGCTATAAGATGTTGACTGGGTATCTTCATATTTTAGCCACTTCTATATCTGGAGTTAACTATCGATGTGAATAATGCATGAAAAGCTCTTCTGTTTTGTAAGTTCAGGAAGTTTTCAGGCTTGGGATCAATGCAGTATGAGACATATCTCATATCTATGAGACATTTCAGCTGAAGCAAATGAATCTGTTTAGTATTTCTATGTGCAATAATAAAACTAATCAGGAAAGCAGAGTTTCTTCTTTAACTTGGTTTCATTTTTCTCCATTATGTTTTCTAAATATATAACTTATATTTTACTTGTCTCCTTTTTTAAAAGTGCAGAACAGTTCATTGTCAATTTTTTATGGCAGAGTATAAATGCAAAGTAATTTGTAACACATTGAAAAATGCAATTCAAAATAAGTATCCTATGGTTTTAGTGTAGAAATTTTTGCAAAGTCCATTTGCAAGGTGTCATGAGTCTTATGAAATTAAATTATAGCAGAAAGAAAATCCATATATTTATATACATTTACCTCCCATAGAGCTGTAGAAGATGTCTTAAATATGGCAATCTGGTCATTTATCTCTAATTTTTTCTTGTATCTCAAGGGGTAGCATGTCAAAAAATAAGAAAACTGAACCAGACATTTCGCTGGCACAAGCTGGTAATATTACTACAAGGTCACCTCTTTCTTCTGCAGTCGGCAGTGAAATGTGTTCAGCTTTTCTTCATAATAAACCTGAAGAAACTCCTAAAGGTAAGCTTATAACATTTAGTTCTTTTACTAAAAGAGAACTTGTGTCAACATTGGTTTTCCCCCCAGAGCATGTTATTCTGTACTTGTTCAAAACTTGCAAGCACAGATAATGTTTCATCTACCGAATGGAGCACTGAGACACAATGTCTGTGCTTATTCCCAAGGGCATGTCTTCACAAGAGCTGCTAGCATGTCCAGTTGAATATTGTGGTGCAGAATTGGAAGTGTATTAAACTTTTAAGGAAAAGGCAGTCACTTTTAGCCCCCAGACATGGCTTAAAATGTTGCAATCGCCTCTATGGTTAGGTGGGAGGCCAAGATAGGCTAAATCTCCTAGTCATCAGATCAGCATCCAATGCCTGAGATGGGTGCAGTGTGCAGATTACCTGAATATTTGCAAACATGTTAACAATATGCTAGAATAAAACAGATTAAGCTGAAATGTAAAAATGAATAAATTGGAAAATATGGTATATATAGCAGTGATGGTGAACCTTTTAGAGACTGAGTACCCAAACAGAGCGGGGGGTGGGGGGGGCAAACTGTGCTGTGGGAAAGAGAGGAAGTGTTCCCACTGGGCTGCTGGGCAGAGGAGCAGGGCGAACTCTGTGCTGGGGGGAAGGAGGAAGCACTCCCATTGGGCTGCTGGGCAGAGGGGCAGGGCGAATACTGCTGGAGCGATGGTGCACATGACCACAAAGAGGGCTGTGAGTGGCCCCTCTGGCACATGCCATATGTTCACCACCACTAATATAAAGACTTTTAGAGATCCACGAAAGCTCACATTGAAATATAACAGTTAGTGTTTAAAGTGCTACAATGTTTTTGCTTTGTTTATTCTCTGATATGCCTGGAAAACAGACTAACACAGCTACTATTCCAAAAAAATAGATTTGGGTAATGAATTCTTTCATGGGATGAACCTATTTTTTGTTTCCCGTTAATATTTTATTATGTTTTTAATTTGGAGGGCTAATATAAGGAGAAAGATAGAAGCCTTTTCACCTTAGTAATTTGTGTAGTACAATAGTTTCAGCCTACGTCACAGCATTTATCTGGATAGCAGCGGTAAATGTAGGTCCCTGGTTTTACATGTGAGCCAATGTAACTGGTGCGTTAATGGCCTACTTTACAGCAATTACATTTCCGGTGTTTAAATTGACATGATTTCTCCCCCCCCCCCTCTCCCTTTGCTTCAATCCTTTAGTGAGAGCACCTTTTTCACATTCTGAAAGAGCTGTTGCTGCCTGTGGCTATTCTGGAGCAGAAGAAATGGTTCCCACCGACCCGTATAAAAGAGTAATAACAAAAGAAAAATGGCCCCAAGCCAAAAAAAGTAGCTCTCACATGTCATTTGAACAAACTCTTAGTCATACTGGATTGGTTCCTAGCAAACCTTTTGCTGTGATGGAATTGCCCAAAGACTGCAAGATATCCCTTGAGTTCAATGAAGCTTCACCACTCATCACAAAGGCTTCAGTGGTAAATAATAATAATAATAATAATAATAATAATAATAATAATAATAATAATAATAATAATAATAATAATAATAATAATAATAATAATAATAATAATAATAACTATATTCTAGCTTTTCTGGGGTTTATTTCATTATTATTTGTGGAACTATTTCCTTGAATAGTGGTAAAGATGCATTTGTGACTTATAATGGCATGCTATACTTTCAGCCACCTTTTTTAGACTTGCACCCTTTTTATCTTCATAAAGTTTGTGAATTCTTTCATTTGCTCAGGACTTCAGAGGGCTGAGATGAGGAAAGGTAGGAATTAGACATGACAGGATGCTAAACTCATCAAGAGCAAGCAGACATCCTTATACTGTATGTTTTTCCCCCAGAACAATTCCATGAAGAGAATGCAACTAAAAATTCTTAGCAAGGAGAAAGTATAATGGCTGCAGAGCAGCTTTTAAACTGATAACTGGGGGAAAGCCGACAGGAGCTGGGCAGCATCCGGTTCGGGAAAGTATGTACTTGAGTAGTGAGGAGGATGCAAAAATTACTGAGCAGAGCAAGGAGCTAGTCACCAGCACTCTAGCAGAAGGATGCAAGAGGCAGTCTAACAATGCAACTGGACTCAAAAGACTGTATCAGGAAAGCATATATAAATGCTTGTATACAAATGCCAGAAGCCTCCAGAACAAAATAGGGGAGCTGGAATACTTAGCAATAGATATGAATATTGATATTGGTATCACTGAAACCTGGTGGACGGATGATAACCAATGGGATACAGTTATCCCAGGCTACAAACTGTACAGGAAGGATAGGAAGGGGCAAATGGGAGGTGGTGTAGCCTTGTATGTCAAAGAAGTGATAAAATCGTATGAATTGGAATATCTAGGTGATTTGGAGTCACCATTAGAAGCTCTGTGGGTAAGAGTACCAGGCCACAAGGATGGTCTAACAGTAGGCATATACTATCGGCCTCCGACTCAAACTCTTGAGGGAGACTGGCAGTTGGAGAATGTTGTAAAGGAGGCATCCAAGAAGGGAAGCCTGGTTATAATGGGGGACTTCAATTACCCTCACATAGACTGGGTGAACTGTTGTTCAGCACATGATAAAGAGATAAAGTTCCTAGATATGCTAAATGATTGTTCCCTGGGACAGATGGTTGAAGACCCAACTAGAGGTACAAGAATCCTTGACTTGAGTATTACTCAGGATCTGGTGCAAGATGTTAATGTGACTGATCCAATAGAGAACAGTGACCACAACTCAATTATGTTTAACTTGATCATAGACCGCAAGTCACTGATAAAATCTAACACAGAGACCTTAAATTCTCAAAAAGGAAATTTCCCAAAGATGAGGAAACTAGTAAAAAAGAAGCTGAAAGGGAAAATTGAGAGAGTCCAAACACTCCAAGAGGCATGGAGGCTGTTTACAAAAACAATAACAGAGGCCCAATTGGAATGCATACCCAAAAGGAAAAAGGGCACTGCCAGGTCCAAGAGGACTCCGATGTGGCTTACAGGAGCTGTTCAGGAAGTGATCAAGAGCAAGAAAAGCTCATTTAGAAGATGGAAGGCTTGTCCGAATGAGGACAGCAGGCAGAAACATAAATTCTGGCAGAACAAATGCAAGGCAACAATCAGGAAAGCAAAGCAAGACTTTGAGGAGCGTATAGCTAAAAATACTCAGAGAAATACCAAAGACTTCTTTAAGTACATTAGAAGTAAGAACCCAACTAGGAAGGCCATTGGACCATTAGATGACAATGGAAGGCAAGGGGTTATTAAAGAGGAAACAGAGATTGCAGAGAGACTCAATGAATTCTTTGCTTCAGTATTCACTGAAGAAGACAGAGACCACATGCCCAAAACAGAGCCTATCTTCGTAGGGAGGGAAACCGAAGAATTAAGCCAGATAGAAATAACCAGGGAGGAGGTCCTTGCATGTCTTGTTAAACTAAACACTAACAAATCACCAGGACCAGATGGCATCCATCCACGTGTTCTCAGGGAACTTAAAGATGAAATTGCTGATCTCCTAGCCAAAATATATAATCTTTCCCTCAAATCAGGCTTTGTGCCTGATGACTGGAAGGTAGCGAATGTAACACCAATTTTCAAAAAAGGATCCGGGGTGATCCAGGAAATTACCGACCTGTCAGTGATGGAAACCATCCTAAAAGATAGAATTAATAGGCACATAGAAGAGAAGGCGCTGCTAAAGAAGAGCCAACATGGCTTTTACAAGGGCAAATCATGCCTCACTAATCTGTTGGAATTTTTTGAGAGTGTCAACAAGCATGTGGATAAGGGGGATCCAGTTGACATTGTTTATCTGCACTTTCAGAAGGCTTTTGACAAGGTCCCACACCAAAGGCTCTTGAATAAACTTACCAGTCATGGACTAAAGGGACAGGTCTTGTCCTGGATCAGCAACTGGCTAAGGGACAGGAAACAGAGGGTAGCACTAAATGGACACTTCTCCAAGTGGAGGGAAGTAAAGAGTGGGGTCCCCCAAGGTTCAGTACTGGGATCCCTGCTTTTCAACCTCTTCATAAATGATCTAGAGGTAGGAGTAAAAAGCAAGGTAGCCAAATTTGCTGACGACACTAAATTATACAGGGTAGTGAAAACTGTGAGAGATTGTGAGGAGCTCCAGAGGGATCTCTTGACACTGGGGGAGTGGGCAAAACAGTGGCAAATGAGCTTCAACATTAGTAAGTGCAGAGTGATGCATGTTGGGGCAAAGAACCCCAATTACATTTATAAACTGATGGGGTCTGAACTCTCTGCGACAAACCAGGAAAGGGACCTTGGTGTCCTGGTGGACAACTCAATGAAGGTGTCAACCCAGTGTGCCTCAGCAGTGAGAAAAGCAAACTCAATGCTAGGGATCATTAGGAAGGGTATAGAAAATAAGTCAGCAAGTGTCATTTTGCCTCTTTATAAATCTATGGTGAGGCCCCATCTGGAATACTGTGTACAGTTCTGGTCACCATACCTCCAGAAGGATATTATGGAGCTGGGAAAAGTGCAGAGGAGGGCAACCAGAATGATTAGGGGACTGGAACACCTTCCTTACCATCTGAGGCTGCAACGGTTGGGCCTCTTCACTCTTGAACGACGACGTCTAAGAGGTGACCTGATTGAAGTTTATAAAATCATGCACGGTGTGGACAAAGTAGATAAGGAAAAACTGTTTTCCCTATCGCATAACACTAGAACTAGGGGACACTCCATGAAACTTTTGAGTACTAGTTCTCAAACAAATAAGAGAAAGTACTTTTTCACCCAGAGGATTACTGGTCTATGGAACTCCCTGCCAGAAGAAGTGGTGAAAGCTGTCAGTCTTGACAGCTTTAAGAAAGGATTAGACAAGTTCATGGAGGACAAGGGTATCAATGGCTATAATTATGGATACTGAAGGACAACCTCGGGGTTGGAGAGATAGGCAGCATATCTCTCAATGCCATTTCCAGGGAATCCTAAGCAGGTGAAGGCTTCTGCTTGGGAATACCCTGAAGGAAATGGTGAGCCACTGTGTGAGACAGAATGCTGGACTGGATGGGCTGTGGCCTGTTCCAGCAAGGCTGTTCTTATGTTCTGTCTCTCTGCTCTGAAAACTGTTGAAGGTAAAACTCTTCTCCCCTGTTTTGGGAAGAAGGGATCTTAGGTAACTACTGGAAAGAGACAGTGATGTGCTACTTCTTCTCTGCCCCTGTCCCACACAATGGCTTTTTGAAGGAATCTTAGGAGTGCTTGCAAATGCGGAAAATTCTTCACTAGTTTGTCCAGCATCAACATGTTTTTCCCTAGCATGATTTTTAAAAATAGAATACAAGAAAATGGTGCAGGAGTTTGGGGTCAATACCAAAAATGAGCAAGATCACCACACCTCTCTCCTCTCCTCTCCCCTCCAGTTGCTTTGTCATTTCTACTCAAGAAGGTGCTTCTGGATTGAACTGAGGACCTTATGTTTGGCAAGAGGAAATGCTGTTGATATGGCCCGCTACTGGGCAAATGTCATCTAGCCTTTTTAATTCTATTTTGTTTTAGATGTGTTAATTTTAGCTTTGTATGTTACTGTATGCTGGTGGTGCGTCTGACATGAATAAAGAAAAATGAAGTTGCTTTCTCACATTGGCACAGCATCCTCCTATTCCAGTGAGAGCTTTGTTTTATATGTAAGTGGTGTGTGGATGAGATGTAGTGGAGGGGATGTACAGATGTACAAGCTGGAGGGTCTCCACTGTGAGCAATTAGTGGGATCATTATTATTTTTTAGCAATAAATCCTCCCAGTATGCTTTCTCGCTCATAATTACTTCTCAAAAGCCATTGTGTTGATATGAAGTCTGGGGTTGACCTTTTCTTTCCTTGTATATACTTGCATATTTCCCTTTGTCCTATCCTACCTGGCTACCATAGACTACAATGGCTTTTCAGAGGAGGACCTCTGGCTCCCCAGAGTTGTTGGCCTCTGTTTCCCATCAACCACATCCAACTGGGCCAGTAAAAGGTCAGTTGTGGGAGGATTCATTCAACAACATCTGGAGGACTACAGATTTGTGTTGGCTTTGTCTGTTATGTACAAAACAAGCATTGAGCCATGTGTATAAGCATTCCTCTTACCCTTTTGCACAAGTGTGAAACCTAAAACTAGAAACCATATTGTTACCTGTCTGCAACATTTTACTCTCAGCAACAGCAGTGACTCATACTAATCCCTCAAAAAAAGGAGAGAAAATAAGAAGGCTGGTTAATAATGTGCCCCTAGCATTCAGTTGTAGAGGGGTGGTGAAGATGATTAGTGACCCATATTGAAGGAAAGCAGGTTACCATTGTTTGATGATTGATAGCTCTTCCAGAAAATTCAAAACTATCCCTGAAGCCTAGATTGTACTGAATGCATATAGTATTCTCTTTCCTCCTTTTAAAGCTTCGTTTATAATAAATGTGCTGCTCCTAGGTTTATTCCAGCCATGACATTCCAGTTTGTGATGTACCAGTTCTTGTGACCTTTTAAAATTCTGCATTATATTGTATGCATAAATTCAATCTTGCCCAATTAAACAAATTTCATTATCTCTACATCTACTTACAATTTCTCTGCTGCACAAAGATATACTTACATATGAGATTGGAAGATATTTATATGAACAAAGCTGCATTGGCCCTTAAGAACATAAGAACAGCCTTGCTGGAACAGGCCACAGCCCATCCAGCCTGGCATTCTGTCTCACACAGTGGCTCACCATTTGCTTCAGGGTAATCCCAAGCAGATGCCTTCACCTGTTTAGGCTTCCCTGGAAATGGCATCAAGAGATATCCTGCCTATCTCTCCAACCAGGAGGTTGTCCTTAGGTATCCATAATTATAGCTATTGATACCCTTGTCCTCCATGAACTTGTCTAATCCTTTCTTAAAGCTGTCAAGACTGACAGCTATCACCACTTCTTCTGGAAGGGAGTTCCATAGACCAGTGATCTTCTGGGTGAAAAAGTACTTTCTCTTATTTGTTTGACAACTACTACCTAAAAGTTTCATGGAGTGTCCCCTAGTTCTAGTGTTGTGTGATAGGGAAAACAGTTTTTCCTTATCTACTTTGTCCACACTGTGCATGATTTTATAAACTTCAAATAGGTCACCTCTTAGACGCCATCGTTCAAGAGTGAAGAGGCCCAACCATTGTAGCCTCAGATGGTAAGTAAGGTGTTCCAGTCCCCTAATCATTCTGGTTGCCCTTCATGTAACACATTGCCCCAACATATGCATGAAGCTTAAAAATGATTTACTAAACCAGGGGTTCTTAACCTATGGTCTGTGGGCCAGACCATTACATGTGGCCCACTGTTGCCGCCAGCGGAAGTGGATGCATTTATGACAGCCGAATATGCACCTGCAGCTGTCGTAAATGCACCCGTGGCTGTCATAAATGTGCCGTAAATGTGCACATGACTGTCACAAACGCATTTATGACAGCCGCGGATGCATTTTACAGCACTGTTTATGGCAGGGAGAACCACCAGTCTGGTCCACTCAGCTGTCTGAGGGGGCGGGGTCTGGCCCACAGATTTAAAAAGTTGAGAACCCCTGTACTATACCATGTTTGAGAATGGGCTGCAAACAATGTATATATTAATACATATCTGGGACAATGTTTCTCTGAAATCATTGGGCTTCTGAGTTGAAGTGCACAGAATTGCATTGTCAACAATTTCATCTGCACTGAGCAAACCATAGGATAATTTCAGATTCCCTACACCTATGTCGTGCTTATTGTAAGATGAACTGGTCATGTTGCTGTTTCTCTCTGTGTCTTTAGGGTGTTGCAGTTAGCTTAACGAGAGCTAAACTGATTTTGTTATGTACAGTATCTGGAATCTTAACAAGTAATGCCAGTAAACAGGTTTTAACCTAATCATTATTAGGATAAGTGGTTTGAATCCAATTACTAGTCACAACTAGAATAACCACATTGGATCAACTGCTTATTGGTAAATACAAGCTTATGTAAATTCCATTGATTCAATAGGTCTACTTTAATTGAAACTACAAGTGACGTTAACACATCTGCACCAGGTCACACAAGATTTCGTATTTTTAAAACGAAATGAGTTAGAAGAGCTTACGTAATTTGGCTTCAAAACAAAGGTGTGTTTCCTTTCTGATGGTGTTTCGGTTTTTGCTTCTTGTTTTGGCCATCATAATTCTCACAGGTATCCTTGACAGAGAAACCTTTCTGTAACACATATAGAGGACTTGAGGGATTCTTTACAATGGATACACACTGCCAACAAGTTGCAATGGACTCATTTCCTTCACCATGTACAAGCAGACAGTCTCCAAGCAGCAGTATTTCATTTTCAGGTAGTAATGTAAAACTAAATTTCTTTAATTTCATATGCATTGTTTGCTGGACACGTCTTCTCTAGGGCATGGCACTCTTAGCAGCAAATTTAAGTGTACAGAAGTATCTTTATCTGCATGTGCCAGTTATAGGACATCACACATCAATGAACTTGGCACAGCTGCCATACAAGAAAATGCCAGGAAAAGTCACACACAAAAGCAAAGAGCAAAGAAAAAAAGTGTCACAGCGTCAATTTTACATTGCTTTCGAGCAAGGGCAACCTTTACCTTTACTATATTTATATATATAGTTGTTCCATTTTAATGAGCTTTGCTTGTTATCCAATTCTTACCATAAAT
Source organism: Bradypodion ventrale (assembly GCA_035047345.1). NCBI lineage: Eukaryota > Metazoa > Chordata > Lepidosauria > Squamata > Chamaeleonidae > Bradypodion > Bradypodion ventrale. Next base: position 26,775,233 of record JAWDJE010000003.1, read on the forward strand.
GGGGCTGCAGTGGCTCAGTGGTTAAGAAGCTCGCCTTGTTAGCTGGAAGGCCGGCAAGTCGGCATTTTGAGACCTGGGTATTGCATGACAGACTGAGTGCCCGTCTCTTTCCCAGCTCCTGCCAACCTAGCAGATGGAAAGCAAGGAATTGCAAGTAGATAAATATTTATTAGTTAGTTAGTTATTTAGTTGGATTTATATAACTGCTCTTTTCGCCTAAGCGACCCAGGGCAGCTTACAACATCAGTTAAAATCCTAATTAAAACTAAATACTATAAAACTATCTAAAAACATTTTAAAACCTCCCCAATCCCCTTATAAAGAAGGACACCCGGGCAAGAGTAAATAAGCCAGCAGGGCTGGGGCATGGTACCAGTTGTACCCCACACCTGCTGGCATAGCCACGTTTTTAAGGCCTTCCTGAAGGGAAGCAACTCTGCTTGGAGGTGCAATTCAGGTGTCAGGAGGTTCCATAGGGCCAGAGCAGATACGGAGAAGGCTCTTCTCCTGGCCATATTGAGATGTGCCTCCCTGGCTGATGGGACCACTAGGGAGCTCTCGTAGGATGGGTTGAAAACCTTGGGGTGATGCGTTCTCTTATCCTGACCCACTACCATAAAGGGCTTTAAAGTTCAAAACCAGCACCTTGAATTGTACCCAGAGGCACACTAGCAACTAATGCAGCTCCCGTATCAACTGTGAGGCACGGGCTAAACGCCTGCACCCCGTCACCACCCGGGCAGCTGCATTCTGAACCAACTGTAGCTTCTGAATGGTCATCAAGGGCAGCCCAATATAGAGCGCATTACAATAATCCAGTCTGGAGGTGACCAGTGCATGGGTGACCGAAAGTAAGGAGTCCTGGTGCAGAAGCAGGCGTAATTGGTGGATGGCACGAAGTTGTTCAAAATAGGGACCACTTCGGTGGGAAAAGATCTTGGGGACATGAAAGGAGCCTCATTCGTGTGTCCCCTGAGCAGAGTTCCTCCAGCAAAAATCCTTTCAACCCAGAATAATTTCTGACACGAAATTATTATTATACCATAATTGCCTTTGTTGAAGATGGAGAATAAAACAATATACAGTAAACGTTTTGGAAGTATATAACCTGCTTTCAGAAGGAAGGAATTAAAATTAGGTATTACCAGTCAGTCAAGATGCACTTGATTTATACTTATTTATTTATTTGTTGAATAAGCCAATAAATGTATGCACCTTCCTTTTCCTCAGTTGTAACTGAGTTCAGTTCTGCTTAGGTTTGTCATACTTTACTGGCTTTGGGTCTGTACCTCTATCGGCAGCTTGATACACAAAATACAGAAGGTAAAGAATTTCTTGGCATAGAAGTTATTGGAAAGGCTTCACTTACATAGCAGGTTACTGTTAAAGGCAGTGGAAGGTGAAGCTTCCAGAGCATGCAACCTGTGGGTGGCATATCACCCACAGGTTCATTGATGAAGGGCATAGCTTTTTAAATAGTCTTTAAATAGTCTTTAACTGGAGCTGCATGCTTAATCTGAACATTTTTATTCCTCTTGATTTTATCTGTCCTTTTATTTTCAGGGTCTGAACTGTGGGCAAAGCACTCGAGTTTAAGTGTATGTGCTGACGAGTGTGTAGTACAAGATGTCCTGGAAAAAGTGCTCAGGAGACCATCAAGTAGCTTGGGAAGGATAACCCCAAACACTGAAAGTCTTCTGTCAGTCATGTCCAGGGGTGAGGGCCTTTCTAAAGTAGCAAGTTTGCACTGAAAGCAGCAGAACCAAGTAAAACCCAGAACAAGATTGTCCTTTGAAATAGCCGTGTTCTTGCTTACTACCATGTGTCTTGAAAATCTGGGAATGTCGCAATGTTTCAACTGAATGAACATTATAGTTAAGCTGCAATATTTAGCTGAATGATCGTTACAGGGCATCATATCCATTTGCTGGGCTAAAACCCACTGATAGGTTAGAGTGACTTAGAAAGTTGACAGCTGATCTTTATCTTCCATTTATTAGAGTGACAATGTCATTGTCACATTTCAGTAGCATGTTTATTCTCCCTTTCTCCCCTTCCTTCCTTGATGACAATTTTGATGATTCCTTTGTTCTCTTTCCCCATCATTTTTTTCCTGCAAATGAAGCACCTGATATAATTTGTATAGGGCCATCCTCTATTCTACTTGGGTGACTGGTACAACCTTGTTACGGCTCAATTCTGCCAATTACTCTGTGCTCCTTGCATCTTTCTCATTTGCTCAGGCTAATTATTCCTGAATTAAGTCATGTTTTTTTTCTTAGAAAGAAAATATGTTTTTTGGCAATTGCTGTTTTTCAAGGGGTCGCAAATAGACAAAATAATGAACTCATTCTGCACATGTGGATCTTTATGCCGGTGAAATAGTATCATCCACATAATAGGTTCCAACATAATTTTCAGAAGTACAAACATCTTTGGGAAGAAATCTTAATGAATTTTGCGTATGTTACACCCAAGAATGTTGACTGACTGTTGGTGGTGCAGGGAGTGGGAGTCAAGTAAAAGAACCTGCTGACCGAATAAGCCTTCAGTCAGAGGTATTAGGCTTTAGAAAAGGCCTCAAAACTTGGCTGGCCCAGCAGGTGTGGGGTGTTGCCTGTGGAGCACCCCCCCCCCCTCGCTGGTTCATATGAATGGCCATCTGAGTTTTAGTTTTTAACTGTTGTGAACATGGAGGGGTATTTTAACAGTTTTTAATGCTTTTATGATTTTAATTGTTATTGTGGGGATGCTTTTATATTTTAGCATTTTTATTGGTTAGACTGTAAGCCGCCCAGAGTCGCCTTGGCGAGGGGGCGGCAATAAAAGTTGAATAAAATAAATAAATAGGATGGAGCTTTTTCACAGATAAAAAGGAAAGTTGACATGCTCAGTGATAGAGTATCCACTTTACAAGTAGATGTCCAAGGTTCAACCCTTTACATCTCTAGATAAGGTTAGGATAGAATCCTACAGTATATTGGAGTAGGCTGAGGATTTAAGTTTGGCCAATGACAGAGCCAAGAAGGTGACTTCATTTTGGCAGTTTAAAGTTTGATCTGGGCACAAAAGAGGATGCTGATGGATTCCTTATCCGATTCTTTCTCACAGGTGAATGGGAGCGTCTAACCCAGTGATGGGCAGTCTTGGCCCTCCAGCTGTTGTTGAACTTCAATTCCCAGAGGCCCTGATCAGCAGGAGTGCTGATTTGGACTTCTGGGAATTGAAGTTCAAGAACAACTGGAGGGTCAAGACTGCCCATCACTGGTCTAACCTCTCCCTTCTTTACTACTGCTTTCTGTACATATCCACAGAGGACATTTCCTGGTTACATGTTGGCTCTCCATGAAAGAAATACCTTTGATTTTCTAGAATTCTTGTATTTTTGGAGGTCCCATATGCTGGGGGAAACTTCTACTCTGCAGGAACCACTTTATTGATTTGAAGAAAATAAAACAAAGTGACATAAAAACAATTAAATCACTCTTTTGCTTACATGTTAGAGAGAAAGAAATAAGTGATGCTTGAATAGGGCTTACAAAGCAACTTAGGTTAAAATATCTGTAAATTATGAAGGGTCCTTAAATATTGCTTTGAATTCGGGTACATTATTCATGTTCATATTAGAGAGATTTCTAGCTCTTATGAGTACATGGTTACTATATTTAACAGCACTTCTTTTTGACCAAGTAACATTTTATCTAGAACAGGCATTGACACTGGAGTAGAGATCTTTCAGTAACAAAATATTTAAAGCAGGCTAATAATACCAAATTATCTTCCATGTTTCAGAAAGTGCTTCTCCAAGAGCTTTGTCTGTGGATGTTTCCTTTTGCAAAACTGTTAAGTGCACTCCTAGTCCTTCAGTCCTTGAGGCGGGATCCGCAAACTCAGCTGCTAGGCCCTTATCTGGAGCTGCTTCTGAAATTTCAGAAATTGAAGGCATTGATGTCACTGAACACAATGATCCTTTCTGGGAATGTAGATCTGATCAACAAGCTTTAGAAGATTTAGAGGATGAATTGCAATGTGATGAAGGTAATTAAGCAGGATCATTAAACTCCTATTCTGAAAAATGTATTTTTGGTAGCTTGATTATCTCTATATAGTATGTGTTTATGTGCAACTTGGTATTTTCATTTCCCGTATTCTCTAAATTATACAGAAACGACAGAACATTGGAATATAAGCCATAGTATATATCATGTTCCCTTGTCCCTACTGTAACGATCGTTGTGGGGGTCCTGAGAGGCACCAGTGGTGGCTGAGTGCTGTATATGACGTAGTCCACCACAGTTCCCTCTTTACAGCCTCTGCCAGCCTCTCCCAAGGACCCAAGACACTCTTAGCTTGCCCAGTCACAGGGAGTGTGGTTTTTCAATAGTAGCGTGGATGTAGCAGTAGCCATGTAGTTGAAGCAGAGAACAATGTGCCAGTGCTATGCCCAAGTAGAAGCCATCAGGTTAAAGTCCCAAAAACAGAACTTTATTTTTCCATGTTATAAATCCATAAATCACAGGTAAATCAAAGTCCAATAGTCCAAGCCCCGACAGGGCTTATCCTGCCAATTCCTTTTCAGGATCGGTTCAGCCAATGGAAACAGCCTTTTCAGGAGTCCATCAGAGAACTGGATTTAGGGCTCAAAAACAACTCTTTTTAAAGGGAAACTAGGGACTTCCTCCCTCCCTAGGAATGCAATAGGTAATAAGGTTTCATCATGATTTCATCATGGGAAAGTTCCTGGTCCCTGCAGGTGTCCCCCTCCCCTTAAGAATATATTAGGTAATGGAATTGCACCTGGTCCCACAGGTGGGGTCCCATTATCCCTCTCCCTTTACCTCTGATGTAACAGATCAAGGGCCATAAAGGGAAAGCTTGAGAAAGGGTCGTTGCTGGTGGAAAACACCTGCTGGTGATTTTATCTCTCAAGTATGCAAAGCATGAGAATACACAGAAAGGAATGAATAAGCACAGGCTGGTTTTTCATCCTTATAACAAGTGATTAATATTTCTATCAACTTAATTAAACATTTTTACTTAACTCTAAGCAAGTTAACTTAACACACACAATTCTACTGTCTAACTCTAAGGCAAGTTAAACTTATAACTACTTAACTAGCATTCTATCTTATCCTAAGATATTACACATTTTAACTGAACTTCTAAACAGTTAGCTGAAAGAATACATTTCTGTCAGCTAAACTAAATGTTTTACTTAATTCTAACTTAATACATACACACAAAAGAGAAAGGCAGCATAGACACTGCTTTAAGCATCTCAGAATCACAACACCTACTTATTAGGCTAATATGAGGCATAGGAGGGAAAGCATAAACTGTGAGTGCACAGACAATCGTTTGAAAAACATACATTTCAAAAAGCAACTTTTTTAGTCTCTTTTTTCCTAAAAGTAAATATTGTTTCAAATGAGAGGTCTTTTGTTTGATATGCAAAAGAGTCCATCTAAAGTCTAGATAGGAATCCCTTAACTTGCTGGTCAGTAGCACCACTGGACTTTTGAGAGAACACTGTGGGTAGAAACCTACCTATGGGCTGTCTGAAAACATGTATTTCACAAAAGACAACCTAGTATTTTGTAAGCTGCATACTGAGTGATGGGAGGAGATTCCAGTGTACAAAACCACTCTTTTGAAGCTGCTGTCTTAAGCCCCAGCACTCATTTTTCAGAAGGCAAAACAAAGATGTTCAAGCAGGTAATTTGGTTAAGAAGATGAGTAGAGTTCAGAGAGTTTCAAGGGTCAAATGGCAAAGAACAAATTTGTCCTCCCAAAGTGCAACAAAATGTACAGAAAGCAGATTGGTAATGCTCTGAAAAATATAATCACAGAACAGTTTGTGAGTGGTTTTTTTTAAAAAATTAAATGTTTGGGATGGGGAGGGCTGAATTCACTGGACTGCAACTAGACTGCCATTTTCATTTTGGGAGCAATGTCCAGAGTAATTTTTTTGGAATTAAATACAGTGCTAAAAACCAAGATATTGTTTTGAATATGTCAGCCTCCTAGTTTCTTAGGCCCACTAAATGAAGAAGAAAAAAAACTCTTACAGAGGAGTTGACTCACCAAATACCATTAAGTGGACCTCTTCTAGTTGTAACTTACAACTGGATTTCAGCCACAGCATTATATATTCAGAAGAGACTCCAGGGCTCATCAAGTCTATTCCATGATGAAAGAGAAAAGCCATGGCTAAGTATCTTTGACAGATTGTCATCTAACATCTGTTTAAAAACCTGCAGTAAAGATACTCCATGTTGTTACACAGTTCCTACTGGTGTAGTTGCACATTAAGAATAAAATAAAATAAGAATAGCTAGGAAAGGGGTTCCCAAACTTTTAAATCTGGGAGCCAGGTCACACTCTCAGTCAGCTTCGAGGACCGGAGGGCCATTTTGCCCTGCCTGCACAATGGTGATGGTCTTTTTGTCCCAACAGCTTCAAAGGGGTGGACATTTTGTTTCTGGAATGCCCTTGGAGGGGTGGGAGGCACATGAAATAGCGCTGGAGGACAGATCCAGCCTGTGGCCTTAGGTTGGGAACTCCTGGGCTAGGACATGTTGTTTCCAAGGAAGGTGTTGCACATTGGAGATCCCAGGGTCTAGTACTTCGCATTCACCTGTAAGATCCCTATGCTTATCATATATTCTGTTACTCCAGTTCATATTGGTTTGACCAACTCATAAGTCAGTCATTTGACTTTATTCAGTCTTGTCTAATTTTGAAAGCTATGCAGAGATAGTCCTCATCAGTCTTTGGCTGAGATGCCCCAGCGAATATTAGATTTTGCATTGAAGTAGAGTCAGCATGGTTGTAGAACATATGCTGTACATGTAGAAGTCCTTAGTTCATTTCTTGGCATCTCCAAATAAGAGTGGGAAAGAAATTATCCAAAACCATAGAGCAGTGGTCCACAACCTTGGGGCCCTAGATGTTATTGGACTATAACTCCCAGAAGGCTTATCCACTGACTCTGCTGGCCCAGACTTTGGGAGCTGTAGTAAAAAAAATCTGGGCCCCAAGATTGGAAACCACTGTCTTAAAAGGACACAGTCCATCACACTTGACAATGATCTGAATCAGTATAAGGCAGATCTTATCTACCTAATATTGGGAGTGACTAAATAAATTGAAGCACAAACTATTATGCATTAGGTATTTATGAACTCATTCAGTGAATATGATTGCTATTGACCAGCAACTGTGTTCATCCCTATTAATATATGCTGCAGATTGGGAGAGCTGCAGCACCATTTAGAGTGGTGCAGTGTTTAGGTAGTAATATTGCACACAATCAGTTTCACTATTATAGCTTTTGTTTTTCCATGTATTACTGTTGTCACTTCTAATTTAGCCCTGAACAGTGGAACTAGCAGCATGGTCTGCCCCCACGAGGATGTAATAAGAGGCAGGTGTTATCAAACAGTATAATTCTACATCTGGGAGAGTACTCCACAATATATTTAACTGAAATGTTTTTTCCATTTTTTAAATGTGTTAAGTTGTCACACCTTGACAGACTTGATTGTTCTTCCTTTGTAAGAATTTCAGACATCTTAGAATTTACTTTTCCTGCTACTGAACCACAAATACAAAATTTCAGATCCTAGGGAACATCTCAATGGTTTAACCTCCGGAGACTTTAGCAGGCACTCCAAGATGACTTGGCAAAATCTTTCTGATTTCCATAATAACAATGAAATACACAACTATAGTAAAGGTGACACTATAAGGTAAGTTAATCATACTATGAAACTTTGATCAAATAATATTTGTCATATTTTACTTCGTTTTGTATGTTTAATTATATCTATTTTCTGTTCAATTGTTCTTTTATCTGTCCTTTTGTTAAGCATTTAGTATTCTAAGGAAAAAGCCCAACTGCTTATTGTGCAATAAAGTGAAACTATAAAAGATGGTACAAATAACTGTAAAAACAAAACGCTAAAATGCAAGGTTCTTTATCTTGTGAAAGAAGGCAAGCTTTTTGTATTGGCCATATGAAAGTGTTTTGATTTAAAGAAAACTTGGAAATAACAGTAAGCAAAAATAAAACCTGGAAATAACAAGCACAGTTGAAAAGCAAGGAATGAGAATTAAGAAAGAGTTTGGAGGAGTAATCTTTTAAGGAGTTATTCCTTTATATATTACTTATGTGGGAGGTCGTCATAGATCTTATACAGAGGTCTTGCACTTGGTAAAGATATTGGACCTATATTCCAAATGTGGCTGAATTGATGTTCATAGGATGAGGCCAAAGCAAAGTGGTTAGCACCAGATACAACCCTTAACCTATGAGGAAATTTTCTTACTAAATATGCAAAGCGCAGCTCAATTCAAATCTTTATTCAAAAGGAAGTCTCAATGTAAGAGCTTCCTGAACTGCAGATCAGAGCTTAGTTCCATTTTAGTTTCCTGAGTTTTAAATAGCTTCTTTTCTTGTTAGGAGATAACAGCAAATGAATCTGAGGGATAGATGAAGAACCTTCCAGTATCTATATTTAGCCTAGTCAGTCTTTTCCAACATGGGGCCCAGGCCCCACAGGGGGACTTCAATTCCCAGAAGCTTAAGTTAGTGCATTGGCTGATCAGTGCTTTGGGGCATTGACTTAGGCTTCTGGGAATTGAAGTCCAAAACCCAAAGGTTGTGAAACACTGGCCTACATTTCCATCTCTGGCCTGGTTGTTTTCTTTGTTTTATATTATAAAGGCCACCCCATATCTGTGGGTTCAATATTCATGATTACAGTTATTTGCAAGTCTAAAAATATTCAATAAAATCATGAAATACATAATAAACAATAAAGTACAGTAATACCTCATACAAAGTCCGCTTCATACAACATCGGATTCATACAACAGGTTGAATTGTGCAGGATAAAAGGCAGGACACATGCGTGCATTGCTCTTGTTGGTTTTGCATGAGGTGAAGAGTGTTTAGGAGTGGTTTTGAGCGCGATTTTGGATTTTTTTGAATTTTTTCATCAGAATTTTTAGAAGCATTCCTGGGATTTTTGCAGCATTCTTCAGGTTCTTGGACAATCAGGGTTGTTTGACATGTTTTTGTAATGTTTTTAACCTTTAGACAATGATTTCTTAAAGTTCTGTCAGTTTCCTGTCTGTTTCCTTGACTTTGCCCTGAAGTCTGTGCTGTTCCTGTACAATGTATCTCAATGTATCTCTATGTACGAGGCATCACAGCAAGGATTTGGACATTGTATGAGGCATCGCGGCTAGAATTTTGCATGCCTCATACAAAGTCCAAATCCGTATAAAATCCAAACTTGTGGAACCAAGTTTGGACGTTGTATGAGGTATCACTGTAATCCAATCTCGTTGTTCTGTGCAGGACAATGACAATAAAGATCTATCTATCTATCTATCTATCTAGTAAAACCTTGAGTTATGAACTCCTCAACTAACAAAAACCTCATGATATGAAAGAAAATCTTGTAAAAATAACGTGATATGATTATTATTATTTTGAGATATGAATTTTTTTGGTCTTCCGATGCTTCCCATGTCTTCCGACGGCAGCAGGAGGGTGTTCAGAGCATTTACGTTCCATTTTTGGAATTTTTCATCGTGTTTTGGCACCATCAGGAGCTCCCACCACCACCAGAAAGTGCTGAAAATCCCCCTTCTCTGCAACAGCTGATTGTTGGGGACTGGCCACGAGAGGCCACTTTCAGAAATGTGCCGAATATGCACTGAAAACCATTCCAGAAGTCAGAAAAAAGCGTGGAGAAAGTCTTTTGTCTGTTCAAAACTCTTTCTAAAGTGCATTTTGGAATTTTTTTGCCATGTTTTTGCCACTTTAGAAAGAGTTTTGAACAGATAAAAAACTTTTTGGCTTTTTTTCTAACCTCCGGAATGCATTATTTGGTTTTCAATGCATTCCTATGAGAAACCGTGCTTGGAGATATGGATTTTTCAGGATACGCCCCCCCCCCCCCCAAGGAATGAATTAATTTCATATCTCAAGGTATCACTGTACAGTTAATGTAAATAATGCATTCTCTGGGACTTTTCTTACACTGAAAATTACTTTAACCAAATTTCCCATGGGAATGCACTAAATGCAATTTCCCATAGGAATGCATTGAAAACCAAAATACTTTAACCGAAACACAGTTTCCCATAGGAATGTATTGAAAACCAATTAATCCATTCCGGGGGGAAATCCGTAAACTGAGCCACTATTTTCTATGGATTTCCTTTTGTAATGCGGTTTTTATGTTAACTGAGCTGTTTATTAACCGAGGTTGAACTGTATATTTCTGTGATGCATTTCCAGAGCTGGCCATTAGAGGCCACTGTCTAATAGGTCTCATTGTTATCTGGTTTCAGGTAACCACAGTAGGTGGGGGGGGGGGGGGTGTTCACAGAAAGAGCCTCCTCAAAGATTGTGGCATTTTTGAACCACAATCGGGCATACCCTGATAACGGCAAGCTTGTGTTGCTGGCTAATCTTTTTCACACTTGCTCAGGCGAAAGGAACTGCCGAAAGAACTCATCAAAAGGTGCCTTCATTTTGGCCATTTCATGTCTGGCCTAGACATGGAAGAAAATCTAGGTTTTGGAAGTATCCTGCAGAGTTACAGGGGACGACATGTACTGCACTTTCTAAAATATACTGTGTTTATGTTCTGTGTTTTATTTTCTTTGATTTATTTTTGATAAAGCATTAATTTATTGAATAAACAGTCAATGAAAACAATTTTACAAATAGGTAGCTTCAGGTTTCGGGCCTGTGTAAGTCCATCAGAAATTTTTTTACAAAGGTTATATATCTTTTCATCCAGTTCTCACAACAAACAATTGAATTGTTTTAATAATATTTTATTTTTAGAGTTTATGAAAGCCATACAGATGATGAGGAAGACCAGAATGACAGGCAGCAGGTGCTAGAATTACATTGAGAGGAAGAGAAAAATGAATTCAGGAATTCTACCTGCACAAATCTTCTGGTTTTGGCATACAAAATCAACAGGCTAAGGTTTCTTGTTCCATGTACGGTGAGCAAGGAGCTCATAACAAAATGAATATCAAATAAACATGATTGATATTAAAAAAGAAACATAAACAACAAAAAGATTGTAGGCTTTTCATGTTTCAATATTCTAGTGACTTCTTGTAAATGATATTTCATCCAAGCTATGTTAGATAAATAAAAGAAGAATGTTCATCTAGAGAAGATTAGTGACCATAAGGCTTCTGGTTGCTGAGGATGCGAGTCTTGGGGAAAGATTGTGTATATATTTCCACTGTTTCTACTGCTCAGGTCAAATAGTAAAGATGAAGCTAAAGTACTTTGGACATCAAATGAGAAGAGAGGATTCACATGAGAAAGCCTTGATGCTGGGAAGGGTGGAGGGCAAAAGAAGAAGGGGGCAGCAGAGAATGAGATGGATAGATGGTATTTTAGACACAGTGGGCACAGAGCTGGGCGGGTTGAGGAGAATGGTGGAGGACAGGCCCCTGGAGGGTGGTGGTCTATGGGGTCGCAAAGGGTCGGAATCGACGGTGCGACTGAATAACAACTACTGCTCAGATTAGCAGTATGGTGTAGAAAATAACTTTTGTTGTATGAGAACCTACAGCAAAATGGCATGGGGCTTTTCAACTCTTAACAGGAGCATTCTTGCTCACAGCTCCCGACAAGTTAGTACCAGAGCCTTGGATCAGGGAACGACAAGTAGTACCTCTTTTTTCCCCCTTCCCTGTTGAAAATGCAGCATAGTGTATCATATATAGTAAACTGCAGTTTTTGTAAAAAAAATAATGGGGAAGGGACAACATTTCCTTTTTCTCTTTGTTTTTCTTTGCTCTAGAAATATCCCCAGCCCATACTCATAAAATATAACGATGGAAGTTTTACAGACAGCTTATTCCTTGTTGGGCTGTGTTTTTTAACATCTGGTTTTGCTTAATTTGGTAGCTGGTACACTTGGAACATCTTGAATATGCAGAACTGCTAATTTGTTTTTGGGTGACATTCTTACTCTGCCAAACCAATAGACGCTAGACCAACAGCATTCAATCTAATGATAATTAGTTAGCCTTTTTAGTTACTAGATTACCTTGAACAAATCATTTTCTTGGAGGATTGCTGTTATGTATAAAGCAAGGGTGGGCATGTTTAAAAGGTATATTGACCCGGTTTTCTTCTGTAGTTTACTCAGAAGCGACTGGAAGCCTACTGCTTTGTGGAAAATGTATGTTTGGTCAAAGCAAGTCGTACTATTGAGAAGATTGTTTTATATAAGAATCATGCTTCCTGGAGACTTATAAAAATATAGTTTCATGTTGGTGTGTGTGTGATCTCATGTGGCAGAGAGCATGTTGCCAATGTCTATTAATAGAGAAAATATAGAAGGGGGGCATAAAGGGGCATAAAATAGAACTGGCTTTGAATTTTCCATGAAAGCCATATCTAAAGTCATTATTGTGTTTTAATGATGTTGTTAGCTACCTTCCCCTTGAGCATTATTGTTAGCGGAAGGGCTGGGTAAAAACACAAATAAAAGTACAAATAAGATGATAGATTTCTCTCAAGTCCGCCCACCAAGCCTCATCTTACAACGGAATCTGGGATTCTGGTTCTGCTGTTGAACGGAATCAATTGGTGAGAACAGAATAATACAACCCTGTGCCCACTTACCTTCCAAGAAAGTTACTTCTGAGAAAATGAATGCAATAGCACCCTCCTACTCATGTTACCTTGCAGTTGGTACAAAGATTTATGCTGTCTCTAATCCTTGAAGGCATTTGTAAGCACCATGATCAGGAGCCAGGGATTCTCTGTGAATTTTTAAAATCTCTTTTTAAAACTACAGTATTCCAATCAGTTGGCATCACAATCTCTTCATCAGTTGTACAATTACGTGGTGCAGTATGTGAAATACTTATTCAATACTTCTGTTTTGAATTTCCTACCATTTTGGTTCACTGAATGAGCTTCAGTTCTATTATTTAGAGAGGAAGAGAAAGAAGCTGCACCCATTCACATTTTTGTCATTATGTTTAGTTTTATACAACTGTGCTATGCTCCCTTTCTCTGCTTTCTTAAAACTAACAATCTCAAAATATATTCAGTTTTCTCTCTCTTCGCTTTGGCCGCGGTTTTCCACCTCTACAATATTATTTTTTAAAGGAGATCCTCTTAAAAAGATATGCATAAAATTGTGCTGGGAAACATAGCCTGGTTATGCAAAGTATGTTAATCTGCTATGTAACTCTTGCCAACTTAATCAAAGGCTTCATCTAATAACTCTAAAAAGTTGGCTCCTGTTGCAAAAAGACCATATTTTGTGCCTCAAATCCTAGCTCCAAAATCAAGCTTCTTAAACAGCTAACTCACATAGGTTCCTTTAAAAACTTCCAATTTCAGAACTTCTTTTTGTTTGTGTATGTCTGTATAGAAACTACTAGGTTAGGGTAGACAAACTGACCTCTCAGAGCCTCCCATGGGCATGCCTATGTATAGATATGTGCAAGTGTGTGTTTATTGTTCCTGCATATGATGAGAGAGGGGGAATGTGTGTGTGTATTTGTTTGTGCGTGACGCAGAAAATAGATTTTCTACTCCTAGAAGTCTCTAGGAGTGGTGTCTTCTGATCAAATGAATTACCAGGCCCTCAGCTTGCTCAAACTAAACTGAAAGTAGATCACCTTTACTTCTGGTTTGTAAATTTTGCACATGTTGGTAATGTTTTGTGCATTTTCTAGGGTGGAAGGTTTGTCCTGGGGTTCGAATAGTGGCCCATGAACCTCCCAAGGTTGTCCATCCCTTCATTAAATCAACATATTACAGCCTTGTTTATGCAGACTATTTGTCTTTGAATGGCCATTATGCAAAAATCATTTCTTTTTTAAAAAAAATGTAGAGTAGAGATGGTTTTCCTCCTTGAAACACATTAAGTTTGCAAGCATGTTCATATTTATCTCAGAGCAAATTGTAGTGAACTCACTGGGGTTTTGTTTAGAGAAGACTAGCAGAGGTTGCCCGGCATTGCCGGGCTGTTTTAAATTGTGTTGGAAGGTTAAATTGTGTTTATGTTTTTTAAAAATTGCTTAGTCTGTAATTTTAATTTTTAAAATGTTTATTTATGTAATTTTTTTTGGGCTTGGCTGTTATTATCTGTGATCTGCTTTTTTGTTTTTTTTAGGATTAATAAAAGAACAAAGTATATAATTTTTTCAAATTGTTTTATGTAAGCGAATAATGTTTTAGTTTTTTGAATTTTTTTAATTAGTTGTACCGTAGGTAATAATTTTAATAATGTAAAAGTAAATGTTTTTTACATTCAATGTTTTTAAAATGTGTTTAGATGTTTTGGGTTTAAATTTGAGTTAAAACTCAGCACAGGATTTCTAAAAGTTTCTATTGTATTTTATTGACATATGTTTGTGATTTGTGTTAAAGCGTGTTTTAGTGTAATTTTTTTGACTTGTTTTTATTGGTGTGACCTTTTGTGTAAAATTGTGAGTTTGTGTTATGTTTTTGATTTGTTTTTACTCTTGTGGCCTTTTGTTTGGAGCTGTTGTGTGTTTTTGAATTGTTTTTACTATTGTGGCCAGCAGGTGGTGCTGGTAGGGGTTATTGTATTTTGACTGTTTTTTCTCTCCTGGCCTCTGGGTGGAGCGTCTTCTGGTAAGTAGTCTCTTTATTCATTTCTTTTCTGGTCCTGGTGGAGGTAGGACATCTTTTGGTAAGTTTGCTTGTTTTCTTTCTTTTGTGGGGGTGGGGGTGGGGTGGGGTTGGAATTTGTATTTTTTGTCTGTTTGTTTTTGATTGTGTTTTTGTTTACTTCGTATTGTTTTTGGTGTTTTTGTTTTTGTGTATTTTTGGATGTTTTTGACTGTGTTTTTAGTAATTTTTTAAAAAATATTTGTTTATTTGGTGGTGGGGAGGGAGCGTGGTCGTTGGGGGTTAGGAAGGGTGGGCTAGGTGGTAGGGAGGGGGCATGGTCATTGGGGGTTAGGAAGGGTGGGCTAGGTGGTGGGGAGGGGGCATGGTCAGTGGGGGATAGGAAGGGTGGGCTAGGTGGTGGGGAGGGGGGCGTGGTCAGTGGGGTTAGGAAGGGTGGGCTAGGTGGTAGGGAGGGGGCATGGTCATTGGGGGTTAGGAAGGGTGGGCTAGATGGTGGGGAGGGGGCATGGTCGGTGGGGGATAGGAAGGATGGGCTAGGTGGAGGGGAGGGGGGCTTTATTGTGTTATGGTGCTTTGATTGTGTGGAGTCATGAAAGTAGATCGGGGTTTCCCCTTTAATATCAGTGGGTGGGGGGTTGCGACCCCCCCTCTCCACTGGCTCCCCTGGGGTTGGGAGGTTTGGGGGGGACAAAAGGGGTATGTCCCCCCAACCCTTCTGGACCCAGGAGACCCAGGAGACCAGGGAGAGTGGATCGATCCCCCCCTCCTTAAACCGCTTGGTTTCTTCTCTTTAAAGACGGAGTTTTTTTAGGAGGGGGGAATCGATCCCCTCTCCCTGGTCTCCTGGGTCCAGAAGGGTTGGGGGGCATACCCCTTTTGTCCCCACAAACCTCCCAACCCTAGGGGAGCCAGGGGAGAGGGGGATCGCAACCCCCCCACCCACTGATATTAAAGTGGAAACTCCAGTCGGGACCTTCAGGCGCCGTTGGTGAGGGAAAGAAAGCCGGCTGGTGTTTGCTTGGCTGTGAGGCAGTGAGGTTTTTTTTCTTTTTAATTTTTCGGGCACCGGTTTCCTCAGCATTCTGCGCGCTTATGTCGCGCAGGACTCTGGGGCTTGTAGTTATGGATTTGTGGTTGTGGTGCGTTTTTTCCCTACGGCTCGATTTTGATTGGCCACGGTGCGTTTTTCAATGTTCTTTGTGGTCGCGCCTCTCAGCTTGATTGGCTGTGGTGCGGTGTGGCGCAAAGAACATTGGGAAAGGAAGTTGTTTCCCTTTTTCACGTTTGTGGGGCTCTTGCCCCACTGGCGCATTTCTTAATCTTGTGTTTACCTGGGTACTCAGTTCGGGTGTGTGCACGAATGGTGAGTGCAGGCTAGTAGGGCCTGGCTAAGGAGCCTATGTAAAGTTCCAACGGTTAACCCTCGATTTTATAGGTTAAGATGTGAATAGAATCACCATCAGAATGCTGCTTTTGTGATGAATGCAAAACATTCTTCCTGAACTATAATACATCTCATATATGAAAGAAATAAGTCTAGAATTATAGTGTATTATACACATTGTTCTATTTACCAAAGAAAAAAAGCCCCCTCCTTTCATTAATGTAATAAAAAGACCTCATATGGATGTTTGATAACTGTGTGGGAAGGCTGGGGTTTATGAGCGGTTAGTTACTGTGTTTGAAATAGCCTAAATGTATAGTTGTCTTACATGTTGTTGTTCAGTCACACAGTCATTTCCGACCCTTTGCGATCACATGGACCATTGCCCTCCAGGCACCCCTTTCCTCCACCATCCTCCTCAACCTGCTCAGCTCTGCCCATTGCATCTACAATACCATCTAGCCATCTCATTTTTGGCCGCCCCCTTCTTCTTTTGCCCAAAACCTTTCCCAGCATCAAGGCTTTCTCAAGTGAATCCTCTCTTCATCTTTACTATTTGTCCATCTAATGAGCAGTCAGGGTCGATTTCTTCTAAGATCGAACTATTTGGTCTCCTCGCTGTCCAGGGGACTCTCTAAACTCCCCCCCCCCCAACGCCACATGTCAAAGGCATCTATTCTTCTGCACTAAGCTTTACTTATGGTCCAGCTATCACAACCATGCATTACCATCGGGAATATCACTGCCTTGACTATGCAAATTTTTGTTTTCAAGGAGATGTCTCTACTTTTAACTATGTTCCCCAGGTTTCTCATCGCTTGTCTGCCTGCCCAACCAGAGCAGACCGGAGGGGCTTCCTAGTTGTACCATCAGCTAGAGGGGCTCGCCTCTCTAGCACACGAAGAAGGGCCTTCTCCATGTCCGCACCAGCCCTCTGGAACCTCCTGCCAACGGAGTGATGCATGTTAGGGCAAAAAACCCCAATTACGAGTGATGCATGTTGGGGCAAAAAAACCCAATTACATTTATAAACTGATGGGTTCTGAACTCTCTGCGACAAACCAGGAAAGGGACCTTGGTGTCCTGGTAGACAACTCAATGAAGGTGTCAACCCAGTGTGCCCCAGCAGTGAAAAAAGCAAACTCAATGCTAGGGATCATTAGGAAGGGTATAGAAAATAAGTCAGCAAGTGTCATTTTGCCTCTTTATAAATCTATGGTGAGGCCCCATGTGGAATACTGTGTACACGTCTGGTCGCTATACCTCCAGAAGGATATCGTGGGGCTGGAAAAAGTGCAGAGGAGGGCAACCAGAATGATTAGGGGACTGGAACACCTTCCTTACCATCTGAGGCTGCAACAGTTGGGCCTCTTCACTCTTGAACGACGGCATCTAAGAGGTGACCTGATTGAAGTTTATAAAATCATGCACGATGTGGACAAAGTAGATAAGGAAAAACTGTTTTCCCTATCGCATAACACTAGAACTAGGGAGCACGTTTGGGTACTAGTTCTCAAACAAATAAGAGAAAGTACTTTTTCACCCAGAGGATCACTGGTCTATGGAACTCCCTGCCAGAAGAAGTGGTGACAGCTGTCAGTCTTGACAGCTTCAAGAAAGGATTAGACAAGTTCATGGAGGACAAGGGTATCAATGGCTATAATTATGGATACTTAAGGTCAACCTCCGGGTTGGAGAGATAGGCAGGATATCTCTCAATGCCATTTCCAGGGAATCCTAAGCAGGTGAAGGCATCTCCTTGGGAATACCCTGAAGGAAATGGTGAGCCACTGTGTGAGACAGAATGCTGGACTGGATGGGCTGTGGCCTGTTCCAGCAAGGCTGTTCTTACGTTCTTAATGAGTTAAGATTACAGACAGAATTGCTTCCCTTCAGGAAAGGTTTGAAAACCTGGCTGGCAGGGCAGGTCTGGGGCCTTAATGGAAATATGGCCCCTGCCTGTTGTCTCATTCCAAGCTTGGTGGAGGGCAGCAGCTTCGTCAGTACTGGCCTAGGGCTGATGATGTGCCAAAAAGACTCAATGCCAGAAAGTGACTACCCGAACTAGATCCATGGTATGGGTGCCCTGCTTTGGTGCAGCAGGAAAATGAAAACTCTTACATTATATTCCCAGAACAATCTTCATGGCTGATTACCATGATAGGCAATATTCGGAATTGAACAGAGCTGTTAAAGAAGAAATACCAATCCATCATGGGGGGTGGGTGGGTCAAAGTCATACATTTCTCAGGAGATAAGTAGTACATCCTGGCTAACAACAAACTATCTGTTCAGTAGTTAAAGAGCAACATCTCTTTCACTGGCCTGGCTAAATACACACACACGCAACAGTGGCAGCCACCAATAGTTCTCACTAATGAAGTGTGAAATCAATAAACACAGTTCTACAAGTGGTTATGTTTAAATATTGCATGCATAGAATCACTTCATCCTGGGATGTTATTTTTGCAGTGAAGGTTGTTTCATTGTCAATGTTTGAATTCTTCAGTTAAAACTAGTGCAACAGAAAATGGGCACAGGAACTGTTGAATTATGAATCACTTATGGTCTGAATATTACGACAAATTTAATTATCACATTTTTGTAGGTTTTTGCACCATCTTAAATCGCTAACAACAAAGTGCTTTTCTGTTTGTACTGCTGGACTTCATTTAAATGCATCATTAAAGAATTTAATCACAGCTGTCATGTAAGGCCTGAAATACAGTTCCTGTTGGTAATTGTTTATCTTCTTTGAATCTTCTGAAGTAACAAGGCAATTAGAACATTTGTATCACAATTAGAATATTTGTTTCATCTTATTGAGAACAAAGAACTTCCTTAAGAATTTGTGAAAAGGGTATCGACAGTTGTTATTCTCTTCTTAGTTATTAACCTTTTCTAAATTACTTCCCCTGGCTCTATATGTTTTTCTGCTTTCATTATTTTTGGCTGAAAAAAGATCCTTGGGAGTTATGAACCTGTTGAAGATGAAGGTTGTTAATAATGCCTGTGGGATATTTAAAAAGTAACTCCCTGTCTCTCACACAAAATGCAGCAATCAAATCTTTTTCAACCAGTCCATCTCCTTCCTTTGTGATCTACTACAGGATATAGAGGGACTGGTTAAGACACTGAACTTGATAACTGGAAAATCGGTAGGTCAGCAGTTCGAGACCTGAGTGCTGCATGATCAAGTGAGCACCTGTCATCTGTCCTAACCTCCTGCCAACCTAGCAGTTTTAAAGCAAAAATTTGCAAGTAGATAAACAGGTAATGCTTTGGTGGGAAAGGTAACACTCCAGTGTCTAGTCATGCCTGTCACATGACAATGGAAACATCTGCAGACACAGACAGCACTGGCTCTTTGGCTGTAAACAGATGAGCACCGTGCCCTAGAGTCAGACATGACTGGCTTTTGAGCAAGAGTGACCTTTGTGTTTATGAGAAACAAAATCAAGTATGCACCAGAATTAGTTGGACAGTTCAGTGTGAGTTCTTCTGATTTTGAGGCAAGCACACATACATTCACTGGATTTATTCTTCAAGCCATCAAATACCTGCATAATACTTTGCCAAATACTTGACAATGTTTTAGATGAATGAATATTACCATTCGGTAACATTAAGCAGAGAGCTGGCTCAGAAAACATCAGTGGGCTTAACTCAACGTGAAGCATAGGTGCTTGTTTAATTTTTTGGACATAGATTCTGGCTTTATAAAGCCAAATAAGCAGTTTGAATTAAAGGCTTACCAAGCTGTTGTGCTGCTCAGGGAGCTTAGCTTTATGCACCATAAGGTGTTTGAGGGTACACGGGCTGTTTCCCTTCATCCTTTCATCCAGTTACGTCTAAAGTTAAAGATAAAGGCTTCCCTTGTTCAAAAGCCAGTAGTTTCAGACTCTAGGGGGTGGCACTCATTTGCATTTATAGCCAAAGAGCCAGCACTGTCTGTATCAACAGATGTTTCTATGGTCATCTGGCTAGAACACCAATGTGTAATGTTCCTGCCGAAGCAGTACCTATTTATCTACTTACAAGTTCTTGATTTCAAAATGCTAGGTTGGCAGGAGCTGGGACAGAGACGGGAGCTTAGGCCATCGTGCAGCACTCAGGCCTCGACTTGGTGACCTTCAGGTCGTCGAGATCTGCGTCTTAACTACTAAGCCACTGCAACCCTCCAAACAGGTCTACATAGATTTATAATGATACCATGTTTCATTTGCACAAACCCTGTAGAAGTGTACTGCAACGCAATGAAAGACTAAAATAATCAAAAGCACAACTAAAACATGGAAAAGTTCCAAATATCACCAATAAGATAAAAGCACAACACTGTCCTATGAGGGAGTTGCAAACAGATCTTGAATGAGAAAAGGGCTAAGAAACACTTTTAACTAGGGATATGATGAATGCTCTTATTAGATCTATTATTCTGGAGCCTTTTACATTCTTAAGGATTCCCTCTGAGTCTCCTCCAGGTGCTCAAGATGTATCTGATACCATCAAGAATGAAATACATATTTCTCTTGTAATAAAGGAGGAAGGACTGAGTAGCTGTTGTCAGCTCAGCAGCAGAGATGGGAAACAGTTACAGCTATCTCCAGTACTGCCAAAACTGAAGGAATCTTTGCTGAGAAGGCCTCACCAATGTTTGTCAAATCATCTGCATAAAGGACATTTGATTTCCAAATGAGATTCGAGAAAAAATAAGCAGCTAAAACGATAAGCCATCAAAGCAGGGAGGGAAAAAAATCCCAAATCTTTCAAAGAGGAAGCTTTGGTAAGAGGATCTGTTTGGTATTTTGGCAGTTTCACATCTGCCCTAGACATGGAAGAAGAAAAGAACTGGGGTAAAATACATTGGATTTTTAAGGGAGAATGAGCTCTTGTTCTCATCAGCTGAAATGGGAAACTGCTGGTGACCAAGCTGTCTCCCCTGGAAGTGGAAAATACCCAAATCCCAAATACAGCTGTTTCTAAAGCAAATAACACTAGAAGATTGCAGTGTCTTGGGAGTTTGGTAAGACTGTATTTCCAAGTTGTAGTAATTGAAACCCAGTTGCTTTATACTACAAAGCTTTTGAGCTCTAAGACTCTCTTCTTTCACACCTCTAAATGCCATTCTCACCTTAAAGCAAGTAAAGGAGGAAAGGGCCGTAGTCAGAGGGGGGCTCCTCGGGGGGCGGGTGCAAAAACCCTCCTAAGCTAACAGTCCAGCCTAGTCCAGCCCACCCCGGGATGCCAATGTTATATATGTGAGTGTGACATTATTGCCCCTCCTGAAAACGTCTTGCCCCTCCTGAGCAACCCTCGCCCCCCAATCTGGAATCCTGGCTATGGCCCTGACCTTATAGCTTACTATAAAAAGAGCCCTGGTGGTGCGGTGGTTAAAACTGCTGACATGAGTTCAATTCTGACCAGGTGCAAGGTTGACTCAGCCTTCCATCCTTCTGAGGTCAATAAAATAAGTACCCACTATGTTGGGGGCAAGATGCTAATTGCCTTTTGAGCTACCTAGAGAGTGCACTAAGCGCTATGGGGTGGTATATAAGTGTGATTGCTATTGCTATTTGTGCCAATCTTACACCAATTATTCTGCAAGTTAGGATTTATTGGCTGAAATTTTATTGTGCAGTTATGCAACTGGCATAACTTTTGGAGATCGTTTATAACCAAAGGCTTAGAGACAATAAGGATTAACATGTATTACTGAAGTCTTCTGATTGAAAATATTTTTTCCTCCTTCCAGTTCTTGGCTTTGCAGGTAAGAATCTATGTGCCTTTAGATCCATTTTTTTTTGCTTTGAATTTTACATATCACAAAGGTGTTAGATACTCTTCTGGGGAACAGAGTAACTTTTCACTGAGCATCTGATCTTAACCAGAATTTGGAAATCTTTTCTTTCTGGACTACAACTCCAAGAATGTCTGCGCTAGCATGAGCATCAGTGGCCATGATAGCTGAAAGATGTGGTTAAAAAGTTACTTTTTGAGTTCTGATCTCCATAGAGCGCAAGCATTGTGAAACCCTATACAGCACAGTCATGTATAGTTCTTCATAAAAAAATCTCATGGCTTTCAGTGGAGCTTTCTTGTTGCAAAGAGAATGCAAGCGCGGCGCCAAAATGGCCGCCGCGCCCTTTGCGGGCCCCCCCCCACAGGACAGAGAATCCGGGTAGTTAGGGGCGTGGCCAGCTCCCTTATAAAAGGGGTGGCCACGAGGCAGCCGAGCTGCCATTTTACCTCAGCGACGGAGCGGAGAAGTCTTTTCCCCTGTGTCTCCGTCGCTCTTTAGCTTACCGGGAAGCCTTTCGGTAGCGATTCTTCCTTGTTGGCTTCCCTTTGCTTCAGTGGAGATACCTTTGAAGAAGGAGGCGGCTTTGAGTGCAGCTTGCGCTGGTAGGAGGCGCAACCCAGGTCGGAGGACCGCGGTGCCGCCTCCTCAGCAGCCGCCTTTGCAGGCCCCTGCCGGGGCCGGCGGAATGGGGTCTATTGCCCCTTGGCCCGGAGTGGGCGACCAGAGTGCGGGCGCGGAAGGGGTTCCGGCCCGCGGCCCGCGAGCGGTGGACACCGCTCCTGCATCTGCCCACCCTGTTGGGCCTACTCTTCTTGGGTCGCAGCCTCCCCCTGGGCCCTCTAGCCTTGGGGGTGGTGCGGCCCCCTGCCTTACCGGGTTTCTTCACCGACCCTGCCGGGCTTCGGTGCTGGCCAATGGCCATATTCGCCTGTACCACGCCTGGACCGGGCGGGCCGGCCGGCTCTTTGCTCCAGTCAGGCGGGCGCCCCCTTCGGGGTCCCTTTTGAGGCGCTGTCGGCAGAAGGACAACAGCCGGCAGGGAGGGTCGAGCTGCTGCAGGCGCATGGCGCGGGTCCGGCCACTGCCTCGCGGCTCCCCGGCCAGCAGCCAGGTGCGGGTCAGGCCACGGTGATGAGCTCTACGTCGGTCGTGAGCTCCGACGCCCCCAGTGGGCCGGAACCCCCGGTGGGGGCGGCCCGCGGGGGTGCAGCATGTGAGTATCCGGTGCAAGCGAGTACATCCACACACATTCCCAATATGGGGGGGGCCTTTCAATGGCCTTGGCCTCGCGCGGGTGGTGCGGGGGCCACGCTGTCGGCACCCCACCCGGCGACGACGACTGCCACCTTGGGCACTGGGGTGTAAGCGAGTACATCCACACACATTCCCGGGGCCCCGCGGTGGGGGGTATTCCCTACCCTGAGGGGAATGTTTGGGGTGGCCGGGTTGGTCCAAGTTCCTATTCTTTAACGCTGAATGACCACTTGGCACAGGCCGCCAGGGAGTAAATTTGACGGGGGGAATATGTGGATATCTTCTCACTCCTAAACAAGGTGCCCTCCAAGGACAGATGGAGGGGCAGAATAGAAGGATAGTGGCAGGCACGTTGTCACAAGCCACCAAGTATGTGGGCCAAATGGTTGCCGGCCTGCATCATAGGCATGGCGGTGTACCTTGGGCCTGGCCGGATCTGGCTATTCCGATGGTCCAGTGTTTGGACAACATCTGCCGGGCGATGGTTTACTTTCCGGGCTCAGCGTGGTTGGCTTGTGACGAGGGATGCCGCAGGCGGATTCTCACACACCCTGGGGTTAGGCGGGATGAGCCAGGCCAGAGACTGCGGCTTTTGTACTTGACGCCCACGCGCCCTGTGCCCGGGGAGATATACCATTGTGGGCATGCGGTTCAGCGGGCGGCCCCAGCATAGGTCACCTGCCATGGGGCGGGGCGGGGGGTCCCAGCCCGCCTGCCGTTCTGGACTTTCTTGTCCAATGGCTCCTCTAATGGGAGGACTTGTATATACAGACAGGAGTGTCCCACCTGTGTTGGCCCCCATGCGGCCTCTGCCTGTCCTAGGCCTAGAGGAATGCGAAATAGGCAGAGGGTGGGGCAGACAAGGGGCTTGCAAGACTGTTGCAGAGGGATTTAGTTTACCGAAGGGCTCCCCCCCAATCTTTTATCCCTTAAGGGGAGGGAGGAGGTGGCTGCTGCCAGCTTTGACAAAAGGGTCTATGCGGGCAGGGTCGTTGGCACTGTCCCTGCACCCCCGTCCCGGGGAGCATATTATTTCAATGATGCCGTGCCTTTTGGCTATTCCATTGGGGCTCGGTGTTCGAGCATTTCACCACTTTCCTAGATTGCGCTTTTGTCCGCAGGTCAGGGTCCCGGTCTGTAGCCCATTCCCTGGATGGTTTTATTCAGGGCTGAACGGGGCTGGGACACGTACCCACGTCTCCTCAACACATTTCAGACGCTAATGGAGGAACTTGGTGTCCCTTTAGCGCCCGAAAAGACCGAGGGCCCATCTCCACAGCTAGTATTCCTGGGGTGGAGAGTAACACGATAGCGCAGGATTCTAGGTTGCAGCGGGATAAGGTGTCAAGGCTAGTGGCCCTTGTCTCGGTCTTGCTGGCTGAGTGCATGGCATC
The DNA here is from genome assembly GCA_035047345.1 of Bradypodion ventrale. NCBI lineage: Eukaryota > Metazoa > Chordata > Lepidosauria > Squamata > Chamaeleonidae > Bradypodion > Bradypodion ventrale. Next base: position 26,799,739 of record JAWDJE010000003.1, read on the forward strand.
ATGGAGGGAATTTCTGGTGCTACATGGTCACCCCAATTTCGCTGGCAGGGTCGTCGCACCGGGCAGGGCAATTGCTCTGCGCTGGTGCGACGCCATGGCGGGATTATCCAGGCCCCGCCACAGGCTCAGATTTACCCGGGGTATCGGGGCAGACGTGCTTGTCTGGCCATAGACCCAGAGGTAGTTCAACGGGGTGTCATTTTGGGTTTGATTTCCTGGCTCCCCCTTGCTTTCAGATGCAGTCCGATGCCTCAGGATCCATGGGTTTCTGGGATGTCCTTCAATTGGAAGTCGGCCTATGGTGGGTGGCCACCATCCGCGGCAGGCAAGGGTCGCCTGCATGGTCTCACGTATCTGGAATATTTCCCTATCCTGGGTGCTTTGATGCTATGGGGCAAGGGGCGGGCCAACTCGGTTCTGCAATTTTGGCGTGGCAACGCGGCTGTTGTCCGCATCGTCACTGCACAGATTTCCAAATCGCCCGGGGTTATGGGGCTAGTGCGTTAGTTTGTGTTATGCAACCTGTGCCTCAACGTTCCCTTCAGGGCCAGGCAAGTCCCAAGGGTTGATAATGATATTGCTGCTGCTTTGTCCCGCCTGCAGATCTCCCGGTTCCGTGCCTCGGCCCCCGGATGCGGAGGAATTTCCCTCGCCACTACCGGATGAGAGATGGACCGTTGGCAAGGAGAGGTGAACCGGGCGATCGGCATGTCACTAGCGCCATGCATGAGTAAGGCGTATCACCACGCATTTAGTTCCTTTAGAGTATTATGTACCCGATTCCGACTGCCAGGAACCTGGCCGATTACAGTAGCCCATGTTCTGCGATTCATGGTTTACCTGTATGCTCAGGGCCTCGCACCACGCACCATAGCATCTCAGCTGTTGGGTTGGCTTTTATGGCCAAAGTGGGAGGTCGTGTGGACAGCACCAATGACTTCCGGGTGAGACATGTTGGGAGGGGTGGGTGCGCGTGCCCGGGCGTTTCCCGGGCGACCGCCACCCCATTTACCCAGGGGGTTTTTGACCCAGTTGGCCCGGGGCTGGCCTGGCCTCTGTTTTGATAGATGAGGCAGCCCACTTCATGCGGCTACAACGGTGGCCTTTTTGGAGCCCTCCGCGTCGGCGAGCTTGAGATGCTGAGTAAGACGGATGCAAGATTTTACCAGGGTTTTTTACCCAATTGGCCCGGGGCTGGCCTGGCCTCAGTTTTGATAATTGAGGCAGCCCACTTCATGCGGCTACAACGGTGGCCTTTTTGGAGCCCTCCGCATCGGCGAGCTTGAGATGCTGAGTAAGGCGGATGCAAGATTTTCCCAGGGTTTTTACCCAATTGGCCCGGGGCTGGCCTGGCCTCTGTTTTGGAAATGAGGCAGCCCACTTCATGCGGCTACAACGGTGGCCTTTTTGGAGCGCTCCGCGACAGCGAGCTTGAGATGCTGTATAAGGCGGATGCAAGTTGTAGGGCACTGGAACTTGAGGATGTCTATGTTGCCAAAGACTGGGCCCAGTTGAGGATACGCTCCTCTAAGACAGATCAGCATGGCGTAGGCAGTGGTAAGACTGCTACGGTGTTCTTTGGCAGACATCTGTCCGGTTGGTGCCCTACAGGAGTTCCTGGCACTGCGTGGCATGCACCACGGCCCGTTTTTCTGTCACCAAGATGGGTCTCCCCTTACTAAATTTCAGTTTTGGAAGGTGACAGCCAGAGCCCTCACCAGGGTGGGCCTACCAGGTGCCCGTTATGGCTCACATTCATTCCGTATTGGCGCAGCCTCTACAGCAGCTGCTTTTGAGTACTCTGGGGGCTGACATACGCAGCATGGGGAGGTGGGGCTCGCAATGTTTTCAGTTTTATGTGCGCCCACTTCCGCCATGAGTACCAATCCAGTCACCTTACCGTCTTTTTTCTCAATTTTTCTCAATTTTCTTACAGACCCTGGGTGTCGTATTACACCGGTGACAGTATGGCTGGTGGGCCACATCTATGTGCACAGGGCAGCGCGTTACGCTGCGGCGACAGAGTGGACCCCGACTGGGACTGGGTGAACACGCCAGTCTCACATGGCATGGTAAGCCTGGGATGTTATGGCGGGAGCTGCGGCCTTTCCTTTTTTCTGGCCTGGGTGCTGACCCGCCTGACATTCTCGTCATCCACCTGGGGGGCAATGATTTGGGCCAAGTTACCGGCTTATCGCTCAAGCATGCGATTTGCGAGGAGCTCGCCTATTTGCATTATGGCTGGCCTGCCACAACCCTGGTGTGGTCGGACATTGTCCCGCGCCATTCTTACAGAGGGGGCGTTAACCTCCTGGCCCTTGACCGCGCTAGGCGCGCGGTCGATAGGGCGGTGGCGCGGTTTATTGCCGACAGGGCTTGGGGACGGGTCAGTCATCACCCCGATACAAGCCTACAAAATTATGACTTGTACGCAGGGGATGGGGTCCATCTGTCGCGAGGAGGTATGGACCTCCTGTTGGGTGATTGGCGAGCAGGCCTGTTGACCGAGCTGACGGTCTGGGGGGGGGGCGTCAGGTCTTCTTTGAAGCCCCTCCGTGTGGCGGGTAGCACTGGTAAGGTAAACAGTATGACCCACAAGTATCCGGCAGGTTCGCAATTGACTGGACAACACTAGACAGGAATAAAGTAGTTAAACGTTGTCCGGTCAACGACGAACCAGGCGATGGGGTGATGACGATTGCTAACCAGCATGCATCACCCCTGTGATTTCACGGATACGCGTCAGAGGGTGGGATCATGAGTTAGTTATTGACTACGGTCAACAATTTGTTTGTTGTCAACAAACAAATTGATACAAATTGATACATTGTAACCAATTGCCGTTGGCAATTTTTGGGTGGTACCTTACCAGTGTTACTTCGGCCTGCTTGCCTTAGTAATTATGATTGGTCGTTTTACCAATATAAATTTATAATTCGGACTAGGGCATTGAATCAATAAATGTGGCCCTATGCTGTTATCCACTTTCAATGTTGTCTGTGTCCGTTATTGGGGGGGTGCGCCTGCAATGCAAGCGCGGCGCCAAAATGGCCGCCGCGCCCTTTGCGGGGCCCCCCCCCACAGGACAGAGAATCCGGGTAGTTAGGGGCGTGGCCAGCTCCCTTATAAAAGGGGTGGCCACGAGGCAGCCGAGCTGCCATTTTACCTCAGCGACGGAGCGGAGAAGTCTTTTCCCCTCCACCCCCTCCCTAGTTAACAGTGTGATATTTTGGTCGCTTCGGGGCCGGGTGGGAATTTTTGGTTGGGACCCATATTGGCTTCAGGGTCCTGGCTTTTTTGCCCATCCCACACTGTTGCTATGGTTTGATATAGGGGTCTTTCTGTGTTCCTACTGTTGACTTTGGTCACATTGGCGGGTAGCACTGGTAAGGTAAACAGTATGACCCACAAGTATCCGGCAGGTTCGCAATTGACTGGACAACACTAGACAGGAATAAAGTAGTTAAACGTTGTCCGGTCAACGACGAACCAGGCGATGGGGTGATGACGATTGCTAACCAGCATGCATCACCCCTGTGATTTCACGGATACGCGTCAGAGGGTGGGGTCATGAGTTAGTTATTGACTAGGGTCAACAATTTGTTTGTTGTCAACAAACAAATTGATACAAATTGATACATTGTAACCAATTGCCGTTGGCAATTTTTGGGTGGTACCTTACCAGTGTTACTTCGGCCTGCTTGCCTTAGTAATTATGATTGGTCGTTTTACCAATATAAATTTATAATTCGGACTAGGGCATTGAATCAATAAATGTGGCCCTATGCTGTTATCCACTTTCAATGTTGTCTGTGTCCGTTATTGGGGGGGTGCGCCTGCAATGAATGTATGGTTCACTAGATGTATCACAGTTTCCATCAACCCTTATTTGACTGCCAATTTTAGTTCAACAAAATCTAGTGATCCATACTTTGTCCTGCAATGGCTTAAAAGAAATAAGTGGATAAGTGGATGCATTAGTTGTGCAGATGTTGAGAGTTACAGGCTTGCTAAAAGCTGTATAATCTCATGACAAAATCGTTAGTTGAATTCTGTACTTATCAGTTCACGATCATGTTTGGGTGGGGACTGTGTCACATTACATGCAGCGGTGTGAATGAGTATGCAACTTAGTAGGTTCTATAAGCTTTTCCTACCCCCACTGCATAATCATGCACCAACTTCCTCTTTGTTGACTAACCAAAGCCCAACACTGTAGACTCTATAATGACTGTACAGCATGGAACAGATGGAAATTCTCCTGGAAACGATGCATAGTTACTTTCTCAAGGTTGTTTGATGTTGCTGCTAGGCTGCCAAAGGCAAAGATGAGACAATTCAAGATCTCCCACTGTGTTGCTGTTTGTTTTGTTGTTTTCATTTTGTGTATGTGTGTGTGTAGCATTTAGAAGGGGATAGGATATGTTTGCCAATTTAGAGTTTTGAAACTCACTGGCTGCTCTTTCCAAGGGGATGTGGCAAAATACCATTATCTGGGAATTGAGCTTAAGTACGCTGATTATCGCGATGCCTTTCCTTACTTTTTTATTCACTAAGGGCAGAAGTTTACTTCAGAAGTACAAAGCTGAATAACTATATATTTATCTGTTTGAAAAAAGTACTGTGCAAATGCAGGCACTGAGACTCACAGCAATTGTGACTGGAAGGGAACAGGTTAGCTGTTATTACTGTGCAGTGGTTACAAAATGCAGCATTTGCTCTCACATACATTTTCTGAATGATTTTCACTTATCCCCAAGGTGTATAGCCATCTTGATGGTGGAGAAAACACTGAAACTGATGCATTGTCCTGTAGGAAGGTTACGCTATGCAGTATCTTTGTAATTATTCATTTATATATGGCTGTTTAGAAAGTGAGTGCCCAGGATGAGATAGTGGATAGAGGGACTGACAAGGACTCATGAGATGTGGGTTTGAATCCCTGCTCAGTCATAGAAACTCATTTGGGTGGGGTGACATTGATAAAGCCTTAAATACCTCAATTACCTTGAAAGCCCTATTAGGGTCCCTGTAAAGTAGATGTGATTTGACAACATGTAACACATGTTTAGAAAGTTGCCTGCCTGCTGCTGCATTTGTACATTACTTTTATCCTCAAAGGGTGCTCAAGGTGATGTACAGTAAATGGAAAGCCAATAAAAATGGTAATACAACAGCCATAAGAAAAGACAAAGAGTCCAGTTAGAATAAGATCCAAGAGAAGTGCTAAAATTGGAGTGAAGCATTAAAATTCAGTGGAATAATATTGTCTTGACTACCACAGGAGGAGACTAGAGAAGGAAGGAAGTAATCTAATATCAGAAATGCAGGAGTTCTACAGCAGGAGTGCCATTGCACTGTGTGATGAAATTTAGAGAATGTCAGTCAATAAATGCAGATTAGACTGCACAACAACGATTTTGCTACTGGGAATAACACATGTGATTTACATGATATTGAGTGTGCTGATTCCAAACCTGAACTCAGAATTTGCCTATTGTGTACAGATTTTAAGGCATGCTATAGCTGTTCAAATGGTTGGTATTTGGGTAATATATTTTTACATGGGAACATTATAACAGTTGCATCCACAATGCCTGCTATTGCCTCAACTGAATCATGTCCCCTGGTGGCATGCATGTTCCAGCAGTGGCTAGGCATGTCTGGGCAGGTCAGTGAGCTGATGTCAGAAATAGGTACATAAGGTGATATGGACCAAGTGCTTAAACCATCTTATTGGATAATACAGCTAAGACATAGTGAGTCTGTTTTGAGCTAAAGATGAGTAGGTGCAGCTGTGTTAATAAACCGGACAATTTTTGCTACATTTGATTGAAATATACCCCTCGTGATCAACGCAAGAACCTAACCTAAGTGGGTGAGATTTGCTAACTTAAGATCCTGACATCCTAAGCAGAATTGGACTTCAGATTCGGATTCAGCAGACTTGATTTAGTATAGGACACAAAGATTAGACCAAGTAGCAGAAAATATTCATTTTTTTGTGATTGCAGTGTTATGAGCAGTCTCATATGGGAGGATGTAGTGTATTAGCTTTGCTGACTATACTCAGGATAAACCAGGACTTTGAATTGCTTTCATATACAATGCAAAAATCACTGTACCTCTTCCAAAATGAATGTTACATCATCTGTAGAAAGCTCACCAGATTAGTCAGGCTACCGCATTGTACAATGACTCCTTGGTGTTGTTATTTTTTTAGCGCTTTTGAAAGACATGCCACAATAATCAAACTATTTAGAGTATCATGCTATATCCCTAGGGACACATCTATATTTTATACTCCTTCATAATATTTATCTCAGAATGATTTGCAGTGCAAATTAAAGCAGCAACACAACATGCAATAAAATAAAATAAAGACACTAAAAAGGTTAATATTGGTTAGAACAAAAAGCTTTATCTCCACTGTTGAAAATATAGGATCCCTTCAGACCTTAAAGCAAGTCATCAAAATGAATTTTGAAATAGAAATATACAGTATTGGCATGATACCTAAAAATAATAGAGAGGAGACTGGGCCATTTCAGAATAATCTCTACATGGAGACATATTATAGCTTTAAGTCCCTGGAAAGGCAAATACCTTGTGAAAAATAAGACGGTTGTCCAACTGAATTAGTGCTGAGACAGTTGTAACAGAATGCTTAACAATCAGGTCCTGGTATCATGCTGATAGATAAGGAAAGTGCTAACAATTTTGAGATGCCAGCATTATTTAACTGTGTAAATACAATTCTGCCCTACAACATAACTTGAGTCCTACAGTAGAAGGAAAGGATATAAACTCCAGTTGTGGAGAGGGATCATAACTCAGTCAAAGAGAGTTTGTGCCAAATGCAGAAGATCCCAGGTTATATTCCTAGCACTTTCAGGTAGGGCTTGAAACCCTGGGCAGCATCCAGTGGAACATACCAGCCAGCTGTTGGTAGCACCAGCCAGCTCTCTGTTGTGGAGGAGGAGATAAGAGAGCATATTGAGTTACAGCAAGAGAGTTTTTGCTTGTACAAGGAGATACTACATACCCCTCAACAGTCTGTTGTATAAGCAGAATCACCAAAGAAAACTGTGGCATTTGTCTAGAATGGTGAAGAACCATTGCCAGTCAATACAGCAGGGCTAGGCAAGTGTAGCCATCTATAAATCATGAACTGCATATTCTATGACCTCTAATTATTCATTGTGCAGGCTAGTGCTATGGAGTGACAAAGTCCAACATCTGGAAGAACGCAGTTCCCCTTCCCTGATGTAGATAGCAATAAGCTAGCAGGACCCATGGTCTAACATAGTACTGTATATCACAGGTTCCTGTGTACCAGTTGTCTTCCCCAATAAGGATAATGCCATCTTCAAGGGGATAATTTTTAAAAAGCACATGGTGTAGATACTTCTGGCTGGTGTGGAGCCCAACTGTTGAGAGAAGAGCCAAGGCCTTTTGGAAGTGCAAATGTTTTGCCTGTAGAAGGTCTCAGGGCCAACCTCCAGCATCTTGAACTGAATAGCCTCAAGTAGCAAAGTTGGGAAAGCCTTTGGCCAAAATCTTGAATAACCACAACTAATCAGAGTAGACTATGCTGTAAAACATGGGGCCTGGGAGTGAAAACTGAACCCAGAGGTTTTCTGAAGGTCATATCAGAACATTTCTTCTTTCTTTACTTCAACCCTTTCTGCCTTACTTCAACCTTTTGTGTCATTCAAAATCTGATTCAAGAGAGTTTCTCAGCCTCTTTATATAGAAGTTTAAGGTAGGGGTGCCCAAACTACAACCCGCTGGCCAGATCCGGTCCATGGCACCATTCCATCCATCCCACAGTGCCCTTGCTGCTCCTGGAGGCAGAAGTAAAACATGCCTGTGCATGCACAAAAATGCTGCCATAAATGACCTATGGCTGTCATAAACACGTTTTACTTCCACTTCCTGTGGGAGGAACCACATGACCAGCCTGCTCAACCATGTGACCAGCCTGCGGCCCAAAAAAATTGGGCATCCCTGGTCTAAGGGATTGCTGGTGATGGAGGGAATAATCCTTTGCTGATTCTGCCACCATCAGCAAACTGCTCAATCTGGATTTCTGGTTTGGATGGAACATTAGAAATTGGTTCTGCTTCCTGTCTTGGACTTTTGGTTGTGGGACAAGTACTGGTATTGTATGGTTATTCTGTGTTTTACCACCATATGCCTAAACACCTCCATCTCAATCAATCTATGAAGCTAAGCACAGTTTGGACTATTAATACAGTAATACCCCGGTTAACGAGTGCAACACAACGTTAAAACGGGATAACATCGGGAAATTTGAGGGAAACGTTTGCACCGCACAATGTTAAGTTAATGTTGTGCTATACAAACGTTTTCCTCAAATTTCCTGGCATTGATCTCTGGATCTTAAAGGGGCTTAGCGTTCCAGGCAGGGTGGTAGTGGTTTTGAAGAGAGGCTGGGAAAAGGGTCCCAAGCCTCTCTTCAGAAACACCCCCTGGATCGCTAAGCCCCTTAGTGATCCAGGCGGAGGTTTCTGATGAGAGGCTGGGAAAAAGTTTCCCTAGCCTCTCTTCGGTACTGCAGTGGCTCAAGTCGCTAAGATGCTGACTGGGAAGCGGAAGGTCAGCAGTTCGATTCCCGAGTACTGCAGGACGGAAATGAGCTCCCGTCTTCATCCCAGCTCCTGCCAACCTAGCAGTTCGAAAGCAAGAAATTGCAAGTAGATAAATAGGGACCACTTCGGTGGGAAGGTAACAGCGTTCTGTGCGCTCCAGTGTCTAGTCATGCCTGCCACATGACCACGGAAACGTCTGCAGAAGCAGACAGCACTGGCTCTTCGGCTTAGAAACAGAGATGAGCACTGCACCCTAGAGTCGGATACGACTGGCTTTGGAGCAAGGGAAACCTTTACCTTTACTAGCCTCTCTTCAAAGACACACACACACCGCCTGGATCGCTAAGTCCCTTCCATGGGAGAGACCACTAAGTAATACAGTACAAGGGATTTCCAAGCAGGACAATGAAAGGATCTTGCCTGAAAACTGGAGTTACTAGTGTAAGGTTTGTTCAGGCTAGATATACTAATGGTATGACTCAGTGTATGACAATTTCTGTGTTTCTATTTCAGGTGCCAGAAAGACCCCCTGCTTTGTACTGTTCTAGATACCTGCAAAGTTTAACAGTGGCAATAATACATTTGTGTTTGGAATATGCCAGTTCAGGGAAAAAATGAAATTACTCCTCATTTTTTTTTTTAAAAATGTAGCACACCATGATGTCTTTTAAAAATCATATAAGGTCATTGCTTTAAAAAGTTCAGTTTTTAAAAAAACAGGGAAAGTAAAGTCATTTGCTTCATCAAAGGATAATATACAAATGTCATGATCACATATTATTTTCTGTATTGCTGTGCCAATGTGCCATACCTTTGACAATTTAACAGACATTTTAAAGTGCAAAGACATCAAAAGCCAACCTTCTATAGTATATTTAATTCCATTCTGCAGTGCAAATTAAAATTCTCTTAACTGTCATACGATAAGCATCAGCAACTTACATTTCATATGCTGGAAGAAATGGAGTCTGCTTTGCAAGTCAAAATATCTTTTCCGCAGCATTTTCTGCATGCTAAATATCCCTCCTGCTGAATGTGTTCACAGCATTATAATTTGTGGATAGCTTATGGTGATTCCACTCCATGTACCATTTAAACAGACAGTGCTTTATTATATCAATATGGCTTCATTAGTGCACTTTCACCTTGCAGAAAATCTCTGTGGGTGTACCCTTTAAAAAAAAGTTTAATAAAGCCTGAAGATTTCCTGGAAGTATTATTGGCTGTGTTCAGGTGTAATCTATAGATTTAAATCTACTGGCCATCTGTGATAACTACCCATCTAAATATTTTTGTAGGTTTGTGACCTATAAGTTGCATCATTTTCTTTCTGCCAGCATAACTATATAACAAGGGTGCCCAACCTTTTCAGGCTGTGGGCTGGTCATGTGGTTCAGTGGGCCGGTCACATGGTTCCTTCCACCAGAAGCAAAACATGACCACGCATGCATAAAACACTACCATAAATGTACCCATGGCTGTCGCAAACTTTTTATCTGGGTAGCACCATCACAACTCAAAGATGCTCTAGCTAGACTAATGTTTCCGAAGCCTTGGTTTTGGGACTTCAATCCCCAGAAGCCTAAAGCAATTCTGTAAAGCACTAATCTGCCAATTTAGGCTTCTGGAATTGAATTCCCCTTGTGGGCCGTGGGCCCCACATTGGGTAATACTGCTTTAGATGTAGTGGGTTTGGAATGTGCAAAAGCCTTTTGTGGCAGTAAAATCTTCTTGTGTTGTTTGACCTCAGCTGGTAGAAAAAGCCAAAAAGGTTAAGGGTTGAGTTTGGTCAGATCCAAACCTCTATCAGTTCAGGCTCAAGAGGTTCTATGTTGACACAGTAAGACCAGGTCAGTCCCAAGTCAGTTCCTTTGGTGTTTAGGGAATGAAGAAGCAGACGAGTGAAGTAGTGAAATTCAGCTCTTTATTAGTGGAGTTTGAACACAGTTTGGATGGGGCAAAACTCTGACTTATATACACTATAAACAGTAACAATAATACAACAAGCCCATTGGCTAACAGAGTGTGCACATTTTTGATCCACTTATTTGCATAAGAATAGATACATGAGAAAGATACATTGCAGGCGCACCCCCCAATAAAGGACTCAGACACTGGTAAAAGTGGATAACGGCATTGGGCCACATTTATTGATTCATGCCCTAGTCCGAATTATAAATTTCTATTGGTATTCAACCAATTATAATTCTTAAGGCAAGCAGGCCGAAGTAACACTGGTAAGGTTCCACCCAAAATTGCCAATGGCAATTGGTTACAATGTATCCATTTGTATCCATTTGTTTGTTGACAACAAACAAATTGTTGACCGTAGTCAATAATCTAACTACTGACCCCACCCTATGATGCGTATCCGTAAAATAACGGGGTGATGCATGCTGCCTAGCTCGTGCCATCACCCCATTGCCTGGTTCATCGTTGACCGGACAACGTTAACCAACTTGTGCCTGTCTAGTGTTGTCCAGTCAATTGCGAACCTGCCGGATACCTGTGGGTCATAAATGTTTACCTTACCAGTGCTACCCGCCCACGTGACCAAAGTCAACAGCAGATCAAGAAACCCCTATGTCAAACCATAGCAACAGTGTGGGATGGGCAAAAAAGCCAGGACCCGAAAGCCAATTGTAGGTCCCAGCCAAAAATTCCCACCCGGCCCCGAAGCGACCAAAATATCACACTGTTAACTAGGGAGGGGGTGGAGGGGAAAAACTTCTCCTCTCCGTCGCTTCGCAAAAATGGCAGCGCAGCTGCCTCGTGGCCACCCCTTTTAAAGGGTGCTGGCCACGCCCCCTAACTACCCGGATGTCCAAGTCCGGTGTGGGGGGGCCCGCAAAGAGCACGGCGGCCATTTTGACGCCGCGCTTGCATTGCAGGCGCACCCCCCAATAAAGGACTCAGACACTGGTAAAAGTGGATAACGGCATTGGGCCACATTTATTGATTCATGCCCTAGTCCGAATTATAAATTTCTATTGGTATTCAACCAATTATAATTCTTAAGGCAAGCAGGCCGAAGTAACACTGGTAAGGTTCCACCCAAAATTGCCAACGGCAATTGGTTACAATGTATCCATTTGTATCAATTTGTTTGTTGACAACAAACAAATTGTTGACAGTAGTCAATAATCTAACTACTGACCCCACCCTCTGACGCGTATCCATAAAATAACGGGGTGATGCATGCTGCCTAGCTCGTGCCATCACCCCATTGCCTGGTTCATCGTTGACCGGACAACGTTAACCAACTTGTGCCTGTCTAGTGTTGTCCAGTCAATTGCGAACCTGCCGGATACCTGTGGGTCACAAATGTTTACCTTACCAGTGCTACCCGCCACACGGGGAGGCTTCAATAAAGGCTCACCGCCCCCCCCCCCCGACCGTCAGCTCGGTCAACAGGCCTGCTCGCCAATCTCCCAACAAGAGGTCCATACCTCCCGGCGACAGATGGACCCCATCCCCTGTGTAAAGCTCATAATTTTGGAGACTGATGGTGGGGTGTCGTATGACGCGCCCCCAACCCTTGTCCAGAGCCCTGTTCACCGAGCGCCGAGCACGATCAAGGGCCTGGAGGTTAAACCCTCCCCTGTAAGCGTGCCGCGGTATCATGTCCGACCAAAGTAGGGTTGTGGCAGGCCACACATAATGCAAGTAGGCCAGGTCACCGCAAATCGCATGCTTCAGCGATAGGCCCGTGACCTGTCCCAAATCATTACCCTCGAGGTGTATAATCAGGACATCAGGCGGGTCAGCATCCCTGATGGAGAAAAGGAATGGCAACAGTTCCCGCCATAACATTCCACGCTTACCGTACCACCTGAGACTTGCGGACGCACCCAGTCCCAGTCGGGGTCCCCACTCTGTCGCCGCAGCAAACTGTGCTGCCCTGTGCACATAGCTGTGGCCCACCAGCCATACTGTCACCGGTGTAAGATGACACCCAGGGTCTGTCAAGGAAAAAAGGAAACAGGGCAGTAACTTAACTGGTACTCACTGTTGAAGAGGGCGAACATACAACTGAAAACATCGTGATCCCCACCGTCCCATGTTGCATATTTCAGCCCCAGAGTACCCAAACACCGCTGCGGTGGAAGCCGCCCCTATTCTGAATGAATGGGTGCCGTAACGAGCCCCAGGGAGGCCAACACTGGCTAGTGCCTTACCGGTCACCTTCCAAAATTGAAATTTAGTAAGGGGAGACCCATCTTGGTGACAGAAAAACGGGCCAGGGTGCGTACCACGTAGTGCAAGGAACTCCTGTAGGGCACCAACCGGACAGATGTCAGCCATGGAACATCGTAGCAATCTTACACCACTGCCTACACCGTGCTGATCAACCTTAGAGGAGCGTATCCTCAGCTGAGCCCAATCATTGGAAACATAGACATCTTCGAGTTCCAGTGCCCTACGACTCGCATCCGCCTTAGACAGTAGCACCAGCACACTGATGCGGAGCGCCCCAAAAAAGGCCACCGTAGTAGACGCGTGAAACAGGGTTGCCTCATACCTGTCGAAACACAGGTCATGCCAACCCCGTGCAAGGTGGGTAAGTACCCCTGGAGAAATAGGGTGGCGGTCGTCCGGGCTGCGCCCACGTTCCCGCACCCACCCTTCCAAAACATGTCGTATGCGAAAATCATTTGTGCTGTCAGCAAAACCACCCACCTTGGCCACGAATGCCAGCGCTGACAGCCTGGATGCTATGGTGCGGGGGGCTAAGCCCTGGGCATGTAAGTAAACCGTAAATTGGAGGACGTGAGCCACTGGGATGGGCCAACTTTCAGGCAGCTGTGATGGGGCACAAAAGGCCCTGAATGAACTGAATGCATGGTTATACGCCTTACGCGTGCGGGGGGCGAGCGACATGCCAATCGCCCGGTTCACCTCTCCTTGCCAAGCGTCCATATCTCGTCCGGGAGTGGCGAGGGAAATTCCTCTGCGTCCGGGGCCAAGGCACGGAACCGGGGAATCTGCAGGCGGGACAAAGCGTCAGCAATATCGTTATTAATACCTGGAACATGTCTGGCCCTAAAAAGCACATTGAGGCGTAGGCTGCGCAACACAAACTGGCGAACCAGTTCCATAACCCTGGGAGATCTTGACGTCTGTGAGTTGACAATGTGGACAACTGCCGCATTGTCACACCAGAAATGGACGACCGAATTGGCCCACTCCTCGCCCCATAGCATCAAAACTCCCAGAATGGGAAAAATTCCAGATACATAAGATCGCGCAAACGATCCGTGCCCCACCAAGCTGGCAGCCATCTGCCGTAGGCCCACTTCCCTTCGCAGTAAATCCCATAACCCAGGGACCCTGATGCATCCGACTGAACCTGAAAACGAGGGGAAACCAAAAGGTCGGACCTCCAAAATGACACCCCGTTGAATTCCCTCAGGAACTGAAGCCAGATGAGCATATCAGCCCTCATGCCCTTGTTCAGTCAGTCCCTGTGGTGGGGCCTGGCCAAGCCAGTCATGGCGTCGCACAAGCGTCGAGCAAATGCTCTGCCAGGTGCGACGACCCTACAAGCGAAATTGAGGTGACCATGTAACATCTGGAGCTCCCGACGGGACACCTTGCGTTTTGCCAGCAAGTCCAAAATGAGTGCAACGATCCGGGAAACCTTATCAGCAGGTAACCTGGATGCTTGCACAACCGTGTCAATCTCAACCCCCAGGAATGTGAGCTTGGTTGAAGGGCCCTCGGTCTTTTCGGGCGCTAAAGGGACACCGAGTTCCTTCATTAGCGTCTGAAATGTATTTAGGAGACGCGTGCACGTGTCCCAGCCCCGTTCACCCCCGAATAAGAAATCGTCGAGGTAGTGGCTACAGACTGGGACCCTGACCTGCGAACAAAGGCCCATTGCAGGAAGGTGCTGAAGCGCTCAAATGCCGAGCATGAAATGGAGCAGCCAAAAGGCATGGCTTTGTCGAAATAAAATTCACCCCGGAACTTGAAACCCAGCAACTCAAAGTCGCCCGGGTGCACTGGCAGGAGACGGAACGCGGACTTAATGTCGCACTTAGCCAGTAGTGCACCCGGGCCACATGAGCGCACCATGTGCAGGGCCTGGTCAAAAGATGTATACCTGACCGAACAAAGGTCGTCAGGGATAGCATCATTGACCGAACGGCCAGCCGGGTAAGACAAGTGGTGTATCAAACGGAACTCCCCCGGTGACTTCTTGGGCACTAACCCCAACGGGGAAACCTTGAGATTGGGAAATGGTGGGACAGGGAAAGGGCCAGCGACCCTGCCAGCAGCAACCTCCTTAGCAATGCTCATGGCAGCCACCTCCTCCCTTCCCCTGAGTGATAACAGGTTGGGTGCATCTTGAGGGGACCTGACCCCTGTGAAAGGAATGTGAAACCCCTGCTGAAAACCCTCAAGCAGGTAAGCTGCGTCTGCCCTCCTCGGGTACATCGTGAGCCAACGCTCCAACATGTCCACATTAATTGGGGAGGGGGCCTTTTGCTTGATCAGCTCCCTCCGCCGCAGTTCTGCCCGCTCCCTGTCCACCTCTACCTCTGCCCCGCAGTCCGCCTGCCCTAGGACACGCGGAGGCAGCATGGGGGCCAGCACAAGAGGGACACTCGTGCCTGTATCGGCACTGCTTCCTGTTGCACGCACCATTGGCCGAGAAGCTCCAACACAGCAGGCGGGCTGGAACCCCCTGCCCCGCCACCTGGCGGGGTGCCTGGGCTGGAGCAGCTCGCTGGACCCCATGTCCACAATTGTATTTTTGTATGTTTTTCTATTCTCCCCCCCCCCACCTACTTATGATTTGCTTTGTATTTGTTTAATTGTGTTGTAAACCGCTTTGAGTTGTCAGTAGATAAGAAAAGCGGTATATAAGAACACTAAATAAAATAAAATAAAATAAAATACCTCTCCCCTGGCGCCGGGCATGTGGGGGTCATGTACAGAAGCCACAGCTTCTGGCAGGGCTCATCCCACCTCATCTCTGGGTGTAGGGGCACTCTCATACGGAATTCCTCGTCGTAAGCCAACCACGACGGGCCAGGGAAATCAACCATCACCCGGTATATGTTGTCCAAATACTGGACCATCGGGATTGCCAGGTCAGGCCGGGCCCTGAGGTACACCGCCATGTATATAAGGTATGCGGGTAACCAGTTGGCCAACGTGCATGGCGGCTTACGTTGACGAGACTGCTCCTTGTCCTTCTCGTCCTGCCCCTCCCTCTCCTCTTTGGTGGGTTCTCTATTCAAGAGGGAGAAAATGTCCGCATACTCCCCCCGGCAGATCTTTTCCTTGGTGGCCTGGGCCAGATGATCCCCGAGGGGCAATGAATAACCTGCTGTCGGCAAGGCCGACACCGGAACCTTGACAGTGCTGGGCACCATGAAAGGAGCCTGGACCAGCCCCGCCACCCCCAGTAAGTTCCCTGCAGGACAGGGTACCCAGCCCCAAGAGGGGCCTTGGAGTGTTGGAACCGTTCCCTGATGGGTCGGCGGTGGCTGACCCACCGTCCCAGCCAGGCGAGGCCACGGCCATTGTAAACCTCCCCCCGTTGTGGGTTGTGGTGTGGGTGCACTAGCTTGGACCATATACTCACAAGTTGCACCCCCATGGGCCGCCCCCACCGGGGGTTCCGGCCCACTGCGGGCGTCGGAGCTCGCGACCGCAACCGAGCTCGTAGATGGGGCCTGACCACTACCTGCTGGCGGCATCTGCTGCGTGGGGAGCTGCGAGGCCGCGGCCGGTGCCGACCTACTTGCCTCAGGCAGCTCAACCCTGTCGGCCGCCTGCCGAGGACCGGCAGGCGCTGAGTTGACCCGTAAACCAAAAGGTGCCCCGGATGGATTAACTACCCTTAAAGATGCCTCCAGGGCCGCTACGCGGGCCAGTAGGGCATCAACGTTTACATAGCCCCCAACGCTGATGGGGGGCAAAGGGCCGGCCGGCCCACCGGTCGCTGGCGCCAGGCCAGGTCTCAGGACCCCGGGGCTCGAATATGGCCATGCCCCAACCACCGGCCCCGGAGGGGCCAGGGGCATGCCCTGCCAGGGAAGAGAACCCAGCCAACCCCCTTGGTTAAAGCCCACCGCTGGAAGCTGCATGCCAAGGCCCGAAGGCCCAGCTTGGCTCTGCGCCAGGCCCGGGCCGGTGGCCGCTAATTGCGGGCCGGGGGCCGCATCCCCTGCAGGGCCGGTCTGAGGCTGCCCAGCCTCGGGCCAGGGAGCAATCGACCCCATCCCGTCGGTCCCGGTGGGCGCCCCCGGAAAGGGGGCCTGCTGAGGGGGCGCAGTCGCGGTCCTCCGACCCGGCTGGCGCCTCCGTGAAGTGCGAACCGCGTTCACCATCGCCTTCTTTTTTGAAGGCATTGCCGCAATTCGTTGGGAAGCCGAAGAAAAAGAGCAAGAAACCGCTGCCCAAAAAAGGCTTCCCGGCGAAAGGGAAGAGCGACAGAGCGATTGGGGAAAAACTTCTCCTCTCCATCGCTTCGCAAAAATGGCAACGCGGCTGCCTCGTGGCCACCCCTTTTAAAGGGTGCTGGCCACGCCCCCTAACTACCTGGATGTCCAAGTCTGGTGGGGGGCCCCCGCAAAGAGCGCGGCGGCCATTTTGGCGCTGCGCTTGCATTCTGCTCCTGTCAGAAAACACAGTTAACATACATAACAGTTCCCACAACCCTATGTGGATTCAGCAGATCTCAGCTAGTCAGGAATGCACTATAATAAACTCTGCTACTGTTCCTGGTATTGCTGTTGAAATGTAATTAAGTTTTGACCTTATTACCCCTCCTTCTCTCCTTGTTTTATCACTGCTGAGATGAATATATTATCTAGCAGCCACTGTTTCAGTCTGATTGTATTTGGATTGTATTTTAAATAAAATTTGCTTGTTTGTTAGTTGGAGAAACATTTTGAGAGTAAAATCAATGAATGGTGGGGCAAATAACATTCAGATAAACAAAAAAAGCAGCCAAGCAAGTGATGTTCAGCTTTGAACTAATGAACATTTTAAAACGCATGCACGTGTGCACACACACACACACACACACACACGCATACATACATACATAGTGGTGCAGTGGTTATGAGTTTAACTCTGGCCAGGTCTCAAGATTGACTCAGCCTTCAATCCTTCAGAGGTCAGTAAAATGAGTACCCAGCATGTTGGGGGTGAAATGCTAATTAACTTGTGAACCACTCAGAGAGTGTACTAAGCTCTGTTGGGTAGAATATAAGTGTGATTGCTTTGCTTTGTAAAAACACATACAAAGTGCATATTGTTTTGCATGTGCATTTGGAATCCAGAATAGGTCACCTAGCAAAGCTCATCATTTAACATTGTTGTTACAGCATGTGTTGTCAAGTCGCTTCTTACTCATAATTACCCTATGAATGACCGATCCCCAAAATGTCCTGTCTTCGACAACCCTTCTCAGGTCTTGCAAACAAAAGCCCGTGATTTCCCTCATGATGTCAATCCATCTCATGCTTGGCCTTCAACTTTTTATGTTGCCTTTCCCATTATCATTGTATTTTCCAGAGAATCTTGTCTCCTCATGCTGTGCCCAAAGTAGGACAGCCTCAGCTTCAAAATTACAGCATTTTGAGAGGAAAAAATTGCTAACAAAATAGAAAAGTAAAGTGATTAGAGACAGTTGAGGCTTGATTTGCTCTGGGAGGCACTTTTTCATTTTTCTGGCAATCCAAGTTATCCACAGAGCAATCCTCCAGTATACATACATACATACATACATACATACATACATACATACATACATACATACATACATACATACATACATACACGCACACACACAATATATATATCTGGTCAATCTTTTGTTACCATGATATCCCAGGGCATGTCTCTCTAAACACCTGTATATATGAAAATAATCCCATTTGGAACACATTTGACTTGGGGGATCCAGTGCAAATACTGTGTTACAGGAAACACTTTCCCACTGTATTCTTGAGACTATTCAGCCAGAGGTCAGGCTGTTGGCTCGCCTCACTCATAATGCCAATCTTTGACCAAAGCAGAAGAAGTAAGGTTTGTGTGACTGAGATAATTTGGTCTTGGTACTAGAGGGCCCTTGGAAGAAAGCAGCGGATGGAAGATTACAGCATTTTGAGAGGAGAAATTTGTTAACAAAATAGAAAAGTAAAGTGATTAAACTTATGTGTGAAAGATTTTCTATTTAAAAAAGATTGAGGGAGGGATTATGGGGTATGTGGTATGGTATTCCTTTTATAAGAAGGATGGAAGGAAATGGAATTGTGGCAGGAGTAAGAAAAGAGAAAAGGGGTTTTACAATTTTTAATTCATTACCTTTTGGAACTTGGAGACGAAAGATGCTTGAAGAATGAGACAGTGACTGAAATCCTTAATGTAGTAAAATACACTAGAATAAGCCCACAGAATCAATGAGGATTGGTGAGTCAACTCCATAAATTCCATCGATTCATCATTTTTGCTTCTAGAGACAGTTCCACCTTGATTTGCTCCAAGACCCACTTGTTTGTCTTGCTGTCAGTCCAGGGTACCTGCAAAGCTCTATTCCAGCACCACAACTTAAGTTAATCAATTTTATTTCCTATCAGCTTTATTTACTGTCCAACTTTTCCTCCCATATGTGGTGATCAGGAATAAAAGAGTAAATGATCTTGGTCTTGGTGTCCAGTCACACATGGTTACACTTTTCAAATTCTGTCATTGCTGTCCTTCTGAGTCTCAATCGTCCTCTGGTTTCTTGGCTGCATTTCCCATTTGGATTGATTTGCAGTATTAGAAATAAATTCTGAGACTCCAAACATGCTCAGAGATATGCTGTTCTTTCCTTCTAAGAGTCAGTTTGGTGGACCCTGTAGTGAAAAAAATAAGAATGGAAAACCATGCAATCTCCCCATTCTTGTGGGTTTTTTTTTGGACAACTTTCTCTTTATCTCAAAGGGTATTCTTCAACTTTCCTTGCCCCAACACTCCCTTGCTTTTTTATTTTTTAAAACCAAAATGTCCATTGAGTCTTGTGGTAATTAGTGGTGGCTCTGAGTCCTATTTTTAGATAACAGTCTAAATTTTGCTGCATTTCCCTTGAGCTGCTTTCAGACCTAGGATGCTAGACTTTTTAAAACCAGGAGTAACTTTTTAAAGAGCAGGGTCTGCTTTAGTTGCAATATACTTTTGCATAATAGGTCAAAACTAGAGTAAGCCCACTTGAATAATGGAATTTACAGAGGAGTAATGGGTCTACTCATGTGCAATTTACTGTGCTAAGCAACATGATTTGGACCAATATGATTAATTAGAAAAATAAACACTTGTACCACTTGTTTTTAATATACTGGCCTGAGTATTAGGGTTATAATGGCAATGGCAATGGAGACTGTTGATTCACATGGAGATAGTGAGATTGCCTCAAGTTTTAGTCCGAATGTTGCAAAAGCTACCCAATATGCTGAATCACATGCCCAAAATTAGTTCACTGTATTGCATAATTCCTTTAAGGTTTGGACAAAACCTAGAGCAGATTCAGCAATTCTGCGAAATCAGTTGTTACCAGCCTAATCTGGAACAGCAGGATGGAACTTCTTCTTCCATGTCTAGGCCAGATGTGAAACTGCCAAAATGAAGGCACTTTTTGATGAGTTCATTCTGCATGTTCTTTTTCCTGACTCAATGTGAGAAAGATTAGCTGGCAACACAAAGTGGCCATTTCCAGGGCATGCCCGATTGTGGTTCAAAAATACCACAATCTTCGAGGAGGCTCTTTCTATGTACCTAGCCTTAACCGATAAGCAAGACGTTCGATGAAGTCCTAAAATGGCTTCACTCTAATATGAATTTGCCCATTACTGTATTATTGTTTTCCTTTTTCCCCTCTTGTATAACATGAATATTTCCTTTCAGGAGTGGGCTAAAAGAACACTTCTGAATGATAATTTTAAAAACCCCATTAACATATTCCATCCAGTAAATCAAAGGCTCTTCTGTGAAACATTATGTCTAAACTAAAATGAAAGCTATTAACCTGAATCTATACCGCATAAAATAAATATATATTCTCCATGAACATGATTAATAGTCAGAATCCATGAATTTGCGTTATTTCCCTATTTTATAATAACACTTATGTTTCTTCTGTAGCTATTCCAGATGATTAATTTACTAATGTGGTTACTGTTGGGACTGGAAATATTTCTTAGATCCTCCAAAACTCTTGTCATGGAAGAAAAAGAGGTTTGAGCCTCTTGGAAATGATCAAGTACACAACACTCATTATAAAATCTCTCATCTGGCATGTAGTTAAGAAAACCTGGAACTTGGCAGAGTCAAAAGTGGAGAGAGGAGGGGATTTGGGTGCTTTTGATCAAAGATGCTTATAGAGGATTATAATAAAAGGGAAGTATCAAGTAGATGGCAAGAATATGAAATATGATGGAGTGAAATTTTCATTGTCATTAACAGGGATAATTCCTGGGGTTTGGTGCCTTTGTTGAGATGGCAGGGTTGGGTGGCTGATTTATGCCCAAAGGCAATGCGAATCATCTGCCACCTTTACCATAGAAAGACCTGTAATATACCACAATGATATATTGTAAGTTGGCATCAGGTATAGTCTAGTATAGTTTTTGGGACTCTAGTTCTAGAGGTCTGTGCTTGGCCTGCCTTGTGTCACAGGTTCAAACCCTGTCACTCCAGTTAAAGAAGGGTATAGGAGGAGCCTCTTTTAAACCAAGGGCTAGCTTCAGTTCTTAGACTGAAGTTATTGTGTCTCAAAGAAGTTCTGACCAGCAGGAGAGACAAAGGGCAAAAGGAATGGGCTAAAAATACCAGCATGGTTCAGCTTAAAGCTCTGACTACATTAACATTCAGGAGAAGCATTCCAATCTTTTATAGGCCAGCCTTCACCACAAGGAAAAGAAAATTGTGCACCACTGCTGAGTACTATATCTCTAGAAAATCCTGCAAAGGGTCACTATAAGTTGAAATTGATTTTATAGAACATTCTTATTATTTAATAAAGGTATCCCTGCAGTATAGATTTTGGAATTTGTTTTCTATTCACAATTCTACTCTGCTTTTGTTTGTCTCTCTGCTGTTGGTACATCACAACATGGAGTGTCCACATGGTACAACAGCATTGAAGAGACTCATTCTGGCAATGCAACAAGAATTCCAGCAGGTAATAGAAGTGCTCATTTCATTGTCACCACCACCACAGGTGCCAGCTGAGACCTGGATCTTAGTGTGACTTTTATACAGCTGATATTATCTGAGATCTATTGAACCCGAGACTTGTTTTTTGCTTACAAATTATGTTCTCTGTTTAGAGCCACTATTTGCCATGCAACACTTTTATGTGGCTCTTTCTAGCTCATCACTCTGCACATTTATTGGACGGAAGCTATATTCTCATTAGAATACTCGAATGTTTGGCCGTGCATCCCACTTTGGTAATGGAGTAGACCATACAGCCAGCGACTCCATGCCAAGTGTTGGGTGGCAGTTAACTAACTTGACTCTCTAAATAGGCTAATGGCTACAGGCAGATGAGCCCCTTTACATGAGGTTATGGCTCCCTCAGTGGAGGAAATGCCACTGGAAACCATCCTATTGGGCCGAAGAGCAAAATGAGAGGAGGAGGAACTCTGATTCTCAATGGTCATGGAGGCAGAGGAGGCCATGCTATATGGACTGACTGTGAAGGCACACCATGATGATATCCTCAAGGCTGCAGCGGTCCATTGCAATCCTGGTGTTAAATCCTGCACGTCACATTTCATGTATACTGCTGGAAATGGCTCCATGATCATAGTGTGTGGGTCACTTCATGGCAAGATGGGATCCACCTTAACCAAATTCACGCCAACAACATTTTTCCTGCTTCAGGAAAAATGCATTCTCAGATATGAGTTGCAGTAGACAACTCAAAGCAAGCTTACAAGATAAATTTCTTGTAGACATAAGCTTTTCAGAGCACAGATTAAAAATAACAATAATATTATAAGACCTGGCTGATGGTTATGTTGGGGAGATCTACTTTGTTCTAAAGGAAAGGAGTGGGAGGTAAGAGAAGAACATATGGGGATTAATTGTAGAAAACATCTTGCTGAGCAGTGTCAAGCTGTGTGAACACTTCAGAGCTAAAATAGTACATGAGAAAAAATTCATGTCCGACTGAAAATATAATCACCAAAAGGGATTTGGCTATACCCAGTACTGTCTGGTTCTTTCAGAGTTCTTAAAAGTCAAGGTGAGGGGAAACAAATTGGTGATTGCTTAGTAAAGCTGCTAATTAATGTGGAAAGCTTACTAGGTAAAGTCAAGTGAAGACAAAAATAAGCAACTCTTGAGAAGAACACAACTTGGGCAAATGGGAAGTTTGGAATTTCACATTATTCACCCCCTCCTTTCTTTCATATGTAAGAATTTAAGAAGAGCCATGGCTTATGTAACCCAACATTCTGTGCACACAGTGGAGAACCAGATGTTGATGTGAAGTCACAAGTTGGATGATAGTGCAGCAACCTCTCAGCAGTTGATACCAGAGGCATATAGCTTCTGATATGGAGTGGGAAGTACATATATACTATACCCATTTTGAGTAGCAGCCACAATACTTCTGTCTACAATGGATTAGTCTATTTTTCTTTTAATGCTGCCCAACAGACTTTAGATAAATTCTTTAGAGCTGCTAGAATTCCTCAGCTACCAGGGCTCCTGCTTTGTGAGAGTTATGTAAAAAATAAAATAAAAAATAAAATAAAAACTGAAGTAAGTGTGTGTGTGTGTGAGAGAGAGAGAGAGAGAGAGAGAGAGCACAATTTTCCAGATTGCCTGTCCATGGTGCTGGTGGCAACCATTTTTTAATCTTGTGGTGGTCAAGCTCATGGTTTAGATATTTGTCCTCTATGTGTTGGTACTATGTGTTGTGGCACAGTCCAGCAGAGTTCTGCAGCTGGCAAGTGCTGCAGAAGAGGTAAGGGAGAGTCTCCTTACTTGAGTTCAAAAGGGGCAAAGCAGAGTTGTCATCGAATGTTCAGGGGTCAGAAGCCAGTTGAGTTGTACCAAGGATGCAAGAGTCTTCCAAAAGTGTAGTTGGGGTCACAAGCAGGGGTCCAAAATCCAGTATTCAGAGTCAAGATGCCAGGTGTACAGTGTTGGGTCTGAGAAGAATTGATCCGACTAGAGCCTGCCAGCACATCCCTCCTTTAAGAAGAATCAGACTCCACAGCCGAAGGCCAGTTTAGGAGGCATTCCCTGTTTCTCCTTCACCTCAGCTGTAACTGTTGTTTTATTGAGTCTTTGCAATGGGTAGAGGTTCTGTCTTGCTCCTTATCAACCCCAATTGTTGGCACCTGACCTATCTGTCAAACTCCAATCCTCTGGCCTCGCTTGGCCCTGGTGAACCGGCTCCAAAATGACAGCTGGCTGTAGGGCTGGTCCTCCTGCTTGCTCCAGATTGGAGCAGGCAGCAGGCAACTGGGCTGGCTGACTGTCCTCCCCCCCCCTAAGAACCCAGGTCACAACACCATGTTATTCTGTTCATGTACATCAGACAAAACAACACCATTGTGCCACTTTAAAGACTAACTACTATATTTTAATGTGAGCTTTTGCAGATCAACTGGGACTTTCTCAGACTTTAGAGTGAGACTATATGACTGTTTTCTTTTTACATGGCCCCATGGCCAGATGAGATTGCCGATATAATGTACTGGGTGGCAGTGATCTGCTGGTAAATATAGCAGTTAGTTTTCAAGGTACCACAATGTTTCTCTGTCTGCTTTGTGCTCTATGTCATGAATGTTTCTGGCTTTTGCAATTATGAGAAAGGAGGGGGAAAATATCCTGTTCTACTTTCTTCTATCAAGCATAGCTCCATTATGTTTTCCATTAATCACCTTTTTAAAAAACAAAAAACAAAATAACCCCCAAAATTGTTAACCTTTCCTTTTATATATGAGTTGTTCCAATCCCTTTGGTCATTGCATTAGTTCTTTTCTCCTGTCATTAGAGTGCATAAACAACTTTCCATGGTGGTGGCCTTTGGTCTACTGGTACAGTGGCCAGGTTAGCAGTATCCCATTTTATGAGACTTTGGGTCCAAAGCTGAAGACAGATGAGTAAGCCATCCAATAGCAATTGCAAAATGTCACGCATGTGACAGACAGAAAATGTTGAGATGGGATGAACTTCAAGGTGAACATATGAATTCCACCAGCATCCCTGGCAGAATAGGCAAGAGAATGGAAAAGAGCAAGATGCTTCTGACCATTCCTAGATGGTAGTCATGATTACTTGGTTGATCTGTACTTCACACATCTAGTTCTCCCACAAGATTTTGGTGGGCTCTCACTATCAGGAGGTCCTACCACTACCGTAGCAAGGTCCGATGGTACACAGGGGGCTGAGGCCTGTGTTTTCAGTGCTCCTTTAGCCATTTTAAATATGACAACACAGCTGGCTGGGCTCATGTCAAAGTTGGCCATATCAGAGCAATGCACTGGCCAGGTGCATTGGCTTAGTACCCAACCCCAATGGTAATCATGAAGATGTGAAAATGAATTCCCAATTTGAGGGTTATGAAGCATATTTCACGAAATGTCAGACCTGAACCCAGGAGAACAAACATCAAACCCAAAGATCTGGCCGGGGGGGGGGGGGGGATACTGCATGAATTGGCATTATTCAGAGCACTTTTTTTTTAAAAAAAGTTAGATTGACAATTAACTGACAAGTGGACAATTGTTGATGTTGACCTCATCTCATCTGCAAGTGAGAATTGGTTCTTTCTTTTCTTCAACGGTTTTCAATTGCTAAAAAAAGGTTTGCATTTGAGGATTTTCAGTTATGATCCTGTATGGCTATCTTTTAAATCATTCCCATATTTTATACCAGGTGAGTTTCAGGTCTAACAGCCCTGGTCAGTGTCTTCTATAAAGTACATCTGAGCTTGCTGCTCAGACAGAATTATGGATGTCACAGAAAGAATTGAATCCTCCTGTACTTTGAAAACTAAAAGAAAAGAAAAGCTTCCTTGCCAATAGAAGACTAACCCAGTGATGGCCAACCTTGGCACGCCAGGTGTTCTTGGACTTCAATTCCCAGAAGCCCAAGTCAACACACCAGCTGATCAGGGCTTTTGGGAACTGAAGTTAAGGAACATCTGGGGTGCCAAGTTTGGCCATCACTGGACTAGCCTATCAAAGGCAATGGTTCTCATTGTGTTCTTTGTTCACTTTGCAGGTTTACAATGTGCATACAGTGGTTTTTTAAATAACTTGAGACAGTATGCAGAAATGTGATCCTTTGCTTGTTATTTGAAATGGAGCAACCTCTCCTAACACTTTTGCATATTCCTGCTGCATTCCTTTGCATGTGGAGTTCAAGCCAGGGAATTCAGACGGTGTGCTCAGTTTCTTAAATTAGCAGCAGCAACAATGACAGTACTTTTGTGCTTGCCATACCTTGTAACAGCAGACAATACAAATGTTTTTCCGGCATGTTTCGGAGGACGCTGGAGCGCTGTCTGTGACATGCTGTAACTCACTGCTTAGTGTGTTGTGCAGCAGGAAACACCATTTTGGCATAAGCTGAACCTCAGGCGAGTTCCGTTTGTGAGAAATAGATAGCGTACCCAGCGGGAGGCCTGGAAACAGGTGCCTGCTCTCTGCTTTTATATCACAATCATGCCGTGTTACTAAGAGAGCATGAAAACGACTTCTGCTGGATACCAAAGACAATGAGGAAACACAATAACTCTACCACAGACTGGCCTAGGATACATGTGCAACCCAATTAAAGCAGTAGAGAGCTTAACAGTGCCTTAAAATGCAACAGCAGTCACATTTCTTGTGAGCAGTGTAAAGAGCTGTCCAGGGAGCAGAAAACCCAATGTAGTATATAAAACATTAACTGAAGAAAGGCAGCATTATTTTGACACTACTTTAAAGGTTGTAAATGCCAGAAGTGGAAAAATCTAGTGCGGAGGGAGTAGCCTTGCAATTTCCCGCTCCATGCAAGCTGTAATGGAATTAATGCATTTGGTTGTGTGTGTGTGTGTGTGGGATGCTTTCTATTTAACAGACAGCATCCTCTGCTTCAGTGGCTGTCAGAGGAGACATTCCCTCTTAGGAGGGTTGTTCATTTAACATTTAAAAAGAAGGACTCATGAGAAAGCAAAGCATGGATCTTGAAACTGTGTGCTACCATATAAGCACCAGCAGGTTAGGCATGGGACTATGGTTCCCAGGTCATAGTCTTTCCCACTGTGGTGAGGTATGGGCTACTGATTTTCATTATTGGCTGAAATCCTCATTGGGTGACGTATGCTGCACGAGCCTGGCATCAGTTCTCTGATAACTGAGATATTTAATCTAAATTAACCAAAAGCTTCCTACCCTCCCTTTGATGTTCTAAGACTCCCCAGGGCTGTCTTGTTTCCTGGGAAAGCCTTTGGGAGCTTCAGATGGGATGGGGTTAGTCTTTATTAGCCAGAAATTGTCACTCATAGTCCTGATCTCAGTGATGGAGAGGTGTTTGATTTCAAAATTGGCACACACTCTCCAAACCCTGTGTCATAGAAAGAAAGCACCCAAGGTAGCCCATTTACTTTTGCATCAGAGATAGAGTTTCCCACAAGTGACTATCCTCATTGCAGGCGCACCCCCCAATAACGGACTCAGACACCATTGAAAGTGGATAACAGCATTGGGCCACATTTATTGATTCATGCCCTAGTCCGAATTATAAATTTGTATTGGTAAAACGACCAATCATAATTCTTAAGGCAAGCAGGCCGAAGTAACACTGGTAAGGTACCACCCCAAAATTGCCAACGACAATTGGTTACAATGTATCAAGTTGTATCAATTTGTTTGTTGACAACAAACAAATTGTTGACCGTAGTCAATATCTAACTCATGACCCCACCCTCTGACTCGTATCCGTGAAATCACGGGGTGATGCATGCTGGCTAGCTATCGCCATCACCCCGTCGCCTGGTTCGTCGTTGACCGGACAACGTTTAACTAATTTGTTCCTGTCTAGTGTTGTCCAGTCAATTGCGAACCTGCCGGATACCTGTGGGTCATACTGTTTACCTTACCAGTGCTACCCGCCACACGGAGGGGCTTCAAAGAAGGCCTGACGCCCCCCCCCCAGACCGTCAGCTCGGTCAACAGGCCTGCTCGCCAATCACCCAACAGGAGGTCCATACCTCCTCGCGACAGATGGGCCCCATCCCCTGCATACAAGTCATAATTTTGTAGGCTAATAGCGGGGTGACGACTGACCCGTCCCCAAGCCCTGTCGGCAAGGAACCGCGCCACCGCCCTATTGACCGTGCGCTTAGCGCGGTCAAGGGCCAGGAGGTCAACGCCCCCTCTGTAAGAATGGCGCGGGATCATGTCCGACCAAACCAGGGTTGTGGGAGGCCAGACGTAGTGCAAGTAGGCGAGGTCCTCGCAAATCGCATGCTTGAGCGATAAGCCGGTGACCTGACCCAAATCATTGCCCCCCAGGTGTATGATGAGAATGTCAGGCGGGTCAGCACTCATGCCTGAAAAAAGGAAAGGCAGCAGCTCCCGCCATAACATCCCAGGCTTACCATGCCATGTGAGACTGGCGTGTTCACCCAGTCCCAGTCGGGGTCCCCACTCTGTCGCCGCAGCGTAACGCGCTGCCCTTTGCACGTAGCTGTGGCCCACCAGCCATACTGTCACCGGTGTAATACGACACCCAGGGTCTGTAAGAAAATTGAGGAAAAAAGGAAGGTAAGGTGACTGGATTGGTACTCACGGCGGAAGTGGGCGCACATAAAACTGAAAAC
Organism: Bradypodion ventrale; assembly: GCA_035047345.1. Taxonomy (NCBI): domain Eukaryota; kingdom Metazoa; phylum Chordata; class Lepidosauria; order Squamata; family Chamaeleonidae; genus Bradypodion; species Bradypodion ventrale. The sequence continues at coordinate 26,828,188 of JAWDJE010000003.1, forward strand.
ATTGCGAACCCCACCTCCCCATGCTGCGTATGTCAGCCCCGGAGTACCCAAAAGCAGCTGCTGTAGAGGCTGCCCCAATACGGAATGAATGTGTGCCATAACGGGCACCTGGTAGGCCCACCCTGGCGAGGGCTCTGCCTGTCACCTTCCAAAACTGAAATTTAGTAAGGGGAGACCCATCTTGGTGACAGAAAAACGGGCCATGGTGCATGCCACGCAGTGCAAGGAACTCCTGTAGGGCACCAACCGGACAGATGTCTGCCAAAGAACACCGTAGCAGTCTTACACCACTGCCTACGCCATGCTGATCTGTCTTAGAGAAGCGTATCCTCAACTGGGCCCAGTCTTTGGCAACATAGACATCCTCGAGTTCCAGTGCCCTACAACTTGCATCCGCCTTAGACAGCATCACAAGTTCGCTGATGCGGAGCGCTCCAAAAAATGCCACCGTTGTGGCTGCATGAAAAAGGGCTGCCTCATAATGATCAAAACAGAGGCCTGGCCAGCCCCGGGCCAACTGGGTAAGAACCCCTGGGGAAATAGGGTGCCGGTCGTCCGGGCAACGCCCGCGCTCGCGCACCCACCCCTCCAAAACATGTCTCACACGGAAGTCAGAGGTACTGTCCACATGACCCCCCACTTTGGCCATAAAAGCCAGTGCCGAGAGTTTGGATGCTATGGTGCGAGGTGCAAGGCCCTGGGCATGCAGGTGGACCAGGAACCGCAGAACATGGTCGACCGGGATAGGCCAGGTCTCTGGCAGGTGAAATTGGGCAGAAAATGCCCTGTAAGAATTAAATGCTTGTTGGTACGCCTTACGAGTGCGTGGCGCTAGTGACAGGCCAATCGCCCGGTTCACCTCTCCTTGCCAATGGTCCACATCTCATCCAGGAGTGGCGAGGGAAATTCCTCCGCATCCGGGGCCAAGGCACGGAACCGGGAGATCTGCAGGCGGGACAAAGCGTCAGCAATATCATTATTAACCCCTGGGACATGCCTGGCCCTGAACAAGACGTTGAGGCGTAGGCAGCGCAGCACAAACTGGCGCACTAGGTCCATAACCCTGGGCGATTTGGAAGTCTGTGCATTGACAATGTGGACAACAGCAGCGTTGTCACACCAGAAATGCACAACCGAGTTGGCCCATTCCTCGCCCCATAGCATCAAAGCCCCCAGGATAGGGAAAAATTCCAGGTATGTGAGATCACGCAGGCGACCCGTGCCTGCCCAGGCCGGTGGCCACCCACCATAGGCCCACTTCCCATTGAAGTAAATCCCATAACCCAGGGATCCTGAGGCACCAGACTGGATCTGAAAATTGGGGGAAGCCAGGAGGTCAGACCTCCAAAATGAGACCCCATTGAACTCCCTCAGGAACTGTAACCAGACAAACATGTCTGCCCTGATACCCCGGGTAAGCCTAACTCTATGGTGAGGCCTGGATAACCCTGCCATGGCGTCGCATAAGCGCCGAGCAAAAGCCCTGCCCGGTGCGACCACCCTGCAAGCAAAATTGAGGTGACCATGTAGCACCTGCAGTTCCCTCAGTGATGCCTTGCGCTTGGCCAGCAAATCCGAGATAAGGGCCACTATCCTGGACACCTTATCCCCTGGTAACCTGGAAGCCTGCGCTACTGTGTCAATCTCCACCCCCAGGAATACTAGCTTGGTAGATGGGCCCTCGGTCTTTTCGGGCGCTAAAGGGACACCGAGTTCCTCCATTAGCGTCTGAAATGTGTTGAGGAGACGTGTGCACGTGTCCCAGCCCCGTTTACCCCCGAATAAAAAGTCATCCAGGTAATGGGCTACAGACCGGGACCCTGACCTGCGGACGAAAGCCCACTCTAAGAAGGTACTAAAACGCTCAAAGGCCGAGCATGATATGGAACAGCCAAAAGGCATGGCCTTATCAAAATAATATTCGCCCCGAAATTTGAAACCCAGCAACTCAAAGTCGCCCGGATGCACTGGCAAGAGGCGAAAAGCCGACTTAATGTCGCACTTAGCCAGCAGGGCACCCGGGCCACACGAGCGCACCATGCGCAGCACGTGGTCAAAAGATGTATACCTGACTGAACAAAGGTCGTCAGGGATAGCATCATTAACCGATCGGCCGGCTGGGTAGGACAAATGATGAATAAGGCGAAACTCGCCTAGAGACTTTTTGGGAACCAAGCCTAGGGGCGATACCTTAAGATTGGGAAACGGGGGTGCAGGGAAAGGGCCAGCGACCCTGCCCGCATCTAACTCCTTCCTAATGCTGGCAGCAGCCACCTCCTCCCTCCCCCTAAGGGATAAAAGGTCGGGGGCATCCTGAGGGGACCTATCACCCATGAAAGGGATACGGAACCCATACTTAAAGCCCTGAAGGAGATACTCCACATCCTCCCGCTTCGGGTACAATGTGAGCCAACGCTCCAACATGTCCACCTTAATTGGGGAGGGGGCCTTTCGGTGAACCAGCTCCATCTGTGGCAGTCTTGCCAGCCCACTGTCCGCCCCTCCCTCTGCCCCATGTCCCTCCAGGCCTGGGACAGGCAGAGGCTGCGTGGGGGCCCGAACAGGTGGGACACTCATGCCTGTACTTGCAATTCTTCCTATTGCAGGAACCATTGGACGAGAAAGTCCAGCACAGCAGGCGGGCTGGAACCCCCTGCCCCGCCACCTGGCGGGGAACCTGTGCTGGGGCCGCTCGCTGGACCGCATGTCCACAATGGTATCTTTCCCCTGGCGCGGGGCGCGTGGGCGTCATGTACAGAAGCCAAAGCCTCTGGCACGGCTCGTCCCACCTCATCTCAGGGTGCAGGGGAATCCGCATACGGAATTCCTCGTCATAAGCCAACCACGAGGGGCCTGGAAAATCAACCATCGCCCTATAGATGTTGTCCAAATATTGGACCATCGGAATAGCCAAATCCGGCCGCGCCCTCAGGTACACTGCCATGTAGATTAAGTAAGCCGGCAGCCAGTTGGCCCAGGTACGTGGCGGCTTGTGACGACGTGCCTGCTCCTTATCTTTCTCATCCTGCCCCTCCCTTTCCTCCTTGGTGGGCTCTCTGTTTAGGAGTGAGAAGATATCTACATACTCCCCCCGCCATATCTTTTCTCTGGTGGCCTGTGCCAAGTGGTCACCCAGTGGCAAGGAATACCCCGCCGTTGGCAAGGCCGAAAGCGGCACCGCAGACACCGCAGGCATCTGAAAAGGGGCCTGAGCTAGCCCAGCCACCCCCAGTACATTCCCCGCAGTGTAAGAAACACCCCCTACCCCGGGGCTCTGGGTTATCGTCGCCGGGTGGGGTGCCGGCGGCTGGGCCACCGCACCACCCGCGCGAGGCCAAGGCCATTGGAAAGCCCCCCCCATAGCGGCAATGTGTGTGGGTGTACTGGCTTGTACCGTATACTCACATGCTGCACCCCCGCGGGCCGCCCCCACCGGGGGTTCCGGCCCACTGGGGGCGTCGGAGCTCACGACCGACGTAGAGCTCATCATCGGGGCCTGACCTGCACTTGTCTGCTGGCTGGGGAGCTGCGAGGCAGTGGCCGAAGTCACGCCACGCGCCTGCAGCAGCTCAACCCTCCCCATCGCCTGTTGTTGTCCAGCCGACGGCGCCTCAAAACGAACCCCAAAGGGAGCCCCAGCATGACTGGCCCGAGCTAATGACGCCTCAAGGGCTGCAACGCGGGCCAGTAAGGCCTCCACGTTGACATGGGGCCAAGGGCCGTCCGGCCTGCCCGTTCCAGGCGTGGGTACAGGTCCCTGTACCCCAGGACCCGAATAGGGCCATTGCCCGACACCGAAGCCCGGTAGGGTCGGTGCAGGCACCTGCCAAGGCAGGGGGCCACACCACCCCCCAAGGCTAGAAGGCCCCGAGGGAAGCTGCGACCCAACTGCAGCAGGCCCAACAGGATGGGCAGAGGCAGGAGCGGTGTCCACCGCTTGCGGGCCGCGGGCCGCAGCCCCTACCGGGCCCGCACTCTGGTCCCCCGCTTCCGGCCAAGGGGTGATAGACCCCATCCAGCCGGTCCCGGCGGGAACCTGCAAAGGCGGCTGCTGGGGAGGCGGCACTGCGGTCCTCCGACCCGGGTTGCGCCTCCTTACAGCGCGAGCCGCACTCGAAGCCGCCTTCTTCTTCGAAGGCATCGCAAGCGGAGCAAAGGGAAGCCGAAAAATTGAAGGTTCGCCGCCAAAAGGCTTCCCAAAAGAAGGTAAGGAGCGACGGAGACACAGGGAAAAAAACTTCTCCGCTCCGTCGCTTAGCTAAAATGGCAGCTCGGCTGCTTCGTGGCCACCCCTTTTATAAGGGAGCTGGCCACGCCCTAAACTACCCGGATCCTTCGTCCTGTGGGGGGGGCCCCCGCAAAGAGCGTGGCGGCCATTTTGGCGCCGCACTTGCATTCTATGTACTAAAACAATAATAAAGACCTCTCTTACTGTTGCTGTGTAATTTGTTAACTCTGCAGCACAACAATAACAGAAACAGGTATCTGAGGCTATCAGCTCCTTCTGTCTAATGAAGGAGATGATCCTGATTTCACAGGCACCCATATCTTTCAAGGTGAGTCAAGATGATTAATGGCCTCTTCAGGGATGGAGGCTCAGCTGGCATTTACTTTGCTGTCATTTTAGCAACTTTTAGCATCTTTTCTTTCATTTGTTTCCTTGGGTCCTGTTAAAGCCACTGCTATTTTTGCTGCAGTTGTTGGCTGTGCTCATAATTGCTGTGTTAATTGTGTACACTCATTATGTTTTCCATTGTCATGTGGTATTTTGTGCTTACACTACAGTTTAAAATTTTTTTTGGGACTTCTCAGCTACCCTGAGAGAGAATTTCCATGCTGAAAGGTAAGACAGATAATGTATTAAACTTCCACATGCAGTGATCAGCCTGTTCTATATATGCAGCAAGACTGGTGGTAATGGGATAAAACAATCTCAAAGTGATAGAATAGACCAAATTACCACAGATGGAATGCTCCCTTAGGATTACTAATTATTATGACTAGAATCATTTCCCCTAAATGCAGAGCAGTATTTCCCTTGCTCTTGGTGGGAGAAAAGTCATATAACTGGTCAGTCTGCAGGAGCAGGGGAAGACTTAATACAATTTCCCTTATGCTCCACATTTAGGCAACAAGACAAGTCTATGCATTTGTATATCAAATTTATATTCCATCTTTGTCCCCAAATATAGAACAAAAATTTTCAGAGATAAACAATGACAATGAAGACATAAAACCTATTAAAATCATACTTCATCAATACCAGCCACATCAGCAACATCCAGTTCCTTAAGATATGAGGACCAAAACCCTGTGACCAGGGGCTGAGGTTTTTTGATGTCATGGGCATAACTTTTAGGATGTCACATGTGTTAGGCAGCAAAAAGTTGGAAAGAATAGCAAAGTTAAACCTCTAAGCAAGCACTAGGGCCGCTTCCCTGTTTAACAGATGTAAGGGATTTCATAGCCGGGAAGAATTTATTTTATTCTTTACTATGTTCATTTAGAGTTTAATATGTCTATGTTATTATTCTGCTTTCATTTCGCTATTTAGCTTAACTTTGCTTAGCATAGTCAGATCCATTTTGGATGGCTTCAACACGCAGAAGCTGACTTCTGACCAATTAACCATGGCAGGTCAGCCTAACCTCCGTTCACAGACAGCAAAGCTGAGAAAATGTCTGTTCTCGGGATAATCACCTAGGAAGAGCACTGTTCTCAGACAAGCCACCAGTTGGAAGATGTGAGTCTCACGTAGAGAGATGAGAACTTAGATTAGATGTTCTGGTCTCAGACCGGACTTCAAAAAGAGTTGTCTGTCACTCAAGATAACACTGCTTGCGTTCTCATCGAGAAACATATAAAAACCAAGGCCCCGGAAAGAGAGATCAGATCAGCTATCTCTGATTTCATCTAGAGGTGCTATCCTTTTGCCTCCAGCCTGGATTCGCACTGTGAACCCAGATGGGCGGCATTGCCGCGCTCTTTTAGAAACTTAGGTTTTTATTTCTTAGAAAAATGCATTTTATTGAGATTAGTTTAGAGAGGATTTATTCTATATTTTGGAACTGAACTTTTACTTCATTATTCTTCAAAATGGACTTATTTTGTCAAGAGCGGTTTTCTCCTTTCAGACAGAAGGGAGCTAAAAGGGAATTTTTAAGATAATGCCTTGTTACTTTACAAAGAAGGATTCTTTGTTATTCGGCTTGATGTGCAGCTGGGCCGAATAAACATCGAAGGTAATGGGGAGAGAGATCTCTGTCTCTCGCTTTCTCAGGACTGAGTTAGACTCCCACACACACCTAACCGAAACATTGAAGGCGAAATTACCAAAGGAAATCATGATAAGGGTGGAGAAGTTCTAATGGGGAAATTCAGCTACTGGTCCCAGAGGGCTTTGCAGAAATAGTCTATCTGCGACATTTTATAAATCTCCGTCACAACCCATTAGAACCCCATTTTCTTCTCTGGTTTTCCCTGCTGGGGTAAACTACGTGAAGGCAACCTTTCACTATGCTACTAAAAGTCTGCTTTGCTTCCTCTCACTGAGTTGGGAAACCATCCTTATCCGGGGACGAGGTGACCAGTTCCAGCCAATCAGGGAAGGCAGGTGGAAAAGCGGCCATCGGGGTGGCCTGGTCCTGAGTTGGCGGGTGTTCGGGACAAGCCAAGGCCTGAAGACCTCCACAGTAACAGGAAGTGAGGTCATGAAACATTCCAGCTAGGCCTTTCTCCAGGTGAGCCATATTTAGGTATATGCAGTTTTGGGCCTGTCAGATGAATCTCCCTAAATGCATCTCCCTAGTTGGTTCTTTCCTCCGTATCTTGGCCCAAATAGCATAATGAATCCAGGTTTGTGTATAGATTGCCTCTTTCTCCATTCCTCTCAGTTCTTGATTTATTGCTGATTTTGACAAATGTAATTCCAAGACACATTTGCACTGAGTCATTGAGTGGTGATGTTAGCTGGGCACAGGCAAAAGTGAGCTTCTGGAATTTAAGTTACCACATAAGTGAAAACCAATTATTCTTCTCCAATTCACTCACCTCAAGATTGTTCTCTCTATCTGGAGACCAGGGGATGCATCACAGTTTCCTGAGACTCTGGCCAGATCCCTGGGCTCTGGCAACCTAAGTCAAAACAAACATTATCTCCCTTCCACCAGGGTATATGAAAGCCTTTCTTGGCAGAAGAGGAGCAGAGAGGGACTTTCTGTAAAGAGTTTCACACCTTGGGAATGGATGCTGACATATTCCTCTCTTGCATACCCACCAAATGTATGTCTGAAGGTGGTTGGACAAGGCAAGAATCAACAAAGCTGTACAGGCTTGTAAGAGAGATTGTTATTGATCTCCAAAATATTCTGCCCTCAATGGCTCTGTTCAGCTCTTGTAGAAAATAAATAAATAAATAAATATCTAAATAAATAAATGCAGCTGCCGGGGTGGTGATGGGGTGCGGCCATTATGCTAGTGTCTCGCCACTGCTCCAGGATCTGCCCTGGTGTGCCTCAAGGTGCAATCCAAGGTGCTGGTGATTATCTTTAAAGCCCTACATTGTAGTGGACCAGGATACTTAAGAGACCGCATCAACCCAAGAACATTTGTCCATCCCAGCAGAGCAGACCAGAGAGGCTCTCTGAAGATACCATCAGCTAGTGAGGCTCAATTCTCTAGCACTAGAAGAAGGGCCTTTTCCGTGTCTGTCCGGCCCTATGGAACCTCTTACCAACTGAGCTGCACCTCCAGTTGGAGTTGTTGCCATTCAGGAAAGGACTAAAAAACTGGCTGGCAAAGCAGGTGTGGGGCACCGGTGACGTGAAAATGTAGGGCTTTCTGTCTTTTAGTCGCTCTTTTAAACTTAATTTTTAAACAATTGATGGGGAGGGTGGTGGAAATTTTCAAAAGTCTCTTAAGGGTTTTTAAGGGTTTTTAATGTTTTATTATTGTAGTGATTTTATTGTTGTTATTATGATGTCCAGAGTCGCTTGTTTGATTTGGGCAGCAATATATAAATTTGAATGAATGAATGAATAAACAAATAAACAAACATCTCATCAACATGGGAGAACATTAAAAAATGGTAGCCTGAAGGTCGATGTTACCACTTTGACTATTCCTCTACCTACTCATGGTAAAGCTAAACAGAAAGTGGCCTACATCCAATTGGTGGGTCCACCTGGAGACAGTCCTTACTATTTATTTATTCATTACATTTGTATCCCACCCATCTGGGATATTTTCCCCACTATGGGTGGCATGCAACATGTTAAAAAATCTTACAATAAAAAATGTAAAAATGTAAATAAATTATAAATAACAGCCAGAGCCAAAATAATACCTCTCCCCATTAAAAAATGGCAGCAACAAAGATACCTATTGGCAACAAAAAAGTTAATCAAAACCTTATGTAAATCCCATCGATTCTATAGGCCTGCTCTAGTTAGATCTACCAGCTGGGTTCAGGAATTTGGATATTGAAGGACCAAGTCTCTCTCTTTGGGCCCAAGAAAATGTTAGTTGTTGATAGGTCACTTCAGATTATTAATGCTGGTGGAGAAAACGAATTTGCTGTCACAAACTAGCCCAAAAAACAGAGATAATTTATTTGGCCTGTTTTGCCTCCTTTACTAAATATATATTTATAAATTCGTATGAGGAGTAAATCCCAGAGGACAAGAACTGCCTTCATTTCAGTGAGGATGTTCCCCCCCTTGAAGTCTTTTGAAGACAGATTCCCTTCCACAGATGTGAAGTCTTTGATGTCATGCTGCTTAATTTTCCTATTAACATATAACTATGTAAACGTGCTAGAGTAGAGGAGGAGAAAGAATGAGGAAATGCAACTACAAGAAACAAGTCAAAGGGGTGTGTTTGAAAATCCTTTCAAAAGAAAAAGACTGTCCATTTGAGGGCTTTTTCCATGTACAACTCACACTATATAATAATCTTAGAAGTGCAGAGTTGGGAGGGACCATGTGGATGATAATGCAAGCGCGGCGCCAAAATGGCCGCCGCGCTCTTTGCGCCCCCCCCACCGTACTTGGACATCTGGGTAGTTAGGGGGCGTGGCCAGCACCCTTTAAAAGGTGTGGCCACGAGGCAGCCGCGCTGCCATTTTGCGAAGCGACGGAGAGGAGAAGTTTTTCCCCAATCGCTCCATCGCTCTTCCCTTTAGCCAGGAAGCCTCTTTTGGGCAGCGGTTTCTTCTTCGCTTCTTTCTTCAGCTTCCCGACGATTTGAGGCAATCCCTTCCAAAAAGAAGGCGATGGCGAACGCAGTTCGCCCTTCAAGGAGGCGCCAGCCGGGTCGGAGGACCGCGACTGCGCCCCCTCAGCAGGCCCCCTTTCTGGGGGCGCCCACCGGGACCGGCGGGATGGGGTTGATTGCTCCCTGGCCTGAGGCTGGGCAGCCTCAGACCGGCCCTGCAGAGGCTGCGCCCCCCGGCCCGCAAATAGCGGCCACTGGCCCGGGCCTGGCGCATAACCAGGCTGGGCCTTCGGGCCTTGGCATGCAGCTTCCAGCGGTGGGCTTTAACCAAGGGGGTTGGCTGGGTTCCCTTCCCTGGCAGGGCATGCCCCGGCCCCTCCGGGGCCGGTGGTTGGGGCATGGCCGTATTCGGGCCCCGGGGTCCAGAGACCTGGCCCGGCGCCAGCGACCGGTGGGCCGGCCGGCCCTTTGCCCCCCATCAGCGTTGGGGGCTATGTAAACGTTGATGCCCTACTGGCCCGCGTAGCGGCCCTGGAGGCATCTTTAGGGATAGTTAATCCATCCGGGGCACCTTTTGGTTTACAGGTCGCTCAGCGTCTGCCGGTCCTTGGCAGGCGGCCGAACGGGTTGAGCTGCTTGAGGCAAGTAGGGCGGCGCCAGCCGCAGCCTCGCAGCTCCCCGCGCAGCAGATGCCGCCAGCAGGTAGTGGTCAGGCCCCATCTACGAGCTCGGTTGCGGTCGCGAGCTCTGACGCCCGCAGTGGGCCGGAACCCCCGGTGGGGGCGGCCCATGGGGGTGCAACTTGTGAGTATACGGTCCAAGCTAGTGCACCCACGCCACAGCCCACAACGGGGGGAGGTTTACAGTGGCCGTGGCCTCGCCTGGCTGGGACGGCGGGTCAGCCGCCGCCGGCCCATCCGGGAACGGCTCCGACACTACAAGGCCCCTCTTGGGGCGGGGCACCCTGTCCTGCAGGGAACTTACTGGGGGTGGCGGGGCTGGTCCAGGCTCCTTTCATGGTGCCCAGCACTGTCAATGTGCCGGCGTCGGCGTCGCCGACAGCAGGTTATTCGTTACCCCTCGGGGATCACCTGGCCCAGGCCACCAAGGAAAAGATCTGGCGGGGGGAGTATGTGGACATTTTCTCCCTCTTGAATAGAGAACCCACCAAAGAGGAGAGGGAGGGGCAGGACGAGAAGGACAAGGAGCAGTCTCGTCGACGTAAGCCGCCACGCACGTGGGCCGACTGGTTACCTGCGTACCTTATATACATGGCGGTGTACCTCAGGGCCCGGCCTGACCTGGCAATTCCGATGGTCCAGTATTTGGACAACATATACCGGGCGATGGTTGATTTCCCTGGCCCGTCGTGGTTGGCTTACGACGAGGAATTCTGTATGAGAGTGCCCCTACACCCAGAGATGAGGTGGGATGAGCCCTGCCAGAAGCTGTGGCTTCTGTACATGACCCCCACGCGCCCGGCGCCAGGGGAGAGGTACCATTGTGGACATGCGGTCCAGCGAGCTGCTCCAGCCCAGGCACCCCGCCAGGTGGCGGGGCAGGGGGTTCCAGCCCGACTGCTATGTTGGAGCTTCTCGGCCAATGGTGCGTGCAACAAGAAGCAGTGCCGGTACAGGCACGAGTGTCCCTCTTGTGCTGGCCCCCATGCCGCCTCCGCGTGTCCTAGGGCAGGTGGACTGCGGGGCAGAGGTAGAGGTGGACAGGGAGCGGGCAGAACTGCCGCGGAGGGAGCTGGTCATGCAAAAGGCCCCCTCCCCAATTAATGTGGATATGCTGGAGCGTTGGCTCACGATGTACCCGAGGAGGGCAGACGCAGCTTACCTGCTTGAGGGTTTCCAGCAGGGGTTTCACATTCCTTTCACAGGGGACAGGTCCCCTCAGGATGCACCCAACCTGTTATCACTCAGGGGAAGGGAGGAGGTGGCTGCCATGAGCATTGCTAAAGAGGTTGCTGCTGGCAGGGTCGCTGGCCCTTTCCCTGTCCCACCATTTCCCAATCTCAAGGTTTCCCCGTTGGGGTTAGTGCCCAAGAAGTCACTGGGGGAGTTCCGTTTGATACACCACTTGTCTTACCCGGCTGGCCGTTCGGTCAACGATGCTATCCCTGACGACCTTTGTTCGGTCAGGTATACATCTTTTGACCAGGCCCTGCGCATGGTGCGCTCATGTGGCCCGGGTGCACTACTGGCTAAGTGCGACATTAAGTCCGCGTTCCGTCTCCTGCCAGTGCACCCGGGCGACTTTGAGTTGCTGGGTTTCAAGTTCCGGGGTGAATTTTATTTCGACAAGGCCATGCCTTTTGGCTGCTCCATTTCGTGCTCGGCATTTGAGCGCTTTAGCACCTTCCTGCAATGGGCCTTTGTTCGCAGGTCAGGGTCCCGGTCTGTAGCCCACTACCTCGACGATTTCTTATTCGGGGGTGAAAGGGGCTGGGACACGTGCACGCGTCTCCTAAATACATTTCAGACGCTAATGAAGGAACTCGGTGTCCCTTTAGCGCCCGAAAAGACCGAGGGCACTTCAACCAAGCTCACATTCCTGGGGGTGGAGATTGACACGGTTGTGCAAGCATCCAGGTTACCTGTTGATAAGGTTTCACGGATCGTGGCACTCATTTTGGACCTGCTGGCAAAACGCAAGGTGTCCCTTCGGGAGCTCCAGGTGTTACATGGTCACCTCAATTTCGCTTGCAGGGTCGCCGCACCTGGCAGAGCATTTGCTCGACGCTTGTGCGACGCCATGACTGGCTTGGCCAGGCCCCACCACAGGGTCTGATTGAACAAGGGCATGAGGGCTGATATGCTCATCTGGCTTCAGTTCCTGAGGGAATTCAACGGGGTGTCATTTTGGAGGTCCAACCTTTTGGTTTCCCCTCGTTTTCAGGTTCAGTCGGATGCATCAGGGTCCCTGGGTTATGGGATTTACTTCGAAGGGAAGTGGGCCTACGGCAGATGGCCGCCAGCCTGGTGGGGCACGGATCATTTGCGCGATCTCACGTACCTGGAATTTTTCCCCATTCTGGGAGCTTTGATGCTATGGGGCGAGGAGTGGGCCAATTCGGTCGTCCATTTCTGGCGTGACAATGCGGCAGCTGTCCACATTGTCAACTCACAGACATCAAAATCTCCCAGGGTTATGGAACTGGATCGCCAGTTTGTGTTGCGCAGCCTACGCCTCAATGTGCTTTTTAGGGCCAGACATGTTCCAGGTATTAATAATGATATTGCTGACGCTTTGTCCCGCCTGCAGATCCCCCGGTTCTGTGCCTTGGCCCCGGACGCAGAGGAATTTCCCTCGCCGCTCCCGGATGAGATATGGACGCTTGGCAAGGAGAGGTGAACCGGGCGATCGGCATGTCGCTCGCCCCCTGCACGCGTAAGGCGTATAACCATGCATTCAGTTCATTCGGGGCCTTTTGTGCCCAATCACGGCTGCCTGAAAGTTGGCCCATCCCAGTGGCTCACGTCCTCCAATTTATGGTTTACTTACATGCCCAGGGCTTAGCCCCCCGCACCATAGCATCCAGGCTGTCAGCGCTGGCATTCATGGCCAAGGTGGGTGGTTTTGCTGACAGCACAAATGATTTTCGCATAAGACATGTTTTGGAAGGGTGGGTGTGGGAACGTGGGCGCAGCCCGGACGACCGCCACCCGATTTCTCCAGGGGTACTTACCCACCTTGCACGGGGTTGGCATGACCTGTGTTTCGACAGGTATGAGGCAACCCTGTTTCACGCGGCTACTACGGTGGCCTTTTTTGGGGCGCTCCGCATCAGTGAGCTGGTGCTACTGTCTAAGGCGGATGCGAGTCGTAGGGCACTGGAACTCGAAGATGTCTATGTCTCCAATGATTGGGCTCAGCTGAGGATGTGCTCCTCTAAGGTTGATCAGCATGGTGTAGGCAGTGGTGTAAGACTGCTACGATGTTCCATGGCAGACATCTGTCCGGTTGATGCCCTACAGGAGTTCCTTGCACTACGTGGTACGCACCCTGGCCCGTTTTTCTGTCACCAAGATGGGTCTCCCCTTACTAAATTTCAATTTTGGAAGGTGACCGGTAAGGCACTAGCCAGTGTTGGCCTCCCTGGGGCTCGTTACGGCACCCATTCATTTAGGATAGGGGCGGCTTCCACCGCAGCAGCGTTTGGGTACTCTGGGGCTGAAATACGCAACATGGGAAGGTGGGGATCACGATGTTTTCAGTTGTATGTTCGCCCTCTTCGACAGTGAGTACCAGTTAAGTCACTGCCCTGTTTCCTTTTTTCCTTGACAGACCCTGGGTGTCGTCTTACACCGGTGACAGTATGGCTGGTGGGCCACAGCTATGTGCACAGGGCAGCGCAGTTTGCTGCGGCGACAGAGTGGGGACCCCGACTGGGACTGGGTGCATCCGCAAGTCTCAGGTGGTACGGTAAGCGCGGAATGTTATGGCGGGAACTGTTGCCATTCCTTTTCTCCATCAGGGATGCTGACCCGCCTGATGTCCTGATTATACACCTTGGGGGTAATTATTTGGGACAGGTCACGGGCCTGTCGCTGAAGCATGCGATTTGCGGTGACCTGGCCTACTTGCATTATGTGTGGCCTGCCACAACCCTACTTTGGTCGGACATGATACCGCGGCACGCTTACAGGGGAGGGTTTAACCTCCAGGCCCTTGATCGGGCTCGGCGCTCGGTGAACAGGGCTATTGCCCGGTTCTTTCTGGACAAGGGTTGGGGGCGCGTCATACGACACCCCACCATCAGTCTCCAAAATTATGAGCTTTACACAGGGGATGGGGTCCATCTGTCGCCGGGAGGTATGGACCTCTTGTTGTGAGATTGGCGAGCAGGCCTGTTGACCGAGCTGACGGTCTGGGGGGCGGCCGGTGAGCCTTTGTTGAAGCCTCCCCGTGTGGCGGGTAGCACTGGTAAGGTAAACATTTATGACCCACAGGTATCCGGCAGGTTCGCAATTGACTGGACAACACTAGACAGGCACAAGTTGGTTAACGTTGTCCGGTCAACGATGAACCAGGCAATGGGGTGATGGCACGAGCTAGGCAGCATGCATCACCCCGTTATTTTACGGATACGCGTCAGAGGGTGGGGTCAGTAGTTAGATTATTGACTACGGTCAACAATTTGGTTGTTGTCAACAAACAAATTGATACAAATGGATACATTGTAACCAATTGCCGTTGGCAATTTTGGGTGGAACCTTACCAGTGTTACTTCGGCCTGCTTGCCTTAAGAATTATGATTGGTTGAATACCAATAGAAATTTATAATTCGGACTAGGGCATGAATCAATAAATATGGCCCAATGCCGTTATCCACTTTTACCAGTGTCTGAGTCCTTTATTGGGGGGTGCGCCTGCAAAGGCCAGCCTCTGTCAAGCAAGCTCAGTGGGAAATCTAATTCCCAACCTCTGACTCAACAACAGATACCTAAACTACCCCAAGGATTTCTGCCTGTCCCACTAGAGCAGACCGGAGGGGCTCTCTTATAGTGCCATCGGCGATCTCTTGTGAAAGTATTGCAAAATAATGTTTATGCTCATGCTACAAAAATGTTCACATGTTGTAGCAATGAAGTGCTACTCTGTGACTTATTCCAGGCAACATAATGGAAATGCATGTGCCCATGAGCTTTTTCTCCAGCCACTTCATTCCCACCTAGATTTTTTGCTGTGGTGGTATTGTACAAATGTGACATACATATAATATACGTTGTATTGTGTCAGTAAACCAGGATGCAGATGCGGACTAATAGAGACGGGTGCTCAAGCTTTAGGGCTACCTTATACACAACCATCACATTTTCATTGCACCTGTTGTCATGTTAGGGTCCAATGGTTCTTTAACTCCTTCCTTAGCAATCCCATGTATTCTACTGGGGCAGCCTCAGTAGGATGTGATTGTGAAACCAGAGAGATCGCTTTTCACAGGAAAGTTTTGTTGTTCCATGCATCTTGGGCAGATAGGTCTTTGCACTTCAAAATATATATTAAAAAAATCATGTGGGTATCATAATCTGATAGGCTGTTTTTTGAGATGCTGCCTGTGCAGAGCCTAATAGGCAAAGATTACCATACCCATAATCCCTTGCAACTCCCACAGAGTAGTGCTCTGTCCCCTGTTTTCCCCTTTCATCCACAGGATGGAAATGGCTGCTGAAATCTGACTTTATTGGGATAAGAACTTGAAAACACCTGTCAAGATGCCTATTAATTTCTTGATTAAAGGCTCAAGAAATCTGGCAGTGGAATTCCCCCAGGAATCTGACTGATGTAGCTCATGAATTTGAAAAAAAATATACATGCAGAACACTTTGATGGCAGATAGTACTAATTATATCTTAGCCAGCCAACTTTAGTAGTTTGGTGGTAAACTAAGAGGCTGTCCACACAGGCATATAGCTCTCTATTTGGATTGCATTTGGTGTGGTTTGGTTCAAATCAAATTATAGAGTTCATATGTGCTTTGACTTAGAGGGCTCCATATACCACTCCCTTTTAATGCTTCCTGTTCCTTTCTGGCACAGATCTATAGGGGTTTTGTTGCAATTTTGAGCAGTCCAAATGATCCCATTCTAGTGGCTAAAAAGCTGACTGGGAGGCGGATGTGGAAGGTCAGCAGTTCGATACCTGAATGCTGAAGGACGGAAAGAGCTTCCGTCTTTGTCCCAGCTCCTGCTAACCTAGCAGTTCAAAAGCAAGAAATTGCAAGAAGATAAATAGGGACCACTTCAGTGGGAAGGTAAACAGCATTCCATGCACTCTGGTGTCTAGTCATGCCTACCACATGACCACGGAAAACGTCTGCAGAAGTAGACAGCACTGTATCGTTGGCAATGAAACAGAGATGAGCACTGAACCCTAGAGTCGGCTTTTGAACAAGGGTGACCTTTGACTATGACCCATGTGAATATTTTGCACCAAAGGAGAACTGTTTTGTGTTCTCTGTAATGTATTTGGTGGGTTGTAGCATTGGGATGGGTGAAGTAGAAATTTTACTTTCTCATCAACTGAAAACCTTTTGTGTGATAATAAAATAGCCTGAACCTCACAGTTCAGTGGGAAAGACAGTAGTGTATGTGCTGAGATGAAAACTCAAGATTTCTAGTTGATCATTGAACAGGGGACATTCTTTCCCCACAAACTATCCACCCATGTTGAGATTCAAACGTCTCTGTTTCTCTTCAGGATCTGGAAACTATGGTACTATCACAGAGACATATTCCAGGCAATATAACCCATTGAGCATGAAGTTTAACATTAATTGTTGTTCAGTCGCACAGTCGATTTTGTCCACTTGCAACCCCATGGACCACTGCCCGCCAGGCACCCTTGTCCTCCACCATCCTCCTCAACCAGCCCAGCTCTGTGCCCATTGTGTCTACAATACCATCTAAAGGTAAAGGTAAAGGTTTCCCTTGCTCGAAAGCCAGTCGTATCCGACTCTAGGGTGCAGTGCTCATCTCTGTTTCTAAGCCAAAGAGCCAGCGCTGTCTGCTTCTGTAGACGTTTCTGTGGTCATGTGGTAGGCATGACTAGACACCGGAGCGCACGGAACGCTATTACTTTCCCACCGAAGTGGTCGCTATTTATCTACTTGCAATTTCTTGCTTTCGAACTGCTAGGTTGGCAGGAGCTGGGACGAAGATGGGAGCTCATTTCCGTCCTGCAGTACTCGGGAATCGAACTGCTGACCTTCCGCTTCCCAGTCAGTGTCTTAGCCACTTGTGCCACTGCAGTCCCACATCTAGCCGTCTCATTTTTGGCCACCCCCTTCTTCTTTTGCCCTCCACCTTTCCCAGCATCAAGGCTTTCTCAAGTGAATCCTCTCTTCTATCCTCTCTTCTGATTTCTTCTAAGATTGACCTATTTGTTCTCCTCGCAGTCTAGGGTACTCTCAAAACTCTCCTCCAACACCACATCTCAGCCGCACTTCTGCACTCAGCCTTCCTTATGGTCCAGCTCTCACAACTGTACATTACTACCGGGAACACCATTGCCTTGACTAAGCGAATTTTTGTTTGCAAGGTGATGTCTCTACTTTTGACTATGTTCCCCAGGTTTCTCAAAGCTTGCCTCCCAAGAATCAGTCTCCTTTTTATTTCATGGCTGCAATCACCATCTGCAGTGATCTTTGATCCTAAGAAAGTAAAATCTGTCACTGCTTCTACTTCTTCCCCATCTATTTTCCAAGGACTGATGCGGCCTGTTGCCATTATCTTGGTTTTCTTGATATTGAGTCTCAAGCCAGCTTGAGGGGGGCGTGGCTAGGGTGATGCCGGAGTAGCACGTAGTTCGATCAGCTCGCGCTTGAATGTGGAAATAAATGAGATTTTACGCTTAAATCTAGGAATTTAATCTTTGGAGATAAGACCACGGAGCCTCGGAAGTGTTTGTTACAATCGTTATAAAGTGGAAGTGCCATTGGAATCGGAGTTCAGCGGATAGGGGGTGAGTGGGGCGCGGCACAGGCCGCGCCAAACGAGCTGCTCGGGGCTGGACGAGGCCTGGTGCCTGTTGTTTTTTCATGCTCCAGTGGAAAAAGCAGGTTAAACAATCGGGGCCGGTGGAGGACGAGACCCGAAGATTGAGTCAGGGAGCTGCAAGAAGGTAAAGAGGGGAGGCGGAGGTGGTGTTTGTGAAAGAGAAGGACGGGAAAGACGAGAGGAGTAATGGTGACGAGAGGAGAAGGAATCGAAATTTAAAGAGGGAAAGAAAGGAATGTAATGGCGCAACAATGTTTATAAAGTTGTAGCTGTAAAAGTGAAAGCGCGAGAAAGTGAGGAAAAGAAGTCAGGCGTACGTGAGGAAAGGTCTAAGAAATAAGAAGAATTGAAAATTTCTGACTGGATTGGTTGGTCAGCCTAGCTTGGTTAAGGAGGAACGAAGAGGGTTCTCGCCAGAAAGCCGCTGCCGCGGTTTGGATCTTACAAAGATTTGTATTTTTTATTTTACTTTGACTCTTACTTTTGCTTCTTCTACTTTGGGATAGTTAATATGGGTTCCCTTTCTATTTCTGGATTGTGACTGTCCCCTCATACTGGCGGAACATTGGTGGAGTATAAGTGTCAGCAATTTCCTCAGTTTGTTTTTCACCTTGATTTGCCATGTTGTCTTTTTCCTCCCCCCCCCCTGGATCCTCACCTCCTTGGAATATTTAAAATTGGGGAATTGTTTTTCTTACTGTTATTTACACAATTGGATTACAAAATTAAGAAGATTTGGATTATAATAAGATCAAAATATGGATATAAAATTCAACACTACTGGATTGGTTCTGGTTTGATTTTTGTACTTGGATTTTGACTGCAACTGTTAAGAATTCTGGAACATTTTCAAGGAAAGCGTTGTGGGGGATCAAAATCAATTTCTGCATTGAAGCTATTATTTGATATTACAATGGATAAGGCTGCAAGGAGCAGGGAAGAGGAGGAGGAAGTTGTGAAACCAAAAAGAAAGGGCAAAGCAAGGGGTGTGGAAGCTCCACCATCATCTTCATCATCGCCGGAACCTGCATTTGATCAGACTCAAATTATTGTGGAACTTGGCAAATTATTTCAAAAAAATTGATAGGATGGATGAAGCGAGGGTGAAGGATAAAAATGAAATGTTGGATAAATTGACTGGATCAATCACTGACCTTTCTAAAAAAATTTGACTTAAATACTCATAAGTTAGAGGGTACTGTTAAGTTGATGCAAAATGAAATGAAAGCGATGAAAGCGGAAATGAAAGAGATACAAGGGGAGGTGAGAGAAAATAAGATGAAAATGGAGGAGCAAGCAAAAAGGATTGATGCAATGGAAGAGATGATGAGAAAGCAGAATATTCTGATATGTCATGTGATTCAAAGATCTCCAGACCAGCTAAGAGATGGAACTGTAAATTGGTTCAATAATTTGAATATGGGGAAAGTGTTTTTTAATTAGGACATTGAAAGTGTTTACAGAGTGGGATTGAGAAGGGGAAAAGTGATCACAGGAATGTTTTGGTTAAATTTGCAAATTGGGGGGGATAAATTGAAGGTGATGGCTTTTCTCAAACAAGCTGCTTCTGGAGCTTTGAAAATTGATGGAGTGTATGTGGAGGTATATAATGATATTCCAATTAAGGAACGTGGATGGAGATACAAAATGAAACCAGTGACAAAAATTCTGATTAAAAAAGGGATAAAATATAATTGGAGATTCCCACAACAGTTAAGATTTTTTTATGATAAAAATATGCAGGTGATTGATGAAAGAACTGATGCTTTGGAATATTTGACTTTACTTGATTTGGTCAGTGCGGGTTCAAATGAATGGTTGGAGTTAAGGAAGGATCTGTTGGCGTCAGGAGGGACAAAAAGAGCCTACAGCAGACCGGATGAGGGAGGCGCAGCAGGAGGAGAACAAATGGGAGTGGAGGGAGAATTGTCTTTGATAATGGTGGAGGAGGAGTCAAGCAAAGGTTAGAGAGGGAAAGGAGAAGAAGAAGGGAGAAATGTTAAAGGCAAAGTGGTTATTTACAATGGTTCTATTTTTAAAATGTGACAGGTTCATCCTGTCCATTTCCCCCCTCCCCTCTTTGGAGGACAAAGGCGTTTTTTTCCCTCTACTTTTTTTGAAGGAAAAAACGGGGAGGTTGTTAATGAGTGTTTTATGTTTGGTTTTTATTTTGTTAGGTTAATTGGTAGCACGCCCAATGGAGAGATCAGGAGGGATAAAAGTGGGGAACAATTTAAATCATGAGAGCGATAAAGGTATTAACATGGAATGTGAAAGGTACAGGATCTCAGAGTAAGAGGAGGAGGATAGAATCAGCTCTGAGGAGGGATAGACCGGATATAGTTTTTTTTTACAGGAAACTCATCAAAAATCTCATGATACAAATAATTTTTTTTAGGTTGGATGAAGCACTATGAGAAATCCTATGGCACATCAAAATCAAGAGGAGTAGCAATTTTGATTTCAGCTAGACTGGGGCTTGAGATAATAGATAGTATTTCAGATCCGGAAGGGAGATTCTTGATAGTAAAAGGGAAAATAGATGATGAGGAAATAACATTGGTGAATATCTATGCCCCAAATGATCATCAAGGGGAATTTTTAGAAAAAATATGTATGATGTTGGTAAAAGAAAAATCAACGAAGATGATTGTGGCTGGAGATTTTAATTTAGTAAAATCAAATTTGGATTGAACAAATTTATCAAGAAGTGGAAAAGGGATTAAAGGTCGAATGTTGGATAATTGGATGGCTGCTTTAGGTTTGAAAGATTCTTGGAGAGAACTTAAGGGTACAGAAAGGGTATACTCATATTTTTCGCATGTCTACAACTCTTATTCTAGATTAGATTATATATTTGTAACTGAAAATTTGATTAAAAGTTTGGAGGAAATGGAAGTGGGAATATTTAAGGAATCGGATCATGGTAAGGTGATATTGGATTTAAAATTACGGAATGAGATTAGACCAAGGAGAATTTGGAAATACGATGCAAACTTATTTAGAGACCAAAAGTGTAAAGAACAAATTATTAAGAATTGGAGTGAAAGTTGGCAATGGAACGATAATGGGGAGGTAGAATATAATGTGGTCTGGGATACCATGAAGTCGATTTTTAGAGGGGAGAGTATAAAGATGGCTAGTAATAGATATAAAAATAACAAGTTAGTACAGGATAAGCTTGAAAAAGAGATAAAGTTGTTACAGGAGGAACATTCAAAAACAAAGAATAAAAAAGTCTTTGCTAATTTATTAAGATTAAAGACTGAATTGGCAGGTAAAGAAATAGAAAAGGTGAAAAGAGATTTGGTTTATTTAAAAAGGGAATATTTTGAATTTAGCAATAAAAATTCAAAACTTTTAGCAAAAGCAGCAAAGGATAAAAGGGAAAAGAGGGAAATTGGAGTTTTGATTAATGATCAAGGGATAAGATGTAATAAAATAAAGGACAAATGTAAAATTGTGAAAGATTTTTATCAAGCCCTTTATGCAAGAAAAGACATAGATGAGGAGAAACTTAAAAAGCAATTAGAAAAGCAAATAATTAGTGGAATAAAACTGGAACATAGGGATAGAATGGAAGAATCAGTGAGAGAGAAAGAAGTAAAAGAGACAATTGCCAGATTGAAGTTGGGAAAAGCCTCTGGAGAAGATGGGTTGCCTGCGGATTTTTACAAGGAATTTGGTGATATTGTGATACCAAAGCTTGTAAAATTATATAATTATATATTAGATGGAGGGCTAATTCTGACTTCATGGTGCTTCATTGTACTTTTACCAAAACCTGGAAAGAATTTAGAGAAAGTAGAATTTTAGAGACCCATCTCATTGATAAATCAAGATGCCAAGATCTTCACAGCAACACTTGCTAATCGATTGGATATTTTCATGGGGGAATATATAAATGTTGATCAAGTGGGGTTTTTGAAAGGAAGACATATGGCAGATTTGACCAGAAGAGTAGTTGATTTAGTTGATACGGTGAGTCAAACAAAAGAAAAAGTGGGATTAATATCTTTGGATATATTCAAGGCATTTAACTCTTTACAATGGATTTCAATTAAGGAAATAATGAAAAGCTATGGATTTGGGGTTAAATTTAGAAGGGTAATTGGTTAATTATATCAGCAAGGAATAGCCACTGTCAGAGTAAACGATGAGGTCACAGACGAGGTTAAGTTGCAGGCAGGTACGAGACAGGGTTGCCCACTATCGCCAATATTGTTTATAATGGCAATGGAGTTATTAGCAAAAGCTATACGAGAGGAAGTAAAAATAGAGGGTATTATGGGGAATAAGATAAGTATGTATGCTGATGATACTTTGATAATTGTAAAACAACCAGAGAAGGTAATGAATAGAATTCGGCAACAGTTAAAGGACTTTGAGGATATTACTGAGTTGAAAATAAATTGGGATAAATCGGAAATGATGCTTTGCAATATGGATGAAAATGACCAGAAAAATATAAAGGATATAGTTAATATTCAGATTAAGAATAAGTTGAAATATTTGGGAATAATTATACCAAACAAATTGGAAGATCTTAAAAGATTGAATTATGATAGTTTGAAAATTGAAATTAGGAATAAGATACAAAGTTTCCAAAAGTTAAAATTGTCTTGGTTTGGAAGAATTGCACTTGCTAAAATGATGTTGTTACCTAGAATAAAATTTTTATTTGCTGCGTTAGCAATTCAATTGAAGGATAAGGAAATTAAGGAGTTTCAAAAATTGATTAATAACTTTTGCAATGGTGGAAAGAAATCTAGGTTACCAAAAAAGTTATGGTATTTACCACAGAAAGAAGGCGGGTTGGGAATGCTGAATTTGATTGCATACTATTGAGCGTTTCAAATTAAGAATGTTGTAAAGATCTTGGCAAGGGAAAAGGTAATATGGGAGGAAATTGAGATGAGGGACTATAAATATTTGGGTAAAATGGTCTTTTTAAGAGGCAAATTGGGAAAGGTAGTGACTAAGAATATTATGATGAAAGGATTAATGAATGTATGGAAGAGAGTAGAAAAGGATTTGGTCCCAAATGTCTCTCCAATATTGGAAATGTTAGATATAGCGAATTTTCCAATTAATATAAATGAGGAGATAAAGGAGATTTTGAGGAAGAATGAGGTTATCCTGTTGAAGGACTGGTTTCGGATATGTAGAGACGAAGCTAGTAGGGAAAACTTGTTTGAGCAATTAAAAATTAATTGGTTTCAAGGATTGAGGATTATTAAATGGAATAGTAAATATATGAGTGAATATGATTTGGAAAGAGAAAAGACGGAATTTGAAGAGCTGATTCTAAAAGTTAGAAAAGGTGATATAAATATTAAGGGATTAGTTAGCAAATTGTATATAATATTAAATAGGGATGGTGATCCACAAGAGGATTTGAAATTAAGGTGGGAACAAGATTTGAATATAAAGATAGGAAAGGATATACGGAGAAATAAATGGAAAAATAAGATTATGAGAACTATGTCGGTCAGAATAAAGGAGCATAATTTTAAAATGTTGTGGAGATAGTATCTGACCACAGTGAGGTTACATCAAATGGATAATAAGGATAAAATGTGTTGGAGATGTAAGGACACTATCAGATCGTAGTAACACATGTGGTGGAGTTGTAAAGTGGTTAAAGATTTTTGGGATAGAATTGAAAAAGAAATTGGAGAAATTCTGGGTAAGATGGTAAAACTGGGATCAGGTATCACTCTGTTAACAAACATGGAAGGTATTAATTTAAATAAGGATAAGAAAGAGCTATTAGAAATAATGATTACAACTGCTAGACACTGCATAGCTAGACATTGGAAAAATGATGTAATTATACAAACTGAAGAGTGGTACAAAGAAATGTGGAATTTAGCTTTGAATGACAAACTGACTTGGGAGATAAAGAAAAAGAGAGATAATCTGAAAGAAAATAGATTTTGGGAATTTGGAAACCTTTTGTGGATCACTCCTTTATGGGTGATGAGAGAAATAGACCTGTACCTGAGCAAATGGGATTTTGGGATTAAGCTAATGAGATATTCTGATCTCTCCAGGGCATTGTAAATAAACACAGGGTGATTTATTATTTGCATTTATATATTTGTATTCCTATTCATAATGGTATTAAATGTTTCACTTGAAAATGAGTTTCAGAGAGGGGAATTAAGGTTAGAGAATAAATTGTAAGTAAGAAGTCAAGAGGTTGTATCTATAAAGATGGATGTTAATTACCAGGATAGATGTACACCTTTTTTGTACTTTGTATATGAATTTTTTGTTTCTTAAGTATAATTTTGTATTGTGTTTTGTATTTTAAACTTAAAAATCTTAATAAAAATATTAAAAAAAAGAAAGTAAAATATGACACTGCTTCTACTTCTTCCCCATCTATTTCCAGGGACCGATAGAGCCTGTTGCCATTATCGTGGTTTTCTTGATGTTGAGTCTTAAGCCAGCTTTTGCACTTTCCTCTTTCAAGCTAAGCAGGATTTTCTTTAGTTCTTCCTCACTTTCTGCCATTACGGTAGCAGTAATGTTTAAGATCATTTCCTTTAACAAAACGTCTTAACAGAAACATAATGTGGGCAGTCACTTCATACTCTATGGATTACAAGGCTTCAGAAAACTGAACAGTGATTATACAAAATACATTGATATTCACAATTTTTAACCAGCATCTGTGTCATCCTGGGATGAACGAGAGAGATGATGGAAACTCCCTTCTGTTCATCTTCTCTACTGTTTTAAATTTTTAAAATATATTTTCCTACTAATGGAGTGGTTTTTAAAAATGTGATACATTGGGTGGTATTATGTGCACCATGCTAGGTAAATGCATTGCTATTTCACTTGTTATTTAAAAACAAAAGGGAAAGTTGTCATGGCCTGCTGAATGATGGTTGTGGGGAAAGGCAGGGGAAAGGGGACTAGAAGGGAACTGTCAGTAATTGGGCAGAGCAAAAAACCAAAGGCCAATGTGGACCCTTCTCACATTAGAAAACACTTGGATAAATATGTATAGAAGGATTGCTCAGTTGAGAGATGACCTAGGTTAAGGTAAAGGTCTCCCTTGCTTGGAAGACTATCATGTCTGAGTCTAAAGGGTGATGCCATTTTCAGCCAAAGGGTCAGCCTTGTTTACATTTGCAGACATTTCCTTGGCCATGTGGCAGGCATGATTAGACACCGAAGCACATGGAATGCTGTTACCTTTCCCCACAAAGCAGTACCTGTGGCTCTGGTGACCTCCAGACTAGATTACTGTAATGCACTCTACATGGGGCTGCCCTTGACGACCATGGGGCTGCAGTTGGTCTAGAATGCGGCTGCCTGGGTGGTGATGGGGAGCGGGCGTTATGCTTGTGCCTCGCCATTGCTCCGGGAGCTGTACTGGTTACCAATTTGCCTCCGAGTGCAATTCAAGGTGCTGGTTTTGACCTTTAAAGCCCTACATGGTAGTGGGCCAGGATATCTAAGAGACTGCATCACCCCAAGAATGTCTGCTTGTCCAACTAGAGTGGACCGGAGGGACTCCCTAATTGTACCATCAGCTAGAGGGGCTCGCCTCTCTAGCACAAGAAGGAGGGCCTTCTCCGTGTCCTCCCCGGCCCTCTAGAACCTCCTGCCGGCAGAATTACGGTTATAGACAGAATTGCTGCCATTCAGGAAAAAACTCAAAACCTGGCTAGTTGGGCAGGTGTGGGGTGCTGCTGGGGAGATGGCACCTGCCCGCTGGCTCATTTGAACTTCCCTCATTGCAGATGAGTAAGCCACCAGTAAGCCACCACAGCCCTGAAAGATGAAATAGATTGTTCTAAAAATAAGAACCTTTAAAGCTCAAACCAGACTGCTCCAAATTCTCCCAATGTGGACAAGCCATCTGATTCTTTCAAATGGATATACAGTACAGGAATTATCCCAAAACCTTCTGAAAGTAATGACCTCCGGCCCTTATCCGATATTGTTTACTCCAATAAATGTTGAGCTGTCCAAAGCAATGTTGCAATATACTGGTGGAAAACCAAGTTTGAGTGATGAAACATCTTATTTAATAAAAGAAGACGAGATAACTTTACCACCGAATTCACTTGACATCACCACTAAATTCACAAGGAATTGCTTGATGCAACCATATTGTTGCTATTTCAAATTCAGTCAGACACTTGGAATTCATCTACATCCAACAATGAGGGATATAAGTCCTGACTAGGTTTGTCATCACTTAATAAGAAAGCATAAGTATTTTTCCTCTTTTCATTCATTCCCCGGCAGTATTATTTCCCTAGCGATAATATGAAGGGTCGACAATAGAAGTGTTCAATGAAAGCTTGAACATGGGTAAAAATCTGGTGGAACTCATACTCAGTCTCCTTTCCATGAAAAGTTAAAGCTGAACATAGTTTAAGATGATCCTCTCTGCATTCCATCTCTAGTAAAAGAGCACAGCATTAAATGTAATATATACATTTATAGATGAATGCCCTTTTTATTCTGGAACATCAAATTGCAACACAGGAAGCAAAATGCTGATCCTCAAATATGTAGCATCATTGCCTCTGAAGAACTGTTAATAAGGTAGATTCAGCAATTAGAATAACTAACTTTGCCTGGAATTGTGCTATTAGCAAGATTGTCAGACATGGCAACAGTGAAGGAGTGGGGAGGGATATTATAAATTAGTTCCCCCGAGACCTCTGGATTATTCAGAAGTTTCCTGAGCTGTGCTATTTAATATTTCCTAACCTGCTGTGGTTGCTTCTGGAAGTGCCCTTGCTGCAGCAAGGATCAAGTATTCCCACAGGTAACCGGTCTTCTTGAGTCATGGGAAAGAGTATGCATCTCAAGTCACATATTTTTGCAGGTAGAAAGTCTGTTTTAATCACCTCCATTTTCAAGAATCTGAGGTCATAAGGTTTGGAAGGACCTTAGCCTAGGACTGTAGAGATTCTCTGAGGAGACTAGCGACATGATTATGTTGTCTTAACCTCTGTGGCAGATTAGAAATAACCATTTGACTCAATGAAATATATTATGATTATAGAAGGGCAGATCTGTTGTACTAACAAGCAAACCTGGAGTACAGATAAAACTGAGGCATCTGGGTTCTAGTTCTTCCTAACCCATGGAGCCCACTACTTGGTCTTTGCCCAATGACACTGTCTCAGCTTGACCACCTCAGAGGGTTGTTTACTGGCTTGAACTCATTGAATTGCAATATGCTGGTGAAAAACTCAATATTTTGGCTTCTCTCAGTCACTTTTTTCCTATCCTATATCTGTTGTATTTAATTTCTGTTTCAGTTTGGAAAAAGTTGGAGAAAAGGTCACCCTTGCTCAAAGGCCAGCCGTCTCTGACTCTAGGGTTCAGTGCTCATCTCTGTTTATAGCCAAAGAGTCAGCGCTATCTGCATCTGTAGTTGTTTCTGTGGACATGTGGAGGCATGACTGGGCACCAGAGTGCACAGAATGCTGTTTACATTCCCACCGAAGTGGTACCTATTTATCTACTTGCAATTTCTTGCTTTCCAACTGCTAGGTTGGCAGGAGCTGGGACAGAGACGGGCGCTCACTCTGTCAAGCAACACTCGGATCTCAAACTGCTGACCTGTCGACTTCCAGTCATCAAATGCAGTGTCTTAACCAACAAGTCTCTCCCCAAATAGATATTACATTATAATTTGTCTAGTTTGTGATTTTGTCTGCAAATTTCCACACTTTGCACATTTTTTCAAAGCAGTTTTTCTTAACATAACACTTTTCCCACTACTATGTAAATTTATGTGGACACTTTCTACTTCCTAGTATGTACATTTTCATGTAATTATGAATTTCCTAGCAACATACATTTTAAAAAGTGGAGTGCATTACATAATTCTGAGAAGAGTGAGTGACACACACTTTTCTGGCTTGGGTCCTGCATTGATTCAGGAACTGCAGGTTCAGTACATTATCATCCAAACAAATTGGCTGAAATTACCTCCTATCATTAACTCAACTTGGATGTACAGTATATTTGAGCTTATTTTCTTGTCTTTTTGTGATCCAAAGATGGATGACAGCCCTTTACTGGAAGGGCTGCTAAAGGACAGCCCTATTTTCAAAGATGCCCATCAAAGAACCATCACATCCTAATAATGATTTTAAGAGAAAGATTCCATAAGAAGTGAGATCTGGGACTTTAAAATTGCTCATCCACACAGCATATTCAGGAGTCACACAGCATATGTTGGAGTCACAGACATGATCTGGTCATATTCTTCTCTACCTGAGTAATGGGCATTGTATGCCTGTTTAGATAATACAAATCAATTAATGTATGTCAGAATATGCAATGTTATGTAAATGACCTTAAAATCCAGTTACTAGTCCCAACAATAAATTAACTAAATCATGATAGTTCAACACATATATAAATCCCATTGATCAAATAAGTCATTTGAGAGAGAGAGAGAGAGAGAGAGAGAGAGAGAGAGAGAGAGAGAGATTTTGACTAAATATGAAAAGGAACCTCTGGTTGGATAGAAGCAATGGTTGGAAGCAATGATTTGGAATAGGTTGCCTCAGTTATGGGTTGCTGGTGGATTCTCATTGATTCTGAACATTTTCATGAGAGTCTGGATGGCTATCTATTGGGGCTGTTCACCTATGACTCTCCTTCTCTTGCACAACATTGAATTTGGATCCTCACAGTCATTTTCAAGCAACAGATTTATGCCTTCTTTGAAGGAAATCATTGGGCTCTTCTGCAATGGAAAATGCCCGAAGAAGAAGAAAATGTTAACCACCCCATAGTATTTTAAAGCTAGCAAGCACTATCCAGAAAAAACTGAAAAGGGTTTCAATTCACCAGAATTGATTTGACTTGACAGAATTACAGTGAACCCCCGTTTTACAGAATTAATCCGTTCCACAGGGTTTTTCTTATAGCAATTTTTCCTTAAATCAAAGCACGGTTTCCCATAGGAATGCATTGAAAACCAATATTTCCGTTCTAGAGATTAGGAAAAAAAACCTCACAAAAAAACAAAACAAAACCCAACCCACCATATTTTTTCAGTTCAAAACTCTTTCTAAAGTAGTAAAAAATTCCAAAGTGCACTTTTGAACAGATAAAAGACATTAATTTGGGATTTTTTTTGAGCTTGGGAAGATATTATTTTTGTTTGCAATGCATATTCTGCACATTTCTGACAGCACCATCTAGTGGCCAGCCTTGGTAATTGCAGTAAAAGTACCCACAGAACAACTGATGAGGGGACGGGGGAATTTCAGCACTTCTTGGTTGCAGGGAATGCTTCTGGAGGTGCCAAAAAGCAATGAAAATTTTCAAAAATGGAGCGGAAATGCTCCAAACACCCTCCCACCACCATGGGAAGCGTCAGAACACACACACACACACACACACACACACAAAATGACCCCCCCAGTATGTGGGGTGCCATTTTCTCAGGATTTTCTTCCATATAGCGAGTTTTCCATTAAGCGAACCATTCATAAAGCGGGGTTCCACTGTAGTATCATTATTAATAGGATCCAATACTGTCTGTGTCTGCAGACATTTCCATGGATATATGGCAGGAATGACTGGATGCTGGAGTGCACAGAATATTGTTACTTTTCCTGTTAAAGTGGTACCTATTTATCTACTTGCAATTTCTTGCTTTTGAACTGCTAGGTTGGCAGGAATCTAGATCTAGAGGCAAGCTAATTTATACAAATCAAGAGTAAGAAAAGGGACAGGAACATACAGGGAGAGAGTTGCTTATGACAATGATAATGACCAGCTGTCTTTCCATTCTTTTACACCATTATGGGAGCACTGCCTAGGAAGGTGGAATGATAAGAAAATTCACTGATAAAAACAAATGGGTGCATTCTGATGTTAGAAGTGGCATGTGAGTAGAATAATAAATCTTTAATCATTTTTGTGTCACAGTAAATGTTTTTCATCTCTGGGAAATATGCAGATTAGCTTGCTTTGTTTGGTGATAGTCCTTCAGGACCTAATAATAAGAGTCCTTAGAAGTCTGGATTTAGAGACTCAAAACATTGCCTTAGTCACTTTTCTGCAACATTAACATGCTTTCAGCCCTAAATTATGGGATTTATTTAATGTATGGCATGGACACCATTTAAGGTAATCGACATTAGTTAGTTATAGAAGCCATTCTTATGACATCCCAATGCAGGATTCCCCCCTCCCTTCTTAACATATCCTCTTATTAGCTTCCTTTTCTCTAGGTGTCACTGTCACATAACAGAAAGAAAACAGTTCTCCTCATGAAAGCCAGAAGTACATAGAAAGCAGGCTGTGAACTGATTTAGTTGGCCACGGTTGTCATATCAACAATAAGGTTTCCCCAGCAACTAATGGAATAAATTATTTTAAAGATATATTTACATATCCTTTGTAAAAAATGGACATTACATGAAGTGTATATTATTTTCTCTTTAACATTATGTGAGTAATTAAAGGCAGCTTCTCCAGCTGTTTTCATGGTAAAGCCCATGACTCTAAATGAGTGTTGTTAATATAATTGATGCCAATGGATTTAATGAAGATTTGCCACTTGCTCCAAAAGTGCTGCTGTTTTCCATCCCATCAATTTACATATTTCCAAAGTGTTAACTTGATTGCTGAGAGAGAGAGAAAGCAAGAGAGAGAGAGAGCATAAATTATTACTCTAAGTTTATTTGACAGGATAAACCTCCAGCTCCACACAGAGTAGATTATATATGCAAATTCTACTGTGAAAGAAATTTAATGTATTTCTCACTCAGGGAGGCAAACAGTGCCTTCTGAGTTAGGAATAATATTCAGACCAAGACTCAGATGGGGTGATGATTTCTAGCCATGGATTGGCCGCTCTGAGATATGGCTGCCTATTTAATCATCTCACCTCATCCAAATCCCTCAGTTAGTACTTCATTTAGGCTGGCTAATGGAAGGAACCAGTGAAAAGCCTGGAGATAGCAACAGATATATCGCCCAGACCTTAGAAATTTATTTTGTATATAGGAATTATTTAGTTTGCTCACCCAGGATCGCTAGTTGTTTGGCAGATTCTGGGAGTCCAAAATTATCCAACAACTTTTTAAGATGCTGATTTTCTTACATCCAGCAACCCAAATGATTCATGAAGCTGTACAAGTTAACTTCTCAACATCCTGTGAAATATTCTGCTTGAATAAAAAAATATTTTAAATATTTTAAAGACAAGGGGAACAGAGCATTCACAATTTGGAGTGCTACACCTATAGGGAGAAGGTATTTTCTATTGAGGAACCTCCTCCATGGAACATTTGTCTCAGGGAAGTTCCTAGCCTGGTATCTTTAAGCGGTTGTCTGTTCTTCTATTTTAAGTATTTCTGTGGAGTTTCTGTCTTCTGTTCTGTGCTGCTTGCTATAGCTCACTCCATTTTATCTGTTTTTGCACCTAGCACCTAGCTGTAGGTGATGAAGGGCAGTACGTATTTTTAGGATAAGGGGGTGAGAGTTTATAAAATCAGCAACAAAGGGGGCATGAATGAGGTTTCAAAATATACACAAGATAAAAGGAAAGTTACAGAGAATTTACCATTGGGGCTGCCCCAACAATTAGATGTCAGTTTTTTTTTTGTCCTCACCCAACAATTAGATGGGTATCTTCATCCAAAAATGCTATTGTGGTTTAAGTATACACATCCCTTTGTGTCTTTTTCTCCTGGTTGAAAAAAGAAATTTACAGTAAGAAGCTGAGGTATTTTCTAGTTCTCTCATCAAGAGTTCTTGCATTAGCACATACAGTATAGATACAATACAGTATAGATAGATTATTTTGTGCTTGTTGCCTCTGTTGCTGTGTGCACTTTGCCTTGATTCACAAATGGATAATACTGTACATTAGTTTTGTGCAGACATTTTGTACAAATTTTGGAAGTCCTGATGAAAATTTACTTCAGCTTGTTGTCTTGTTTTCATGCTGGAGGCAAGCACTGCAGAGGAACATAGACATTTCTCATTGAGAGACAGCTATTGTGCAAGCATTCTTCATCTATGTAGCAATTAACTCATGGTGCTTTAATCTATGACACTAGATCAGTCTTTTCCAACCTTTGGTTTTTGGACTTCAATTCCCAGAAGCCTAAGTCAATTCCCCAAAGCATTGATCAGCCAATGTACTGACTTAGGCTTCTGGGAATTGAAGTCCCCCTGTCGGGTGTAGGTCCTACGTTGGGAACCACTGCACTAGATGCTACCTTGGAAAGACAAAGACAAAATTATTTGGAAGAGTGAACTACCACCGATTCGGCCCACTAATCAATTCCTAGATACTTAATCTTGCATCCTGAGACTTGTCGATCATTGTAAAGGAGGCTATACAGCCATGCTGTATACCATAAATTCTCCATATTCAGAAGTAGTGTATAGTAATTGTGAGTACTGGATCCAGTAAAAGATGTCCATTATGCTGTACTTGTGAAGTCACTGGAAACATTTATCTGGTTCAGACATGGGAACTGTTTGGCACACTGGTTTAAATATTTAAGAGATGCTGTCCACCTCTGATCTTGATAGTGCTGAAGACAGACTGCTGGATCAGATTATTGTGCCTTGTTCAACTCCAGAACAACAACCTTATGAAGCTGGCTATGAATTTGTACATCCTTTCATCTTCCTGTGGGTTCTGTTGTACTAAATAAGAGAATTAGAGATAAACCATGAAAACATAGATTAGACAGTGCTGAAATTATTTTTGCTTCCAACGGACATCTTTATTTTAACAAAGATATAGCTTGCATAATTTTCTTTTTCTCTATTTAGCATGCATCCCAACTTTTCATTAAAAACATATCCTTCATTAGTCTCCTTGTAGAGCCTGAAGTTAATTTAATCCAAGTTGCTATGACAAACACTGGAAGAAAATAGTTGATTATCTGATTTTTTTCCCAATGCTGTTGGGATGCCAGTTAATAGGTTTAGGATAGTCTCTCAGTAAGTTACCTTCTACTATGTATTTTAGGAGGAAGCTCTTTCTTTGCCTTCTCTCTTTCTTTTGGAATTCCAGAAAGATACATTTTGGCCATTTGCTCTTCTTTCTCTCTAAAAACTGTTCATGTGTGACATTATCAAATCCCATCATTCTCAGTGTCACCTATTCACAGATTCCACTCTAAATTATAGTTCTAGTCCAGTTTTTCCCTTCTATCTACTCACTTACCTTAAACTGCCATTCTGATATTTCCACTTGGATGCTTCACCGTCACTACAAATTTAATTCGTCCAAAATTGAACTTTTCATCTTTCCTCCCAATACCTTATTTTCCTCCTTACGAGATAACAAAGCTTTGGCTTGGTCTACCTGCTTTTCTTTCTGTTGCCCATGTTCAGTTTTTCATGAAGGAGCTGCATCTTTCTTTGCCCGCTATATAGATATTTCTCTTCTCTCCTCACTATACTAAATTATGTCTTAGGGTCCTGGTCTTCAAGTGAATGCTGAAATAATTTCTCCGGTCTAGCATTATCTCATCTTGATTCCGAAAATGCTGCCTAGAAGTGTAATGGTCATCACTCCTGAATTCCATATATTCTCAGAATGCATCACGTTCCAAGTCTGTAATTGTACAGCTCTCCATTACTTCCTGTTACTTTTTCTATGTGCTCTTACATCACAATACATGTATACTTTGGATCTTTTACCTCCACCACACTTAAGATTTGATAGTTTCATACGATTACAGATAACTTGGCCCATTCTTTGTTCCTGGAACTGTTTCTTAGCATTTCCCTTCTGCTTGATGCCTCTATGTTTGCTTCCCTCAGCTTTCTTCAACCAACCAACCAGCCAGCCAGCCAGCCAGCCAGTCAGCAAGCCAATGAAAAACATTTTTATGAATCCTTTGGCATCATACCATGAACCTAAGATTGTCAGGGCATCAGCTGAATAGCTAGTCAATTCTTGTGCTTCCCAGAGTCTACAGGCAAGGAGACAAATATCAGATGAACAGTGCTGGAAAAGGAGGAAATTTGATTTCATTGTGAGTGGTAGCTTTAAAGGCTGGCTTTTCATCTCCTCCCCAAATTCGTCTGACACCAAGCAGTACCAAATTTCACATTTCCCCACTTTTTCACAAATACTCAAAAGTATGCATATTATTTTGCAAATGTGCAAAGGTTCATTCATACATTCCAACATCACAAGGATGAAAGCTTGTTTCAAGTTTTGAACCTCAAATCTTAGAATATCTGAACCTAAAGGAAGCAAAACATGTCTTCTACTCTGAAGATATGATGCTGCAATGAAATGGCACATGTCTATATGACTTGACTATTGAAAATTTGACACATGACAATATTCATCTGTGTACGTTGGCAACCTCAAGTGAATTCTTTGAACATATCCTTCTTTTTCAATATGCAAATAATAAATACTAACAAATATGGGGCAATAAGTATTCATAGAATTGTGTTTTATACCACTTGGTTACCCCCTCTCCTTATCAAATCATTGAGAACAAAAACATCCCTACTCAATATCCATCAGACATTTCATTGAACATCTTCAGTATAGCAACCTTTGAAATATTTTTTCTGTTGTCCCTCTACTTTTACCACCACGAAACATCCCTTAAGCTTCAGCTTCTCTAACAGAGGCCCATCAGATCTATACCTGAGAAAAACTTCTATGTGCAAACAGTTCATCTGTGTGTCCTGGAGTTTTAAAATATAAAATGGATTATTGTATGGAAACATTGGACAG
This sequence comes from Bradypodion ventrale, assembly GCA_035047345.1. Lineage (NCBI taxonomy): Eukaryota > Metazoa > Chordata > Lepidosauria > Squamata > Chamaeleonidae > Bradypodion > Bradypodion ventrale. The sequence continues at coordinate 26,862,649 of JAWDJE010000003.1, forward strand.
TGTCAAATTTCAGACATTTACACTAAGTTGTATATTTTAACACCCTTTATTATATAAGAAATGGTGTATTAATGTTGTATAGCAAAGAGGAGAAACTTGAAAATAGAAGAGCTATGGGATTAAAAATTTATAAGAAAACACTTTTCTTCGACTCATTAGAATAGCCTGACAGTCATAGAAATTTTTGCAATTTCCTTGCTCAAGATGAAACTAGAACACATGCAAATGATCATTGTTTTTTTTAAAAAAAACAAATGTAACCTCCTTTTAAAAATTTCTCTCTTAAAACCTGTAGAAGAAGAAAGTAAAGTTACACTGTAAAGTGGAACAGATTTAATAGTTATTGTCATAGTCATGGACTTCATTGCTATTTAAGTTCCTATGAACAGAGCATTTGATGTTAAAAAAGGAAGTTTTCCTCCTTTAATATATGAATGTTTTTCCTTATTCTTGATGTGGCATCTGAGAATGCTTAAATGGGAAGGTATTCTGGAGTCTCATGAGTGCTTCTTCTATTGTGTTTTAGATTCAAGGGCCATTTTATTCCAGATGTACAGCATACAGAGTGGAAAACAGTGAGCCACATATGGGCTTTTTAGAACAAACTCTTGTAATATGGCTGCTACGTGTAGGCTGAAAATGCAGTTACATTCTGAACATTACCTGTTCTTTTTGAAACCCCTTCCTCCTTGCTGCCTCCTTTGTAGGTTCCTCCTTCTTTTACTACTCCATTTAAATCCACAACTTATTTTGTATGAATGCTTAAGAATATAGAGTCAAACAGTACATTACATGGTAGTCGTCTTATGACCAGCTCATAGGGAGAGTAGGTGGCTAAATTTGGAGTTTCATGATCTACCCCCTGCATCAAAGGAAATGTGATGAGCAACAAAACATAATGTAGGTAAGTGCAAGATATAGAGATGTGAGGAAAAAAGAATTTGCTAGGAGGAACAAACTGTCTTTCACCATTTGAGGGACGGCGGCTTCTTAAAATATGATAAAATATTGTCTAGCTTGGTATATGCTCCTTGCCCACCCATCCCCAAGTAATGAGTCAAACAACAAGGCTTGGAGTTAAACATTAGGGCCACTTTATTAACATCACAACAACTGGAACACATCCACAAATTGCTGCTGAGCTGGACGTAGCGGGGGACAAAGGCTGAAAGAAGAATGGTACCTCTACCCATTCTTGCTCCGGAGGTAATACCCTAGTCCAGGGGTCAGCAAACTTGGCTCTCCAGATGTTCTTGGACTTCAATTCCCAGAGGCCCTGGTCAGCATGTATACTGACTTGAGTCGCTGGGAACTGAAGTCCAAGAACACCTGGAGAGCCAAGTTTGGTGACCCCTGCCCTAGTCAGTAGGGGTCATAAATAACCCCCCCTACCTGATGTCACTCCGGGTAGTTAACGGATGACGAAAAAACCGTTTGAATGAAAATGATAACTGTGTTGTCTCTGAAGATAATATGTAATAAATGTATCCAACTTGGTAAAAGGTTCAAATGCTTTAATCTTCTTCACAAATGAAAGGCTGAATATATACAAGAATTAATAACGAAAAAGATTCCTCTATGGGTAATTTTTCACAGTTCTTCTAAGGTAATTTTTACAGTTCTTGATAACACAAATAATTCCTCTATGGGTATGTATGATAAGTGAACCAGGTAACAGATGCACCATTAGTAACCCATTACATGGAAAAACTCCACTCTGACAGGGATTTCTGATTTGTTGTTGGAAATGGTAAAACCAAGGTTATTCGAGAGGTGTGACATCAATAAAAGACTACGACAGCGGGAAGCATTTTTTATTCACTTTTTTGACACCATGCATCCAAAAGGATTAAATCAGGAGCTGGATCTCGCAGTGTTTCTATAAGTAACAGTGTAGGTCATAAGTGCTTGCGGCTACAGTAGGAGGTTTCGGGAGTTAACTACATTGGTTACACATGTGTCATCTTTCACTAAGCATAAAGGCAGCTGCTTAACAATCATTATTAATGTCCATACGCACCTAATAGAATGAGTGGAGGTGAGGATGCGTTGTTAAGAAACCTTTACACATTGGTAAGCTCCTTTCTTTTTAGATACAGTATTTGAGTCCTTGATCAGACATGTAACAGAGCTGCTAGAACTTGCATTATGATAATAATAATAGTTTATAAGAAATTTATCAAATGTAACAGTAGTCCGGATTATTTTGTCATGCTAATTATTACATTTATGTACAATTATCTTTGTGTGCAGATTTCCTGAGGAAGAAAAAGCAATTTGAAAAGTCGAAATAACTGGTATCGACTTTGAAAATAATAGCTGTATCAGTGAATCATACATACCCATAGAGGAATTATATGTGTTATCAAGAACTGTAAAAATTACCTTAGAAGAACTGTGAAAAATTACCCATAGAGGAATCTTTTTCATTATTAATTCTTGTATATATTCAGCCTTTCGTTTGTGAAGAAGATTAAAGCATTTGAACCTTTTACCAAGTTGGATACATTTATTACATATTATCTTCAGAGACAACACAGTTATCATTTTCATTCAAACGGTTTTTTCCTCATCCGTTGAGTACCGTACCGTTTGCGCCTATTACACTCCGGGTAGTTAAATAGCACCACTGCCAGACCTGTGGTCTGAACATGCAGTACCCTACCTCATCCACTAGTGCATTCCCCAACAGCAATCCAAACCCAAAGGTTGATGGTTGCAGTTGTTGACTACCCAATGGACTTTACCTGACAGTGATTGGGTATTCACCTGTACCTTTTCTTGCATTACCCACCATAGTGGGAAGATCAGCATCTGACTCCCCCACCCCCACCACCTGAGCATCTGAGCTGGAGGCCCAGCTGCAATATGGCAGGAAAATCAGCAACTTTGGGAGGTAACATTGCCTGAAAGAGAAAGAAAAGACAGGTGCAATCAGGGGGGAAAGGCGGAAAAGGGGGTACAAGGGATGCCCCAGACAGAAACAAGGGAAGGAAACTAGGAAGAAGAAAAGAATAAGCTAACTGGCAGTAGAAATCAATTGGCCGAGGCCCCATTTTGAGAGCCCAAAGAAACATGGGTGGTGTTCTGCACCCCATTTGTGCCCCAGCCACTCATGCAGCTGGGGACCACTGAAGGGCAAGCAGAGGAAGCATGGGAGCCAGAGTATACAGTATACCCATGGCGATATTTGCAGTGTTTGCGCGAGCACCTGCCATGTGCAGAAAACTCCAAGCACCCCGGTGGGGGTGGGTGGTGGGTGGGAAGGTTGCACAGCCAGTTGTTGGGATGTGGCATTTTGCCCTGGGCCCTGTACCAGGTGCCCACAGTCGTATCTGTCCCCCAGGGCAGGACAGGAAAGGGTCATGAATTGCAGCCAAATGCTGACTGCATACGAAAGTTTTGGTCATAAAGCATCCAACCTGCCTGGGGAAATCAATGTACACATGATAGACAATGTCTAAGTACTGGACAAGGGGAAGTGCAAGTTGCAGCCAGGCCCTAATGGTGTCCCCAGCAGAAGTCAAGTAGGCTGGTAGCCAATTGGCCCAAATATGTGGTGGGTTTTTTTTACATTTGACCAAGTCCGTTTCATTGTCATCCATGTCTTTTTCTGACTTCTCAGAGTCCCTGTTTAACAAGGAGAAAATGTCACATATTTTCCCCCAACAGTTTTTTCCCTGGGTAGCCTGCAAAAGATGATCACCCAGTGGCAGGGCCATCACCATATGACATGGCCCCGCCGGGCACGGAACTGTAGCCAGGATCACCGGTGTGTGTGTAAATGGACAATGGGACAGTGTGTGGGGCCACCGGGAGTGGAGCCGGGGGACAAGGCTGTGGGTACAGGGCAACCCATGGGTGCCTGTGTACCATAGGCTTTGGGACCATGCACTGTAAAGGCATTGACTGTGCAGAGGGAACCCACAGCCACAGAGGGCGGCTGGAGGCAGGTGTCTGAGCACTGTGGCTGGAGAGGCTGAGGGTGTTTGGTTTAAAACATACTCACTGGAGGAGGGCGCATCGCTTGGGTGGGCACCCCCACACCTGCTGGATGGCCCCCACCCACAGCCTCGGATGACACTACACCAACCTCCTGAGCAGCAGGCAAGGAGACAGCAGGCAGGGCACTGGGATCCAGCAGCAGGGAACTCCCATTGCTGGTAAGCCCTGCAAGCAGAGAAGGGTCAGACAAAGACGGGTCAGACAAGGAAGTGGAAGCTGCCTCCAAAGCAACGATCCATTGCTATAAGGTGAGGGTAACTTCCCTCCACTGATCCAGTTGGGGAACAGGAGGATCCCTGACTGGGGGCATGGGCAGTGGGGTGGGGGTGGGGTGGGAATGGACAGACCAATGCAAGGAAAAGGGGCAACCAGATCAGTAGCCATGGCAGTAGCTGGAGGAGGGAGAAGCACCAGGCATATGGGGGACCTACACGAGGCCACCCTGGCCTGCTTGGACATGGCCCAACCTTTGATAGGGGCCATTACACCAGGGCTGGGGACCTCAGATGCCGATGGGGGGAAGTAATTGGACACACACACAGAGGTAATTGGATCCATTGTTGTACTGCTTCAACACTTAGGTTTTGACCTATTTTGAAGACGGGAACAATATTAGCCCCCCTCAAGTCATCTGGCACTTTGCCATGATTTCAAGAAAATGATAGACAGCAGTTCTGTGATATCTTTAACCTGTTCCTTCAATATCCTTGGAAACAGTTCATCTGGCCCTGGGGTCTTTTTTGACTATTTGTTTATCAATCTCAAGATGCAAGCCTGCTTCTTTCCTTTGTCCCTAGTTATCTCTTGTTCCCTTTGCTTCTTACTCATCTGACTTGGCTACTCTATTTCTCTGCCAGGTCACCATTAAGAGCCAGCAAATGGTAGCCTATGGAAGACGAGGTTCATATCAAAACAGCAGGATGCTCCATTGGATTCAGTGTGCATTAATGAATCTGGATTCATCTCTTTGTGTTTTTTAAAATTATATGGACTCAGTTTGTGTGCTGACCTGCCTGGGCAGGCACGGTTGCCGCATGGTGGTGCTACACAACAAGTCTTGTTCACGGATAGTCCAAATACCAAAGTCCAAGAGGCAAGCCAAGGTCTCTTTACCAGTAGTCTGAGTCAGTAGTCTAATCCAAAGGGTGTCCCGGGGTGTTGGCATGGTTGGCAGAGTAGTCAGGGTCATGGCAGGCAGGTTAGGGTCTAGGCAGGCAGTCTGTAGTCAAGTAGGATGTCGGTCTTTGCACGAGAGTTGTACCAATGCTGGCAGGCTGCAAGAAGCTTGCTTGTAAGCCTCCCAGCTAATCGGTATCAGCTGGCAGCCTTCTTTGGCATTTCACCCTAGCCTGCCTGTGTCTCAGGTGTAGCTGTTTCCTGGACCTCTCCATGACTGAGGGCTGATCACTGTTAGATCCAGGGTCCTGATCTGACAGGTCAGCTGCTGGGGAAAACAGACTTGGGCTAGGCACAGGCTGAGATCCCTGGCTCAGGGCATCCTCAGGCTTGGGTGCAGGCAGAACTGGACTGGCCATCGGGAGTGCCTCCTGACCCAACTCCTCTTCGGAGTTGGAGGAGGGCTGGATCACAACAGTTTGTTAAGTAACAATATATATTGTCACTTGCATCAGTATGCTCTGGGAAGAATGCTAGCTACTTCTTAAAATAGTAGTCCCCTCACCCCTCATCTTGAATACAAAATATATTTGTGGCTCTTGTTAATGGCAGCTGTTATCCCAAGATAATGTGAAGCTATTAATCCCCTTGGTTGCTGTGGTTGTAATTTCTAATGGATTCACCCTATAGTTACGTTCTCTCAACCTTGTACATCCATCTTAGGAGATACTATGAGAAACAATTTCCCCTCTGTTTTTGAAAAGGCCATTTCTCATGAAATTCCATTGACTTATAATGTAAAACTCCACATGGCATTGCAATCAACGATTAAAATTTTGTTTGGCAATAGATTCAGTAGTCTTCTGTTGTTTGCAAGCCAGTTCTAAAAATTGTTCTACTAACTTGGACAGCATCTACCCTCTGGGTGCTATGGCGAATAGTTTGATGGAAACTGTTATTGGTGTCTGAAAGGAGGCTTTGAGAATTCCTTGGCAGACTAATAAGATAGTTTCTGGTTTCCTAAATATGAAGCAGAAGGAAAATTGAATAAGCTCCCTTCTATTTTGTGGTATGTTCTATGACCAGTCTTGCAATGTGTGCAAGAACAGGTAATGCAATAGGATATATTTGAGTGAAGAGGGGATGTTGCTTTAAACATGACGAAGCCAGCTCTTCCTTTATATGGTTGAAAACAGATCTATATAGGACAAAGATCAATCCTAATCCAAAATCCATTTTGCTAAAGGGGTTTAGGAGACAGCAGTGGCAGCATAAAGGTATTACTTGAGATGCAGTTGTGGTGATGGAAGTGGTGTTGCTATGTTGTGCTGGAAAGCTGTATGATATGATGACACAAAACTACTACAGGCCTTCCCAGAGCATTACTAAAACAATAATTTAATCTGGGATCCCTCCACTTCTGAGAGAAAGATGTCTACCTAAGCCTATAGTTGGCATGGCAAATTCCCAACTCCCTCAATACTGCATACATAGGGGAATTTTAAAAATGGGATTCAGCAGTATATGTAGCCACAGCTCTCAGATATTAATACACTCCATGGATGAAAGGAATACTCATATTTTCATATACTGAATGAACACTGAAGGTCAACATAATGCAACTTTTTCATAAATATTGGAAAAAAATCCTAGCTAATAGACCTGTCATTCTTCAAAAATGTATTCCACCCACTCCCCACCTTTATTGCAGGACATGAGATTGTATTACAATTCTGGTAAAACCTGCTGTCTAGGCAGGGGCATGCTGACTATCTTAAAAGGGTGCTGGACAGGGAGTGATGAGAGCATCCAACCCTAACAAAATTTATACGTTCCCACTCACCTTCTAATTTCAACTCCCCTCTGGGGATTCGAACCAACAACCTCCTGATTGCAGTACAATGGCTCTCCTATAGCATTTAAAATCCTCTTATACCAGATTTCCAACAATTACATCAGAAATTATACATTATGCATGTTCCAAGTCTTGCCAGCTGATGGCTTTGGTAAGGGCTCCTTCTTCCATGCCCAACTTCATTGATGACACCAAAGGTGATTCAACAACAATGAGATTTGTTGTAACTGGGATGGGGAAAACAAACAATGAACTAATTTTCATTTGGGACTGACACCTTTTAGGATCCAAGAGTCCTCCTTTTATCTTCACTGGGCCAGTCTCTTTTATGGCTCCCTTTAATAGGTTGGGCTGTGGTGCCCATGACAGGAAAACTTTCTTTTTGTCTGGACTGAGGGCAGTGTTGATAGTACTTGTCTGGCTAATAGCTTTGATGTTGGTGTGCCTGTTGATGCTGTCTCCTTCAGCATAGCAACTGGTTTGTGGTAGGATTGCTGGCAGGGCTTGACTATGATCTTGGTTCCTCCTTTATCTCCAGTAGCTTAGGATTCAGTTGCATCTCAGCTTCTTCCAGGGGCACCCTTAATTGTACAATGACAATGGCTCTTCTTTTTACATACACTCCCAGTCAGTTGGAGAGCTCTAGTTGCTCTGTATGGTAGCCCTCCTTGCTGTCCTCTAAAGAAGGCATTCACAACCCCAGGTCTGTGGGCCTAATTTAGCCTGTGCATACCATTAATCCTGCCTGCGATGGTCTCCCAGGCACCTCTAGGACCGCCCCCCCACCAGAAGTCGAAATACATCACTTACTGTGGCAGCAGCAGTGGCAGGAATCACACCTTTTTTTCAGGGTTTTTGCACAGTCTCCACTGCTTCTCCCGGCAGTGGGAGGCTTTGGGGAGCATAATTGCTCCATTTTGGGGTTTGTCTGACGCTCTTCCATGGTGCTTCAGCAGGGAAAGCATGCTATTCTGGGACTTCTGGTGCTGGGCGAAGCTAACGTCAGCACCTGCATTCCCAGCACAGAACCAGCAAGTCCCAGAATGGTGCACTTTCCTTGCTGAAGCACCATGGAGGAGCATCAGACAAACCCCCAAACAGAGTGATTATGCCCCCCAAAAGTCTCCTGCTGCCAGGAGAAGTGGTGAAGACTGTGGAAGAAGCCACAAAAACAATGTGATTGCTGCCAGTGATGATGATGAAAATGCAAGCATCAGGCACAGCCATGCCTCTGGCCCCCACAGCTGTGGGTCAGGGGCAGGACCGGCCCCTGGCAGGAAAATGTTGTGAACCCCTGCTCTAAAGTGTCTCTCAGTCTCCCATCATCTTTGACTTCCTCCACTGCAGGGTCAGGCAGGAGATCTCCTGCCTACCTCTCTTACTCCCTCTTTTTCTTCCCCTTCTCTACTGGGTTTCCTTTCCTGCCTTCAAAGCCTCCTTTCTATCTCTTAACTCCCAGGGACCTGTTGCACCCTGTAGTTTTGTCTTTCATAGGTTTTCCTCCTTGGGAACAGCAGGACAAGGTGGTTAAAAAGACCCTTGTTTGGAAACTCTGCCAAATAGTAATCCATTGGCTTAAGGGTAGTTAGTGTAATTAGAGAGGAAGATGGGAACAGACCAGCTTTAATTGTAGCTGGTTACACCTCCTGTTAGTTTCAGCTGTGGCCAAGATGCATGTTAGCTTAGCTGCTGTCACTTTGTTGAATGCCTATCTCTGCCTGTATCCAGACATTTTGAAGTTCATGGGGCTCAAGCAGGTGGCTGCTGGCCTGATCAGCTCTAGACTGATATGAATCTTTGCTTTTCTCCCCTTTAATTAATGATTTGCTACAAAAATGTTCTGTCTTTTCTGCTAGAGCAGGAGTTCTCAACCTTTTGAAGCTGGGAGCCGGGTCATGATCCCTCAGACAGCTTTGGGGGCTGGACGGCCATTTTGCCCTTCCTCCACCACATGGCACTTCCTGGTGTGGTGGAGGCAGTGGAAGGCCACATAAAATGGTGTTGTGTGCCACACCCGGCCCATGGGCCTCAGGTTGAGAATCCCTGTGCGGGTAAGGTATTTTGTGGAATGCTGGTAAGAAAAAGAACAGAGTGTGAAGGACTTTTCTTTGTATTAATGAGGCAAAATTGTCCAAATACTGCTAAGTAAGTAAGTAAGTAAGTATGTAAAAATTTGCTTCCTGGTTGGACTTTTAAAAAGTGTAGCTGCATAAAATTGCTGCTATTATGTTGTACGGCACAGCAAATCAACATGCTACAAGGCAATTATATAAAAAAGGGTCACCCCCCAAAAACAAACAAACAAACACATTATAACTCCGAAACTTATTTTTTAATAGTAAAAGTGTTCCCTATTCCAGTTCAAAAATTGAGAACCTCAAGCAACCTTAAATTTAAAACGGGTCAAATAAATTGAAAAGACTAATATTGTGTAGCTAGCACTGACCATTGTTTTGTGTTTGGTTGGTTAACTGATGAAAAAAGGAGTGAGGTTCTAGGAAGTTCTGACTGGTGTGGTGTCTCTTTGCAGGCGCACCCCCCCAATAATGGACTCAGAGACAAATGAAAGTGGATAACGGCATTGGGCCACATTTATTGATTCATGCCCTAGTCCGAATTATAAATTTCCATTGGTAAAACGACCAATCATAATTCTTAAGGCAAGCAGGCCGAAGTAACACTGGTAAGGTACCACCCAAAATTGCCAATGGCAATTGTTACAATGTATCTATTTGTATCAATTTGTTTGTTGACAACAAACAAATTGTTGACCGTAGTCAATATCTACCTAATGACCCCACCCTCTGACGTGTATCCGTAAAATCAGGGGGTGATTCCAGCTGTCTAGTGGTAACCATCACCCCCTCGCCTGGTTCGTCGTTGACCGGACAACGTTTAAACAACTTATGCCTATCTAGTGTTGTCCAGTCAATTGCGAACCTGCCGGATACCTGTGGGTCATAAATGTTTACCTTACCAGTGCTACCCGCCCATGTGACCAAAGTCAACAGGAGCACAGAACAAACCCCTATATCAAACCATAGCAACAGTGTGGGATGGGCAAAAAAGCCAGGACTCAAGGGCCAATTGCGAGTCCCAGCCAAAAATTCCCACCCGGCCACGAAGCGACCAAGAAATCACACTGTTAACTAGGGAGGGGGTGGAGGGGAAAAACTTCTCCGCTCCGTCGCTTCGCCAAAATGGCAGCACGGCTGCCTCGTGGCCAGCCCTTTTATTAGGGTGCTGGCCACGCCCCTAACTACCCGGATGGCTTCGTCCGGTGGGGGGGCCCCGCAAAGAGCGCGGCGGCCATTTTGGCGCCACGCTTCCATTGCAGGCGCACCCCCCCAATAATGGACTCAGAGACAAATGAAAGTGGATAACGGCATTGGGCCACATTTATTGATTCATGCCCTAGTCCGAATTATAAATTTCTATTGGTAAAACGACCAATCATAATTCTTAAGGCAAGCAGGCCGAAGTAACACTGGTAAGGTACCACCCAAAATTGCCAACGGCAATTGTTACAATGTATCTATTTGTATCAATTTGTTTGTTGACAACAAACAAATTGTTGACCGTAGTCAATATCTACCTAATGACCCCACCCTCTGACGTGTATCTGTAAAATCAGGGGGTGATTCCAGCTGTCTAGTGGTAACCATCACCCCCTCGCCTGGTTCGTCGTTGACCGGACAACGTTTAAACAACTTATGCCTATCTAGTATTGTCCAGTCAATTGCGAACCTGCCGGATACCTGTGGGTCATAAATGTTTACCTTACCAGTGCTACCCGCCACATGGGGAGGCTTCCCAAAAGGCTCACCGCCCCCCCCAAGACCGTCAGCTCGGTCGACAGGCCTGCTCGCCAATCACTCAGCAGGAGGTCCATACCTCCTCGCGACAGATGGACCCCATCCCCTGCGTAAAGCCCATAATTTTGCAGACTAATGGCCGGATGAGGACTGACCTGCCCCCAGCCCTTGGTCGAAAGGAATCGGGCCACCGCCCTGTTCACCATGCGCCTAGCGCGGTCCAAGGCCTGGAGGTCAAGGCCTCCCCTATAAGCGTGCCGTGGGACCATATCTGACCAAACAAGGGTTGTGGCGGGCCAAACGTAATGCAAGTAGGCGAGGTCACTGCAAATCGCATGCTTCAGTGATAAGCCAGTGACCTGTCCCAAATCATTACCCCCAAGGTGTATGATCAGGATGTCGGGCGGGTCAGCGTTCCGTGCCGAAAAGAGGAATGGCAAGAGCTCCCGCCACAACATCCCAGGCTTACCGTACCATGTGAGACTTGCGTATGCACCCAGTCCCAGTCGGGGTCCCCAATCTGTCGCTGCAGCGTAACGCGCTGCCCTGTGCACGTAGCTATGGCCCACCAGCCATACTGTCACCGGTGTAATACGACACCCAGGGTCTGTCAAGGAAAAAACAAGGAAGGAAGAGATATGTGGTAACTAAAAACGGTACTCACGGTGGGAGTGGGCGAACATAAAACTGGAAACACTGCGAGCCCCACCTCCCCATGCTGCGTATGTCAGCCCCGGAGTACCCATAAGCAGCTGCAGTAGAGGCCGCCCCAATTCTAAACGAATGGGTGCCGTAACGGGCCCCAGGGAGGCCCACCCTAGCCAGTGCCTTCCCAGTCACCTTCCAAAATTGAAATTTAGTGAGGGGAGACCCATCTTGGTGACAGAAAAACGGGCCATGGTGCGTGCCACGCAGTGCAAGGAACTCCTGTAGGGCACCAACCGGACAGATGTCTGCCAAGGAACATCGTAGCAGTCTTACACCACTGCCTACGCCGTGCTGATCTGTTTTAGAGGAGCGTATCCTCAACTGAGCCCAATCATTGCAAACATAGACATCTTCGAGTTCCAGTGCCCTATGACTTGCATCCGCCTTAGTCAGCATCACAAGCTCGCTGATGCGGAGCGCTCCAAAAAAGGCCACCGTTGTAGCCGCATGAAACAGGGCTGCCTCATACCTATCGAAACATAGGTCATGCCAGCCGCGTGCCAGTTGGGTAAGGACCCCCGGGGAAATTGGGTGGCGGTCGTCCAGGCTACGCCCACGTTCCCGCACCCACCCCTCCAAAACGTGTCTCACACAGAAATCAGCGGTACTGTCCGCATGACCTCCCACCTTGGCCATAAAAGCCAGTGCTGATAGCCTAGATGCTATGGTGCAGGGTGCCAGGCCCTGGGCGTGCAGGTAAACCATGAAACGAAGGAGGTGGGCCACAGGGATTGGCCAGGTATCTGGCAGTCGAGATTGGGTACAAAAAGTCTGAAAGGAAACCAACGCGTGGTGATACGCCTTACGCGTGCGTGGCGCCAGAGACATGCCGATCGCCCGGTTCACCTCTCCTTGCCAAAGGTCCATATCTCCGCCGGGAGTGGCGAGGGAAATTCCTCCGCATCCGGGGGCAAGGCACGGAACCGCGAGATCTGCAGGCGGGACAAAGCATCAGCAATATCATTATTCACCCCCGGGACATGCCTGGCCCTGAAAAGTACATTGAGGCGCAGGCTGCGCAATACAAACTGGCGCACGAGGTCCATGACCCTGGGAGATTTAGAGGTCTGTGAATTGACAATGTGGACAACGGCCGCGTTGTCACACCAGAAATGCACCACAGAGTTGGCCCACTCCTCACCCCATAGCATCAAGGCCCCCAGTATGGGAAAAATTCCAAATATGTGAGATCCCTCAGGCGACCCGTGCCTGACCAGGCTGGTGGCCATCCACCATATGCCCAGGTCACCGGCTTATCGCTCAAGCATGCGATTTGCGAGGACCTCGCCTACTTGCATTATGTCTGGCCTGCCACAACCCTGGTTTGGTCGGACATTATCCCGCGCCATTCTTATAGAGGGGGCGTTCACCTCCTGGCCCTTGACCGCGCTAGGCGCACGGTCAACAGGGTGGTGGCGCGGTTTCTTGCTGACAGGGCTTGGGGACGGGTCAGTCATCACCCCGCTATTAGCCTACAAAATTACGACTTGTACGCAGGGGATGGGGTCCATCTGTCGCGAGGAGGTATGGACCTCCTGTTGGGTGATTGGCGAGCAGGCCTGTTGACCGAGCTGACGGTCTGGGGGGGGGGCGTCAGGCCTTCTTTGAAGCCCCTCCGTGTGGCGGGTAGCACTGGTAAGGTAAACAGTATGACCCACAGGTATCCGGCAGGTTCGCAATTGACTGGACAACACTAGACAGGAATAAATTAGTTAAACGTTGTCCGGTCAACGACGAACCAGACGACGGGGTGATGGCGATAGCTAACCAGCATGCATCACCCCGTGATTTCACGGATACGCGTCAGAGGGTGGGGTCATGAGTTAGATATTGACTACGGTCAACAATTTGTTTGTTGTCAACAAACAAATTGATACAAATTGATACATTGTAACCAATTGTCGTTGGCAATTTTGGGGTGGTACCTTACCAGTGTTACTTCGGCCTGCTTGCCTTAAGAATTATGATTGGTCGTTTTACCAATACAAATTTATAATTCGGACTAGGGCATTGAATCAATAAATGTGGCCCGATGCTGTTATCCACTTTCAATGTTGTCTGTGTCCGTTATTGGGGGGTGCGCCTGCAAATAGGTACTACTTTGGTGGGAAGGTAAACAGCATTCCATTTACTCCAGTGTCTAGTCATGCCTGCCCATGTAAATGTCTGCAGGTGCAGACAGCACTGGCTCTTTGGCTATAAACAGGTATGAGCACTTAGGGTTACCATATTTCTATCCCCGCAAACCGGGACTGCGATGTGTAAAGGTAAAGGTTACCCTTGCTTGGAAGCCCATCGTATCCAACTCTAGGGTTCAGTGCTCATCTCTGTTTCAAAGCCGAAGAGCCAACATTGTCTGCTTCTGCAGACGTTTCTGTGGTCATGTGGCAGGCATGACTAGACATCGCAAACTCTAAGACCCCTCAGAATCCCCGACCAGGGGGGGGGGGCAGGCAGCCTCCATTGGTTTAAAATAAACTGTAGTCAAGAGGCTGTTCCCTTATTTTTGAAAAAACTTTTCTTGGGCCACTCTTGAAATTGCCTTTCCTTTCCTGAGGTCACCCCTACACCCTACCCTTCACACACACACACACACACACACACACACACAAATTGAGTTGGATGCACCTTCAAACCCCACACGAGAATCCTTTGGAAGAAATAGGTCTGGAATGGAAATGCAGCCCCTGGAAGGAGAAAAGGAAGAGGTCCTTTGTTAAATGCATAGCTACGGAGGATTCCTTCTTCACATGACTGCAAAGGGTAAAATGCATAGAGTCAGCATTCCTAGACAGGAAGGGAACACTGGATAGGAAGTGAGAGACAACAGTGTTCCCTTCCTCTCTAGGAATGCTGACTCTATGCATTTAACTTTTTGCAGTCATGTGAAGATGGAATCCTCCGTAGCTTTTTACATATTTTTATTTGAACCGGGATTTTCACATGTTTCTCCTTGAACCGGACGGGACAGCTTGAATCTGTGAAAATCATGGAAAAATGGGACTTATGGCAACCCTATGAGCACTGAACCCCAGAGTCAGATATGACTGGCTTTCGAGCAAGGGTGACCTTTACCCCTATATTGCAAGCACTTGGAGGAGTCATTCATACAAGCAACCCTTGTGTTAATATTTTCACTGCTTCTTAAAGAAAAAGGATGCGGGTTTATGCATATTGTGAAAATTGATAATGAAAATAGCAATCCTGACTTTCTTTCATCTGGAAGCTTGAAAATTCCTCACTGAGATGTGTCACTGAGTTAAGACAGAACAAACAGATTAGCAACTATTAGTTATATCCCTGCTCCAGACACTTTTGGATGAAGTTGTTGGGTTTTCCAGCTGTTGCGTTTTCCAACAGTATTCCTTGCCAAGCTGGGAATGAAATGGCATCCTCTGGGATCAACTTTGAAAGAAAAACAAGAGAAAACACAACTCTGTTTATTGCCTTACATCCGCCTTGCTATGGAGTGCCATTAGGGACACACCAAGCCAAGTTGAGGTGACAAAGGATTGAGGTGGAAGTGGTGGTTGAAGCGAAGGAGCAGGCCAGATCGAGCCCACGGGCCGTAGGTTGAGGATCCCTGCCTTGGACCCTCTAGCATCTTTTAGCAGTGATGGCCATGATGTTGTATTAAATAGGCTGGCTGGGAGGGTACTGTGATAAGAAAGATAGAGAGAGAGAGAGGAAGAAAAGGAAGACACAATTTAGATCAGGCCCATTGATTTTTCCTCCTCACCTTGTTCTAGCATTTTCTAAAGTATAGCAACTTAGTTTCTAAGGACAGAACAATTCAGAAGAGGCAACACGTAGCTTGCATAGATTTTTTAAACTCTGTATTCTTGTTGGCAGCACATCCCTCAAACATTTGCTGGTAAGTTGCTTCGATGAACTTTAAGATCAACTTTTAAAATGGGAAGAAGACCAGATTTTTAATCAATGTGACTACCTGGCATGGACAAATGAAAGACAATGCCATCTCTTGATTTCTTTTTTTCTGATCATATCCTTGAACTGTCATTATATGTATTCGTCTAAAAGATGAGACAAGTGAATGATATTGAAGAAAAAGAAGAGGTGGTGATGATGGAGGGCTCTTGTTCTCTGACAATATAACATGACATCCTGTGGCATTAGCTATAGAAATGTTTAAATCATATATTTAAAAGGGAAAGAACCAAAAGGTGGGATATAATAGATAGGAAAATAGTCATTCAATCTATAGTTGCCACTAAGTATATGAAACTCCTTCACACTAAATCAGACAGTAGCCCCTTGTAGAAAAATACTGTATTATTTCATAAAATATTGTGCAAGGATCTTCTCTAGATTGACTGCCTAAAATGCTTTTAATTTGAAACTGAACTCTGAGAACTCTAGCCTCTTTCACACGTGAAAGTGAGGGTGTGAGCTCCTTTTTCCAGATCAAGCACAAGATTTCAGCAGATATGTTGCTCTCTCCTCCTCTTTTCTTTTAAAAAGCAAACTAATATGATCATGCTGGTAAAAAGCAGCAATGACTTAAAATAGCTTCTAATGTGTAGGAATCGGGGCCGCTGAGGGCCGGAGGTCCCGGAGGAGACTGATCAAGAAACGATACGAGGCAGTATGGAGCGAGATCAGATCAGTAGTTTATTGAGGGAAAACTTCAGCATATATAGAAGAAAAGCGCAACGGTGGCAAAACCGTCATCTGACAGAAATCACATCACCTATTTGCTCAGGTTAATGAGGAATCTCTCTAAGGGAAGTTAATTAACCCGGACAAACATTGACAGCGAAAACACCATTGTCTAAAGCTTAGACTGGGGTAAACATGACTTCTTGTTTGCATCTGGGATAAGGCTGAGACTCGGAGATGAGGGATTACTCTAATGGGTAACTGAGTCTGGAGAAATGCTCTCTCAGCGGAACAGCTGGTCAGGTCAAGGAATTGGGTGAATCAAACCCTATCATTTATCCACCCCCCCCTTAATTTCTCTGGCTGCAGAAACCACGGCCGGGAGCCTTCTCACCTAAGTGGCCTCTGCAAGGGCTGTTTCCATGCCAGATGGGCATGGGGAATCCATATTTCCCCTTTCTGTTTTATTTAAGAACCTGACCGGCAACTCTGCGCAAGAGAGGCATCAGCTGATGATCGGGAATGACGCTTCGGGGTTTCTTCTTGGGGCGGCACTTCGATATCAGTGAGGGAATACATTGTGCAAAGCAGCACACCGCTATGCCTAGTATAATCACCCCCACAACCACTTTGAGTACCGTCTGAAGCCACCCCCACGAGATCCACGACCACATCCAGTTCCACAATGAACTCCACCAAGTTCCCCATGCAGAACCTTCTCTTATGCCCTCGACTATGGTGTGGAGGGCCGTGAGCTGACTCTGTACCTTGCGGGAGTTATCAGTAAGGTTGAAGCAACACATACCGTGGAAAGATTCGCAACCCAAATGATGAAGCAATAAGAGGTAGTCTATAGCCGCTCGATTGTCAAGTATGGCATGGCGAAGCTCTGCCTGCTCCTGGTTGAGCAGCGCTATCGCCGAGGAGGTATGGTTAATGGCTTTAGCTAATCCGCAAGCCAATCGACTAATCCTCCGAGCGTTGCCGACGGCCAAGCCTGGCACGCCAATTATGCTGACCGCTAATGAGACATACTCGGCTGGACTCATGACTCTAAAGCTGCTCTCACATGAGCTGTCTAACTGGGTGGTGCGAGTGTGTCGTATGGGTGCAGAGACATGTGTAACATTTGTGCTTGGGGTAACCATATCCTTAGTAGGGAGTAACAGTGTCAAGCGACTGATACAACAAGTAGCATCTGATACATTTGCAGGAATGTAGTTCCACGTGTACTGATTACATGTAAATAACCAACCAGACGGTAACGTAACATGAGCATACATTGAACCAAGTTTCACTGGGTTATTACAAGTCCAATTGCCACTGCCGACGTAGAGGCAGCGGCGCCGGGTTTGACCGACTGCGGAGCAGCCGGTCATTCGAGCACAAGTAGAGTTCGGGCTGACCGCCACTCGAGGAGTGTGGAGAGTGGCTGCATCAGCCGGCAAAGTCATGGTTAGCCGCATCTCCCAGCGAGCATATTCTGAAGAAGCCGCTGGGTTATACGGACTGAAAATCTTCTTCACAAGCCAATCCCCATCCCTGGGGTATGCGCCTGGAGAATGGCACACTGGGATGAGGCAGGTGCTCAAGATAGAGGCAGAACCAATGTCCTGTCTCAGGCAAAAATCGGACTGGTTGACGAGGCCCGCCAACCTTTCCCAAATGTTGTACTGCATCCTGGCAGAGAGGTCTCCGCCGGGCAACAAATCGTTGGCCTTTAACGGGGTGGCCTGAACGCCTCCCCCCGCAAGTAGGGAGAGGATCAGGATGATGGTGACTGCCATGGGGTTGGCATGAATCTGGGCAAAGACTGCAGCCACGAGGTTCTCCGGTGTCGGCTCCCTCTCCTCGCGCTGGATGGCATCCTGGGCCTCATGGCAAAGGGCCTTGACCATCCCCCAGGTGATCTTCGGCGCTGTCATCTGCGACCGGATCCTCTCGGTCAGGGTGAGGTCCTCCATCTCCGGGATTGGACTCGGGTCGGCCTGGGTCCACGCCATGTGGTTCCAAGTGAGGCTTGACACACCGAGCTGGAATCCAGACGACACCTGTAGGAGACATAACTGCAGCATACCCTCTTCCCCAGGTTATGAGTGGCGCCGGGCCCCTCCAAGAAGGGTCCGGTGGCACCCGGTATCGGACCATCGGTCACGGGAGAGCTTCCAAACGGCGGAGTACTTCTCCTGCGGCGTACAATCCGAAAAAACATTAAGGTGATTGTATGTGAACAATACCTTATTCAGGCAATGCTGTGCCTGGCCCTGTGACTTGGGGAGGGCTGGTGGCTCCCCCCTTTCTGTTTGTTTGTCAATATAGGACTTGAGCGTCCGATTGACCCGTTCCACAATCGCTTGCCCCTGCGGATTGTAAGGAACGCCAAAAGTATGCTTAATATCCCAAGTGGCCATGAAGGCGGCCAGCTGCCTAGAGCAGTAGGCCGGGCCGTTATCGGTTTTAACGTGCCGTGGTTTGCCCATGGCCGCAATGCAGGAAAGGAGGTGCTGCTCCACGTGGGAAGCAGTTTCCCCTTTCTGCGCCGTTGCCCAAACGAATTGTGAAAAAGTGTCAATGCAGACGTGCATGTACTGCCATCTGCCAAACTGCGGGACATGCGTGACATCCATCTGCCACACCTGGTTAGCCTCTGTCCCTCGTGGGTTGACCCCCCACGAAGGCCCCCCCGGTGCCCCTGCACAATGCTGGCAAGAGCGAACTATGCCTTGGGCTTGAGAGAGTGGCAGATTAAACTGTCTGGCGAGCGCTTTGGCATTTTGGTGAAAAAAGGCATGGCTCTGAATTGGAGTAGTAAAAACACCCAACACTGAACGTTGCTGAACTTCCTTTGCCGCCGCATCCGCTCTGCTATTGCCCATGGAAATCGGACCCGGGAGGTCCTGATGACTGCGGATGTGGGCAATATAGAGCGGCTCCGTGCAGTTTCGCAAATGAAACTGAGCAGTGAGAAACAGGCTAAGCAAATTCTTGTCTATCGCGGGAGTGATGTATGCTCCCGGTAGACTGTGAAGCAAATTCCTGACATACTGACTGTCTGTAATGATGTTTAAATGTTCCTTGGCGAAGGTGCGCAAGGCAAGGTTCACCGCTGCCAACTCCGCCCGCTGCGTGGACTTTTGTGGAAGAGTTAACAGCGTGCGCCAAGCTTGGCCCTCCTGCCAAGTCAAGACACCATATGTGCGACCACCATCAGTAAAAACTGTCCTGGCCCCCTGAAGTGGAACCAGCGAAAGCAATTCGAACAAGCTGACTGTCTGCGTTTGGAGTGAGACAAGTCTGGGGTCCTTTGGCAAGTGGTATGCCAAGCATCCGGTGAATCCCTCCAAAGCTATTGGAAGCGAGTCACCGAGCTGCATCAATTGCTGAATCTGTTCCTTGGTGAATGGGACTACAATTTTGGCTAAATCGTGCCCTGAAATGTCCCTAGGTCTCAGCCTTCCGCGGTAAACCACCGCGGAGACCAACTCTTGGGGAGGAACGATGTTCCGGGAAGAGGTGTTCGGCAAGTACACCCATTCCACGATACTCGCTCCTTTCTCGGCATCTACTCCGAGCACTCCAGTGAACATGGATCCTGCCTGTACGATGTACAAATTCAGGATCGGAGCATATGGCCCTGGGGTAATCCTATCTACCCACCTCTGGCTGAGAACCTGGTTGGCTTTCTCGAGAGCCAAACGCGCTTCTCGAGAAATGTGTATCCGGTCTGCCGGCTGCTTACCTAGAGTTAGCAGCGAGAAGATCCGTATCCAATCGGAAATACGGTCTGGCCCAATTAATATTACCCAGAACTTGCTGCAATTCTACAAGGGTGACTAAGTCCTGTAAATTGATCTGAGGCAAAACTGGTGCTGCGAAAGAGCGGAGAAGCCGATGACCCAAGTATGAGAAGGGCTCGGTTCTCTGCACCTTCTCTGGGGCAATGAGTAAACCTTTGTCCCCCAGGCTGGCCTGGAGGTCAGAAAACATTTCGCTGCCGAGTTGCGGCACCACGACCAAGATGTCATCCATGAAATGGCAAACTAAGGCTTTAGGGTAAAGGCTTCGGAACTTTGCCAGTGCGTTGTGAACATAAATTTGGCACAGGGTGGGCGAATTGAGCATGCCCTGTCGCAAAAATTTCCACACGTAACGCTGCGTGGGCTCACTGTGGTTCACAACCGGCACCGTAAAGGCAAACCTTTCCCGGTCCCTGGGGTCTAAGGGGATTGTATAAAAGCAATCCTTGAGATCTACAACTAGGATCTCCCACCCCTCGGGAATCATATTAGGATTTGGGATGCCGCATTGAAGCAGACCCATTGGCTGTATGCATTTATTGATCTCCCTGAGATCGTGGAGGAGTCGCCACTTCCCCGACTTCTTTTTAATGACAAAAATTGGCGAATTCCAGGGACTCGTGGACTGTTCTATATGTCCTGCGTCTAGCTGTTCTTTCACCAGCTGCTTGAGGGCAACTAGTTTCTCTCCTACAACCGGCCATTGTTCTACCCAGACCGGCGTATCGGTGAGCCACTTAAGTGGCAACGCCATTACCCGAAGGTAAGCGTAGCACCGTACTGCTGTAAGATGTCTCGCCCCCAAAGGTTGATGTGCACGTCAAGAATGTGCGGCCGAATTACCTCCGTGCCTTCAGCCCTTGGGATTGTGACTTCCACCCACTCCCGGCTCCTAAACGCTTCCTGAATGCCGCCTACCCCCCACACGTCGGAGACCGGATCAATGGCCCACTCCCTTGGCCACTGGCCTCTGCTTATCACGCTCACATCCGCTCTGGTATCGAGTAACCCTGAGAACGGTCTTTTGTTCAAAAATACCTCGATAACGGGGCGCTGTTTCCACTCAATGTTGGTCTCCACTGTCGCTAAGACCTGGTATCCTTGTACTGCCTCACTGGCGCTCGAGCGGTCCTCTGACCGGGACTCGGAGCTGTCACTGAGCCTTCCCTGGCTATCTGCTGGCGAGTGACAAGGAACCATGATCAGTTGCGCTAAGGTGTCTCCTTTGTGAATTGTTTGGGGCAAGTGAGTCCAAAGCTGAACCTGGAGAACGCCTGAAAAATTCGAGTCAACGACTCCTGGAATTACAAGAATTCCGCGTGCTCCAGCTACACTACGGGGCAAAACTAAACCTATAAAGCCCTTGGGCAGTGGACCCATGTACTGGGAGTCCACCAGATAGACTGTGCCTGGCAGGTCGCATGTAACGTCTGCCTGACACGTCAAATCTAGCCCTGTGCTACCCTTGGGGCTGGCCTGTGCCCTCGCAATGCCTGGGGTGTGACTGGGATCTAGTCTAGCTCTGGTGAGCTCTGAATGAGGGAAGCCTCTGTTTGGACCGGGGCCAGAGACATGCCCGCGTTCCGGTTTCCCGAACTCAGGCAGTCTCGGGCCCAATGGTAGCCTTTCTTGCACTTCGGACAGAGGGTGTTTGGAGCCTTGGAACGGCCGGACTTTTGTCCGCCTCCCTTGGATCGGCACTCCCTAGCGAAGTGACCGACCTTGCCACAATTGTGACATGCTCCTTGGGTCTTTCCTTTCTACCCCCTTGCACCGCTGCCGCTAGCAAACCCATCTTATAGGATTCTGTGCCAACGTCGGCGCAAGCTCTAATCATGTCCGTAAGGGTCAAGTCAGGACGGTTGCCCAGGGACTGCAAGATTTTACGGCAGTCTAAATTGGCATTGTCCTTGGCTAACTTCATCATGAGCTCTTGTTGGGCCTGTTCATTGTCAATCTGTCTGCTAATCGCTTCCTCCAAATGATTAATGAAGTCCATATAGGGTTCCTGGGCTCCTTGCTTAATAGCGGTGTAATTCTTAGCCGCTTTGCCAGTTGCTGGGACCTTGAAAAACGCCCTAAAGGCAGCCTCGGCCGACATCTGGAGAGTGGCGAGAGGCAAGTTGATCTGGGCATCGATGGGCTCGAAGGCACCTGAACCATATAGCTGGTCAGGAAGTACTGCGCCTCCCATCCTGGTAGCCCTTGTCTGAGCCTCAAGGCGAAACTCGCTGTCCCAAATTAAATACTGGCTAGGGGTGAGCATCATCCGCATGACGGCTTTCCAGTCATGGGGAATGAACATGGTGTTTTCGCACACTTGCTGAAGCGTGCCCCTAGTAAAACGACTTTGGAGCCCAGTTTCTGAAATGGCTTTCCGTATAGCCATGAGAAGCTTATACGGGACTGGCGTGTGAATTATCTGCTGGGCCCCCGTAAGGGCATCCATCTCCATGCGGATTGGGCATATCTGACTAAGCTCAGCTAGTTCTTCTGCTGGCAAATCCCCCTTCCTGATTTCCTCTTCAATTGCACGCTGAAGGGGACTCTTGGTAACTCGGGAACCCGTTGCTGTCAGAGAAGCGCCTGCGCTCCTCATTCCTTGCATTCCGTCGGTGACGTCTGCAGCTGTCACCGAGGGAAAGTTCCCTACGCTACTGTGCCTAAACTGGAGTGACGGATAGAGCGCCGTAGGCGCCGTTGGCTCGGCTGGTGTGGCTGGCAGATTTGGGGGTTCTTTGGCCTCTATCCGGACTGGCTCTATCTCCGCTAAGAGCTTCCTGCACTTACTCCATGTGCGAATTATGCCTCTCGGAGCTTTCGGGGGTTGCTGAATGCAGTCTCCTATCTGATCCCAGAGCTCGAGGGTTAACGTACCTACTTCTGGGTAAAGCAGGCAGTGTTCCCCCAGGTACACCAAAAGTCTCGCTAGCTCTCCGCTGTGAAAACGCAACTTAAACACCCTGGCCAGGATTCTGAACTCTCCCTCACGAGTTCTTTGGCTAGTGGATGGACGCTGTCGCTGAGGACAGGTCCCCATATTACCTGCGATGGGTCCTCCGAAGTTTCCTCCTCGGGACAAGTCGACGCATCTTTGGGCAAGTAATAGGTTCTGGCGATGATTCTCTGGGTAGAGCTTGGAGCGTGGACTGCGGCCACGGGCCCTCGGTGGCCACTGCGCTGTCAGGGGTTCACAGCAGACCCTGAGCGGAACGCGTTTTTCCGTAACCTGCAAGCCGCCGCGAAAGCCGGGAGCAAGCTGTAGAAAGCCTCTTGGACTGCCTCACCGCAGGCCGTCCCTCCGATCGGCTGGCAACCGACCAGAACGCCACGCTGTCCTCCGGGATGGTCGGACACGGTTCAAGCGCAGAACCGGACCGTGCGATCGCTTACTCTGAGGTAGACCGCTCTACTCATGAGTACATCACGTCGGGGTCACCAGATGTAGGAATCGGGGCCGCTGAGGGCCGGAGGTCCCGGAGGAGACTGATCAAGAAACGATACGAGGCAGTATAGAGCGAGATCAGATCAGTAGTTTATTGAGGGAAAACTTCAGCATATATAGAAGAAAAGCGCAACGGTGGCAAAACCGTCATCTGACAGAAATCACATCACCTATTTGCTCAGGTTAATGAGGAATCTCTCTAAGGGAAGTTAATTAACCCGGACAAACATTGACAGCGAAAACACCATTGTCTAAAGCTTAGACTGGGGTAAACATGACTTCTTGTTTGCATCTGGGATAAGGCTGAGACTCGGAGATGAGGGATTACTCTAATGGGTAACTGAGTCTGGAGAAATGCTCTCTCAGCGGAACAGCTGGTCAGGTCAAGGAATTGGGTGAATCAAACCCTATCATTTATCCACCCCCCTTAATTTCTCTGCCCGCAGAAACCACGGCCGGGAGCCTTCTCACCTAAGTGGCCTCTGCAAGGGCCGTTTCCATGCCAGATGGGCATGGGGAATCCATACTAATGAAAGCAAAGAAGAAAATACCAAAGCAGGACTGCAGTTGAGCACCAAGAAGAGAAAAGTTATGACTACAAATGAATTATACAAACTTAACATTGGCAATGAGTAACTTAAAACAGTGAAAGCTTTTTGGATGTTTTCATTAAATTATCAACCCAAAGAGGGACTGCAGCCAAGAAATTTGTAGGAGGTTGAGACTCAGAAGGGCAGCAATGAAGGAATTAGAATAAGATCCTCAAGAGTAAGTGTCATTGGAGATCAAGACCAGCATAATTTAATCTTTTGTATTCCCGATCACCATGTATGGATGTGACAACTGGGCAGTAAATAAGTCTTATTAGAAAAATGTTGCTGGAGGAGAGGATTGTGGGTATCTTGGACATTGAGAAGCGACGCGTGGCGGCAAGGAATATGGCCGCCGCGTGCTTTGCTGGCCCCGCCCCTTAGACCCAGGCACTTTAGCCAAGTGGGGGGGGGGCTCGTCACACCCTCGCCGGCATTTTAACTGATTGGCTGGGCCAAGGGCGCGTTTGCCTCTTTTGCCCAGTCGATCGAGGTGAGCGGCGCTCGAGCGGCCCTTCATGCGGTGCTTGCCGCACATCACTGCTCGAGCACGGATACCCTGATGGCCGATTGGGGTGGCGGCGCTTGGGCAGCCTTCCAGGCGGCGCTTGCCGCGCATCGCCCCTCTAGCAGGGTTTGCTCGTTGTTAGACTGGCTGGCAGGAGAGCACTTTGGCCTGCCTTGCCCACACGATCGGGGCTGGTGTCCAGGCGGCCTTTCGGGCCACCCTTCGAGGGGGAACACCTGGCGGTGGTTCGGCTGGCCAGGGGGTGCTTCAGCCTCCCTGCCCCAGTTGACCCAGGTAGCGGCGCTCAGGCCGACTTTCGGGCGGCGCTTGCCATGCATCAACACCCAAGCGGGGATTGGCCTGCGGTGTTTGACCGCGCCTAGGTTAAAAGGGGCTGCACCATCAGCTCGACCGTAGCCCATTGCCGAGTTTGCTGCTGGCTGTTTTACTGGCGGGCCTGCCCCTCGGGGTTGCTGTTCCCCCTACTACCGGACAACATGCCTCCGAATTTGTGCCAAAATGGCGCCTAAGAAGCTGGCCTCCCAAATCGCAGGCAGGCTACCAGGATGTCGCCCTCGGCCTTTTTGACTGGTGGGCACCCACCAGCAGGATCCACTCCAGTACCAGGACCCCCACCGGGCACAGGCCGGTCGCACCCAGCAACCGGGCACCCCCAACAGCAGGGCCACGGTCAGACCCGGGCATGCCTGGGGCACGGTCCACCCCACTGGGCCTTTGCTGGGCCCAGTCACTCCTCAGCCTGTTATACCTCCTGGCCCTACCACAGGGGTTGGGCCTCCTGGGCATTAACTTGCATAGAGGCCTTGCCTGTGAACCCAGGCACCTGGTAGCTCATATCACTGCTCCAGGGCATGCTGCAGGCCTTGACTCGCTCCAGCCACATGCAGGTCAGCCAGGTAGTCAGCTTTCCAACTGGTGAGTATGCAAGTCAAGTAAGCACACACTACAAGGGTTCCTGGCCTTCCAATGGCCTTGGCTGCAGCAGTTGGCTCTGGCGTTTCATCTTATGGCTCACTGCTACCGGCCCCAAGTGTTAATCCTTGGCGTGCGCCTTATTCTCTCGTACCACCTGGTTACAATTGCCGGCCTTAATGTCTTTGGTGACAAACATGATTTGGCTTTACTCCAGATGAAATCATGAGTATCCAGTGATTTTTAGACCTGGAAGAGTTGCCAATAAATTGTGACTACCTCTTTCTGTCTCAGTCATGGGTACATGTGTATCTGGGGCATGTCTGTGGGTACGTACTGTTTGTCATTGAGGATGACTGTTTCAATTTCGACAATGACTTTGCTTAGAGGCAGTAGTGAATGATTTATAATGGAGCATACATTAACTGTCCGATAGTTTGACTGAGTCTTTTTGCCAAGGGATGGGAGTAGCTACTGATATCTGACAATACAGTTATGTATTGAACACAATGACTCTGTTCCTACACCCTTCTGCTTATTTCAAAAAAAAAGAAAACCTCTGTAATAAATACATAGATTTGTCCCTCACCTCACTAACATATGCAGTAAGATAGCTTCATTCACATTTTCCTGCAGCCGTGTGCATCTGCATAGGGAGCATGCATATTATCAGTAAATGTGAATGGCACCTCTTGAGACTCTATGAAAATTGGGAAAAGGATTCCCATTTGGGTGGGCTACTGAGTCCTCTCACCTACCGAATGCTTCATACCAGGTTTAATTTATGCCTTTTCCCTTGTTACATGTGATATAAAAGTATTACCACCTATATTCTTCAAATGATTTGTAATATTAGACTTTGTATTGCTGGGATTCCAATATTCTCTTGATAGGGCCATGCCTTTCGGCTGTCCTGTATCCTGCTCAGCCTTTGAACGCTTTAGTTCTTTCCTTCACTGGGCATTTGTTCGATGGTCCGGGGCACCCAACGTGCCTCATTATTTGGATAATTTTGTTTGGCGGAAGGCACGGCTCCGGAACATGTGAACAACTGCTGGTTACTTTCCAAGAGCTCATGGCTGAGATGGGAGTACCATTAACCCCTGGGGAGACTGAGGGCCCAGCCACTATGCTAATATTTTGGGATAGAAATTGACACCATAGCACAGACGTCCAGGTTACCTACGGATAAGGTTGTCCGTATCTCGGACACGACCTTGGCCACATTGGCTGAGTGCTAGGTTTCGCCCCATGACCTGCAGGTGCTTCAGGTATATCTCAACTTTGCTTATTGGATTATTACTCCCAGCCAGGCTTTTGCCTGGTGCCTGCACGATGCTATGGTAGTCTTATCACAGAAGTACCACAGAGTCTGGCCCGCAAAGGGTATGAGGGCTACGTCCGGGTCCGGCTCGCATTCCTGGCCAACTTCAAATGGGTTTCCTTTTGGTTCACTGAACTGTCCATCACACCTAAATTTTATTTTCAGTCCGATGTGCCTGGGCCATCGTGGTACGGCATTTATTTCGATGGCCGATGGCGTTTTGGACAGTGGCCTGTAGCATGGCAGGGCACTGAATTACACAGGGACTTAATGTTTTTAGATTTTTTTCCCGTCCTGGGTGCCCTTATGTTGTGGGGACACATTTGGGAGACTTCTGTGGTCCACTCCTGGTGCGATAATGCTGCTGCAGTGCGCATTGCTAATGCCTACACATCTCGTTCGCCCGGGGTAATGGCCCTGGCATATCGGTTTGGGTTGCGCTCTCTGTGCCTTAATGTTCTTTTTAAGGCTAGGCATGTTCTGGGCATTGATACCAATATTGCTGATGCTTTATTCTGCCTGCAGATTGCCCGGCTTCCGGCTGTAGCACCAGAAGCCTAGGAGCTTCCCCTCCATTCTCGAACGAGATATGGACATTTGGTGAGGAGAAGTGAGCCGGGACGTTGGCTTGTCCCTGGCCAGCCGCACCCATAAGGTGTATCAACAGACTTACCAGACCTTTCTCACATTCCATCATAATGTGCCCCTGCCTGACTCGTGGCCTGCCCCGGTTGATCATGTACTTCAATACATGTACACTTGTTCAGTTCTGGACTGGCTGCTCGTACCATCGGTGGGCACCGTCCGCTTTGGCTTTTGCCGCTAGGGTCTGTGGTTACCAGGACACAATGGGAGATTTCTGTATCCACAGGGTCTTGGAGGGTTGGGTTCGTGAACGAGGCCCTTGCCCTGACATGCAGCAACCGGTATCCCCGACGCTTCTTTGTGCCTGGCCAAGGCTTGGCCAGCCCTTTTCTATAACCGGTTTCAGGCGCCCCCACCTTTTTAATGCTGCCACCACGGTAGCCTTTTTGGGGGCTTTCAGGGTTAGAGAATTGGTTGCCATCCCACGTAATGACAGATCACGTAGGACCCTGTAGCCGTCTGATGTCTTGCTCTCTCATGAGTCGGTCCATTGACTGTCTGGTGTTCCAAGGTCATACAGCAGGGCAGGGGTAGTACTGTCACTCTGCTTAGTTGCAGCACTCGGGCGACCTGCCCAGTATTTGCCTTGACACCCTTTTTGGCTGTCCGCGGCACAACCCAGGGTTCCCTCTTTTGCCACCAGGACAGGTTCCCTTGACAAAATACCAGTTTTGGAGGGTAACAGGGGCAGCCCTGTCCGATTTGGGCTTCCAAGAGCACGTTGTGGGAACCATTCATTTCGTATCGGTGCGGCATCGACGGCTGCGGGTTTTGGGTGCTCGGATGATCTCATCTGTAGGATGGGCCGGTGGGGATCTGCTCGCTTTCATTCGTATGCTCGCCCCATGTCACATTGAGCACCTTGCTGGCACTTGTCCTTCTGTTCTTTTTCAGCTCCCGAGCCCTTGGATGCACTGGTACGACTGTGGCTCATTGGCCACAGTTCTAATTTGGGCCACCCATTACGCTGCTTCGTCTACATGGGGCACGCACCTTGAGCTTCGCACCATAACGCATCTGAGGTGGTATGGATTTCTGTGGGAGGTGGCATGAGCCAATCCACAGTCATTTTTCCGGGGAGGAATTGATCCTCGTTGCATCGACCGGGCCTGGCGGTCTGTCAACCAGGCATTGGCCCGATATTTTGCCGACATTGGCCCGGTTCAGATTATTTGGTCTCAGATCATTTCACGGTCAATTTTCTGCGGAGGAATTTTGCTGAACATGGTTCTGTCTGGAGTATATGGTCTCAGATCATTCCACTGTCATTTTTCTGGGGAAGAATTGATCCTCGTCACAACAACCAGGCCCGGTGATCTTTTAACTGGGCATTGGCCCGATATTTTGTCGAACATGGTTTGGGCCGGACTGTATGGCCTCAGATCATTCCACGGTCAGTTTCCTGGGAAGGAATTGATCCTCGTCGAATAGACCGGGCCCGGCGGTATGTTAATCAGGCATTGGCCCAATATTTTGCCGAACATGGTTTGGTCCAGATTATATGGTCTCAAATCATTCCGGTCATTCTTCCGGGGAGGAATTGATCCTTGCCACATCAACCAGGCCTGGCGATCTGTTAACTGGGCATTGGCCCAATATTTTTATGAACATGGTTCAGTTTATACAGTCTCAGATCATTCCACGGTCATTTTTCCAGTGAGGAATTGTTCCTCATCGCATCGACCAGGCCTGGTGGTCCGTAACCAGGCATTGGCCCGATATTTTGATGAACATAGTTTGGGGACCATGGTCCAACAACCATGATCCGTATGCAGGATGCCAGTTTGTACCGCAGAGATGGAGTGCCCTCTCTGCACTAGGCATTTGTCCTCTTCTTTTTTGGCGGCATGGCAAGTGGGCCTGGTGACTGCGCTGGTGGTCAGGGGGGGTCAGTGAGCCATGGTAGACTCCTCCCCGTGTGGCGGCTAGCACTGGTAAGGAGAAAGTGGATGACCCATAGGAATCCGGCAGGTATGCAGTTGGTTGGCCACCTGAAGGACAAGGTAGAGGGAAACTTGGGCTGGCCAATTAAAGGCGGACCATTAACAAGGTGATGCTGTGCTCAAGACAGCCTGCAAAACCTTGAGATTTTGCCGGATGTACGTCAGAAGCTGGAGTCAACAAGTAGCATTCTGACTGGGGTCAACAATTTATTTAATTAAGTAAACAAATTGATACAATGTAGCTAATTAAGATTTGGAAATGTCATCTAGTCCTTACCAGTGCTATTTCAGCCCATTTTCCCTTAACAGTAGTTAAGAAAAGTTGAAAGTGTAAGTTAATAAAGTGGCCCAATTTTAAATCCATCATAAGTGTCCGTCTCGTTATTGGGGAATGGATCCGGCAAGGGATGCGCGGCAGCAAGGAATATGGCCGCTGCATGCTTTGCAGGCCCTGCCCCTTAGAGCCGGGCACTTTAGCTGAGTGGGGGGGGGGAGCGGAGTCAAGCTCCCCTTTAAAAGGGGAGGCTCCGCACACCCTCGCCGGCATTTTAACCGATCGGCTGGGCCAAGGGCGCGTTTGCCCTCCACCCCCTCCCTAGGTGACAGTGTGACTACTTGTGGTCGCTTCAGGGCCAGATGGGAATTTTTGCTCGAACCTGCTTTGGCCCCTTGGTTCTTGTTGTTTTCGCCCATCCCACACTGTTGCTGATGGTTGAGCTATGGGGTAGCAAAATTTTTGTTGTTATTCTACAGGTCACTTTGGTGGCTAGCACTGGTAAGGAGAAAGTGGATGACTCATAGGAATCCGGCAGGTACGCAGTTGGTTGGCCACCTGAAGGATAAGGTAGAGGGAAACTTGGGCTGGCCAATCAAAGGTGGACCATGAACAAGGTAATGCTATGCTCAAGACAGCCTGCAAAACCTTGAGATTTTGCCAGATGTACTGTAGAAATCTGATCCATGTAAAGATAATCAGCCTCATCTAACAGAGCAGTTTATAGCCCCAGATAAACAGAGGAAGAGTGAAAACCTAACGAAGTCCAGCTTCATTAGGCAGAGTAAGAAGGGAAAAGAGATAGAGAGAAAGCACACTGCAGTCTTGGCTGAACAAAGGATAATAATGGCTTCTCTTTATTCAAGCAGAGTATATCAGAAACGAAACTTAAGCTACATAGCCAATCAGAATGTCAGAACCCAAATAAGGAGAATACTTTTTCACTATTCTACGCATGCCCACAATCAAGCGTTGTCTCTCAGTAAGCAAAGAGGCCTTTGTTTACAATATGTTTAGGAAGACAGGCAAGACAGAAACCAGATACATTCCTACATGTCCTCCTTTTTCATTTAAATTTGAGAGAGGGACGGCTAATCATACCCCTGCATGTCATCATACTCCATAACTACTCCTCCATATACATCATCACTGTCCTCCTGGACATCGTACCCCTCCTGACTCATGGTATCTTGTTCCGGAGGATGATACCTCATTGAGTACAATTGCCGTCGTGCAAAACCCGATGTCTCCCTTCTACGCAGTGGACATGTGTTACACATAGAAATAAGATTAGGAATACAATAAATGCAAAAACACAAAGGTAAAAGGCAGATAATAATAATGAACCCATAAAAGAACACTTGTCTAAGGACAGACAAATCAGGCAACCAAGAAGTCACCCAATCAAAGAGATTAACATCAGTGCGTACATTGTTAGTAATGCTCTCCTGTAAATTCTGAAGTTCTTTCTCAATAGTATTATTCAGATCCTGGAATTTTACCCGACATCCCTGGTTCCCGACCAGTTTACAAAATCCTCCGGATTTTGCTAACAGGTAATCTATGGCCAGTCTGTAAGGTAAAATAACCCAATGCTGCACATTGATATTGTCCTGGATGGAAATTCGTGGCAACTCCATTAAAAAAGAACCACATGTTGGGATCCTTAATTTGCCATCCATTGCAAATTGAACCACTATCTATAGCAGAATAATCAGGAGTAAACATAGGAAACACATCATATATATCTTCAATAGTAGTGTTAAACAAGGTATAATTAAGCTTATAAGAACTGTTATAACTACCCCATAACCAAAAATAATCATCACAACCCGTATAATTGCCTACATTCCGCAAAACCCGTTTTGCTTGAGTCCAGTACTTCCATTTACTATTCCAGACTCCAGAACTATGACAGCAGAAACAAAGTCCTTTAGTGTATTTCTTGAATGTCATGCTTCGCCAGCGGGTGTTGTTAAATTGTTCAGGAGGATTAGAGAAGAGTGTAGACCTATCAACATGTTGCAAATGTCCAATAACCAACTCAGGCATATTGAACAATGCCGGAAGAAAGGCCATTTGAGACACTGCCAGTGGATGCTCATAGTATAACGTTGCATTCTTACCATGAACCTCAAACATATAGTTAGCATGACGAATCCAAAAGTTGGGTTTGCCCCCATGAGGTATTGTTCTTACAGCTGGAAGTACAGTAAGAAAGAAAAGAACAAATGTCAGCAAAGTTAGTCTACTGGTGAACCACCATCCTGGAGCTGAGTAACCTTCTTCTCTCTCCATGGGCGGATCGCTCGAGTAGGAATCCACACACTCAGGATCCCCTTGTTGCCAATAAACGACCAATGGCTTAGGAAGACACTCCCCTAAGAAACAGGAGCATGCCCTGTTATTATAGTACCATGTAAGTAAACGTGAAACATGCCTGACATATAACACAAATGCAATATCACAAACCTATTTACATGTGTAGGGTACTGAAAACTCTTCCATGTACTTCTGAAGGTACCTTGAGATATGCAGTTTCATAAGGCAAAATATAACATAAGCAAAGACAGGTCTTTCCCCTGCAAGAGAATAAGCAAACATTTAAACATGAACAAAACATGAACATTTCTCTTCCTCCTTACATGAATAAGGCATTAAATTTCTTCTTCTCTCACTGGTGTAAGTGAAAGAGGCATTCAATAACTTAAAACCAGCATAGAATGGTAAATCAAATACAGTACAAATATCATTAGAGCATTTCACACTCATAGCATGAGCAGGTAGACAATTTTTTGCTTAAAAAGGTTTTCAGGTTTTATAATGCAAACAAGGCCAATTCTTATTTAGAGTCCCCACAAACTTTTTAGTCCAATTAAAATGTCCAAATTAAAAGTCCAAATGTTGATTGAAGCTTTCTCAGATTACAATTTAAACACTAAATACTATCTTCTCTCCAGCACAGTTCTTGGCATGGCAAGGGAAATTAGGCCATAAATTACTTCTCACTGAATTCACAAGACACCCAGCCAACCCCCCTTTCCAGCTTTTCAGGCAAACACACATTCCTTCATGCTCCAGCCACACCCATCTGCATTAAGGCAGGCAGATAAGGTATGAAGGCACAAAGAACTTCTCCAGAATTTGCAAGCAGCTTGCACACAGAAGAAAATCACAGGGAAGTCCAAGTTGCTTTCCCTGCAATCCTGATGCTGAAACTTGGAACAACCCATTCTGGATCTCTTTGTTTGAGGGTTTCGGCAGTTCAAAATCAGCCAAAAACTGTATGTCTTCTCCCTCCTTGTATTTTTGCAACAGCCTGCTGTCCATACAGGCAGGATTCACCCCCCTTTTCCTCAGGATTTCTTTCATTTGCAGCATCTGAATCTCATTCCTATGACAAACTGCATCTGTTAGTTTGTACTTGCAATAAGACCCCTTTTTGGGCTTGGGTTTTGGGCCATCCTTCCATTTCTGTAGGATCTTCCTGCCCAAACGTGAGGTATCAAGTTTACTACTCAGCTTCTCCTGCTTTTGTGATGAGGGTTGCTTCAGGGGTGAGCTGAGATCTCCTATGCTGCTCTTTGAATCACACTCCTTGCTTCTTGCCACTTTGCATGCATTAATAGCTTCAATCAGTGATGAGGTCCCCACCATTTGTTCCCCATCAGCTGGCACTAGTTGTTTTTTAGACTTGGCAGGCAGTATTGCAGCAGTCCCATTTGCCAGAGCCTCTCTGTTCACTGGATATATCTCAGTAGATTCCACATCCAGCACAGCTGCAGTTAAAGCAGCAGAGAACAGGTCTTTTGTAGGGCTAAAAGTGCTTGATTGCTGCAAGGCAGGATATAATGTCCCATCTTCTTTTCCACCCCCACCTCCATCAGGGGGCTTATGCTGTTGTTTCTCATATGATGGAGGGGCAGTTGGACTCCCTCCCTTGGCTGGAGGCAAAAGCTGTGGAAGTGGACCATCAAGCCTTTGTGAGAACAACATATTTTTTGGAGTAAGTCTTTGAAGGCAGTTTCTAACTTCACTCCAAGTATATTGCACTGAAACAGAAATTCTCTCATGCTTTTGCAATTCTTTCCCAATCTGTTTCCACTGTTTTAAGTCCAAACAGTCATATTTAAACCAATGACAATTTTTTTCTATAGCTTTGACCAGCTGTTGTATTTCCTTCTCATCAGCTCTTTTCCCATTGTTATTCAAAAGATCTGAGATATCTTTACACAGCTCCTGCTTTTGCGACGCAAGCACGCACCCCATGATAAAAAATTCTTTCTTTCTTTTTTTTATTTTCACTCACCCTGTTGTAATTCTCAAGCGCTTGATTGGACCTTTCCTCCGGTCTGACCTTTTTCTCTGGTCGTGAATGAGTGAGACCTTGTCCCGGTCGCTAATTATGAGGTGTTAATTGCTGAAGCAGAGTTCAAAGAAGGTTCTCATTGTAGTTCAAAGCCTCACACGGGGCACCACTTGTAGAAATCTGATCCATGTAAAGATAATCAGCCTCATCTAACAGAGCAGTTTATAGCCCCAGATAAACAGAGGAAGAGTGAAAACCTAACGAAGTCCAGCTTCATTAGGCAGAGTAAGAAGGGAAAAGAGATAGAGAGAAAGCACACTGCAGTCTTGGCTGAACAAAGGATAATAATGGCTTCTCTTTATTCAAGCAGAGTATATCAGAAACGAAACTTAAGTTACATAGCCAATCAGAATGTCAGAACCCAAATAAGGAGAATACTTTTTCACTATTCTACGCATGCCCACAATCAAGCGTTGTCTCTCAGTAAGCAAAGAGGCCTTTGTTTACAATATGTTTAGGAAGACAGGCAAGACAGAAACCAGATACATTCCTACAATGTACGTCAGAAGCTGGAGTCAACAAGTAGCATTCTGACTGGGGTCAATAATTTGTTTAATTAAGTAAACAAATTGATACAATGTAGCTAATTAAGATTTGGAAATGACATCTAGTCCTTACCAGTGCTATTCTGCCCATTTGCCCTTAACAGTAGTTAAGAAAAGTTGAAAGTGTAAGTTAATAAAGTGGCCCAATTTTAAATCCATCATAAGTGTCCGTCTTGTTATTGGGGAGTGGGTCTGGCAAAGACAAACAACTGGGTCCTAGAGCAAAAGGGAGCTATTTCTGGCTGCTATTAACATATCTGATTGTTCTGTTTCAGAATAATCTTGAATCTCATTGCCTACCTTTAGAAACTAAAGAAGGTAACACATTAGAATCAGGAGAAGTACAATAAATAAGGTAAGTCCATTGTTATGATGTTTGGGTGTATGATAAAACAGATCACTGTGTCTTTGTGTATTTAAAATAATTCTTATACAGCCATGATGGCGAACCTTGGCACTCCAGATGTTCTTGGACTTCAATTCCCAGAAGCCCAAGCACCCTGTGAATCCACACGAATGGGTTTACTGCAATTCATCCGGCCCGCACTACCCTCGTTGCTCCTGGAAGTAGAAGTAAAATGCGCCTGTACGGGGACATTTTACTTCAGCTTCTGGGAGTGATGTGGGCTGCATGGGCCAGATGAATCACAATAAACCTATTTGTGTGGATTCACAGGGTGCTTGGGATTCTGGGAATTGAAGTCCAAGAACATCTGGAGTGCCATGGTTTGCCATCACAGGTATACAGGATATAATGATAAGGAGGATGTTTTTGGTAACTTTTGTGGGCTGTCTGCCATTGCCCCTGTCCCCTTGCAGGTCTGATGGAGTTTTTGGCTGATTGTTGCCAAGAAGGTGCAGATAAGTGAGGGAGAGAAGCTGTGGGAAACAAATGACACCTGGGAAATGAGGCAGGAACTGGGCTCAGGGGGCATGAGCCTGATATATGGGAGGAAGAGAAGGAAGAGAGCAATTATTTATTTTCCCCTACAGAAATCAAAAGAGAGGAATGAGGAGAGATGGATGAAGAAATGGACCTGGGGTTTTTTTGTACCATAGAGGAACATATTTTAATAATCCATAATCCCTAGACAATGATCTGGTTTCACAATGAGGACTCCACGTTTGCCAGGAGGCAAGGGTATAATAATAATTTCATGTCAGGAATTATTCTGGGTTGAAAGGACATTTGTGGAAGAAACTCTGCTCAGGGAACACCCAAATGAGGCTCCTTTCATGTCCCCAAGAGCTGGGACAGAGACTGGTGTTCAATCCTTCATGCAGTACCCAGGTCTCAAACTGCCGATTTGTCAGCCTTCCAGCTAACAAGGTGATCCTCTTAACCACGGAGCCACCACAGCCCCACCAGGCAAGGGTATAGCAATGGTATACCAATCTTAAACCTGTCATCAATGCTGGTCCTCTTACTTACCCCATGGAAACCATGTGGCCATCTGGCCCCAGCCCAACCCAATGGAGATGTTTAAGGGAGAGTCATCAGAAGGAATATTTGATAGGTCAACAGGAAACACTTGAGGGACCCAGACAACGTTGAGCAGTTGAAGGTTCAAATCCTTCTTGAAGAGAATAAGTAGGCTCAGGACTACACACCAACTGCAGATTGTGGTTATCCAAAACCCAATGAATGGAACTGGGGTTTGGCCAAAGACTGGACTTTACTAGGGTGTGACATAGCTAACTGAGCTTCCCTGTGATTTGGTGGGACAAGGTGTGACTGATGCCCAAGTTTTTCTTGTTTCCAACTTCCCCCCATTAATAAAATCAAACCATGATGAGGGCTTCTCCAACACCCACGGCCTAGGATTGGGCAGCAACACTCAGAGTAATCCACACACAACCTACATATACAAAAGAGAACTCTGTTGTGCTTAATGTCTGTTTTCAATTACTGGGGTGGGATACACATGTGATAAATAAATTAATAATGCTAATAATAACAATAATAATGACATTGTTATACCAAGGGATGCACAAATTGAGGACGAACAAGTGGAGAAAATCACAAAGTATTATGATTTGCGAATTGAAGTTGAGTGTTTATGGAAAAAGAAATGTTTTTTGTATCCATAGTAATCAGAGTCTTTGGAGCAATATCTAAAGGACTCCCAAGATATCTGTTAATTTTTGATTCATTGGACTTGAATATTCTATTTTTTTTAAAAAAAAACAAAACAAAAACAACAACAAGAACCACACACTTTACTAGGAACTGCCTCTAGATACTTAGATACCTTAACAGCTCTTAGGTCCTTGGTTAGGTCTTGAACTGTTAATTTTATACCAGTATTTGACTGTGAATCAGTAGATTTGTATAATAATAATAGACTAATACATGCCATAGGGACTGTGCTGGCCCAAGTGGTTAAGATGCTGAACTTGCTGACTGGAAGGTTGGAGTTTCATTCCCGAGTACTGCACGATTGAGTGAGCTCCCTTCATCTGTTCCAACTCCTGCCAACCTAGCAGTCAAAAGCAAGAAATTGCAAGTCGATAAATAGGGACCACTTAGGTGGGAAGGTAAACAGCGTTCCATGCTGAGGCATGCCTGCCACATGCCCATGTAAACATCTGCAGATGCAGACAGTGCTGGCTCTTTGGCTATAAACAGAGATGAGCACTGAACTCTAGAGTCGGATATGACTGGCTTTTGTACAAGGGCGACCTTTATCCTTAACACATGTCATGGAAAAACACGAATGAAAATGGCCCAGAAATTGAACAAAACATATTGCATAACAGGACAAAAACTCAGCAGTCTAATAATTCGGCCTTCACAAGACAAAGACAGTAGATAGGGAATACATGAAACAAACTGTTGAGCAGGGTAGTGTGTGTTTGTATTCCAAGAAGTTACAATAAATAAGACTTAGGTAACACAGGAACAAATAGGTTTTGAAATCTTTTCAAGGGAAAAACTAGAGTTTATTTTATTTATTTATTTATTTCAGTTTTTATGCCACCCACTCAGGTAAAACCTGACTCAGGGCTCAGGAGGAGAAGGACAAAGAAGATAAATAAAGAACACACACAAACAGACAGAGAGAGAGAAACCAAATGGACAAACAATAGGAACTGAATTCAAAATAAAGCGGGTTTTCTTTTACCTGTACACTCAGTGTAGCTTAAATTGTGAGTCACTCCAATGATACCATATCAGCTAGAATTTGAGTTAACAAGTCGAGAGTGGAATAAAAAACTGGCCCTTGATAGCCTGTCACAATTATTTTTGTTCCCTGAGAAAGAAGGAGAATAATAAAGTAGTGCATGTATCACAAAATGCAATTGCAGTTTAACATTCAGGGTCCCAGAATGCACATTCATGTTGCAAATGATAGCACAGAATTTGTTTTATTTGGAAAAAAACACACATCTTTGGTCAATGTTGGAAACTAGAGTTAGCTTCGGGCAGGAGTGGTTTCTCATGGATGGAACGGTTGAGCAATGGTTGTAAATTAAGATACATAATTGGGAGAAGAGATGGAGAAACCTGGGTTCCTAAGGAAAGGAGTGAACGAATGAAAAAAATAAACCATCAGAATGGAAAAAATGGGTTAGGATTAGGGTCGCCATATTTATCTCCCACAAAACTGGGACAATCACGTGATGGCACTGCATTCTTCAAACTGTGCATGTGCACCCCCAATTTACACCGCCCCGGAGAAGTCTCCACCAACATGCCAGGTCCCAGACAAGACACCCCCCCGCCACCTGCCGGGCTTTTTTTTTGTGGGGCGGGCTCTACTCCATTCTGACAGGGAAGCTTAGGGTGCCATAGTCCCAATAAAATGCCATTCAAAGCTATAAATGGCCACCGTTTGACATTGGTTCTTCATAGAAAAATCCTGCACCTCCATTTACTGGTGAACTCTCTATATCCAAAAGAACCCACCACCAAGTACTCCAACCTTAGTATTCTCAGACCTGGACTAGATGAAAGCCACAATTAATCCACCCAAAGGTAGAAGGGGGTATGCCACCCCCACGCCTCAGCTGCCCACCTTTTCCTGGCACTTATGGTGTGTCGTGGGCCACCTGGGAGTCAGCGAACGAGAGCTCAAGACAGGGAGGGACTAAGAGCGAGGTGCTTCCCACCCTCTCTCCCTCCGTTGTGTCATGCGCTGCAGTACCACCTCACTGCAAAATAGGGACTTTAACATGTTTTTTTTAACAACCGGATGGGACAAGCTTCCCGACCTTGAATCCGGGACAATCCTCATTTTCCAGGATGTATGGCAACCCTAGTTAGGATGGATAAAGAAATTCGGTTATTGAACCATGAAGCTTTAAGTATGTATGCCCACAAATGAGGTCAATGCATGCTAGTAGCTCTGTGCTGTAAATAATGGAAGACTGTAGAGTGATTCCAGAGGAACACTGCTGGGCAAAAGACCAGAATGCTTTTGGCAGAAAGTCTCTTAGGCTCACAACATGACCAAGAAAATAACCTCTGTCTTTTCTCTGATGCCTGGAAGTGTTTAATCTTAATAAAACACATACTGGTATCCATCTGTCTGTCTGTCTATCTGTCTTTATTTATATCACAGTTCTGAAAAAGAAATGGCAATAATAACCCTCAGAGGTTTACACTCATAAAGCACAAAAGTAACAAAAAATAAGACTTACAGTGGGTGGGATCCAATAGAAGCATTCTGCTGATGGAACTGTTTTCCTCAGTAGAGCTTGGAATCAACCTTGCTCTTGGTAACCTCTTGGTTGTACTGTGTGCTCACAAGGGGAGTTGAATTTAGGTAGGCCAAGTGGAACATTTGGATAGGCCTAATGGTGGTGGTGATGGTGGTGGTTCTTCTTCTTCAGGTGCAGTATCCATTCCAGATAATGGCTATCATAATGGCAATAGTTTTCCTCTTCTTAACTCCTTGG
The DNA here is from genome assembly GCA_035047345.1 of Bradypodion ventrale. Classification (NCBI taxonomy): domain Eukaryota; kingdom Metazoa; phylum Chordata; class Lepidosauria; order Squamata; family Chamaeleonidae; genus Bradypodion; species Bradypodion ventrale. Next base: position 26,902,043 of record JAWDJE010000003.1, read on the forward strand.
AACAGTTCTTCTGAGGACATGTCACACCAGTCTCTCAAGTTCTTCAGCCATGAAGTCCGTCTATGTCCAGGGCCTCTCTTCCAAGGGATCTTTCCTTGCAGAGTGAGTTGGAGGATTCAATGTTGTTCCTCATGATATGGCTAAGGTATTGGAGCTTTCTTTGCTTAATGGTCTTAAACGGTTCTTGTTATTTATCCATCTGGTGTAACACTTATACAATAGTCACATGGTCATTCCATAATATCCTTAGTAGTTGTCTGTAGATCCACATTTCAAAAGCTTCGATTTTCTTTTCAGATGCTTTAATTAATGTCCAAGCTTTGACTCTATATAGCAACACTGGGAATACACAACATCTCACTATTCGGATCTTTGTAGCAAGAGTTAGATTATTTATTTATTTATTTATTCCATTTATATCCCACCCATCTAGGAGAATTTCCTCCTCTGGGGCTGACAAAATGAAACTCGCATATTAAAAATATGTTAAAAACACTATTGCATAAAAAATGTCACATTTTTATGAAGGTGGATTTTGCTTTTTATATTCATATTTTAATCTCTACCTTGGGATCCCAATTTTCATTTATCATACTCAAAAGGGGTATGAATTGGAATATCTAGGTGATTTGGAGTCACCATTAGAAGCTCTGTGGGTAAGAGTACCAGGCCACAATGATGGTCTAACAGTAGGCATATACTATCGGCCTCCGACCCAAACTCCTGAGGGAGACTGGCAGTTGGAGAATGTTGTAAAGGAGGCATCCAAGAAGGGAAGCCTGGTTATAATGGGGGACTTCAATTACCCTCACATAGACTGGGTGACCTAATATGGAAGACCTAATATAGCAACTGACATAGAGACTGTATACTGACTAAACATAGAAACTGACATAGAGACTGTGTTTTAAAGTGTGATAATATGCATGATAATATGTTGTCTTAAATGTTTTAAACTTTTAAAAACTGTGATAGAATGTATGAGGAGAGAAAAATGGCGTAGACACCGGCAAACCACGCCACAAATCTTGCCAAGAGAACCCTATTGACCAAAACAAAAGGCAAAACAAAAGGGCAGGCTAGGTGATACAGGATGCTTAACACCACAGAGGGGAGAAAGGGGAGGGACAGGAAAGGGGGAGGGGAAATGCAATGTTGTAAGGAGCAATACTGCATAGGGACATGGAATGTGAGATCAATGAACCAAGGAAAACTGGAAGTGGTAAAAAATGAGATGGAAAGAATAAGCATTGACATCTTGGGCATCAGTGAGCTAAAATGGACAGGGATGGGTGAATTCAGCTCTGGAAACCATCATATCTACTATTGTGGACAAGAAAACCTTAGAAGACTCTAAAACACTCTCTTCCAGCAACACAAGAGGCGACTTTACACATGGGCATCACCAGATGGCCAACACCGAAACCAGATTGACTACATACTCTGCAGCCAAAGATGGAGAACCTCCATACAGTCAGCAAAAACAAGACCTGGAGCAGACTGTGGCTCAGATCACAACCTATTGATTGCAAAATTCAGGCTTAGACTAAAGAAAATAAGGAAAACATGGAGACCAGAAAGATATCACCTAGACAGCATCCCTAAAGAATACACGGTGGAGGTGATGAACAGATTTAATGGCTTAGATTCGGTAGACAGAGTACCAGAAGAATTATGGACGGAGATGAGGGACATCATGCAGGAAGCAGCAAAGAAAACCATACCAAAAGAAAAGAAGAGTAAGAAAGCAAAGTGGTTGTCTGATGAGGCTCTTAAAATAGCAGAGGAAAGAAGGAACGCAAAAGCCAAAGGAGAAAGGAAAAACTACAATCATTTGAACACAGAATTTCAAAGAAAAGCAAGGAGAGATAAGGAAAACTACCTTAAAGAACAGTACAGAGAAATGGAGGAAAACAACAAAAGAGGCAGAACCAGAGATCTTTTAAAAAAAATCGGGGAAATTAAGGGAACATTTAAAGCAAAAATGACCATGATAAGGGACAAAGAAGGAAAGGAGCTAGCTGATGCAGAAGAGATTAAGAAAAGATGGAAAGAGTACACAGAGGAACTCTACAAAAAGGACCTCAACACTCCTGACAATCACAATGATGAAGAAGTAGAACTTGAGCCAGACATCCTGGAGAGCGAAGTCATAAAGGCCCTAAAGAGCACTGCAAACAACAAAGCTAGTGGAGATGATGGTATCCCAGTTGAATTTTTCAAAGCGCTAAAAGATGATGGCGTCAAATTACTGCATTCAATATGCCAGCAGATTTGGAAAACAAAACAATGGCCACAGGATTGGAAAAGATCAGTATACGTCCCAATCCCAAAAAAGGGCAATGCCAAAGAATGTTCAAATTATCGAACAATCGCGCTCATCCCACACGCCAGTAAGGTGATACTCAAGATAATACAGGATAGACTTCAGCAGCATGTGGAAAGAGAATTACCAGAGGTGCAGGCTGGTTTCAGAAGAGGCAGGGGGACTAGAGACCACATCGCCAACATACGCTGGATCATGGAGAAAACAAAGGAATACCAGAAACAAGTTTACTTTTGTTTTATTGACTACACTAAGGCATTTGATTGTGTGGATCACAACAAGATGTGGCAAGTAATTAAAGAGATGGGAATACCAGAACACCGTATAGACCTCATGAGAAATCTGTACATGAACCAAGAAGCAACAGTTAGGACAGAACACGGAATGACAGAGTGGTTTGGAATAGGAAAAGGAGTAAGACAAGGCTGCATTTTGTCACCATGCCTATTCAACCTATACACAGAGCACATAATGCGCAGTGCAGGGATGGAGGAATCACAATATGGGATTAAAATCGCTGGGAGAAACATCAACAATCTGAGATATGCAGACGATACCACCCTAATGGCAGAAAGTGAGGAAGACCTAAAGAATCTCTTGATTGGGCTGAAGGAGGAGAGTGCAAAAGCTGGCTTGAGACTAAATATCAAGAAAGCCAAGATAATGGCAACAGGCCCAATCAGTTCCTGGAAAATAGATGGGGAAGAAGTAGAAGCAGTGACAGATTTTACTTTCTTAGGATCAAAGATCACTGCAGATGGGGATTGTAGCCATGAAATAAAAAGGCGACTGATTCTTGGGAGACAAGCAATGAGAAACCTGGGGAACATAGTGAAAAGCAGAGACATCACATTGAAAACAAAAATTAGAATAGTCAAAGCAATGGTTTTCCCAGTAGTAATGTACGGATGTGAGAGCTGGACAATTAGGAAGGCTGAACGCAGAAGAATAGATGCCTTTGAAATGTGGTGTTGGAGGAGGGTTTTGAGAGTCCCCTGGACAGCGAGGAGAACAAATAGGTCAATCTTAGAAGAAATTAACCCTGACTGCTCATTGGAAGGTCAAATAGTAAAGATGAAGCTAAAATACTTTGGACATCAAATGAGAAGGGAGGATTCACTTGAGAAGGCATTGATGTTGGGAAAAGTGGAGGGCAAAAGAAGAAGGGGGAGGCCAAGGATGAGATGGCTAGATGGCATTGTAGACACAATGGGCACAGAGCTGGGAGGGCTGAGGGGGATGGTGGAGGACAGAGGCGCCTGGAGAACAATGGTCCATAGGGTCGCAAAGGGTCGGAACCGACTGTGCGACTGAACAACAACAACAAGACTGGGTGAATTGTTGTTCAGCACATGATAAAGAGATAAAGTTCCTAGATATGCTAAATGATTGTTCCCTGGGACAGATGGTTGAAGACCCAACTAGAGGTACAAGAATCCTTGACTTGATCCTGAGTAATACTCAGGATCTGGTGCAAGATGTTAATGTGACTGATCCAATAGGGAACAGTGACCACAACTCAATTATGTTTAACTTGATCATAGACTGCAAGTCACTGAAAAAAAACTAACACAGAGAACTTAAATTTTCAAAAAGGAAATTTCCCAAAGATGAGGAAACTAGTAAAAAAGAAGCTGAAAGGGAAAATTGAGAGAGTCCAAACACTCCAAGAGGCATGGAGGCTGTTTACAAAAACAATAACAGAGGCCCAATTGGAATGCATACCCAAAAGGAAAAAGGGCACTGCCAGGTCCAAGAGGACTCCGATGTGGCTTACAGGAGCTGTTCGGGAAGTGATCAAAAGCAAGAAAAGCTCATTTACAAGATGGAAGGCTTGTCCGAATGAGGACAGCAGGCAGAAACATAAATTCTGGCAGAACAAATGCAAGGCAACAATCAGGAAAGCAAAGTAAGACTTTGAGGAGCATATAGCTAAAAATACTCAGAGAAATAACAAAGACTTCTTTAAGTACATTAGAAGTAAGAACCCAACTAGGAAGGCCATTGGACCATTAGATGACAATGGAAGGCAAGGGGTTATTAAAGAGGAAACAGAGATTGCAGAGAGACTCAATGAATTCTTTGCTTCAGTATTCACTGAAGAAGACAGAGACCACATGCCCAAAACAGAGCCTAGATAGAAATAACCAGGGAGGAGGTCTTTGCATGTCTTGTTAAACTAAACACTAACAAATCCCCAGGACCAGATGGCATCCATCCACGAGTTCTCAGGGAACTTAAAGATGAAATTGCTGATCTCCTAGCCAAAATATATAATCTTTCCCTCAAATCAGGCTTTGTGCCTGATGACTGGAAGGTAGCAAATGTAACACCAATTTTCAAAAAAGGATCCAGGGGTGATCCAGGAAATTACCAACCTGTCAATTTGACATGTGTCCCAGGTAAAGTGATGGAAACCATCCTAAAAGATAGAATTAATAGGCACATAGAAGAGAAAGCACTGCTAAAGGAGAGCCAACATGGCTTTTGCAAGGGTAAATCATGCCTCACTAATCTGTTGGAATTTTTTGAGAGTGGCAACAAGCATGTGGATAAGGGAGATCCAGTTGACATTGTTTATCTGGACTTTCAGAAGGCTTTCGACAAGGTCCCACACCAAAAGGCTCTTGAATAAACTTACCAGTCATGGAATAAAGGGACAGATCTTGTCCTGGATCAGCAACTGGCTAAGGGACAGGAAACAGAGGGTAGCACTAAATTGACACTTCTCCAAGTGGAGGGAAGTAAAGAGTGGGGTCCCCCAAGGTTCAGTACTGGGATCCCTGCTTTTCAACCTCTTCATAAATGATCTAGAGGTAGGAGTAAAAAGCAAGGTAGCCAAATTTGCTGATGACACTAAATTTTACAGGGTAGTGAAAACTGTGAGAGATTGTGAGGAGCTCCAGAGGGATCTCTTGACACTGGGGGAGTGGGCAAAGCAGTGGCAAATGAGTTTCAACATTAGTAAGTGCAGAGTGATGCATGTTGGGGCAAAAAACCCCAATTACATTTATAAACTGATGGGTTCTGAACTCTCCACGACAAACCAAGAAAGGGACCTTGGTGTCCTGGTGGACAGCTCAATGAAGGTGTCAACCCAGTGTGCCTCAGCAGTGAAAAAAGCAAACTCAATGCTAGGGATCATTAGGAAGGGTATAGAAAATAAGTCCGCAAGTGTCATTTTGCCTCTTTATAAATCTATGGTGAGGCCCCATCTGGAATACTGTGTACAGTTCTGGTCGCCATACCTCCAGAAGGATATTATGGAGTTGGAAAAAGTGCAGAGGAGGGCAACCAAAATGATTAGGGGACTGGAACACCTTCCTTACCATCTGAGGCTGCAACGGTTGGGCCTCTTCACTCTTGAACGACGACGTCTAAGAGGTGACCTAATTGAAGTTTATAAAATCATGCACGGTGTGGACAAAGTAGATAAGGAAAAACAGTTTTCCCTATCGCATAACACTAGAACTAGGGGACACTCCATGAAACTTTTGGGTACTAGTTCTCAAACAAATAAGAGAAAGTACTTTTTCACCCAGAGGATTACTGGTCTATGGAACTCCCTGCCAGAAGAAGTGGTGACAGCTGTCAGTCTTGACAGCTTCAAGAAAGGATTAGACAAGTTCATGGAGAACAAGGATATCAATGGCTATAATTATGGATACCTAAGGACAACCTCCGGGTTGGAGAGATAGGCAGGATATCTCTCAATGCCATTTCCAGGGAATCCTAGGCAGGTGAAGGCATCTCCTTGGGAATACCCTGAAGGAAATGGTGAGCCACTGTGTGAGACAGAATGCTGGACTGGATGGGCTGTGGCCTGTTCCAGCAAGGCTGTTCTTATGTTCTTATACTCCCCAAATAGACAATTTTATCCACTCTTTCAATTTCTTGTGTTCCTGCCATTAGCTTGCCATGAGTTGGTGTTCGGATTATAACCAGGTATTAAAACTTTTCTACAATAAACAAAATAATATAATATAAAATTAAAATAAGAAAATCAAGCTGTTTATAGCATTAAAGCTCCGACAACCATTTAAATATTTTTTTTAAAAGAACCAATAACTAAAATGCTGACAAAATCCTAAAATGAAAGGTTTGACTTGAGATGGGGTCAAGTTCCACTTTTAATTGGATCCTGGCTGAAACCATATCTCCTGATGTGAGCTGAACTAATTCTTGTGTGAACAGAAACCTCATTGCCACAAACTGTCTCAATTCTTTTTAGTGGATACTGTGTCAGCTTCAAAAACAAAGAGAGGCCTTTGACCCATTTATGGGATGATTCCTCATCCCTACCTCATAACCCACTATCTCTTCCATGGAAGTGTGGACAATGTTAGACTTGGTGGTCATGAATTTCTCAAGCATGGATCAGTGAAAGGTCAGAGAAAGCTTGGGGTGTGACTCTGCACTTCACTGTTTGCACTCCTAGTATGAAAGAAAGAGATGAAATTAAGGAGATAGCCAAAGGTAAAGCTTCATTTCTATGTGCTGTTAAAATTATATATGACCCTGTTGAGAAGGAAACAATGGAATATGCATTGCAGAGGTAAGATAAAGCTAGCCTTAGTTCTCCCCAGAGTGACTGGGGAGTGACTCACAATTTTATGCCATCATTTTCTACTTATTATATGATATTTTATATTTTTTATTATATTTTCTACTTATTATATTTTATTTGCACATATATATGTGCAAATAAAATAAAATAAGTAATAAATAATAAGTATATATAACTATACACATACACACATACACACACACATACCTGCATATATGCACGCAGTCCACTCCACAAGCTTGGTTAATAGCCTCGTTCTTCTTATTTGAAGGCTACCATTATTTTTTTCAGCAAGTGTGAACAGGGATAAAGATTTTATTGTTTCTTTTGTTAATACATGTACTTGTCTCATGTTCTGGTTGGAGATTTTGGCTTTAAATCAAGGAGGCAAGAGAAAGTGTACAGAAGTTCATTTAAAAAAAATCTAATTTAAGAACTCTTCTTTGTAAATCAAATATCTATTCACTGTATTTTGTGTGTGGCTGCACACTCACACATGTACACAAGGACATGTGGACAACCATATCAGTACATTCTGCTTTGTACATTCTGCTTTGTACCAGAAAAATAATATCTCCACTTGGATTTGATGGCTGAACACATGATGTCATGCAAAGACTCTTCTCATAGCATTGCAGTAGAATAGAACTTTTGGATCGTTCTCCCATTATTCTAACTTATTTATAGTGAACACATTCATGAAAAACAGATAAAATATAAATCTTTATTCCTTTGGTGGTTAATTTTCTCCATGCTATATTTTACAGAGCTGGCAACTCAAGCAGATTTAGCATTAGGAGGCTGATGTAGCCACACAGTTGGTATAACATCTTAGCTAGGATTCTTACCAAGAGATGGAATGATGGAAACTTAGTCTTTTGCTAGAGAACTGAGCAAGAGAATGACCCTTAACATCCTCTGAATGGATATGTGCCTCATGTCAGTGGACTCAGATCCAAGAAGAGCTTTATGGCAATAACAAATATTACTGTGAGTACCATAAGAGCAAAACCAAATGAGAAGATGGAGGAAGAGGAGGAGATAGTGATGGTGATGGTATTTAAGTGAGTGGTTTTATAGTTCCACACTCCCACCAGTGAATTTCCATGGTCAGCTGGGGATTTTAGCTCAGCTCTCCTTACTCAGTCTGTCACACAATAGCGTAGGAGTAGGTTTTAGCCCAGTGGTTCCCAAAGTGGGACCCACATCCCACAGGGGTACTTCAATTCCCAGAAGCCTAAGTCAGAACATTGACTTATTAGTGGTTTGGGGAATTGACTTAGACTTCTGGAAATTGACGCTCAAAAACCAAAGATTGGGAAACACTGTTTTAGCCCAAATGTTTCAGGAACTATCCAAGGTACTGAACTCTATTTTTAAAAATAGACTAGACCTCTCAGAGGTTTGGACTAATACCTGGAACACATTAAGTCTCCCCCCCCCCTCATCCAATTCCACTTCCAGAAAAAAATTATAGTTACTGGCCTCCACTGTTTAGTGAATAAAAACAGACACTGGTAATATGTTTCCGGGTCATAATGTCCTATGTTCTAGCTATGGCATTAATGCCACAATAAGCTGTGAAGCAATCTCAGAAATATCTTAACCATTATCTGCCCTCCAGGTGTGCATATTCATGGAGGCTTTACAGTCCTGGGTATTGCAGATTTATACTTTAGTCTCAATATGACTCAATATTACTACAAGGACTCTTATTCATTGGGTCAGAGAAGCTGAAGCCATTTCTTATGAGGGAGCCCCTAGGAACCATGACTATCTTACTTTTCTTCCTGGAAACCTTGCAACAGATCTAATCCTCCTCTTATTTATATAATAAAGAGAGGCATGCAAGAAAAACAGGTTTTGCTTGAGGGAGCCCTTGGAGTGAATTTATCACCAATTTATTCCAGCCGAGCCAACATAAAATGAAACTATAAAAGTAACCCAGGAAAAGCCTGCTACTGTAGAAAGATAGCATTGGTGATGGTGGGGAACCACTTTTCAGAGCATCATGTACACGATGATGGTCATGATTACTGCTCACTCATGAATGTGACTGCTTCAGCTGTAAGAAATTGTAAATCAATCCATCCTGAATTTTTCACTGTCTCTCTGATTTAAAGACTAAGGGTTAAGAAGCAAGTGAGCTGAGCAATAAAATGCTACAGTGTGGAATGTTCCTATTTTGTTTTCTAGCTTCATTCCCTTCCAACACTGAGCACTCCTTAGTTCAGAATTGTTGGGCAATAACTGTTATTTTCACAATCCACTGGGAATGCACTAGTTTTATAAGGAAGGTAGGTTTAAACTTTGAATGAATGCTATCTGGTATTACAATTCATCTTGTTTAAGAGCTAGTCAAAATGCAATTTCACATTGATGTAACAGCTCCAATTTGAGCCATAATTTTGGTTTAATTTTGTTCAGTGCAAATGAATTCAAAACATATTTTCATGAAGGAGTTATTTTGCATTCTTCTAGCAAATTGGTTCCCAATGTGGACCCCACACCCCACAGGGGGACTTCAATTTCCAGAAGCCTAGGTCAGTACATTGGCTGATCAGTGCTTTGGGGGAATTGACTTAGGTTTCTGGGAAACACTGGTCTAACATCAAGAAATGTTTTTTTAAGGAAAAAGGTTTGTAACAACAGTTGTCTCAATGGGATCATAAGAATCTTCTTACAGCCTTTATTGATTCTTAAATTTCTAAAGCATTTTCCCTCTTGAAGTAAGTTAGGTAAGATACTTTCATTGCTTTTGCAAATGAAGACAAGCCCAAGTCCTTCAACCCGGATATGAATTAGAAAATACCAGACCTGACTGACCTTGGACTTTCTGAGATCCAGTAGGCTAGACCCCCAGATCACTGAATCCGTGCCTGTTTTGGGATCCTTAGGCTTTGGAGTCAAGCTAGTGTTTCAGAGTTCCAGAGTTCTTGATAAAGAGTCAGGATATCATTATGGTTGCCTGTGTCACCAGGCAAATGTTTCCTCCCCTTGAATATGGATGCCACATTACTTCTTAAGCCAGGTTTTGCTTCAATTTGGAGCTAGTCTCCTGCAACAGCTGGTTGAGAGGTAATACAGCCCCCATCCTACCCTTGCCTCCCCCAATCCTGTGACAACACAAAGGCTTACTCATGGCATCAGGTTTTAGAATAAAATTTCAGGGAACTGGATACTGCTGATGTGGTAACTCTACCTGCTACGGAAAGTAGATGAACCTGCATTTCAACACTTTTAATGGAACAACAGTCTACATCACAAATGGGAGTAGGGTAGTTGAGGTACCAAATGACTGACTGCAAGATACACATAGCTCTATCCTCCAAAACAGTTTTATAACCATAGGATTTGGGAGAAATGATGGGAAGGAGGATTCTATATCCCTCTCTAATGTCATAACATCTGCTGTCTGAAGACACCTCCTTTGTCTTGTCTCAAGGTATATCTAGTGTTGGGAAATAAACATTTGTTGATTCATTCATTCTTTTGTTTATTCTCATTTTCTCTTTCTTTTGATTTATGTAATGTTTGTTCTGCTTATTGTTTTGCACTGTTTCATTTTTCAGAATTCAAATACTAATAATTATTGCTCAACACAATTCATACACTGGGCCAGGTCCTCTCTCTTCCCACTTAGCAATTTCTAACTGCAGAAGTCTTACTATTAAACTATAGTAATAAGAATTATTGCAGGGTTTTTTTTAATGCAGGGGTTCTCAACCTTTTCAAGCCATGGGCCAGATCACACCCACTCAGACAGCTGGTGCTTCCCACTGTTATAAATGCTGCCATAAAATGTGTCCATGGCTGTCGTAAATGCATTTATGACAGCTGCAGGCACAATTACGGCTGTTGTAAATACATCTGCTTCCAGTGGTATTGGCAGCGATGATGCGGGGCTCATGAAATGGTGCTACAGGCTGGGTCCAGCCCACAGGCCATAGGTTGAGAACCCCTGATCTAAAGTAAAAGGAAGGCTTCAGGAAAGACAAGAAACTGAACAAAACTACTGCGGCCATCATAATCAATAATCCACAGGTTGCAGAGTGAAATAAAAAAGTGACTGAGTAGTTGGGTGGTATTTGTCCTCAAATAATCCCTTCCTCAAAAGGAAGAAATGATTGTACCAAGCAAGAAAACAGACATGGAAGGGAAAATAGACAGGAAGAGTTTTCCCCCCAAATGACAAGTTTGTGTATCTCAAGAAGAAAAGGGAGATGACAGTAGTTTTGACTGTGAGTTGTACAATGGAGAGAAATGAAGAGTGGCAACTTCAATGTCAAGACATCAAAGAGATGACTGCGGGGGGGGGGGGGGGAGACAGGTGAGAATGGAGGGGTTGAAGAGAAGGAAAACAAGAAGTTTAAACTGAGGTGGGGAGGAAACTTCTTGTTGGACAGTGGAGTAGTTATGAAGTACAGGCTGTACTTATTGATTGTATTTCTTTATCCCTTCTGACTAAAATTTTAAAAACTCCATACCAGGCCAGAAAAGGTTTGCCCAGTCCAAACATGATTCTAAATCCAATTAGCCCTTGCTGTTTTGCTCAATAGGATAGGCAGAAGTTGTACTCTGACAACACTGAGTAGGTTAAAAATTTGACAGTTTATCATTCTGAATCCAACAAGTAACGTGATGCTTCAGAAGCAAGGATGGAGATATGATTCATTCTCTATTGTCCATCACTTTTAAAGCTAAGTGCCATTTTAAAAAATCATTTGTAGTGCTGATCAGATGGCATTCTAATCAAGTGATTGAAACTGACATATAAAAGATAAAAATGACTGTGTATGTATAATCAGTGTCCAGCTATCAAAACAGATTAGAGGTTTTCTTTTAAAACAAGCAGATTTGATATATATATTTAAAAAAAATTAAGGCCTAAATCTGAAAATGAGAGGATTCCAATGAACTAATGAGACTTATTTATGTGCTAGGTTTTATATTAAAAAGGCAAATTTCATGACTGGAAAAATGACACTGTTTAATGTTGACAATGAAGACATTTTTACAGATTTTATATACTTTGATTTTCTATACATCAGTCTAAATGGAAACTGAAGCTAAGAAGTTAAAAGAAGACTGAATATTGGAAGGGCAGCTTTAACAACCAGTGGACAACAAATGGGCAAAACTAGACAACCATCTGTCACATCTGCTTTGATTTGTATTCTTGCATTGAGCAGGGGATTGGACTTGATAGCCTCATTGGCCTCTTTCATCTCATTTATGTTATGATTCCATGAATGAACTAGAAAAGAGCCTCAAGTGTTAGGATATGCTACTAGAGTCCTGACCCAAAATGATTCATACGATAGTATTTCCGATTTCTAACTGAACAGCAGAAGTTAATTTGCTTATGCAATTGTTAACATATGTACTAATGCTGTTGTCAAGTCAAGACATCTGTGTTGCATGCAAAGATATTATCCATCCAAGGACAGTATACCTATGATGACATGCAGAGGCAGAAGACCAGCAAGTCAAAGGAGGCCTCTTTATTGATAAGTCTTACAGAGGTCTGAGTATAGAAAAGGACTCTGATGATTAATCTATATCTAAAAATGGGCATTTATGTCCAATATCTTTGGCATATCATGAGGAATGACAGGAAATATAGAATACTCCAACTCATTATGCAAGGGAAGATCTTTGGGAAGAGAGGCCATGGACAAAGATGGACTTTGTGGCTGAAGAACCTGAGAGACTGGTGTAGAATGTCTTCAGTAGAATTGTTCCAAAGAGTTAAGAACAGGAAGACTATTGCACTTGAAGAAAAAGGGGGAGAATTTCAGGTCAGTTCATTTTTTCTAAGAATTTAGCCAAATTAGAAAATTCTTCATATTTGAGATGGAAAGAACTTGGGGCTTCAGACATGTGAATGTTGGAACATGTGATCAGATTTGTTTATCCAGTGCCAAATAATTTACGTGCTTCATTGTCTAATGTTGAATCCACAGATATACAACTGTATTTGTGAAGCTAATGGAAGCGCGGCGCCAAAATGGCCGCCGCGCTCTTTGCGGCCCCCCCCCACCGGATGAAACCATCCAGGTAGTTAGGGGCATGGCCAGCACCCTAATAAAAGGGCTGGCCACGAGGCAGCCGTGCTGCCATTTTGGCGAACCGACGGAGCGGAGAAGTTTTTCCTCCTTACCTCCGTCGTTCGTGTCCTCTTGGGGGAAGCCTTTTCGGGCAGCTTTCTCTTGTTTTAGGCTTCCTAGCTACCTTAGCCATGCCCTCGAAGAAGAAGGCAGCCGCGAACGTGGCTCGATCGGCGCGGAGGCGTCAGCCGGGTCGGAGGACCGCGACTGCGCCCGTTCCGCAGCCACCTTTAGCGGACCCCACCGGGAACGGTGGGATGGGATCGGTAGCTCCTTGGCCTGATGCGCGGAGCATACCTGCTGCCCCGGACGGGGCCTCGGCCCTTGGCCCGCAAACAACGACCACAGCCCCTGCCATGGTCCGTGCAGCGGGGCCCTCTTGCCCGGGTGCGCAATTCCCTATGGGGGGTGCGAGCCACGGAGGGTGGTTGGGTTCCCTGCCTTTGCAGGGTGTTCCCACGGCTCCCCAGGGGCTGAGCATGGGCTCTTGGCCTTATCTGGCCCCTGGGGCTCAGGGACCTGGACAGGTACCCATGAATTATGGGCCGGTTGCCCAATTGCCCCCTGTGGGGGCCGGGGCCTATGTCGATGTGGAGGCCCTCCTGGCCCGGGTGGCGGCCCTTGAAGCGTCCTTGGCAAGGGCCAACCAAACAGGGGTGTCTCTAGGTTTTCAGGTGCCCCCTTTGGCCGCCGAACAGCGGCCGGCGATGGGTCGGGTTGAGCCGCCTGAGGCGCGCGGGCCGGTGTTGGCCACTGCCTCGCAGCTCCCCACCCCACAGGTGCAGCAGTCTGGTGCTGGTCTGGCCCCGTCGACGAGCTCAGCTTCGGTCGTGAGCTCCGACGCCCCCAGCGGGCCGGAACCCCCGGTGGGGGCGGCCTGCGGAGGTGCAGCGGGTGAGTATGCAGTCCAAGCTAATGCACCCACACAACTGACTTCCTTGGGGGGGGGGGGGCTGTTCAATGGCCTTGGCCTCGCTCGGGTGGCCCGGCGGCCCAATGGCCCCCGGCCCACCCAGCGACTTTGCCCGTGACACAGGGCCTGGGTCGGGGTGGTGCCCCCAATGTGCTGGGAAATGTGTTGGGGATCCCCGGGCTGGCTCAGGCTCATTTTCCTTTGCCCGTAGTTCCCTCAGTGCCGGTGTCGGCTTTGCCAACAGCAGGGTATTCCTTGCCCTTGGGGAACCATTTGGCCCAGTCTACCAAGGAAAAGATTTGGAGGGGCGAGTATGTAGATATCTTCTCCCTTCTAAATAGGGAGCCGACCAAGGAAGAGAGGGAAGGGCTGGACGAGAAGGATAAGGAGCAGGCACGTCGTCGTAAGCCGCCACGCACGTGGGCAAATTGGTTGCCAGCTTACCTGATTTACATGGCCGTTTACCTCAGGGCTAGGCCGGATTTGGCTATCCCTATGTTCCAGAATTGGACAATATTTACCGGGCTATGGTTGACTTCCCGGGTCCATCATGGCTGGCTTACGATGAAGAATTCCGCATGAGGATTCCACTGCACCCAGAGATGCGGTGGGATGAGCCCTGCCAGAAGCTGTGGCTTCTGTATATGACCCCCACGCGCCCGGCGCCTGGGGAGAGATACCATTGTGGACATGCGGTCCAATGAGTGGCCCCGGTACAGGTACCCCGCCAAGTGGCGGGGCAGGGGGTTCCAGCCCGCCTGCTGTGCTGGACCTTCTCGTCCAATGGTTCTTGCAACAGGAAAAATTGCAAGTACAAGCATGAGTGCCCCTCTTGTTCTGGCCCCCATGCTGCCTCCGCCTGTCCCAGGCCAGGAGGATACAGGGGCAGGGGTAGGGGCGGACAAGGGGCAGGTAAGACTGCCATGGAGGGAGCGGGGTCACCAAAAGGCCCCCTCCCCAATTAATGTCGACATGCTGGAGCGTTGGCTCGCATTGTACCCGAGGAGAGCAGACGCTGTGTACCTCCTTCAGGGTTTTCAACTGGGTTTTTGTATTCCTTTCACGGGGGATAGGTCACCGCAGGATGCACCTAACCTTTTGTCACTTAGGGGAAGGGAGGAGGTGGCTGCCGCCAGCATTAATAAGGAGATTGCTGCGGGCAGGGTCGCTGGCCCTTTCCCCGCACCCCCGTTCCCCAACCTTAAAGTGTCTCCGCTAGGACTAGTGCCCAAGAAGTCCCCGGGCGAGTTCCGCCTGATTCACCATTTGTCCTACCCAGCCAGCCACTCGGTCAATGATGCTATCCCTGATGACCTTTGTTCTGTCAGGTATACATCCTTTGACCAGGCATTGCGCATGGTGCGCTCATGTGGCCCGGGTGCACTGTTGGCTAAGTGTGACATTAAGTCGGCGTTTCGCCTCTTGCCCGTGCACCTGGGTGACTTCGAGTTGCTGGGTTTCAAATTCCGGGGTGAATATTATTTTGACAAAGCCATGCCATTCGGCTGTTCCATATCCTTCTCGGCTTTCGAGCGTTTCAGTACCTTCCTGCAGTGGGCATTTGTCCGTAGGTCAGGGTCTCGGTCTGTAGCCCATTACCTGGATGACTTTTTATTCGGGGGTGAACGGGGCTGGGACACGTGCACACGTCTCCTCAACACATTTCAGACGCTAATGGAGGAACTCGGTGTCCCTTTAGTGCCCGAAAAGACCGAAGGCCCGGCTAATAAGTTAATATTCCTGGGGGTGGAAATTGACACGGTGGCGCAGGCTTCTAGGCGCAGGCTTCTAGGTGTCGAGGATAGTGGCCCTTATATCGGACTTGCTGGCTAAGCGCAAGGCATCCCTTCGGGAACTGCAGGTGCTACATGGACACCTCAATTTCGCTTGCAGGGTGGTCGCACCTGGCAGGGCGTTTGCTCGGCGCTTGTGCGACGCCATGGCAGGCTTATCCAGGCCCCATCATAGGGCGAGATTGACACGGGGCATCAGGGCAGATCTGCACGTATGGCTCCAGTTCCTGAGGGAGTTCAATGGGGTTTCATTTTGGAGGTCTTACCTCCTGGCTTCGCCCCAATTTCAAATTCAGTCTGATGCCTCGGGATCCCTTGGTTATGGGATGTACTTCAATGGGAAGTGGGCATATGGTGGATGGCCACCAGCCTGGTCAGGCACGGGTCGCCTGAGGGATCTCACATATTTGGAATTTTTTCCCATACTGGGGGCCTTGATGCTATGGGGTGAGGAGTGGGCCAACTCTGTGGTGCATTTCTGGTGTGACAATGCGGCTGTTGTCCACATTGTCAACTCACAGACCTCTAAATCTCCCAGGGTCATGGATCTTGTGCGCCAGTTTGTATTGCGCAGCCTGCGCCTCAATGTACTGTTCAGAGCCAGGCATGTCCCGGGGGTGGATAATGATATTGCTGACGCTTTGTCCCGCCTGCAGATCTCCCGGTTCCGTGCCTTGGCTCCGGATGCGGAGGAATTTCCCTCGCCACTACCGCAGGAGATATGGACCATTGGCAAGGAGAGGTGAACCGGGCGATAGGCATGTCACTGGCGCCACGCACGCGTAAGGCGTATCACCACGCGTTGGTTTCATTTCGGACCTTTTGTTCCCAATCAAGCCTGCCAGATACCTGGCCGATCCCAGTGGCCCACATCCTCCGTTTCATGGTTTACCTGCATGCCCAGGGCCTGGCACCCCGCACCATAGCATCTAGGCTTTCAGCGCTGGCTTTTATGGCCAAGATGGGAGGTCACGCGGACAGTACCGCTGATTTCCGTGTGAGACATGTTTTGGAGGGGTGGGTGCGGGAACGTGGGCGTTGCCTGGACGACCGTCACCCAATTTCCCCTGGGGTACTTACCCAACTGGCACGAGGCTGGCATGACCTATGTTTCGATAGGTATGAGGCAGCCCTGTTTCGTGCGGCTACAACGGTGGCCTTTTTTGGAGCGCTCCGCATCAGCGAGCTTGTGATGCTGTCTAAGGCAGATGCAAGTCGTAGGGCACTGGAACTCGAAGATGTATATGTTTGCAATGATTGGGCTCAGTTGAGGATACGCTCCTCTAAAACAGATCAACATGGCGTAGGCAGTGGAGTAAGACTGCTACGATGTTCATTGGCAGACATCTGTCCGGTTGGTGCCCTACAGGAGTTCCTTGCACTGCGTGGCACGCACCATGGCCCATTTTTCTGTCACCAAGATGGGTCTCCCCTCACTAAATTTCAGTTTTGGAAGGTGACCGGGAAGGCACTGGCTAGAGTCGGCCTCCCTGGGGCCCGTTACGGCACCCATTCATTTAGAATTGGGGCGGCCTCTACTGCGGCTGCTTATGGGTACTCCGGGGCTGACATACGCAGCATGGGGAGGTGGGGCTCACAGTGTTTCCAGTTTTATGTTCGCCCACTCCCACCGTGAGTACCTTCTGAGTCACCATGTATCTTTCCTTCCCTGTTTTTTCCCTTGACAGACCCTGGGTGTCGTATCACACCGGTGACAGTATGGCTGGTGGGCCATAGCTACGTGCACAGGGCAGCGCGTTACGCTGCGGCGACAGATTGGTGACCCCGACTGGGACTGGGTGCATACGCACATCTCACATGGTACGGTAAGCCCGGTATGTTGTGGCGGGAGCTTTTGCCATTCCTCTTTTCGTCGAGGAGTGCCGACCCGCCCGACATTCTGATCATACACCTTGGGGGTAATGACTTGGGTCAGGTCACTGGCTTATCGCTGAAGCATGCGATTTGCGCGGACCTCGCCTACTTACATTACGTATGGCCCACCACAACCCTTGTTTGGTCAGATATGGTCCCACGGCACGCTTATCGGGGAGGCTTTGACCTTCAGGCCCTGGACCGCGCTCGGCGCATGGTGAACAGGGCGGTGGCCCGATTCCTTTCGACCAAGGGCTGGGGGCGGGTCAGTCATCATCCCGCCATTAGTTTGCAAAATTACGGGCTTTATTCAGGGGATGGGGTCCATCTGTCGCGAGGAGGTATGGACCTCCTGCTGGGTGATTGGCGAGCAGGCCTGTCGACTGAGCTGACGGTCTTGGGGGGGGGGGGGCGTCGAGCCTTTATTGAAGCCTCTCCGGGTGGCGGGTAGCACTGGTAAGGTAAACATTTATGACCCACAGGTATCCGGCAGGTTCGCAATTGACTGGACAACACTAGATAGGCATAAGTTGTTTAAACGTTGTCCGGTCAACGACGAACCAGGCGAGGGGGTGATGGTTACCACTAGACAGCTGGAATCACCCCCTGATTTTACGGATACACGTCAGAGGGTGGGGTCATTAGTTAGATATTGACTACGGTCAACAATTTGTTTGTTGTCAACAAACAAATTGATACAAATAGATACATTGTAACAATTGCCGTTGGCAATTTTGGGTGGTACCTTACCAGTGTTACTTCGGCCTGCTTGCCTTAAGAATTATGATTGGTCATTTTTACCAATAGAAATTTATAATTCGGACTAGGGCTTGAATCAATAAATGTGGCCCATGCCGTTATCCACTTTCATTTGTGTCTGAGTCCATCATTGGGGGGGGGGTGCGCCTGCAATGGAAGCGCGGCGCCAAAATGGCCGCCGCGCTCTTTGCGGCCCCCCTCCCACCGGACGAAACCATCCGGGTAGTTAGGGGCGTGGCCAGCACCCTAATAAAAGGGCTGGCCACGAGGCAGCCGTGCTGCCATTTTGGCGAACCGACGGAGCGGAGAAGTTTTTCCCCTCCACCCCCTCCCTAGTTAACAGTGTGATTTCTTGGTCGCTTCGGGGCCGGGTGGGAATTTTTGGCTGGGACTCGCAATTGGCCCTTGAGTCCTGGCTTTTTCGCCCATCCCACATTGTTGCTATGGTTTGATATAGGGGTTGTTCTGTGCTACTGTTGACTTTGGTCACATTGGCGGGTAGCACTGGTAAGGTAAACATTGATGACCCACAGGTATCCGGCAGGTTCGCATTTGACTGGACAACACTAGATAGGCATAAGTTGTTTAAACGTTGTCCGGTCAACGACGAACCAGGCGAGGGGGTGATGGTTACCACTAGACAGCTGGAATCACCCCCTGATTTTACGGATACACGTCAGAGGGTGGGGTCATTAGTTAGATATTGACTACGGTCAACAATTTGTTTGTTGTCAACAAACAAATTGATACAAATAGATACATTGTAACAATTGCCGTTGGCAATTTTGGGTGGTACCTTACCAGTGTTACTTCGGCCTGCTTGCCTTAAGAATTATGATTGGTCGTTTTTACCAATAGAAATTTATAATTCGGACTAGGGCTTGAATCAATAAATGTGGCCCATGCCGTTATTCACTTTCATTTGTGTCTGAGTCCATCATTGGGGGGGGGGGGGGTGCACCTGCAAAGTAGAGCTGTCCTTGTTAGCTGTATGGTCAGAAGGTGCAGACTTGTCTTCCTCAGCTATACCTGTCAAATTTGGATGATGCAAATGGAGAAGAATTTTGTTCCAACTTTCCCCCCAAGAACTTACCCTAAATATTCACACATTTCTTCATGTTTGGAATAGCAAGAACTAGAAATGTAAAGGCAATATATGAAGGAGGAAGTGAAACGATGAAAAAATCATCTTGAATACTACCCAGTAATAAAAATGCAGAAAACAAATGATTGTAACTGAAACCATGACAACCATGACAATAATAAACAAACTATGCACTGTTTCCAAATTCTGATGGGAATTCATAGGTCTCCTCACAAATGCATCTCTCCCTAAGATTCAAATGGCAAGGGATCTGTCATATGAAAGAGGCTGTGCTATATCAATGAACAGTCCAGTTTTTGTCTAGATCCACTTGACTGTATTATTGATCCCATTGCCCAACTCCATAGCAAACTTTAAAGGAAATAGAACTTTTATAAATATTGGAATGGCACATAGAGCCAAAATCTCTTATATATATGAAATGTTTAAAGTCAGACATAAATATGTGAGAGATGTGATCTACCCCGTGAAGGGAAGTTTATGGCTTAGCTCAGAACTATTCATCTCATCAAAAGCCAGTCTTGGTGTACAGGTATATAGTTTCATATTTCAGTTAGACAGTATAGCTGTCTGATGACAGCCGTGAACCTTAGTAGAACAGTTATGCAGAATGCACAAAATGGCTCCATTTCACTGGGCAGTTGACTTGAAAATGTGTTGCTTTTTCCATGAAATCTGCACCAAAGTAGGGCAACTTTTGTCATTATGGTTCATCAAGAAGCTTTCTTTTTCTTCTTTCATATCTAGGCCAGATGTGAAACTGTCAAAATGAAGGCACCTTTTGGTTGTTCCATTGTGCAGTTTCGTTCACCCAAACTAGTGTGCATATAAGTTGAATTAACAACAACAACAACAACACAAGGTTGCGGTTGCCAGGGTATGCCCAATTGTGGTTCAAAAATACCATAATCTGTATGTTACATATGCATTACTGAGTTTTCTGACTATCAGTCTAGTACTGCGGATTTTTGACTATCTGTAGAAAGAAACAATAGCAACACAGAGAAAACATTGTGAGATCTGCTCAGTTTCAGACTCTGCCTACCCCTTTATTTCATTTCCATACAATTTAGCCCTTTGTATAATAAAATCACTCTAGAAAAGATAGTTTTCCTTATATCTAACAGTGTTTGCCCAAAAAGCTCTGAAAAACACACACACAGAGATTTGCAGGCGCACCCCCCCAATAACGGACACAGACAACATTGAAAGTGGATAACAGCATCGGGCCACATTTATTGATTCAATGCCCTAGTCCGAATTATAAATTTGTATTGGTAAAACGACCAATCATAATTCTTAAGGCAAGCAGGCCGAAGTAACACTGGTAAGGTACCACCCAAAATTGCCAACGGCAATTGGTTACAATGTATCAAATTGTATCAATTTGTTTGTTGACAACAAACAAATTATTGACCGTAGTCAATATCTAACTCATGACCCCACCCTCTGACGCGTATCCGTGAAATCACAGGGGTGATGCATGCTGGTTAGCAATCGTCATCACCCCGTCGCCTGGTTCGTCGTTGACCGGACAACGTTTAACTAATTTATTCCTGTCTAGTGTTGTCCAGTCAATTGCGAACCTGCCGGATACCTGTGGGTCATACTGTTTACCTTACCAGTGCTACCCGCCAATGTGACCAAAGTCAACATTAGGAACGTAGAAAGACCCCTATATCAAACCATAGCAACAGTGTGGGATGGGCAAAAAAGCCAGGACCCGAAAGCCAATATGGGTCCCAGCCAAAAATTCCCACCCGGCCCCGAAGCGACCAAAATATCACACTGTTAACTAGGGAGGGGGTGGAGGGGAAAAGACTTCTCCGCTCCGTCGCTGAGGTAAAATGGCAGCTCGGCTGCCTCGTGGCCACCCCTTTTATAAGGGAGCTGGCCACGCCCCTAACTACCCGGATTCTCTGTCCTGTGGGGGGGGCCCGCAAAGGGCGCGGCGGCCATTTTGGCGCCGCGCTTGCATTGCAGGCGCACCCCCCCAATAACGGACACAGACAACATTGAAAGTGGATAACAGCATCGGGCCACATTTATTGATTCAATGCCCTAGTCCGAATTATAAATTTGTATTGGTAAAACGACCAATCATAATTCTTAAGGCAAGCAGGCCGAAGTAACACTGGTAAGGTACCACCCAAAATTGCCAACGGCAATTGGTTACAATGTATCAAATTGTATCAATTTGTTTGTTGACAACAAACAAATTATTGACCGTAGTCAATATCTAACTCATGACCCCACCCTCTGACGCGTATCCGTGAAATCACAGGGGTGATGCATGCTGGTTAGCAATCGTCATCACCCCGTCGCCTGGTTCGTCGTTGACCGGACAACGTTTAACTAATTTATTCCTGTCTAGTGTTGTCCAGTCAATTGCGAACCTGCCGGATACCTGTGGGTCATACTGTTTACCTTACCAGTGCTACCCGCCACACGGAGGGGCTTCAAAGAAGACCTGACGCCCCCACCCAGACCGTCAGCTCGGTCAACAGGCCTGCTCGCCAATCACCTAACAGGAGGTCCATACCTCCTCGCGACAGATGGACCCCATCCCCTACGTACAAGTCATAATTTTGTAGACTAATATCGGGGTGATGACTGACCCGTCCCCAAGCCCTATCGGCAAGAAACCGCGCCACCGCCCTATTGACCGTGCGCCTAGCGCGGTCAAGGGCCAGGAGGTGAACGCCCCCTCTATAAGAAAGGCGCGTAATAATGTCAGACCAAACTAGGGTTGTGGCAGGCCAGACATAATGCAAGTAGGCGAGGTCCTCGCAAATCGCATGCTTGAGCGATAAGCCGGTGACCTGGCACAAATCATTGCCCCCAAGGTGGATGATGAGAATGTCAGGCGGGTCAGCACTCAGGCCAGAAAAAAGGGAAGGCCGCAGCTCCCGCCATAACATCCCAGGCTTACCATGCCATGTGAGACTGGAGTGTTCACCCAGTCCCCGTCGGGGTCCCCACTCTGTCGCCGCAGCGTAACGCGCTGCCCTGTGCACATAGCTGTGGCCCACCAGCCATACTGTCACCGGTGTAATACGACACCCAGGGTCTGTAAGAAAATTGAGAAAAATTGAGAAAAAGACGGTAAGGTGACTGGATTGGTACTCATGGCGGAAGTGGGCGCACACAAAACTGAAAACATTGCGAGCCCCACCTCCCCATGCTGCGTATGTCAGCCCCAGAGTACCCAAAAGCAGCTGCTGTAGAGGCTGCACCAGTACGGAATGAATGTGTGCCATAACGGGCACCTGGTAGGCCCACCCTGGTGAGGGCTCTGCCTGTCACCTTCCAAAACTGAAATTTAGTAAGGGGAGACCCATCTTGGTGACAGAAAAACGGGCCGTGGTGCATGCCACGCAGTGCCAGGAACTCCTGTAGGGCACCAACCGGACAGATGTCTGCCAAAGAACACCGTAGCAGTCTTACACCACTGCCTACGCCATGCTGATCTGTCTTAGAGGAGCATATCCTCAACTGGGCCCAGTCTTTGGCAACATAGACATCCTCGAGTTCCAGTGCCCTACAACTTGCATCCGCCTTATACAGCATCTCAAGCTCGCCGGTGCGGAGCGCTCCAAAAAAGGCCACCGTTGTAGCCGCATGAAGTGGGCTGCCTCATTTCCAAAACAGAGGCCAGGCCAGCCCCGGGCCAATTGGGTAAAAACCCTGGGAAAATCTTGCATCCGCCTTACTCAGCATCTCAAGCTCGCCGATGCGGAGGGCTCCAAAAAGGCCACCGTTGTAGCCGCATGAAGTGGGCTGCCTCATTTATCAAAACTGAGGCCAGGCCAGCCCCGGGCCAATTGGGTAAAAAACCCTGGGAAAATCTTGCATCCGCCTTACTCAGCATCTCAAGCTCGCCGATGCAGAGGGCTCCAAAAAAGGCCACCATTGTAGCCGCATGAAGTGGGCTGCCTCATCTATCAAAACAGAGGCCAGGCCAGCCCCGGGCC
The DNA here is from genome assembly GCA_035047345.1 of Bradypodion ventrale. NCBI lineage: Eukaryota > Metazoa > Chordata > Lepidosauria > Squamata > Chamaeleonidae > Bradypodion > Bradypodion ventrale. The sequence goes on from JAWDJE010000003.1 coordinate 26,925,465, forward strand.
AACTGGGTAAAAAACCCCTGGGTAAATGGGGTGGCGGTCGCCCGGGAAACGCCCGCGCACGTGCACCCACCCCTCCCAAACATGTCTCACCCGGAAGTCATTGGTGCTGTCCACACGACCTCCCACTTTGGCCATAAAAGCCAACCCGACAGCTGAGATGCTATGGTGTGTGGTGCAAGGCCCTGGGCATACAGGTAAACCATGAACCGCAGAACATGGGCTACTGGGATCGGCCAGGTTCCTGGCAGTCAGAATCAGGTACAGTAATACTCTGAAGGAACTAAATGCGTGGTGCTACGCCGTACTTATGCATGGCACTAGTGACAGGCCAATCGCCCGGTTCACCTTCTCCTTGCCAACGTTCCATCTCTCGTCCAGGAGTGGCAAGGGAAATTCCTCCGCATCCGGGGGCCGAGGCACGGAACCGGGAGATCTGCAGGCGGGACAACGCAGCAGCAATATCATTATCAACCCTTGGGACATGCCTGGCCCTGAAGGGCACGTTGAGGCACAGGTTGCATAACACAAACCAACGCACTAGCTCCATAACCCCGGGCAATTTGGAAATCTGTGCAGTGACGATGCGGACCACAGCCGCGTTGCCATGCCAAAATTGCACAACCGAGTTGGCCCACTCTTTGCCCCATAGCATCAAAGCACCCAGGATAGGGAAACATTCCAGCTCCGTGAGACCATGCAGGCAACCCTTGCCTGCCCAGGATAGTGGCCACCCACCATAGGCCCACTTCCCATTGAAGTACATCCCATAAACCCAGGAATCCTGAGGCATCGGACTGCCTCTGAAAGCAAGGGGGAGCCAGGAGATCAGACCCCAAAATGACACCCCGTTGAACTACCTCTGGATCTATGGCCAGACAAGCACGTCTGCCCCGATACCCCGGGTAAATCTGAGCCTGTGGTGGGGCCTGAATAATCCCGCCATGGCGTCGCCCCAGCGCAGAGCAAATGCCCTGCCTGGTGCGACGACCCTGCCAGCGAAACTGGGGTGACCATGTAGCACCAGGAGTTCCCTCAGTGATGCCATGCGCTCGGCCAGCAAGACCGAGACAAGGGCCACTAGCCTTGACACCTTATCCCGCTGCAACCTAGAATTCTGTGCTACCGTATTACTCTCCACCCCAGGAATACTAGCTGTGGAGATGGGCCCTCGGTCTTTTCGGGCGCTAAAGGGACACCAGTTCCTCCATTAGCGTCTGAAATGTGTTGAGGAGACGTGTGTACGTGTCCCAGCCCCGTTCAGCCCCGAATAAAACCATCCAGGGAATGGGCTACAGACCGGGACCCTGACCTGCGGATAAAAGCGCAATCTAGGAAAGTGGTGAAACGCTCGAATACCGAGCCCCAATGGAATAGCCAAAAGGCATGGCAACATTGAAATAATATGCTCCCCGGAACGGGGGTGCAGGGACAGGGCCAACGACCCCGCCCGCATGGACCCTATGTCAAAGCTGGCAGCAGCCACCTCCTCCCTCCCCTTAAGGGATAAAAGATTGGGGGCATCCTGAGGGAACCTATTACCCATGAAAGGGATCCGGAACCCCTGCCTAGAACCCTGAAGGAGATAACCTGCATCCTCTCCCTTCGGATACCGTGTGAGCCAACGCTCCAACATGTCCACCTTAAATGGGGAGGGAGCCCTTAGGTGAACTAGATCCATCTGCGGCAGTCTTGCCAGCCCCCTGTCCGCCCCACCCTCTGCCCCGCATCCTTCCAGGCCTGGGACAGGCGGAGGCCGCATGGGGGCCAACACAGGTGGGACACTCCTGTCTGTATTTGCAAGTCTTCCCATTAGAGGAGCCATTGGACACGAAAGTCCAGCACAGCAAGGCGGGCTGGAACCCCCCGCCCCGCCCCCTGGCAGGTGACCTGTGCTGGGGCCGCCCGCTGAACCGCATGCCCCCAATGGTATATCTCCCCGGGTGCAGGGCGCGTGGGCGTAACGTACAAAAGCCGCAGCCTCTGGCCTGGCTCATCTCGCCTAATCTCGGGGTGCGGGGAAATCCGCCTACGGCATTCCTCGTCACCAGCCAACCACGCTGGGCCCGGAAAGTAAACCATCGCCCGGTAGGCGTTGTCCAAATACTGGACCATCGGAATTGCCAAATCCGGCCACGCCCTAAGGTACACCGCCATGCATATGATGCAGGCCGGCAACCATTTGGCCCACATACTTGGTGGCTTGCGACAACGTGCCTGCCACTATCCTTCTCATTCTGCCCCTCCCTCTCTCCTTGGTGGGCACACTGTTTAGGAGTGAGAAGATATCCACGTACTCCCCCCGCCAAATTTACTCTCTGGCGGCCTGTGCCAAGTGGTCACTCATCGGTAAGGAATAGGGGCTTGGACCAACCCGACCACCCAAAACATTCCCCTAAGGTAGGGAACACCCCCCACCACGGGGCCCTGGGTGTTAGCTGTCATCGCCGGGTGAGGCGTCAGCGGATGCACCGCCACACCACCCGCGCGAGGCCAAGGCCATTGGAAAGGCCCCCCCCCATATTGGGAATGTGTGTGGATGTACTCGCTTACACCGTATACTCACATGCTGCACCCCCGCGGGCCGCCCCCACCGGGGGTTCCGGCCCACTGGGGGCGTCGGAGCTCACGACCGACGTAGAGCTCATCACCGGGGGACCTGCACCTGGCTGCTGGCTGGGGAGCTGCGAGGCAGTGGCCGAAACCGCGCCACGCGCCTGCAGCAGCTCAACCCTCCCTGTCGGCTGTTGTCCTCCTGCCGACAGCGCCTCAAAAGGAACCCCCAAAGGAGGGGGGCCCCGCCTGACTGGCCCGAGCCAACGACGCTTCAAGGGCCGCAAGGCGGGCCAGTAAGGCTTCCACGTTGACCTGGGGCCAAGGGCCGGCCGGCCCGCACGGTCCAGGCGTGGGTACAGGTCCCTGTACCCCAGGACCCGAATATGGCCATTGGCCAACACCGAAGCCCGGCAGGGTTGGTGGAGAAACCTGCCAAGGCAGGGGGCCGCACCACCCCCCAAGGCTAGAGGGCCCAGGGGGAGGCTGCGACCCAAGAGCAGCAGGCCCAACCTGGTGGGCAGATGCAGGAGCGGTGTCCACCGCTCGCGGGCCGCGGGCCGGAGCTCCTACCGCGCCCGCACTCTGTTCGCCCGCTCCGGGCCAAGGGGCAATAGACCCCATTCCGCCGGTCCCGGCAGGGGCCTGCAACGGCGGCTGCTGGGGAGGCGGCACCGCGGTCCTCCGACCTGGGTTGCGCCTCCTAACAGCGCGAGCCGCACTCGAAGCTGCCTTCTTCTTCGAAGGCATCTCCACCAGAGTGAAGGGAAGCCAAAAAGGAAAATCGCCGCCAAAAGGCTTCCCGGTAAGTTAAAGAGCGACGGAGACACAGGGAAAAGACTTCTCCGCTCCGTCGCTGAGGTAAAATGGCAGCTCGGCTGCCTCGTGGCCACCCCTTTTATAAGGGAGCTGGCCACGCCCCTAACTACCCGGATTCTCTGTCCTGTGGGGGGGGGGCCCGCAAAGGGCGCGGCGGCCATTTTGGCGCCGCGCTTGCATTCTCATTTACTCTTTTCAAATATAATGGAAAGCATTTGGAAGTGAGATATAGATAGTGAATAATGTCTGCCATTCTTCATTCCTCCTACCATGCTTCTGCAGTATGAGCACAGAAATGGGGAAGTGCATGATAAGAAAAAGGTGCTCTTTTGAGGTGGGAAGAGTGCATCTCTCTGTGGATGTTATGTATTTCTCCGGGCATGAATGAGAAATGGAAGCAAGTTGTTAAGACAGACATAATCATCTCATTCAAGGATTGAAACACTCAGCAGAAAGTATGTTCCCAAATGAGGTCACAAACCAAGCATGCATTGCTGATAGATAACCAGTATATAACACTGTATCACAAAAAAATAAATATTGTCTTCTACTTGGTCTAATCCATGTGTCCTATATGAAATCAAGTGCTCTGAATCCAAATCTGAAGTCTGATTCTGCCTAGGATGTCATGATCTTAAGTTAGCAAATCTCACCCTCTTGGTTAGATTCTTACATTTGACACAAATGTAGCAACAATTGTCCAGTTTATTTACACAGTTATGCCTACTCATCTTTAGCTCAAAACAGACTCACTATGGCAGTGATAGTGAACCATGGCACTCCAGAGATTATTGAATTTCAATTCCCAGAAGCCCTGATTGGCAGGAGTGCTGACTTGGGCTTCTGGTAATTGAAGTCCGAGAACACCTAGAGTGCCAAGGTTTGCCATCACTGCACTATGGCCTAGCTGTACTATCTAATAAGATGGTTTTGCACTATAGACAAGCCCTTGGTCCATCTCGCCTTATATACCTATTTCTGACATTAACTCACTGACTTGCCCAGACATGCCCAGCTATTGCTGAAACATGTATGCCACCAGGGGACATGATTCAGCTGAGGCGAGAGCAGGCATAGTGGTAGCTGCTTATAATGTTATAATGTTTCCATGTAAAAATACATTGTCCAATTACTGACCATTTGAACAGCTATAGCATGTCTTAAAATCTGTACGTAATAGGCAAATTCTGAATTCAGATTTGAAATCAGCACACTCGATATCATGTAAATCACATGTGTTATTCCCAGTAGCAAAATTGTTGTTGTGCAGTGTAATCTAAAAATAATTAGTTTAATTATTTTAATTTTGCTAAATGCCTTCCACTAAGGATGGGCTGGGTTGCACTGATTTTCAACAAGCCACACATTGATCTGAGCAAACAGGACAAGAGATATGTGAATTGGGTCCACATTCTCCAAAAGTAGGAAGGTGGTTCCTAAAATAGATACATAAGACCATCAGCAGGTGCTGCCATCTCTAAAAATAATTGCATGCACCCCTATATTAAATGTAATTTTAGCATCAGCTTCTGTTGAACTTAATAATTAAATATTTATCTTATAGTACTTAAGTATGTTGCATTAGTATGGAGTGATAACAAATATTGCTTTAGAGAGAAATGTAAGAAAAACTAAGAACAAAGATACTAATAACCTTTAGCAGGGAATTAATCAAGGCCTACAGAACAGAAAAGTAGCTTATGCAAATTGTTTATCGTGCAGGATTGTGCAGGATTGGAACTTAAATTTTGCAAAATGGGAATTAAAGGCAGAATACATCTCAAAATATATAGGCAAGAAACCTCTCATTGCATGCTAATAATCATATTACAAGACTTAAATTAATACTCTTCTGCTGCATATATTTTCTTATTTATGAACTGTTGCTAATCTCAGAGTTTGTGAAAGTAACCACCTTTGGAATTTTAGTTATCATAAACTAACTCCCTGGCTTAAATTTCACCAGACATTATCAGAAATGCTTTATTATCTGACTGAGAATGTTATTACAGAATAAAAGTTTGGAACACAAGCATATACTATTTGCGTGTGAAGCAGCTTTTAATAATAAAATCTTGTTGGTTGCCAGAGGCATGCGTTTACCAAGACAAACACATAAAAGTGGAAAGAGAGGAATAGTCCGTATGTAATCATTTCAAGTCTACTTCATTGTCCTGAACAAACTTCCTCTGTAGAACTGTGTGAACAGAACGAGAATGGTTGTTTGTACAGTGCTATTAAAGGGGCCAGAAAGTGCCATTTTAGGTAAAGTGAGTTGCAAAAAAACTCCAGAAGTGGCACCATTATAGTCCTTAACATCCTAGTGTTTAGAAAATTCACCCCTCTTGATCAAATAACGTGAAACCGGTATCCATTATCTACTTAACAAGGTCTACAAAAGTATTACATTTCAAACTGATCCCATAAATACTGACAGAGCTGCAGTTGGTTGAAAAGTGCTGCAAATTGACTCTTGAGTTTTTCCTCCCCCAAACGTGTTGGTGAATAAATATGTTTCTGTTGTCAACAATCTCTAACATAACTCTGCAGCATCGTAGCACCATGCAAAAATCAGCACCACAATGGTGAAGGGATGAAGAGGAGTGACCACCTCACTTTGTAAGCATCAAAAAGACAGGGGCAACTCACAAGAGGATTGCTCTACCACAGTATTTCCCAACATGGGTCCCAGGCCCCACAGGGGTATTTAAATTCCTAGAAGCCTAAGCTACATTGGATGATCAGTGCTTTGGGAAATTGACTGAGGCTTCTGGGAATTGAAGGCCAGAAACCAAAGCTTGGGAAACACTGCTCTAGCATAGTTGAATTTTTTTTGAATTGTAGCTGTGTTAGTCTGTTTTTGTTTTCTAATATGACTGCTCTAGCAGTAAGGCTTGTCAGGAAACAAATTTACTCATGAGGACTTCTTGCCCACCAGTGGTTGATTCCTGCTTCTGAGCTGCTGCCTCTCTAGTTTAGCAACCCAGAATATTAGATTAGTGTAGATAAGGTAGCATATAGCCAAGTAAATAATCCAGTCATCATCAGGTAGTTTAAAAGTATATTGTAATCAGAGTCAGTTACAGAAGAAAGTTCATCAAAAGTTCAGAAAGCATATCAAGCTAAAGAAAGATTCTCTAATTGAGGAAGTCCAGGGCCCCTCCCTTCTCTTAAGTCCCCACATGTTTCTAAATTCACTGCTAACCCCACAGCACAAAGCATCAGATCAAAAGAGCATCTTCCCTCTTCCCTCTGGGTTATATCTCTTCCCACAGAGTCCACCTCCTTGCCTTTCCCCCAAAGGAATCCAGCCAATGCTCATACAGCATAACATGTCCACCACACATCAGGTTTCATTTCTTCCAACCCATGAGGCTAGCAAGTTTTCATATTCCAATCCCTCTAAATTATGTGTTACAGGTTTTCTCATGCATGGAAATCTCCAGCTTGGATGAGGCTGGACTCAGGGTATAAATCATACCCTGACAATCCTCATATGCTTTAAGAAACTATTCAGAACCAGGACAAGGTGGGTTGGGGCAAGATGTGAGTGTTTGGAGATCACTTGTGAATTAGCCCAATTTATGACATTGTTCAATATATCTTCATCACAGGGTGTGTCCTTTAAGGCATTGCTGTCATCCTCAAGTTTCTTGGCTTTTACAGAGCCTGAGTCAATGTAACATATACTTGAATCTTGTCCTAATCTAGTTGTGTATATGGCTTTGTCATTGTTGCTGTTGTTATATGCCATCAAGTTGCCCCAATTTATGGCGACCCTATGAATGAGCATTCTCCAAAACGTTCTTTCCTCAAAAGGCTTCCTTTCTGGAGTCAATTCATCTTATATTTGGGCTCTCTCTTTTCTTACTGCTTCACCTGTTCTCAGCATTATTGTCTTTTTCAGACAATTTGATGATGTTTTCTAATTCCTTCATTGTTATCCTTCAGGTTTTTTAAATCACTGAATAATAAGTAAATTGTTCAGCTGTCCTCAAGCATTTGCTTCCAAGTAGCTCTTTAAGTGAGAGGAAAAGTTTGGGTTTTGTTTCACACTCTTCCTATGAACATCCTGATGGCCAGCTGCAGAGAGGTCCACATTCTCTGGACCACTGATGGCCATACCTGGAAATGGGGGGGAGGGGGAGAGTGAAGTTGTTCCATGCCTTTACATTCTCCCTCTAATAGGCCTAAAATGAGAGGTTCCTGGAGGCATGATTGCCCATGATTTTGCTGATCATTTTTTTCAGCAGTGGAGGATCGTATGGAACCCTAGAAGCCACATTCAGGGTCTTGGTAGGGTGCATACAGTGCATAAGCCAGACCTTTCCTACCCCGGCTCTAACATAATGCAAAAAAAAAAATGGCACTTGCACAAGCAGATGATTTCCTCAACAGGCCATCAATGAGCCAACTATGTCTTCCATAGCAACTCTACGATGACCCCTACAGATTCAGCTTATTTGATTGGATGCTACCTTGGTCATACTTCCAAGTAGATGCCCTAAAAATCAACAGGAATTGAGTTTGTCATAAGTAACTTAAGTCCTCTTGATTTCAGTGACTCTCATCTATACTATTGTGCAAAAGTCTTAGGCCACCACAGCTGGTTTGGGAAAATTCAATGAGTGATCTTTTTTGGGGGTGGGGTGGCCTATAACTCAGAACTACTAACTCCAAACTTCATCAGTCTTGGAGAGCGTTGAGAGAAGAGTAAACAAAATATTATCTCCAATTTTTTCATGTCTAGGTATCTTGGGAGCTAAGGAATGCCCTCCCACAGTTAAACATTGAATTTTCCCCAAACCAGCTGGTGGTGGCCTAAGACTTTTGCACAAGAGTGTAAGTCTGATTAAACCTGGATCCAGCTCATTGTCTTATACTGCACAGAATGACAGAATTACCCATTGAAAGCACACCCTGTTGCCTATTTTTGTTATTTATAACACAACATATGTTGCAATCAGCTTAAACTACACTGAAGTAATTAAGGTATTCTGGGATAGCCAATCATATGGCACAATGGTGGGAAAACAAAAAAAAGTGTTTTGACACTATTTTTTAAAAGTAGGAGCACTTACCTTGGGGATGCTGTTTTCATCGACAGGTTTGTTTTTCATAATGTGTATTTCTGCCTTAATGACTGCTTTCTCAATTAACCTTCTGTTTTTCTTTTTCTGTTTTGGTTGCATTAAGGCCTGGAATCACTCCATGCTAAAATTCCTCTATGAAAAAAAAATTCAGATAAAGGCACCACAGAATGTTGAATTTTAACAGACAGATAATCATGCCTGAAAATGGGTGCTCCACACACATTTTCCAATTCAACCAACTGGCTAGAGCTTTCCCCACATAGACCTCATTACTTAGTCCTGAGGCTGACATATGTTAAATAGTCTATAGTTAAGGGGTTTAGGAAGCCCATAGTCATTTTAGTTAAAATCTGAACCTTGGTTAGTAGGTATAAAACATGGCCTAGTAGTTGGAAATATTTTAGGAAAGTGTGATCACAGAATATTAGTGTGGACCAGTTGTTTGGAGCAGAGGATTGATCAAGCCTACTTGTTTTTGCCTGTCAAACACAGGCAAATATATCAGTGCTACTCAAATATCTAAGTGGGTCCATGTACAAACAGGGAATGGTGCCACTATCAATATCAGTTTGCCAAAATTTACACAATTGTTTTGTTTCTGATGTAGGCAGGAGATGCTTTTGGGAAGTTCATAATTTGGGAGATCTGGTTTCAACCTCACTGGGTGATAAACTGATTCTTTTTGCCTGACCTCCCTCGTAGGGATGTTGTGAAGTTAAACTGAGAAAGAAAGCTATATATGCTGCCTTGGGCTCACTGAAATAAATAAATTTTAGATTGGTGCTGATAACAATTGGGTAGGGCATGACTTGAATGAATGAATTAATTAATTAATGATATACTCATTTCCAAGTTTTCGCAACAAATAATGACTGGTGAGGAGAAGGGACAAAACTATTCATTTTCTTCCCAGACTTTCTCTTCTCTAAATAAATCAGTGGCATTTTTACTGTTGAAGGTGAGAAGCAACTCAGCTATTTTCATCTTTAAAAACCTTCTGTCTGCTGATATTAATGTCAATAGAAATATCGTGGATACCTGGTGACTTGTGGTATTTTCAAGGGAAATACCAAACAGAAGAGCTACTCAAATATTGCTTCTCTTGTAAATATCATAAGGATATTTGCTGCTAAAAGCAAGACAGGAGTTAGGAGACTGAAATGGAAAGAAGATAAGGGACATAATAGAAAGGGGCACAAAAGTTTTCTTTCCATTGTGACAGAGGCTACATATAGCCACCTATAAAACAGGACCCCCCTTATGGGTGACCTTATGGGTGGCTCAAGTCGCTAAGACGCTGACTGGGAAGCGGAAGGTCAGCAGTTCGATTCCCGAGTACTGCAGGACGGAAATGAGCTCCCGTCTTCATCCCAGCTCCTGCCAACCTAGCAGTTCGAAAGCAAGAAATTGCAAGTAGATAAATAGGGACCACTTCGGTGGGAAGGTAACAGCGTTCCGTGCGCTCTGGTGTCTAGTCATGCCTGCCACATGACCACGGAAACGTCTGCAGAAGCAGACAGCGCTGGCTCTTCGGCTTAGAAACAGAGATGAGCACTGCACCCTAGAGTCGGATACGACTGGCTTTCGAGCAAGGGAAACCTTTACCTTTACTAAAACAGGAAGGAGCTTACTTACCATCCTGTGTTTGGGGATATAAAACAAGGCAGGGGATGGAAATGGTAATTTCATTTAGAAACAAAAACATAAAGCTAAAGAAGAGGAATGAAACTGGCTCAAATAGTGATGGATTAGTTTTTCAAAGGGCAATTGGGTGAGAGGAGAAAATCATGTGGGTGCTTCAGTGTGTGAGACCAATACCTTTTTGCCTTTGTGCAAGTGACCTTTATGCTAAACATAACACATGGTAAACCTACACTGAAAAATATCACTGGGGTGTTTTAAATGATGACTTATAAATAGGGATTGATAGATCAGTCACTTCCAAGTTTGGATGTATTTCAAATGTTTTCAATCATAAATCAGTTTGGTTGAGTCTCCTACTATTTAAAAACCAAACACAATGTTGTGTTTAAATTGTGCTTATTTCACCACAAAATACACATTTTCTTTCCTGCACATATTTGAGACACTATGAAATATGCAATCCTGGACAGGTGGGCACATTCCAAAATCTGGGGGATGCTCTCCTATTTCTCATCTAGTAATATGATATAATATGATATAAGAGCCCTGGTGGCACAGTGGTTAAACTTCTGTACTGCAGCCAAGATTGCCAATAACGCAACATCGAATGTCAGGTGGCAGTTAACTAATCTAACAACCCTGATGACTAATGGCCTTGCATGGCAAAGTCCACAGCAAAGGTTGATTGTCCTCAAGTTGATTAAATCCCACTTGAATCCATCTTTTTGGAGGGCAGCAACTTCATCAATACTGGCCTGGGGCTGATGAGGACTTTGTTTGTCAAAAGGGCTCATGACCAAAAAGTGTCTTGCAGGACTGGATCAGTGGTATGGGTATCACAGTACAATGCAGAAGGCAAATGGAAGGTCACTGCATTATATTGTCCCCAGGGCAATCTTCATGACTGATCACCATGAGGACAGCCAATATTCAGAATCGGATACGGCACTCAAAGAAGAAGAAGAAGAAGAAGAAGCCCAAACTGCTGATGAGAGTTTGATCCTGACTGGGATCAAGGTTGACTCAGCCTTCCATCCTTTTGAGGTCAGTAAAATGAGTACCCTGCATGTTAGGGACAAAATATTAATCACCCTGGGAACCACCCAGAGTGTGCATTAAGTGCATGGGATGGTATACACATATAATTACAACATGATATAAAATTAGAGTTGTCAAAATGGTAGCATTCTGTTATGTTAAATTTCAGACCCTAAACTTGAAAACCAGAGAACACATCACAACATCTGAACCTTGGGGCCAAAACCTGAAACCTTTGAATACTAAAAAAGAAAATACAGTGTTCAAACAGAGAGATAAGTCAGTACAACCTTTTCTCATGAAAGATCCAGTACCCAACTTTTTCAGAATTTTTTTTGTTTTAACTACATAACCAGCCTTCTACAATATTTAAATACTTTATGTTTTTGGGCTAGGTCATCTTCTTCTTTCATGTCCAGATTGAACTTTGGACTGCTAAAATGAAGCTACCTTCTTAGCTTTGTCATTGGCCAAAATTAAAACTTCATTAGTACATGTGTCTCATAGTAATTGGCAGAGCAGCAAATGAGCCGGATTCTGTACCTCTCCATAGTTACCCAGCATGTTGTCTGCCAGCAGACCCCACATAACTATATTCACATAACTATATGCACATAACTATATTCAAGTCTTCCCGCAAGAAGAAAATGAATATTTGCTAATTATGTACTCTATACCCCAGCTCCTGCCAACCTAGCAGTTCGGAAGCAAGAAATTGCGATTAGACAAATAGGTACCTCTTTGATCGGAAGTTAAACAACATCCCGTGCACTCTGGTGTCTAGTCATGTTTGCCACATGTCCACGGAAATGTCTGCAGATGTAGACAGCACTGGCTCTTTGGCTGTAAACAGGGGTGAGCAATGAACCTTAGAGTTGGATATGACTGGCTTTCTCTCTAGGAAAATATACCTCTGTTGAAGAAGAGCTGTACATTCCAACATAATTTAAGTCAATGATGCAAGTTTCTCAATGGGATTTTATGAAACATATAATATTATTGATAAGTTCTAGATTACATTCTGAAATCAGATAAAAGTAAAGAAAAATTAAATAAACTTATTAAATAAACTTATTAAATAAACATATTTATTTCACTCTGCAATTCCTACCATTCTTCTGGCATAGAGACCTGTACTTCAAGCACCACACCCATCACAGAAGAGCATTTTGTAATTACATTAAAAAAACATAAGTGCCATTATTTAGAATAAATATACTGGTATCAAACTTGCTCTCTTATGTACAAGGTACTCAACTGTTAGTAACTAATCAAGTGTTTTGAATTACTGTTTTGTTTCTTTTAGAATTGTACAAGCTCATTAACATAGTATATCTGGGCTCTAGGCAACAATTTCTAAAGTAAACAATGACTCACACTTTCTTGATTCATTTCTCTTTTCTCATGGGATGTCATGCAAGATTCTTCAGTCATTATGAAAATCATGTTTGTTCTGTGTTGTGTAAATGTCATGAAATGAACATCCCCAGATGATTCAAGAAGGGACATTAAAATTGAAGAAAAAACAAGCTGGCCATTTCTTCTCAACTAGTTTTTTTTAAAAAATATATATATATTTTTCTTTACTTTTATCTGATTTCAGAATGTAATCTAGGAAGAAAATTCAATGAAAAAAATGAATTTTTAAAAAGTGCAGTACTAATTTTTCACCTGGTCCTTAAAATTGGTGATTTTACTTGACTGGGGACCTCTGGGAGACGTAGTCCAAAAGAGTATCATTTGCATGCTGAGGTTGCCATAGGTCCTGATCAGTTCCACTTAGAAGGTGTAGAGTATACCAAATCAAGATAGAACAAAGAGAAGTACATCATTTGAAAACTCAGAGCCAACCAATGTTATTGATTGAAAATAACTTCCCAATCAATAATAATTATGAGTAAAAGTCATAATTAAGTTTTGAAGTTCCCTGTCATAAAGGTAAATGGCAAAAATGCCTTAATTACAAATAACCTGTTGCAATCTGGAGATAATTATTTTGAAGCTCAATTTGAAATGTATACTGTATTCTATAGCTATCTTAGCTATACATCAGTGACAGAGAGTGTCTACTAATAACAATTATTTCATTTGAAACTGTATGCTCTCCAGAATCTATGAAAATTTTGGATATAAGAACCCTGAAGTCTTGTCAAGGAAGTTAGACTATTTGTCAATATAGTTAATATTCTAGTTCATTAATTGAGGCCCATCAGATCTTTTGGAACAAGTTGTTTATTGTCTCACAGTACTGTAAAGCTGAAAAGCATTTTAAATTTCTGAAGTAACATCATACATTAAATCAGTGTTTCCCAACCTTTGGTTATTGGACTTCAATTCCCAGAAGCCTAAGTCAATTCCCCAAAGCACTGATCAGCCAATGTATTGACTAATGCTTCTGGGAATTGAAGTCCTCCTCTGGGGCATGGGCCCCATGTTGAGAACAACTGCATTAATGATTAGCCTAACATCCTTATCAACTTCCCGTCTACCTGACCTTCCCATGAGTTAAAGGATCTGCTGCAGTGCCTTCTTTTTAGGATTCCTTGGGTGTGATTAGATTTCTCCCCTTAATTCAGTTCTAGCACACTTTTTGTCTCCATTTGGTTTTCTAAGGCTGTGTATTTAAGGACTGTTCAAATTTCTTTCCAGATGACTATTAAATATGCAGACCAACTCACCTTTGTTTTTTCTCTCTTTAAAAATAGCAGCAACAACAGCAGCAGCTCAGGTTTGCATGAAATGCCATCCTTCAGGCTATAATCCAAAGATGTGTTGCCATACTATATGGATAAGCAGTATGAAAAAGAAATGTCAAAGTTCATTCTTGCTACAAGTCTGAATGTATTAAGAAGACATAAGCAGAATTTTAATAATAACTGGCCTTTAAACTCATGTTTTCTTCCCATAGATTTACTATGTGCCAATCCTGAAAGCTAACCAACAGCTACAAAATCTTGAGAAGTGACATTTGTGTCTTTTTAGCACAATCTTCTCCTATTCCTCTACCTCTGGACTTTATTCAATGGCTTTCTTTCTTTCTTTATTCATGTCAGATGCACCACCAACATATAATAACATACAAAGCTAAAATTAACACATTTAAAAACAAAATAGAATTAAAGAGGGCTAGATGACATCTGCCCAATAGAGGGGCACTTCAACAGCATTTCCTCTTGCCAACATAAGGTCCTCCTCAGTGCACGTTGAGGGGTATCGTACACATTGTATCAAATGGGAGATAGTTTGTACTTCTTCGCATTCACACAGGTTGTCATCTATAGGGAAACTCCAATTCAATGGTTCATCCAATTGATAAGATTTGGATAACACCAAAAATGCTTGAGAAGGGATACAAGCTCATTATAATGAATTATTCCATCCAAAATCATGGCTCTACATTTCATTACAGCTAATTTTACTGAGTAACAAAACACTTATTTAACGCTGCATCAAAAACTCATTTGGAGATGCAGGCCTCAGGAATTACTACAAGGTTATGCAAGAATTCACATGAAGTAATTGATTAATTCATGTAGGTGTCTATTTGCTTCCATCGAGTTCTAAAACAGAGAAGGGAAATTAGATACATATTGTACAGAGATATGTTAAAAGTAAGAAAGCAAATCTGACCCACTGACTAATCTCCTGTTGCTTAGTGTAGTAAGCAGCACTAGAATAAGCCCATTGAATCACTGGGCATTTGGGGAGTCAACTTTATCACAGATCTGTCAAGTATCCCTTATTGGCTGGGAAACCCCTGTATTTTTACCCCTCTTCCTGCCCCTCCCATGGAGGGAGTGAGAGGGTATGTTTTAAGTGGGTTAGGGAGGGAGGGAGGGGGAGATGGCCTTGCCAGCCAGGAAGAGAGGGCGGCACTCCGTCTGGGTTAATGGTGGAGGTTCCAGGGGCTCATTTAGAGGTTGTGACGGGCATGGGGCGTTATAGCGGGAACCGTGGGGCGGGCCGCACTCGGGGAACGCGGGACCGATGCTTAGTTTCTGTCCCGCGTTCTGGCCCCCCGGTTTCACCTCTAGGTCCTGAGCAGCTGATCCAGGGTGACCCCGCCTTTAGGCTGCTGCTGATGAATGCCAGGTCAGTCTGTAATAAGACTCCCCTAATACAAGACTCTATTTTGGGGGAGTGGGCCGACCTGGCATGCATCACTGAGACGTGGCTGAGACCTGAGGATGGGGTGCCTCTATCAGAGATGTGTCCGGCCGGGTTCGGTGTTTGGCACCAGCTTAGGGATGTGGGTAAGGGCGGTGGTGTTGCCATTATAGCCAGGGAGTCATTGGGAGTCGCCAGGGCCACCGCTCCACAAATTTTGGGTTATGAGGCTCTGCTCCTGCGGTTGGGCCCTAACGGTCAGTTGGGGGTCCTACTCCTGTACCTGCCTCCTTGCAGGGTAAGGGACTCCCTGCCTGGGCTCCTTGAAGCCATCTCAGCATTGGCTTTGGAGTTCCCTAGACTTATGGTTTTGGGGGACTTCAATTTGCCTTCGCTGGGGTCTGGTTCCGAGGTGGCACAGGAGTTCATAGCTTCCATGGCAGCTATGGACCTGTCTCAGGTAATTCAGGGCCCGACCAGGGGCAGTGGCCACACGCCAGATTTAGTCTTTTTGTCGGGGCGGTGGCAGAGTGATCTGAGTTTACAGAAGCTAGACATAACACCTGTGCCATGGTCAGATCACTATCTGGTGGCTCTAGACTTTCTGGGGGCGACACTTCATCGTAAGGAGGCAGGGTCAATTAAAGTGGCCCGCCCCCGGCAACTGATGGATCCGGATGGATTCCAGAGGGAACTGGGGGAATTTCCTCTGGATCGGCGACACGATTCACCTGAGGCAATTGTTGACCTGTGGTACGGGTCGACGACATCTGCCTTGGATGTAATCGCTCCACTACGGCCTCTCAGAGCACGTGAAGCTAGGTCATCCCCGTGGTTCACTGAAGAACTACGGGAGCTCAAACGGGCAAAGAGACGCCTTGAGCGCCGCTGGGTGAAGACCCAGAGCGATTCCGATTGGACACTAGCTAGAGCCGCTATTAGGGCCTACCTAGTGGCGATGGGGGTGGTGAGGAGGCAGTACTTCACCTCCCTTATTGCCTCCACTGATAATCGCCCAGCCACCCTGTTTCGGGTGACCAGGTCCCTCCTGGGTAGGGTGGGGCCTGTGCCTGGTTGGCAGGGATCGGCTGAGGACTTTGCTGACCATCTGGTGGAGAAAATCGATCGGATTCGCTCGGGGTTCAAACTTGGCGTGGACGGGGAGGATCCGGGGGGAGCCAGTGCGCAGTCTTGCGGTGTTACCTGGGATCGGTTTGATCCTGTTGCCCCGGATGAAGTGGACAGGCTCCTTGCAGCGGTCCGTGCCACTAATTGTCCATTGGATCCCTGTCCTGCCTGGCTGGTAAAAGCCTCTAAGACGGTGACAGGTGGCTGGGTCGGGGCTATAATTAACGCGTCTTTTCAAGAGGGGATATTTCCTGCACTGCTGAAACATGCTCTTGTGCGCCCCCTCCTGAAGAAGCCATCCCTCGATCCAGCAATCCTAACCAACTACAGACCTGTATCCAACCTTCCTTTTTTGGGGAAGGTTCTGGAGAAGGCAGTGGCACGTCAGCTGCAGGGGGTGCTGGATGAAGTGGAATATCTGGACCCATTCCAGTCAGGATTCAGGCCTGGATATGGTACTGAGACTGCATTGGTCGCGCTGATGGATGATCTCTGGCGAGAGCGGGATGGCGGTCATCCGTCCGTCCTTGCTCTTCTTGACCTCTCAGCGGCCTTCGATACTGTTGACCACAGACTGAGTGGCTATGGATGGGGGGTCCTGTGTTATCCCGGGAGCTACCATCTTTGGTTTTGGATGGGGCTGTTTTGCCCCAGACCAACCCGGTGCGCAACTTGGGGGTCCTCCTGGATTCGCGGCTGCTGCTAGAATAACAGGTGGCGGCTGTGGCCAGGAGGGCCTTCGCCCAACTTCGGGTGATTCGCCAGTTGCGCCCACTCCTGGACCAGGACTCTTTGCTCATGGTCACTCACGCTCTGGTGACCTCCAGACTAGACTACTGTAATGCGCTCTACATGGGGCTGCCCTTGATGACCATTCGGAGGCTGCAGCTGGTCCAGAATGCCATGGCCCGGGTGGTGATGGGGTGTGGACGTTATGCCCATGCCTCACCACTGCTTCGGGGGCTGCACTGGTTACCAGTTTGTCTCCGGGTGCAATTCAAGGTGCTGGTTTTGACCTTTAAAGCCCTACATGGTAGTGGGCCAGGGTATCTTAGAGACCGCATCGCCCTAAGGACGTCTGTCCGTCCAACCAGAGCGGACCGAAGGGGCTCTCTAATTGTGCCATCAGCCAGGGGGGCTCACCTCTCTGGCACAAGGAGGAGGGCCTTCTCCATGTCCGCACCAGCCCTTTGGAACCTCCTGCCTGTGGAACTGCATCTCCAGACGGAGTTGTTGCCCTTTAGGAAGGAACTAAAGACCTGGCTGGCGGGCCAAGTTTGGGGTGCAGATGGGGATGGGGGTACCGTTGGGTGGTTGGTATAGAGAAGTGTGCCTTCCCCCAAGGTCCCTTCAGTTCTTGCGCACCTTTTAGGGGTGGTTTTTTTAAAACTTTTAACTTTTTTATCATGTGTCTTTTATGTATTTACTGTCTGCTATGTAAACCGCCCTGAGTTGGGTTGTACCTGAGTGGGCGGTATGTAAGCGTGAAAAATAAATAAATAAATAAATAAATAAAAAATCACATTTTAAAAAAGAAATCCCAAAGCTGCAGGTTTTTTTTCCTGTCACCAGAGGCCGCTGTGGCTTTTCGCTTGTGGAAGGGGAGAGAGAAGGTGGTTTGGGGCAGGGCCATCATCTCTCTGCTTCCGTTCCAACTTCCTTTGACTCCTCCATGGGCCCGTGCATGGGGAGGAGGGGGTAATGGAAGAAAAGAGCTGCCCAACGGCAAGCCCTGGGCCAGGGAGGGCCAGCATTGATGCCCTGGTGCTTGCCCCTTCTGGGTAAGTCTATGTGTTTTTGTTTTGTTTACTTTTCTGTGTGTGTGTGTAAGTAAGTCTGTCGTTTTATTTACTTTGCTCTGTGTGTGTGTGTGTGAGAGAGAGAGGGTGGGTGTAGGTGTGGAGAGCGATGGTGTGTGTGTTTGTGTGTGTGGCCCGGACCAGGTTAAACAGAGATGACTACTGAACCCTAGAGTCTGATATGACTGGTTTTCAAGGAAGGGATAACTTTACCTTTATCTTGCTTGAAAGCCAGTCGTATCTTCCTGTAGGGTTCAGTGCTCATCTTTGTTTCAAAGCCGAACTACCAGCGCTGTCTGCTTCTGAAGACGTTTCCATGGTCATGTGGCAGGCATGACTTAGACACAGGAGCACACAGAACGCTGTTTACCTTCCCACCAAAGTGTTCCCTATTTATCTACTTGCAATTATATAAAGTGGAATGGTAGACATGGTTTGAATTGAATGCATTTTGTATAGATTAATCATTACTCAAACAGACAAATTTCAATATAATACAGGTAACATGTCTTCAGAACTGCAAAAATAACAGTGAAAGTACAAATAATGACATCATGAGGTGGTGGTCTGATAAACATAAGGTAGACCCTAGGTAAAGAGATGCCTGAGGGTTAAAAAATAAGGCCCTAGACAGGAGGAAAGAGGCAGAAGGAAATGAGCCAATTCTGTGTGGTGGGATGGAGGCCCCACTAGGTTGGTGGGACTCAAGCTTAAACAAACAGGAAGATGAGGGGAAGGGGCTTGGACTAATCCAGATACCCTATTTGGAGCTGGGACAGAGGCAGAAGCTCACTCTGTCCTGCAGTACTTGGGTATCGAGCTGCTGACCTGCCACCTTCCAGTCAGCACCTTAGCCACTTGAGCCACTGCAGCTCAGTGGTTAACAAGCTCGCCTTGTTAGCTGGAAGGCCGACATGACTGTTTGAGCTCCCATCTCTGCCCCAGCTCCTGACAACCTAGCAGTTCAAAAGCAAGAAATTACAAGTAGATAAAGAGAGACCACTTTGGTGGGAACGGTAACAACATTCTGGTGTCTAGTCATGCCTGCCACATGTCCAACATCTACAAACAGGCTGTGCTGGCTCTTTGGCTATAAACAGAAATGAGCATTGAACCCTAGAGTCAGATATGACAGGCAGCATTGGATCTAACAATAGGTAAAAGTAAAGGTTACCCTTGCTCGAAAGCCAGTTGTATCTGACTCTAGGGTGCAGTGCTCATCTCCATTTACAGCCAAAGAGCCAGTGCTGTCTGTGTTTGCAGATGTTTTAATGGTCATGTGGCAGGCATGACTAGAGCTCAGCAAGTCACATGGTCAGATTTGGCCACACCCACAGATTTGGCCAAACCCACAGAGGGGTGTGGCCAAAATTTCCCTTATTTTAAATCCCAAACCTGACAGGTATGCTTTAGCATAAGGTCCAAGTATCCACTGTTGAGTCACAATCAGCTTGTGATCTACAACAATGCCAAGGTCCTTTTTGCTTGTAGTATTTCTGAGCCAAGTATCCCCCATTTGTAACTGTGCATCTGATTCTTTTTCCCTAGGTGTAAAACTTTGCACTTATCCCTGTTTAATTTCATTCCGTTAGTTTCAACCTCATGTTCAAGTCAATCAAGATCTTTTTAATTTTTGCTCCTGTCTTCCAAGGTATTAGCTATTTTACCCAGTTTTGTGTCATCTGCAAATTTGATAATTATTCCCTGAGCTCCCTCATCCAAGTCATTTATGAAGGACTGAGCCTGGCATTACTCCTTTTGTTACCCCCCTCCCAGCTTGAGAAGGATCCATTAATAAGAACTCTCTGAGTATGATTCTGTAACCAACTATATATCCACCTGACACTTTTGCTATCCATGCCACATCCAGTTATCTTACTAATCAGAATATCAAGGGGCACTTTGTCAAAGGCTTTGCAGAAGTCAAGATATATTACATCAACAGCATTCCCACTGTACATCATGAAAGTTACCCAATTGAAAAATGAAATTAGTTTAGTCTGTTAGGATTTCTTTTTGACAAATCCACATTGGCTTCTAGTTATTACATCATTGTTTTGTTGCTTGTAAAGTGCTCTCTGTATAATCTGTTCCATATTTCCCCCCTGGGATTTGTGTCAGTTTTTTTTTCTTTTTACCCTTTTTGAAGATAGGAGAAACATTAGCCCTTTCCCAAATGTCAGGCACTTCACTCATCCTCCATGATTTCAAGAAAATGATAGACAGTGTTTCGGAGGTCTCCTCAGCCAGTTCTTTCAATATTCTTAGATACAGTTCATCTGGCCCTGGTGTTTTGAATTCAATCAAGGTAATAAGGTAGTTCTTGACTGTTTTGTTTATTAATCTCAAGATGAAATCCTGCCCCTTTCCCTTGTACTTCACATTTGGCAGGTAGGGTATATGCTACCTTTTGAGAAAATGAACTGGATGATGGCTAACAGGCTGAGGCTGAATCCAAGTACAGTATCTGTCTAGCTCACTCTCTCCAAGTATTCAGAAAGACTTTGAAATCTGAACATTTCAGAAAAGACTTTTCAGTACATTATGGCTCTCCCTACCATGTATGTGTGATGCTAAGTGACTTTGCTCATTTGGCCTCTGTTTTGTTGTGTTAAGCTGGTAATTCCTATATTTTATTTTTGCATTTTATGCCTCATTTTATGCATATTTAATTGTTTCATGTTCACCACCCTGATATAAAAATCTAACAAACAAACAAATAAAGCTAGTTTGGCAAAAAAAATTAAACACGGGCATGATAGCTGAGAGACCTTGGGTGTTGCCATTCAAAAAAGGATCCTTCCCAGCTTTGGAAAATATATCTTCTTCTACAAGTGCTGTATCCATTCTGGATATTGGCTATCATCATGGCGATAGCCTTCCTGTTCTTAACTTCTTAAAATAGTTCTTCTGAGGAAATGCTACACCAGTCTCTCAGGTTCTTCAGCCAAGAAGTTTATCTATGTCCAGGGCCTCTCTTCTCAGGGCTCTTTCCTGACAATGAAGGTTGGAGTATTCTATACTTTATGTTGTTCCTCATGATATGTCCATGGCATTGGAGCTTCAGTTCTTGTTCTTTATCCATCCGGTGCAGCGTTAGTCACATAATCAACCCATGATATAAGATTTTCTAAATTCCACATGCATCTCTGTTCACTAATATAGAACTCTGCCTTCAACAACCTCTCTTGGCCAAAACTCTTAATGTGCTTAGAAAAACTTGGGTCAAGTCAGTAGTTGCCTGATAAAACTTGGAGTTGTTTCAAGTCTACATATATGAAACTGAACATTCAATTGTATAGCATCAAGTTTTGTACCAGGTGGTACACATTTAAGGCATCCATAGTTTCAGATAAAGCTTCATTGTCTTCTAGATCTAATTGTTTGTTAAGATCTATAGTTTGTATATATCAAACATCCTTTGTAAAATAAAAGGACAAAACAGTGCAGCTGTGCTAAACATGTTCAGCTTCCCATCTGCCAGAAGCCTAGTGTAAAGTCTTCTCTGTGCATTTGTTAAAGCAAAAGGATGCTGCATTCCCATCTAATTCATACAAAAAGGATCAAGTCAAAGTTACAGGTGTAAATTAATACATAATAACAATGACATTGCAAGCAGATTTTCTTTCCAACCTCTTATTAATTTTCATATTTTTCTAGATGCTGAAATCATTTATGCCATGCCAAGAGTAGGTTCCATGCCAACTTAATAAAAGAAGTTGGTTCCATCTGTCATGCCTTCTCTTTCCCAGCTGGCCTAAAGATTAAAAGACATATTGGAATTATCAAGTTAATCTTTTAAGATGCATCTTGGTTGGCTTTTAAGCCATGTTTGTCTTGATGCCATGTTATGTGAGGCAATGAATCTAGTGAAATACCATTGAGAGAAGAAGCATATGATTATCTTGGCATAACATCTGAAGTTTTGCTTTCCAGACAAATGTGTTTGGTACTGGAGTTTTGTTTGCTTGGTTTTTTTTTGGAAAAGAAGAATTGAGGGAAGAGGTACAATGCAGAGATGATAAAAAGATGCTACACAGAATTTCTGGTGCTAGCTGCTGCAATGTTAGTAGCATGCCAAACCTATGGTTGAATTGCCTAGGGATAAAAATAAGTTAGTACAGTGGTACCTCATATAAAGATTTTAATCCATTGCATGGGGCTCATTATTGTATGAAAAAATTGCTATACAATACATGCATTGTATAGCGATTTTCCCTATGGGATGCATCGTATAACGAATTTTTTTTTGCTAAGTGTTTTTCCCCATTAAAAAAATGTTGTATGATTTTTTCCATAGGGAAAATTGTTATGCGGGACACCATTTCCCCCAAAACCTAATTGTTATGTGACTTCGTTGCTATATGGGGTGATTGTTATATGAGGATCCACTGTATTTACATTGCTTAAGAGTGAAAGTTGCCCATCACCTCCTGGCAAATAGATGGGGAAGAGGTAGAAGCAGTGACAGACTTTACCTTCATGGAATCTAAGATCACTGCAGATGGTGACTGTAGCCAAGAAATAAAAAGATGCTTACTTCTTGGGAGGCAAGCTATGAGAAACCTAGGCAGCATAATAAAAAGTAGAGATATCACCTTGCCAACAAAAGTCCACATAGTCAAAGCAATGGTATTCCCATGGCTGTGACAGCTGGACCATAAAGAAAGCTGAGCACAGAAGAATAGATGCCTTTGAAATGTGGTGTTGGAGGAGATTCTTGAGAGTCCTCTGGACTGGAAGGATATCAAATCAGTCAATCCTGTAGGAAATCAACCTTGACTGCTCCTTGGAAGGAGAAATACTGAAGCTGAAGCTCAAGTACTGTGACCACCAAATAAGAAAAGAGGACTCACTGGAGAAGGCCCTGGTGCTGGGAAAGACCAAAGGCAAAAGGAGAAGGGGACGGCAGAGGATGAGATGGCTAGAAGGCATCATTGACACAGTGGGACAGAGACATGAGCTCACACTACTGTGCAGTACTTGGGTGTTGAACTGCTGACCTTCCAGTCATCAAATTCAGAATCTTAACCACTAAGCCACCACAGTCCCTTGATGTATAAGGTAGGCAGCAATTACATGAATAATGAATATAATTGATTTTTTTATGTTTGTAAAGGCCATACACAGTGTTCAGCAATCATAAAGAAAATTTAGGGCAAAACTTGACATTGGGGCTTATTCTTAAGGAGTAAATCCATTCCTCTCCCACAACAGATTCACGTCCGAGAATGGTGGCTTTCAGCAATCATACCTTTGAATTATCTCTGCATTTACCTTTCATCAAGTGATCAGATCAAACAGTTAAAATGAGGCCTGCTAAATGCAAGGTATGTGGTGATGAAAATTGTTTGCTGTGAGAAATACATATTATTCAGGGATCACTTCTGTAAAAACCATGATGTTTGGCCTCTTCTCCACTAAGTCAGAATAGCCCAGATACCCTGCAGCATAGCCTACAATAAAGTAGGCCCTCTAAGGGAGCCATGGTGGCTTAATGATTAAGATGTTGAGCTTGGCAACCAGAAGGCCAACAGGTCTGCAGATCAATATCTGAGTACGGTATGATGGAGTGAGCTCCTGGTGTCTGTCCCAGTTCCTGCCAACCAAGTAGTTCGAAAACAAGAAATTACAGGTAGATAAATAGTACTGCTTTGGTGGGAAAGGTAACATTGTTCCGTGTGCTCCAGCATCTAGTCATGCCTGCAAGATGTGCATGGAAATGTCTGCCAACACAGACATTGCTGGCTCTTTGGTTGCAAATGGAGATGAGTACTGCACCACACAATTGCTTTTGAGCATGGGAGGGCCTCTGAATCAATAGAGATTTAATGAGTCAACTCCTCCATAAGTTTTATTCATTGAGATGGGCTTGCTTTAATTGTGACTTTCTATGTTGAACTGGACGTTCTGGAGTGTGAAGTCAAAGGACCTTAGAAAGAATTGCCAACAACAAAACTAGTGGAGATATGGTATTCCAGTTGAATTATTCAAAGCCCTAAAAGATGATGCAATTAAAGTGTTGCACTTTATATGCCAGCAGATTTGGAAAACACATCAGTGGCCAGAGGATTGGAAAAGATCAGTATACAGTGATACCTCATACAACGTCCAAACTTGGTTCCACAAGTTTGGACTTTATACGGATTTGGACTTTGTATGAGGCATGCAAAATCCTAGCCATGATGCCTCATACATCGTCTAAATCCTTGCCGTGATGCCTCGTACAACGTCGTTTCCTTAGAAATACATTGTACTGTAACAGCACAGACCTCAGGGCAAAGTCAAGACAGGAAACTGACAGAACTTTAAGAAATCATTGTCTAAAGGCTAAATACATTACAAAAACATGTCAAACAACCCTGATTGTCCAAGAACCTGAAGAATGCTGCAAAAAACCTAGGAATGTTTCTAAAAATTATGACGAAAAAATCAAAAAAATCAAAAATCGCGCTCAAAACCACTCCTAAACACTCTTTGCCTCGTGCAAAACCCACAAGAGCAATGCACGCATGTGTCCTGCCTTTTATACTGCCCAGGCACAATGCAACCTGGGAAAAACCCAATGCCTCATACAAAGTCGCTTGACTTTGTATGAGGTAACTTTTTTCAAGAAATTAGGCGATGTTGTATGAATTCGATGTTGTACGAAGCGGACTTTGTATGAGGTATTACTGCATGTTCCAATCCCCAAGAAGGGCAATGCTAAAGAATGGTCAAATTATTGAACAATTGTTTTCATCTCACATGCTAGCAAGGCAACAGAGACTAGGCTTCAGCAGTATGCAGATCGAGAACTTCCAGAACAGCAGGCTGGGTTTCGTAGAGGTAGAGAAACTAGAGACCAAATTGCTAACATACGTTGGATGATGGAGAAAGTAAAGGAATACCAGAAGGAAGTCTACTTCTGTTTCATTGACTACACCAAGGCCTTTGACTGTGTGGACCACAATAAAATGTGGCAAGTAATTAAAGAGATGGGAATGCCAGACCACCTCATATGTCTTATGAGAAATCCGTACATGAGGCAAGAAGCAACAGTTAAGAAATGGTATGGAATAACTGAGAGGTTAAAAATAGGAAAAGGAGTATGACAAGGCTGCATATTGTCCCCCTGCTTATTTAACTTATATGTAGAGTACATAATGTGCAATGCAGGGCTGAATGAATCACAAGCTGGAATTAAAACTGCTGGGAGAAACATCAACAACTTGAGATATGCAGATGATTCTACCCTAATGGCAGAAAGTGAAGATGACCTAAAGAACCTCTTGCTTAGGTTGAAAGAAGAGAGTTCAAAAGCTGGCCTGACACTCAAAATAAAAAAGCCAAGATATTGGCAACCAGCCCTATCACTCCCTGACAAATAGAAGGAGAAGAAATGGAAGCAGTGACAGACTTTACCTTCTTAGGCTCCAAGATCACCACAGATGGTGACTACAGCCATGAAATAAAAAGGTGATTAATTCTTGGAAGACAAGCTATGAGAAACCTAGGGAACATAATAAAAAGAAGAGACACCACTCTGCCAACAAAAATACGCATAGTCAATGCAATGGTATTCCCAGTAGTAATGTATGGTTGTGAGAGCTGGACCATAAGGAAAGCTGAGCACAGAAGAAGAGACACCTTTGAAATGTAGTACTGGAGGAGAATTTTCAGAGTACCCTGGACAGCAAAGAGAACAAAAAAGTCAATCCTGAAGGAAATCAATCCTGACTGCTCCTTGGAAGGACAAATATTGAAGATGAAGCTAAAGTACGTTGGACACCAAATAAGGAGAGTGGAGTCACTCGAGAAGGCCTTGATGCTGGGAAAGATTGTGGGCAAAAGGAGAAGGGGGTGGCAGTGGATGAGATGGCTAGATGGCATTGTTGATGCAATGAGCATAGGGCTGCAGAGTATGGTGGAGGATAGGGGTGCCTGGTGTGTGTGATGGTCATGGGGTTGCAAAGGGTCAGACTTGACTATGCAACTGAACAACAAAATGTTAAAATAAGTCAGAGTTAGAGTAAGCTTATTTGAATTAATAGAATTTATAGAGTTGACTCATTAAATCCTGATTAATTCAATGGACCTACTCTAATGCAAGCGTGGCGCCAAAATGGCTGCCGCGCTCTTTGTGCCCCCCCACCGGACGAAGGCATCCGGGTAGTTAGGGGCGTGGCCAGCATCCTAATAAAAGGGCTGGCCACGAGGCAGCCGTGCTGCCATTTTGGCGAAGCAACGGAGCGGAGAAGTTTTTCCCTCTTACCTCCGTCGCTCGTGTCCTTTCGGGGAAGCCTTTTCGGTGCAGCTTTCCTTTTCTTTGGCTTCCCAGCTAGACCAGCTATGCCCTCTAAGAAGAAGGCAGCTGCGAACGTGGCTCGATCGGCGCGGAGGCGTCAGCCGGGTCGGAGGACCGCGACTGCGCCCGCGCAGCAGCCACCTTTGGCGGAGCCCACCGGGACCGGTGGGATGGGATCGGTGGCCCCTTGGCCCGGTGCGCGGTGCACGCAGGCTGCCCCGGACGGGGCCTCGGCCCTTGGCCCGCAAACGGTGACCACTGCCCCTGGCATGGTCCGTGCGGCTGGGTCTTCTTGCCTGGGTGCACAGTTCCCCACGGGGGGAGCGAGCCATGGGGGGTGGTTGGGTTCCCCTCCTTGGCAGGGCGTGCCCACGGCCCCTCACCTCAAGGGCCGAGCATGGGCTCTTGGCCGTATCTGGCCCCTGGGGCCCAGGGACCTGGACAGGTGCCCGTGACTTGTGGGCCGGCTGCCCTTTTGCCCCCTGTCGGGGCTGGGGGCTATGTTAACGTGGAGGCCCTTCTGGCCCGCGTAGCGGCCCTCGAGGCATCCCTGGCAAGGGCCAATCAAGCGGGGGCGTCTTTCGGGTTCCAGGTTGACCCTTTGGCTGCCGGGCAGCGGCAGGCGACGGGTCGGGTAGAGCTGCCTGAGGCACGCGGGCCGGTGGCGGCCACTGCCTTGCAGCTCCCCACTCAGCAGGCGCAGCAGGCTTGTGCTGATCGGGCCCCGTCGACGAGCTCAGCTTCGGCGGGGGCGGCCCGTGGGGGTGCATCGGGTGAGTATGCAGTTCAAGCTAGTGCACCCACACAACTGACTTCCCTGGGGGGGGGCTTTTCAGTGGCCATGGCCTCGCACGGGTGGCCCGGCGGTGCAACCGCCCCCGGCCCACCCAGCGACTTCATCCCTGACCCAGGGCCCGGGTTGGGGTGGCGCCCCCTACGCGGTTGGGAATGTGTTGGGGGTGCCCGGGTTGGTACAGGCCCCCTTTGCTTTGCCCGCAGTTCCCTCTGTGCCGGTGTCGGCATTGCCGACAGCAGGGTATTCCTTGCCCCTGGGGGACCATCTGGCCCAGTCCACCAAGGAAAAGATCTGGAGGGGCGAGTATGTGGACATCTTCTCCCTTCTTAACAGGGAGCCAACCAAGGAAGAGAGGGAAGGGCAGGATGAGAAGGATAAGGAGCAGGCACGTCGTCGTAAGCCGCCACGTACGTGGGCAAACTGGTTGCCAGCGTACCTAATTTACATGGCTGTTTACCTCAGGGCTAGGCCGGATCTGGCCATCCCTATGGTCCAGTATTTGGACAACATTTACCAGGCTATGGTTGACTTCCCGGGTCCGTCGTGGCTGGCTTACGACGAAGAATTCCGCATGAGGATTCCACTGCACCCAGAGATGAGGTGGGATGAGCCCTGCCAGAAGCTGTGGCTTCTGTATATGACCCCCACGCGCCCAGCACCTGGGGAGAAATACCATTGTGGACATGCGGTCCAACGAGCGGCCCCGGTACAGGTACCCCGCCAGGTGGCGGGGCAGGGGGTTCCAGCCCGCCTGCTGTGCTGGACCTTCTCGTCCAATGGTTCTTGCAACAGAAAGAATTGCAAGTACAAGCATGAGTGTCCCTCTTGTTCTGGCCCCCATGCTGCCTCCGCCTGTCCCAGGCCGGGTGTATTCAGGGGCAGGGGTAGGGGTGGACAAGGGGCAGGTAGGAC
Organism: Bradypodion ventrale; assembly: GCA_035047345.1. NCBI lineage: Eukaryota > Metazoa > Chordata > Lepidosauria > Squamata > Chamaeleonidae > Bradypodion > Bradypodion ventrale. The sequence continues at coordinate 26,953,638 of JAWDJE010000003.1, forward strand.
TGCCGCTGAGGGAGCGGGTCCACCGAAAGGCCCCCTCCCCAATTAATGTGGACATGCTGGAGCGTGGGCTCGCATTGTACCCGAGGAGGGCAGACACAGTGTACCTCCTTCAGGGTTTTCAACTGGGGTTTCGTATTCCTTTCACGGGGGATAGGTCACCGCAAGACGCACCCAACCTTTTGTCACTTAGAGGAAGGGAGGAGGTGGCTGCTGCCAGCATTAATAAGGAGATTGATGCGGGCAGGGTCGCTGGCCCTTTTCCCGCGCCCCCGTTCCCCAACCTTAAAGTATCCCCACTAGGACTAGTGCCCAAGAAGTCCCCGGGCGAGTTCCGCCTGATTCATCACTTGTCCTACCCAGCCGGTCGCTTGGTCAATGATGCTATCCCTGATGACCTTTGCTCGGTCAGGTATACATCCTTCGACCAGGCATTGCGCATGGTGCGCTCATGTGGCCCGGGTGCACTGTTGGCTAAGTGTGACATTAAGTCGGCTTTTCGTCTCCTGCCGGTGAACCCGGGTGACTTTGAGTTGCTGGGTTTCAAATTCCGGAGTGAATATTATTTTGACAAAGCCATGCCTTTCGGCTGTTCCATATCCTGCTCGGCCTTCGAGCGTTTCAGTACATTCCTGCAGTGGGCATTTGTCCGTAGGTCAGGGTCTTGGTCTGTAGCCCATTACCTGGATGAATTTTCGTTCGGGGGTGAACGGGGCTGGGACACGTGCACACGTCTCCTCAACACATTTCAGACGCTAATGGAGGAACTCGGTGTCCCTTTAGCGCCCGAAAAGACCGAAGGCCCGTCTCCTAAGCTAGTATTCCTGGGGGTGGAGATTGACACGGTAGCGCAGGCATCTAGGTTGCCGGGGGACAAGGTGTCAAGGATAGTGGCCCTCATATCGGACTTGCTGGCTAAGCGCAAGGCATCCCTTCGGGAACTGCAGGTGCTACATGGTCACCTTAATTTCGCTTGCAGGGTGGTCGCACCTGGCAGGGCATTTGCTCGGCGCTTGTGTGACGCCATGACAGGCTTATCCAGGCCCCATCACAGGGTGAGATTGTCACGGGGCATCAGGGCAGATATGCACATATGGCTCCAGTTCCTGAGGGAGTTCAATGGGGTCTCATTTTGGAGGTCTGACCTCCTGGCTTCACCTCACTTTCAGATACAGTCTGATGCCTCGGGATCCCTGGGTTATGGGATGTACTTCAATGGGAAGTGGGCCTATGGTGGATGGCCACCAGCCTGGTCAGGCACGGGTCGCCTGAGGGATCTCACATATTTGGAATTTTTTCCCATACTGGGGGCTTTGATTCTATGGGGTGAGGAGTGGGCCAACTCTGTGGTGCATTTCTGGTGTGACAATGCGGCCGTTGTCCACATTGTCAACTCACAGACTTCTAAATCTCCCAGGGTCATGGACCTAGTGCCAGTTTGTCTTGCGCAGCCTGCGCCTCAATGTACTGTTCAGGGCCAGGCATGTCCCGGGGGTCAATAATGATATTGCTGACGCTTTGTCCCGCCTGCAGATCTCCCGGTTCCGCGCCTTGGCCCCGGATGCGGAGGAATTTCCCTCGCCACTCCCGGAGGAGATATGGACCTTTGGCAAGGAGAGGTGAACCGGGCAATCGGCATGTCGCTGGCGCCACGCACGCGTAAGGCGTATCACCATGCGTTGGTTTCCTTTCGGACATTTTGTACCCAATCTCGACTGCCAGATACCTGGCCGATCCCAGTGGCCCACGTCCTTCGTTTCATGGTTTACCTGCATGCCCAGGGCCTTGCACCCCGCACCATAGCATCTAGGCTGTCAGCGCTGGCTTTCATGGCCAAGGTGGGAGGTCATGCGGACAGTACCGCTGATTTCCGTGTGAGACACGTTTTGGAGGGGTGGGTGCAGGAACGTGGGCGTAGCCTGGACGACCGCCACCCAATTTCCCCTGGGGTCCTTACCCAACTGGCACGGGGCTGGCATGACCTATGTTTCGATAGGTATGAGGCAGCCCTGTTTCATGCGGCTACAACGGTGGCCTTTTTTGGAGCGCTCCGCATCAGCGAGCTTGTGATGCTGTCTAAGGCGGATGCAAGTCGTAGGGCACTGGAACTCGAAGATGTCTATGTTTGCAATGATTGGGCTCAGTTGAGGATACGCTCCTCTAAAACAGATCAGCACAGCGTAGGCAGTGGAGTGAGACTGCTACGATGTTCTTTGGCAGACATCTGTCCGGTTGGTGCCCTACAGGAGTTCCTTGCACTGCGTGGCACGCACCATGGCCCGTTTTTCTGTCACCAAGATGGGTCTCCCCTCACTAAATTTCAGTTTTGGAAGGTGACTGGGAAGGCACTGGCTAGCGTGGGCCTCCCTGGGGCCCGTTACGGCACCCATTTATTTAGAATTGGGGCGGCCTCTACTGCGGCTGCTTATGGGTACTCCGGGGCTGACATACGCAGCATGGGGAGGTGGGGCTCTCAGTGTTTCCAGTTTTATGTTCGCCCGCTCCCGCCGTGAGTACCGTTTTAGTCACCGCATATCTCTTCCTTCCCTGTTTTTTCCTTGACAGACCCTGGGTGTCGTATCACACCGGTGACAGTATGGCTGGTGGGCCATAGCTACATGCACAGGGCACCGCGTTACGCTGCGGCGACAGATTGGGGACCCCGACTGGGACTGGGTGCATACGCAAGTCTCACATGGTACGGTAAGCCCGGTATGTTGTGGCGGGAGCTCTTGCCATTCCTCTTTTCGGCAAGGAATGCTGACCCGCCCGCCATTCTGATCATACACCTTGGGGGTAATGATTTGGGACAGGTCACTGGCTTATCGCTGAAGCATGCAATTTGCAGTGACCTCGCCTACTTACATTACGTATGTAATGGCCCGCCACAACCCTTGTTTGGTCAGATATGGTCCCACGGCACGCTTATAGGGGAGGCGTTGACCTTCAGGCCTTGGACCGCGCTAGGCGCATGGTGAACAGGGCAGTGGCCCGATTCCTTTCGACCAAGGGCTGGGGGCGGGTCAGTCATCATCCCGCCATTAGTTTGCAAAATTATGGGCTTTATGCAGGGGATGGGGTCCATCTGTCGCGAGGAGGTATGGACCTCCTGCTGGGTGATTGGCGAGCAGGCCTGTCGACCGAGCTGACGGTCTTGGGGGGGGGGGCGTCGAGCCTTTATTGAAGCCTCTCTGGGTGGCGGGTAGCACTGGTAAGGTGAACATTTATGACCCACAGGTATCCGGCAGGTTCGCAATTGACTGGACAACATTAGATAGGCATAAGTTGTTTAAACGTTGTCCGGTCAACGACGAACCAGGCGAGGGGGTGATGGTTACAGCTAGACAGCTTGCATCACCCCCTGATTTTACGGATACACGTCAGAGGGTGGGGTCATTAGTTAGATATTGACTACGGTCAACAATTTGTTTGTTGTCAACAAACAAATTGATACAAATAGATATATTGTAACAATTGCCGTTGGCAATTTTGGGTGGTACCTTACCAGTGTTACTGCGGCCTGCTTGCCTTAAGAATTATGATTGGTCAATTACCAATAGAAATTTATAATTCGGACTAGGGCATGAATCAATAAATGTGGCCCAATGCCGTTATCCACTTTCATTTGTGTCTGAGTCCTTTATTGGGGGGTGCGCCTGCAATGTGATTTACTGTGCTTAGCAATAGGATTTTGATCATAATATATTAAATGCAGAGTAGAGAAACACAAAATAGGGAGTACAAAGTGTTCGTATCTGTGTCTTTATATAGTCAAGGTATTAAGAATCTAAAAATAATAATTGTTTACACATAGTGATGAGAATATTTTGATCACTACCAACATATTCTCCGCATATACAGAGAAGCAAAAATACAATAATAAAAGATAAGTCAAGGAAATACCGTATTTATTCGAGTATAACGCGCAAAATTTTATACCCAAAAAAAGGCTCAAAGTTTGGGTGCGCGTTATACACGAGGACTGGGCCGCGCGACTCAAGAAGCCGGCGCCGGGTAGGCGCGGAGCACGCCGCGGCCCTCCCCCGGAGGGTTCCCTTCTCGACCCGGCGGGTGCGTGCAGGTGAGCGGCGGCTGCAGCGGGACGCACGCACCCGCCGGGTCGAGAAGGGAACCCTCCGGGGGAGGAGGGCCGCGGCGTGCTCCGCGCCTACCCGGCGCCGGCTTCTTGAGTCGCGCGGCCCGGGTAGGCGCGGAGCACGCCGCGGCCCTCCTCCCCCGGAGGGTTCCCTTCTCGACCCGGCGGGTGCGTGCGTCCCGCTGCCGCCGCCGCTCACCTGCACGCACCCGCCGGGTCGAGAAGGGAACCCTCCGGGGGAGGAGGGCCGCGGCGTGCTCCGCGCCTACCCGGCGCCGGCTTCTTGAGTCGCGCGGCCCGGGTAGGCGCGGAGCACGCCGCGGCCCTCCTCCCCCGGAGGGTTCCCTTCTCGACCCGGCGGGTGCGTGCGTCCCGCTGCCGCCGCCGCTCACCTGCACGCACCCGCCGGGTCGAGAAGGGAACCCTCCGGGGGAGGAGGGCCGCGGCGTGCTCCGCGCCTACCCGGCGTCGGCTTCTTGAGTCGCGCGGCCCGGGTAGGCGCGGAGCACGCCGCGGCCCTCCTCCCCCGGAGGGTTCCCTTCTCGACCCGGCGGGTGCGTGCAGGTGAGCGGCGGTGGCAGCGGGACTTGGGCGCCTGGGAGGAGGGCCGTGGCGTGCTCCGCGCCTACCCGGGCCGCGCGACTCAAGAAGCCGGCGCCGGGTAGGCACGGAGCACGCCGCGGCCCTCCTCCCAGGCGCCCAGGTCCCGCTGCCGCCACCGCTCACCTGCACGCACCCGCCGGGTCAAGAAGGGAACCCTCCGGGGGAGGAGGGCCGCGGCGTGCTCCGCGCTACCCGGGCCGTGCGACTCAAGAAGCCGGCGCCGGGTACAGTAGGCACTGCTGAGATGCGTGGTGTGAAAAAAAATTTAATACCGAGATTTCATGGATAATTAGGGGTGCGCGTTATACACGAGTGCGCGTTATACTCGAATAAATACGGTATGTCACAGAGACACACATACATCTCTCTCTCTGAGGTATTAATTATATCTACATCTTGATTAAAGTATACATCAAAACATCCATCTCAGGTATTAAGTATGGGAAGAAACAGCTAAGCATGTAAGAAATATGTCATTCTTATGATCACAGCTGTTGTATGTTTACACAGAAGTAATCTCACTGTGTTGACTATAGATTGTTGTAGCATTGGCAGGAAACAGATTTTATGTAGAAATGAGTGCAATTTCTAGAAGGTAACCTGCATTTTATTCGGGTTAGACAATGGACAGAGCATTCAATGAAATGGAGATCACAGAGGAAGAGAAATGTCCCATTTAATTGCAATAATGTGGCTACATAAAATCCAATTATCTAATAAAGGCTAAGTGAATGAAAGTCACCACCTGTGCTAAAACAACACTTACTGATGAAGATATAAAAGTAAACCACTTTTCCTCACTCTCGGTATTTATTTGTGAGCTATTGTAATGTGTTAGCCCACCCCTTTCTATACCTACTTCAGCCCAAATATCTGAAGCAGCATATATGTCACTTATCTGCTGCTGAAAATGTCTGGTCTGATTTTCCATCATCTATATCAAATGTCCTGCAGACGGGGTCTGATTCACTGGAACTAATGTACAGATTGCAATGCCATTACTTATTGTTTGTACTTCTTGGGGTTTTATGATGTACTACTTTGCATCACAAAACACATAACATCCAACTCTTGAGACAGGACATCCCTCTTGTTAAGCAGAACAAGATAACTCCTTCAGCTCGCAGATATTGCTTGAAATTCTGTTCATCTTTGTGTATGAAAAGTTAAGCCAGTATAAGTGTGCAAGGCATTAGGTTGTACAGTTGACCATGTGAGTCTTGTTTTGCCTGTTGTGTCACATACATGTGGAAATGTGTTCTGAATAACACTTCTTCCACCATGTTTTCCTCCAACATCAGCTCAGACTTCAACCACAGGAAGCCAGCAGTGGCTGTCTACAGCCATTTCTCCTAAATTCCTTAACCATTTTACCAAGTGAGAGCTGTACCATAAGGAAAGTTGAGCATAGAATAATAGACACCTTGAAATGTGGTGTTGGAGGAGAGTTTTGACAGTAGCCTGGATAGCAAAGAGAACAAATAGGTCAATTTTAAAAGAAATCAATTCTGACTGCTCCTTGGAAGGTCAAATATTGAAGATGAAGCTAAAGTACTTTGCATATCAAACAAGAAGAGAGGATTCACTAGAGAAAGCCTTGATGCTGGGAAAGGTCAATGGCAAAAGAAGAAGGGGTGGCAGAGAATGAGATGTCTAGAATGGTATTGTTGATGCAATGGGCACAGAGTTGAGTGGGTTGAGGAGGATGGTGGAGGATAGGGGTGCCTAGTGTGCAATGGTCCATGGGGTCACAAAGGGTCGGGCTCGACTGTGTGACTGAACATCAACAATGTGCCATATTCTGTTCTGTAACCACCACCACCCCCTTGATAATTAGACAAGATGCTGGCTGTTTATGTCCAGGCGCATTACTGACACCTTGTCAAGTCATTATTGCCATTAAACAGTTGGAATTACATGCAAATAAATACAATTCTTCAAAAACCAATAAGCAGAGTGGCTCACCTGTGCCATGGTCAGATCACTATCTGGTGGCTCTAGACTTTCTGGGGGCAACACTTCATCATAAGGAGGCAGGGTCAATTAAAGTGGCCCACCCCCAGCAACTGATGGATCCGGATGGATTCCAGAGGGAATTGGGGGAATTTCCTCTGGATCGGCAACACGATTCACCTGAGGCACTTGTTGACCTGTGGTATGGGTCGAAGACAGCTGCCTTGGATGTTATCACTCCACTACAGCCTCTTAGAGCCCGTGGAGCTAGGTCATCCCCGTGGTTCACTGAAGAAGCACGGGGAAGAAGCTCAAATGGGCAAAGAGATGCCTTGAGCGCCACTGGGTGAAGACCCAGAGCAATTCCGATTGGACACTAGCTAGAGCCGCTATTAGGGCCTACCTAGTGGCGATGGGGGTGGTGAGGAGGCAATACTTCACCACCCTTATTGCCTCTGCTGATAATCGCCCAGCCACCCTGTTTCGGGTGACCAGGTCCCTCCTGGGTAGGGCGGGGCCTGTGCCTGGTAGGCAGGGATCGGCTGAGGACTTTGCTGACCATCTGGTGGAGAAAATTGATCAGATTCGCTCAGGGTTCAAACTTGGCGTGGACGGGGAGGGTCCAGGGGGAGCCAGTGCGCAGTCTTGCGGTGTTACCTGGGATCGGTTTGATCCAGTTGCCCCGGATGAAGTGGACAGGCTCCTTGCGGCGGTCCACACCACTATTTGTCCATTGGATCCCTGTCCCGCCTGGCTGGTAAAAGCCTCTAAGACGGTGACAGGTGGCTGGGTCGGGGCTATAATTAATGCGTCTTTTCGAGAGGGGATGTTTCCTGCACTGTTGAAACATGTTCTGGTGCACCCCCTCCTGAAGAAGCCATCCCTCGATCCAGCAATCTTAACCAACTACAGACCTGTCTCCAACCTTCCTTTTTTGAGGAAGGTTCTGGAGAAGGCAGTGGCACATCAGCTGCAGGGGGTACTGGATGAAGCGGAATATCTGGACCCATTCCAGTCAGGATTCAGACCTGGATATGGTACTGAGACTGCATTGGTTGTGCTGATGGATGATCTCTGGCGAGAGCGGGATGACAGTCATCCATCTGTCCTTGCTCTTCTTGACCTCTCAGCGGCCTTCGATACCATTGACCATGGTATCCTTCTGGAACGGCTCCGAGGATTGGGGATCCAGGGCACGGTGTGGTCCTGGTTTTCCTCATTTCTGAGGGGCTGGACCCATTCGGTGTGGTTGGAGAGTGAGAGGTTGAGTCCTAGGCCCCTAAAATATGGGGTGCCTCAGGGTTCGGTACTCTCTCCTCTCCTATTTAACATCTACATGAAGCCGCTGAGTGAGATCATCCGTTCCCACGGGGTGCAGTACCACCAGTACGCAGATGACACACAGTTGTACATCTTGGCAAGTGGGGACCCCAGTGATGCAGTCAAAGTCCTTTCCAGCTGTCTGGAGGCTGTTGGGGTCTGGATGGGGGCAAATGGACCTACAGCTGAATCCTAGCAAGACTGAGTGGCTATGGATAGGGGGTCCTGCATTATCCCGGGAGCTACCATCTTTGGTTTTGCCCCAGACCAACCCGGTGCGCAACTTGGGGATCCTCCTGGATTCGTGGCTGCTGCTAGAAGAACAGGTGGCGGCTGTGGCCAGGAGGGCCTTCACCCAACTTCGGGTGATTCGCCAGTTGCACCCGCTCCTGGACCGGGACTCTTTGCTCATGGTCACTCACGCTCTGGTGACCTCCAGACTAGACTACTGTAATGTGCTCTACATGGGGCTGCCCTTGATGACCATTCGGAGGCTGCAGCTGGTCCAGAATGCCACGGCCCGGGTGGTGATGGGGTGTGGATGTTATGCCCATGCCTCACCACTGCTTCGGGGACTGCACTGGTTACCAGTTTGTCTCCGGGTGCAATTCAAGGTGCTGGTTTTGACCTTTAAAGCCCTACATGGTAGTGGGCCAGGGTATCTCAGAGACCGCATCGCCCTAAGAACATCTGTCCATCCAACCAGAGCAGACCGGAGGGGTTCTCTAATTGTGCCATCAGCCAGGGGGGCTCGCCTCTCTGGCACAAGGAGGAGGGCCTTCTCCATGTCCGCACCGGCCCGCACCAGACGGAGTTGTTGCCCTTTAGGAAGGAACTAAAGACCTGGCTGGCGGGCCAAGTTTGGGGTGCGGGTGGGGATGGGGGCACCATTGGGTGGTTGGTTTAGAGAAGTGTGCCTTCCCCCAAGGTCCCTTCGGTACTTGCGCACCTTTTTTGGGTGGGTTTTTTAACTTTTAACTTTGTTTTATCATGTGTCTTTTTATGTATTTACTGTCCGCTATGTAAACCGCCCTGAGTTGGGTTGTACCTGAGTGGGCGGTATGTAAGCGTGAAAAATAAATAAATGAATAAATAAATGGTGACAACATCAATAACAGTAATCAGGATGGTCTACAGATACCTTCTTGTGTTGAGTACCATTTACAAAGGCACACCAAGCAAGAAAAAAATATCCAGAAGCAGATTCCTTTTTAAAACCAGTTTGCCAAGTCAGATGTTTCCTAGAAATTAGTAGAGGTGATGCAACAGCCAAGAAAATTCTAGACACCACCAAAACCTAGGCATCCAGGCTCAAGGATAAATCCAGGAATACATTCTAGCTGTGAGTTTTGGGGAAGGGTTTAATATTGGATCCCTATTTCTTGATCTGTCTTATGACTACCAAGATGTTCTTCTGTCTTGCCAGAATTGATCTTCAATTTCTTTGCCTTCCTTCAGCCTATTATAGATATCAGGCACTGGTTTAGAGCCAAGACAGCTTCCTTGGAATTAGAAGGAAAGGAGATACAACTGAGTGTTATTATCCAAAACATCAAACCTCCAAACTCTAGACAGCCCCAGTGGAGATGTTAAATAGCAAGAGGACAGTTTCAAAACAGAACTCTGAGGGTTTTCATAAACAAAAGGCCAGAGTGTTGAACAGAAGTCCTCAATGCATTACTTTCTAAGTTCACTCCTTTAGGAACAACCTTCTGGTGCAAGATAGTTCCTCCAAGTCCCATCCACTGAGATGATATTTCAAAAGGGGTCCAGTAGAACAAACAAGGACACACTCCTCCTATCCAGATGCCAGTTAAGGTTGTTCACCAAGGCAACCAAAATTCTCTCAGTCCCTTAACCAGGATGAAACTAGGCTGAAATAGATCTAAATAATCTGTTTTGTCCACCAATTCTTGAAACTGAGAAACTACTACATTCTCTACCACCTTGTCCACCAATGGGACATCAGTCAAACAGATGGGTGATAGAACAGAAACTTCAAGCTGCTAGCCTGCTATAATAATAATTTTGTTTTAAAAATTATTCTGGGTTGAAAGGATTTTTGCTGGAGAATCTCTGCTCAGGGGATGCCCGAATGAGGCTCCTTTCATGTCCCCAAGATCTTTTCCCAGTGAAGTGGTCCCTAGTTATCTACTTGCAACTTCTTGCTTTTGAACTGCTCGGTAGGCAAGAGCTTGGACAGAGATGACGCTCAATCCATCATGCAGTACCCGGATCTCGAACTGCTGACTTCCTGGCCACATGCTCTCCTAAGCCTATCTCGGCTCTCGCTTTTGGCCTTTCCTCCAGCTAATGGTGGGCCAGATCCTGAAGGAACTGGAGGCTTCAGGCCTGAAGGAGCTCTCAGAGAGGAGGACCCTGGTGATGAAATGGGTGGAGGGGCTTTACCCAGGAGTGGAGTCGGTCACAACTAAGACCCTCCAGCTATGGATGGAGACGAAATCTGAGGAGCTGCTCCTTCTTGACATGTGGATGCATGCAGAGTTTGCAGTCAGCCATTTGCCTGGGGTGCTCCTGGTCCCCTCGGATGCTGCTGGTGCACTGCATGAGGTTTTCAAGGCATGGTCCCTGCAAGGCAAAGTGGAGAAATATATCCCCAGGGAGGCTCCTCTCCTCTGGGAAAGGGGGATGGCTGGAGGGACCAACCAACCAAACTAGGGTCTCAAGAAGTCCAAATCTCCCTGGAGTGCCTCCTGGCCTCATCCTGATTCCTCCTCCTCTGGCTATTTGCAGGGCTTTCTTCTTTAGTCCTTATCAACCCCCCCCCCAAAAAAAAAAACCCAACAACAACAAACAAACAAACCATGGACCAACAGCAAAAGATGGAGGGAATTTGAGGGGTCCTTTCTGTCTACAGTCAAATCCTGTGATTCGCCTCTTCTTACTGACATTGACAATGTCTGCTGCAAAATCTATTATTGAGCTACTGGGGTTTTTGTCAGAGGCGTTGAGCCAGGCATTGCCATGTGATGAACTTTTTGTACTGTAAAGTAATCTTGTAAGGTATTTTTTGTAAGGCATTTCCATATTGTATGCTTGTATTTTCTTGTGGGGAGTTTATTGTGAGATTATTTATTTATTGTACCTTACTTGTATATTTTTGCTATAATTTCTCATTTTTGTTACATTATACTTGTATTTAATATGTTGTTATGCCGCCCTGAGTCGGCCTGCGCTGAGTAGGGCGGGGTATAAATCTAATAAACTAAACTAACTAAACTAAACTTCCAGCTAACAAGGTGTGTTTCTTAACCACTGGAGCTACGACAGCCTCCTGCTGCCCTGCTGTGAAGTACACATTCTCCTCTTGTGTACTTTGTTGTTAAATTGACAGCCCCACCCCAAAGGGCAGGGATCACAATTTCAGCCAGGTGATATTTCATGTCCACTCTTTAAGTGAACCCACACCAGTGTTACTGGAGGGGTACACAGAAACAAACTCCTCAAACATTGTGGTATTTTTGAACCACAATGGGGAATACACCGGGCAATGACAACCTTGTTGTGCCAGCTAATCTTTCTCACACTGGGTCAGGTGAAATAAACTGCAGAATGAACTCACAAAAAGGTGTCTTCATTTTGGCAGTTTGGGTAACCTATTTTACTGACCTTGGAAGGATCAAATGATAAATCAACTTTGATCCTTGTTGGGATCGAACTAACAACATCAGTAGTTTTGGCAGTAGTACAGCATTTTAACCACTGTGCCACCAGGGTTCAATTCATTATACTGCAATTGTAATACAATGTAGCTTTACCATCATTATAAGGGAGGGAAAATACATTAATTAGAAAGTAACTAATTATCTGCAACTACTTACTTCCAAATCCTTCCCTCTACCCTGCATATCCATCACTACGAAAACAAGTTGCCTCTTAAGCAAAGATCTTATTAAGAGCTGCCCCCCACTTTCCTGTTTATCTCTTTATAATTTTCCATGCAGTGCAGTCAGTTCTTGGACTGCTGACAACGTTGGTCAAAGGGGAAGAAAGAAACATGGGCCAATGAAACACGAGGAGAATGTAATGAATCTGGACTGCAGTGTCTGTTCCTAGGTGCTTCTCTAAAGAGTCTCTCTGTGCCTGTTTATCCTACATTAAAATACCTGTGCAATACAACAGGTGCTGTAGCAGTACTTTTGAAGCAGTGATTGTGCAAAAGTACTGCCTCACAGCTGAGATTTGCCTTTATGCACAGATACAAAGACATTTTGGAGTGCAAGCATCCTTTGCAGATTCACCAGGCAGTCTGCCAAAAGCAGTCCACAAAGACAAGAAAACAACTAATTGAGCTAGGCTGGGTGTGATTTATAAAAAAAAACCTATGGCTTTCCTTTGTACATGTAATTCAAGATGAGGTGTTACGTCCCTTTCTTTTTCAGGTTGGCACATCTATTCCCCTCAACTGTCCTGCAGAACATATCCTCACATATTACTTTGTGAAGCCAATTAATTGAATGCAAGTCAATTCCAAATGATACATACATTCAAGGCTAATGTAGATCTAGTTTTGTCTTTTATTCTGCTGTAAAGCATAATTTGACTGCCAGTGTAGAGTGGTGGGGCATGTTCTTGCAAGCCAAAAGTCCCAAGTTCAATTCTCAGCAGCTCCAGAGAGAAATAAAGAATGCTGTCTGACATGATGAATTAATAGTGCCACTACTGGTAGTACTGTCTTAAGCTGATCAATAACTTAAGGGCATATAACAGTTTTCTATATTCCTAATTACCCACAATACCTCCCAATGAATACTCAGCATTGTCTGACCCATAGTTGGCTATTTGAATGGCAGTTTGCAACTGTTTGATGCTGAGCCAACAGTATTTCTACAGCAGCTGTCACTATATTTTTGGAACTGGAGGAACATTGGCATCATAGAATGACTGAGTTGGAAGGGGCCTCCGAGGCCATCAAGCCCAGCCCCCTGCTAAATGCATGAATCCAAATCAAGGCAGATTGGATAGATAGTTGTCCAGTTTTCACTTGAATGCCTCCAGTGCTGGAGTGCTCACCAACTCCAGAGATAATTAGTTCCATTGCTGTACTACTCTAACAGTTAAGAAACTTTTCCTGATATTAAGCCCACATCTGACTTCCCGTATTTTCAGCCTGTTACTACATGTCATGCATCTAGGATGATCAAGAACAGATTCTGCCCCTCATCTATATGACTGTCAAGTCTCCTTTTCTGAAGCCTTAACATGCTCAGTTCTTTCAGTCTTTCCTCACATGTTTTTCCCCAGTCCCCCTTATCAGCCTTGTTGTTCTCATCTGAACTTCTTTGAGTTTGTTGGCATACTTCTTAAAGTGTGGTGTCCAGAACTCGTCAAAGTACTGCAGATGTGCTCTAACTAGTGGCAAAATAGAGGGGTTCTAGTACCTTAACTGTCAAGTATCCCAATTTGGCCGGGATTTCCCATATTTCAGTGTTTGTTCCTCCCCTTTCCCACCGCTGTCCCGTATTTTGAACAGGAGGGAAAGGGGTTACTGCACATGCACACCTATCAGAGGCAGTCCTGCACATGCACAAAGGGGTTCTGCACATGAGCAAAGGGGTTCTGCACATGCGCAAAGGGGTTATTGTTGCACATGTGCACCCGGCCCGGAGCAGTTCCCGTATTTTCTGGAGCTGCGCTTGATGGGTATGTCTAGTACCTCATGGGTTTTGGAGACTATACTTCTGTTAATGCAGCCTAAAACAGCATTGGCCTTTTTTTCAGCTATATTGCACTGTTGACTCCAGCACGTCAGTTCGAATGGGTCTATTCTTTTGCACTCAGCCTTCCATGTGGTCCAGTTCTCACAGTTGTACATTTCTACTAGGAAGATCATTGCTTTAACTATGTGGATTTTTATTGGCATGGTGATGTCTCTACCTTTTATTATGCTGCCTAGGCATGCCATAGTGTCCCCCCACACACACACACACAAAGGAGTAAGCATTTTTTTATTTAATGGCTGCAGTCTCCATCTGCAATTATCTTAGATTCCAGAATGGTAAAGTCTGTCACTATTTCCATTTCCCCCCATTAGATTTGCCAGGCAGAAGGTCAGCAGTTCGATTCCCAAGTACTGCAGGACGGAATAAACTCCCGTCTTTGTCCCAGCTCCTGCCAACCTAACAGTTCGAAAACAAGAAATTGCAAGTAGATAAATAGGGACCACTTTGGTGGGAAGGTAACAGCATTCTGTGCATTTCGGTATCTAATCATGCCTGCCACATGACCACAGAAACGTCTGCAGAAGCAGACAATGCTGGCTCTTTGGCTTTGAAACAGAGATGAGCATTGAACCCTAGAGTCAGATACAACTGGCTTTTGAGCAAGGGAAACCTTTACCTTTACTTATCTTCAAGCCAGATATTGCACTCTCCTCTTTCACCCTCATCAAGAGGCTGTTTAGATTTTCTTTACTTTCTGCTGTTAAGGTAGTGTCATCTGCATATTTCAAGTTGTTGATATGTCTCTCTGCAATCTTAATTCCAGTTTGTGCTTCATCCAGCCCTGCATTATGCACGGTATACTCTGCATATCTATACCTATAGTTTTGTACGTTAACCGTTGGAATGTGACAAAGGATGTTGCACCAGGCCCCACTAGCCCCGACAGAGCCTCCCTGCACTCACCCGAACCGAGTTCGCAGGTAACTGTCAGGTTGAGAAATGTGGCAGTGGGGCAGGAGCCCCCCGAACGTGAACAAAGAAAAAGGACTTCAATTCCCAGCATCCTTTGCACTGTGCAACCCCTCAGCCAATCAGGCTGAGGGATACGAGCGCAGAGGAGGCTGGGAACGTGCGCTGACTTAAAAAAAATGATGGGAGCCAGAGGGAAAGACTTTGCAAGACCCAGCTGGAGGAAGCCAGGAAAAGGTAAGGGTTAGGGGGTGGGTGAGGGAGGCAATGAAAGGTGCTGGGTCCAGAAGGGTTGGGGGGACAGACCCCTTTTGTCCCCCCAACCCTACCAAACCCAGGGGACCAGGGAGAGGAGATCGAATACAACCCCCCCCCCCCACACACACACACACTCCATTTTAAAAGAGAAGAAATCACTTGGTTTCTTCTATTTAAAAACAGACTGGTTTTTTTTTTGGGGGGGGAGACGATCCCCTCTCTGCTGGCTCCCCTGGCTCTGGAAGGGTTGGGGGGACAAGATACACACACACACACACTCTGCTTCTCTCTCTCTCTCTCTCTCTCTCTCTCTCTCACTCACACACACACACACACACACACACACACACACACACACACACACAACACTCCTGCCTTGCCAGGAATTTTTAATGTGTGTGTTGGTGGTTGGAGTGGTATTGTATGGGTAGTGGTGGTTGTGCACACCCAAAACCACCCCTAACCACCAACACACCTTTTTTTTACATAAATTACCAAAAAATTTATCCCTTACAACACAATTTAAAACAGCCCGGCTCTTTACCAACATTAAGAAAAAAGCCCTTCCAAAACCATTTAAAACAGCCCGGCACCGCCGGGCAAAATCTGCTAGTAAGTTAAATAAGCAGAGTGACAATATACAGCCTTGTTGTGCTCCTTTTCCTATTCTAAACAAATCAGTTGTTCTGTATCTGGTCCTAACTGTGGCCTCTTGATCCACATGCTGTTCCTCTACACAACCTTAAATGTTTATTTCTCCCAAATTCTTCTCTTTGCTTTTTAATCAGGATTCCTATATGATAGCCTAAGCTCTATCTGTTACTTTCAAACCTCAAATCTGAAACTAGACCTGTCAGAAGCTTCTTGAGTTGCAATTTGTGATGCTGCCATTTTAGGAAGCCCATATTTTTTCTGGGCAGCCTAATAGGTGGAGAAGTGGACTGGCTCAGCCAGGAAAGATCAGAGAAGAAGCTAATCTTCTTAATATGGATGAAAGGTGTACCTTTTCCTTCCTTCCCTCTTTCCTGCCTCCTTCTGACACTATGGGTATTTAATCCAAAGTATCATATCTTTCATTTCTGTTAGCTTCTACGAAAAGATTTCATTATTTTTCATGTGAGGAGTCTCCTATACAAAATTAATTCTAATTGACTCATGTAACCTCCGTTTAGTACACTCCACAGAGAATAATAGAAATACAATCGCACAGGTCTTTCCTGATAATGCACACCATTTGCAATTATTCATGATTAAATATGTACGTGCAAATTTGAGTCCCATCAGGGATGAGGCTTCAGCTTAATTAACTTTGATTTATGAAGTAGCAGGCAACAACTATACAAGTGGACAGATTATTCAGTGAGATAATGTTCTCCTGCATCGCCTGGGATTGAAGCAGTAGTAGAATATTTTGTACCTCATCATATAGCTTTCCTAATAAACCTAGAAAAATGAGACAAGTAATTTTTAGCCTCTGAATCACAAAGCTAAACAAATGTGATCCATCTATACAGCTTATCATCTATGCATATTAGAGTCAATGCATGAAGCCTGCTTTAAATAGTTTTTGTAAAGGCTTTGACACCAAATAATACAATTGTGGTCACCCATTGAGGGACCAGTTACAGCAAGAGGTAAAATGTGCTTATGTAGAACTTCATGGAATGGTGTAGTTTTAAATAGGGTTGAGGTGATTTCCCATGTTATATCCTCAGATATATTCTGTTAATTATAATTATTATTAAATTGTCAATTCTTTTGTGTCTTCATTTATATATTTAAAAAAATTGGACCCAAGGCAGCTTACATTATAAAGGGTTCTGAAGATCACGATCCATCACAATCAGCTTATTTTCACTGCCAACTGATCATATCAGAATGAAGAGAGCAATGGCTAGACGGTGGGTAGTCACCAGTAAATTCAAGCAGAAATCCGTCTAAATAAAATCCTTTACTTCAGGTAGAAAATATATACAGAAATTCCTTTGCTTCAGGGTTGCAAATAAGTGAAGAAAACCAAAGCTATCCGGTGTACAGCTTTTCGTGTGCTTCAACAGGATTTTCTATAATAATACAAAGTATCAAATCAATAAATTATATAACACTTAACAAGTAATATACATGTAATATATACAATACATTTACATATTTACCATAGTCCAGGAAACCAAACGCTTACCTTATTCAATCAATTATTAAATTCATTCTATATTGATTCAATGTTAATTCCTTAATTCTGCATCATGGCCTCTTAGTTTATTCATGTGTGCCTTGACGTAATGTGTTGACCTAAGCTTGTGATTTATATATCATATAGACATGGTCCAGGTGTATCCATTCTCATCAGTGATGCATATTCTAAAAGCTACAGTCTACATTTACAAAAAGCAGCTAAGGTCTTGATCAGCATTGAGACCATGTGGCATTAAAGAGTTAAACAAATGAATATAGTAAGCTTCTCTGCGCAATAGAGAATTATTCATATCAGTCTTTTCATATTTCTTCGGTAGTAACTTCTCCAGAGCCAGAAACTTAATATCATCTTCAGTATGGTTATTGTCCAAATAATGAGATACAAGAAGAGCAGAAAATGTATGGCTCTGCTAGCACTTAAAATAAAGAGGGTGATTAATAAACATTGGCATGTAATTGAGGATATCCCTGGGTGCACACTGAAACCACATGAAAAGCTGTACACTGGATAGCTTTGGTTTTCTTCACTTATTTGCAACCCTGAAGTAAAGGAATTTTTGTATATATTTTCTACCTGAAGTAAAGGATTTTATTTAGACGGATGTCTGCTTGAATTTTCTAGTAACTGATCATATCATGCTTCCACCACTAGGAAGAGGATAACAAGATAAATTTGGCTGATTTTAGATGTTTCTAGAGTCCTTCTTTGTAAGATGCACCATATGCACCATTTTCTTCGTTATTCGTGTCAGAGGCACCACCAGCATATAATACCATACAAAGCTAAAGTTAACATATCTAAAACAAAAAGGAATTGAAAGGACTAGATGACATCTGCCCAATATTGGGCCCCCTCAACAACATTTCCTCTTGCCAACATAAGGTCCTCCTCAGTGCACATTGAAGGGCACCATATGCATTGTATCGTATGGGTGACTGTTTGCTCTTCTTCGCATTCACACAGGCTACCATCTACAGGGAAACCCCACTTTCTCAGATTAGCATTCAGTCTATTTAAAGCTTTCCACACAGGCCATGGTTGTTCATGGCCAGGCGGTAGAGAATCATGTGGTTCTGCCCAGTTATCTGGTTGCTCCTTGCTTGCCTTCCAAAGTGCTAGAGTGGTCTGTGGGGGCTGGATATGAAGTTCTGGAGAACAAGTCTTTGTTTATTTGGTGTTCATTTCCCCATATGTAACAATTACAGTGCTGTGAGCTGGTGAACTGATTTAAATAGCTCAGTGCTCCTTTTGATTTGGTTATATAACGGACAACCAGAAAATATGAACTTCTGCATCACAGTCACTTTCCCTTTTGGGATTTTGAATAAAATGCCTCTTGTTCCAAAAATGTGGTACAGAATAAGAAATGTTTGGGAGAGGATACTGTAGGCCTGTCTGTGACTACATTCCTTCTGAGATTTGACCTGAAATTTCAGCTTCCTCTTGATTTTCTTTCTCTCCCTTGATAAGGTTAACAGGCGACTAGTTGGAGAGTGAACTGAAAAAGTGCTGGAAGTTGGATGCCTTTGTATTAACAAAGCAAAAAGCAGATGAGCAGAGCATATCAGCATTAAAAATCAGGTTTTCAGTGGAACTGACAGTATAAAGAACCTTTACAGTACCCCTGTGATATTTGAGTAATAGACAAGAAGACCTTTGTAAAAGTAACCTTCCTTCCCATTACTCTTATACTACCCCATAGAGTTTGAGCAGAAACAAATCCTACCATGAAACATAAAATATTTGACTCCCCCCAAATTATATATATATAATCGCAGGGCTGCCATCAGAGGGTGACCATCAGGACTCCCGTCCTGGGCCTGGAGATGACGGGGGCCCGCCAGCGGCTGAAAACTACTGATCTGCACATGCGCAAACAATGCATGTGCAGGAAACCACAGGGGCGTGGTGCTGCCGAGAAACCACTGATCTGTGCATACACAAACAAACAACGTATGCGCAGGAAACCCCAGGGGTGTGGCCAAAATGTCTGATGCCGGCCCTGCATAATCGTGTCCAACCTTTTGCGACCCCATGGACCATCACACACCAGGCACTCCTATCCTCCACCATCCTCCACAACCAGTTCAGCTCTACGCCCATTGCAGCAACAATGCCATCTAGCGATCTCATCCTCTGCCACCCCCTTCTCCCTTTGCCCACAATCTTTCCCAGCATCAAGGCCTTCTCGAGTGAGTCCTCTCTTCTCATTAGGTGTTCAAAGTACTTTAGCTTCATCTTCAATATTTGTGCTTCCAAGGAACAGTCAGGATTGATTTCCTTCAGGATTGACTTATTTGTTATTTTTGCTGACAATCAGAGCTGACTATGATTGTGACTTAATCCATTAAAGTAAATTGCAATTGGGGTAGGCATTTTTGAATCAATGGAATTTATGGAGGAATTGGCTCACCAAATCCCCACTGATTCTGTGTGCCAACTCTAGTGTGACTTACTGTGCAAAACAACAGGATTGTAGCCATTGAGATCTTTTTTATTTTATGTTTATATACTATTAAGCAATAGAAGTACTCCATTCCAATAATGTCCTGTGTCAAAAAATATTTCCAATAAAGATGTATATTTAAAACAAAGTGCAATTATCTAATAATAATTTCTTTTATTCGGAGTCACTCTCCTGGTGTTGCTGCATTAAAACTCCATTAGACCATACTAGCTTATCTAAAGTTGGGGCTGACTGACACTCTAGTCCTATAAAATCTAGCTAAATTGAGGTTTCCTCCACCATTCTGCAAAAGACTGAAAAGCTTCCTTATCATCCACCCAGGGTCATGATATGGATTATTTCAACTGATTTATTTCCTCAATGATCCTGTTCCATTAGTTCCATTGCTTTCCAGTCAATACTATATGGTAGTATAGTACGAAATCTGGAAGGGTCAAAATTACTCAACAACCACATGAAGATCTAGTAGCAAAACCATGCCTTCATTGTGGGAAAAACTATACAGAAATTATTGTGATTTGGCCCTCATATTAACAGATGAAGCGGCTTTATATAGAGTAAATTCAATCAAAAATAGTCCAATATTGTGTACTTGAAGGGAGTTACTTGCCACGGCTAAGTTCTTTCCCAGCCCCTACTACCTGGGATTATTTGGGAGGGAAATATCTTTATAAAGCTTAGTCTGGATATACAGTACATCCTTGTTTGTCTCACTGTTATGGAGGAAAGTGAGAAACTACTTTTTTGCTTCTCACTTGCTTGATGGCAAGATTCTTCTTTCAGCTATTAATGGTAAGGATGATTTATATATAGCTTGCACAAAAACTATATAGCAGCAATAATTTTCATCTTGTTAAAGAACTTTTAAAATTAAAAGCACTGGATGGGTTTTTTTTTGTATCATTTGGAACCATCATTCTTTCTTTGTTTGACATGTGTGTGTTTTGCTTCACCAAAGGAGAATACATGGGCTCCAAGTAGAGGTAGTTGGCTCAAACTATAGAGCTTTCAATGGGGAAGAGCAGGTTCTTGTCACACTTTGGTCCCGGAGGCAAGCAATCTCAGGGAGACCATCAGGTATGCTGAGAGACAGTTTGTATTGCTAGGAATGGGTAATTTAGTCATAATTCATCACACACCCAGTAACCTTGGTACTATAACAGACCTATGTGTTCATCGTACAACAAATAGATCCTGTCACATGTCTTGTTATTTTGGATTCTATAACGTTCAGAAATAAGTAGAAAAGACTATGTTAACAGAAGAACTGAAAGGCTTCAGACAACATTAATAAGCTCTCTTAGGTCTTTGGAAATCACTATCCCCACCTGTTAATTTTGATAAAGCAACATTGTGGTATTTAAAGGGACTCTTCCTGTTTACCCAACTGAAAAATGAATATACTGCTTTCTCTCCTGTCAACTGTTTTTTTTTTTACTCTTAACATTATATTGGAGAAATAAAGTTCTTTCCTCCTTCCAAGATAATCATGATTCTGCAGTGAAATTGAGGTGATTTACCTGTAGGTGGCACAAGAACACTTTCAAGCACTACTAAATACTGTATGTTTATTACACAGTTTGTGAAGTGTTCAGATCAGCAATCTGGCATTCTTGTTTGGCTGTGATGTTGCCAGACTAGACTGCTTGTTTAGGTACATAGTTCTTGTGAAATACTAACCTTGGTACTAATAAGGCTAATCAAGTAAGCATTTTGGATGAGGACAGATACCTTACTGAATAGACTATTTTATTATTTTGGTAGCACTTCTAGGTAATCCATAATATATAAGCTGGAACAGTTTCAAAGTATTGAAGAAAAAAAGAAAAAAGTCTTTATTCTCCTTGTCTTTACATAAAGCAAAGGGCAATTTAAAAAAAAAAAGAACTGAAATTCAGCAGCCTTTCAAACAATGCAGTGTTGACAAGTCTTCCCCAGTCTCCAAGCCCTCTTGAGATAGTCACATTTTCATCAAAGAATAAAGCACACTAAGAGTTATATCCAAAGTTCTAATCAGGACAGACAAATCAATGGAACTTTTATAAGCGTTGATTCTTTAAAGTCCCATTCATTCAGGAGATCTGCTCTAGATGTGACTGATGATCGAATTTAGATGCAACAGTGATTCTTCTTATTTTGTGTCTAGGTTAGACGTTAAACTGCCAAAATGAAGCCACCTTCTTTGCATTGGCATTTGTTGATGTATTGGGGTATGCTGGGATACACCAATGTGGCTTGGCTGTGTATAGCAGATCATAGTGGCATAGCTGTGGGTATGCAGCGTCAGCTGGGATGAATCTCACACAGACAAGCAGGCAGTAAAAGCAAAAGAAAAACGCTTTACTTTCAGCTTTGGCAAACACAGGAGAAAACAAAACACATGCTTGAGATAACAGCTCTCAACAGTATCGGCAGCAGTCCAAAGTAGATAACAAGTGTCCAAGCATTCAAAGCAAAACAGTCTTTTGCAGAGTTTACCTCGTGCAGTAGAAAGCTGTAACTCTGTGGCATAGGCAAAGCCACCAGCCTCTTTCCAGGAGCAGCCAGAGAAAGTAGTGAGCCAGGTCAGCAGTTTGAGTCAAGCAGTTCAGTGCAGTCAGTAAGCTAGCTAATGCAGTAAACTAGCATGGAGCATAACAGTTCTCTTCTCTCACAGTTGCTACAAAGAAAGCAGCTCAAGATAATACTGTCCAAGAGAATGCTCAGAGTGAATTCATATATAGTAGAGAACATGGTGAGTCACTCTGTGATCTGTTACACCTGGGGCATATCACAGAGGAACTCTTAAAGGGACAAACTGCGAAACAAAACAATACCATGGAAGGACTATAAGCCCTATTATCCTAACAACATTGGCCAAACTTAAATCCTCATTGGTACATGTTTCTGGTAGTAACTGGCAGCCCAGCAAATGAGCTGGATTCTGTATCTCTCCACATTCATACAGGGTGTTGTTGTCTGCCTGCAGCCCACACTTGAGCACATTGCTCTTATATTTAGGGACTTCAACCTTCAACTTATTCCAGGGTTCTCCAAGTGACATAGGGGAGGTGGAGTTCCTCAGCCATATACTCCTTTAATTTTATTTCTTGTCCAGTGAGCTCCTTCCTTCATCTTCCAATTTGATTTTGTTCTTGCGTACCCCCGATAATGTCTGTTCTTACCATAAAGCTCTTCCTGGATCCTGGATCTGAGTTGGCAGACTTAATATTGTTTCATAATGGAGCAGCAGGGCCAAAGTTGATAACAGTGATGGGGCCAGGAGTTCTACAAAGGGAGGGCACACCTAAGAGATAGTGTGGAATATGAAAGGAAAAATCCTATCTCTTGTGGCTAAGGTGCATAGGTGCCATTGACAGAGTGAGACAAAATAGAACTTCTGATGGGTTGGAGCCCATTGTAAGGAATACATAGAAGAGAGAAATATAAAGATAACCATATCTCATGTGATCTAGGGCAGTAAATATAGATGCAATCCTCCCCCCCCCACAAGGAAGCACAATCTTTCCCAAAGCATTTTATGTAGTTTTAAATCCCTATAATAAAGAAGATTGCATCACTAAAACATAGTGGCTGACATCCCATTGATGTAACTGTGTCTGTGGAAGGCAGAAGACATAATCAGAAGAGGGTGATTTTCTGTCATTAAAAATGTCCAATTTCTGTCTCACAGCTTTCCTGACTTCTATGTAATTCTTTGCACTGTGTTGGGTGAGAGGAGGAATTCTTTTATCCTACAAAGTTTTCTCCTACCAGTAATGTCATCAAGTGGTGCTTAAAACATTATATGGTTTATGACGCACAGGGCTGGCATCAGAAATTTCTGGGCCCAGTACACCCCCCACACACATTTTGGCCACACCCCTGGGGTTTCCTGTGCATGTGTCATTTGTTTGTGCATGCACACATCAGTGGTCTCCCGGTGGCACCATGCCCCCATGGTTTCCTATGCATGCATTGTTTGTTTGCGCATGCACACATCAGTGGTTTCCTGGCGCTGCTGGGCCCCTGTCATCTCCAGGCCTGGAACAGAACAGGAGTCCTGATGGTCCCCCCTAATGGTCCCCCTGATGACGCAACACTGTTCCTCCCAGATCAACATGCCGCGCCAGAGCCAATCAGGCTGAGCAAAAGGAAAGTTCGGAAACACGCCGCGGCCAA
Source organism: Bradypodion ventrale (assembly GCA_035047345.1). Lineage (NCBI taxonomy): Eukaryota > Metazoa > Chordata > Lepidosauria > Squamata > Chamaeleonidae > Bradypodion > Bradypodion ventrale. The sequence goes on from JAWDJE010000003.1 coordinate 26,977,340, forward strand.
TAAAAAAAACTGCAGGAAAAAACCCGCTGCAGTAAGCAAACATGCGCAGGCAAAACTACAAGCCCCAGCATCCTGCGTGCCATTAGTGCGCAGAACGCTGAGGCAGCCAGCACGAGAAAAATAAAAGTTAAAAAAACACCCGCCACCGCTGCCCTTCTTCCCCACGGGCCAGCCAGCATGGCCCGTGGGGAAAAAAAGAAACCCTCCCACCGCTGCTGGCCTTCCTTTCAATGGGCCAGCCGGCACGCAAAAAATAAAAGTAAAAAAAAAACCCCACCACCGCTGCCCTTTTCCCCCACAGGCCAGCCAGCATGGCCCGCGGGAAAAAAAAGAAACCCCCTGCCGCCGCTGCCCTTCCTTCCCATGGGCCAGCCAGCATGGCCCGTGGAAAAGAAAGCCCCCCCGCCATTGCCCTTCCTTTCCACGGGCCAGCCAGCATGGCCCGCGGGAAAGCCCCCCCGCCACTGCCCTTCCTTCCCATGGGCCAGCCAGCATGGCCTGCAGGAAAGAAAGCCACCCCCCCCTGAAAAAGTAAACACAAAAACACAAACCAAAAACAATCAAAAACACTCAAAAATCCAAAATCCAAAAAGGAAACACAAAAACAGCTAAAAACAAACAAGAAAAAACACACAGACCCCCCCAAAAAACCAACCCCCCCCCAAAAAAAAAAGAACCCATAGAGCTTACCATAAGATGTCTTCTATCCATGAGGACCGGAACTCAAATGAGAAAATAAAGAAAAAACTTACCGGAAGCGACACCCAGAGGACAGAAGAGAAAAACTGTAGAGAGGAAGAAAAGCTCACCACCCCCACCCAGAGGCCACAAGGGAAAAAACATTCAAAAATATTGAAACTTATAAGATTAATTCCAAAATTAATCTAATAAATTATAAAAACATTCAAAAATAATCACACTAATCTCAAAAAATACAAAAAAAACCAACAGAAATCACTTTTCACTCAAAAAACCAAAACAAAAAATAAGAAATGCGTAAAAATAAAGATTTAAAAAACAAAAAATTTAATTTTAAACTAAATAAAATTAATTTACATTAAATAAATTAAAATAAAATAAAATTTGCATAAACATAAAACAAAAACCTTCAAAAACCAATTTAAAGAGCCCGGCACTGAGGAAGCCGGCACGCAAAACAAAACAAAACAAAACAAAACAAAACAAAACAAAACAAAACAAAACAAAACAAAACAAAACAAAACAAAACAAAACAAAACAAAACAAAACAAAACAAAACAAAACAAAACACTGGGAGCGCAAGTCCGCCGCAGGCGGACGCAGCGCCTCGAAGCCACAAAATCACAAAACCTTACAACACCATTTAAAACAGCCCAGCACCATTGGTTCAAGAAAAAAAAAACCGAAACCCTTTACTATTCAGCACAATTTTAAAAAGCCCGGCACTGCCGGGCAAAATATGCTAGTTTATTCCATATAACTCAATGATCACTACCAGTAATGTCTGTTTTCTCAGAGGTAGATAATTAAACAAAGCGAGAGCAGCAAAACTAGACCTAGCCAGCATAACTAATGGTGAGTCATCCCAAAAGTTACACTCCAACTACATGTGTGTGTGTGTGTGTGTGGGGGAGCACACTGGACCACAATATTTAACAAAACATGTTTTAGTCTGAGAAACTAATTGTGTATTAAGATATTTCTTCCTTCAGAATGGTGTGTGTGTGTGTGTGTGTGTGTGTGTGTGTGTAATTGTATCATATTTGTTTTTAAAGTAATTGTCTTTACCACTTATCTGTGTTGTAAGCAAGTGAAAGCTGTAATTACATATGCAATATCTGAGTTCCTTAGCTACAATATTTAGGTCCCAGAAGAGAGCACGATATTATGACAATTTTTAAACATGCTGTTTAGTGTGTTTGCTTGGTGAAAACATAACATAAAATTATTTAATTTTTCCATCCTGTCTCTGGTAAAATAAGAGCAATATTTTGATTCTTGGGTGGTATAGGTTTTTCTGGAAGTCAGTCATTCTACTTTGTGTTTTTCCCCAGTTACCCCTGTCTCAAATTCTCTATAACAGATTTCTATAACATGTCTCTTTCCATACATATGGTATAATAAGGCTTAAGTTCCAACCATTGACCACAGTGAAATCCTGTTGAGTCTTTGATGCCTGCTTGAAAATTTCTGGCAGCAGTTGCAGTGATGGAAATGAGGCCAGTTATGAAAATCTTCCCCCATCCCAAGGCTTCAAAAGGCATTCCCAAGATAAAAGGGATCTCTAGGGATTGTCAGAATTTGAGGAAAGAATAGTTAGTTAGTTATGTACCATCAGGTGAGAACCAATTTAAAAGAAGCTTAAATAGCTTTCAAGATAAGTGAGTTATTTAAGGAGTGTTTTAGTAGTTCCATTCCCCCAGTGAGCTTGCATGGCCAAGTGGGGCTCTGAACCCTGGTCTCCAAAGTTCTGGCGAACATATGGCACACGTGCCAGAGGTGGCACTCAGAGTCCTCTCTGTGGGCACCCATGCAGTCACCCCAACACAGAATTTGCCCTGCCCCTGCCCAGCAGCTCAATGGGAGCACTTCCTTCCTCCCCCAGCACAGAGTTCACCCCACCCCTCTGCCCAGCAGCCCAATGGGAACGTTTCCTTCCTACCCTGTTGCTGTGTTGGCACTCTGCGATAAATAAGTGGGTTTTGGGTTTGGGTACTAGGTCTCTAAAAGGTTCATCATCTCTGTCCTAGTCCATCACTCTATCCACTGCACCACTGAGTACCGAGGAGGAAATAGGAAGCTTTAAATTAAAGAGTTATATCTTTTGCTGAGGACATCATCAATACTTATGCCTGTAGATTTACTCAACAGGTTTTCAGCCAGTGACCACTGACCAGTATAGCCAATGACTATTGAGAGGTATAGCCCAAATCTGCCCCATTAGACAAATGGGGCATATTTGAGACAGGCATAAGGGGGGGGGGGGTGTCATTAGGCAAGGTGGGCTAGTATCTTCATTTTACCAGAATTTTTTAAAATTCTGAATGGCTGTCCAAAAAAACATTTTGTTGTCTGTCATACTCTTTCATCCAACAAATCCATGTGATGCTCAGGGTGTCTGTCTGCTCCTATAGAGATCAAATGTACAGCATTCTTGGGTGCTAAAAAAGCAAGGGATTGATTTTCTTTGCCCGGGTGAAGTCGACTGTTCCAGATTTATGGTCTTCTTTATTCACTGCATACCTGACAGTTCCAGAACAGATGCACAGCCTCCAGGTTCTCTTATATTGCCAGAAACTGGTATCCAGCTGGAACTGGGGGAGGATTTACAGAATAAAACAGGTTAGCTAATAATAGCTTAGGGAAAACAAGAGAGCATATATCAGGAAATAAACTATGGGAGCTAAACTTTGTCTTTATCGTTCCAAGGAATTACAAAGGCTTCTCCAAAATTTCATGGCTTTGTATTGTAAACCATGCCATGCCATCACAACTAGATGTATATTGTGGGTCCTTTGGAGAGAAGATGTTTTGATTTGCTGCCCAGAAAATGATGTGGCAAAGGCACATAGTCAGTGGTATGGTGGTAAATCTTGAAGTGCAGGTGCTCTTAGGAGCTCCCTTTGCTTAAGGTGAATTCAGAAATTCAAGAAACTACAGTAGATAGGTCCACATCAACAAAAGAGGATAATGTCCTTTCTAAAGTTAATGGCTCTTAATCACTCATTCAAGATGAAACCACTCTGAAGTTCTTTACCCTGCAACAAGGCTAGTCTGTATGGATACAATGTTCTTTTTTAAAAAACAACCCCACCATTTCGGTTGCAGCTGTTGTAAAGAATGCAGCTTATCACAGAGTGAGCAGAAAAGCCTGAGGATATAATGATGATGTTGTAGTTCCTGCTACTGAGGAATTGGTTCCATTACATCATTAAACATATCACAAAGCCTGGGGTTCTGCTATTGCTGTTTATGAGTTCCATAGAAACTGGTAAAGAGGAAAATATGTCCAGATCTCTTGGGTGTACTTCTCTGTCCTTCCCTGTACTTCCAGGTCTTTCTCCAAGTGGAAAAAAGTGTATAATTCTATGAAAGACAAAGTGCCAGAGGTTTATATCATCAGACATGGGCCATACCAATCAAGCGCGGCTCTGGAAAATATGGGAATTGCTCCGGCCCGGGCGCGCATGCACTGCAACAACTCCTTTGTGCATGTGCAAAGCCCCTTTGCGCATACACACAGCTACCTCTGATAGGCACACATGCGCAGTAACCCCTTTCCCCACCATTCAAAATATGGGACGGTGGAGGAAAAGGGGAGGAACGAGCGCTGGAATACAGGAAATCTCGGCCAATACGGGATACTTGACAGGTATGACATGTGCTCAGGTCCACATCCCAGCCATATCTTGTTCTCATTGTTTGCTATCTGTTGTTATCACTGCATTGCTATCCAGCATCTCAAAGAAGTGAACAGTGTCAGGATCAAACAGAAATTGAAGCAGCATCCATTCATTTTACTCTCTTCTATAAAAAGTATTATTTGCATTATCCATATGCCTATGAGATCTGGCTGGATAACTTAGTGGTTCAAGTAAGGTCTCCTTTGCTTGAAAGCCAGCCGTTCAAATCTAGCAGGTGGTGTTCATCACTGTTTACAGGCAAAGAGCCAGTGATGTCTGCATCTGCAGACATTTTCCTGGCCACGTAGTAGGCATGACTAAATGCCAAAGAGCATGGAACACTCTTACCTTTCCTGCCCAAGCAGTACCTATTTATCTACTTGCAATTCATTGCTTTTTAACTGCTAGGTTGGCAGGAGCTAGGGAAGATGACAGGTGCTCACTCTGCCTGCAGCACTTGCTTCTTGAACTGCTGACCTGCCATCCTTACAGTCCTCACGCTCAGTTTCCTAACCAATAAGCCACCACAGCTCTCTCAATTATGGTAGCGAGTTCAATTTTCCATTATTCCTCTAGGAAAAAGAGCCAGCCTGTGTAGCCATAGATAAACTGCACCATCTCAGGGCACGTGCAGATAAAGGGAATGAATGGTAAAACACTTCCGTGTGTTCTCTACCATGAAAACCTTTAGAAGGGTCACCACAAACCAGAATTGACTTGAGAGCACACATTCATTATGATATGCTACTGCAGGTAGTACATTAAAAGTCACTGTAACATAGAACCAACATACTAAAATCAAGAAGATAAACACATACTAATCAAATATTCATACATACTCTGAGAAACTGAACAGCTACATCTGCAAAGAAACATTTCATTTTGTTTCATTTATTAGACTTGTATGCCGCCCTACTCGATGGTGCGACTCAGAGCTGCTAACATACCATGGAACAACATATAGTACAACATTACAATATCAAATATAAATACAACAACATAATGCAATACAATAGATACAGTCAATAAATCTAACATAAAAATGAAAATACAATACAGTCAAGTGGCTCTTTATCCCATCCCAGCCAGGGAAGGGCAGGCCCCGGAGCAGCTGCAGCAGCAGCAGTGGTTTTGAAACGATATTGAAGCTGGATGTGAGGGTGACCTGGCTGTGATATCTGGTGATAACATCACCCGTGGTTCCCAACCTTTTTTGGCCATGCCCCAACTAAGCATTTATAAAATCCTGATGCCCCCTCCCTTTGAAATATAATTCTTATTATTCAAAAAGTGAATAAAAAGTGGAAGAAGCCTAAAAGGCCATTCACTGTTAATACCTCATTCTCTAATTGCCCACTTAAAAATCAAATTGCCCCCCCCCAAAAAAAAAAGTTGGCCTAGAGAGACTGCTGAAAATTAGGGGTCTTCCTTTCACCCTGGGTGTCACTTGAGTTGTGTGCAATAAGATTGAGTATGAGTATGCCATGCAAAAATTGAAATAGAAACTATTTAATTACCAGTAATACTCTCCTGCTGATGATGTCATTGACCTTAACCTGTGTATAATTTATACTATATGATTTTGATACCCATGTCATCAGTGGGTCTTTCTCATGAGGATTCCAGGGTGGTTTTTTTGGGAGGTGGGGGGTATTGATCTGTCAGTATAGGTGTTTTTCCCCTCATCAATGTGATCGTTGACACTCATGTTTCTCAATGTTGGAAGGAAATTTGCTGTTTACTTTTCCATTTCTTGCCAAATCATTTAGAAATAATTTCTGTAATTTAAAATAAAAGTGCAAAACATGTCACCTTAGTGGGAAGGTCTATAAAGAGTTCATCAACTCAATTTATTTTTAGGAACTAACTGCTGATGGGTCACAACAAGGTCTTTGATGTCCCTTTGTATTCTTCATTATCTTATGAAGACAGAAAACTGGTCTATCTAGCCCAATATTGGCAAACTCTGAATGGCAGCTGCTCTGCAATATTTCAGGCAAGATTCTTTCCTAGGAATGTTTTGTTGTCTCTGATGTTGGCTGGTGGGCTCCCACCTTAGCACTCACCAGACAAACCAGCTCATTGTCAGAAATCAGATCAGACTGGATGTTCTCAGGTTAGCATGATGATCGTATTATATGTACAGTATAGTAAAATGGATCTGGTCTGGAATCCTGAGGAACTTGGGCTGGAGCCTTGACTGGCGGAGATCCTTGAGATCGCGTGCTCCTGTTCCCAACAATCCTTGTCCCTGGAGGACTTCTTGGAATGCTGCCAGCACACCTTGGTGATGTGCCCCTTTTCTCCGCAGATGTCGCATTCAGCAGACTTAAACGGGCAATGAGCATGGACGTGGCATCTCCCACAACCCTTGCACGGCTGGATGGTGCTTTTGGAGTGACTGGGCTGAACCTTATGGACATCGTCCTCTGTATCGGAGTCACTGGAAGACACTGATGAACTTGAATAGTGCAACCTCTGGACACATGCCTCCTTCGGAGCTGTAACAACTGGCTGCACTTGCGGGGGTTTGACTTCAGCAGCCTTTTGCTTGAAGGTTTTTACCCTGGAATCTGCGGCCTTGGATGCTAGTGCCTCTCTAAGCACTTAAGCAAATGTCAGAGTCTCTCTTTTAAGCAATTGTTTCTGAGCTGCCTTGTCTCGCAAACCTGCCAGAAGACGATCGCGGAGGGCCACCTCTAGGTTCTCCCATTTGCAGGGAATGGCTGCCAGCCGGAGTGCCACCGTGTATTCTGTGACCGACTCATCTTGTTGTTGGTCCCTCCGGTGAAATGCTAGGCATGTGGGAAAAATGGACTCAGTGGGCCTGAAGTGTACCCATAGTGCATCCAGGTTATTCATCAGCAATGCCAGCTCCAGAGTGGCCATCCCGCAATTGGCAAGGAAAACGCCTTCTTCTTTTCATCCTCATCGATGTCCTGCATGACTAAAAAGTTCTTGAACTGGATTTCATAAAGCTGCCACTTCTCTGGCTCTGTGATGCAGAACGGAGCAAAGGCAGAAGAGCGAGATCCCATCCTCACCACCAATGTTGTGTCCGAACACAGGAAATACTCTTACCAGAAAGGAACAGTTCAAACATAAATGATTTATTAACAGCTCATAACTTGGGTAGTTCGGACCAAGGGAATAAGGGTGAGGTGAATTGCTTATATACACACAGAATAACAGTTGGCTAACTAGATACATTTACCCAGCTTCTCAGAAGGGCGGGAACCAATCAGGACATAATGAAAACAACATGCAGTTTGCACCTTACAAAAAGGGCGTGCTTTTGCAGCAAAGACTTGATTGCAAAACCAAAGCAATTACCACTTAGACACAACAGCAGTTGACCCAAGTGCTGCACAATGGAGTGAGCGCCTGTCTCTGTCCCAGCTCCTGCCAACCTAGCAGTTCAAAAGCAAGAAATTGCAAGTAGATACTATAAATAGGTACCAATTCAGTGGGAAGGTAAACAGCATTTCATGCACTCCGGTGTCTAGTCATGCCTTCCACATGTCCACGGAAACGTCTATAAACACAGACAGTGCTGGCTCTTTGGCTGTAAACTGAGATGAGCAGCAAACCCTTGAGTCAGATACGACTACTTTCAGGCAAGGGTGACCTCATCTGGTCTTTATGGAATACAGCATTGTCACTTGCATCAACTGCTGACCTGCCAACCTTCCAGTCGATAAGTTCAGCATCTTAACCACTAAGCCATGGCAGTCCCTTAAAGACCAGATAGCTGGTCATTAGTAGGGGGCAATTTTCGGCAATTACAAACCTTTGTGTATTTTAGGTATCAGGTAAAAGGTGGCTGGTTGAGGCTCTTGTTCTGACCCTCTGGAGGAGTCCAATTAGAATTCTTCTTTCTGTACTGTTGGGAGTGTGATGGTTGTGGATCTGTGCATTGCTCCTCCTCCTTTTGTATTGAGTAATGAACACTTTGCGGACTGTTATGCTGGTTCTCAGGGTTGTGGAAATATTCTTTGATTTGTAGTCTGTTAAAAAAGGCTTCCAGGTCACCACAGAGTTCTATCATTTGTGTTGGTTTGATGGGACAGAAGGATAGGCCATGTGATAGGACTGACTCTTCTTCTTGGCTCAGTGTGTATTTGGATAGGTTAATTATGTTGTTCTGTAAATCCATTTTGTTCTTGTTGTGGTCCTTTAGTAGATTAGATAGCTTGTTCTCTTTCTTTTTCTTCAGTAAAGAGAGTTGTGTGTCATAGATTTTCTTTCTTGTGATGAGGAATATTTATATAGTGTCCAGAACAGAGGGCTGGTTTTGTATAAGTGATTCAAGGTCTGCAATATCCTCCTGTATTTTCCTTTGTTTGCTGTATAGGATGGTGATGAGGTGTTTAAGTAACTTCTTGGAGAGAGTGTAGCATAATTTCTCACTGTAGTCAGTGGGATATTTTGATTGTAGAGGATTTTTCATTGTTTGTCCTTTTGGAATGTAATCCTGTTTTTGCATTTTGTAAGGAAGATGATTCTATTTGTACATGTGCAAGTTTCTTCATCAGGTTGATGGATCTCCACTCCATTTGGCAAAATATAGTGCCCTTCATCGTAGAAATTTTTGAACTGGTAGCCATGTTAGTCTGTGCAAGCATATCAGAGAGCAAATAAAACAAAACAAAGACAAAAATAGTTTGGCACCTTAATGTCTAATTCCTGTATTTTCATGCTAGCTTTCATGGATCAAGTCCACTTCATCAGACATAAGAGTGAATATCATAGTATACATCTATAAATATCTGGTATAGAGACCCAGAGTGGCTGGGTGAAGTTGGTTGGTTCAGGAGATGAACATGCAAATCAATGAGTTATTTACAACCAGTAATAAAATGCAAACAGTTTTTCAGGCAAATCTCTGATGAATCTCTGAACACTTTGGCAGTTTCATGTCTGGCCTAGACAGAAGAACACATTTCCCCTATCACTGCATTTTTTATGTTGGTGGTGATGAATCTAGAGTTCACATTTCTGCTTGTGTGTAGACTCTACATGCAAGAAAGAGTTCAGAAAAATCTAAGTTCTTACTTGCATGTAAAGCTCACATGCAAGCAGGAACCTCTTTACAGTGGTACCTCGCTTAACGAGCATAATGTGTTCCATGGGATTGCACTTTAAGCGAGTTTGCTCTTTAAGAGAAACATCATTGTAAGTGACCAATTGTGGCTTCTGGCATGGGGATTGCGAACCCCAATTTAGTTGTTAAGTGAGTTTTTGGTTGGTTTTAGTTGTGACCATTCTGAGAAAATTCTGCTCTTAAAGCGAGTTAGTCTCTAAGTGAGGTGCTCTTTATGTGAGGCTTTACTGTACTTTAGATGAGTTATTGTTCCCACAGAGAAAGTGATGATATTGGATTTGGCATTCACTTTTACAAATTGTGAGAATGATGAACTGGCAATTTTGGGTGGAACCTTACCAGTGTTACTCCGGCCTGCTTGCCTTAAGAATTATAATTGGTTGAATACCAATGGAAATTTATAATTCGGACTAGGGCATGAATCAATAAATGTGGCCCAATGCCGTTATCCACTTTCACCAGTGTCTGAGTCCTTTATTGGGGGGTGCGCCTGCAAATCTGCCCGGCTTGCCAAGCAAAAAAAATGCTAGTTCAGATTTTTTTTTGGTAATGTTTGTAAAAAAGAGGTTAGTCTGTAATTGTTCTGTTTAAAACATTTATTTATGCAAAAATTCCTTATGTTGTCATTTGTTAAATAGATTGTATTGTTTTGATACTGTAAAGTAATAACAACTTGTGTTTTGTTATTTTTCTAATGTATTTTTGAATATTTGTTTTAACATATATGGTAATTTTTGTTACGATGGCGGGCTGTTATAAACTGTGATTAGTTTTTTTGGGGGGTTTTGTGGATTAAAAAAGAAGAAAGGATGATATAATTTTTTAATAAATTTTTTGTTTAACCAAATAATGTTTTAGTATGCTACTTTTATTTTAATAGTTGTACTGCAGGCAATAGTTTTAAAAATGTGAAAGTATATGTTTTTTACATTCAATGTTTTTAAACTGTGGTTAGATGTTTTCGGTTTTTATTTGAGATAAAACTCAACACAGGATTTTAGAAATGTTTTTATTTTATTTTTTTGACATATGTTTGTGATTTGTGTAAACTTGTGATTGATTTTTATGTTTTTGACTTGTTTTTACTGTTGTGGTCTCTGGGTGGGGCTGTTGAGTCTTTTGGAGTTGTTTTTACTATTGTGCCCTGCAGGTGGAGCTGCTAGGGGTTTTGGTGTCATTTAACATGTTTTTTCTCTCCTGGTCTCTGAGTGGGGCTTCTTCCGGTAAGTAGTCTCTTTGTTTTTTCATTTCTGTTCCGGTCGTCGTGGAGGGAGGTCGTGCTGGTGAGTTGTCTGGTTTTTTTCTTCTAGTTTTTTTTCTTTGTTTTGCTTTTGTGTTGGTGGGTTGGGAGGTGTTTCTGTTTGTTAGTTTTTGTTTTGGTTTAGTTTTAGGTAGGTTTAATTGATTTGATTTTTTCTGGTTGTGTTTAATTTGTTTTATTTTGTTGTTGTTTGTTTGGGTAATTTGTGTTTTTTTTCGTGTTGTAGTTAGGTGTTTTGTTTGTGATTTTGTGGTGTTGTGGAAGTTTTTGTTTGTGTATTTTGTGGTTTATTTCTTTTTGTTTATTAATGTTTTTTAATTATTGATTTATTTTTGTTATTATTTTGTAATAGTTTTGATGTTTGTTTTTGTTGGTTACTTTTTGTGTATGTTGGTGTTTAGGGGTTGTTTTGGTGTGCGCACACACACACACTGGGCAGGTTTGAAATGTCCAGCCCAGTAGGTGTGTGCTGCAGTTCAGTTTGGAAGCTGCGCCCGGGTGAGTACCTCTGGGAGGCGAAGGCAACGACCGGAGGCCTGTTCGCTGCCTTTGATTCCCGGGGAATTGGTTCATTTTCAACCGGGGGGGGGGGAAGGTACTGGTGCATATCACCCCCCCTTGAAAGGTTGCCACTGTTATCAGCAAGGGACACATTCTGAGACCTACCTCAGGTAACAGCGAACCCTATATTTAATATTGCAAATAGTGGCCTCTAATGGCCAGTTCTGGTAACTAATATAGCTATATCTATATCTATTTTTCTATCTATCTATCTATCTATCTATCTATCTATCTATCTATCTATCTATCTATCTATCTATCTATCTATCTATATATATATAGCGAGAGAGAGAGAGAGAGGGAGAGGGAGAGGGAGGGAGGGAGGGAGGGAGGAAGAGGCAGTGACCCTAATTCTGGAAGGAAAGAAAGAAAGAACGAAAGAAGAGTGAATTCACATAAATCAAAATCAGGTTTCAGGACCTAAAACTCTGTACTCGGACAAACATGTCTGTCAGTTTTGTTTCCTACCACATTCACTTCTTTTACACATCATGTTATTTCTTGTACAGTAAATTTACAAATATAGGTCTGCCTTTTGCTTTCTTTAGTCATCATGAGCTCAAGTTCTCCTTTGAAGCATGAGTTCCTTATTAATATCGGTAAACTGTTTTTAGACGTGTGATACGTGAAAATACAATCCAAACAATTGACTGCCAAATAGGATTGACATGAATTTTATCTGCAAAGTTTGTTGAGAACGTTGTAAAAGGTACACACTTCTCCATAAAGCTGAGTGAAGGAATTTGAGGTGTAAAAGATATTAATGTAATGGAAAGTAAAATTGGTATGTTTTTTGAAAAGTGTAAAGCTAGACTATGCCCATCTTCTCTAACATCAATGCATTGATTAGTTAGCCAACAAACAATGTTTCCCCAATGTGTACCAGGAAACACAACTTGGATGTCTTTCCATCTTAGAAACATGCACTTTGCACAATGCTAGGATTCATCTTTACAATGATCTGACATTTTTTTTGTTGGTAAGTGTGAAGCTAATATTTTGAACACAGGTTTAAGTGAAGAAAAATGAAACTAAGTTTTCATTAGCTCTCATACTCTGTTTTGTGTTCAAAACTTGATGGATTTCTTAAAACACTTGAAATCTTTTATCTGGTTGAACCATTGGATAGGTTAGTTTGGCAAGAGACAGTAGTAATAGCATTGTCTTCTAAAAATAAAAATATAGTTCATAATGTCTGCCTGATGTCTACAAGCTCTTTTTCATACTTTACTTTGGGTGTTGTTCTTCAAAAGTGTTATGCTCAAAGCCATGAGTAAAGATGCAAGCTAATTGAAAACAAAGCTTCATGATGACTTTTATGTGTGAATGAAATTTTGTGACCTTTCCCAGCTTCATAAATATTTGGCTTAAGCATGTATTTCTGATGTTCACAAAAGAAAAAATAACTTTGTCATGAAGACTACAATCATATGCATAGTAAATTGAGGAATAAGCCACCTCTGGCTTCAACAGGCCTCAATTCCAAGTAAGATTAATTAGTATACTGCTACACTGGAAGCACAATTTATTAATTTGATATTGCAACAGCAAATGATACATTTTTAAAGGTTCCCTATAATCACAATAATAAATTAGACTGAGGTAGATAAAATTTTAGTTTTCTTGTTAGTTTAAACTTCAGCCCCCAGAAATTCTAGCTGTTATGGATAATCGTACAAAATGATAGAAATTGTAATCCAAAACAGCCAGAAGACTCAGGAATGACAGAATCACAACGTTGAATGAGATTTTGTAGGCTGCTTAAACTAACCTATGTTTAGTAGAATGAATGAATGACGCTAATAGATCATGATTCCCAACAGAAGGATCTTCAGACTCTGCTTGAAGACCTCCAGGAAGCATTTGGTTAACAGATTGTCAAATTGTTCTTATCACAAACACAGTTCTTCCAATGTTCAGCCAATCTCTTCTTTGAACAAGTTACTTCCAGTCTTGAGGCAGGAGAGAACAGACTTTCCCTTCTTCCCTTCTATTTACTGGATGTTCAGGTATTTGAAAAGTACTATTATCTCCTCTCATTTTTCTCTAGAGAGTACATTTTGCTAATGTAAATCCTCACTTTTGTGATGAAGGTGACATCCACAACTTTTGGTAAATTCTACATTCACGTCTTTCTCAGGAAGGATGACAAAACATTATAGACAGTTTCAACACTGTTCTTATGGGCCTTAAGCAAGAACAATTTTTTGTGCAAATTGCCCAACTTCTTGTGCAAAATTATGAGTTTGCATAAATAGCAAATTAGGATTAAAATAGCTTTGCTTCATGGACAATTAAGTATTTGAAGCATTGATTAGATTTTTCACATCTTTCTTAACAATTTCTCCATTTGTGTCTGCTGTGTATGTGTTTGATTCTCTTAGATGTGCAAAGGAGAATGGGAATTTTTTTTTACAAAAATGTCTTTTGGGAATATTTTAGGAATACACTTGCAGTGACATATCTCATGTGGCTTTCATATACCTCACTGAAGTGTCTGATCACATGCTTTTATGAAACTGATTTTCGTGCATTTTGTACATTTTTGTGATTGTTAGGCAAAACTGGACAATGCAATCACTGTTTTCTCCTTGTGTGAAACAAAAATGTAGTAGCAGTAGATGGGTTGTTTGTATCTGTTTGATCAATCATCCTGTTCTTTTCTGTTTGATGTTTAACCCTGCACTTAAGGAAAAAGCACTGGTTGTTTTTTTTTTGCCACTGCCAGATTTCAGACAACATATGAGAAACACAAAAGACCGCCTGTTTCCTTGTTGTTGTGCTGAAAGTGATTTGTACCAGTGGTTAGAGAATTTTTGACAGGCTATCTTGACTGATCAGATATTTTCACATGTTTGGTAAACATTTATTTCCAAACTCTCACTTTCTCTTTTGTATGTGTATCTATAATAACCCTGAATATTAAAAAACATAATAAAGATTTAGAAAAATTGAACCAACTATGACCACTGGTGTCTCCTGCAGTGATTTTTAAAAGGCCATTTAGAATGGAAACAAGAAGCAGATGTTATTTTACAGGGACTGTTAAAATTGAGCTCCATTTACCACTTTTTCCCAGTGCTGCTTTAACTCTTCATAGTGATTATGTCCTCAGTATTTTTGGTCTCCAGGAAATGATGGACAGTACAGCAGTGGATAATAATTTGGCTTCCAATAATGCTTGGTAATAGCACGAGGGGAAGAGATCATCTTCTCAAGGATGTGATTAGCTTAAATGTAAAAATGCACAGAAATGACTTGCAGATGGGATTTGAGCAGCATGAACTCACTTTCTTATTAATAGGCTAAGATGATGGTGAAACAATTTCTGGCAGTCCACAACAACCTATCTTCTGAGCTGCCTTTCCCTGACATGGAAGTAACTTAGACTTGTAGATAAATAGGTGTACCAAAACTGGCAAAATTATTAACAGCATTGTCTGTCTAGATATCTGATAAGAATTACCTGAGCTACAGATAGGAAACAATGCCTATGGAATAAGTTACCAGGGGTACATATATGAGCACTTTTCTAAAGCAGCAAAGAATTCAATTTCCTGATTTCCAAAGTCCATATCAGATATCTTCCTCTGTTTCCCACATTCTCTCTGGTCTGTCTGTGGCTTCACCAAACTAGCCATTTTCATTTTTCAAAATTCTGTTTTGAAATTCAGAAAAATAACTCTACTTTTTCATATTTCTTTCCACATGGAGGGAGTGGGCTCATTTTAAAATCGTTTGCATTACTTAACACCAGAGATAGAACATAGAAAAGTTGAGAGAACAATTAAGAAGCAAATGCAAAAACAGATAAATTTAGAGCACAAAAACAGAATGGAAGAAAAAATCACGGAAAAAGAGGTAAAATATATAATAGCCAACTTGAGGACAGGTAAATCACCTGGGGATGATGGTTTGACAGCGGAATTTTATAAGGAGTTTAAAGAGTATGTGGTGCCAAGATTGGTGAAGTTGTCTAATTTTATAATAGAAGGGGGGAAGTTACCGACTTCATGGTATAGAACCATAATTGTGTTATTGCCGAAACCTGGAAAGGATCCAGAAAAGGTGGAATCTTATAGGCCTATCTACTTGATAAACCAGGACGCAAAGATCTTTACAGCGATAGTTGCAAACCGATTGAATAGCTTTATGACAAATTATATAAATGAGGATCAAGCTGGCTTTTTGAAAGGAAGGCACATGACGGACTTGACAAGGAGGGTTTTTTGATATATTAGATATAGTAGGATCTACAAAGCAGAAAGTTGGTATACTATCATTAGATATATTTAAAGCTTTTGATTCATTACAATGGGTGGCAATTAAGAAGATCATCAGATCTTATGGATTTGGTGACAGATTCTGTAATTTAATTGGACAATTATACCAATTTGGATTTGCTAAAGTTAAGGTAAATGATGAATTTACAGAAGAAATAAGATTGGAGGCAGGGACAAGACAGGGATGTCCACTGTCCCCAATATTATTCATCATGGCAATGGAATTGTTAGCAGATGCTTTAAGAGGGGACAATGAGATAAAAGGGGTATTAGACAATAAGTGCTGATGACACTTTGGTGCTTATGAAATATCCTGGAAAGGCATTGGATAAGATAAAGTATCATTTAAAGGATTTTGAGGACATAACAGGACTGAGAATAAATTGGGACAAATCTGAAATGATATTTTGCATTGTAGATAAAGAGGAACAAGAGAGGATAAGAGGTAAATATAAATTACAGGTTAAAAAATCTCTGAGATACTTAGGTATAAATATTTCAAATAACTTTGAAGAGCTTAAACGATTGAATTATGAGATACAAAAAAAGGAAATTAAAGAGAAAATAGAGCAATTTAAAAAGATTAAGCTATCTTGGTTCGGCAGGATAGCGTTAAGTAAAATGATGCTGCTGCCAAAAATTAACTTCCTATTTGATGCGCTCCCGATACAAATGAAAGATAAAGAGATTAAATATTTTCAAAATATAATAAATAATTATTGTAATGGGGGGGAAAACCACGAATAGTAAAGATGTTTTGGTATTTATCGCAAAAAGAGGGAGGATTGGGGATACCAAATTTGAGAAATTATTATAGAGCTTTTCAAATTAAGAATATTATGAAAATATTAGCAAGGGAAAGGGTAATATGGGAAAACTTGGAAATGAAGGAAATTGATCATGTAGGTTGTTGTTGTTTAGTCGCACAGTCGACTCCGACCCTTTGCGACCCCATGGACCATTTTCCTCCAGGCGCCTCTGTCCTCCACCATCCCCCTCAGCCCTCCCAGCCCCGTGCCCACTGCGTCCACAATGCCATCTAGCCATCTCATCCTTGGCCTCCCCCTTCTTCTTTTGCCCTCCACCTTTCCCAACATCAATGCCTTCTCAAGTGAATCCTCCCTTCTCATTTGATGTCCAAAGTACTTTAGCTTCATCTTTACTATTTGACCTTCCAATGAGCAGTCAGGGTTAATTTCTTCTAAGATTGACCTATTTGTTCTCCTCACTGTCCAGGGGACTCTCAAAACCCTCCTCCAACACCACATTTCAAAGGCATCTATTCTTCTACGTTCAGCCTTCCTAATTGTCCAGCTCTCACATCCATACATTACTACTGGGAAAACCATTGCCTTGACTATTCTAATTTTTGTTTTCAATGTGATGTCTCTGCTTTTCACTATGTTCCCCAGGTTTCTCATCGCTTGTCTCCCAAGAATCAGTCGCCTTTTTATTTCATGGCTACAATCCCCATCTGCAGTGATCTTTGATCCTAAGAAAGTAAAATCTGTCACTGCTTCTACTTCTTCCCCGTCTATTTTCCAGGAACTGATTGGGCCTGTTGCCATTATCTTGGTTTTCTTGATATTGAGTCTCAAGCCAGCTTTTGCACTTTCCTCCTTCAGCCCAATCAAGAGATTCTTTAGGTCTTCCTCACTTTCTGCCATTAGGGTGGTATCGTCTGCATATCTCAGATTGTTGATGTTTCTCCCAGCGATTTTAATCCCATATTGTGATTCCTCCATCCCTGCACTGCGCATTATGTGCTCTGTGTATAGGTTGAATAAGCATGGTGACAAAATGCAGCCTTGTCTTACTCCTTTTCCTATTCCAAACCACTCTGTTATTCCATGTTCTGTCCTAACTGTTGCTTCTTGGTTCATGTACAGATTTCTCAGGAGGCATATGAGGTGCTCTGGAATTCCCATCTCTTTAATTACTTGCCACATTTTGTTGTGGTCCACACAGTCAAATGCCTTAGTGTAGTCAATAAAACAAAAGTAAACTTGTTTCTGGTATTCCTTTGTTTTCTCCATGATCCAGCGTATGTTGGCAATGTGGTCTCTAGTCCCCCTGCCTCTTCCGAAACCAGCCTGCACCTCTGGTAATTCTCTCTCCACATGTTGCTGAAGTCTATCCTGTATTATCTTGAGCATCACCTTGCTGGCATGTGGGATGAGCGCGATTGTTCGATAATTTGAACATTCTTTGGCATTGCCCTTTTTTGGGATTGGGACGTATACTGATCTTTTCCAATCCTGTGGCCACTGTTTTGTTTTCCAAATCTGCTGGCATATTGAATGCAGTAATTTGACGCCATCATCTTTTAGCGCTTTGAAGAATTCAACTGGGATACCATCATCTCCACTAGCTTTGTTGTTTGCAGTGCTCTTTAGGGCCTTTATGACTTTGCTCTCCAGGATGTCTGGCTCGAGTTCAATTTCTTCATCATTGTGATTGTCAGGAGTGTTGAGGTCCTTTTTGTAAAGTTCCTCTGTGTACTCTTTCCATCTTTTCTTAATTTCTTCTGCATCAGCTAGCTCCTTTCCGTCTTTGTCCCTTATCATGGTCATTTTTGCTTTAAATGTTCCCTTGATTTCGCCGATTTTTTTGAAGAGATCTCTGGTTCTGCCTATTTTGTTGTTTTCCTCCATTTCTCTGCACTGTTCTTTTAGGTAGTTTTCCTTATCTCTCCTTGCTTTTCTTTGAAATTCTGTGTTCAAATGATTGTAGTTTTTCCTTTCTCCTTTGACTTTGGCATTCCTTCTTTCCTCTGCTATTTTAAGAGCCTCATCAGACAACCACTTTGCTTTCTTACTCTTCTTTTCTTTTGGTATGATTTTCTTTGCTGCTTCCTGCATGATGTCCCTCATCTCCGTCCATAATTCTTCTGGTACTCTGTCTACCGAGTCTAGGCCATTAAATCTGTTCATCACCTCTACCGCGTATTCTTTAGGGATGCTGTCTAGGTGATATCTTTCTGGTCTCCGTGTTTTCCCTATTTTCTTTAGTCTAAGCCTGAATTTTGCAATCAGTAGGTTGTGATCTGAGCCGCAGTCTGCTCCAGGTCTTGTTTTTGCTGACTGTATGGAGGTTCTCCATCTTTGGCTGCAGAGTATGTAGTCAATCTGGTTTCGGTGTTGGCCATCTGGTGATGTCCATGTGTAAAGTCGCCTCTTGTGTTGCTGGAAGAGAGTGTTTGCTATGACCAGTGCGTTCTCTTGGCAGAACTCTATCAATCTTTGCCCTGCTTCCTTCTGTGTTCCAAGACCAAATTTGCCTGTTATTCCCTCCACTTTTTGATTTCCTACTTTGGCATTCCAGTCTCCTAATATAATTTGGACATCATTTCTTGGTGTCTGTTCTATGAGGTGTTGTAAGTCCTCATAGAACTGGTCCATTGTGGCTTCATCTGCACCAGTGGTTGGTGCGTATATTTGGATCACAGTGACATTGAAAGGTTTGCCTTGAAATCTGACTGACATCATTCTGTCATTTTTAAGGTTGTATCCCATTACTGCTTTTCTCACTCTTTTATTGACAATTATGGCTACTCCATTTCTTCTAAGGTTTTCTTGCCCACAGTAGTAGATATGATGGTTTCCAGAGCTGAATTCACCCATCCCTGTCCATTTGAGCTCACTGATGCCCAAGATGTCAATGCTTATTCTTTCCTTCTCACTTTTTACCACTTCCAGTTTTCCTTGGTTCATTGATCTCACATTCCATGTCCCTATGCAGTATTGCTCCTTACAACATTGCATTTCCCCTCCCCCCTTCCTGTCCCTCCCCTTTCTCCCCTCTGAGGTGTTAAGCATCCTGTATCACCTAGCCTGCCCTTTTGTTTTGCCTTTTGTTTTGGTCCATAGGGTTCTCTTGGCAAGCTTTGTGGCGTGGTTTGCCGGTGTCTACGCCATTTTTCCCTCCTCGTACATTTTATCACAGTTTTTAAAAGTTTAAAACATTTTAGACAACATATTATCATGCATATTATCACACTTTACATACAGTCTCTATGTCAATTTCTGTATTTAGTTAGTATAAAGTCTCTATGTCAGTTTCTATGTTAAGTCTTCTACATCTGCATATCAGCTACTTATCCTTTGCCTGGGGCTCTGAGTCTCTCCCCTTGCTTTTCCTTCTCTGCCCTCTTCCCGTCTTTCAGTTGGTCTTCTCTTGGCCTTTCCGCTGCTCAACCGGCTCTCCTCCTCCTCCTCTCCCCCCCCCGGCTGAGGGTGTTTGCCTGGCGGCGTCCGCGGCTGGCTGGCTCTCCTCCTCACCCCTCGGCTGGGGGTGGTTGCCCGGCAGCGGCGTGGCTGGCCCTTCCGCCGCTCGCTCGCTCGCTCGCCCGGCTGGCTCTCCTCCCCACCCCCCGGCTGGGAGTGGTTGCCCGTCGGCGGCGTGGCTGGCCCTTCCGCCGCTCGCTCGCTCGCTCGCCCGGCTGGCTCTCCTCCCCACCCCCCGGCTGGGGGTGGTTGCCCGTCGGCGGCGTGGCTGGCCCTTCCTCCGCTCGTTCGCTCGCTCGCCCGGCTGGCTCTCCTCCCCACCCCCCGGCTGGGGGTGGTTGCCCGGCAGCGGCGTGGCTGGCCCTTCCGCCGCTCGCTCGCTCGCTCGCCCGGCTGGCTCTCCTCCCCACCCCCCGGCTGGGGGTGGTTGCCCGTCAGCGGCGTGGCTGGCCCTTCCGCCGCTCGCTCGCTCGCTCGCCCGGCTGGCTCTCCTCCCCACCCCCCGGCTGGGTAGGTAGAGGAGTATTTTTGGACAGCAGTAATAGAAAAATAGTTGTCAAAAACAAGATGATGAAGATGATGTTGGCAGTATGGAAAAGAGTTAAAAAGGAATTAAGTCTGGATGTGTCCCCGATAATTGAAATAGAGGATCTTAAAAGTTTTCCAATGAAATTAGATAAAAGGGGGAAGGAAGTACTATTAAGAAATGATGTTTTCCTGTTGAAAGATTGGATAAGAGTATGTAAAGATGGAGGAAGAAAAGCAGAAATATATAAGCAGTTAAATTTGAATTGGTTTCAGATAGCACTGATAGATAAATGGAATGAAAAATACATGGGACATTTAAGCTTAGAGAGGGATAAAACTGAATTCAAGAAATTGTTACTAAATATAAGAAAAGGAGATATGGGATTAAAGGGCATGGTTAGTAAATTATATAAAATAATAAATAATGAAGATAATCCACAAGAAACGTTGAAATCATGTTGGGAACGAGACTTAAACATAACAATATTAGAAAAAAGTTGGAAAAATAAATGGAGAAAGAGGTATATGAGAACAATGTCTGTTAGAATAAAGGGGCATAACTATAAGATGTTGTGGAAATGGTATTTGACACCAGAGAGGTTATTTCTAATAGATAACACCAAAAGTAAAAATTGTTGGAGATGTAAAAGCACCCTGGGAACATATGAACACATGTGGTGGGAATGTAAAGTGGTAAATGATTTCTGGGGGAAAATTGAGAAAGAGATATGTGAAATTATACGGATGAAATGCAAGTTGGACATAAGAATGGTGTTACTAACAGATGTTAATGAAGTAAATTTGAATGAGGATAAAAAGGAATTATTGTCTTTAATGCTGATAATTGGGAGAATGTGTATTGCAAGAAATTGGAAATCATAAGGAATATTGAGGATAGAGGAGTGGTATAAAGAGATGTGGGATTTCGCATTAAACGACAAACTAACATGGGAAATAAATAAATATAAAGGGAGAGTTAAAGAAAATAGATTCTGGAAAATTTGGCGATTATTTGTGGATCATTCATTGAAGGGAGATTATGGGGATAGCCGAGCAGATACATTTTTGGAAATGGTAAGATAAAATAAAAAAAAATGTGACACCCCGCGGACTCCTTTATAGACGTAGGCACTTAGGGTGTTTATTGTATTTGCATAATGAATTTCTTTTTTGTAACATATTTTGATTTTTGGTAAACAAAAGTATAGTAGACCATTGTGGACTTGATTATCACAGCATTGTTGAAAAAAATTATGGAACAGGGAAATTGGAAGAAGATTGGCTGTGATAATTAAAGTGAATGAATTTTTTTTAAAAATTAACAGTTAGTGAGTTCACTAGCTATCTCAGTGAAAACTAAGTTAGCTGCTTTCTATTAAGTTTCTTACAGTGTGTTTGAATGGTATTTTGCCAACACTAAGGCATGTGCATTTTTCTGATGGCACTCTTCAAGTGTGCAATTCTTCTGGGTCCACCCACAACTGTCTATTGGGTGTAGGATTGTGGAACACAAATTGCTTCTGGACTACTGATGACTCAAAAAATGTGAATTTAAGCAAGCTCATTGACCCTCAGGTTGAAATCAGATTCTTCACACAGTCCCATACTGTTTTGGCCCTGCCATTCCAGGTTGGCCACTGGCTATTCTTGACAGGAAGAGCTATTACATGTTTTTGTTTAGGCTAAGAGGTTGACCCGGCAGCAACAGTCTTTCATGACCTATTTCTGTTCTGATTTTTGGCTTGTTTCCTGTCTTAATCACATAGTTTAAGCAACTGTGCACAGTAGCAAAACTCCACATTCCAAGATCAACCCTGAATGTGTCTCTTGTGTGCCTGAGTGCCTGACCAGTTACACCAGGGATCCTCAACCTATGGCCTGTGAGCCAGAGCTGGCCCATGGCACCAAATCTTCTGGCCAATACCCTCGCTCCAGTTGCCACTTCTAATTCCGCCGCTGCCGCTGCCACCACCACCGCTGCCACCGCCGCCGCCGCTGCCTCAATCCTAAACCCCTCTGCTTGTCTTGGCATGTCCCTAAAGGTGCTCTGTAGCTGGGTGTATGTTGTAAGGCTTACAACATCTGCCCTGTTACAAAGCACCATTAGGGACATGCCAAGCCAAGCAGAGGGGACAAGGATTGAGGCAATGGCAGTGGATGCACACAGCCAGCCGTGTCTTTCCCAGGGGCCGCTCTGGCTGAGCACAAGCGAGAGGAACAGCCTGGACTCCTCCTTCTCCCATGCCATGCAGCTCCTCCAGGCCGATAAGCAGGGAAGCAGTGTGTGGTAGAGTAATAGGGTTCAGGGTGGTCCTGCCGGTGGCAGCGGCACCACCCTGAGTCCCCACCACTCCCCCACGCACTGCCACCACCAAAGGCCATTGCCAGGACCACCATTCAGGCCCCTCAACAGTCTGAGGGGGCATGAACTGGCCCCTGACTTTAAAAGGTTGAGGACCCCTGAGTTACACTGTCAGACATGAGGACTGGGCTTTCTTATTAGATGTCCCCACCCTAACTGTGGAAATATTTTCCAATTGAAATCTCATGGGCTCCTTAAATACAGGCTTCCAAATGGACCTTAAGAATCCATCTGCATGGTTTGGTTTACAACTTTTGTTATTGGTCTGTTACTGCAGCTTTGTATGTTGCATTGGGACAGCAGTGTTTATTAAACACGCAATCATACCTACTACTATTTATTTGCAGGTGCTTGTATGTATATATCTCTTCAGGTAGGCAAGTCGGCAGCATTCCATAACAAGAAATTTCAGGACCAAAATCTGGAACTGGAAGGCAAACATGTATGAGTTCGCTCTGTGATGTCACATAGGCAAGGCAGGCAAGAAAATGGGCATGAGAGAAATCTAGGTGTGTACACCCTGAATTGGGATGAAACAGAGAGGACAAGATTATATGGAAAGCCAGAGCCAGAAAGGCATTGTTTATAGTGGCTGGTCAGTGAGCAACATGCGACCTGATGGCACAGTGGTTAAACTGCTGTACTGCAACCAAAAAGTTGTGAGTTCAATCCTGACCAGGGCTCAAGATTGACTCAGCCTTCCATTCTTCCAAGGTTGGGAAAATGAGTGCCCAGCATGTGGGGGGCAAAATGTTAATTAATCACTCAGAGAGTGCACTAAGTGCTATGTATCTAAACATTACATTGTAGACAGTGGCCTCTAGTGGCCAGCTCTGGTAACATGCCATAGAAATGTATATATAATATGTATTTCAGGGATTCTTTTATTAAATATTTTTGGACCCACAGAAAATTGAGACTGCAGAAACAAGACCTGCAGATACAGGCAATGACTTAAATATTTTGCAGTGATACTTTATTGTGATTTGGGAGCCAGATATTTTCAGCATATTCATATCTAACAGAATATTATAGTAGAATAATTTGCATCTTCTCTAGCTGAATTTGCAATTGTAAAAGAAAAGTCAAGTATAAAAATGATGCTGCAAAAACTTAGAGAAGCATCCACTCTTTTAAGAGAGATAGTAAAATTACAGCAAATTGTAAGTTATAGACCATGCCAAACATATCCATTACTTGCCTTTGCAACATCTTGTGTTTACAGTATCATCTTTATGATGCTATAATTAAGGATTCATTGCCACTTCCATTGTAAACCTACTTGAGCATGAGTTCATAACTCAGCTGTCTTAATTTGCATCATGCTGAAACTTGGTATATCACTATGAATGCAAATTAATGTAAAATAATGCCTTCTCAGCTTTATGCCTTCTTTTTGCAGAAAAATACAAAGTGGTAAAAATGCACACAATAATGCAAAGTCACTCTGTATAGGCCTGATGCTTACATCAGCAGTGACCATACTAACAAAAAATGCCTATTCCCTCATCCCTCAAGTTCCTACTTTCTTAGGGTTGTTGTTGTTTTGGTGCTGAGGAAATTTGAGGGGACATTAGGATGGAGGAGCCTTAAATGTCTGGAAATCACTGCTGCCTTTCCCAGAGGCCACAGTCATGATAACAGACTTATCTGTGAATATTAATCTTTTTTTTGTGAGAAATAAATCACATCAATTAAACTTAACATTTGCATTGTCAACTATCAGTTCTTTAATCCAAGTTGAAGTAATCGGATATTAGAATACTGGAAGAATTGGAAGAATAATGGAATTCAAAGGGGCCTATAAGGTCATCAAATTTAACCACAGCTCAAAGCAGGAATCCAAACCAAAATATATCTGTAGAATATAATTATAGAAATTGTTCTATCAAAAGTGTTGAAGCCAAAATATATCTGACAGATGGTTATTTAATATGCTGTTGAATGCCACCAGTGTTGAAGCACTCACCACTTCCTGAGTTAATTAGTTCCATTGTCATACTGCTCTAACAGTTACAAACTTCCCCCTGATTTTCAGCTGAAAACTTGGTTCCCGTAATTTGAGCCAGTTATTGTGGCCTGTTCTCTGACTGCAAACAGATCCTGCCCCTCCTCTGTATTACAATATTTCAAATATTTGAAAGAAAGCTAAGTTAGCTTTGCTTTTGACCAAGGTTGGGGGATATGTTGCTCCACTGTAACCTCCAACAACCTTAGTTAGAGCTTGTAAATAGAGGCACCGCACAGTGTGAACATGTTCACTCCATCAGATATAAGAATGAGACCTTGTGGCAGCAAGTTCGAATTACAACCGGGGATTTTCCATTATTGCCAGTTGTGAAAAGCTACAATGTTACTTTTCTGTTAGGCTGGCCAACCATTGTGTGGTTCTGTACCTGATGTGTATAAATTGATGCCGTGAGGTCTCAATCTTATGTCTGACAAAGTAGACTTGATACACAAAAGCTGACATCAAAATACAGCAGTTAGTCTTTTGATTTTATCTTTTGTTGTTGTTGTTTACTCTCTCATATATAATTTGGCCACTTTCCCCAGTATCATAATGCAGTGTATTGGCCAGTGTCAGTTTTTGTCTGATTGATTATTGGATTGTCTTGCCAGAGCTCCCACTATGGTAATGGAGTACACCGTACAGCCAGTGACTCAATGCCGAGAGTTGGGCGGCAGTAAATAACCTCACTCCCTAAAGGGGCCAATGACTAGAAGCGGATGAGCACCTTTGGGTGGGGTGATGGTCCCCTCAGTGGAGGAAATGCCACTGGAAACCATCATATTGGGCCCAATGGCAACATGAGCAGAGGAGGAACTCTTGATTCCCAATGGGCATGGAGGCGGACGAGGCCATGCCAGATGGACTGGCTGTGAAGGCACACCTTGATAATATATTCAAGGCTGTGGCAGTCCATTGCAGTCCAGGTGTTAAATCCTGCATGTTTCATTTCATATGTGCTGTAGGAGATGGCTCCGAGATCATAGTGTGTGGGTCACTTCATGGCAAGCTGGGATCCACTGCAAACAATTCACGCCAATGGCATTTTTCCTGCTTCAGGGGGAAAATGCATTCTCGGTTATGAGTTGCAGCCGACGACAACGATATAATTTGAATCTCAGAATGTAATCACACAGGGAAATAGCTTTCAGTTTAGCTTTCAGTTTGGGACTCCTTATGGCACTGTCCAGTATGAGCTCTTTCCTGGTGATCACATGGCATCTGTGAGATCCCAAGCCAGCCTGAAACTGATCTGTGTCTCAGCTGGATCTTTTTGGTCCAACAGTAGGGCTACTATTTTTGGGGTTGGTCAGGAGTGATTCCTTTATGAATGGAAGGGTTGCTTTAAGGGAGATTGCTCCCTGCAAAACAACCTTTTCTGGTCCAATCTGACCAGATTGGGGGATTTTCCCCTGGATCGGCAACACAATTCGCCCAAGGCACTTGTTGACCTGTGGTATGGGTTGATGACAGCTGCCTTGGATGTAATCGCTCCACTATGGCGTCTCAGAGCCCGCGGAGCTAGGTCATCCCCGTGGTTCATGGAAGAACTACGGGAGCTCAAATGGGCAAAGAGACTCATTGAGCGCCGCTGGGTGAAGACCTGGAACGATTCCAGTTGGACACTAGCTAGAGCCGGTATTAGGGCCTACCTAGTGGCGATTGGGGGGGGGTGAGGAGGCAATACTTCACCTCCCTTATTGCCTCCGCTGATAATCGCCCAGCCACCTTGTTTTGGGTGACCAGGTCCCTCCTTGGTAGGAGGGAGAAAATCGATCGGATTCACTCAGGGTTTAATCTTGGCATGGATGGGGAGGGTCAGGGGGGAGCCAATGCACAGTCTTGCTGTGTTATCTGGGATCGGTTTGATTCTGTTGCTCCAGATGAAGTGGACAGGCTCCTTGTGGCAGTCCGCACCACTAATTGTCCATTTGATCCCTGTCCTGCCTGGCTGGTAAAAGCCTCTAAGATGATCTCTGGCGAGAGCAGGATGGCGGTCATCCATCCGTCCTTGCTCTTCTTGACCTCTCAGTGGCTTTCGATACCATCGGCCACAGTATCCTTCTGGAACGGCTCCGAGGACTGGGGATGCAGGGCAAGGTATGGTCCTGGTTTTCCTCATTTCTGAGGGGCCGGATCCAGTCGGTGTGGTTGGAGAGCGAGAAGTCCAGTCCTAGGTCCCTAAAATATGGGGTGCCTCAGGGCTCGGTACTCTCTCTTCTCCTATTTAACATGTACATGAAGCCCCTGGGTGAGATCATCCGTTCCCACAGGGTGCAGTACCACCAGTACGCGGATGATACACAGTTGTACATCTCAGCCTGTGGGGACCCCAGTGATGCAGTCAAAGTCCTTTCCAGTTGTCTGGAAGCTGTTGGGGTTTGGATGGGGCGAATGGGTTACAGCTGAATCCTAGTAAGACTGAGTGGCTGTGGATGGGGGGTCCTGTGCTATCCCGGGAGCTACCATCTTTGGTTTTGGATGGGGCTATTTTGCCCCAGACCAACCCGGTGCGCAACTTGGGGGTCTTCCTGGATTTGCAGCTGCTGCTAGAAGAATAGGTGGTGACTGTGGCCAGGAGGGCCTTCGCTCAACTTCGGGTGATTCGCCAGTTGTGCACGCTCCTGGACCGGGAGCATGCACAACTGTTTTATAGTTGCTCATGGTCACTCATGCTCTGGTGACCTCCAGACTAGATTATTGTAATGCGCTCTACATGGGGCTGCCCTTGATGACCATTTGGAGGCTGCAGTTGGTCCAGAATGCGGCGGGGTGTGGACATTATGCCCATGCCTCATCAATGCTTCAGGAGCTGCACTGGTTACCTGTTTGCCTCTGGGTGCAATTCAAGGTGCTTTAAAGCCCTATATGGTAGTGGGCCAGGTTACCTTAGAGACCGCATCGCCCTAAAGACATCTGTCCGTCCAACCAGAGCGGATCGGAGGGGCTCTCTAATACTGCCATCGGCCAGGGGGGCTCGCCTCTCTGGCACAAGGAGGAGAGCCTTCTCTGTGTCTGCACTGGCCCTTTGGAACCTCCTGCCAGTAGAACTGAATCTCCAGACGGAGTTGTTGCCCTTTAGAAAAGAACTAAAAACCTGGCTGGCGGGCCAAGTTTGGGGTGCAGGTGGAGGGGTGGCTTTCGTTGGGTAGTTAATATAGGGGAGGATGCCTGCCCCACAGTTTCTTTGGTTCCTGCACCCCTCTCTTTTTAGGGGTGGGTTCCTATTGCTGGTTTTTATCTGTTTTTATTTGTTTTTATCTGTTTTTACCCAGTGTGTGAACCGCCCGGAGTCAGCTTTGGCTGAGTTAGCGGTATAGAAAATTAACAATAAAATAAAATAAATAAATGTATCTCCAGATCTACAGGCAGACTTTATGCTGTATCAAGTGAGTGAGTGGCCTACAAGTTAAGTCCAATTAAAGTTTATAGCTAGTATTCTATTGTCAGTCCTAATTGGAAACAGATTTAGCAAATTGACTCAATGAGATTTACATAAATTGTTGACTTTCCATTCAGTAATTAGTTCAATGAGTGTACTCTTAGTTAGGACTGACAGTGGAATACTGGCCTGTATTACTATGGTAAACCAATCTTTGTCTTGATTAAAATGTCTTCCCTTTCACTTCCTGCTTTCTGTGCTGTTGTAGTAATGCAATTTTATGGGAGCTTAATCAGAAATGATTGCCCTTATGGTCTTTGGGCTTTATTCACTAACACTGCCTACATTTCCCAGAAAGCAGTGCTTAAAGTCTTTATAGCTGCCCTTACTTCTAAGAATATGATAATTTTGCATGGCTTTCTGTTGCAACCAAATGTAGAATTTGGATGTTCACTGTGTATTGAAATTAATTGTTACACACTCTCTAACCCAGGCTCGTTAAATGTGCAACCTTTTGCAATATTTTCCCCTTTCAAACTTACCCTCATAAATGCAGGTGGATTTGAAAACTATACTGCTGCGGTTAATGGATATGGCTTCCAGGATATCAGAAGCCAAGCTTTCTGATACACTGTCTGGGTAGATACTGGAGGCTACAGTATGTTTTATAACATTTTCTATTGCTGATAAGCAGCTATGGTTTCAGCTTATCAGGTAAGAGCAAATATGGCAGGAAGCATAAATGTCATCACCGTACAACAGGAAACAGGTAGCTCTCCCAAACTGATACTCATATGTTCTAGTACAGTGATATGTCCAAGTAGATTAATGTAGCCTAGTATTTTAGTAGGAAAGCAGCTGTATTGTGCAGAAGGGGGTAGTTAATGTGAGGTAGGCTCAAACGCCAAAAAGCTAGCAATTTTGGGGGGTGCTAAAACTCAATTCTTTATCACGAAGATTGAAATTATATTGTACAGATTGCTGGGGATGGTTTTGAAGACCCCACCCCCTGCCCCTGGCATATAGCTGAAATGTCTCAACTTATTGTTTCAACAGTTTCTACATTACAGAAAGAAGCCTTTTCCTCATCAATGTGTCTGCTATGAATGTGCACTCAAACTATATTATGGATGCATAGCCCTCTCACAGCATTGTGGTCCTTGAAGGAAAGAGCAAGATGCAGTGGTGGGATACAATTTTTTTTACTACCTACTCTGTGGGTGTGTTATGGTAGGTGTGGCCAGGGGGAAAGCCCTTTGTTGCACCCGAATTACAACTACTTTATTTCAAAACTTGAATGGGCGGGGACAGCCAGAATTTCTGCTATCGGTTCTAGCAAACTGGTGCAGACCTGCTGAATCCCACCACTGGCAAGATGGCTTCTCATCCATCATTTCATGAATGGACTGCCTGTGGAATCCTACCTTTCTTCACTACATCTGAGGGCAGAAGGGCCAAATTCATAGGTTATGTGGCACAGATGAAAATGATTAGACTACGAATTTAGGAGGAACAGCCAGAGGATTGCTGTGCCTCATCCCAGCACAGCCATCTGAGGCAGTTTTGCTGCTATTCTTAATTGTAAGGTTGGTGTTTCTGTAGAGGTTTTCAGAAAAAGTTCTAAATAGGAGATGTATTCTGTCTATTCAAGGCACAAGCCAGATTGAGCAATTGCCTCTCATCCACTGTAAAATGCCAAGAATATGCCCAACAGAGTTTTCCAGGAGTGGATTTTGAGGGAAGATTTATGGTAGACATGCAATCTCTTAGGTAAGATTGTCTCCCACTACTGATCTTCTTACTGACAAACTTACAACAAGCTCCCAAGAGGCTCCTTTTGAACAATGGTGGAAAAACACAGGTATGGATAATGAATGGATCTAAAATCAACTATGGTAGGATAATTAATTTCCCTTACCATTATGTATGTTAACTGTGTTTTCTGACAGGAGCAGAATGTATCTTTTCTCATGTATCTATTCTTATGAAAATAAGTGGATCGAAAATGTGCACACTCTGTTAGCCAATGGGCTTGTTGTATTATTGTTACTGTTACTGTTTATAGTGTATATAAGTCCGAGTTTTGCCCCATCCAAACTGTGTTCAAACCTCACTAATAAAGAGCTGAATTTTACTACGTCACTTGTCTGCTTCTTCATTCCCTGAACACGAAACTTACTGAGTCACAATACCCTTCTGCATTTGGGATTTTCTTGTTTTTACTTGAGAAGTAGATATCAGCTCATTTCTGATTTTTCGTTAACTACATGAAGGGACTAGGATTCCCATTGCTAAATGTGTCACGTCTAGGAACCTCAGACGACAACAACCATAGAACAAGTAGTCAAGGAAAATGCTTTATCAAGTGCTTAAGCCAAGCACTGTTAAAAGACTTATGCATGTATATTTAAGAGTGGTGACCAATGAATGTATTTTCCTTTATGAATGTAAGGTAGCAACCAGCAGAATAAAGAAGTGGCTAGTGACTGTTGAGTCTCCCCCGCCCCTCCATTGTCTTATTTAATGTAATTTAATTTAATTTAATTTAATTTTTGCGCTTATATACCGCTCACTCAGGCGAACCCGACTCAGGGTGGTTTACATAGTGGACAATAATACGAAATACAGTAACATAACATACAATAAATACAGCAAAAAATCAATCACCAAAAGTACAATTACAAATCCCTGTCTGCAAAAATTACAGAAATATATATATATATATACTACAATATGCACTACATGTGCACTACAATACAGTTTCTAACAATACATCAAATAAGGTACAATACAATAAAATCCTAAACATCAGTTAATCACATCAAAGAGTACACAATATTAATTTTTTTCCAAAACGTCAAATAACAATATAAAAATATACCCAGCACAGTCCTTTTAGTCCTTCCAGAAGGGGGGTGGGTGGGACAAAAGCATGCACAAGTCCTGAAGCTCCAAGCCGACCAGCCTCCTCACCTCCACTGAGGCCCGCGGCTGGCCCCAAGTCCTAGCCAACAACAAGAAGATGGTAGTGAAGCATCCCAGGGGGCCAACCAGTACAACCCGCAGCATCTCCCACCTGTCTTCACTCCCGGGAGCCGGTGGCGTGGGCTCCCGGTCGAGACAGGGAGTCCCTCTCTGCGACAGCGGCATCTCCCCTTTTTCTGCTCTCTGGGCGGGCCGGCCCAGAGAGCGAAGTCAGCTGTGGGAGGGCGGTGGCTCTCCCACCTGTCTCCACTCCCGGGAGCCGGTGGCGTGGGCTCCCAGTCAAGACAGTGAGTCTCTCTCCGCGACGGTGGCGTCTCCCCTTTTTCTGCTCTCTGGGCAGGCCGGCCCAGAGAGCGAAGTCAGCTGTGGGGGGTGGGGGTGGTGGCTCTCCCACCTGTCTCCACTCCCGGGAGCTGGTGACGTGGGTTCCCGGGCGAGACAGGGAGTTCCTCTCCGTGATGGCGGCATCTCCCCTTTTTTCTTCTCTCTGGGCGGGCCGGCCCAGAGAGCGAAGTCAGCTGTGGGGGGGCAGTGGCTCTCCCACCTGTCTCCACTCCCGGGAGCCGGTGGCGTGGGCCCCTCAGAGTCCTCTAGAAGAGATTGGGGTCATACCTGCTGAAGGGGAAGAAAAATAATAACCCTTCCCCATTTGTGTTGACAAATAGCATTAGTGAAGGGAATTAAATTGATTTGTTTTAAATAAAAAAATTGTGTACAATTCCTGGGTTTTTGATCCAGGTCTCGGAACATAAATCTGCAAAACTCATCTTCTTATTTGTTGAGAATTTTGCATTCCTACAAATGAGGGTAACAAATCTTTGCAGCTCCATAGTGTAGGAATTGGGCCGTGAGGAGGCCCTTAGGATCCCGGAGGAGACTGGTCAAAGGAGCGACACGAGGCAAGATGGAGTGAAGACCAGTGGTTTATTGAGGGAAAACCATCAGTATATATTATGCAGAAGGCTGTGCATGGTAGGAATGGTCATCTGACAGAAAATCACATCACCTATTTGCTCAGGTTAATTGGGAAACTCTCTTGGGGAAGTTAATTAGCAGGGGCAAACACGGGATGAGGAGGACTATTGTTTAGGGCTTAGACAGGGGTAAACATATTCACTGTTTGCACCGGAGATTTCCTTAACCAGGGGATGAGTGAATTATCCAGGTGGTAATTGAGGTCTGCGAGATGCTGATTCGGCAGAGTCGTCGATCAGGCTAGGTGCAGCCGAATTAATCCCTATCAATAATTCACCCCCCTTATGCCCTGACAAGGGCCAGAGGCCAGGAGTTTGCCCGCTGGTTTAGCCTCTGCCAGAGACCACTGGTGCCCAACCGGGCACGGGGAATCTTCACCTCCCCTTACTTTTTTATATTAAGAGCCTGACTGGCGACTCTGCGCAGGAGGGGCATCAGCTGATGAGCGGGAATGGTGCTCTGATAGCAGGACATCTGATAGCAGTGAGGGAATACATTGCACGAAACAACACGCTGTTGTGCCCAGTATTACCACCCCCACAATCACTTTGAGTGTCGTCTGGAGCCAACCCCATGGGAACCACAACCACAGGGAGCCCTGCCGCCCCCATGAAGAATCCTCCTTGATGTCCCTAGCTGGGGTGTGGAGGTCGGTGAGCTGGCTCTGTATCTTGTGGGTATAGTCTGTGAGATATAAGCAACACATGCCATGGACAGACTTGCAGCCCAAATGATGTGACCACAGGGGATAATCGATAGCTGCTTGATTATCCAGTATGGCATGGCGAAGCTCTGTCTGCTCCTGGCTGAGCAGCGCTATTGCTGAGGAGGTATAATTCTCCGAGCGTTGCCTATGGCTAAGCTTGACACGCTGAATATACTGACCACAGCCTGGTTTATCAGAATTGTGGGTCTGAATTCAGACTGCTTTCTGTAGCAAGGCAAGATAATGAGATGTGTCATTGATCTCTTACTGTGACCTGGGGAGATTCTAAGCTATCTCTGCAGCTTCTGGCATTGTGCAAATGTCTTTCTAGCACCTATGGGGAGGTGTGAAACTAACTGGGGATTACCAGCTACCGGGTACTCAATCTTTCCAAGCAATGGGCCGATGCAAAACATGGGCCGGTCTGGCTCCCTTTGGTGGAAGCTGGCCATTATTAACAATATACAGAAATTCAAGTGTCCCTTGCAAATCCCAACTGGAGCATTGTACAAGGCATGAATAAATAATAACAACTACAGATAATAATAGCAATAAAAGACATTCAGCAGCTTTTCCGGAGGTGAGGCTTCCCTTCTTGGTGGAGTTTCCTGTGTGACTTGAGTTTGGAGAAGTCTTGTTTTGGGGAAAAGCATGATCCCCAGAAGTAGCACTGAGTATGCCATAGAAATGTCTTTGGAGATGTAAGTCATAAAGAAAGACGGACAGCTGATGACATCCAAGACAGTGACTGGTGCTGCTTTTGCAATCATCCGGGTCTGATTCTGGCCTCTGGGACCTGCATGGGGAAGAGACTTGTTTGGGAGATAAAAATTCTGAAAGAGTTAGTTGGTTTTTGCACTTATAGGATAGCAATTGCTGTGCGACTATGGGACGTGGTTCCCCCCCTTTCTGTTTGTTTGTCAACGTAGGACTTAAGCGTCCGATAGACCTGTTCCACAATCGCTTGCTCCTGCGGGTTGTAAGGAACGCCAAAAGTGAGCTTAATATCCCAGGTGGCCCTGAAGGTGGCCAGCTGCCTGGAGCTATGAGCTGGGGCGTCATCGGACTTCGGGTGCCGAGGTTAGCCCTTGGCAGTGGGAAAGGAGATGCTGCTCCACATGGGGAGCCGTCTCTCCCTTCTGTGCTGTTACCCAAACAAACTGTGGGAAGGTAGTAATGCAAACGTCCATTTGGTGTATGAAAACCAAGACACAGGACACAGCCTCGGGCTGGGTTAACTCAGGTTTATTGCATGGTGGTCAGAGGGAACATGAGGTAATGGCGGATCAATAGCTCTTTATATACAGTCGTAACACATTTGAACGTGGCTCCATGATAGCCCATTGGCTACTGTCTGCGTGACGTCATTGCTGGTCACGCCCTTCTTGTCCAGGTGTAGGTGGTGGCGGGAAAACTTCCCGCGCTGTTGCCTTTGATGAGTTTGGACCAAGAGAGCTTGGACGCTCGCTGCTGCCAGCTGGTGGTCATTAGCTCGCGTCCTATTACAGGGTTTATGTGATACAGCTGAAGGTTACATTGTTGCCCATAGGCAAGGTTACATTGGTTCCGATACATTGTTATCCATGTGGAGGATCAAACCATTAGGACACAACATCCCTCCCCCCTAGGATGAGACGAAGTCTCGAAACCCACACTCTCCCCCCCCCTAGGATGAGACGAAGTCTCTCAGCCAAGATGGCTTATTTCGAACACGCTGGGGTCTCGGTGTGGGCTGCCTTCCCCCTGGTTTGCTACCTTCTCTTTGTCCCCTGGTTTCCTGCCCTGTAATTGGAGAGGGAGACTCGTTAGTGACTTGCCGCGGCTCCGCGGCGTTGTTGGGAGGTGTGTGCTTTATTGGGGAAGAACCGGGGGCACTGGGGGCTAACGAAAAACCCCTCTTCTCGCTTGGACGGGTGGGGGAACACTCCCGAAAACCCCCCCGGCTCTCAAAATCAAAATCAGAATTAAATTCGGGGGCAGCGGTCGCGAACTCCTCTCCCCCTTCCCCAGCCTCTGATAGAGCTGGCGTATCAAAAGGGTACGAGTCGGGGCCGCTGCTTTCCCCCCTTGCTTGGGACCGTTGTCCGTTGCTGTCCCCCCCTTGGGCTAAACGGGTGGGGGAGAACCCTAACGCTGAGTCCTGTCGCTGAGCTCCACTGACCGGCCCCCCACTCACTCGGTGCCTAAGTTGGTCCGCGTGCCTCCTCCAGAGGAGACCTGTGCTAGTCTCGACCCGGTACGACACTGGCCCCGTCCGTTCCACAACCGTCCCTGGTACCCAGGCTGGACCTGCGCTGGCGTAGTTCCTGCAGTGAACAGGATCGCCGGCGGCGAAACCTTTCGAGACTGCCAGCCCTATGTTTTTTCCTTGGTCCTCGACTCTCGTCGGGTCTAGCCTGGACAGGATCGTGGTCAGTTTTCGCCGCATCAGCAGCTCTGCCGGCGAGTAACCTGACGCTAAGGGGGTCACCCTATACGCTAACAAAAACTGACATACTTGGTGATTTAGGTCCCCCGGGCCCATGCGCCGCAGCGCATCCTTTGTCGTTCGCACCAGCCGTTCCACTTGGCCATTCGTGGCGGGGTGAAACGGCGCGGACGTGACATGCCGAATGGCGTTTGCCTCCATGAATGCCTTGAATTCAGCGGAGGTGAAACAACTAGCGTTATCGCTGACTAAAGTGTCGGGTAAACCGAACGTGGAAAAGACTCTCCTTAGCTGGCTAATTGTAGTGGCGGAGGACGTACTCTTTACTGGGATAACCTCCAACCACTTGGAGAATGCATCCACCGCCAGGAGAAACATTGTTCCTCGGAATGGGCCAGCGAAGTCTACGTGCACCCTGGACCATGGCCCCCTTGCTGTGTCCCATTCCCTATGCGGAAGACGGGCCGCCTCTGGCCGGGAGCCCTGGCATGCCTCACAAGTGCCGACCATGTGCTCAATGTCCGCGTCCAGCTGTGGCCACCAGAAGTAACTCCGGGCCAGCGCCTTGGACCGGACGATGCCGGGGTGGCTGACGTGCAGCAGTTCGAGTACCCTTGGTCGCAGGGACGTAGGAACCACCACCCGTTGGCCCACAAAAGGCAGCCCCTCTCTAGGGACAACTCTATTTTTTTTCGAAAAAATGGGTCGAATTCCGTACCTGGGGATGACGCCGGCCACCCCTTCTGTACCCATGAGCTAACTTTCTCTAGCGTTCTGTCCTTACCTGTGGCCCTGGCAATGTCGGCTGGTACTATCGGGGGTGAGTCTAAGACCTCTATTAACAAAACCTGGTGATCTCTTTCTGCCCTTTCCTTTTGGACGCCCGACAAAGGCAAAGGAGACCTCGAGAGTGCGTCGGCATGGCTGATCTCCTTCCCGGGCCGGTATTCCAGCTCATGCTGGTATGCGTTGAGAAAAATAGCCCACCGCAGCATTCTTGGGGACAGGATCTGTGGTGTGGGCTTACTTGCAGTGAAAATTCCTAATAGGGGCTTGTGGTCAGTCACGATTTTGAACGGCCGACCATACAGAAAATCGTGAAATTTTTTGGTCCCCGCTACTATCGCTAGTGCCTCCCTGTCGGTCTGTGCGTAATTACGCTCTGCTTTCCTGAATGGGCACCTTGCGCGCTCATGGGCCGCTCCGCAACCATCGCAGCGGCGCCCCCCTTTTCGGACCCTTTGGACCTCCTCGCCGTCGCTGCCTTCCGTAGACGACTTTGAGGCCCTTCGGGTTGCGTGAACCGACTGTCCGGACTTTCCGTGCACCGAATTCTCCGCTTTGCCGGCTCTAGGACGCCACTCACGCCACTGGTGCATTTCGTCCACTCCAGCATTCGTGGACTCCGCGGCTTCCGCGGCCTCTACAACCTCCGCCAGCGTGGGTGGTGGCTCCTTGTTCATCAAGCTGCGCTGCACCTCCTTGTCCTTCAGGCCACACAGCACTCCGTCCCTGAGGGCCGTCTCTAGGTCGTCCCATCTGCAGGGGCCGGCGGCTATCCTCATGGCTGTTACGAATGCCTCAACCGACTCGTCCGGCGCTTGGACTCGCCTCCAAAACGCGCTCCGAGCGGGAAACATTGCCCTCGAGGGACGGAAGCGCTCACGCAGCAGCTTCATGATGTCGTCTGCTTTGAATTCGCTCACCTTCTTCGGTGCAATGATGCCCACCAGCGTTCGCTTGGTTTCTATCCCAAGCATTCTGGTGAGGATGGCCCTCTTTCTCTCCTCATCGTCTTCTTTGACTTTGAGTTCCACCAGCGCCGCCTGGAAGTCCATCTCAAAAAGCTCCCAGTCTTGCGGTTTGGTGATGTTGAACCCGCTCTGTGCCCTGGCTGCTCCTTGGGGATCCATTATCCCACCTTCGTCGCCAATTTGGTGTATGAAAACCAAGACACAGGACACAGCCTCGGGCTGGGTTAACTCAGGTTTATTGCATGGTGGTCAGAGGGAACATGAGGTAATGGCGGATCAATAGCTCTTTATATACAGTCGTAACACATTTGAACGTGGCTCCATGATAGCCCATTGGCTACTGTCTGCGTGACGTCATTGCTGGTCACGCCCTTCTTGTCCAGGTGTAGGTGGTGGCGGGAAAACTTCCCGCGCTGTTGCCTTTGATGAGTTTGGACCAAGAGAGCTTGGACGCTCGCTGCTGCCAGCTGGTGGTCATTAGCTCGCGTCCTATTACAGGGTTTATGTGATACAGCTGAAGGTTACATTGTTGCCCATAGGCAAGGTTACATTGGTTCCGATACATTGTTATCCATGTGGAGGATCAAACCATTAGGACACAACATCCCATGTACTGCCATTTGCCAAAATGTGGGGATGTGTGACGTCCATGTGCCACACCTGGATGGCCTCTGTCCCTTGTGGGTTGACCCCCATAAGTGAAAACTGTCCTAGCCCCCCCCAAAGGGGAACCAGTGACATTCATCCACACAAGGTGACTGTCTGCTAGAAGTGAGACGAGTCTGGGGTCTTATGGCAAACCTTGGCGCATGAAGCGCCAGGCTTCCCTTGGGTAAATTTCTCAAGAAGGCCCCCCTGCGCACATCCATTCATGGTGTGCGTGCACACTTTCACTGGAGCGATTCTGGTGTTCCTGTGAGAAGGGTGCCAGATGCTGGCTTTAGCCTTTTGCCTGTGCTTAGACTTGCAGCAAAGAGGGAAGGGGTGGCCTAAAAATGCCTGTATCTGATTGAAGGTGTGACCTGACTGCACTCTTAAAGTGGTCCTAGGCTGTCCTGACTAATGAGTGGCACTCTGCACATGCTCGGGAGCTCAGGGACTAATCCTTCCTCTGTGCTCTGAAGTTTGCAGAATGTGTCTGCTCACTAGAGAGGGTGCTGTGGGCCAGGTGCCATACTTAAAATGACCTACTAAGACTTATTAAAGACAAGCCAACTATAACGTGCCAGCTGTAAGGAAATAATACACAAAAAATGAAAAGACACACAGGTTAAGCATTTCCAGCAGGGAGTTCCACTGGCGAAAGGAGGGAAGGAGGAAAGACAAGTCAGAAGTTAGCACAGTGAGAATGCAACAACTCTTATCATAACGAAATCAGATTAGGTCAGGTAACCATGGCAACTGGCTGGGATCCTCCTGTTAAGAAAATCCCTCTCAGTAATTACTCTTGGAGCCTGTGAAAGGAAACAATTTTAAGACTTAGAAGGAAACAAATTGGTTAGTTTTGTTCCTGTAAAAAGGTAAGCATTTTCTGAACATACAGAGCGCAAGAATGTTTGCGTGCCTTTTCCTGTGAAAGGGGTACAATGAGTAAGTTACTTTGCACAGAATACCAGAACAGTGTCTTCCTTGAGAGAATGAAGGAGAGTTAGAACGATTCTCAACCTGCGGCCAGATGTGGGCGAGTGGGCCAGATGTGGCCCATGTTGCTCTGCCACTCCCCCCCGCCAAGCCAGGAAGGGCTGTGTGGCGAAGGAAGGGCAGGATGACTGTCCGGACCCCAGAGCTGCCTGAGGCCCCGGAATTTGGCCCCTGACTTTAAAAGGTTGAGAACCGAGGTTACAAGATGATAACACAGTACACACATGGAGACAATGCAATTCTCTCACTCCTGGTGAGATACGTTACTCCAAGACGCTAAGAGACATTCAAAAAACCTTAAAACACAGAGATGGGGTTTGAG
The DNA here is from genome assembly GCA_035047345.1 of Bradypodion ventrale. Classification (NCBI taxonomy): domain Eukaryota; kingdom Metazoa; phylum Chordata; class Lepidosauria; order Squamata; family Chamaeleonidae; genus Bradypodion; species Bradypodion ventrale. The sequence continues at coordinate 27,016,251 of JAWDJE010000003.1, forward strand.
GAACGCAGACGTAGGGAGGGGCCCCATAGCTTATGATACAGTGAGGAAAACTCATAGAAGTGATTCTTAGTTTTCAGATCGCGCTTCTGAAAAGAAAAAATCTGTTTTCCTGATTGCAAAACCGGTTTCCAAGAGAGGCTTAATCCTTTGACAAAGAGAAAAGTCTCAAGGGAAGGAGGCCTATTGTAGGTTAGGATTCCCCCCCCCCCTCTCCTACCCAAACTGCTAAGCAGGCAAGGCAAAGGGGTTTGCTCATCATGCTTCCTCAAAGTTCAAATAGCTCCTGCCCATGAACAGAGTGCAAACTGTTTTAACACATATTTCACAGTGACATTACCACGCAGTTACACACAAGGAACACTTTTTCAGTCATACTGTGGTCATAGAGACAAGGCTTTTGCAATCATACACAGTTCTTGCAGACGTACATTCAGTGGTGCACCACACATACACACATCTATTTACGCATTCGCACATTCCTCCCCTGATCTGCAGTGTTCAATACTACACATGAGGAGATGGCTAATACACAGCTGGCTATTTTACAACCATCTGGGTGCTTTTACTTAGGGGCAAGTTTCTCTGGGCTACTCCCAAGGTGAGACAAGTAGATTCTGCCTGTGCCTTGGGGGAACTCGGGGTACTATTGCTGGGATGGTTCTTCTGGCATGGCCAGGGCGATGGCTGCCTCCTTTCTAGCCTGGGCCAGATGCATGCCAGGGTGGCCATTTGGCATTAAGACAACCTTTTGAAGATCTGCCTGGTCTAGATTGGCATTCTCTTCTAAGGTGTCTCATTTTATCACACTGGAAGCAGGCGCCTTGGGGTTTTGGCACTGCTCTGCGCCTGAGTGTGGTAATGGGTCTGCTCTGGAGCCCTGCGTGGCCAGGGGCCATGCAGGTTTCCGTGAGCAGTGGGCGCTGAGCAGTCCTGCCTGAACGTGTGTCTGCCTTCAGATAGGCTGAGCACAGCAGTTGGGCGCTAGCTAATTGTGCCACTGGCAATTTCCCCGTGAATGGATCTTCCTCACCCATGCGCTGAATGGAGTTCTTTCCTTGCAGGGAACTTTTAACTGTCCGAGAAGCGCCAAGGCCTCTCATGCCATGAATTCCTTCAGTGACGTCTGCAGCTGTCACTGAGGGAATGCTCCCTACACTGCCCTGCTTAAGCTGAAATGACGAATAGAGACTTCTTGGGGCTGATGGTTCTGACTGCGCTGGGGTTTTCTGGGTCTCTATCCGGACTGGGTCTACCTCTGCTGAGAGTTTCCTACATTTGCTCCATGTGCGGGTTATGCCCTCTGGAGCTTTCGGGGGTTGCTGAATGCAGTCTCCTATCTGATCCCAGAGCTTCAGGGTTAACGTACCTACTTCTGGGTAAAGTAGGCAGTGTTCCCTGAGGTACGCCAAAAGTCTCGCTAAATCCCTGCTGTGAAATCGTAATTTAAAAACCCTGGCCAGGATTTTGAACTCCTCCTCTCGAGTTCTTTGGCTAGCGGACGGACTTGGTCTGTGAGAACAAGTCCCCATATTACCTGCAGTGGGGTCTCCGGAAGGTTCCTTCTCGGGACGAGTCGACGCGTCTTGTCAGGCAATAGGTTCGGGCGTCTAGTGTCTGGGGTAGACCTCGGAGCGTGGACCTTCCGCCACGGGCCCTTCTAACGGCCTCTGCGATGTCAGGGGCTCACAGCCTGCCCTGAGCGGAACGCGTTTCCCTCTATGGCAACCTCCTCGAAAGCGGGAGCAAGCTGTAGGAATGTCTCTCTGGAATGCCTCGCCACAGGCCACTCCTCCGATCGGCTGGCTGCCGGCCGGAGTGCTGTGCTGTCCTCCAGGATGATGGGACAAGGTTCTGGCGCAGAACCTGGCTGTGCTGATCGCTTACTCACGAGTAGACCGCTCGGGGGTCGCTTACTCTCGAGTAGAATCACGACGCGGGTCACCAGATGTAGGAATTGGGCCGTGAGGAGGCCCTTAGGATCCCGGAGGAGACTGGTCAAAGGAGCGACACGAGGCAAGATGGAGTGAAGACCAGTGGTTTATTGAGGGAAAACCATCAGTATATATTATGCAGAAGGCTGTGCATGGTAGGAATGGTCATCTGACAGAAAATCACATCACCTATTTGCTCAGGTTAATTGGGAAACTCTCTTGGGGAAGTTAATTAGCAGGGGCAAACACGGGATGAGGAGGACTATTGTTTAGGGCTTAGACAGGGGTAAACATATTCACTGTTTGCACCGGAGATTTCCTTAACCAGGGGATGAGTGAATTATCCAGGTGGTAATTGAGGTCTGCGAGATGCTGATTCGGCAGAGTCGTCGATCAGGCTAGGTGCAGCCGAATTAATCCCTATCAATAATTCACCCCCCTTATGCCCTGACAAGGGCCAGAGGCCAGGAGTTTGCCCGCTGGTTTAGCCTCTGCCAGAGACCACTGGTGCCCAACCGGGCACGGGGAATCTTCACCTAGCCATAAACTTAAAATGAGAACAGTTGTACAAATATCAGAAGCTATATGATTTATTGTGATTGCAATCCTCACTGCTTGTATTGCCCTAGCACTGTTGAGAGCTACATAAATGCAGGCTACCAAAATGCCATCTTGTGGACAAGCTGTGGATTTAACTGCCATTTAAAGTAAACAACTATTCCCTATGTCAGTGGTGGCCAAACTATGGCCTGTGGGCCAGATCTGGCCCGTGATCATCCAGCCTACGCCACCCTCACCGTTCCTGGAAGCAGAAGTAAAACATGGCAGTGCATGCTCAAAACACTGCCATTAATGCACCCACGGTTGTCATAAATGTGTTTACGGCAGCCATGGGTGCAGTTACAGCAGTGTTTTGTACATGCACAGGTTCATTTTTCTTCTGCTCCCAGTGGGAGGAACCATGTAACCAGGCCACTGAACCACATGACCGGCCCATGGCCTGAAAATTTTGGCCACCCCTGCCCTATGTTCTGGTGTTTACAATGGCTCAGTGTTGGTTCTCATTTCTGTAGAGTCAAGTGGATTACTAAAAAGGCTACAATAATTCTAAATCGGGCAAAGAGTCTGAGGGCATTTTAAAGAGTGGTGAATTTATTATGTCATCAGCTATCCTTGATGAAGTTCTGCTTCATCAGATTCGTTAAGTAAAATCCCTGGCTAGTATACCTGAGGCTGCATTCACTGGCAAAATGTGGGCTGAAGCGGCCATCATAGGCAGTGAGTACAGCTGTATTTACTCTACATGAAGCAAACCGGCCATCTGCAGCAACTGTCATTGCAGATAACGCAGTCAACCTACCTAGTTTCCAATGACATAGCTGTGTTAGTTTGTCTCATTGTGTCACCAAAATTAAAGGCAACAGAGAGAGGGGGGGAAGAGAGGGGGGAAGAAAGAGAGCGGGGGAGAACATAAGAGCAGCCTTGCTGGAACAGGCCACAGCCCATCCAGTCCAGCCTTCTGTCACACACAATGGCACACCATTTGCTTCAGGGTATTTCCAAGCAGATGCCTTCACCTGCTTAGGATTCCCTGGAAATGGCATTGAGAGATATCCTGCCCATCTCTCCAACCCGGAGGTTGTCCTTAGGTATAAATAATTATAGCCATTGATACCCTTGTCCTCCATGAACTTGTCCAATCCTTTCTTAAAGCTGTCAAGACTGACAGCTGTCACCACTTCTTCTGGCAGGGAGTTCCATAGCATACCTGTCAACCATCCCGTTTTACCTGGGAAAACCCCTTATTTTTACCACTCTTCCCACCCCCCTCCCATGTTATTAATTTCCCCATATTTTCCCTTATTTTTAAAACAAATATCCTGACCGGAGCCCTCACAGGCTAAGCTGCAGTATTTTTTTCCAGCCACCAGAGGTCGCTGTGGCTGTGTGGCAGACTTTTTGCTTGTGGAAGGGGAGAGAGAGAAGGGGGGGGGCATTCTGTAGGTTTCTCTTTCATTTTCCTCCTGCTACATGGCCAAGATGGACGCTGGTCGGAGCCACCATGCTGGGAGGGAACGGAAGTCAGAGGTGAGCGATATTTCATATATGCAGGGGCAAATCAGCTCTTGGTCTGAGACTTCTCTCTCACTCTCATGCTTTATTGAGCTGTTTCTGCCCTACCTTCCATTTCTAGAGTTCTAGAGTTAACTTGGGAGGGGTAGGGGGCAGGGGAATGTTGCTTGATCACTATATGCTAAAGGTAAAGGTTTCCCTTGCTCAAAAGACAGTCGTTTCTAGAGTGCCAAGGTTCACCATCACAGTCAGAGATTCCTACACTATATGAGAGAGAGAGGGTGTGTGTGTTCCGTTTCTGTTCTAGAGTTAACTTGGGAGGGGTGTGTGTGTGTGTGCTTGCACAGTTGTGTAAGGGGATCTGAGTTAGGTAAAGGTAAAGGGTCTCCCTTGCTCAAAAGCCAATCATATCCGACTCTAGGGTTCAGTGCTCATCTCTGTTTCAAAGCCGAAGAGCCAGCGTTGTCTGTGTCTGCAGACATTTCCGTGGTCATGTGGCAGGCATGACTAGACGCCAGAGTGCACGGAATGCTGTTACCTTCCGACCAAAGTGGTCCCTATTTATCTACTTGCAATTTCTTTAGAAATGCTAGGATGGCAGGAGCTGGGACAAAGACGGGAGCTCATTCCGTCCTGTAGTACTCGGGAATCGAACTGCTGACCTTCTGCCTCCCAGTCAGCATCTTAGTCACTTAAGCCACTAAGTAAACAAGAAAGAAAACAAAACAAAAGTCTCCCAAGAAAATGGGGAAAGGGTTCTTTGGCCCACACAGCTTTGTGCCCATTGCATCTACAATACCATCTAGCCATCTTATTTTTGGCCACCCCCTTTTTTTGTCCTCCACCTTTCCCAGCATCAAGGCTTTCTCAAGTGAATCCTTTCTTCTCATTTGATGTCCAAAATACTTTAGCATCATTTTTACTATTTGACCTTTAATGAGCAGTCAGGGTTGATCGACTTTATAGGATCGACCTATTTCTAACTCTACATTTCAAAGGCATTTATTTTTCTGCGCTCAGCTTTCCTAATGGTCCAACTCTCACACCCATACATTACCACCGGGAATACAATTGCTTTGTCTATGCAATTTTTTGTTTGCAAGGTGATGCCTCTACTTTTCACTATGTTCCCCAGGTTTCTTATAGCTTGTTTCCCAAGCATCTGATCTTTGATCCTAAGAAAGTAAAATCTGCCAGTCGTATCCAACTCTAGGATGCAGTGCTCATCTCCATTTACAGCCAAAGAGCCAGTGCTGTCTGTGTTTGCAGACATTTTCATGGCCATGTGGCAGGCACGTCTAGAGCCCAGCAAGTCACATGGCTATATTTGGCCATGCCCATGGATTTAGCCACACCCACAGAGGGGTGTGGCCAAAATTTCCCTTATTTTCAAATTCAAAAGTTGACAGGTATGTTCCATAGACCAGTGATCCTCTGGGTGAAAAAGTACTTTCTCTCATTTGTTTGAGAACTAGTACCCAAAAGTTTCATGGAGTTCCCCCTGGTTCTAGTGTTGTGCAATAGGAAAACAGTTTTTCCGTATCTACTTTGTCCACACTGTGCATGATTTTATAAACTTCAATCAGGTCACCTCTTAGATGCCATCATTCAAGAGTGAAGAGGCGCAACCACTGGAGCCTCAGATGGTAAGGAAGGTGTTCCAGTCCCCTAATCATTCTGGTTGCCATCCTCTGCACTTTTTCCAGCTCCATAATATCCTTCTGGAGGTATGGCGACCAGAACTGTACACAGTATTCGAGATGGGGCCTCACCATAGATTTATAAAGAGGCAAAATGATACTTGCTGACTTATTTTCTATACCCTTCCTAATGATCCCTAGCATTGAGTTTGCTTTTTTCACTGCTGAGGCACACTGGGTTGTGTGAACATAACAAAACGAGGCACCTCTGTTTACCTGCTTTTCTTTCCTCTTTACCATCTATAATGAATGGAGGTTTGTATTAGATGTTTTTGGTTGGTAATTTATATTCACAAACTGTAGAAATGCCCCTAAGTAAGTAACCTGTACAGTTTCAGAAAGACAGCTGCAGGGAGTAGAAAGTTATGATGAATGAAAAACAGTTTCAAATATTTTTTTTGTCCTTTCTGTTCAGCAGCACAAACATCATGAAAACGTTCAAGTTCTTTTTCCGTGACAGTATGCAGTGCATGGAACACATTTCATTTAAACAATATATGAAAGAGAATCGTACAGACCTTGAGTACACTACATTGAATAAAAGTATGCTTTAAAATATGGAGATATTTTTTAAAAAGGAATGTATAGCAATCGCAATTACACTTATATGCAACTCCATATTGCTTGGTGCACTTTCTGGGATGTTTGCAAGTTAATCAGCATTTTGCCCCCAACATGCTCAGTAATCATTTTACCAATCTCAGAGGGATGGAAGGCTGAGTCAACCTTGTGCCCCATCAGTATCAAATGCACAATGTTTAGGCTGCAGCACAGCAGTTTTAACCACTAAGCCACCAGGGCTCATTGTCCTTCTCTCCCCCTCTGTATGTCTCATGCATGTTCATTCCCCACCCATCTCTGAGTAATGAGTCAGACAACAAAGCTTGGAGTTAAACAATAGGGCCACTTTATTAACATCACAACAACAGCAACCTGGAACACATCCACAAATTGCTGCTGGGCTGGACATAGTGCAGGACAAAGGCTGAGTGAAGAATGGTACCTCTACCCATTCTTGCTCCAGAGGTAATACCATAGTCAGTAGGGGGTCTTAACTAAGCCCCCCCCCCATCTGATGTCGCTTTGGGCAGTTAAACAGCACCACTGACAGACCTGCGGCCTGAGCATGCAGTACCCTACCTCATCCACTGGTGCATTCCCCAACTGCAATCCGACCCCAAAGGTTGACAGTTGTAGTTGTTGAATACCTGATGGACTTTACCCAACAGTGATTGGGTATTCACCTATACCTTTTCCCACATTATCCACCAGTGACCAGGCCTCAGTGAACCCCGACCCCATAAAATAGCCCACACCATAAACATCAGTGTGGGATGGGTGAAAAAACCACCCACATCAGGAGCCAAAAAGCATGGGTGCAAAAATTCCCATCCGATCCTGGAGCGACCAGCTAATCTTACACTGACCTCAGGGTGGGAAGGTGGGGCACTGCTCAGACTGATGCCTACAAAGACAGAGGGGCCAGGAGGGGAGGAGCCGGCCTTAAAAGGCCGAGAAAGCGCCCAGCTCCTCCCCTCTCTACCAGTGCAGAAGCGCCTGCCAGGACTCATCCGGGTTCAGGTGGGCAAAGTGATATACACGGGCATTCACCCGCACGCACCATTCCCTCTTACACACATACAGACAGTTTTCTCTCACATAGTCATTTTTTTCTCACAATTCTTTTCCGTATGTGCTTTGATCTTGTGGGTGATTATCGGACCAACCCTACTATTAGGCAAAATGTGATAGTAGGTGTAAGTTGATGTTCATTACTCAGATTGCCTGAGCCTCTTAAGTTAACCTGCTCTCTTCAGGTGTTTTGAAAAATGATACGCTTTCACAATTACTGAGCCAAGATTTGGGTAACAGTCTGATGAACTCCAAACCTGAAAGAGGTACCATTCTGATCTTCACATCAGGCAGCTAAATGTTCACAGATTTCAATGCACAATAATATGCTCTTACCTGCTATCCCGCACTAACAGCTGATGAAGTTTGACTTGGAGTGAGAGGATTTGATGGCATTTATAGTTGTCATGTCATGAGCATGACATTGCTTGAAATTTCAGGTCCCAAATCTGAGAACTGGAACATTGTGATCTTCTTCTTTCATGTGCTGATCAAACCATGGACTGCCAAAATGAATCCATTCTTGGCTTTGTTGTTGGCCAAACATAAGCCATTATTTGTGCATGTTTCTGGCAGTAATCGGCAGACTAATAAATGAGCCGGATTCTGTATCTCTCTGCATTAACACAGCGGGTTGTTGTCTGCCAGCAGCCCCCACTCCTGGGGCAAAGGTTGGTCTTACATTTGTGATCACACAAGAAAAAGCAGCATTCTTTTAAACTAGGCTCAACTATTGCTCTCAAGTATAGCAAAGATATTTATTATTTAGGGAACTGATATCACCTGAAATGAAGGCAGTAGATCAGATGGTGCCTGAAGTGGGCCTCTAATTCAAGGCCCTCCTGTAGCATTATTTGGCCTTTGCTTCAACCTCCAATCCCATCTCCTACATGAAGAGAGAAGCATTGCTTTTTAGATATTTTTGTGCAGGAACAAGGCCCCTTCTTGGACTTCTTGCTATTTCACTAGAGAAATGCCAATGGTAACCATCATATTGGGCCCAGCAGAAAAATGAGTGGAGGAGGAAATCTTATTCCCAACAGTCATGGAGGTGGAAGAGGCCATGCCAGATGAACTAGCTGTGAAGGCACACCTTGGTAATATCCTCAAGGCTGTGGCAGTTCATTGCAGACCCAGTGTTAAATCCTGCATGTCTCATTTCATATGTGCCACAGGTGATGGATCCATGATCATAGTGTGTGGGTCACTTCATGGTAATCCGGGACCCTCCTTAAACAAATTCACGCCAATGACATTTTTCCTCCTTCAGGAAAAAATGCATTCTTGGATACAAGATGCAGCCGACAATGAGTGTTCAGTGATTGTCTCTGATCACTGGATGGAAATCACAGTGAGTATCCTCTCCAGAGTTGTTCTGCTTCTCATTTCAAAAGGACAGGACCACACAAGGACTTCCACAGAGATGGCATTTGGAGATCCATATTGTATCAATTTCTACACACTAAAGCCCCATGCAGATGTTTGAAATAAGGAAAAATGTGTCTTAAGTAGAGATCTTAAGTTGTTGTTACCCCGTCTTTTTGTGAGCACACAGCAGCACATCATTGATTGATGAAGTAAGAATGTACAGAAAGTGAAGATTCAGAATATATAGAAAATTAGGATTCACAGCTGTGTTTGGAAGCATATACGCAAAACAAAAGTCAAGGATAAGCTAACATAGTCCATTTTCCCCATTCTTAACTAGCCCAGGGGTGGCCAACCTTGGTGCTCCAGGTGTTCTTGAACTTAAATTCCTAGAATCCCTGATCAGCAGGTGTGCCAACGTGGGCTTCTGGGAATTGAAGTCAAAGTACACCTGGAGCATCAAGGTTGGCCACTCCTGAACTAGCCTGTATATAGAATACTAGCATATTTTGCCCGGCCTTGTTGGGTAGCTTTTTTTTTGTATGTTTTTTGGTTAGGGGTGGTTTGGGTGGCAGTCACTTGGATTTTGTGGTTTTTGAATTTATTTGATTTATTTTATTTTATTTACTTTTTATTTGGCCCCGTCAACACCGGGGTGGGAATTGATCAGGCAAAAGCAGCCACAGTAGTAGTAGGACTTTTCATGGCCACTATCTCTGAACTTGTCTTGGGATTGGAATTGTGAGATGTTGCCGCGTTTTGAAATATGGATTCTGTGTAATTGTATTTTGTATATTATTGATTACTGTATTCTATTTTATATTTGTGTATTTATTTTATTGCTGTGACATTGTTGTTTTGCTATTGTTGTTTTGCTGCTTCGAGTCACCATATGACTGAAGGAAGTGGGGTACAAATTAAAACTTATTATTATTATTTGGATTTTTAAAATATTTTTTGACTGTTGGATACTCTTCTACTCTTCTGGCTTCTAGGTGGGGCTGTGATTAAGAGTGTGATTGTCTTTGTCTCCGCAGTTCTGCTGTGCAGGTGTGGAGGGAGGACGTGTTTTGTAAGTTCTCTTGAGTTATTATTTTATTTTTTATTTTGTTGTGATTTTGGGGTGCTGGGCTGGGGGGTTTAAGTAGAGTGTTTGTTTATTTAATTTAGTTTTTTGGCTTGGTATATAGTATTGTTTTTGGATTTTCTATGTGTTTTTTATTTTTCTGGTTGTTATTTCTAATTTTGAATTTGTTCGCATTTATTTTTGTACATTGTGTTGTTTTTCGATTTTGAGTAAGTTTTTTTGTGTTGTTCTTTTGTTGTAGATAGGGGGTTATTGTGAGTTTTTCATGTTTTTTCATTAGCTTTTTGTATTTTGGATGTGTTTTGTTGTGTTTGTTGTTGATTGTTTTGTTGTTTACATGTTTATTTTATTTATTCATTTGTGTTTGTATTTTTTAGGTTGGGTGTTCCTGGGAGGGTAGGGTGGTTTGGCTAGCACCCGGGATGGATGCAGCGCTGAAGGACCCGGCCACCGTCTCCTCCCCAGGTAAATGGGAAGTTCCCTGTGGACGCCTTTGGTGCCCTTGCGTTCCCCGCTGCCCGTGGAGGAGGCAGTGGCTGGGTCCTTCAGCCCTACGTTCCCGGGCGAATAGGGAGTGCACTGAGGGCACCTTTGGCACTCTTGCATTTTCCGCTGCCCAAGGAGGATGCATGGCTGAAGGATTTGGCCATTGTCTCCTCCCCAGCCTAACGGACCAGCCGGCAAAATGTAAGGTGGGGCAGGGATTTGGGGACAAGGTAGTGGGGCAGTGGGCGGTGGTGTGGTTACCGGGGCCGTGTCTCCCACCCACTCCCAAACCCCCACCGATCGCACTTACCTTTTGCCATCTGGGTCTTTCCCCACAAGGCACGGCCTTCTGCGTTGGGAGACGCAGTGGCCTGTCCTTCATCCCTGTGGGCGTTGAGGCCTCGACGCCCACAGGGATGAAAGAAAAGGCAGGTTGCCTCCCAACGCAGAATGCTGCAAATTGTGGGGAAAGACCCAGCTGGCAAAAGGTAAGTGCGGTCGGTGGGGGTTAGGGAGTGGGTGGCAAGGTGGTGGGGTGGGGGGGGGCATGTGGTTACTGGGGCTGTGCTTCCCCCCACTCCCTAACCCCTGCCCACTGCACTTACCTTTTGCCAGTTTGGTCTTTGAAAGTTTTTTCCTCTCGATATATATATATTTAAACCGTCGTGCCGGCTGCCCTGCCTCCTCCACACTCGCACCCTTCAGCCTCATTGGCTGAGGGGTGGCACAGCGCAGAGGATGCTGGGTCTTGTAGATTTTTTTGTTGCCCACGTTTGTGGGGAAGTTGCCCCACTGGCGACTACCGGACCCTTGCAGTGATGGTTGGTTGGGGTAAAGGTAAGTGTGGGCAGCTCGGTAGGGGATAATATGGATGGGTGTGGGCGTTTTTGCCGGATTCCAATGGTTAACATCCCTCCTTATAGGTAAAGATACTAGCATATTTTTGTCCGGCCCTGCTGGGCAGTTATTGTGTGTGAGTGGGTGGTTGCTCCAAAAAAAAAACCACCCCAAACCACCAACACACAGATAATAATTGGCCGGCAAGGCAGAGTGTGGGAATGTATCTGGATTCTGTCAGGCTGTCTCTGACACATTTTGTAAACAAAAGCCTCTTTGCTCACTGAGAGACAACGCTCCTTATCTCTCCTTATTTGGGTTCTGACATTCTGATTGATTATGTAGCTTAAGTTTCGTTTCTGGTATACCCTGCTTGAATAAGATTCGTTTTCTGAGATTCTCTGCCTGAATAAAGAGTAGGATTAGTATCGTTTGTTCAGCCAAAGACGGGAGTCCTGTTTTCTGTCTCTCTCTGTTTTTTCCTTACTCTGAGCCTAATGAAGCTGGACTTCGTGGACTCTTAAGTTTCTATCTTAAAAGATCTGAGGATATAAGAACATAAGAACATAAGAACATAAGAACAGCCTTGCTGGAACAGGCCACAGCCCATCCAGTCCAGCATTCTGTCTCACACAGTGGCTCACCATTTCCTTCAGGGTATTCCCAAGGAGATGCCTTCACCTGCTTAGGATTCCCTGGAAATGGCATTGAGAGATATCCTGCCTATCTCTCCAACCCGGAGGTTGTCCTTAGGTAGCCATAATTATAGCCATTGATACACTTGTCCTCCATGAACTTGTCTAATCCTTTCTTAAAGCTGTCAAGTCTGACAGCTGTCACCACTTCTTCTGGCAGGGAGTTCCATAGACCAGTAATCCTCTGGGTGAAAAAGTACTTTCTCTTATTTGTTTGAGAACTAGTACCCAAAAGTTTCATGGAGTGTCCCCTAGTTCTAGTGTTGTGCGATAGGGAAAACAGTTTTTCCTTATCTACTTTGTCCACACCGTGCATGATTTTATAAACTTCAATCAGGTCACCTCTTAGACGCCGTCGTTCAAGAGTGAAAAGGCCCAACCGTTGCAGCCTCAGATGGTAAGGAAGGTGTTCCAGTCCCCTAATCATTCTGGTTGCCCTCCTCTGTACTTTCTCCAACTCCATAATATCCTTCTGGAGGTATGGCGACCAGAACTGTACACAATATTCCAGATGGGGCCTCACCATAGATTTATAAAGAGGCAAAATGACACTTGCTGACTTATTTTCTATACCCTTCCTAATGATCCCTAACATTGAGTTTGCTTTTTTCACTGCTGAGGCACACTGGGTTGACATCTTCATTGAGCTGTCCACCAGGACACCAAGGTCCCTTTCCTGGTTTGTCACAGAGAGTTCAGACCCCATCAGTTTATAAATGTAATTGGGGTTTTTTGCCCCAACATGCATCACTCTGCACTTACTGATGTTGAAGCTCATTTGCCACTGTTTTGCCCACTCCCCCAGTGTCAAGAGATCCCTCTGGAGCTCTTCACATTCTCTCTCAGTTTTCACTACCCTGTATAATTTAGTGTCGTCAGCAAATTTGGCTACCTTGCTTTTTACTCCTACCTCTAGATCATTTATGAAGAGGTTGAAAAGCAGGGGTCCCAGTACTGAACCTTGGGGGACCCCACTCTTTACTTCCCTCCACTTGGAGAAGTGTCCATTTAGTGCTACCCTCTGTTTCCTGTCCCTTAGCCAGTTGCTGATCCAGGACAAGACCTGTCCCTTTATTCCATGACTGGTAAGTTTATTCAAGAGCCTTTGGTGTGGGACCTTGTCAAAAGCCTTCTGAAAGTCCAGATAAACAATGTCAACTGGATCCCCCTTATCCACATGCTTGTTGACACTCTCAAAAAATTCCAACAGATTAGTGAGGCATGATTTGCCCTTGTAAAAGCCATGTTGGCTCTCCTTTAGCAGCGCCTTCTCTTCTATGTACCTATTAATTCTATCTTTTAGGATGGTTTCCATCACTTTACCTGGGACACATGTCAAACTGACAGGTCGGTAATTTCCTGGATCACCCCTGGATCCTTTTTTGAAAATTGGTGTTACATTCGCTACCTTCCAGTCATCAGGCACAAAGCCTGATTTGAGGGAAATATTATATATTTTGGCTAGGAGATCAGCAATTTCGTCTTTAAGTTCCCTGAGAACTCGTGGATGGATGCCATCTGGTCCTGGTGATTTGTTAGTGTTTAGCTTAACAAGACATGCAAGGACCTCCTCCCTGGTTATTTCTATCTTGCTTAATTCTTCGCTTTCCCTCCCTACGAAGATAGGCTCTGTTTTGGGCATGTGGTCTCTGTCTTCTTCAGTGAATACTGAAGCAAAGAATTCATTGAGTCTCTCTGCAATCTCTGTTTCCTCTTTAATAACCCCTTGCCTTCCATTGTCATCTAATGGTCCAATGGCCTTCCTAGTTGGGTTCTTACTTCTAATGTACTTAAAGAAGTCCTTGTTATTTCTCTGAGTATTTTTAGCTATACGCTCCTCAAAGTCTTGCTTTGCTTTCCTGATTGTTGCCTTGCATTTGTTCTGCCAGAATTTATGTTTCTGCCTGCTGTCCTCATTCGGACAAGCCTTCCATCTTCTAAATGAGCTTTTCTTGCTCTTGATCACTTCCCGAACAGCTCCTGTAAGCCACATCGGAGTCCTCTTGGACCTGGCAAATTGCTGCTTCATGAGACTGAATGAGAAGAGAGCTTTACATGAATCAGATTTCAACAAGTGGTGCTCCGTGGTGAGGCCAATTGAATGAAATTCAAAGGAATGCTTTGAAGAGATCTGCTTCAGCATTTAGCACCTAATTATCACCTCATCGACCGGGGACAAGGTCTTCATTCACCTCCGACCAGAGGAAAGGTCCAATCAAGCGCTTGAGAATTACAATAGGGTGAGTGGATCATGGGGTGTGTGCTTACGTCGCAAATGCATGAACTTTGTAAAGATATCTCAGATCTTTTGAATAACAATGGGCGAAAGGCTGATGAGAAGGAGATACAAAAGCTAGTTAAAGCTATAGAAAAAATCTGTCCTTGGGTTAAATTTGATGAATGTCTGGACTTAAAACAGTGGAAACAGATTGGGAGAGAAATGCAGAAGCATAATGGAATTTCTGTATCAGTATTATTTACATGGGAGGAAGTTAGAGACTGCCTTCAGAGACTCACTCCAAAGAATATGTTATTCTCTCAGAGGCTTGATGGCCCCCTCACACAGCTTTTGCCTCCAGCCAAGGGGGGGGGCTATGGCAACTGCCCCTCCATCATATGAGCAACAACAGCTTAAGCCCCCTGATGGGGGTGGAGGTGGAAATGGAGATGGGACATTATATCCTGCCTTGCAGCAATCAAGCACTTTTAGCCCTACCAAAACTCAGTTCTCTGCTGCTTTAACTGCAGCTGTGCTGGATATGGAACCTGTTGATGTATATCCAGTGAACAGAGAGCTGCTTGCAAATGAGACTGCTGCAATACTGTCTGCCGAGTCTGAAAAACAACTAGTGCCGGCTGATGGGGAACAAATGGTGGGGACCTCATCACAGATTGAAGCTGTTAATGCATGCAGAGTGGCAGGAAGCAAGGACTGTGTTTCAAAGAGCAGCTTAGGGGATCTCAGCCCCCCCGTGAATCAACCCTCATCACAAAAGCAGGAGAAGCTGAGTAGTAAATTTGATATCTCACGTTTGGGCAGGAAGATCCTGCAGAAATGTAAGGATGGCCCAAAGGAGGAATGCACAAAACCCAAGACAAAAAAGGGGTGCAAGTACAAACTAACAGATGCAGTTTGTCATAAGGTTGAGAATCAGATGCTGGAAATGAAAGAAATACAGAGGAAGAGGGGGGGGTGAATCTTTCCTCGATGGACAGCAGGCTGTTGCAAAAATACAAGGAGTTTTTGGCTGATTTTGAACTGCCCGACCCTCAAACAAAGAGATCAGAGTGGGCTGTCTCAAGTTTCCAGCATCAGGATGGCAGGGAAAGCAACGGGAAATTCCCTGTACTATTCTTCTGTGTGAAAGCTGCTTGCAAATTCTGGAGAAGTTCTTTGTGCCTTCACACCTCATCGGCCTGCCTTAATGCAGATGGGTGTGGCTGGAGCATGAAGGAATGTGTGTTTGCCTGAAAAGCTGAAAAGGGGGGTTGTGTGGGATTGTCTTGTGAAGTCAGTGAGACTTAATTTATGGCTTAATTTCAACTTGCCATGCCAAGAACTGTGCTGGAGAGAAGATAGTGTTTCAGAGAGCTTCAATCAAGATTTGGACTTTTAATTTGGACATTTTAATTGGACTAAAAAGAAAAAAAAGTTTGTGTGGACTTTAAAGAAGAATTGGCTTTGTTTGCATTATAAAACCTGACAGCCTTTTTAAGAAATTGTCTACCTGCTCATGCTAATGAGATTTGTACTGTATTTGAGTTACCATGCTATGCTGATTATAAGTTATTGAATGCTTCTTTCACTTACACCAGTGGGAGAAGAAGAAATTTAATGCCTTACTCATGTAATTGGGGAAGTGAGAAATGCCTTCTAAAATGCAACCAGACCTCCTTCATGTAAGGAAGAAAAGAAATGTTCATGTTTTGTTTATGCTTAAATGTTTGCTTATTCTCTTGCAGGGACCTGTCTTTGCTTATGTTATGTATTGTCTTATGAAACTGCATATCTCAAGGTACCTTCAGAAGTACATGGAAGAGTTTCAGTACCCTACACATGTAAATGGGTTTGTGATATTGCATTTGTGTTATACATCACTCATGTTTCACGTTTAGTTATATGGTACTAGTAATAACAGGGCATGCTCCTGTTTCTTAGGGGAGTGTCTTCTTAAGCCATTGGTCATTTATTGGCAACAAGGGGATCCTGAGTGGAAGGATTCCTGCTGGAGCGATCCGCCCATGGAGAGAGAAGAAGGTTACTCAGCTCCAGGATGGTGGTTCACCAGTAGACTAAATTTGCTGACATTTGTTCTTTTCTTTCTTACTGTCCTTCCAGCTGTAAGAACAATGCCTCATGGGGGCAACCCCAACTGTTGGATTCGTCATGCTAACTATATGTTTGAGGTTCATGGTAAGAATGCAACGTTATACTATGAGCATCCACTGGCAGTGTCTCAAATGGCCTTTCTTCCGGCATTGTTCAACACGCCAGAGTTGGTTATTGGACATTTGCAACATCTTGATAGGTCTACACTCTTCTCTAATCCCCCAGAACAATTTAACAACACCCGCTGGCGAAGCATGACATTCAAGAAATACACTAAAGGACTTTGTTTCTGCTGTCATAGTTCTGGAGTCTGGAATAGTAAATGGAAGTACTGGACTCAAGCAAAAAGGGTTTTGCAGAATGTAGGCAATTATACGGGTTGTGATGATTATTTTTGGTTATGGGGTAGTTATAACAGTTCTTATAAGCTTAATTATACCTTGTTTAACACTACTATTGAAGATATATATGATGTATTTCCTATGTTTACTCCTGATTATTCTGCTATAGATAGTGGTTCAATTTGCAATGGATGGCAAATCAAGGATCCTAACATGTGGTTCTTTTTTAATGGAGTTGCCACGAATTTCCATCCAGGACAATATCAATGTGCAGCATTGGGTTATTTTACCTTACAGACTGGCCATAGATTACCTGTTGGCAAAATCCGGAGGATTTTGTAAACTGGTCGGGAACCAGGGATGTCGGGTAAAATTCCAGGATCTGAATAATACTATTGAGAAAGAACTTCAGAATTTACAGGAGAGCATTACTAACAATGTACGCACTGATGTTAATCTCTTTGATTGGGTGACTTCTTGGTTGCCTGATTTATCTGTCCTTAGACAAGTTTTCTTTTATGGGTTTATTATTATTATCTGCTTTATACCTTTGTGTTTTTGCATTAATTGTATTCCTAATCTTATTTCTATGTGTAACACATGTCCACTGCGTAGAAGGGAGACATCGAGTTTTGCACGACGGCAATTGTACTCAATGAGGTATCATCCTCTGGAACAAAGTACCATGAGTCAGGAGGGGTACGATGTTCAGGAGGACAGTGATGTATACATGCAGGGGTATGATTAGCCGTCCCTCTCTCAAATTTTAATGAAAAAGGAGGACATGTGGGAATGTATCTGGATTCTGTCAGGCTGTCTCTGACACATTTTGTAAACAAAAGCCTCTTTGCTCACTGAGAGACAACGCTCCTTATCTCTCCTTATTTGGGTTCTGACATTCTGATTGATTATGTAGCTTAAGTTTCGTTTCTGGTATACCCTGCTTGAATAAGTTTCGTTTTCTGAGATTCTCTGCCTGAATAAAGAGTAGGATTAGTATCGTTTGTTCAGCCAAAGATGGGAGTCCTGTTTTCTGTCTCTCTCTGTTTTTTCCTTACTCTGAGCCTAATGAAGCTGGACTTCGTGGACTCTTAAGTTTCTATCTTAAAAGATCTGAGGATATAAATTGCTGCTTCATGAGACTGAATGAGAAGAGAGCTTTACATGAATCAGATTCCAACAGCAGAGGTGGTGTGTGTGTGTGTGTGTGTGTGTGTGTGTGTGTGTGAGAGAGAGAGAGAGAGAGAAGAGGCTGCTGGTGAGTAGGCTGCATCCAGGTGAGTAGGGGATGAAGTGGGGAGGTGGAAGGTTCCCCCCTTTATCTTCCTTGGGTGTTGGAGGGAGCAGGAAAGGTGGGATTTGGATTTTTTCCGTATCCCCCTTTCCTTACCTTGGAGGGTGGGAGGCCTTTCTCCCCCATGAACTGTTGTGAAGGTTCTTTGAAACAGTTAATGGGGGAAAAACAAAGGTAGCAGGCAGCTATTCGTGAGTGGAGGTGCTGTCCCAGGGAGAGCGCCTCCACTCACGAATAGCTGCCTGCTGCCTTTATTTTTCCCCCATGAACTGTTTCGAAGAACCTTCAAAACAGTTAAATGGGAAAAAACAAAGGCAGCAGTCAATGCTTCGTCAGGGGAGGTGCTCTCCCTGGGAGAGCGCCTGCCCTCACCAATAGCTGCCTGCTGCCTTTGTTTTTTTCCCCATGAACTCTTTTGAATAACCTTCGAAACAGTTAATGGGAAAAAACAAAGGCAACAGGCAGCTATTCATGAGGGCAAGCGCTCTCCCAGAGAGAGCGCCTGCCCTGACAAAGCATTGACTACTGCTTCCCCTCACCCTCAACTTACCTTGAGGCGGGCGGCATCTTTGTCACATCTTCGGCTGGGTAGCAGGGAGTAGGGGGATTCCCTCTTCTCCCCATTGTTCTGGGGAAGAAGGCCGGCGGTGGCCTTGCCGTGTATTTGGCGGGGCTGGTTTTCCAGGGGTGCTCCACCAAAGAGGATGGGATGAGCACCAGCCTCACTCACTGGGACCGTGGGAAGAGGAGGGTCTACCCCTTTTTCCTGTAACCCCGCTGAAGCGGCTGCTAGGCCAGCGGCTGTCTCGTTCGCCAGGATGGCAGGGCTGGCTTCCCTCTGGGAGACAAAGTGTCTTCTGGAGGGAAGTTGTTTGCCGGTGCAGTGCTTCAGCAGTTTTTTTTACTGCGTGCACCGGCTTTCCCAGCATTCTATGTGCTCATGCCCTTCATCCTGATTGACTGAGGGGTGGTGCGGCATGGAGGATGCTGGGAACTGTAGTTCTTTTTTTGTCATGTTCGTGGGGTGATTGCCCCACTCGCGGCTTGCACACCCTTGCGACGATGCTCGTAGGGTCTCAAGGTAAGTGTAGGTGGCTCGGTTCGGGATGGTTGGGCTGGATGTGGCCGTGCATGCTGGACATGCACGGTTAATGGGCCTTCTTATAGGTAAAGATGACCCGGGCTCATATCTTGACAAATTTGACTTCCTGCTGTCATTTGAAGCAAATATCCGTAAAGCTCAACAAATATCCTGAGGCATCATTTTTCTTATGAACTTACTAAACGGTCCAGCCAAAAGGTGCCCAGGTTTTGAAATACTTTCTGTATGATCCATTACAGATCAAAAGAGAAGGTTAGCAGACTAATACTCTATGACTATGACAGGAAGAGGAAACTCTAGCAGAGCAAATCAAAATGTCCCCTTTCAATGGCTGATGTGATGTTGAATTGGGCTGTCATTGAGAACATGGTGTTCTCCTTTCATTGCTGCAAAGGGTGGAAAGTCTATTTGGCATTTATGAAGAGCTCAGTAGCTTTGCAAATGATGGGTGAAACACTCATAATGTGAATTCAAACTGTAAAGGGGAATGACTAAAATACTGTCACATATGACCTTCACCACAACTTAGGCTTCACCAGTGAAGTGCAAATCTATTAAAATGATTTTTATATGCACTCACCATACTAACAAGATATTACCTTCCCAAAATACTGGGAAACTTGTTTCTTTCTTTCTATTGTTGTGCATAATGTCTGAAGTATAGCAATAGCATTATATTTTATATGAGGTACTTTGTTCAGTGATAAAAGTATGCAGGGTTTTGAGTTACACTGAGCACTTAATTGGGCAGAATAAAAACTTAGCTGGAAGCTATTTCAGCCAGGGAAAAAGTATTGTAAGAGAGGAGAAAGAAAGGAGAGAGGCAAAGAGGGAGGAAGGACGCACAATCATCCTAATTCCTTACCCTCATCAATGTAATGCCAGGTATATTGTATAAACTGGTAACACAGGATCTTGACAACACAGCCATATGTAAAGTAATTCTCTTGTGTTACTTTTAAGAACATTAATATTTTTTTAAAATATGTTTTCTTTTTCTCCAATGTGTTTTTTCAGACAATAAATTCTTGTAGTTTTAAAATGTAATTAAATCATTCTCTTTGTGTCTTTCTTTTTAAATTTCTACTCCTGACATTTGTCACAAGCCGCAAGAGTGGATTTATATTTTAAACACATTTATCTTTTTGACTTTTCATGCCCTTGTACTTTGAATTGAATTCTGACTTAAGTAATTTTAAGTATACAGAACATTGAAGTATTGTATAAAATAGAGATTGTAGAAATAGACAAGCAGATGTTGCCTGGAATTATACAACAATGAAAAGAATTTTACCTTTTGATATAATTATTTCAAAGCCAGATCAAACTCACATCACAATGTTTTGGCTGCAGTTTAATCGCTGCACCACCAGGTCTCTTTATAAATGGAAGGTTAGAAGTTAATCTGGAGTCTTGGTGGCACAGTGGTTAAATTGCAACCAAAAGGCTGTGAGTTTGATCCTGACACAAGGCTCAAGGTTGACTCAGCTTTCCATCCTTCTGAGGTCAGTGAAATGAATACCTAGCATGTTGGGTGCAAAATGCTAATTAACTTGTGAACCGCCCATAGAGTGCAGTATGCACTATCGAGAGCTATATGCGATTACTTTGCTTTTGCTTTCTGCTGGTAGATATGACTGGCTGTTCTGGTAGCTTGTATTTTTTTAAAAAATCAATGGAATCTGGTGAGTCCAATTTTGGCGATGCCTAGAATTGGTTTCAAGTTTTAGTTTGTACTTTAGAGGACCTATCAAAGGTGTAATACCTTATCCTAAATATAGGGTTCAATATCATAGATTTGTTTCTGTTGTCATAAAGTCAGAACAAATTTATAGTGACCCTAATTGGGATTTCAAGGTAAGTGATGTATTCAAGGTGTGATTTTACCAGTTCTACTCCCCCAGTGGCTTTATTGATAATCATGTTTAGTAAAATTACTTGAAAAAGGAATGTGTGTTATAATTTGCCTCTTAAATCAAACAGGGTGTAAATCTATGAATAGCTAGGCAAGTATGTTGGGTCATAAATAATTTAATCTGGGATTTGGGGGCAAGAATCTAGAATCAAGATTTCACAGATACAGAGCAGGTGTCTGGCCAGACATCTCGCTATGGTAATGGAGTAGACCATACAGCCAGCGACTCAATGCTGAGTGTTGGGTGGCAGTAAATAACCCGACTCACTAAAGAGGCCAATGGCTACATGCAGATGAGCCCCTTTAGGTGGAGTGATGGTTCCCTCAGTGGAGGAAATTCCAGTGGAAACCATCATATTGGGCCCAATGGCAAAATGAGCAGAGGAGGAACTCTGATTCCCAATGGTTAAAGAAGCAGAAGAGGCCATGCCAGATGGAATGGCTGTGAAAGAGCACCTTGTCCATATCCTTAAGGTTGCGGCAGTCCATTGCAGTCCCGGTGATAAATTCTGCATGTTACAAGAGTACTTTGGTAAGTAACAGGTTGGAGGCACAGAATTCATTATTTAATGGAATCATGGTTCTGCAGAGATTTGCAAAGCACACCATAGGTAGTCACTAAGAGAGAATTAAGACCATCTGTCAGCATGCTTTTGATGTTTCCTTATGAAATACAGAGGGTGGCAAAATGTTTACATATTTTAAGAGATGTTATCTATGTCTTACTTTTCGAAGTTGAATTGAATTATTGGAAGCAATATGTAGTATGATGTTTGCTCAAAAGAATGAACGCTAGTGTCACCATTTGACGGGCAGGACAGTCAAAGAAAATGGCGGAAGCACAGTTGTCATTTGAGGAGTTGTGTATGTAACTTTAATTATTGTTGTAATGTTGTGTAATTGTTATTATGGGATCGGGGTGATCCTCCATTTTGTCTTCTTCTTGGTATTGAACTATTGCAGGACTTGTGTTCCCGCTCTTTCTACCAAGACTCAATCACCCCACTCCTCTCCTAACCAATCATACTGTTTCCCACCCAAATGTATCCATTGTACATTGCATGCGCACCACCCAAAGAAAGACTCAGACACCGGTATATGGATAAAGGCATCGGGCCACTTTTATTGAATAATGCCCTAGTCCGAATTATAACTTTCAATTGGTGTAATCATCCAATTTCAATTCTTTAAGGCAAGCAGGCCGCAGTAACACTGGTAAAGTTCCTCCCAAAATGCCAATTGCAATTGGCTACATATAACTATTTGTATCAATTTGTTTGTTGACAAAAACAAATTGTTGACCGGAGTCAATAAACTATCTACTGACCCCACCCTATGACGTGTATCCGCTAATTATCAAGGTGATGCAGGCTGTGAAGCTCCTGCCATCACCCCTTGCCTGGTTCACCCTTGACCGGCCAAACCTATTTCCCCTGTACCTGTCTACGTGTTGGCCAGTCAATAGCGAACCTGCCGGATACCTATGGGTCATAAATCTTTACCTTACCAGTGCTACCCGCCACACGGGGAGGCATCCATGATGACTCACCGCCCCCCGCCCCCCAGACCGTCAGCTCGGACATCAGGCCTGCTTGCATATCCTCAAGAAAGAGGTTCATACCTCTGGCCAACAAGTGGACCCCATCTCCTGCATAGAGATCATAATCCTGCAAGCCTATCCTAGGGTGCCGGATGGCTGTCCCTAAGCCCTTGTCTGCTAGGAACCGGGCAACAGCCCTGTTTACTGACCGGCGAGCGCGGTCAAGGGCACGGAGGTCAATGCCTCCCCTGTAGGTCTGTCGCGGCACATTGTCTGACCATAGCAGCCGCGTGGACTGCCATATATAATGTAAATAGGTTAGGTCACTGCAAATCGTGAATTTTAAAGAGAGGCAAGTGACCTGTGCGAGATCATTGCCACTGAGGTGCAGGACAAGGACATCAGGCGGTCCAGCATCCCTGATGGAAAACAGGAATGGCAACAGTTCCCGCCATCTCATGCCGCGCTTACCGTACCATCGCATACGTGCGACTGCACGTAGCCCGAGATGGGGTCCCCACTCTGTCGCCACAGCATACTGCGCTGCCCAGTGCATGTAACTGTGACCCACCAGCCATACTGCCACCGGTGTGCGGGGACACACAGGGTCTGTAAAAGAAGAAAGAAGAAGAATGACATAACTGGTACTCATGCATGGAGGGGGCGTACGTACAATGCAAAGCGCATGGATCCCCACCTGCCCATCCGGCGTATATCGGCCTCAGAGTACCCAAACGCAGCTGCAGTGGACGCGGCGCCTATCCTGAATGAATGGGTGCTGTAACGAGCCCCAGGGAGGCCCACACTGTGAAGTGCCATACCGGTCACCTTACAAAACTGGAATTTAGTAAGGGGAGACCCATCCTGGTGGCAGAAAAATGGGCCAGGGTGCATACCACGCCCTGCCAAAAACTCATGTAGACAAGAAAGGGAGGAAGAAACACCCCAGAATTAGAAACGGAAACTAAAAAATTAATGAATTTAATAAATGATAAGCGAAGATAAGAGTAATAATAAGGACGAACAAGCCAATCAGACAAAAGCTAGTAAAATGCAAACACTGTGAAAACCAGGCATACACCAAAAGAAAGTCCACAAGGTACAACTGTCAAGAAAATAGTGTGTCCGAAGTATACAGTATATCAAAATGGTGAAGCCTAGTTATAGAGTCCATGAACAAGTCGTAACAAAGGAGAAAATGTCTGAAGGGCAAGTTCTGAAATAACATGTAACAAGTTCATATCATAAATCCAATGGAAGTCCGTGTAAGCAATCGTATAAAATTCGCAAAAAGGTACAATATGCAAATTAGAACAGCCAGGAGGGCTTTGTCAATGTCTAAAGGAGGAAAGTGGTGACGACAAGAACAGGTCAAAGTCAATATCCAAAGTCCATAAGAAATCCGTGTAGACAATCAAGTAACGTACAAAAGGAAGTACAAAATGTAATACCAACAGCCAGGAGGGCTAAGCGAACGTCACCAAAGAGGAATGTGGTAGAGGCAGAAACAGGTCAATATTCTTCCGGTACAGAATATTTCGTACTCTTTGTCAAGATCTGCAAAGGAAACCAAGACCTCAGGTGACAACAGTATAAACAGGATACAATAATATGCAAAAAACATATACATACAATAACAAGCCAAAAAGTTGTAACAAGTCAAACAGCACCAAAACTAAGCAATTTAAAACATAACATTAGTACCTGTAACAACGCGCTAACATCACCTCAGAAAGATTACTCATGAAGGGTGGGAGCGTTAAAGAAACTAAAAGAAACTAAGAGAATAACAGCTACATATAGTTCCCAGGTAGAGTCATGTGTGATTGATGACTGAAATGAGCAATCAAATCATAAGTGCGGAAAAAATCTGTTAAAGGGGCAGGCAAAACTGAGATACAAACTTAAAGGAAAGCAGAATAATCTTGTTCTGTGTTCAAACCTATGGGATAGAGAGTGGAAAAACAGTGGATATAAAAGGCTTCGTGTTGTAACAAATAACGTTCCTTATTAATGGAATTAAATTGACGAGGGTAAAAGGATTCTAGTACAGCAGCTTTAAGATCAGTGGGAGCGTGCTTCTTGTCAGCATAATGAGAAACAAGAGGTGCTGTAACAACGTTATTTCGAATATGCGAAATGTGTTCCCCAAGTCTGGTCTTAAGGGGTCTGGAAGATTGTCCCACATAAGGTAGCCCACAAGGACAGATTATAATATACACGATGTCCCGTGAATTGCAGTTAGAAAACTGGGAAAGTTGGAGTCTAAAAGTACTACTGGGAATAAAGATTACATCCGTTTTCCACATGTAACGACAAAACTTACAGTGTCCGCAAGGATGGTGCCCAGCAGGGAAAACAGAAGGGGTTGTTGAAGAGAGTAGGCAATCGGTTTTGGATAGAATACCGGCAATGGTTCTAGTTTTACGAAACCCGATCATAGGTTTTTCTTTGCACCCAGAGACAGAATCTAATATGTGCCAATGTCGATGTATGGTCTTCTTGATTTGTTGCGCGAGGGGAGTGAAATCTATAGACCAAAAGATATTATTGTTCTGTGTATTTTTAGCCTTGCGCTGAAACATGGAACACCTAGATCTATTGGTCACCTTCTTGTAAGCATTGTTAATCACATGGGTGGGGTACCCTCTAATGAGTAGTGATTGTCGAATATTAGTGGCGGATGATTGGAAATCAGAGCCAAATGTAGAATTCCTTTTGGCCCGAAGAAATAAACTATAGGGTATGTTATTTTTCAAAGATGAAGGATGGCATGAATGAAATTGTAAATAGGCGTGCCTATCTGTGGGTTTATTAAAGAGGTGCATGTTGAGTTGATTAGCAACAACAAAAATTTCTAAGTCCAGAAAAGATACAGAGACGGGGCTAGAAGTGTGAGTAAAAGATAAATGAGCGTGTAAAGAGTTAATCCAGGTAAGGAAGCCAGAAGGAGAAGCCGGATTCGAAAGGACAAAAAACAAATCATCAATGTAACGTTTATAAATTAAAATATCCGCGAAAAAAGGATTGACAACAGGGTTGAGAATGAAAGTTTGATCAAAATTATTCATAAAAATATTAGCAACTGAAGGGGCGAAATTTGAACCCATGGCCACACCTTGTATCTGCAAATAAAATGTGTCCATAAAGCGGAAAAAATTGTGCTCAAATGCTATGTCCAGAAGGTCTAAAAGAAAATGTGTAGGAGGATCAGGATTAGTACGAGATAATAAAACATGTTCGACAAGAATCCGAGCTTCTTGGAGAGGTATATTGGTGTAGAGGGAAGCCACGTCCATGGTGACAAGAATACAATCATCTGGAACGGGAGTGTGTTCTAACAGCTGAATGAAATGAGAGGAATCCCTAACGTAAGAAGGAGTGTTAGAAACAAAAGGGCATATAAAGTGATCAATAAAGATAGCAATAGGTTCCAAAAGGGCATCATTGGCAGCTATAATAGGTCTACAGGGTACATGAACAGAACCAGACTGAAGTTTGTGAATTTTCGGCAATAGATGAAAAATGGGTACTCGCGAGTGTGTATTAAAGAGAAAACGAAAGATAGATTCTGAAATAAATCAGAAACCAAGTCCTTCATGTAAAACTATTTTGATGATATTAGACACATGTGGTGTAGGGTCCTTGTCAAGTGTGCTTTAAAAAAGAGGATTGGAAAGTTGTTTTTGAGCTTCCTCAATATAGTTAATCCTATCCATAACGACCATTTTGATATACTGTATACTTCGGACACACTATTTTCTTGACAGTTGTACCTTGTGGACTTTCTTTTGGTGTATGCCTGGTTTTCACAGTGTTTGCATTTTACTAGCTTTTGTCTGATTGGCTTGTTCGTCCTTATTATTACTCTTATCTTCGCTTATCATTTATTAAATTTATTAATTTTTTAGTTTCCGTTTCTAATTTTGGGGTGTTTCTTCGGAAAAGTGTGTACTTGAGTAGTGAGGAGGATGCAAAAATTACTGAGCAGAGCGAGGAGCTAGTCACTAGCATTCTATCAGAAGGATGCAAGAGGCAGTCTAACAATGCAACTGGACACAAAAGACTGTGTCAGAAAAGCATATATAAATGCTTGTATACAAATGCCAGAAGCCTCCGGAACAAAATAGGGGAGCTGGAATACTTAGCAATAGATAAGAATATTGATATTATTGGTATCACTGAAACCTGGTGGACGGATGATAACCAATGGGATACAGTTATCCCAGGCTACAAACTGTACAGGAAGGATAGGAAGGGGCAAATGGGAGGTGGTGTGGCCTTGTATGTCAAAGAAGTGATAAAATCGTATGAATTGGAATATCTAGGTGATTTGGAGTCACCATTAGAAGCTCTGTGGGTAAGAGTACCAGGCCACAAGGATGGTCTAACAGTAGGCATATACTATCGGCCTCCGACCCAAACTCTTGAGGGAGACTGGCAGTTGGAGAATGTTGTAAAGGAGGCATCCAAGAAGGGAAGCCTAGTTATAATGGGGGACTTCAATTACCCTCACATAGACTGGGTGAACTGTTGTTCAGCACATGATAAAGAGATAAAGTTCCTAGATATGCTAAATGATTGTTCCCTGGGACAGATGGTTGAAGACCCAACTAGAGGTACAAGAATCCTTGACTTGATCCTGAATAATACTCAGGATCTGGTGCAAGATGTTAATGTGACTGATCCAATAGGGAACAGTGACCACAACTCAATTATGTTTAACTTGATCATAGACCGCAAGTCACTGATAAAATCTAACACAGAGACCTTAAATTTTCAAAAAGGAAATTTCCCAAAGTTGAGGAAACTAGTAAAAAAGAAGCTGAAAGGGAAAATTGAGAGAGTCCAAACACTCCAAGAGGCATGGAGGCTGTTTACAAAAACAATAACAGAGGCTCAATTGGAATGCATACCCAAAAGGAAAAAGGGCACTGCCAGGTCCAAGAGGACTCCAATGTGGCTTACAGGAGCTGTTCGGGAAATGATCAAGAGCAAGAGAAGCTCATTTAGAAGATGGAAGGCTTGTCCGAATGAGGACAGCAGGCAGAAACATAAATTCTGACAGAACAAATGCAAGGCAACAATCAGGAAAGCAAAGCAAGACTTTGAGGAGCGTATAGCTAAAAATACTCAGAGAAATAACAAAGACTTCTTTAAGTACATTAGAAGTAAGAACCCAACTAGGAAGGCCATTGGACCATTAGATGACAAAAGGAAGGCAAGGGGTTATTAAAGAGGAAACAGAGATTGCAGAGAGACTCAATGAATTCTTTGCTTCAGTATTCACTGAAGAAGACAGAGACCACATGCCCAAAACAGAGCCTATCTTCGTAGGGAGGGAAAGCAAAGAATTAAGCCAGATAGAAATAACCAAGGAGGAGGTCCTTGCATGTCTTGTTAAACTAAACACTAACAAATCACCAGGACCAGATGGCATCCATCCACGAGTTCTCAGGGAACTTAAAGATGAAATTGCTGATCTCCTAGCCAAAATATATAATCTTTCCCTCAAATCAGGCTTTGTGCCTGATGACTGGAAGGTAGCGAATGTAACACCAATTTTCAAAAAAGGATCCAGGGGTGATCCAGGAAATTAACGACCTGTCAGTTTGACATGTGTCCCAGGTAAAGTGATGGAAACCATCCTAAAAGATAGAATTAATAGGCACATAGAAGAGAAGGTGCTGCTAAAGTAGAGCCAACATGGCTTTTGCAAGGGCAAATCATGCCTCACTAATCTGTTGGAATTTTTTGAGAGTGTCAACAAGCATGTGGATAAGGGGGATCCAGTTGACATTGTTTATCTGGACTTTCAGAAGGCTTTTGACAAGGTCCCACACCAAAGGCTCTTGAATAAACTTACCAGTCATGGAATAAAGGGACAGGTCTTGTCCTGGATCAGCAACTGGCTAAGGGACAGGAAACAGAGGGTAGCACTAAATGGACACTTCTCCAAGTGGAGGGAAGTAAAGAGTGGGGTCCCCCAAGGTTCAGTACTGGGACACCTGCTTTTCAACCTCTTCATAAATGATTTAGAGGTAGGAGTAAAAAGCAAGGTAGCCAAATTTGCTGACGACACTAAATTATACAGGGTAGTGAAAACTGTGAGAGATTGTGAGGAGCTCCAGAGGGATCTCTCGACACTGGGGGAGTGGGCAAAACAGTGGCAAATGAGTTTCAACATTAGTAAGTGCAGAGTGATGCATGTTGGGGCAAAGAACCCCAATTACATTTATAAACTGATGGGTTCTGAACTCTCTGCGACAAACCAGGAAAGGGACCTTGGTGTCCTGGTGGACAACTCAATGAAGGTGTCAACCCAGTGTGCCTCAGCAGTGAAAAAAGCAAACTCAATGCTAGGGATCATTAGGAAGGGTATAGAAAATAAGTCAGCAAGTGTCATTTTGCCTCTTTATAAATCTATGGTGAGGCCCCATCTGGAATACTGTGTACAGTTCTGGTCGCCATACCTCCAGAAGGATATTATGGAGCTGGAAAAAGTGCAGAGGAGGGCAACCAGAATGATTAGGGGACTGGAACACCTTCCTTACCATCTGAGGCTGCAACGGTTGGGCCTCTTCACTCTTGAACGACGACGTCTAAGAGGTGACCTGATTGAAGTTTATAAAATCATGCACGGTGTGGACAAAGTAGATAAGGAAAAACTGTTTTCCCTATCGCATAACACTAGAACTAGGGGACACTCCATGAAACTTTTGGGTACTAGTTCTCAAACAAATAAGAGAAATTACTTTTTCACCCAGAGGATTACTGGTCTATGGAATTCCCTGCCAGAAGAAGTGGTGACAGCTGTCAGTCTTGACAGCTTTAAGAAAGGATTAGACAAGTTCATGGAGGACAAGAGTATCAATGGCTATAATTATGGATACTTAAGGACAACCTCCGGGTTGGAGAGATAGGCAGGATATCTCTCAATATCATTTCCAGGGAATCCTAAGCAGGCATCTGCTTGGGAATACCCTGAAGGAAATGGTGAGCCACTGTGTGAGACAGAATGCTGGACTGGATGGACTGTGGCCTGTTCCAGCAAGGCTGTTCTTATGTTCTTATGTTCTTAACAATGTGCACCACTGCAGCATTGTCACACCAAAAATGGACCATTGAGTTGGCCCACTTGTCGGCCCATAGCATTAGTGCTCCCAAAATAGGAAAAAATTCCAGGAAAGTAAGATCGCGGAGGCGATCCGTGCCCTGCCATGCTTGAGGCCTTTGGCCGTATGCCCACCGCCCCTCAAAATATATCCCATAACCCAGAGAGCCGGAGGCATCCGACTGTACTTGAAATTTAGGGCAGACCATAAGGTCTGACCTCCAAAAAGAGACCACGTAAAAATTCCGGAGGATTGTGAGCCAAACCGAAAGGTCTGCCCGTATACCCCTGGTCAGCCGGACCCTGTGGTGGCATTTTAATAGGCCAGCCATGGCATCACACAGATGCCTGGCAAAAGCTCTGCCCGGTGTCACCACCCTGCAGGCAAAATTGAGGTGGCCGTGAAGGACCTGTAGCTTACGAAGGGACACTTTATGCTTGGCAATCAGTGCCAGAATCGCCGCGGAGATCCGAGTCACCTTGTCCATGGGTAACCTGGATGCCTGTGCGACAGTATCAATTTCGATGACTAAAAAGGTGAGCTTGGTGGCTGGGCCCTCAGTCTTTTCAGGCGCTAAGTGGACACCCAGTTCCTGCATAAGCGCCTGAAATGTAGTAAGGAGACGCGTACACGTGTCCGAGCCCCGTTCACCCCCGAACAAAAAGTCATCGAGGTAATGGGCTACAGACCGGGACCCTGACCTGCGAACAAAGGCCCATTGGAGGAAAGTGCTGAATCGTTCGAATGCCGAACATGAAATAGAACAGCCAAAAGGCATGGCCTTATCTACGTAGAACTTTCCTCGGAAACAAAAACCCAACAGCTCAAAGTCTTCAGGGTGTACTGGCAGTAATCGGAATGCCGATTTAATATCACACTTTGCCAGGAGCACCCCGGGACCACAGGAGCGTACCATCTGTAGGGCCTGATCAAATGACGTGTACCTGACTGAGCAAAGGTCATCAGGAATAGCATCATTGACTGAGGAACCCGCAGGGTAAGATAGATGGTGAATTAAGCGAAATTCACCTGGGGTCTTTTTAGGCACTAGCCCCAGAGGGGAGACCTTCAAGTTAGGGAATGGTGGTTCAGTAAAGGGCCCCGCAACTCTCATAGCCTTCACCTCCTTAGCTATGCTTTGTGCAGCGACCTGCTCATTACCCTGCAGAGAAAGTAAGTTCGGGGCATCCTGCGATCCCCGGACACCCCTAAATGGAATACGAAAGCCAAACTGGAAACCTTCTAGCAGGTACCTCGCATCATCCCGTCTAGGATAAGTGGAAAGCCATCGTTCCAGCCTATGGATATTAATTGGGGAGGGGGCCTTTTGCGTGGCCAGCCCCGTCAGAGGGAGCTCTGACCGCCCCCTCCCCACCCCTACCTCTGCCTCGTGACCCACCAGCCCACGGGCACGCGGAGGAGGCGTGAGGGCCAGAGCAAGAGGGACACTCTTGTCGGAAACGACACTGATGCTTGTTGCACACACCGCTAGCTGAGAAGCTCCAACACAGCAGGCGGGCTGGAATCCCCTGCCCCACCGGCTGGCGGTGAACCTGCATCGCAGCCGCCCGCTGCACGGCATGGCCACAATGGTACCTATCACCAGGCGCCGGACGTGTGGGAGTCATATACAAGAGCCACAATCGCTGGCAGGGCTCATCCCATCTCATCTCAGGATGTAGGGCCATCCCTCATCCTGAATTCCTCGTTGTAAGCCAACCACGATGGGCCAGGAAAATCCACCACCACCCTGTAAATATTGTCGAGGTATTGCACCATCGGAATGGCCAAATCGAGCTGGGCCCTCAGGTACACCGCCATATATATCAGGTATGCCGGCAACCAACTGGCCCAGGTACGCGATGGCTTACGACGACGGGACAACTCTTTGTCTCTGTCATCCTGTCCCTCCCTCTCCTCCCTGGTGGGCTCATGATTGAAGAGGGAGAAAATATCAACGTACTCCCCTCGCCAAATCTTATCCCTCGTGGCCTGTGATAGATGATCACCCAGGGGCAAGGAATAACCAGCCGTCGGCAGAGCGGCCATTGGCACATTTTGGAGGAAGGGTATGCGCAGCGGGCCCTGAACAGCCCCTGCAACGCTTGGCATACCACCAGGGGCGGATACCCCTGCCCTAACTCAGGGCCCATTTGGCAACCAGGAGTTAACAGGGCAGTGAGGAAGCAACTGCCCACCCATAGTAACCTGCCGTGGCCATGGCCACTGCACCCCCCAGTGTGACTGGACAGTGTCGGTGGTGCACTAAATTGAACCAGATACTCACTAGTCGCACCCACGTGAGCCGCCCCCACTGGGGGTTCCGGCCCACGGCGGGCGTCGGAGCCCGCGACAGGCATCGAG
This sequence comes from Bradypodion ventrale, assembly GCA_035047345.1. Lineage (NCBI taxonomy): Eukaryota > Metazoa > Chordata > Lepidosauria > Squamata > Chamaeleonidae > Bradypodion > Bradypodion ventrale. The sequence continues at coordinate 27,048,061 of JAWDJE010000003.1, forward strand.
CTCTGGGGCCACACCTGACTGCTCCTCACCGGCAAGTCCGGGCGTGCGGGTAGCTGCGAGGTGCCAGCTTGGGCTGGCCTGATGGCCTCGAGCAGCTCAACCCTGTTGACGGCCTGCTGGAGAGTGACGGCCGACGTGTCTGCCGGGATCGACGAAGGGGCCGGAATGGAAGCGGCGGCTAAACCCCCATCGGAAGGCGGTTGGCGATGCCCAGTGATGCCTCTAGCACCGCAATGTGTGCAATAAGCGCATCCACAGTCTCTGAGCCCCCGGTATAAGGTGGGCCGGATGGGCCGGACAGCCCACTGGTCAATTGCTGGATTGAAAACCCGAATGGGGATCCAGGGCCCGAGTAGGGCCATGCCCAAAACTCTGGCCCGTGGGGGCCCGGAGGAATGGTGGGGCGGAAACCCACGCCAGATCCACATGAGCCACCCTGTCCCGAGCCGAGGAAAGGCCCTCCATGGGCAGGGATCCCCGAGGGGCCAGCCTGTGCCAGCCCAGCCTGGAAGCTTGAGCCAGGCTGACAGGCAGGAGCCTGATCAGCCCACTGGCAGTGGTGGGCAAATCCATCCCGCTGCCCTGCTGCGGGGCTGCAGCCCGAGTCCTCTGACCTGATGGCTGCCCCCCGTTCAATGAAGGGGTAGGGAAAGCCCTTCCCCTCAGCCGCGGCTTGACCTCTGGAGCCCTGCACTTGGGAGCCATGTCTCCCGAAGAAACTGCCTCCTGAAGGATCCCTGGCCAGGGATCGGATCCTGAGCCCTGAGTACTGCAGTAGTGAAGAGATAAGAAACTCCACTCTAAGCCAAGGTACGAAGGGCAAAACTCTGAGCAAAAAATGCGACGGAGAAAACTTCTCCGCTCCGTCGCTTTCTAAAATGGCAGCTCGGCTGCCTCGTGGCCACCCCTTTTATAAAGTAGTGGCCATGCCCCCTAACTCACCCGGATGTCTGAGTCCGGATGGGGGGGGCCTGCAAAGAGCGCGGCGGTCATTTTGGTGCCACGCTTTCAGTGTATATAAAGAGCTGTTGCACCATTGCTGTTCATGTCCGGTTTGCTTACAATAAAGTTGGGTTTGGCCCTTTTATGCTGGCTGCTTCTCTTCAATTCCCGAACATCAAAGGAGTGCAAGACCATTTTGAAGTAGTATTTGAAATATTAGTATGACAACAATGCAGGCATGAGTATGCAACAGAACCTCCAACACACCTAACAGTCGCATGCATTCCTGATAAGTTTGAGACACATGATACTGTGTACAAGAGAAGATCTGGACACTTTGGTCAATGTTGCTCAAGCAGCAGTTCAGTGTAATCAGAAGTGTCTGGACACTGATGGAAACACTCTGAGCACTTCTTGTAACTGCAGAAGTCAAACAAGACTTGTATTCATCTTTTGTTATTGGTATATATTATTACAATTTTAATACATGTGGATTCCGCGAATGTAATTGGCACACTGTCCCTGACAGAACCACGGTTATGGGAGAACACTCCTTCGAGCCTCTGGTTCCGAGGGGACAGAAATTGGGGAGCGGAATAATAGATATACCGTATTTTCCGGCGTATAAGACGACTGGGTGTATAAGACGACCCCCAACTTTTCCAGTTAAAATATAGAGTTTGGAATATATTTGCCGTATAAGACTACCTCTCTTCCAAGGCACACCAAATAAAAATTAACCCACACTCAACCCGAAGACGCGCAGCCCTCCAAGTTGAATGGGCAGGTTCTGGTGGAGAGCCAATCCACGCTCACGTTCTCCTCCTTGAGGTACAGGAAGATGTGTGCAGCTTGCTTCCCCTTGCTTCATACTCCCCGCACAGAGCAGGGACTCGGCCGCGGCACCCCCCACCATATGCGCCGGACATATGAAGCAAGGGGAAACAAGCTGCAGTTAAGTACCTGTCCTATAAGATGACCCCCGACTTTGGCATAGATTTTTCAGGGTTAAAAAGTAGTCTTATACGCTAGAAAATACAGTAGTTTAATTCACCGATCGCTGACCTAACAGGCAGCTTGGACAATAGAGGGCAAAAGATCGCCAGATGTTTAACTCGATAGGCATGTAATGGGTAATCTCGCATCCGCAGAAGCTCTAAGCCTTAGAGTCAACCACAGCTCATGTTTGCCCCCGATAAACAGTAGACAATGCATGTCCCCGGTAGTAAATTAGATAGATAAGGAACTTCCCCCGGTGAAGTCATCCCTAATGGGTAACTTGTGTAATCACAATGTGCAGACTCAGGACTTTCCTGTAACGGTTGCGTGCAACGTATGCACGCTGCCAAGCTAGGCAGGGTATAAAGTCTATTTCCTTCTGATCAATAAAGGCTGGTCTTCAATCCACTTATTGCATTAGAATAGATACATGAGAAAAGATACATTCTGCTCCTATAAACAGTAACAATAATACAACAAGCCCATTGGCTAACACATATCTGTCAAACCGTGGCTCTGGAAAAACGGGACCTGCGCACATCGCTTGTGCGCAGGTCACTTTCCACGCCCATAGGGGCTGCGCAAGCGGTGTAGTGCTTCCACGCATGCACGGAAAGCGTTTTCCCCCGCTGCCAAATTACGGGATTTTGGCAGCGCGGGGCAGGTTATGACGTCAATGGACATCAAATTACGGGTTTTTTCCCGCCAAATCGGGAAGGTTGACAGGTATGGGCTAACAGAGTGTGCATATTTTCGATCCACTTATTTGCATAGATACATGAGAAAAGATACATTCTGCTCCTGTCAGAAAACACAGTTAACATACATAACAGTAAGAAATATGAAACAAGTCTTTCACTTTACTGAGTATCTATGTGAAATTGTCAGTGGAGTGGTTGTAAGAATATATACCACACAGTGGCCTCAGTCCAACTTCTTCAAGTCCCAGTGGTTGAAGTATCCAGAAGGAGACCATAGGCTTTATTAGGAAAGGAATATGAATGCCACTTATCCTCTCTTTGATGCCAGTAACTCAGTGTTTCCTTTGTGCTGGGCATCTTTACTTAAAAGCATTTTTCTACCCCTACAAATGCCAGATGCTCTGTAAGTGATGAAACCAATAATATCCCATAGTGTTTGTTCTACTTTGTGGAATGGGACAAATACTCCTACTGTATTTCTGAGCAGGTGTTGTACATCCGCCTGAATACAGTACATGTCTCCAGTTTGCAAGTCCCTCCAGACCTTTGAGTAGTTGGATTGACATTTTTCTGTGCTTCCCTGTCTTCTACAAAATCTCTTAAATCATTTTAATTATAACTGTGTACACATATTGCAAATATGACTCCACTGTATACAATAGTGACTATACAGACTGGAACTGATTGGTGTTAAAATCTAATCACCTCTTGAAGGCCACTGCTTGATCTAACTCAGCAGCTGACTGCATATTGTAATGGTGGTCATTTAGCCATTTTATGTACCAAGCAAATCCACTTGCTAATCAACACCAAGCTCCTCTCATTCATCATTGGCTATTTCAACCAAAAAACACCCATGGTCTTTTATGAAATCAGAAAAACTCGAAATATTCCACGGTCCATTTAGATTCATCACCCTTTTCACACCTGTTACCGTGGTGGGTTGTCTGAAAAAAGTTTAGCTTGTCAGCCTCTATTTGTTAGCTTGCAAAGCAAGGAGTGGGATTCAGAAATATATTTATCTCAAATTCCTTTCCATCCTTTGGCAAGGTTTCAGCTTGGAACATTGAAACACAGCATTGCTCTCTTAATTATCTAGGGAATAAGCCAACTCCTCTTTTGAGCACTCTGTAATCTGGCTAGAGTTTTTTCAGGCTTAATTCAATGCACTGAAAAGATTGGAACAATAAAGATTAAACCCAAAAGCTATCTCTACTCTACTACTGGTATTTCCAGCAATGGACAGAGCAATTTAACACTGAGAATCCAAAAAAGAAAAGCCAAAACTGTTGCCACACCTCCATCTTCGCTCTTGATCCACTCAATAAACTGTAGAGTAAATTTAGATTGGAGAATAAACTAAGCAAAAATGTCTTGCTCTACCAAAGCAAATGTTCTAATCATGAGTAGTGTGGATAGACTTGCATCTTACAAAAACGCTTAAAATGTCATCTCCAACCACACAACTATTAAACTAATACAAACAGGTAAGCAAAACTTATTAGTGATATGACCTGACTTTAGTTTTTACCTGCATATGTTTAAAGAAATAAAAAGAGTTTGGGAGAGGGGAGAACTTTCTTTGCTCCCCCCTCCACACACACACACACACACACACACACACACACACTCTAATGCAGATACCTTTCTTTCCATTTCATTCAGTAACCGTAGAGTGAGTAATTTCAAGGAGGTAGATTGAGAATAAAACATGACCCCTTAAACATCTAATCACAGAGTTTCTAGCATTGTAAAGCACTGTGTAGACCAGGAGTTTGCAACCTACAACCCCCACACTGGATCCAAACCATGGCGACAAATAATCCAGCCCCTGACCTAGTTCCAGACCCCTCTGTCACCACCACCCACACCAGACTCGACTGTGGACTCATTTATGGCTGCGTAAACATGGTTATGCGGCCATAAATGAGTCTGTGTCATTGTAAACATGTTTATGACAGCCATGGATGCGTTTTACAGCACCAGTCTGGCCGGTTGGAAAATGTTGAGAACTCCTGGTGTAGACCAACCCTCTGCTGTTCTGCACACACTGTTATCATATGATGGAAAACGTGGAGAACATACTCAAGCAATTTTAGTCTATCTGGCTGCAAAAACTAATGGCTTGTAAATTGAAGATGCTACTGATTCTGTTCCATATTTCAAACATGAGCCTATGAACACTTTTTGGTTTATTATTTTCAATGTAATAAATCAGTTTAACTCTGCAATACTTTGATGCTAATATAGTTCCATTTTGTTTCTATATTTGTCATGTGTAATTGCTGTATTTATGTCACTTCAGCCTCTCTCCAGCAGGCACCCTGACCCACTGATATCATTATACAAAGGAAACACTCATAACACCTTTACACAGGCTTGCTTCCTCTGTCTGACCTCAAGTGCTGCATCTGTGGGTTATAGTCTACTGTTTTGTCTGAGGTCAAACAGAGGAAGCAAGCCTGTGTAAAGTGATACAAGTGTTTCCTTTGCAGGCGCACCCCCCCAAAGAAAGACTCAGACACCGGTATATGGATAAAGGCATCGGGCCACTTTTATTGAATAATGCCCTAGTCCGAATTATAACTTTCAATTGGTGTAATCATCCAATTGTAATTCTTTAAGGCAAGCAGGCCGCAGTAACACTGGTAAGGTTCCTCCCAAAATGCCAATGGCAATTGGCTACATGTAACTATTTGTATCAATTTGTTTGTTGACACAAACAAATTGTTGACCGGAGTCAATAAACTATCTACTGACCCCACCCTATGATGTGTATCCGTTAAATATCAAGGTGATGCAGGCTGTGAAGCTCCTGACATCACCCCTTGCCTGGTTCGCCCTTGACCGACCAAACCTATCGACCAAACCTATTTCCCCTGTACCTGTCTACGTGTTGGCCAGTCAATTGCGAACCTGCCGGATACCTATGGGTCATAAATCTTTACCTTACCAGTGCTACCCGCCACACGGGGAGGCGTCCATGATGACTCACGCCCCCCCCCCAGACCATCACCTTGGTCACCAGGCCTGCTTGCATATCCTCAAGAAAGAGGTTCATACCTCTGGCCGACAAGTGGACCCCATCTCCTGCATAGAGATCGTAATCCTGCAAGCCTATCCTAGGATGCCAAATGGCTGTCCCCAAGCCCTTGTCTGCAAGGAACTGGGCAACAGCCCTGTTCACCGACTGGCGAGCGCGGTCAAGGGCACGAAGGTCAATGCCTCCCCTGTAAGTTTGTCACGGCACAATGTCTGACCATAGCAGCCGTGTGGACGGCCATACATAATGTAGATAGGCTAGGTCACTGCAAATCGTGAATTTTAAAGAGAGGCAAGTGACCTGTGCGAGATCATTGCCACCGAGGTGCAGGACAAGGACATCAGGCGGTCCAGCATCCCTGATGGAAAACAGGAATGGCAACAGTTCCTGCCATCTCATGCCGCGCTTACCGTACCATTGCATACGTGCGACTGCACGTAGCCCGAGATGGGGTCCCCACTCTGTTGCCGCAGCATACTGCGCTGCCCAGTGCACGTAACTGTGGCCCACCAGCCATACTGCCACCGGTGTGCATGGACACACAGGGTCTACAAAAGAAGAAAAAGGAACAATGACATAACTGGTACTCATGCATGGAGGGGGCGTACATATAATGCAAAGCGCTTGGATCCCCATCTGCCCATCCGGCGTATATCAGCCTCAGAGTACCCAAACGCAGCCGCAGTGGACACAGCGCCTATCCTAAATGAATGGGTGCCGTAACGAGCCCCAGGGAGGCCAACACTGTGAAGTGCCGTACCGGTCACCTTCCAAAACTGGAATTTAGTAAGGGGAGACCCATCCTGGTGGCAGAAAAATGGGCCAGGGTGCGTACCACGCACTGCCAAAAACTCATGTAGGGCACCAACCGGACAGATGTCTTCAATGGAACATCGTAGAAGTCTGACTTCACTGCCTACACCGTGCTGATCAACCTTTGAGGACCGTATCCTCAACTGAGCCCACTTGTGTGTTACATAGACATCGTCGAGTTCCAGTGCCCTACGAGACGCATCCGCCTTAGACAATGGTACCAACTCACTGATGCGGAGTGCTCCAAAGAAGGCTATGGTGGTAGCTGCATGAGAAAGAGCCACCTCGTACCTATCATAACATTAGTTATGCCAGCCTCGTGCAAGGTGGGTAAGAACATCTGGTGAAATGGGGTGACGTGTGTCCGGGTGGCGGCCACGTTCACGTGTCCACCCTTCCAAAACATGACGTATGTGGAAGTCATTCACGCAGTCAGCGAAGCCCCGTGCCTTGGCCATAAATGCCAGTGCCGAAAGCCTAGAGGCTATAGTACGGGAAGCCAACCCCTGACCGTGAAGATAAACCATGTATTGTAAAATCTGGTCTACTGGTATTGGCCACACTTCAGGTAACTGTAGTTGCTCACAAAAGGCTCTAAATTGTATGAAAGCATGTTGGTACGCCTTACGCGTGTGAGGTGCCAAGGACATGCCAATCGTCTGGTTCACCTCTCCTCGCCAAATGTCCAAATCTCAGCCGGGAGTGGAGAGGGAAATTCCTCTGCTTCTGGAGCCAAGGCATGGAACCGGGAGATCTGCAGGCGGGATAAAGCATCGGCAATATCATTATTAATGCCTGGCACATGTCTGGCCCTGAACAGCACATTGAGGTGTAGGGTTCTCAAAACAAATTGACGAACCAGTGCCATGATCCTAGGGGATTTGGACTTCTGGGCTTTATCAATGTGCCCCACTGCCGCATTGTCACACCAAAAATGGACTACTGAATTGGCCCACTTATCGCCCCATAGCATTAGTGCCCCCAAAATGGGGAAAAATCCAGGAAAGTAAGATCGCGTATTTGATCCGTGCCCTGCCATGCGTGAGGCCATTGGCCATATGCCCACTGCCCCTCAAAATAAATCCCATAACCCAGAGAGCCGGAGGCATCCGACTGTACTTGAAATTTAGGGCAGACCATAAGGTCTGATCTCCAAAAGGAGACCCCATTGAAATCCTGGAGCCAAACCGAAAGGTCTGCCCGTATACCCCTGGTCAGCCAGACCCTGTGGTGGCATTTTAATAGGCCAGCCATGGCGTCACACAGACGCCTGGCTAAAGGTCTGCCCGGGGTCACCAACCTGCAGGCAAAATTGAGGTGGTCGTGAAGGACCTGTAGCTCACGAAGAGACACTTTACGCTTGGCAATCAGTGCCAGAATCGCCGCGGAGATCTGAGTCACCTTATCCATGGGTAACCTGGATGGCTGTGCGACAGTGTCAATTTCAATACCTAAAAAGGTGAGCGTGGTGGCTGGGCCCTCAGTCTTTTCAGACGGTAAGGGGACACCTAGTTCCCGCATAAGCGCCTGAAATGTATTAAGGAGATGTGTACACGTGTCCGAGCCCTGTTCACCCCCGAACAAAAAGTCATCGAGGTAGTGGGCTATAGACCGTGACCCTGACCTGTGAACAAAGGCCCATTAAAGGAAAGTGCTAAAGCATTTGAATGCCGAACATGAAATAGAACAGCCAAAAGTCATGGCCTTATCTACGTAGAACCTTCCTCGGAAAGTCAGTGGGGTGCACTGGCAGTAATCGGAATGCCGGTTTGATATCGCACTTAGCCAGGAGCACCCCGGGACCACAGGAGCATACCATCTGTAGGGCCTGATCAAATGATGTATACCTGACCAAGTAAAGGTCATCAGGAATCGCATCATTGACCGAGGAACCCGCAGGGTAAGATAGATGGTGAAGTAAACGAAATTCACCTGGGGACTTTTTCGGGACTAGCCCCAGAGGAGAGACCTTCAAGTTAGGGAGTGGTGGTTTAGTAAAGGGCCCAGCAACTCTCATAGCATTCACTTCCTTAGCTATGCTTTGTGCAGCGACCTCCTCATTACCCTTCAGAGAAAGTAAGTTCGGGGCATCCTGCGGTCCCCGAACACCCCTAAATGGTATACGAAAACCAAACTGGAAACCTTCTAACAGGTACCTTGCATCATCCCGTCTAGGATAAGCGGAAAGCCATCGACCCAGCATAGGGATATTAATTGGGGAGGGGGCCTTTTGTGTGGCCAGCACCGTCAGAGGGAGCTCTGACCGCCCCCTGCCCACCCCTACCTCTGCCTCGTGACCCACCAGCCCGCGGGCATGCGGAGGCGGCGTGAGGGCCAGAGCAAGAGGGACACTCGTGTCGGAAACGACACTGACGTTTGTTGCACACACCACTAGCTGAGAAACTCCAACAAAGCAGGTGGGCTGGAACCCCCTGCCCTGCCGGCTGGCAGGGAACCTGCGTCGCAGCAGCCTGCTACACGGCATGGCCGCAATGGTACCTATCACCAGGCGCCGGCCGCGTGGGAGTCATATACAAGAGCCACAATTGCTGGCAGGGCTCATCCCACCTCATCTCAGGATGTAGGGCCACTCTCATCCTGAATTCTTCGTCGTAAGCCAACCACGATGGGCCAGGAAAATCAACCATCACCCTATAAATATTGTCGAGGTATTGCACCATCGCAATGGCCAAATCAGGCCAGGCCCTCAGGTATACCGCCATATATATGAGGTATGCCGGCAACCAGTTGGCCCAGGTGCGCGGTGGCTTACAATGACGGGACAACTCCTTGTCCCTGTCATCCTGTCCCTCCTTCTCTTCCTTGGTGGGCTCATGATTCAAGAGGGAGAAAATATCAACGTACTCCCCTCGCCAAATCTTTCCCCTCATGGCCTGTGATAGATGATCACCCAGGGGCAAGGAATAACCAGCCATCGGCAGAGCCGTCATCGGCACGTTCTGTATTGAGGGTATGCACAGCGGGCCCTGAATAGCCCCTGCAACACCTGGCATACCCACAAGGGCGGACACCCCTGCCCTAACCAAGGGGCTATTTGGCAACCATGAGTTAACAGGTCAGTGCGGATACAACTGCCCACCCACAGTAACCTGCCTCGGCCATTGGCCACTGCACCCCCCCAGTGTGACTGGACAGTGTCGCTGGTGCACTCAATTGAACCAGATACTCACTAGTCACACCCCCGTGAGCCGCCCCCACTGGGGGTTCCGGCCCACGGCGGGCGTCAGAGCTCGCGACAGGCCTCGAGCTCTGGGGCCACACCTGACCGGTCCCCACCGGCAAATCCGGTCATGTGGGGAGCTGCAAAGCGCCAGCTTGGGCTGGCCTGATGGCCTCGAGCAGCTCGACCCTGTTGACGGCCCACTGGAGAGGCACGGCCGACGTGTTGGCCGGGATCGACGAAAGGGCCGTAATTGAAGCGGTGGCTAAGCCCCCATCGGAAGGTGGTGGGGCAATGCCCATTGATGCCTCTAGCACTGAAATGCGTGCAAGAAGCGCATCAATGGTGTCCGAGCCCCCTGTATAAGGTGGGCCGGACGGCCCGGATGGCCCACTGGGCAGTTGCTGAAGGGGAAACCCGAATGGGGATCCCGGGCCCGAATAGGGCCATGCCCAAAATTCCGGCCCATGGGGGGCCGGAGGAATGGTGGGGTGGAAACCCACACCAGGCCCACATGGGCCACCCTGTCCCAGGCCATGAAAAGGCCCTCCAGGGGCAGGGATCCCCGAGGGGCCAGCCTGTGCCAGCCCCGCCTGGAAGCTTGTGCCAGGCTGACAGGTGGAAACCTGGTCAGCGACATTGGTGGCAGTGGGCAAAGCCATCCCACTGCCCTGCTGCGGGGGTGCTGCCTGAACCCTCCGACCCAATGGCTGCCCCCCGGAGGAAGAGGGGGTAGGCAAAGCCCTCCCCCACTGGCACGGCTTGGCAGCCGGAGCCTTGCGCTTGGGAGCCATGTCACCCAAGCCAAAGATAAGCTGCCCCCAAATCGATCCCTGGCCAGGGATCTGAATCACGATCCTGTGCCCTGAGTACCGCAGTAGCAAAGAGCAAAGGAACTCTGATTGGAAAGCTAAAGGTAAGTGAAGCGCAGAGAAAAACGCGGCGGAGCAAACTTCTCCGCTCCGTTGCATTCTAAAATGGCAGCTTGGCTGCCTTGTGGCCACCCCTTTTATAGAGGAGTGGCCACGCCCCCTAACTACCTGGATGTCTGAGTCCGGGTGGGGGGCCCCCGCAAAGAGCGCGGTGGCCATTTTGGCGCCGCGCTTTCATTGTATTGCAGAGTTAAACTGATTTATTACATTGAAATAATAAAAAAAATCAATGAAGAATACCTAAAAGAAATAATTTCCCAAGCATTTCTGGTTGGGGAATAAACAACTAAGATTTCTGTATGAAATTAGAATAAAAGATACTTAATATGGCAAAAGTTGTCATGGACTGGAAACTGCTTCAGGACAGATAGAAAATGTATGGTGGAAAGAGACAATTGTGAACACAGATCAGAGGTAAATGAAATGCAGATAGTACATACAGTAATAATCCTTTCTTTACCAAATAAAATCATCATACTCAACAACAATGTGCCTTAAACTTGTCACGTTAATCAGAAATTACTTGAATTAATAGGTGGGTCTTATATACTTTCCTAATATTTTGTAATGCTTGTCTGATAGTGTCTAACAGAAAGCTACACTTCACACAATGCAGGCTTACAAACAAATGTTTTATTTTATTTTTTAAAAAATATTTTTATTGATGTTCAAACAAATTCACAAAACTTAAACATTTATAACATTACAGTACAGTACAATACAATAAAAAGAACAAATGAACAAATATACATTGAATACATTCACCCTCACCCACCCTTCACCTCCCAATCACCCTCACTCAGCACTTCACCATCTTCTGTCTTCTTCACTCCCCTTGTCCTTCCGTTGAAGGACCGCCTCCGAAGTGCCGAAGAAGGGGAGGGAGACCGGAACTAGAGCGGGTTCTTGCTATTATTTGAGACATTAAATGAATTTTATTGTTCATAACAAAGCAGCTGTTTCTCTTTCCCTCCTGCTAATGGTTGTCATACCATTTCTCATTTTATTACCTTTCCTTCAAATTATTTCTATTCAGATTTTGATCCCAAAATTATCCCACCTTTTTTCCTTCTTTTTTTCTATAGTCACTATAATGATCAAAATTATTCAATTTTCTTTCTATAACTAGTTGCAGATTCTTACTCTTGTATTTCTATTTATCTATATACTGCACATCCACCTTATAAATTATAATCTATCTATCTATTCATCTATCTTGTTAATCTTAACACACCTTGACAGAGGATTGTTTACATATTTCAATCAATCAATCTCTTTCTAGAACCAAACTTCCTCCATCTTAGGGCAAAGCAAATATAGAAACCAGAGTCACAGCAAATAAAGATTATTATTATTATTATTATTATTATTATTATTATTATTATTATTATTATTATTATTATTATTATTATTATTATTATTATTATTATTATTTAAAAAGGAAACAATTTCCAAAACATCATACTCTACATGTTACTTTATGTTCTGGGCTAACCTCCCGTAATTAAAAGCTCTTCTTTAAGTTTCCTTCATTCTTCTAATCCTTCTTTAACAATATTACATGATTGTAATATAACCAAAATCTCAATGTGTTTACTTATCAAAACAACTTTCCTTACACAGAAAATTCTTATCTGTTATATTTGCTACCAATTATAACTCATATCCTTATCCCTTGACAATTTTAATTTTCTTCCTCCGCAATCTTTCTTCCTTTGTTATATCCTAATAGATAAGAGTAAGACGGATTCTTGCTGATATTTAAGACATTAAATAACTTTTGTTGTTCATAACATGCAGCTGTTTTTCTCTCTCCTTTCCTCCTACTAATGGTTATTGTACCATTACACATGTCATTGCCTTTCCTTCAAAACTTTTCTATGCAACTTTTTGATCCTAAAGTTATCTCCCCCTTTCTTTCCCTCCCCCTATAATTACTGTACTAATTAGGCTTATTCAATACTCTTTCTGCACCAATTGCAAATTCTTACTCTTATATATTAATTTATCTATATACTGCACATCTGATATTCTCTGCAGGCTTCCCCAACATATATTTCCTCATAATCTTAACCCCCATTAACAAAAGGTTATTTACATGTTTTAATCTCTTCCTTAAACCAAACCTCCTCCATCTTACATCAGAACAAATATAGAAACCAAAATCACAGCAAATGGAAACTCATTGAAAAATAACAATTTCCAAAACATCATACTCCACATTACTACTACTTGCCCTTCCTTGACAGGGGGTTATTTACAATTTCAAACATATTAAACCTTATATTTCAAACTTTACACTGTAATTTTCCATCCAACTTACCCCCTTTTAACCTTTCTTAACAAAAGTTATTAAACTTTTTGTGACAATTTCATAAATATTCCCTTTTACCCTTATCTTTCTCCCTGTATTTTTCACTTCTTTTATATTTTGGGTTAACTTCTCAAAATTAAAAGCTCTTCTTTAAGTTTCCTCCATTCTTCTGATCCTCCCTTAATAATATTACAAGATTCTAGTATATCCAAATACACAGTTTGCTTGTTTATCACAACAACTTTACCTGCCCAAAAGAATCTTAAATGATGTAATTTTTACCAATCATAACTCACACCCTTATCCCTTAACAATGTAGTAATTGGTTTAATTTTCTTCTTCCACAATCTTTCTTCTTTATCCCTCCCCATACAATTACTGTACTAATTAGGCTTATTCAATTCTCTTTCTGTACCAATTGCAAATTCTTACTCTTATATATTAATTTATCTATATACTGCACATCCAATATTCTCTGCAGGCTTCCCCAACATATATTTCCTCATAATCTTAACCCCCTTTAACAAAAGGTTATTTACATGTTTTAATCTCTTGCTTAAACCAAACCTCCTCCATCTTACATCAGAACAAATATAAAAACCAAAATCATAGCAAATGGAAACTCATTAAAAAATAACAATTTCCAAAGCATCATACTCCACATTACTACTACTTACCCTTCCTTAACATTCCTTGACAGAGGATTATTTACAATTTCAAACATATTAAACCTTATATTTCAAACTTTACACTTTAATTTTAATTTTCCATCCAACTTACCCCCTTTTAACCTTTCTTAACAAAAGTTATTAACCTTTTCGTGACAATTTTATAAATATTCCCTTTTACCCTTATCTTTCTCCCTGTATCTTTCACTTCTTTTATGTTTTGGATTAACTTCTCAAAATTAAAAGCTCTTCTTTAAGTTTCCTCCAATCTTCTGATCCTCCCTTAATAATATTACTAGATTCTAGTATATCCAAATACTCAGTTTGCTTGTTTATCACAACAACTTTACCTGCCCAAAAGAATCTTAAATGATGTAAATTTTGCCAATTATAACTCACACCCTTATCCCTTAACAATGTAGTGATTGGTTTAATTTTCTTCCTCCACAATCTTTCTTCTTTAGTTATGTCCTGATAAATGTCCAGTCTTTCCCCATCCAATTTTGGTACTCGTGTACCATTTCTTCTTAAAAATGCCATTCATTCTAATTTTCTGTCCAGACCTGCAAATTTTACCAAAACAAACCTTTTAAAAGTCCCATTTCTTCTCTTCCCCAATCTATAAACTGCTAGAATATCCTCCTGTGTAAATTCTCTCCCCATCTTCAATTCATTCAACCATTTAATAATTCTTTCTCTCAGTCGGTCTGGACTTCCCTCTGGAATATTTTTAATCACCATGCTCTTTTGTCTCGCCGTCTCCTCCAGCATGTACAGTCTTTTTTCTTGATTATCTATTCTTTTATCTTTTTCTTGCAAATCTTTTACCTTAGTTGTCTCAAAATTTTTAGTTACTACTTTCATAGAGTTGGCCAATAGATCTCTTAGTTCTTGTTGTCCATTCATGGCATCTTTCATTTCTTGCTTCCTTGTCACATCTATTCTGTCCAACCTTTTCTCAAGTTTACTCCAAATATCCATTTCTTTCTCCACTGCTTGCATGTCTTTTATCTCCTGTTCCACAGATTTTAATTTTGCCTCTATTGTCATAAAGTTATTATTTAATATTTTCATAAAGTAACCAGCAAGTCCCTTAGTTCTTGTTGTCCATTCATAATTTCTTTTAATTTTGCTTCTATTGTGTCCTCCATGTACTGTCTTTTTTCTTGATTAGCCATTCTTATATCCTTTTCCTTTCCTTTTTTTTGCATCTCTTTTTTCTCCATTTCCACATGTCCATTATCTGCAGAATTCATTACTGCTTTCATCACCCTTTCCACCTGGTCCCTGAGATCTTTTAGTGCTTCCCCATAAGATTCCATTTCAATAATTTTAGGATCTCTAGAATCTCTAGAGTAAGTCTAGAGTCTGAAATCTTTGAGGTGATGATAACTCATTTAGGGCTGACTGTTTCCCACTTCTTTTTTCTCTCCTCTCGCTACTTTAAGGTCACAGCTACTTCAACAGCTGTTTCTCATCTTCAGGGGCCTGTTCTTCTTCACTCTCTCTCTCCTTTTTTATTTTGTTTCGTCTTTCAAAGATCCTTTCTCTCTCAAAAAAAAGAGGGACAGACAGACACCCCCTCCTTCAGTCCATCAGCTCTCTTGCCTCAGAGTTCCCCCTTTATCTCTCTTTTTAGTTCAAAACTTTGCTCCAATACTTTAAGGGCATTCAAGGTTTCTCGAAGCTTTCTCCCCTCACTTTTCAAGGCTTATTTCAAGCTTGCTTTCTCCACCTTGCCTTTGAAACCCAATCTTGCACTCTCTTCCACAGTTCTGTTTTTCCTTCTCAGTGTCATCTATCACACCTTCCTTAATTAGGTGGTCTTTACAGCCCAAAATAAACATTAAGAGCAAACGGAGGACTTACAGAGGCTTGCAAATCTAAGTCATCCCATTCAATCGGCATCTCTTTGCCTTTTCCAGCCTTTTCAAGCTCTGTCACACTGGCCCAGACTCTCTTGACCCCTGAATTCTTCACCTTCTTCACCCCCACAGCACTCCTCTGTCTTTTTTCTCAAATTTATCTTTGACAGCCTTTGTTTTTCCACCTTTTTAATACATTTATCTCACAGCCTGCTTCACTCGTGTCTTACTCCCCCGCCATCTTGTTCCGGTCTCCACAAACAAATGTTTTAGAAGGGTGTTGTTATGTATGTTAACTGTGTTTTCTGACAGGAGCAGAATGTACCTTTTCTTAAGTATCTATTCTTATGCAAATAAGTGGATCGAAAAATGTGCACACTGTTAGCCACTGGGATTGTTGTATTATTGTTACTGTTACTGTTTATAGTGTATATAAGTCCGAGTTTTGCCCCATCCAAACTGTGTTGAAACCCCACTAATAAAGAGCTGAATTTCACTACTTCACTCGTCTGCTTCTTCATTCCTTGAACACGAAACTAGAGACGAAGGTGGGATGGCGTCCCCACACGGCAGCAACATCGGCCCATTTGATCCAGCGTGTCCAGAAAAATGGGCAACATACGAACGCTGATTCCACCATGCAATGGCCTCGCACAAGATCACCAACGGAAACCAGAAGCGCTCCTGTTTCCTCACTCAGTGTGGTTCTGAGACGCTTGAGCTGGCAACCCACCTCGTTCTCCCAAGGGACGTGGATGTGGTGCCGCTTGCAGAAATCATGTTCGCACTGAGGAAACACCTGCAGCCAGAGGTCTCGATCTTCCTGGGCAGGATGGCATTCCACAGAAGGGAACAGCAACCTGGGGAGACTATTGCAGACTACGCTGCAGCTCTGCGCATTGCTGCCGCCCTGTGCAAGTGGGACAACATCGAAGGACACCGTCGAACTAGCGGCCAGGCTCGATCAAGTCCTCTCACATTTCGAGAGGGCCGGTCTACGTCTCAGAAGAGACAAATGTGTGTTTTTGGCACAGGAAGTGGAGTTCCTGGGGTACCAAACTACACCCCAAGGTATCATGCCCTCTGACTCCAAGGTGGGGACCGTATGAAATGCACCCAGGCCAAAATGTAAAGCCGAATTTCAATCATTTTGAGGATTGTTAAACTTCTATCACGCTTTTCTCCATTGCAAAGTCTCAGTTGCCGAACCATTACATCGGCTTCTTAAGAAAGATACTGTTTGGCACTGTGGCCATTGCCAGGAGGAAGCGTTCCTAGAACTTAAAAGTCTGCTATCTTCGGATGCTGTATTAACTCATTTTGATCCTAACAAGGATGTTGTACTTGTGTGTGATGCATCCCCTATGGGGGTGGGAGCTGTGTTATGCCATGTACTAAATGACGGGAGGGAAGGCCCCGTAGCATTTTATTCCCGTTCACTCTCAAAGCCTGAGAAATATTATGCTCAGACAGACAGGGAGGCGTTGGCAATTGTGGCAGGCACTAAGAAATTCCATGATTACTTTTACGGAAGACCTTTTACCATCGTAACTGACCACAAGCCCCTCCTTGGAATCTTTGTGAATGGGAAGCCTACACCTCAAATTCTGTCCCCAAGGATGTTGTGTTGGGCAATTTTCCTAAATGCATATGATTTTACTTTGGTGCACAGGCACAGCAAGAACATCAGACATGCTGATGTCCTGTCACGTTCTCCACTGCCAGGGGTCAGGGAAGCCGATTGCGAGATCGAAAGCGACCACCAGGTCCTTATGATTGAGGCTTTCTTCTCGCCCCCAGTCGTCCCATCAGATATAGCCAAGGCTACGGCCAAGGATGTAACATTGACTAAAGTAATGTCTTGGGTAAAAAAAAAAGGCTGGCCTGTCTCTCCTCTAGCCGAGGAATTCACAACATTCCACCACAAGTGTTTGGAACTGTCAGTGGAATGAGGTAGCCTTCTATGTGGCCAGTGGGTGGTCATTCCTGTCACTCTCAGGAAAAAAGTTTTACATCTAATTCACACAAGTCACCCGGGAATTGTCCGTTCCAAAGCCCTTGCCTGTAGCTACTTTTGGTGGCCTCAACTGGACCAAGACATAGAACAAATGGTCGGCACTTGTGCCAATTGTCAATCTTCTTGCCCAGAGCAATCCCACCTTCCCTCTCGGGAATGGGATTCTGCTCAGGGCCCTTGGACCAGGTTGCACATAGATTTTGCAGGTCCATTTAGGGGTGCCCTATTTTTGTTTGTTGTGGATTAATTCTCTAAGTGGCTGGAAGTGATTAGGGTGCCTAATATCACTTCAGCCACCATGATAATGCACCTAAGAAGGCTGTTTGCAGCATTTGGACTTCCAGATGTGCTGTTGTCCGACAACTCGTCCACGTTCACATCAGCAGAATTCCAATCCTTCATGGAAAGGAATGCAATTAGGCACATCACTGCCACCCCATTCCACCCAGCCACCAATGGTCAGGTAGAGCGGCAGGTGCGCACAACTAAAGATGTGCTTTGGCGTATGGGTGAAGGGGATTTGGAGCTCCAGTTATGCCAGCTTCTTTTCACATATAGGCTCACCCCCCTTGCCTCAGGGCTGTCCCCTGCTGAATAGCTCCAGTGAAGGAAACTGTCATCCTTGCTGGACAGATTGGATGCCTCCAGGGTTGAGGACAAAGGCACAAATATAGCAATCCAACACCCAAAGGGTTTCTCGTCCAGAGACCCTGTACATTGCCGCAATTATGCAGCTGGTGGCCCCACATGGGTGCCTGGGTTTGTGATCGATCAAACTGGTCCTGTTTCTTACAGAATCAAAACAGCCACTGGTCTGATCTGGAGGAGGCACGTGGATCAATTTAGACCCAGAGTACTGGACCCACAAGACGAATACAGACACTCAACGCTAGGGTTGGCCCCCACCCATTTAAACCCAGGGGGCAGCAGCCAGCCAACATTGACCCAGAAGTGTCTTCTAGGAACTGATTTCAAGGTGAATTTGTGGAATGCTCCCCTATTCCGGCCAGGTGTACCCCTACACTGTCCCAGCCTAGCACTCTGGATTCCTTTATTGATGATGACCTCCACTCTTAGTCACCCTCCACTCTTAATACACACAGGAGGGACCCTGAGTTGTCTTATTCATCCACAGAATTAGATTTTGGTTTTGAGCGATCCCCTGCTCCTCCATCTGACAAATGGTGCTTAAATTTGGGTTTACAATCCTCTCCCTCTAGTCAATCCTTCACTCCAGTTGGGTCGCCCATCCTATGAGCCCCTGAGCCGGCTCAGCCAAGCGTCCGACCCAGAAGGGAAACTAGACTGCCATCTTCTTCTTCATTCCCTGAATACTAAATTTACCTAGGTTTTTGTAATATGGGAATTGCTTTTTCATTTGACTTGGTTAGGTTACAAAACAGTTTGCCATAGCCAGGATTCTAGATGTGGGTGGGTGAATATTTTTTCAGGGTGGGCAGCAAAGCCTCTTTTCAATGCATTCCTATGGAAAACCGCACTTTGCTATTGTGGGCAAAGTGCTAACTCAGGGTGGGCCAAGCCCACCCTAGCCAATATTGGGTGTGTATGTGACTGAAGATAAATGCCCATATTCCTCTTACATGGGCTTTGCACAGCTACATTAGAATTGGCCCATTTGGATCTAACTTATTTTATCAGGTCGAGCCATAATCACTGCCTAGGGAATTTGTACCACTATTAAGAGCTATGCCCCACAAAATCAAAAGCTGGTTAGTTTAGCATTTCACCTATGTTAATACAATGTTCTGCACTGTTCAGCCCAAAATATTGGTCTTTTGGTAAAACCTAATGGAGAAGACCTAGTCAGTATTTAATCTAGGTAGACCATCTCTGTGTCTAGATTTATGGTTTCCAACATGGGGCTCCACAGGGGGTGAATTTGATTTTAAGTGGGGGGGGGGGGATTTGAGAATGAGTTACTAACAGTCAATGGTCTTTTTGGCTACCTCCACATGAATAGGAGTTCACTTGGTTTTTCAAGATGGATTCCATGTTCTTTCAATATCTCAGTTGCTTCAAATGTTTTACAGACTCAACCCTATTATAAGTGGGTTACTTCAGCCAGCTGATCTGGCATGTTATGAAGATAATGGTCTGCCTCCATGACCATTGGGAATCAGTGTTCTTCCTCCGCTCATTCTGCCATTGGGCCAATTTGTTAAATATTGCCTATAAATATGTCATTTAGAGAAGGAGAGAGGTTCTTGTTGGATTATCCTCAATCCCAGGATCTCAAATAGCTTGATTTACCTTAGAGTCTATACAATTTGATTTTTTGTGTGGCAGAGGAGTAGTTTGCTCACTATCTCAGATGTCAGATTGTCTTGGCTACACCTGATGTTTAGCTCCCTAAAGTTTTAAAGTCTTTGTTCATCAATCACTTTACCAAAGTGGTATGGATATATGAGGCAGAGAAGTCCCTTTTGCTGGGCTGCTGAAAATTTGTCAAGACCTAAAATATCAACAAGACTCAGAGAAAATTAGGAGTGTTGTGCAAGGTCAGATATTTCTTACACTTCTCCTTATTTATATAGACTTTTATAGCTAAAAGCATTGCCTCGAGTCCTGGCCAATAGTATACTGCCAAAATCCAACAATTTGTCTTTATCAGAGTAAACTCATTGAATCAATTGCTGACTAGCAAGTTCATACTTGTGTATGATTCATTGTATCTACTCTAGTTGGGAATAGTATTTGCATTTAGGACTATGTCTTTTACTCATTTAGTCTTCTGTAGCTTTAGTTATGCTATTAGGAAGTGTAAATAGGCCGTTCATTATCTCATCCTTGGTAAAATCATTAATCTTCCATCCACGCCTTTCCTCAGTATAGCAGGGATAGCAATATTTTCTCTTTCTGTTCACATTTGTACAATAAGCTCAATGCTGTGAACTTTGCCTCATGCTTTGATTATCTCTCCTGTTGGAAGTCATGCTGAAAATTATGACTTTTATCATATTTTGAGATGCTCACCAAGTGATTACATTTGATATCTGTTCATCGGTAGATGATCTACATAAAGATACTGATTTGTTGCAGGTAGTTTGCAACATGTAAGAGCATCACTAATCCTTTTGTAATAGCAAAGGCAACAACTTCCTTTATTGAAGAATAAAGAGAAAGAATAATGTTTGCTTTTTTCTCCTGAAAGCAATAAACAAAATGAGAATGGGCTTCTGTCTTTCTTTTTCTCTTGGTGCAGTAGATAAGTATCTTTGAATAGCCTAAAATGTCTCAGTAATATTAGTATCTTTCATTAATGAGGAGAAAAGGCTTGCCAAAGGCCAGGTGCAAGAACCCAGTTTAATGACACTTGAGCTTTATGTTCCTAATTTGCTTTTATCTTCTGTCTTCTATTAAATTAAGAGCAAAATCAATTACTAGGGAATCTTGTATAAGTTTGGAAAATGCCCTATTGTGAGTGTATTTAATAAAGTTATAGATTACAGAATTCCAAAGAAAGGAGTTTTTGTACAGGATATTACATCTGATAAGAGATGAGTGCTGGGAGTCCACAGGTTATTGGTAACATTCAATAGATAATATATCTCTCAAGATAACAATGTTAGCTGCCTAAATCAGGGGTTCTCAACCTACCACCCAGGGGCCGGATGTGGCCCATGACACCATTTCATGTGGCCCCCTGCCACCTCTGCCATACCTGGAAGTGAGATGTGTGGCAGGCTGGGCAAAATGGCCATCCGGTGCCCAAAGCTGTCTGAGGTAGCATGATCTGGCCCTCAGCCTGAAAAGGTTGAGAACCCCAGGCTTAAACAGTTATACCAGGGAAAATGTGAACAGCTGTCAAGTCAGAAGACCACTTGAACAGAAACAAGTGTCCTGAATGCAGACTTGATAGCACATTCATAGCATAATTGAGATATTGAGCTGCCTAGCTTTGACAACTTAGGGAGAAATAAGCTATCAATGGAGATGGCACATGCCATGCTTGAGAAAATAATGTTTTGGCGTTCCAACAGATGGGTTTACTTATGTTGCAGAGCTGAGCTTTTGTCTTCTTGGAACATCGAAATACTTTTGGTTTTGTGCTTTTGGCTTTTCTCAATGGTGATTGTTTGGATTAATCAGGTTCCATATGAGCAAATAGAGCAGTTATGCCATCTGCATGGGATGAAAAACAAGGGAAAGAAGGGAGGAGGGGCCAGTGAAAAAACACCTCCCCAACTGATAGAATCCAAAAGTTTACAGACTTGTGACACACCTATGGCTTAAGGCTGCAACTACATGGTTGAACATCTTAGGATTTGATGAAGTTATAAAACAGATACATTTGATTTTTAAAAATGGATTACATGATGTAGCGGCCAATTCTGAAAACCACAGAAATGGAACATTTTCAAATACTCCCCACTCCATACCATCTCCATCAATGGAGGATCTAAATTCTCCTCCTTTCTTTGCTCTTAACCAGGCTATTATCTCCTGCACCAACAGGAAGTAAACTTGAAACTGGCACATTTAGACATCTCCTGTTTCTCCCCTCTCCACCATAAGTGTGACAGAGTGAAGATATAACAACTTCAAGCTCTGCATAGTTTTTGCTCTGCTCCCTTTCTCTTTTCCTACCCCTCTTCCCTCCATCTTTTCTAATATTATGCTTGCCCAAAGGGTTGTGATCTCAAAAGATTGTGTACAATTTTGTTCCTTCCTAAAAGAAGTTGGTCTTACCAAAGTGTTGCTCTGAGATCAAAAAGAGAAACTGTTGAATGCCTGTTCTTATTTTGCTCCTATGGGTGCCCATGTACGATTGTGGGTGTCCTGAAGCTGCCATTCCAATGGAGAGTCATGAACAATAATCTAAATTCAGTCTGATGTTTAATTAATCTGCATTTCACATGCTGCATTTCAGGGGGCTAAAAGCAGGCTGTAGGAAGAGAAGAAGAATGGGGCTGTTATGATGTCTCTGGGGATAAAAAGAAGAAATATGAGAGCAAAACTTGTGGGAGAGAATACTGTAGTCAGAAAGGAGACTTTTGACTAAATCTACTTTGATCACTTTTTCTGGCAGGGAGTTCCATAGACCAGTAATCCTCTGGGTGAAAAAGTACTTTCTCTTATTTGTTTGAGAACTAGTACCCAAAGGTTTCATGGAGTGCCTCCTAGTTCTAGTGTTATGTGATAGGGAAAACAGTTTTTCCTTATCTACTTTGTCCACACCATGCATGATTTTATAAACTTCAATCAGGTCACCTCTTAGATGCTGTCGTTCAAGAGTGAAGAGGCCCAACCATTGCAGCCTCAGATGGTAAGGAAGGTGTTCTAGTCCCCTAATCATTCTGGTTGCCCCCCTCTGCACTTTTTCCAACTCCATAATATCCTTTTGGAGGTATGGCAACCAGAACTGTACACAGTATTCCAGATGGGGCCTTACCATAGATTTATAAAGAGGCAAAATGACACTTGCTGACTTATTTTCCATAACCCTTCCTAATGATCCCTAGCATTGAGTTTGCTTTTTTCACTGCTGAGGCACACTGGGTTGACACCTTCATTGAGTTGTCCTCCAGGACACCAAGGTCCCTTTCCTGGTTTGTCACAGAGAGTTCAGACCTCATCAGTTTATAAATGTAATTGGTTTTTTTGCCCCAACATGCATCACTCTGCACTTATTAACGTTGAAGCTCATTTGCCACTGTTTTGACCACTCCCCCAGTGTCTGGAGCTCCTCACAATCTCTCACAGTTTTCACTACCCTGTATAATTTAGTGTCGTCAGAAAATTTGGCTACCTTGCTTTTTACTCCTACCTCATTTATGAAGAGGTTGAAAAGCAGGGGTCCCAGTACTGAACCTTGGGGGACCCCACTCTTTACTTCCCTCCACTTGGAGAAGTGTCCATTTAGTGCTACCCTCTGTTTTCTGTCCCTCAGCCAGTTGCTGATCCAGGGCAAGACCTGTCCCTTTATTCCATGACTGACAATACCTGTCCCTTTATTCCATGAAGTAGAATAGAAAGCCAGTGAAGATGGTTGCAGGAGAATCTCTTCATTTGGCAGGTCTTTCTTTAGCAGTATAGAGAAATATACAGTATTGTGCAAAATTAGGCCACCACCAGTTGGTTTGAGGAAATTCAAGGGGTGATTTGAGGGGCTATAACACAGGACACCCTAACTCAAAACTTCACCAAACATGGAGAAAATTGAGACGAGATTCATCAGAAGACTCTATCCAAATTTGGTGTGCCTGGTGGTTTGGAGACTGAGATATACCTGTGATCTCTCTCTCTGTTTTCTGTTCATGAAAGATACCAATGAATGTACACAGCAAGTGCCTAGAATTTAGGTAAATTATATACAACTATTCAAGTGGCAATGCTGCAGAATGCCTACACTGAAGGTCTAATTTTTGCTGCCTGGCTGTATTTTCCTCAGTTCTTTCTGGGCCTATGTATCTGGATTCCCTCCATGCCTATTTCGATAGCAGTACCTCTGCCCCTTTTCTACTTTTTGTCTCTCTGGTCCTGAAATCCCAGGAAATGAAACTCTTGTAACTTGGCAACCCTGCTAAAACAATCCAAATTATGTAAGGCCAGTGGTGGGCTCCAGCAGGTTCGAACCGGTAGGGAGAACCGGTAGTAAAACTGGCTGGCCCTGCCCACTGTCCTGCCCCGCCCCACCTACCGCCTCTTCCTCCTCCTCTCATCCCACTACGGACACAATTCCAACATCCTTGCTGCTGGGTCTGGGTGCCCAGAGTGGGGTGAGGCTGAGCCAGCAGTTGCTCTGCTGCAGTTACTCTTTAAAGGAAAATTAGAGCATTGAAGTGTAATTGCTAACTAATGGTCTGATGAAGTGCACTCGATCCACAAAAGATCAGATTAAAATACAGCAGTTTAACCATGCCCACCCAGTCACCTGGTCACACTCACAGAGTTGGCCACACCCACAGTGTGGTAGTAATTTTTAAAAGCCCCCCAGTGTGTAAGGCTGTGATACTGTGAATGGCTAAAGATTATTCATGATGTTCATGGTTGAGGGGGGATTTGAATCTAGGTTTCCTGATCTCTCTGCTTTAACTACTTCTGATACATGAGTTTTAACACAGTCATTCTCCTAACAATAGCTATTGAGAAAAGTGAGACAGCATGACGGATTCCATGGCTTATAGTAGATGAACAGATGTTAGTAGTTTGTGGGAATGCAGAGAAGTACAAACTATCTCACATATGATTCAATGCACACAATGCCCCTCAACATGCACTGAGAAGGACCTTATGTTGGCAAGAGGAAATTCTCTTGATGTGGCCTGATACTGGGCGGATGTCATCTAATCCTTTTAATTCTATTTTGTTTTAGATGTGTTAATTTTAGCTTTGTATGTTATTATATGCTGGTGGTGCATCTGACAGGAATAAAGAAAGAATCATTAGTAGGTTAATAGGGCTCCTGTCAAAATGATTTATTGCCCTCCACCCACCACCCCGTCCCTAACCCTTGACTCATCACTAGTCCTTACCCCTATATTTATCCTGCTACTGACATTAACTTGTCCTCTCCCTGATTCTCCTGCAATTAGGAAATAAGTATGGAATATTTAGGAAGAACCAATAATGTTTTTTTGTTTTCTGGTCCTCTCTCTAACTCCATTTCTTTTATAAGTCTGCTGATTCATAATCTTTGGACATCTCACTGGGAAACATCACATATTTAAATATCAGCCATAACAATTAGGACAATAATTAGACCGTTAATTAGAGTTCACTCAACTGTACTCAAACCTTTCTCTCACAGACACCCCCCCCCCAAGTTTCATCACAGTTCCTATTTGATGTAAGCTCTAAGAGTTCATGATTAATGCTGATGTGAACCTGGTCACTGACATCAATGTAAACTAAAGCTAAGAGTCATAGGAGAATAGATGTTAATTCCAGAAATGGGGTTGAACTGAACATTCCAATCAATGGGAATGGGAACATTTTGCATACCCACTGTGCAAATGGTAGTGGCAGGTGGCAACAGTGCTATTTTCAGGCAATAACCATTACCATATCCAACTGTGAGTTAACCCGGCCTCTGTGACAATAGTTCCCAAAGCAAACAGCAGCTTGCTTAGTGCAGCAGGCGATAAGACCTTGCCAGGAACTGCTGCAGAGTTCCAAATTTCTATTGTGCCCGTAACCTGTGCATAGCTTCCAGTCCTCTCCTAAAGTCTTCCCTGAAGACATCAGTTGGTACCTGCAGCACTGCAATATTACTGATACTTTCACTCACACCCTAAAGTAGCCATGACTCACAATTTATCAGTGATTTAGTCACCTATATTAGGCACTTCCTAACTCATCACCAAGTAAAATATTTAGCAGAGTCACTCCCCTGCTTGTGGAATGCAGAGATTTGCTTTCCATGGTTTACTCTTGCTACTAACCAATTCAGGTCAGCTACAGGTGAGAATGGACAGGTGTTAAATAAGGGACCTCACCATTATCCTTGACTACCTTCAGGCCTGTTTCCTACCGAATTGAGATCATTCCAAGGTTTGTAAAACCTGAAATGTGCTAGAAATTGTGCAAGTCTAGAATAGCCAATAAAACACTCAATCTTAAAGGAAATTAACCCTGACTGCTCCTTGGAAGGGCAAATACTGAAGCTGAAGCACAAGTACTTTGGCCACCAAATGAGAAGAG
Source organism: Bradypodion ventrale (assembly GCA_035047345.1). Taxonomy (NCBI): domain Eukaryota; kingdom Metazoa; phylum Chordata; class Lepidosauria; order Squamata; family Chamaeleonidae; genus Bradypodion; species Bradypodion ventrale. The sequence goes on from JAWDJE010000003.1 coordinate 27,074,200, forward strand.
AGGACTCATTGGAGAAGGCCCTAATTCTGGGAAAGATTGAAGGCAAAAGGAGAAGGGGGCAGCAGAGGAAGAGATGGCTAGATGGCATCCTTGACGTAGTGGGTGTAGATCTGGGTAGGCTATGGAGGATGGCAGATGACAGAGGAACCTGGCACATGATGGCCCATGGGGTCGCAAAGGGTCGGACTTGACTGTGCGACTGAACAACAAGTATAGCCAATATGCTGCAAATATTCTTATGATCCAAATATTAACTCATTGTATATAATTTACCAACAAAAAATTGGACAGAGTATCATTTCCATCCTATTCAACTTCTAGTCTTCCTTTGATGATCGGCCTTCACAATCTACTGCCATTTTTGTTCTTATGCACTGTCAAGTAGCTTCTAACTTAATGGTGACTCTTTCAGAGTTTTAAATGTATGTGAGATGGTTAAGGAAGAATTTATCATTGCCATCACCTTGCAAGTTTGCATGGCAGAACAGGGCTTTGAATCAAGTGTGTTAAGCCCTAGGTCAATACTCTGCCCACTATACTATATTTTGCAGGCGCACCCCCCAATAAAGGACTCAGACACTGGTAAAAGTGGATAACGGCATTGGGCCTCATTTATTGATTCATGCCCTAGTCCGAATTATAAATTTCTATTGGTATTCAACCAATTATAATTCTTAAGGCAAGCAGGCCGAAGTAACACTGGTAAGGTTCCACCCAAAATTGCCAACGGCAATTGGTTACAATGTATCCATTTGTATCAATTTGTTTGTTGACAACAAACAAATTGTTGACCGTAGTCAATAATCTAACTAGTGACCCCACCCTCTGACGCGTATCCGTAAAATAACGGGGTGATGCCTGCTGCCCAGCTCATGCCATCACCCCATTGCCTGGTTCATCGTTGACCGGACAACGTTAACCAACTTGTGCCTGTCTAGTGTTGTCCAGTCAATTGTGAACCTGCCAGATACCTGTGGGTCATAAATGTTTACCTTACCAGTGCTACCCGCCCATGTGACCAAAGTCAATAACAGAATCAGAAAAACCCCTATGTCAAATCATAGCAACAGTGTGGGATGGGCAAAAAAGCCAGGACCTGAAAGCCAATTGTAGGTCCCAGCCAAAAATTCCCACCTGGCCCCGAAGCGACCAAAATATCACACTGTTAACAAGGGAGGGGGTGGAGGGGAAAAACTTCTCCTCTCCGTCGCTTTGCAAAATGGCAGCGCGGCTGCCTCGTGGCCACCCCTTTTAAAGGGTGCTGGCCACACTCCCCTAACTACCCGGATGTCCAAGTCCGGTGGGGGGGGGGGCGCAAAGAGCGCGGCTGCCATTATGACCTGTGGGTCATAAATGTTTACCTTACCAGTGCTACCCGCCACACGGGGAGCCTTCAATAAAGGCTCACCGCCCCCCCCCCCCAGACCGTCAGCTCGGTAAACAGGCCTGCTTGCCAATCTCCTAACAAGAGGTCCATACCTCCCTGCGACAGATGGGCCCCATCCCCTGAGTAAAGAGCATAATTTTGTAGATTGATAGTGGGGTGTCGTATGACGTGCCCCCAACCCTTGTCCAGAAAGAACCGGGCCATAGCCATGTTCACCGAGCGCCAAGCCCGATCAAGGGCCTGGAGGGTCAACCCTCCCCTGTAAGCGTGCCGCGGTATCATGTCCAACCAAAGCAGGGCTGTGGCAGGCCACAAATAATGCAAGTAGGCCAGGTCAACGCAAATCGCATGCTTCAGCGATAGGCCCGTGACCTGTCCCAAATCATTACCCCCGAGGTGTATAATCAGGACATCAGGCGGGTCAGCATCCCTGATGGAGAAAAGGAATGGCAACAGTTCCCGCCATAACATTCTGCGCTTACCATACCACCTGGGACTTGCGGATGCACCCAGTTCCAGCAGGGGTCCCCACTCTGTCGCCGCAGCAAACTGCGCTGCCCTGTGCACATAGCTGTGGCCCACCAGCCATACTGTCACCGGTGTAAGACGACACCCAGGGTCTGTCAAGGAAAAAAAGGAAACAGGGCAGTGACTTAACTGGTACTCAGTGTTGAAGAGGGCGAACATACAACTGAAAACATCGTGATCCCCACCTTCCCATGGTGCATATCTCAGCCCCACAGTACCCAAACGCTGCTGCGGTGGAAGCCGCCCCCATCCTGAATGAATGGGTGCGGGAGCGAGCCCCAGGGGGGCCAAAACTGGCTAGTGCCTTACCGGTCACCTTCCAAAATTGAAAGTTAGTAAGGAAGACCCATCTTGGTGACAGAAAAACGGGCCATGGTGCGTACCACGTAGTGCAAGGGACTCCTGTAGGGCACCAACCGGACAGATGTTAGCCATGGAACATCGTAGCAGTCTTACACCACTGCCTACACCGTGCTGATCAACCTCAGAGGAGCGTATCCTCAGCTGAGCCCAATCATTGGAAACATAGACATCTTCGAGTTCCAGTGCCCTACGACTCGCACCCGCCTTAGACAGTAGCACCAGCTCACTGATGCGGAGCGCTCCAAAAAAGGCCACCGTAGTGGCCGCGTGAAACAGGGTTGCCTCATACCTGTCGAAACACAGGTCATGCCAACCCCGTGCAAGTTGGGTAAGTACCCCTGGGAAAATAGGGTGGCGGTCGTCCGGGCTGCGCCCACGTTCCCGCGCCCACCCTTCCAAAACATGTCGTAAGCGAAAATCACTTGTGCTGACAGCAAAACCACCCACCTTGGCCATGAATGCCAGCGCTGACAGCCTGGATGCTATGGTGCGGGGGGCTAAGCCCTGGGCATGTAAATAAACCATAAATTGGAGGATATGAGCCACTGGGATGGGCCAACATTCCAGCAGCCGTGATTGGGCACAAAAGGCCCTGAATGAACTGAATGCATGGTTATACGCCTTACGCGTGCGAGGGGCGAGCGACATGCCGATCGCCCGGTTCACCTCTCCTTGCCAAGCGTCCATATCTCATCCGGGAGCGGCGAGGGAAATTCCTCTGCATCCGGGGCCAAGGCACGGAACCGGGGGATCTGCAGGAGGGACAAAGCGTCAGCAATATCGTTATTAATACCTGGAACATGTCTAGCCCGAAAAAGCACATTGAGGCGTAGGCTGCGCAACACTAACTGGCGAACCCGTTCCATAACCCTTGGAGATTTAGACGTCTGTGCGTTGACAATGTGGACCACCGCCGCATTGTCACACCAGAAATGGACAACCGAATTGGCCCACTCCTCACCCCATAGCATCAAAGCTCCCAGAATGGGGAAAAATTCCAGGTACGTGAGATCTCGCAAGCGATCCGTGCCCCACCAGTCTGGCGGCCATCTGCCGTAGGCCCACTTCCCTGCGAAGTAAATCCCATAACCCAGGGACCCCGATGCATCCGACTGAACCTGAAAACGAGGGGAAACTAAAAGGTCGGACCTCCAAAAGGACACCCCATTGAATTCCCTCAGGAACTGGAGCCAAATGAGCATATCCTCCCTCATGCCCTTGTTCAGTCGGACCCTGTGGTGGGGCCTGGCCAAGCCAGTCATGGCATTGCACAATCGTCGAGCAAATGCTCTGCCTGGTGCGACGACCCTGCAAGTGAAATTAAGGTGACCATGTAACACCTGTAGCTCCTGAAGGGACACCTTGCGTTTTGCCAGCAAGTCCAAAATGAGTGCAACGATCTGTGAAACCTTATCAGCAGGTAAACTGGATGCTTGCACAACCATCTCAATCTCAACCCCCAGGAATGTGAGCTTGGTTGAAGGGCCCTCGGTCTTTTCGGGCGCTAAAGGGACACCGAGTTCCTCCATTAGCGTCTGAAATGTGTTCAGGAGACGTGTGCACGTGTCCCAGCCCCGTTCACCCCCGAATAAGAAATCATCAAGGTAGTGGGCTACAGACCGGGACCCTGACCTGCGAACAAAGGCCCATTGGAGGAAGGTGCTGAAGCGCTCAAATGCCGAGCATGAAATGGAGCAGCCAAAAGGCATGGCTTTGTCGAAATAAAATTCACCCCGGAACTTGAAACCCTGCAACTCAAAGTCGCCCGGGTGCACTGGCAGGAGACGGAACGCGGACTTAATGTCGCACTTAGCGAGTAGTGCACCCGGGCCACATGAGCGCACCATGCGCAGGGCCTGGTCAAAAGATGTATACCGGACCAAACAAAGGTCGTCAGGGATAGCATCGTTGACTGAACGGCCAGCCGGGTAAGACAAGTGGTGTATCAAACGGAACTCCCCTGGTGACTTCTTGGGCACCAACCCCAAAGGGGAAACCTTGAGGTTGGGGAATGGCGGGAGAGGGAAAGGGCCGGCAACCCTGCCAGCAGCAACCTCCTTAGCAATGCTCATGGCAGCCACCTCCTCCCTTCCCCTGAGTGATAACAGGTTGGGTGCATCTTGAGGGGACCTGACCCCCGTGAAAGGAATGTGAAACCCCTGCTGAAAACCCTCAAGCAGGTAAGCTACGTCTGCCCTCCTCGGGTACATCGTGAGCCAACACTCCAACATGTCCACATTAATTGGGGAGGGGGGCCTTTTGCCTGACCAGCTCCCTCTGCGGCAGTTCTGCCCGCTCCCTGTCCACCTCTACCTCTGCCCCGCAGTCCGCCCGCCTTAGGACACGCGGAGGCGGCATGGGGGCCAGCACAAGAGGGACACTCATGCCTGTATCGGCACTGCTTCCTGTTACACGCACCATTGGCTGAGAAGCTCCAACACAGCAGGCGGGCTGGAACCCCCTGCCCCGCCACCTGGCGGGGTGCCTGGGCTGGAGGAGTTCGCTGGACCGCATGTCCACAATGGTACCTCTCCCCTGGTGCCGGGCGCGTGGGGGTCATATACAGAAGCCACAGCTTCTGGCAGGGCTCATCCCACCTCATCTCTGGGTGTAGGGGCACTCTCATACGGAATTCCTCGTCGTAAGCCAACCACGACAGGCCAGGGAAATCAACCATCGCCCGGTATATGTTGTCCAAATACTGGACCATCGGAATTGCCAGGTCAGGCCGGGCCCTGAGATACACCGCCATGTATATAAGGTACGCAGGTAACCAGTTGGCCCATGTACGTGGCAGCTTACGTCGACGAGCCTGCTCCTTGTCCTTCTCGTCCTGCCCCTCCCTCTCTTCCTTGGTGGGTTCTCTATTCAAGAGGGAGAAAATGTCCACGTACTCCCCCCGTCATATCTTTTCCTTGGTGGCCTGGGCCAGGTGGTCCCCGAGGGGCAACGAATAACCTGCCATCGGCAAGGCCAACACCGGAACATTGACAGTACTGGGCACCCTGAAAGGAGCCTGGACCAGCCCCGCCACCCCCAGTAAGTTCCCCGCGGGACAGGGTACCCCGCCCCAAGAGGGGCCCTGGAGAGCGGGAGCCATTCCAAGATGGGCCGGCGGCGACTGACCCGCCGCCCCAGCCAGGCGAGGCCACGGCCACTGCAAGCCTCCCCCCAGTGTGGGTTGTGTCGTGGGTGCACTAGATTGGACCGTATACTCACAAGTTGCACCCCCGTGGGCCGCCCCCACCGGGGGTTCCGGCCCACTGCGGGCGTCGGAGCTCGCGACCGCAACCGAGCTCGAAGATGGGACCTGACCACTACCTGCTGGCGGCATCTGCTGCATGGGGAGCTGCGAGGCCATGGCCGAGGCCGACCTATTCGCCTCAGGCAGCTCAACCCTGTCGGCCGCCTGCCAAGGACCGGCAAGCGCTGAGTTGACCTGTAAACCAAACGGTGCCCCGGATGGATTAACTACCCCTAAGGATGCCTCCAGAGCCGCGACGCGGGCCAGTAGGGCATCAACATTTACATAGCCCCCAAGACTAATGGGTGGCAAAGGGCCGGCCGGCCCACCGGTCGCTGGCGCCGGGCCAGGTCTCTGGACCCCAGGGCCCGAATATGGCCATGACCCAACCACCGGCCCCTGCGGGGCGGGGAGCATGCCCTGCCAGGGAAGGGAACCCAGCCAACCCCCTTTATTGCAGCCCACCGCTGAAAGCTGGATGCCAAGGCCCGAAGGCCCAGCCTGGCTATGCGCCAGGCCCGGGCCGGTGGCCTCTAATTGCGGGCCGGGGGCCGAATCCCCCACAGGGCCGGCCAGAGGCTGCCCAGCCTCGGGCCAGGGAGCAATCGCCCCCATCCCGCCGGTCCTGGTGGGCACCCCCGGAAAGGGGGCCTGCTGAGGGGGCGCAGTCGCGGTCCTCCGACCCGGTTGGCACCTCCGCGAAGAGCGAACCGCGTTCGCCATCGCCTTCTTTTTGGAAGGCATTGCTGGAGATCGTTGGGAAGCCGAAGAAAAGCTACGAAGGAACCGCTGCCCAGAAAAGGCTTCCCAGCTGAAGGGAAGAACGACGGAGCAAAAGGAGAAAAACTTCTCCTCTCCATCGCTTCGCAAAATGGCAGCGTGGCTGCCTCGTGGCCACCCCTTTTAAAGGGTGCTGGCCATGCCCCCTTACTACCCGGATGTCCAAGTCCGGTGGGGGGGCCGCAAAGAGCGCGGCTGCCATTTTGGCGCCGCGCTTGCATTCTCTCAGTAAAAGGGTATATACCATCAGATAAATGAGTTCTTATTGAAATTCAATGAATTAGATGCTAGACATTCTTAATGCTCCAAAACACATGATGCAGTTTGACTGTGACTAAAGAATGTCAAAATACTACATGAATATTATATACAGTATGAATATTCTTACTGGTATGAAATATTAGAAAGACCACATCATGTTTGTATGTGTAAAGTTTGGTTGCAGGTTTTATTTTGGTAATATTTTTTCCTGCAGCATTTGAAACACCATTTAAAAAGATCTGCCAGCTGTGAAAGTTTTAATTGAGCATAATTAAAATTATATTAACAGTGTTGATGGACTAAGTGGTGACTCTGAGAAATGTAAGTAAATACCATGGCACCTCATGCTTCCTTAACATATTAGTTCCTTCTTTAGGGAATAGCTGTTTTGACTTTTTGACTGCAGTTAATGACTCTATTGAATACAAATCTCCAAATGTGCAAAATAGGAGCGGGGAAACCCATACATCAGCATAAAACTGTAAAGCAAATGATGACCACAAACATGCTGACATGGCTTGTTGTCAGTGTTTTCTAAATGACGTATTGTTAATGAAATACTCCCTTTTTGTTTGGGGATTATGCGATACAAGAACATTTCATTTCAATTCAATTCAATTTTAATTTATACCCTGACCTATTCAGTGCAGGCCAACTCAGGGTGGCATCCAACATATCAATACAGATACAGCATGGCAATACTGGCTTGGACGGGCCAGGGGAGGGAGCCGAGGTGTTGCGGTGGCTCAGCAGTGGCAGCTTTTGACAACCCCATGTGGGCAAACGGGTGCAACTGTGCTCCCATCTCCCCCGATCGGGCGGGCCAGGGGAGGGAGCCGAGGTGTTGTGGTGGCTCAGCGGTGGTGACTTTTGACAGTCCCACATGGGCAAATGCAAGCGCGGCGCCAAAATGGCCGCCGCGCTCTTTGCGGGGCCCCCCACCGGACTTGGACATCCGGGTAGTTAGGGGGCGTGGCCAGCACCCTTTAAAAGGGGTGGCCACGAGGCAGCCGCGCTGCCATTTTGTGAAGCGACGGAGAGGAGAAGTTTTTCCCCTCCACCCCCTCCCTAGTTAACAGTGTGATATTTTGGTCGCTTCGGGGCCGGGTGGGAATTTTTGGCTGGGACCTACAATTGGCTTTCGGTCCTGGCTTTTTTGCCCATCCCACACTGTTGCTATGGTTTGACATAGGGGTTTCTTGCTCTGCTGTTGACTTTGGTCACATGGGCGGGTAGCACTGGTAAGGTAAACATTTATGACCCACAGGTATCCGGCAGGTTCGCAATTGACTGGACAACACTAGACAGGCACAAGTTGGTTAACGTTGTCTGGTCAACGATGAACCAGGCAATGGGGTGATGGCACGAGCTCAGCAGCAGGCATCACCCCGTTATTTTACGGATACGCGTCAGAGGGTGGGGTCACTAGTTAGATTATTGACTACGGCCAACAATTTGTTTGTTGTCAACAAACAAATTGATAGAAATGGATACATTGTAACCAATTGCCGTTGGCAATTTTGGGTGGAACCTTACCAGTGTTACTTCGGCCTGCTTGCCTTAAGAATTATAATTGGTTGAATACCAATAGAAATTTATAATTCGGACTAGGGCATGAATCAATAAATGTGGCCCAATGCCGTTATCCACTTTTACCAGTGTCTGAGTCCTTTATTGGGGGGTGCGCCTGCAATGGGCGCAGCTGTGCTCCCACCTCCCCCTACTGGGCGGGCCAGGGGAGGGAGCTGAGGTGTTGTGGTGGCTTAGCAGCGGCGGCTTTTGGTTTATGTGTACCAACAGTGTGTGAGACACCTGCCCTATCCAGGCACTACTGTAATCAACTAGTTTCATCAACTAGATAAGTCTAATCTAGTCTTGTCTTCCCCTGCACCATCATTTTCTTTTTCATGAATTCACTACCAGATCTGAGAGCTCTCATGTTGATTCCATCAGGAAGCAAGAATGCAGATTTTTCTATTCTCTAGACATGTTGGTAACAGTGGCTTGGTAAAAACTGAATAGGACTTCTGTGAGATGGACCATAGAAAAATAGAATACCACCAATCAGGGAGTATATGAAGAAACTATATGGCAAGACCACTGATTATCCCACGATAGCCTTATAGCAGATCAAGCTGTGTGTCTTTGACTAAATGTGCACATAGCTGCTTTTACTCATAGCAGTTCTCTAGCTTCTTTGGTGGAGGGTCTTCCCCACTACTATCACCTGATCCTTTCAACTGGAAATGTCAGAGATTTTTTCCTGGGACCTTATGAATATAACACATATAGTCTAGTCTGAACTAAGGCAATGGTCCCTTCCCATATTTCAGCCAATGTAAGCTCTACTCACACACCCGTTATGGTGTAGTTTATACAGAGAGGGACTAGGACTCCTGAGACTTGTGTCCGAATCTTTCCTTCACCATTGAAAACTGGGGGGGGGGGGGGAGTGTAACTGGTAAAACCTAAATACTTACCTTGAAAACCATATTATGTTTGCTGTCAGTCAGATGTGCTTAAGGAAACATCAGAGAATAAACAAAACAAAACAAAAACAAAATGTTGTAGCACTTTAAAGACTCTGTTATATTTCTCTGTGAGCTTTCATGGATCAAGTCCACTTCATCAGACATGGGAGTGAGACTTCATGGCATCAATGTACATTATGTACAGATAATCTGCCATTACCAATTGTATGAAGCCACATTGATTCATATGCTAACCAATCAATCTACCTGACCTCTGTACCTGATGTGTATAAATTGACGCCATGAAGTCTCACTCGGTCATGCAGTACTCGGGTATCAAACTCCGACCTTCCAGTCTTCAAGACTGGCATCTTAAGCATTAAGCCACCACAGTCTCATTTAGGTCTCCCTAACTGGCACAAATAGTTTCTGTGAAAAATTAGTGTCTTTTCCTTTGAGTAGCAGAAGACACAAACTCACAAATGCAGCAATTGGAATGATTGGCTTGTTATTTTCTAAAAGATACAACCAATCTCTTCAATGCTTCAAGTTAGAAGAGTCCATGCTAGAAAGCAGCAACTATTATTGCTAGGTATGTTGGCATTAATTCATTATTTGTACAATTGTGGTTAAATTCACGTAGAAAATTGTTCTCTTTTTCTCTTGTCAAGAATCCCAATGAATACCTAACCCTTTCATGCGGTAAGCAGGATAATTTTGCAGTTCCTCTTCCTTGTCTGTATAACAAGGTTGAGATATGAGAAGGTTTACATTCATAGTACCACTAGTGGATGGCTTCAGTGTTTCTATTTATTGTTGTGATCTTTCATCCTTGCTTTTCACCTTTCCCATCCCTATTTTACAAATAGATATGCCAATTACTGGCAGAAAGCAGCAATGAGTTGAAACATCTTTCCTTCCTTACTTCCTTTCTTTGAAGTTGAGGTTGCCATTGCTCGAAAGCCAGTCACATCCGACTCTAGGGTCAGTGCTCATCTCTGTTTATAGCCAAAGAGCCAGTGCTGTCTGCGTTTGCAGATGTTTCCGTAGACATGTGGCAGGCATGCCTCAACACAGCACAGAATACTGTTTACCTTCCCACCGAAATGGTCCCTATTTATCTATTTGCAATTTCTTGCTTTCAAACTGCTAGGTTGCCAAGATCTGGGACAGAGACAGGAGCTCACTCCATTATGCAGTACTCAGTAATTGACCTTCCAGCCAGCTAGTTCACTTGAGCCAAATGTTGCTCATCTCTATATTAGAATATTGACATGAAGATACATTTCTTCAATACCATTATATATTTTCAACTGAGTACAGTTGATGATTTTTCTCCTAGACTCGTAGTAGCAGAATAAAGTCACATTTGGCTTCTGATCCTCTCCAAAGATGCCCTTGCTTTTTCTTGTTTTTTCTTTTATTCTTCTTGTGTCTACTTCAACAAATGAATTTCATTGTGATATTGCAATATTACTGTCAGGAGATTTGAGGGCAAAATTTGCAGATGGAAAGTTTCCATTCACTGACCTTAAAACAATTTAAACAGCACTTCTCTGCCATTATAGAATTTAGTGCGCTCTGTTCCCAGAAAGAAAAATAGCATCTATTGGATGCACAGGTATAAAAATCAACTTGCGGGTATACTCATGATAATATAGAGAATTCTCTTGCATGTTATCCCATTTCATCTCTCACAAAAAATAAAAAAATAAAGAGACAAATCTTAAATCTGATTGAAGCATAATATAAAAAGTAGGTGAGCTGTCATTTAATTTTTTTTACATCCTCTCCATAAAAATCCTTGTAGGCATCTGTGGAAAGCTGTTGCATAAACCAAAAAAAGAGTTGTTCCAGTTGTTGTGTAACTTGCAATTTACATATGGATCAAAATACTCCCACTATTGTAATCAAATGGTTTCAGCAGTTGAGGAACTTCTCTTTTTAATGAATCTTGTTGCTCAGCATAGTACAGTAATTTACAACTGGAGTAGGTCCACTGAACCAATTGAACTTATGGAGCAGTTGAATCACTAAATCTCCAATGATTCAGTGGGGCTACTCCAGCTGTAAATTCACCTCTCACCCTCAGTCACATATCAGAAATTTAAAGAATTCATCCCTAAAGAGTTATTACAAAGAGTAACATAGAGTGCCTTGAAGAGCACAAAATGATATATTACTAGTAACTAATAATATTATCCCTTGATGGCAGAAATGTTGTAGTAAATTGCAACTAGAACAGTGTGGATTTGGTGAGCCAGCTCCTCATAAGTTCCATTCATTCAATGGGGTGAGTCTAGCTGAAACTACTGGAATTCAGCCACTGTGATTCAAATAGGAGTCAAAGAGAAAGTGTACTCCCAGAATTTCTGGCAACTAAGATATAGTACTTTCTTACTGAGGACTCACAAATGGAGATGAGAAACAGCTATGAATGTAAATCATTAACTCAAGTGACCTTTCACAGTAATCAGGAAAATGTCATACATTTCTTCCCCATTGAAAACCACCATGAGAAAGTGTTTGGGTTTTTTTTTTTGCTTGGTCTCAGACAAAATTTAACCTGAGTGGTTAGTTTGCCTATCCTCTTGTTTCACTCGCAAGCTTTCCCAGTGCAAACAGTGCCAAAAAGGTCTATGTTTATTTAGAGATGATGGCTTGCTCAAGCTAAGTTGGTCACCATAAAACAAACTGAACTGAGAAAAGCACATCTCCTTGCAAGCTAGATGGAAATAAAGACCAAAACAAGAAATACCATACAGTTTCCATGGTGCCTGTTACTAGGAAATATCATAGCTATAAGCTCACATATGTTATCATTCTGCCCATACCTCTTTTCAGTCTTTTCTCCTTTCCATTTTCACTTCCTCATTCATTTGACTAGAAATGAGCACTAGGCCAAGGTCATTGTAGACCAAGGGCAAGATGATCCACAGTTTGGTATTCACTATTTGTGTGTGTGTGTGTGTGGGGGGGGCATTAAGCAAATGAAGAAATTGAAAACACATAAAGGTACCTATGGCATATAAGCTTCCCTTGTTATCACCTCCTTTCTATATTTCCCTCTGCCCCTTACCATCTTACAGACTGCTGCCAAAGGGACTAATCACTCTTGCAGAGGAACAAATCTTCTGAAGAGGGTTGTTGAAATCAGTGAAACAGACACATGTCTCAGATTGTGAGCCATAGTGCTACATGTTATCCACCTTTGAAGTAGAGTGGGAAGGAGATCTCCAGGAATCCAAGGACCACACATGGGTCTCAGAGTGCTATTGGATGTGGACTGCTGGTGGACACATTTGTGCTTCTGGGGCTTACCCTGGTATAGAGCATGAGCTTCACTTTGTGAAAATGTAGGCAAAGTTACCTAATGTCAGAACATGGAAGCAAGTTTTCAAAACATCAGTCCTACACTTGTGTAACTTGGTTATATTGCTGACATCCAGGTCAGAATCCTGCTAGTCCTGTGCAGCATAATTAGGCAGGTGCATGAGCTTACTTGAGTCCTGGTAGCATAGCAGTTAAACTGCTGTGCTGCAGCCAAATCTGTTAATGTTATGAGTTCAGTCCTGACTGGGCTCAAGGTTGGTAAAATGAGTACCCAGCATGTTGAGGACAAAATGTTAATGGCACCATGAAGCACCCAGAGAGTGCTCTAAACAATATGGGGTTGTATATAAGTATAATTGCTATTGCTATTTTCACTTTTAGCTGGCTATTACATGCCTCAGCCTTCTGAGTCACATACTCACTCAGTTGTGTGACATGACTGCTTTTACATGAGTGGTTCTTCTTCATAGAAATAGCGACAAAAATGAGACTTGTATAATGTTGCTTAAAGCACTCTCAGGCCAATTCATAAGGTAATTAGCATTTTGCCCCCAACACTCTGCATACTCATTTTACCAACCTCAGAAGGATGGAAAGCTGAGTCAACCTTGTGCTCACAGGGATCAAACTCTGATTAGGAGCAGTGTTTTGGCTGCAATATTGCAGTTTTACAAGAAGGTCTCAAAATCCAATAGGATTGTGTTCCTCTAGAGTTTCATGCATTTATTTATTCACAGTCCCTAAATTGCAGAGTCCTAAATTCAGATTTTCAATTGTTGGAGCACCTTCTACTAAGAGCCATGACCAGCCATTAACTCAAAGCCTAACTCTATCTCACAAGGTTGTTGTGAAGATAAAACAATGGTAAGTGGCATGTGTAAGCATAGCAGAGAGTAAACGAAGCAAAGCAAAACAAAAACGTTGTAGTACTTTAAAGACTAACTACTGTGTTTTAATGTTAGCTCTTGTGGATCAAGCCCACTTCATCAGACATAGGAATGAGACTTCATGATACTGTATCAGTTTATACATCTCAGGTAGAGGGTGGTTGGCTAGCATAACAGAGTATACAAACCAATATGTCTTTTTACAACTGGTAATAGCAGATGATCTCTGGTTGTTATTCAGATTAGTTGTAAATTCTCACCCTGTTGAATCACAAGTAATAGGAGGATACATGACAAACACCTGGCATTGAACATTTGCTAATGAGTTTAACCTTCAGCATCTTATTGACAAGTGTGTGAGTTCATCCTTTATTCTGTGAGACAGCCTATGGTATGTGTAAGTTTCCCCAATTTCCTCACAAAAGAGTGGGACAGAAATGTCATAATTATGTGGCACTGCCTGAAAATTATGTCAAGTCTCTTTACTAAAGCAGAGGGAAAGAATTATGCTACAAATACCTGGTGATTGCTGAAATAGTGGTAATATTTAGCACATATGTTGGTGCTTGTCTGGAGAATTCCTGTCTGTTTTCACATAAACACCTTCTTACTTCTGAAATAAGCCACCCCTGGCTCCTTTTTGCTTTTCTGTAATTTTTCATTTTTCATACCTGGCTACATCTTCCAGTTTTCATTGTTTTCACCAGCAGCTGCCAGTGTGCCATTGATGTCTTCAGAACTCATGGTGGCAGCATTATCACAGTTACCAAATTAAAAATCAATCAAGAGAGAAAGCTGACAGCTTGCATGTCTTCAGCTCCTGGCTATGTACTGCTGGGAATTAAGCTACTCCTTTTCCTTTTTACATATCGATCTATAAAAAGAAGCCAATGTCGGAAGTCACAAACTAGCCATCAGTTGCTGTCTGTGCTTTGCTTCGTTACCTGTTCAGGAGGAGTTGAAAATGCCAGACATAGAAACTTTATGGCCCGGAATCAAAGAAGATAAAATGCTGTGATATATGGAGATATGTAATACAGTCAACCCTCACATAACAACGCATTTGGATAGCATCATTTTTGCTTAACAATACATCATTATGCACCATAACAACGTTTTTAGTGTCATTGTCCAGACAATGACGCTAAAATAACCGTCATTATCCGGACAATGATGCTAAAAATATCATTATGCAGGAAACTCCATAGAAACCCACATAACAACAAAAATTGATTAGCAACACTACTTGGGGAACCAAGTAACGTCGCTATGCGAGGGTCTACTGTAGCTGGTTTTTTAAATTATGGTTGGAGGTGAGAATAGCGGTCATGTTATTTAAATATCCACAGTATTTTTCCAGATTTTAATTTCAAGGGGGTTTCCTAAGAAAGCAAAGGGAAACTGTGTTTCTCTGGATGTCAGGGGATATGGCTTGTAAAGCACTTCATAAGCCTGGGGTGCACAGAAAGAGCCTCCTTGAAGATTGTGGTATTTTTGAACCACAATCAGGCATACCTTGGTAATGGTAAACTTGTGTTGCAGGCTAATCTTTCTCACACTAAAGGTTTCCCTTGCTTGAAAGCCAGTCGTATCCGACTCTAGGGTTCAGTGCTCATCTCTGTTTCAAAGCCGAAGAGCCAGTGCTGTCTGCTTCTGCAGATGTTTCTGTGGTCATGTGGCAGGCATGACTAGACACCAGAGCACACAGAACACTGTTACCTTCCCACCGAAGTGGTCCCTGTTTATCTACTTGCAATTTCTTGCTTTCGAACTGCTAGGTTGGCAGGAGCTGGGAAAAAGACAGGAGCTCATTCCATCCTGCACTGCTCAGGAATCGAACTGCTGACCATCTGCCTCCCCGTCAGCATCTAAGCCACTTGGGCCACTGAAGTCTCACACTAGGTCAGGCAAAAGGAACTGCAGAATGAACTTACCAAAAGGTGCTTTCATTTTGGCAGTTTCACATCTGGCTTAGACACAAAAGAAGAAGAAGCCTGGGCTGATACAGAAAATTCTCTATTTTTCATATTACTACTTGTGACTAGATCAACAAGTAAAGGAAAAGTTTGGGAATGAGGGAAACTTTTCTTTGAACCCAAAAATGTGGTCATCCAAAAAGAAAGGAAAAGAGATAAAGGAAAAGAAAAACAGGAAAAAGAAAAAGTTAAAAGGTTTCCTAGCTCTGGTCTGGGACAATATCATTTTGATTGATAATCTCTGATATAGTCTTCCTTACAAGGAGTAGAAATCTGTGACTATATTCAGACAATAAATAGCACATTGCTCCAAAACCTTGCTGCTGACAACTAAAGTGTCCTAATGGTGAGAAAACGCTATCATTGGGCATTGCTAGGATGCTTCTCCAGGAAGCGGATTTGGAGGACTAAGAAACTGCAATGAACTGTTTGTGGAAAGATCTAAATAGAGTGCAGCCTACCCTTGATGAAGGGTGTAGATTCTGCTGTCTTGTATACACATGAAGTGAGAAACAACAAACTGTGAGATGATGAAGCCACCCATCCACCCATCATCCCCCCTCCCTTTATGGCCAAAATTAAGTCAAATTGCACAAATAGCACAAACCGATGATAGCTGCTGTTTTTGTGTGTGCATTTCAAAGAAATAGAATTGTCAGAGTGGTTGTTGGTATCTTTCTGAAAAATCAGCCAGTTGTCCTGTGCTGTCTCTCTAGCTGTGTACAGTAATACCTCATACAAAGTCTGCTTCATACAACATCGAATTCGTACAACATCGCCTAATTCCTTGAAAAAAGTTGCCTCATACAAAGTCGCTGCTACTTTGTATGAGGCATTGGGGTTTTTCCCCAGGTTGCATTGTGCCTGGGCAGTATAAAAGGCAGGACGCATGCGTGCATTGCTCTTGTGGGTTTTGCATGAGGCAAAGAGTGTTTAGGAGTGGTTTTGAGTGTGATTTTGGATTGTTTGGTGTTTGCTGCTGTCGTTTTTAAAAACAGATTGCATGTTGGTCTTTTTTTGGGGGAGCACTATTTGGTGGGGTGGGCAATTGTTTGGTGTTTGCTGCTGTTTGGATGATTAATACTGTCCTGCATGATGGGACATATTGGCATCCATTTTGTCCTTGCTTCCATCCAGTAATTTTTACAGTAGCTTGTACAAAGTGGATGATGTTAAGTTTTAAACCTGCACTTCATAAAGTTTTCAAAAGTTAAAAACTTGTTGTATGGTTTGTCCCCTAAAATCAGGGTTGTTTGACATGTTTTTGTAATGTATTTAGCCTTTAGACAATGATTTCTTAAAGTTCTGTCAGTTTCCTTTCTGTTTCCTTGACTTTGCCCAGAAGTCTGTGCTGTTACAGTACAATGTATCTCTATGGAAATGACATTGTACGAGGCATCACGGCAAGGATTTGGACATTGTATGAGGCATCTTGTATCATTATTTCCACTTCTTTCACCTTATATGAGCACAGCCTTATGATCGTCTAATCAGATGCAAGTCTTAAAATGCCCTGTGAGGAATGGATAAGGGAATTGATTATATGTAGGTTGAAGAAAAGAAGACTCAGAAGTGATAAGATATCCATCTTCAAATACCTGTATGGCTGTCATGAGGAAGAAGAATTGAGCTTGTTTTCTGAAGGTCCAGAAGGTAGGATCCAAACTTCAAGAAAGCAGATTTTGCCTAACATTAGGTACAACTTTCTGACAAAAAAAAGTTCTTGACAGTGGAATGTCTTTCCCTGGAAGGTGGTGGACTCTCCTTCAATGGAGATTTTAAAACAGAAGTAGGATGGCCACTTGTCACGGTTGCTTAAGGAGTGAATTTTGTGCTTTGGTAGGGGGCTGGAGTAGATAACATTTGAGGTCGCATCTAGTTTTATGTTTCTAAAACTGGAAGCTGCTGTAAAGTATGGTAAAGCAGAACTAGCAAAAGCAGTATTATAAACTGCTGAGAGGAAACCAAAATGAAGAACAAGTTTATCCTAACATATCTTCCTATAGCTTGTGGCAGCCTTCAGATTTTCAAAATTACTGTTCCCAGAGTTCCTGTCCAGAGGCTAAACTGTCTGGGTTTGTTGGCTGTTGGAGTTCAAATTGTTTGGAGGCTGAGGAGTCCATTGTTGACAGAAGAGCTGACATTTTCATGGATTTTCTCTTGTGTTGGTGACATTTTTCTTTCCAGTGAACCTTTTGTCCTGCCAACAGTGCAGTGCATCTTACTGAAAATCATGCCAGCCCATCACAGGTTCTTGTTCCATGTGAGCCCACAAAGATGGACTGTTATCATAACAGATGTGTTTATTAGCTGGCTCTACGGGAATCTTTTCAGTTGTGATCCTTCTAGAGCAGTGTGTGTCCCAGCATCTGCCAAAAGATCCACATCAAACCTTTTTAATATCAACTACTATAAGGGTTCTTAGTACAAAAATGGCTTTTCTTCTACAGTTTTCAAAGTGCTTTGGCAGAGGGATACAAGCACTATCAGCTGAATTTTTATTGTTGCTTTTGTTTCAAGTGTGAGAATTATTTTCTCTCAGGAACTCGGGGAAATTATGAGAGCAATGGCATATTATTATGCTGTTCTTCATCAAAGAGTCATAGATTGGTTTAATTCTTTCCTCTCCGAACCTAGTAATAAAAAACAAAGGGTTTTTAAAGAGATGCAACCACAATTGGCTGAAGAAATATAACAGTAAGGATAACAGAACAGATTCAGTTTGTAGCATGAGGAAGAGACGTGCCCATAAAATAAAATGAAAAGAAACAAGCACAGTTTTGATTACTTACCATTTGTCAAGAAAAGGCCTTCACTGAACCACCAATGGTCAGAGACCCAAGAGAAATAGAAAATTGACAGTGATGGTTTTAAATCTTCTTATATGAGGGTATTCATACAAAATGTTGTTACCATGGTCATACTGTTTGTACTGAGCTTACTTTAGGTGAAAACAACTGATTGATTGATTGATTGATTTTGAGTTAAAATATTCTGGGTTGAAAGGATTTTTGCTGGAGAAACTCCACTCACAAGACTCCTAAATGAGGCTCCTTTCCTGTCCCCAGGATCTTTTCCTACCAAAGTGGTCCCTATTTATCTATTTGCAATTTCTTGCCTTTGAACTGCTAGGTTGGCAGGAGCTGGGATAGAGACAGGTGCTCATTCTGTCATGCAGTACTCTTGTCTTGAACTGCTGACTTGCCGACCTTCCAGTTAACAAAGCGAGCTTCTTAACTACTGAGCCATCACAGTCCCGATTGATTGATTGATTGATTGGTTGATTGATTGATTGAATGATTGATACATACCCCACCCAATTCTTGCAAGCACCACTCTGGGCGGCTCACAGCATGTTGAGATCCAGCCCTCATCAGACTCTTAAGACAACCTGGATCAGGAGATACTTCCTATGTCCAGCCCAGTCCTGCCATCTGTTGTGTTTGGAATATTGTGCCTTTAAGTAATGTAACACTCGAATGAGTGGATATAACAATCACCAGCTGTAACACTGTAACCTTCTGTATCAGGACGCGAGCTAGTGACCACTAGGGGCAATAGCGAGCGCCCAGCTCACATGGTTCCAATTCCCCAAATACCTACAGCGCGGGAAGATTCCCGCCACCACCTCACCTGGACAAGAAGGGCGTGACGGGGAGTGACGTCACGCAGACAGTAGCCAATGGGCTATCGAGGAGCCACATTCAAATGTATAGCCACAGTATATATTGAGCTGTTCATCCGCCATTACCACATGTTCCCCCGGACCATCATGCAATAAAGATGTGTTAAGTCAACCTTTCGGCTGTTTCTATTGTCTTGGTTCTCATCTTTTCCTACCAAAGTGGTCCCTATTTATCTATTTGCAATTTCTTGCCTTTGAACTGCTAGGTTGGCAGGAGCTGGGATAGAGACAGGTGCTCATTCTGTCATGCAGTACTCTTGGCTTGAACTGCTGACTTGCCGACCTTCCAGTTAACAAAGCGAGCTTCTTAACTACTGAGCCATCACAGTCCCGATTGATTGATTGATTGATTGCATGATTGATACATACCCCACCCAATTCTTGCAAGCACCACTCTGGGCGGCTCACAGCATGTTGAGATCCAGCCCTCATCAGACTCTTAAGACAACCTGGATCAGGAGATACTTCCTATGTCCAGCCCAGTCCTGCCATCCCAGCCTGCATCTGACCCTGAGCTCCAGCCTGTACCTGAACCAGAGGATGACTTGAACCAGAAACCTCAGGCTGCTTCTGTCCCAGCATTGACTCCCCAGGCAGATGACTTGTCAGATCTGAGATCTGACTCTGACAATACTCAGTACTCAGCCAGAGACCTGTGCTGAAAAGTTTTGCAGCTGAGACACTAGAAAACTAGAGCTCGGTATCAGAGGAGGCCCCCAGCTGATACCCATTAGCTAGGAGGCTTTTTAAACAAGCATGTTTCACAAGGCAAGCATCAGTACAATTTCTCAGTGCGACAACTGACACTGCCAGGTCTTCTGTGTACCTTGTGACTGACTGCTGTGACCCTGAATTCTGCCTACCCTGGATATCCTTTGAACTTGATGCTTACTCTGATTCTTACCCTGGCCTCAGCTTGCTCTTTGGACTTGACTATTGGGCTCTCCTTGGATAGACTTTTGCCAGGATTCTCCTGTGTAGCACCACTGCGTGGCGACCCTGCCCACTGGATAGGTCAGCACACAACAATATGTGACAAGAAATATATAACACAAGCTACAGTAATAAAACAACACCAAGTAACACATATCACATCATAACATTTGCAACATGTAGACAAATTTCATAAAGAAATACAGATCGCTTATCGCAAAATCTGTTATTGTAATGAAGAAGGGTTGGAAAACAGATAGAACACATATGTTGTAGGGAACTTATAAGGGGCAGTGAGTGGTGCTTGAGGAATTTAATATTCATAAATCTCCCAACAAATTGACCTAACATGGTCCACCTGTGTTTTTGTGAAGATTAGGGCTTAGTTGCTCATGTACATGATTGCTGAACCTTTAAGTACAAAGCTTGAGTCACTCAAATGTATCAAACTGTACTTGAAATTGTAAAGTTGCATAAGGGCTTGTTGTTTTTGTTTTTAAATACACTAAAGTGGCAATGGAAAGGAATTAACCTTGGGGGTAAATTAGTACTGTATAAACAAAAGTTCCATGCAGCAAAAATACAATTATTCAGCCAGGCTTAGGTACAGTGCTGTGTATATACCAAAACAAGGTTATAATTCTATTGATGTCCATACTGTAAGTAAAATTGCATAAATTGCATTGGTGAATTGCCCTAATTAAGAACTTCAGGTTGTATTCCTTGCTGTCTATATTTTCACAAACTGGACACACAACCAGGATTGGCATCTCATTAATCAGTAGCAATGTGGTCCAAGTGCTTTCTCTATCTAGTTCTCTGATTAGTTCATTCAGAATAAAGTAGGTGATTGTGTACAGTTTTTTTAAATTACAGAGCATGTAAATAACCAGAATGTGTAATCAACACTTTGGGTTATGAAATGAATAAGTCATCTCTCACAGCAATGGAGCCGCATGGTGTCAGGAAAAGGTTTACAGTTCAGCCATTTACACAGAGTGGTTTTAAAATGGAGCAGCATTTCAAAACTTTCAAAAAAATTCAATAACTTGTTCAAATCTCAAAAGACAGTCCACCAACACTTACAGGGGGGAAGCTTCCTGCTTCCTTTAGTCTTGCAGGTGAGTAAGTAATTGCTTGCCTAGGGCTATGCCCTCTATTCTCTTGTGATAATCTGTGTTAGATTCTTGAAGCCCCCCCCCCTTCCATTTTCTGCCTTGTAACAATCCTTAGGGCAAAATTAATTAAAACTACCCACCCCTAAAAAGGGTGCAGGGACTGAAGGGACCATGGGGGAAGGAATTATCCTCTATACCAACCACCCAATGGAGGTTACCCTTCCACCTGCACCCCATACTTGGCCCGCCAGCCAGATTTTGAGTTCTTTTCTGAAAGGCAGCAATTCCGTCTGGATACATAACTCATTTGGCAGGAGGTTCCAGAAGACCGGTACGGACACGGAGAAGGCTCTCCTTCTTGTGCCAGAGAGGTAAGCCCCTCTGACTGATGGAACAATTAGAAAGCCCCTCCGGTCCACTCTGGTTGGACGGACAGACGTCCTTAGGGCGATGTGGTCTTTTAAGTATCCTCATCATGTCTCCTTCTCTCAACTACTTCTCTCATAAGACTTGGTTTGACGGGGTATTATCATCTCCTCTGGACATTTTTAAATATTGTAAGTCACCTCGAGTACTTCATGGGGAGATGGGTGTCCTATAAAGGAAGAAAGAAAGAAAGTGCACACATCTCCTGGTTCAGACTTTGCTTAAATAAGTGGCACACAGATCAGGGCCCAACCCTTCTGTGATTTTCTGGAGACTTGCTTTTTGTCGATGCACATGTTAGTATTTGTCTGTAAAAGATAGCTTTCCCACAAATGAAGAAAGGCAAACGGCTAAGACCTGGGATGGAGGTAGGAGTTTTCACCATCAGAACTGTCTAGTGTAGAGTTACTTGTCTATTTTCAGCTCAGAAAACAAGGAAAAAACCCAGAGAAGACAATAACATATAAAACATCAAATAGCATCAGCTTTTGAAAGAAATATGAGTGGCTTTCTCCTTGAAGTGCCTTCCAACAGGAGAGTCTGTAAATTAGCTCATTTTTGCATATATTCCTGTATTTCCCAGGTAGACACACAGATTTCTCATTTGCTTCTGTTGCTGCTATAAGGCAAGCGTGGCGCCAAAATGGCCGCTGCGCTCTTTGCGGGCCCCCCACCCCACTGGACTTGGACATCCGGGTAGTTAGGGGGTGTGGCCAGCACCCTTTAAAAGGGGTGGCCACGAGACAGCCGCGCTGCCATTTTGCGAAGCGACGGAGAGGAGAAGTTTTTCCCCAATCGCTCTGTCGCTCTTCCTTTAGCTGGAAAGCCTCTTTTAGGCAGCGGTTTCTTCTTTGCTTCTTTTCTTCGGCTTCCCAACGATCTCCAGCAATGCCTTCCAAAAAGAAGGTGATGGCGAACGCGGTTCGCGCTTCAAGGAGGCGCCAGCCGGGTCGGAGGACCGCGACTGCGCCCCCTTAGCAGGCCCCCTTTCCGGGGGCGCCTACCGGGACCAGTGGGATGGGGTCGATTGCTCCCTGGCCCGAGGCTGGGCAGCCTCAGACCGGCCCTGCAGGGGATGCGGCCCCCGGCCCGCAATTAGCGGCCACTGGCCCGGGCCTGGTGCAGAGCCAGGCTGGGCCTTCGGGCCTTGGCATGCAGCTTCCAGCGGTGGGCTTTAACCAAGGGGGTTGGCTGGGTTCCCTTCCCTGGCAGGGCATGCCCCCGGCCCCTCCAGGGCCGGTGGTTGGGGCATGGCCATATGCGGGCCCCGGGGTCCAGAGACCTGGCCCGGCGCCAGTGACCGGTGGGCCGGCCGGCCCTTTGCCCCCCATCAGCGTTGGGGGCTATGTAAACGTTGATGCCCTACTGGCCCGCGTAGCGGCCCTGGAGGCATCTTTAGGGGTAGTTAATCCATCCGGGGCACCTTTTGGTTTACAGGTCAACTCAGCGCCTGTCGGTCCTCGGCAAGCAGCCGAAAGGGTTGAGCTGCCTGAGGCAAGTAGGTCGGCACCAGCCGCGGCCTCGCAGCTCCCCACGCAGCAGATGCCGCCAGCAGGTAGTGGTCAGGCCCCATCTACGAGCTCGGTTGCGGTCGCGAGCTCCGACGCCCGCAGTGGGCCAGAACCCCCGGTGGGGGCGGCCCATGGGGTGCAACTTGTGAGTATACGGTCCAAGCTAGTGCACCCACACCACAACCCACAACGGGGGGAGGTTTACAGTGGCCGTGGCCTCGCCTGGCTGGGACGGCGGGTCAGCCGCCTCCGGCCCATCAGGGAACGGCTCCAATACTCCAAGGCCCCTCTTGGGGCGGGGTACCCTGTCCTCCAGGGAACTTACTGGGGGTGGCGGGGCTGGTCCAGGCTCCTTTCATGGTGCCCAGCACTGTCAATGTTCCGGTGTCAGCCTTGCCGACAGCAGGTTATTCATTGCCCCTCGGGGACCACCTGGCCCAGGCCACCAAGGAAAAGATCTGGCGGGGGGAATATGTGGACATTTTCTCCCTCTTGAATAGAGAACCCACCAAAGAGGAGAGGGAGGGGCAGGACGAGAAGGACAAGGAGCAGTCTCGTCGACGTAAGCCGCCACGCACGTGGGCCAACTGGTTACCCACGTACCTTATATACATGGCGGTGTACCTCAGGGCCCGGCCTGACCTGGCAATTCCGATGGTCCAGTATTTGGACAACATATACCGGGCGATGGTTGATTTCCCTGGCCCGTCGTGGTTGGCTTACGACGAGGAATTCCGTATGAGAGTGCCCCTACACCCAGAGATGAGGTGGGATGAGCCCTGCCAGAAGCTGTGGCTTCTGTACATGACCCCCACGCGCCCGGCGCCAGGGGAGAGGTACCATTGTGGACATGCGGTCCAGCGAGCTGCTCCAGCCCAGGCACCCCGCCAGGTGGCAGGGCAGGAGGTTCCAGCCCGCCTGCTGTGTTGGAGCTTCTCGGCCAATGGTGCGTGCAACAGGAAGCAGTGCCGATACAGGCACGAGTGTCCCTCTTGTGCTGGCCCCCATGCCGCCTCCACGTGTCCTAGGGCAGGCGGACTGCAGGGCAGAGGTAGAGGTGGACAGGGAGCGGGCAGAACTGCCGCGGAGGGAGCTGGTCAAGCAAAAGGCCCCCTCCCCAATTAATGTGGACATGTTGGAGCATTGGCTCACGATGTACCCGAGGAGGGCAGACGCAGCTTACCTGCTTGAGGGTTTCCAGCAGGGGTTTCACATTCCTTTCACAGGGGTCAGGTCCCCTCAAGATGCACCCAACCTGTTATCACTCAGGGGAAGGGAGGAGGTGGCTGCCATGAGCATTGCTAAGGAGGTTGCTGCTGGCAGGGTCGCTGGCCCTTTCCCTGTCCCACCATTTCCCAATCTCAAGGTTTCCCCGTTGGGGTTAGTGCCCAAGAAGTCACCGGGGGACTTTGATACACCACTTGTCTTACCCGGCTGGCCGTTCGGTCAATGATGCTATCCCTGACGACCTTTGTTCGGTCAGGTATACATCTTTTGACCAGGCCCTGCGCATGGTGCACTCATGTGGCCTGGGTGCACTACTGGCTAAGTGCGACATTAAGTCAGCGTTCCGTCTTCTGCCGGTGCACCCGGGCAACTATGAGCTGCTGGGTTTCAAGTTCCGGGGTGAATTTTATTTCGACAAAGCCATGCCTTTTGGCTGCTCCATTTCATGCTCAGCATTTGAGCGCTTCAGCACCTTCCTGCAATGGGCCTTTGTTCGCAGGTCAGGGTCCCGGTCTGTAGCCCACTACCTCGACGATTTCTTATTCGGGGGTGAACGGGGCTGGGATACGTGCACACGTCTCCTGAATACATTTCAGACGCTAATGAAGGAACTCTGTGTCCCTTTAGCGCCCAAAAAGACCGAGGGCCCTTCAACTAAGCTCACATTCCTGGGGGTTGAGATTGACACAGTTGTGCAAGCATCCAGGTTACCTGTTGATAAGGTTCCCCGGATCGTTGCACTCATTTTGGACTTGCTGGCAAAACGCAAGGTGTCCCTTCGGGAGCTCCAGGTGTTACATGGTCACCTCAATTTCACTTGCAGGGTCATCGCACCTGGCAGAGCATTTGCTCGACGCTTGTGCGATGCCATGACTGGCTTGGCCAGGCCCCACCACAGGGTCCGACTGAACAAGGGCATGAGGGCTGATATGCTCATCTGGCTTCAGTTCCTGAGGGAATTCAACGGGGTGTCCTTTTGGAGATCCGACCTTTTGGTTTCCCCTCGTTTTCAGGTTCAGTCGGATGCATCAGGGTCCCTGGGTTATGGGATTTACTTCGAAGGGAAGTGGGCCTACGGCAGATGGCCGCCAGCCTGGTGGGGCACGGATCGTTTGCGCGATCTCACATACCTGGAATTTTTCCCCATTCTGGGAGCTTTGATGCTATGGGGCGAGGAGTGGGCCAATTCGGTCGTCCATTTCTGGTGTGACAATGCGGCAGTTGTCCACATTGTCAACTCACAGACGTCAAAATCTCCCAGGGTTATGGAACTGGTTCGCCAGTTTGTGTGCGCAGCCTACGCCTCAATGTGCTTTTTAGGGCCAGACATGTCCCAGGTATTAATAATGATATTGCTGACGCTTTGTCCCGCCTGCAGATCCCCCGGTTCCGTGCCTTGGCCCCGGACGCAGAGGAATTTCCCTTGCCGCTCCCGGACGAGATATGGACGCTTGGCAAGGAGAGGTGAACCAGGCGATCGGCATGTTGCTCGCCCCCCGCACGCGTAAGGCGTATAACCACGCATTCAGTTCGTTCAGGGCCTTTTGTGCCCAATCACGGCTGCCTGAAAGTTGGCCCATCCCAGTGGCTCACGTCCTCCAATTTATGGTTTACTTACATGCCCAGGGCTTAGCCCCCCGCACCATAGCATCCAGGCTGTCAGCGCTGGCATTCATAGCCAAGGTGGGTGGTTTTGCTGACAGCACAAATGATTTTCGCATACGACATGTTTTGGAAGGGTGGGTGCGGGAACGTGGGCGCAGCCCGGACGACCGCCACCCTATTTCTCCAGGGGTACTTACCCACCTTGCACGGGGTTGGCATGACCTGTGTTTCGACAGGTATGAGGCAACCCTGTTTCACGCGGCTACGACGGTGGCCTTTTTTGGGGCGCTCCACATCAGTGAGCTGGTGCTACTGTCTAAGGCGGATGCGAGTCGTAGGGCACTGGAACTCGAAGATGTCTATGTTTCCAATGATTGGGCTCAGCTGAGGATACGCTCCTCTAAGGTTGATCAGCACGGTGTAGGCAGTGGTGTAAGACTGCTACGATGTTCCATGGCTGACATCTGTCCAGTTGGTGCCCTACAGGAGTTCCTTGCACTACGTGGTACGCACCCTGGCCCATTTTTCTGTCACCAAGATGGGTCTCTCCTTACTAAATTTCAATTTTGGAAGGTGACTGGTAAGGCACTAGCCAGTGTTGGCCTCCCTGGGGCTCGTTACAGCACCCATTCATTCAGGATAGGGGCGGCTTCCACCGCAGCGGCGTTTGGGTACTCTGGGGCTGAAATATGCAACATGGGACGGTGGGGATCACGATGTTTTCAGTTGTATGTTCGCCCTCTTCAACAGTGAGTACCAGTTAAGTCACTGCCCTGTTTCCTTTTTTCCTTGACAAACCCTGGGTGTCGTCTTGCACCGGTGACAGTATGGCTGGTGGGCCACAGCTATGTGCACAGGGCAGCGCAGTTTGCTGCGGCGACAGAGTGGGGACCCCGACTGGGACTGGGTGCGTCCGCAAGTCTCAGGTGGTACGGTAAGCGCGGAATGTTATGGTGGGAACTGTTGCCATTCCTTTTCTCCATCAGGGATGCTGACCCGCCTGATGTCCTGATTATACACCTCGGGGGTAATGATTTGGGACAGGTCACGGGCCTATCACTGAAGCATGCGATTTGCGGTGACCTGGCCTACTTGCATTATGTGTGGCCTGCCACAACCCTACTTTGGTCGGACATGATACCGCGGCACGCTTACAGGGGAGGGTTTAACCTCCAGGCCCTTGATCGGGCTCGGCGCTCGGTGAACAGGGCTATTGCCCGGTTCTTTCTGGACAAGGGTTGGGGGCGTGTCATACGACACCTCACCATCAGTCTCCAAAATTATGAGCTTTACACAGGGGATGGGGTCCATCTGTCGCCGGGAGGTATGGACCTCTTGTTGGGAGATTGGCGAGCAGGCCTGATGACCGAGCTGACGGTCTGGGGGGTGGGCGGTGAGCCTTTATTGAAGCCTCCCCGTGTGGCGGGTAGCACTGGTAAGGTAAACATTTATGACCCACAGGTATCCGGCAGGTTCGCAATTGACTGGACAACACTAGACAGGCACAAGTTGGTTAACGTTGTCCGGTCAATGATGAACCAGGCAATGGGGTGATGGCACGAGCTAGGCAGCATGCATCACCCCGTTATTTTACGGATACGCGTCAGAGGGTGGGGTCAGTAGTTAGATTATTGACTACGGTCAACAATTTGTTTGTTGTCAACAAACAAATTGATACAAATGGATACATTGTAACCAATTGCCGTTGGCAATTTTGGGTGGAACCTTAGCAGTGTTACTTCGGCCTGCTTGCCTTAAGAATTATAATTGGTTGAATACCAATAGAAAGTTATAATTCGGACTAGGGCATGAATCAATAAATGTGGCCCAATGCCGTTATCCACTTTTACCAGTGTCTGAGTACTTTGTTGGGGGGTGCGCCTGCAATGCAAGCGCGGCGCCTAAATGGCCGCCGCGCTCTTTGCGGCCCCCCCACCGGACTTGGACATCCGGGTAGTTAGGGGGGCGTGGCCACCACCCTTTAAAAGGGGTGGCCACGAGGCAGCCGCACTGCCATTTTGCGAAGCGACGGAGAGGAGAAGTTTTTCCCCTCCACCCCCTCCCTAGTTAACAGTGTGATATTTTGGTCGCTTCGGGGCCGGGTGGGAATTTTTGGCTGGGACCTACAATTGGCTTTCGGGTCCTGGCTTTTTTGCCCATCCCACACTGTTGCTATGGTTTGACATAGGGGTTTCTTGCTCTGCTGTTGACTTTGGTCACATGGGCGGGTAGCACTGGTAAGGTAAACATTTATGACCCACAGGTATCCGGCAGGTTCGCAATTGACTGGACAACACTAGACAGGCACAAGTTGGTTAATGTTGTCCGGTCAACGATGAACCAGGCAATGGGGTGATGGCACGAGCTAGGCAGCATGCATCACCCCGTTATTTTACAGATACGCATCAGAGGGTGGGGTCAGTAGTTAGATTATTGACTACGGTCAACAATTTGTTGTCAACAAACAAATTGATACAAATGGATACATTGTAACCAATTGCCGTTGGCAATTTTGGGTGGAACCTTACCAGTGTTACTTCGGCCTGCTTGCCTTAAGAATTATAATTGGTTGAATACCAATAGAAATTTATAATTCGGACTAGGGCATGAATCAATAAATGTGGCCCAATGGCGTTATCCACTTTTACCAGTGTCTGAGTCCTTTATTGGGGGGTGCGCCTGCAATATCTGATGTCTTTTCTATGTAATTCACCAACATGTGTGGCTCATATAATTCACCAATCTTTGTGGTAATGCTACAGCTTATTACCCATCCTACTCCACATACCAAAGAGCCTTCAAGCAGGAGCATGGATGTTTTTACTTTCAGATACAAGCAGAGGTAAACAGTTAAGATCCTTGTCAGCAGAAACCCTGAAATGATATATTTAAAGCATTTTATATCTGTGATAAAACCAATCCTGCAGTAAATATGAGGCAACTTAAATATTTAAGGACTGTCATCTCAAAAGAAATAGAACATATTGCTGCAGTCCTATAATATAAATAATTTACAATTTAACAGGGCAGACAATCTTCACAGATAAAGACAAATAAAGACACTTTTGAAAATTGTGTATCAGGATGCCATATTTGTGAGAAATGCAAAAGTCCTGGGAGGAGAACCACTGTTTAAACTACAGACATGAAGGGTGGAATTCTTGTGCTTGCGCAAGGTTGACATCATTTGCTGAGATTAAATGTGCCTAATTGATGAGGTATCAGGGTATCATTTGGCTAGGCATAGCAACAAAATAAGTATAATGGTACATTTACTAAATACAAATTAGAGTTACGAAACAGTATTTCTTTCAATTAGAATCAACTATGTAGCCAACAACCATGAGATAATAATAATTTGTGTCAGAAGTAATTCTGGGTTGAAAGGATTTATGAGGGAGAAATGCCTCTCAAGGAACACCCGAATGAGGCTCCTTTCATGTCCCCAAGAGCTGGGACAGAGATGGGTGCTCAATCCGTCATGCAGTACCAAGCTCTCGAACTGACGTGTTGCCGGCCTTCCAGCTAACAAGGCAAGCTTCTTAACCACTGAGCCACCACAGCCCCAACCATGAGATGATGGTTATTCTCTGCACCCCACCCCGCTCCTTTTTCCTTCTTCCATGGCTCCCCGCCTGCCCGCCCCTCCTCCTCCTCCTCTTGCGACTGGGCAGCAGGCAGCCAAGCCGTCGGGGCTGGCCCGGGGATGGGATCCTCCTCTTGCCACCCTCCTACACGTGGCTCAGATGTCAGGAGGCACCCGAGCGAGTGGGCAGGAGGAGGAGGAGGCAGCTGCGCCCATTTTCGCTGGGTGGGTGGGTGGTGACCCGAGTGTCCGCTCATCGGGTTTCTCTTGGGGGGGGCGGGGGCAGCGGCGCGGGCTCTGGGGTTTGGTGAAGGAAAGGGAGCCCCATGTAACTAGTCAGCCTGGCCGATCGAGGAGCGGGAGATTGAGCGAGAGAGAAAGAGCAAGAAAATGCAGAAGGAAAAGGAAGGGAAAGGGGTGGGGTGGGTGGGCTGCTCCTCCTCCCCCCTCCCAGTTTGTGCTCTCTAGCTTTTCTGTGCTTTCTACTTACCGAGGGCGAGTGAGGGATGCCTCCCGCCCGCGTCGCAATTGCTGGCGCCTTGGTGGGGTGGTGTGTGAGTGTTTGTGTGTCAACATGCATGCTTCTGTCCCAATGAGAGAGAACTTGAGGGCACTTCCCCTCAATTTCTTCAAGGCTCTTTGAGGCTGTCACCTGCCAGAGAGGAGACCCAAGCAATGTCCTGGCTCTTGCCCCATAGAAGACCTTCCCCCTCTTTAATGTATGGGACCAAAGACAACGAACAGCCGGAAGGTTGGCTTAACACAGGTTTATTGCATGATGATCCAGGGGGAACATGAGGTAATGGCGGATGGGTAGCTCAATATACGCAGTGGCTATACATTTGAATGTGGCTCCTCGACAGTCTATTGGTTACTGTCCGCGTGACGTAACGGACGGTCACGCCCTTCTTGTCCAGGTGTAGGTGATGGGGGGAATCTTCCCGCGCTGTTGTTTGCTGGTGAGTCTGGGCTAGGAGAGCTTGAACGCTCGCTATTGCCACCAGGTGGTCATTAGCTCGCGTCCAATTGCAAGGGCTACAATTAAGCAGCTGCTGGTTATAATGTTACACAAGCATGGTTACATTGGATACACGTGAATGAATACATTGTAAAAGGTACAGTCATAGAACACAACATCCCTCCCCCCTAGGATGGGACGAAGTCCCTCAGCCAAGATGGCTTATTGCAAACGCGTTTGGGCCGCGATGTGGGCTGACCCGCCCCAGGGGCGCTACTGCTTCCTCGTTCCCTGGTCCCTTGTCCTGAAACGGGAGAGTGAGACTTGTTAGAGGCTTGCCGTGGTTTGGCAATTTTGGGGAAGGGAAAAACTCCATTGTGGGCAGACCGGAGACACTCGGGGCTAACGAAAAACCCCTCTTCTCGCTTGGACGGGTGGGGGACCACTCCGCAAAACTTCCCCGGTTCTGGAAATCAAAATCTAACTCTGTTGGGGTATCCGTATTTGTGGGGAGATCCCGCGGGATATCTATGGGATCGGTTTCCCTTCTCTCTGCTGACCGATCCCGCAAGATATCTATGAGGACAGATTCCCTTTCCTCCCCCCTTGGTGGGGACCCATGGCCCCCCTTTCCTCCCCCTTGGGCTGAACGGGTGGGGGAGAACCCTAACGCTGAGTCTTGTGTCCCGCGGTCCGTGCCCTGTTCGCCGGGGATCCTGCGCCGGAGCTGGTCTGCGTGCCGCCTCCAGAGTAGACCTGTGCCGGTCTCGACGCGGTACGAGACGGGGCCGGTCTGCTCTAGGATGACTCCCGGTACCCAGGCCGGACCCGCGCTGGCATAATTCCTGCAATACAAGGGGGCACCCACGTCGAAACTCTTTGTGCCCTCTATCCCAATGTTCCTCCCCTTTTCCTCTACTCTCGTGGGGTCTAGCCTAGTTAGTATGGTGGTCAGCTTCCTGCGCATCAGCAGCTCTGCGGGGGAGTATCCTGACGCTAGGGGAGTCACTCGGTAGCCTAGCAGAAACTGGCACACTTGATGGTTTAGGTCCCCGGGCCCCATGCGCCGCAGCGCGTCCTTGGTGGTGCGCACAAGGCGCTCTACTTGGCCGTTTGTGGCAGGGTGAAACGGAGCGGAGGTGATGTGCCGAATGGCGTTGATTTCTGTGAATGCCCTGAACTCAGAGGACGTGAAGCAACTTGCGTTGTCGCTTACGAGGGTGTCGGGTAAACCGAACATGGAAAAGACCCTCCGCAAATGCTTTATGGTTGTGGCCGTGGACGTGCTTGTAACCGGAATGACCTCCAGCCACTTGGAGAAGGCATCCACCACAAGGAGAAAAAGCGTCCCACGAAACAGGCCAGCAAAGTCTACATGAACTCGGGACCACGGCCCCTTCGCCGCGTCCCACTCCCTGTGAGGCAGGCGGGCTTCTTCTGGCCTGGAACTTTGGCAGGGTTCACAAGTGCCGACCATATGCTCGATGTTGGCGTCTAGCTGGGGCCACCAGAAATAGCTCCGTGCCAGGGCTTTTGAGCGCACAATCCCAGGATGACTGACGTGCAGGAGTTTGAGTACCCTCGGCCGTAAGGACGCCGGGATCACTACTCGCTGGCCCCACAGAAGGCACCCCCTCTCAAGGGACAACTCTAACTTCTTTCGGAAAAATGGGTCAAACTCCGCTGCCGGGGAGGACGCTGGCCACCCTTTCTGCACCCAGGAGCTAACCCTTGCTAAAATGTTGTCCTTTCCGGTCGCCTTGGCGATATCGGCGGGCAGTATTGGGGGCGAGTCGAGGACTTCTATCATCAGTACCTGATGGTCTGGCTCCTGCCCGCCCACGTGGCTGTTCTCTTGGGGAAGGGGGGACCTCGATAGAGCGTCCGCATGGCTGATCTCCCTCCCGGGCCTGTACATTAACGCATGCTGATACGCGTTGAGGAAAATGGCCCACCTAAGCATCCTAGGGGACAGGATCTGTGGCGTGGGCTTATCTGCGGTAAAAATGCCTAGCAGGGGCTTGTGATCGGTCACGATTGTGAAGGGGCGGCCATACAGGAAGTCGTGGAACTTTTTTGTTCCCGCAATTATCGCTAATGCTTCCCTGTCTGTCTGGGCATAGTTTCTCTCCGCTTGGGACAGGGACCTGGAATAGAACGCTATCGGGGCCTCCCTTCCGTTTTCCAGCATGTGGCACAGCACCGCCCCCACCCCCACCGGGGATGCATCACAGATCAGGACCACTGGCCGCTTGGGGTTGAAATGGGTGAGGATGGCGTCAGACGCCAGAAGCTGCTTTAGCTCATTAAATGCCCTCTCTTGCTGGTCGCCCCACTTCCATGCCTCGTCCTTTTTAAGCAGCCTGTGCAACGGCTCGGCCACGGCTGCTTTCCGGGGAAGGAAGGAGTGATAAAAGTTCAGCAGCCCTAGGAACGACTGCAACTCGGGCTTGGAGGTGGGGCGAGGGGCTTGTTTGATGGCGGCTACCTTAGACTTGGACGGCCTAATTCCCTCAGGAGTGACACGGAACCCTAGGAATTCGACCTCGGTCGCGAAGAAAACGCATTTATCTTTGCGCAGTCTCAACCCCGCCTTTTCGAATATCGCCAGGACCTTGCCCAACCTCTTTGCCAATTCGGCCTGACTCCCCCCCGTTATCAATACGTCATCAAAATAAGGCAACACCCCCTCGAGCCCCTTCAGGAGGCGTTCCACGAGTGACTGGAAAATTCCAGGCGCCGAGTTTACGCCGAATTGAAGGCGCGTCACCTGGAACATCCCCTTATGGGTGACTATAGTTTGTGCAGCAGCGGCAGCTGGGGTCACCGAGAGCTGCTGGTAGGCTTGTGCTAAGTCGAGCTTAGCGAAACACTTTCCCCCATGCAACTTGGCCAGCAAATGGCTGACTACCGGCACCGGATACGCATTAGGGCGAATGGCCTTGTTGATGGTGCACTTGTAATCAGCGCATATGCGCACCTCCCCGTTGGCCTTCAGTGCTGTTACAATTGGAGTTTCCCACTCCGCAGAATCAACAGGAACAAGAATCCCCTGGCCCACCAATTTGTCCAGTTCCGCCTCTATTTTGTCCTTGAGCGCGAATGGCACCCGGCGCGGTTTGAGTCTTATTGGGCGGACCTCAGGGTCTAGGTCGAAGGCTACTGGGGGTCCCTTAAACTTCCCAAGTCCCTTCTTGAAGACTTCGGGGTGCGTGTCGCACACTTCCTGGATCGGGTCAGTCCCAACGGCAACGGCATGCACCCCCCCAATGAACAAACCCAGGGGCTGGAACCATTGAGTCCCGAGGAGGCTGCAATTCCCCCCTTTGAGGACAACTAGGGGGAGAGTCGCGGCGTGTTTCTTAAATTGGACCTTAAAATTCCCAACCCCCAACACCGGAATGCAGTTCCCTTGCACGTCCCGTAGCGTGGACCTCAAAGCTTTGAGTTTGGGCCGCACGTGGGGGGCAATTCTCAGAAACTCCTTCTGGGGAATGATGGAGTATGAGGAACCCGAGTCAATTTCCATCCTAATGGGGGCCCCTTGTACTAGTACCTCAACAAAATAACGGGGGTGTCCCGCGGACACGCTGAACACCGGTGCGTCGTCCTCGCTGTCGTCGGCGATGTGTCCCACGCCGTCTCGCTTCCTCGTGGCCTGGGTGCCGTCCTTGGGTCCCGCCGCGCGGTCTCTCGAGCTCTTCCGGGCCTCGTGCCGTTTCCTGCAGACCTTGGCGATCTGCCCGCGGTGGCCGCAGTTGTGACACTCGGCCTTCCTGAAGGGGCATTTGGCGCGGTCGTGGTTCGCTCCGCAGCCGTCGCAACGCCGCCCTTCTTTCCGGACCTTCCGGACGTCCTCGTCGTCGCTGCTCTCCGCGGGCGACTTCGAAACTCGCCGGGCCGCGTGCACCGAAACGTGCACCGAGGCCTCTGCCTTGCCCGTCTTTGGCCGCCAGTCCTGGAGCTCCTGGACCCCGGTCTTCGTAGCTTCCGCGGCTTGTGCCTCCTTTAGGACCTCCTGCAACGTGGGGGGTGGCTCGCGGTTCATCAATGTGCACTGAGTTTTGGCATCGCTCAGGCCGCACAGCACGCAGTCTCTTAGTGTGATTTCTACGTTCTCCCATTTGCATGGGCCGGCCGCCAGTCACAGGGCCGCTGCGAAGTCGGCGACCGTCTCCCCGGGCGCTTGGACTCGCCTCCAAAACGCGCTCCGAGCGGGGAACATCGCCGTCGAGGGCCGGAAGTACTCACGCAGCATGTGCATGAGCTCTTTCACCTTGAATTCACTCGCCCTCCTCGGCGCGATCAGATCCACCAAGACCCTCTTGGTGTCTGGCCCCAGCATCCGGGTGAAGATGGCCCTTTTCTTTGCCTCATCCATGACTTCGGATTCCACCAGGGCTCCCTGGAAGTCCATCTCGAAGATGTCCCAGTCTGCCGGTCTCCTGATTTCAAAACCGGCGCATGTCTTGGTCCCGTGGGCAGCCATATCCCATCCTCGTCGCCAATTTAATGTATGGGACCAAAGACAATGAACAGCCGGAAGGTTGGCTTAACACAGGTTTATTGCATGATGATCCAGGGGGAACATGAGGTAATGGCGGATGGGTAGCTCAATATATGCAGTGGCTATACATTTGAATGTGGCTCCTCGACAGTCTATTGGTTACTGTCCGCGTGACGTCACGGACGGTCACGCCCTTCTTGTCCAGGTGTAGGTGATGGCGGGAATCTTCCCGCGCTGTTGTTTGCTGGTGAGTCTGGGCTAGGAGAGCTTGAACGCTCGCTATTGCCACCAGGTGGTCATTAGCTCGCGTCCTATTGCAAGGGCTACAATTAAGCAGCTGCTGGTTATAATGTTACACAAGCATGGTTACATTGGATACACGTGAATGAATACATTGTAAAAGGTACAGTCATAGAACACAACGCCCTCCCAATATGCCCCTCAGATGCCTCTGAGAGAGAAAACTACATGTGTGTTGTTGTTCAGTTGCACAGTCGATTCCAACCCTTTGCGACCCCATGGACCATTGCCCGCCAGGCGCCCCTGTCCATCCTCCTCAACCTGCCCTGTTCTGTGCCCATTTATGTCTACAATTCCATCTAGCTGTCTCATTTTTGGCTGCCCCCTTCTTTTGCACTCCACCTTTCCTGGCATCAAGGCTTTCTCACGTGAATCCTCTCTTCTCATTTGATGTCCAAAGTACTTTAGCTTCATCTTTACTATTTGGCCTTCTAAGGAGCAGTCAGGGTTGATTTCTTCTAGAATCGACCTATTTGTTCTTCTCGCTGTCCAGGGGACTCTGAAAACTCTCCTCCAACATCACATTTCAAAGGCGTCTATTCTTCTGCACTCAGCTTTCCTTATGGTCCAGCTCTCATACCCATACATTACCACCAGGAATACCATTGCTTTGACTATGCAATTTTTTGTTTGCAAGGTGATGCCTCTACTTTTAACTATGTTCCCCAGGTTTCTCATAGCCTGTTTCCTAAGCATCAGTCGTCTTTTTATTTCATGGCTGCAATCACCATCTGCAGCGATCTTTGATCCTAAGAAAGTAAAATCTGCGAGTCGTATCCAACTCTAGGGTGCAGTGCTCATCTCCATTTACAGCCAAAGAGCCAGTGCTGTCTGTGTTTGCAGACATTTTCATGTCCATGTGGAAGGCATGACTAGAGCCCAGCAAGTCACATGGCTATATTTGGCCACACCCACAGATTTGGCCACACCCACAGAGGGGTATGGCCAAAATTTCCCTTATTTTCAAATCCAAATGTTGACAGGTATGACTTGGTTAAGCACAATGTGTTGTGTAAAGTCCTAACCTACTCTGGAGTCATTTTCTGTCCTACACACGAGACGTCTTAAATATATCCTAGAAATGATATTTTCCCTGTCTTATTTTTGGCAACTGCTGCTGTAGATCTAAAGAAAGGGCAAGAACAGCAAACATAGAGAGCAGCTGATACCTTCGCTTGCTAGCTAATGTAAAGGAGGCAGCTCATGTACTGCTCTTGGTATTGAAATGTGACTTGCATATTCTGGAATTGCTCGTGAGCCACTGAAATGGAACATTGTTTTGAGTTTTATGCAGCCATATAAATGTCACATCAAAAGTTGGAAGATCCATTTTCCCTCTAACCAAAGAACACTGGCCTTACAATGATGTAGTATTGCCATGGATTTATGAACAGGTTGGCTTCCGGCATCTTATCCAAAGACATCTGGAAGAATACTTTGTGTGAAAACTATTGCAGCTGTGCTTGGTATGCAGATTTACCTCAACTTTGTTGTATATGAGTAAATGTGAATTTTCACCATACAAATTAAGCTAGAATGAAAGTGCTCTCCAAAAATGTGTTGTCGTCATTGGTTGCAACTTGCGTCTGAGTATACATTTTTTCCTGAGAATGTTTTCAGGGAAAATGCCATTGGTTTGAATTTGTTTAAGGTGGATCCCAGCTTGCCATGAAGTGACCTACACACTAATTATCATAAAGCCATCTCCTGCAGCATGTATGAAATGAGACATGGAGGATTTAATCGACTGCCACAGCCTTGAGGATATTGACAAGGTGTCCCTTCACAGCCAATCCATCTGGCTCCATGACCATTGAGAATCAGAATAATGAAGTGGTTCCTCCTCCACTCATTTTGCCCTTGGGCCCAATATGAAGGTTTCCAGTGGCATTTCCTCCACTGAGGGTGACCGTCACTCCACCTAAAAGGGCTCATCTACCCGTAGCCATTGGCCCCTTTAGGGAGTCAGGTTATTTACTGCCACCCAACACTCGGCATTGAGTCCCTGGCTGCACGGTCTACACCATTACCATAGCAGGATGTCTGGCCAGACATGTCAAAATGTAGTATGTATTGAATGGATATGAAAAAAGTGAATATTCAAAACATGCACATAGAGATAAGGTAAAGCTTCATATGTGGTAGTTTTAGGAATTTACAACATTTGCAAATTCCTTCCTATCTGAGATGGAAAGAACTACTTGGACAGACGGTCTCTCATAACACTGTTGGTGTGTAGCAGAGCAACTGCAGGGTGCGTAGCTGAAGGTGAGGGCACTTTGATCAACACAGCAACCAAGGCTTATTGTTTGTTCAAAAGAGTTTTCACTTATGCTGAAAACAGAAGGCTTCAAATATTTACATCAACAAAGATAACAGCAACACAAATAAGAAAACTTCTCTTTGGTGCCACCCAGTTCAGTTCACTGTGGTGAATTGTCTTGTAAGTTTGTGTGGCATACATAAGTAACACAGTCCTTTACTTACAAGCCTTGTAGCTCAGCAAAACGGCAGACTTTGGCTGAGAAAATGGTTCTGCTCACAATGCAAGTTGCAAAGTCCCTTTGGTACGATGACGAAGGAATGAGTCAGCATACACAAGCAACAACAACAAAAAAAACCAGTTTCAAAGTCTTTCAGCAAATAAAGCAGTCAGTCTTAGTCTATCATTTGGCAAGATGATCATCAGTGAATCTGCAGCTTCTTGGAAAGTTTGTTTCAGCATGGAACCTTCTTCTTCTGGTGTACCACGACCAGTAGAAGTCCTTAGCACGTAGGCAGTATCTTGTGCATAGATTCCAGAGAACACAAGGGCAGTGTGAGCCCATAGGCTACAGATGTGCAAACTAAGGCCTTGATTTATACACAGGCCTTGGAATTACACAGTCAGCCAGCAACACCTGTGCTGTTACAATCACAGAACTCTTAAAGCAAAAACAGCAGCATTACAGTGGTGTATACTCTCCTATACAACTAGTTATGCAAACACTTAATACCACAACAAACACTAGTTATCTCACTGGTAGTCTCACATATCGATTACTGTAATGCTCTTTATGTGGGGCTTCCCCTGTGCCTGTTACAGAGGCTCCAATGAGTTCAGAATGCAGCATCCAGGCTGGTTATGGGAATGAAAACAAAAAAACCTGATCATATCTCCCCAGCCTTGGCAAGGTTGCACTGGCTCCCAGTTTCTTTCTCTATCAGGTACAAGGTGTTAGTTCTAACTCTCAAAGCCCTAAATGGTTTGGAACTAGGGATACCATAATTCCCTCCCACAAAATCGGGACAGCCTTGCTTGAAAGCCAGTCATATCTGACTCTAGGTTTCAGTGCTCATCTCTGTTTCAAAGCTGAAGAGCCAGCACTGTCTGCTTCTGCAGACGTTTCTGTGGTCATGTGGCAGGCATGACTAGACACTGGAGCACACGGAACGCTGTTTACCTTCCCACCAAAGTGGTCCCTATTTACTAACTTTCTATTTGCATAAAAGCTTACCTGATCTCTTTCCTCTCCGGCCACCAAGCTGCAAGAAAAAGGTGCACTTTCCTCCTTCTTTCTTCCTTGGCCACCAAGGAAGCCAAAAACAGGAAACCTTCCAAGACCTCTAGTTTCTTAAGTGAAGCCTGGAGCTTCGTGCAACACCAGCCCCTTCCTGTGAACCAGGAAATCCTTTTTATCCACCCCATCCAAGTCGAGGACCTTTCCTTCCAAAAGAGCGTTCACCACTATCCTTTACTAGCTGAGGTATTTTGACTCATGAGCCGTTCTGTAGGGTACAGACACCACCTGCTGGTGCTTCAATAGATGTGCTGCTCTCAAGAAAAAGGCACATTTTTTTTCTTTTTGAAAACCAGAAATTTTCAATGTTTTTTATGGAATGGGGCGGGACAGGTTAAACCCGTGAAAGTCCCGGTTTTCTGGGTGGCACCTATGTTGTGGCACTTTTGAAGCTGCAGCTGGTACCATCTCCCCAAATGTTTAAAAAGCAACTGAAAACACCTCTTTTTTATAGAGGCCTTTGGAAATATCTTACCAACGGCCAGTTGTTAGGCATTTTATTCTGTCTCTCTGCACCACAAATAGGGTGCTTTTAGGGTGTCTTGGTTTTTGATGTTTTTATATGAAAATTTTAATATTTGTGTTTGTTTGTATCTGGTGAGATTTATGCTGTTAGCCGCCCTGAGTAGGGAAGTTTTTGCTAGAGGGGTGGGATATAAGTTTAATAAATAAATACTTACATAAATAAATTTGTGAGAAACTGAAACAGGGGTTTGAGTGGTTACTACTTAGAATTCTAGATATGAAGATATGCTTTCTAGCTAAGAATGGTTGCAAGGCTGGATTAGGATTGCCACCTCTCACTCCCTTATCCTCTCTCCACAGAGTGGTTATTTGCAATTTCATGACAGGGTTGTGAAAATTATTCATTAGAAACTTTGTCAAAAGTTTGGATTTGCAGTAAAAATTATTGGGAACATCAGGTAGAGAAAGTTTGAAAAAGAGAATCAAGATCAATGGTGGGCTCCAAAAAATTTTATGGCCACACTGTGGGCATGGTATGGTGCGCATGGCCAGGGGAAAAGCTCTGTGTTACACCCGAACTAGGACTATTTTGTTTTAAAACTTGGATGGGCAGGGTTAGCCAGAATTTCTGCTACTGGTTCTGGCGAACTGGTGTGAACCTCCTGATGCCCACAACTGCTCAAGAACCTGTGGGACTTAAAAATTCAAGCTGATAGACATCTGACTCATAACACATATGATATAACTGTTGTGGAAAAGAAGAAGACCTGGTTTATTGACATTGCTATACCAGGAAGATGCACAGATTGAAGACAAACAACTGGATAAAATCACAAAATATCACAATTTGCAAATTGAAGTTGAGCATTTATGGAGAAAGAAATCTTTTGTACCCTATTGATTGGAGACCTTTGGAGCAATACCTAAAGGACTCCCTAGATATTTGGGTCACAAAGGGTCGCAATCGACTGTGCGATTGAACAACAACAAGATATTTGGAAATTTTTGATTTATTGGATTTGAATATCCTAACTTTACAAACAAACAAAAAACTTTTCTAGGAGCTGCCTATATATATAGACATTACCTTAACAGTTCTTAGATCCTGCTAACTGCTACATTTTGCCCACTTTACTGGGCAAAATGGATCAAATGTCAGCAGCTATGCATTTGCTTGTGGCTTCCCCAGAGATCTGTCCAAGAATGGCACCAATTATGATGGCACTTCTAACACCTGGTTATTTGAAACTGGACTCAGATTCTTCACATAAATCATTGCAAAAGCCATCAGTATGGTAATGAGTTACAGTTTTATGTGTTCAAAAATTATGGTGCCATTATCCACAGCTGCTAGCATTTGTGGTTTTTTGAGTATCCCTGTGTTTGACCGTTTGTTGGTACTTTATTTCCTAGGAGGTGGTGAGGAATTGCATAGTACTTTCTCCCTGACTGTGATGGTGTTTTATTTCAAAGAAAGCAAAATTATCATGAAGTGAGTTATAATTTTAATTTTCATCATCTGTTTCCAAGAATCAAGTTCACTCACCTCCAATTAGATTAAGGGAAATTACTCTCCTACGGTTTTACAAGCTTGCACACTCTGGATGGTATAAGGTATTGGGGACACTATATTTGATATACCAGTATCATAACATATATTCTCCTTAAAATGCCTGGTTCAGAGGCTAAGCAGTGGCATAGAATGCAGCCATATGGCCAATAGCTTTCAGAGATTGATCTGTCTTCACTTTAGGAGTTTCTGAAGCAGCCTTACCACACTTAACCTTCTAAGTAGTGCATGAGTGGTACCAGGAGAACATATTGAAGACTTTTTTGAAAAACAGAAAAGCAGTTGAGTATGAAGTGAGGCCCTAGCTAAGAAGATGAAAGGATGACGAGGATATTGAGAAAGATCATGACTCTCCAGATGTTTTCATTTTCAGAGATATTCTACCAAAAGGAACATTTGAATCCTATAGGAAGAAAAGGGAAACAATGATAAGTGAGAAGCCTTCTGTACCCAATTCTGCTTCACATTACAGACTAATTTATGCTTGTCAGTGTTTTGTAGCAAGGCCTGGGCATGCATAAGTATCTCTCCCAGTATTCTCCTCTCATTTCTCTACTCTGGTAATTTGCTCCACTTTAACAGATCATATGCCAGGAGGGCTTATGCTCTAAATAATATGTGATGCTTCCCAATTTTACAATTTAATTCACAACAATAACATCAAAATGCCTGTCCAGTCAGTCATAGGCAAAATGTAATGGAAGCAATTTTCCTGAATTTTAAAGACCTTTATTTCAATACCTCCCTGTGGTGAGAAAAACACAATAGTGTTAAGAGATTCTTTCAAATTATGCTTATGGCTTTGGTAAAGATCCACAACTGTTTAAATTTAGTCACTGTTAATTCCTATGTCAAAATATTAGAATGCTATCAAAATAGTAAACTTTGAGAGAACATCAAAAGGCTAGAAATTTGTTTCAGGTATAAGATAATTAGAGGCTAAATGATAAAGAGTGTATACAACAACATGGAAACATCTAGTAAAAATTTCATGGTGTTTTTGTTTGTTTTTAGGAAAGAACTTATTGATAGGTATAGCTTTACCACTCCTTCCCTTCTCAGTTTCTGGCTAGCTAAAAA
This sequence comes from Bradypodion ventrale, assembly GCA_035047345.1. Classification (NCBI taxonomy): domain Eukaryota; kingdom Metazoa; phylum Chordata; class Lepidosauria; order Squamata; family Chamaeleonidae; genus Bradypodion; species Bradypodion ventrale. The sequence continues at coordinate 27,115,961 of JAWDJE010000003.1, forward strand.
TAATAAAAATGAACTGAACTTACTGTTTATATATTTAGAAAATTTATATATTTACTGCTTATATATTTAGAAAATTAGGTCCAAGAAGATAGCAAGGAATCAAAAATAAAAATAAAATCCAGTAAAGGTAAAGGTTTCCCTTGCTCGAAAGCCAGTTGTATCCGACTCTAGGGTGCTGTGCTCATCTCTGTTTCTAAGCCGAAGAGCCAGCGCTGTCTACTTCTGCAGACATTTCTGTGGTCATGTGGCAGGCATGACTAGACACCGGAGTGCACGGAATGCTGTTACCTTCCCACCGAAGTGGTCCCTATTTATCTACTTGCACTGTCTTGCTTTTGAACTGCTAGGTTGGCAGGAGTTGGGACAAAGACGGGAGCTCATTCCATCCTGCAGTACTCGTAAATCCAGTTGCAACGTGAAAACATAGTTGGGGCCAACTTCTGTTAGCTGTTGAGTTCATAATTAATGGATGTGTATAAATAGTGGTAAGTATCTACATTATTTGTAGAGTGGCTTCTGAAATGATTACAGCACAAAAACTGAAAGCACACCTTGGGATTCTTTCTTAAATTCTTTCTTAATTTAGCTGGGGACATTTGTGGAGAACTAAAAAATTTTTGGGAGGAGCCTGATAATTTCCTGGGTAAGTGTCCTCAAATCTCAACTAACATAATAACGAGATGACCCCTATCACAAGACAAATGGAATAACGGATCTCATGAAGTTATCTCACCAAGGTATCTCTTTGATTTGAGATACTTTACCTGAATCAATGAGAAGGGGAAAAATCGTGATTATTCCTTACATTTTCTCCAAAATAACTCAAGACCAACTAAGCTTGCATGGTAAAAAAAATGCTGCTCCCTGGTATTCTTACCCATTCTACCATGGTAAAAATCATGGGATTCAAAAGATTCTAGAACAGGGGTTCCCAAACTAAGGCCCATGGGCCGGATCTGGCCTCCTGGGCAATTTCATGTGCCCCCTTGCCTCCAAGGGCATTTGAGAAACAAAATGGCCACCCCTTTGAAGCTGTTGGGACAAAATGACCACCCCCATCGTGCAGGCAGGGCAAAATGGCCATCTGGCCCTCGAAGCTGACTGAAAGAGTGTGACCTGGCCCCTAGCTTGAAAAGGTTGGGAACACCTGTCCTAGAAGAAATGAATTTGTCAATCTTGAAATAAGAGATACTTGTAAAGCTTATTTGGTCTGTGCCCAGATTTGAAGTATCCACAGTAATGACGCTTCATCTCAAATATATTTTTGTAGTGGCCCCCCAGGACCCTTCTTCCTGTTATATGAGCACAGTGGAAAGAAGCTTAGTTTTCTCCATTCAAGAAAGTGCAGAAATCTCCCCCTAGTTTCTTGTTCTTGCAAGACTAAGATAACCTTTTGAGGATGTATTAACTCCCCGGAGACTCCTTGCTTCTAACATGTGAGCAAGCCAAGGAATATTCCTCCTTTAGAGCCCAGACTGGGGTTTTTTAAAATGAAGGGGTTTTAATAAGGGGTTAGGGGTGTGTGTCCGCGTGGAGATTTTAAGTATTTTTATGGTTTTAATTTGGTTTTAAGGTTGTTTTATTCTTATGTGAGCTGCCTTGGGTTGCTGAGGTAAGGAAGGCGGTGATCTAAGTTTGACAAATAAATAAATAAGTAAATAGTTGTTGGTTCTAATGTTGTTTTCTTTAACTCCACATGCAAAAGAAGCAAAACAGTGAACCATAAAAGGATTAAAGAGGTAGGACTAGAGGAAGAAAAGGATGGGCACTAGCAAGACCAGAAGATGGAAAGAAAACAGGGGGTTTACTGGTTGGGATGCAAATCACACCACATCAAATGTGAACACTGAACTTCCAATTCAGTTTCCAAGCTCAGCAAGAGCACTGATTATGATTTCAGAAATAATTAAAACACTGCAATGTAGCCGCACACTATGATCATTGCTTCCTTTTTAATTGTCTCACTTCCTCTTAAAAAAAGAGGCCCCATAGTCCAGTGGTTAAACTGCAGTACTGCGGTAAAAATTCTGACCATAATCTGAGTTCGATCCTAAAGTGTGCAAGTTGAAATAGCCTTCTATTCTTCTGGATTTTTTTAAACATCACAGCAACACCATAAATTGAAGAAACTTCTAATCACTAGGTAATATTTTAATTGACGTTAATTTGACTACAATTGGCACACCTAGTGGGTAATTACACCCCCCAACTCTCTGATCGAAGGCCTGTAGATGTATTGGACAGGAGAGTGGTGCAATGGCCAGAGGTTCACATCTGGCCAAGTGTTCTCTTGTAAGAAATGCAGGCAGTCTAGAATTAGGTGCACGAAACTCAAAGCAAGTTTACTTAAAGGGAGCAAAGTATTTACAGGTGAAACAACTGGAACACAAAATAGATATAGTCTCTCAAGCTGCTCAGTTAACTTCACTGAGGTAGTACAATTATGGCCAGAGGATCACTGGTCTATGGAACTCCCTGCCAGAAGAAGGGGTGTCAGCTGTCAGTCTTGACAGCTTTAAGAAAGGATTAGACAAATTCATGGAGGACAAGGGTATCAATGGCTATAATTATGGATACCTAAGGTCAACCTCCTGGTTGGAGAGCTAGGCAGGATATTTCTCAATGCCATTTCCAGGGAATCCTAAGCAGGTGAAGGCATCTGCTTGAGAATACCCTGAAGGAAATGGTGAGCCACTGTGTGAGATAGAATGCTGGACTGGATGGGCTGTGGCCTGTTCCAGCAAGGCTGTTCTTATGTTCTTATGCTATATACAAGTCCTTTAACAGCAATAGTTCAGTTCAACAGAGTAAAGGCAAGCTGTAGCCAAAAACAAGGCAAAATAAGTTCTACAGCATTTGTTCTCCCAGTGGAGGCTTACCACAGTTAGTTCTCCTTAGTTCAGTAAGCAAGGATGTAATATTCACACAAAAAGTCATCAGCATGAACAATGGGAAAGCTTCAGTCCATACTGCAGGTTACAGAAGATACAGGATACTTCATCCAGTGTAACAGCCTATCAGCATTGCAAGGTGAGCATTGTAGCTGAAAATATGCAGGCTTGCTCTTTCCTACATACACTGGTCTCTTGGAGCACAACAAGGAAAACACTCAGCACCTGTGTGCCCCAACAGTATAGTCTTAAAGGTATGACAGGCATAATATGCCTTGCAACTAGTTAGGGAGAGCAGCAGAGACTTACATTCCCTAACAAGGCTGATGGAGTTTTTCATTGCCTTTGTCTGGCCACAAAATGAAGCTACAGCTTTAAAGGACATGTGAGAGCAATAAGCAGATAGATACTTGGCTTCCTGTGGGGTCAAGGGGAGGAATGCTGCTTTTTTACAATCATTTCTAAGAAGAGTGCCTGACAGAACCATCATGCCATGAACGAGACTTTCATTGATAATTTTCCTGCCCTATCCACAATTGCACTCATCCCACATGCTAGCAAGGCGATGGTCAAGATAATACAGGATAGACTGTAGCAGCATGTGGAGAGAAAACTACCAGAGGTGCAACTGAGTTCAGAAGAGGCAGGGGGACCAGAGACCACATTCCCAACATACGTTGGATCATGGAGAAAACAAAGGAATAACAGAAACAAGTTTACTTCTGCTTCATTGACTACACCAAGGCCTTTGACAGTGTGGACCACAACAAAATGTGGCAAATAATTAAAGAGATGGGAATACCAGAACACCGTATAGACCTCATGAGAAATCTGTACATGAACCAAGAAGCAACAGTTAGGACAGAACACGGAATGACAGAGTGGTTTGGAATAGGAAAACTAGTAAGACAAGGCTGCATTTTATCACCCTGCTTATTCAACTTATACACAGAGCACATAATGTGCAATGCAGGAACGGAGGAATCACAATATGTGATCAAAATTGCTGGGAGAAATATCAACAATTTGAGATATGCAGATGATACCACCTTAATGGCAAAAAGTGAGGAAGACCTAAAGAAGCTCCTGATTAGGTTGAAAGAAGAGAGTGCAAAAGCTGGGTTGAGACTCAATATCAAGAAAACCAAGATAATGGCAACAGGCTCCATCAGTCCTTGGAAAATAGATGGGGAAGAAGTAGAAGCAGTGACAGATTGTTACTTTCTTAGGATCTAAGATCACTGCAGATGGGGATTGCAGCCATGAAATAAAAAGGTGACTGATTCTTGGGAGGCAAGCTATGAGAAACTTGGGGAACATAGTGAAAAGTAGAGACATTACATTGCAAACAAAAATTCACATAGTCAAAGCAATGGTATTCCCAGTGGTAATGTATGGTTGTGAGAGCTGGACCATTAGGAAAGCTGAGTGCAGAAAAATAGACGCCTTTGAAATGTTGTGTTGAAGGAAAGTTTTGAGAGTCCCCTGGACAGCGAGGAGAATAAATAGGTCAATCTTAGAAGAAATCAACCCTGACCGCTCCTTAGAACAGCTCCTTGGACATCAAATGGGAAGAGAGGATTCACTTGAGAAGGCCTTGATGCTTGGAAAAGTGGAGGGCAAAAGAAGAAGGGTGCGGCCAAAAATGAGATGGCTAGATGGCATTGTAGACACAACCAGCAGAGAGCTGGGTGGGTTGAGGAAGATGGTGGAGGACAGAGGTGCCTGGAGGGCAATGGTCCATGGGGTCGCAAAGGGTTGGAATCGACTGTACAACTGAACAACAAAATCCACGAGAAACCGATGCCTGCCTGCCTGAAGAAGTGATCGTGAATCATGAAAACTCACACAATTATTGATTTTTTTGAGTGATCCAATAAAGGTACCCCCTTCTTCCCATGTTTCTTACCTACCAGTACCACAAAGCTTGCACATGCCTGTGTTGCAAGGAGTGGGCTCTTGGTGTAGCACCCAAAGCACAGCTCACTTCTATGCTATGTAGGCGTGTAGACAAGTGTAAAAGTGACAAGCGGACACCATTTGCATGACCTTTTGATGCTTGCTATTAGACAGTGAAGCCTTCAGGGGGGCATGCCTTCCAGTGATCTGCATGAGTCACAAGCTGCCCAACTCTTGACCTATGCACTAGTGACATTTGGGGATTAGACTGATTGTTCAGCACATGGAACTAGAAAGCACATAATTCCCTATTCTGAATAATGTGGCATCTTCTCCATAGTCCTCTTGCAAGCTGCTTTTTTGGGATACAAATTGACAACAGGCACCAGAAATGTGCTGAGTGCAAGCCTGAGATAACACTCTCCTGGTTGTTTCTAAGAGGCCCCCTCCCCAGCCCCTAAGGCTTTTTAAGTATTCAGGTCTAATGCTGTGAAATGAACAATATAAGAAACAGGAACATGCTTTTGAATGAATGCTGAAAATGCTCACACATGAATGAACTCTATAAAGTACTTAGCAATATTAAGCTAGTCAGGCTGCTCCATTGGTTTAACAGTCCACAAGCTATAATTAGGCAATAACAAGTGATGGACAATACATTTTAATGAGATCACTGCTTGTGTCCTATTATCCTTCCTGATAATCAGGCTTCTGGAATTTTCCTTTCCCTCTTTTTAACCCTTCTATAGAATTGGAGTGACCGATTTTCTCCACCAGCATGGAACATTGCTTAGCTTCCACCTTTTACAAGTCAAGTGAAATATCTATTTGTTATGAGTCCATATTGGACTTCAGAAAGCAACTGGTTCAACACCACCGTTGTGGCAAGTGGACTGTATTTCCAAGTTAGTGTCAAATATTGTTTGGAATGATGGGATGAAGCTGGGGAATGAGCTGAACAGTGCTGGTGTAAAATATCCTCCAGCTGTATATCATATACATTTGTGTGCCCAAGATGATGTCCTGATGCTATATAAATGCAAGGCATCCATTTTTATTGACTTCCCTTCATTTGAAGCATCATAATAATATTTTATAGCTCACATTCATCATAAGCACCAAAGATTAGCCTGGCCATAGTGTTAAGGAATCCTTGAAGTTTAGAGAGTGAGAATTCAAGAAAAGTATGAAATATATATGATGGAATTGTAAGTGTGCAGGCATATGGTGGGATCTATCATATTAATACAGATTTCAGAGAGGCATAGTAAAATGTGCTTTGACAAATATACAGACAAACTAGAGCAGAGGTTCCCAACCTAAGGCCCGTGTGCCAGAACTGGCCCATGGTGCCATTTCATGTGGCTCCCCCACCCCTCCAAGGGCATTCGAGAAACAAAATGGCTGTCCCTTTGAAGTTGTTGGGACAAAATGGCCACCCCCATTGTGCAGGCAGGGCAAAATGGCCATCCGGCCCTCGAAGTTGACTGAGGGAGTGTGACCCGGCCCCTGGCTTGAAAAGGTTGGGAACCCCTGAACTAGAGGAAAGAGTCTGGATAAATGTTAGGTTGGGTTTGTTTAAAGTGGGGGCTTGGGAAACTCCAGAGGACTGGGGATAATCCACCATTACTTGACCTTGGAAGACTACTCCACTTTTGTTGACCTCCTTTTGAATTTTTCATACTATTGTTAGCCAGAGAAATGTTGTACCTTCTTTTCCTTAAGCAATCAAAAAACTATTTTGGGAGTGTGAGGGGAACAAGGGAATTGGCAAGCCCTGAAAGATAGAACACTCTTGAAGCTACACAAGAGCAAAACCAAATTAGAAGATGGAGGAAGGATCTCACTGTACAAGGAACAACATTAAAGGAGGATATAGCTGAGGAACTCAACTTCTTCTATGTTACTTGGATGACCCTGAATAGGCTAAGGGTTGGAGTGCATAAATCCATGGATCCCAACATCAGAAACATGCCCCACAGTGGGACTTCAATTCCCAGAAGCCTAAATCAGTGCATTGGCTGATCAGTGCTTTGGGGGAATTGACTTAGGCTTCTGTGAATTGAAGTCCAAAAACCAAAGGTTGGGAAACACTGGCCTAAATGTAAGACCAACATGTTCAAGTCATGATTTCTGGAAGACAACAACATGCTGTGTGAATATACAGAGATACAGAATCCAGCCCATTTACTGGTCTGCCAATTACTGCCAGAAACATGCACCGGTGAGTATTTGAGTTTGGCCAACAACAAAGCCAATAAAGTAGCTTCATTTTGGCAGTTCAGGGTTTTATCAGGTCACAAAAGAAAAAAAAAAGGAATTCCTTCTGAAGGTCCATCTCCTACTCTTTCACACGGTGAGGTAATATTGGAATATACTTACAAACTGAGCATAAGTGAAAACACAGCTCAGTTCTCCAACAGAGAGCCAAAATTCATTCTTTCACACCAGAGAGAGGCAAACATTCTCCCCTCTACTTTTAAGCTTACAAAACCTAAATTCAGCTCTCTGACTGTTCCTTGAAATCAGCATTCGATCCCTGAATTATCCTTTTAAAGGCATCTGGTACGCATCATTCTCAGTGGAGGAGACTAATATGACCTCCTCCAGAAGGCTGAAGAAATATTATCTAACAATTAGTTCCCATGGAAACATATCATTTAAATATCCTTAGATATTAACACTCCTCTAACTAATTTAGGACTTTAGCCACATACTGTGTTAAGGGGACAAATCTCAGTGATAGTCTTAGTCAGTGAAATCAGAGAAGAAATCCATTCTTCATTTAATTGGGTGGGTTTATTTTGCCAAAATTATGAATCAGTGAGCAAATGTAGGAGGAGTTGAGTCTGCTTGATAGGTCGTGATGCCCTCTTAAGGAGGTACATTAGCACCTGAAGCAAGAGCTGGAACATTTGGTTTCCATTGGGTAGTGTGTAAGGCTGTTCTTACCAGCTGTAAAAAAAAGCAGTAGTTCTTCTCCAGAAACTCCCATTGAGTCTCAGAAAGCTGAGTGAAAAAGGAAGCTGAAGGTCTGACAAAGTGGACTTGATTTACCAAAGCTAACATTAAATTATAACAGTTAGTCTTCAAAGTGCTACACTGTTTTTGTTTTGTTTTGTATATTCTCTGATATACATGAAGATAAGGGTTTCCTTTGCTTGAAAGCCAGTCATGTCCAAATCTAGGGGGCGGTGCTCATCTCAGTTTACAGCCAAAGAGCCAGTGCTGTCTGCATGTGCAGATGTTTCCATAGTCATGTGGCAGGTATGACTAGACACCGGAATGCATGGAACACTGTTACTTTACCGCTGAAGTGGTACCTTTTTATCTACTTGCAATTTCTTGCAGTCAAACATGTGTGTGATACTTGCATAGAACAGACCTCCTCTGGGATTTGGAATGGTCAAGAAGAAGTCCTGCCACACAACCTAGAATGTACATACAGTACAGATAGCCAAATGAGCAAAAATGTGTGGCAGCTCTTACTGATTCTGATCACTCATCCTCTGGCTCTGGGTGTCATGTTCCCGTATTTGGACTTTGATGAATCTGATGCAGAGCAAGCTCCGAAGCCCCCTTTAGTCCCTGAATTACTCTTGCCTGATCAAGAACTGTCAGATTTGACAATTGCTGAGCCAGTGATTGCTGAGTCAGCATCTGACAGTAATAACTCTGAACCTTCGACCTCACGGGCATTGTGGACTTCACCTTTGCAAGGAACTGCACCTGCATCACAGCAAGGGAGCTATTACAGAGATGAGTAACAGCTGAGAGTCCTTAGCCATGGGTGCTCTTACAGAGCGCAAGCTACAGCCTCTAGCTTGTCACATCAACTTTGTTGTTGCCCAACATCCTGCTGGATTCCTTGTTTGCCTTGAACAAACCTCTGACTGAGTGACTATCCTGCCAGATCGTAGACCCATTTCTGAACCCAACTGTGACTTTGGACTTCTCTTTGGACTGGAAAATCATTTGACTGGTAAATGAACTTTGGCTTCTCTGGCTTCACTATTCAGACTTCCCTCGAAAGACTTTTGCAAGACTCTGTCTCTCTCTCTCTCCCCCCCCCCCCCCACTCTGCAACACCATTTGGCAGCTTCCCCACCAGAGTAGGCTTTCACACTGGGTGGCATAATATGGAGAACAGTAACTAATGAGGATATCCTGTTGAAGCAAGATTTCTCTGTAGCCACTGGCTTTCCCACCAATGTATATGAAACTATGCCCCTATAGCAATTTAGAAATCTAACATAAGTCTCATAGGGTTTATATATGTTAATGTAGTATAGGAGCCCTGATGGTGCAGTGGTTAAACTGCTGTACTGCAATCAAAATATTGTGTGTTCAGTCCTGTCCATGACACAAGGTTGGCTCTGTTGAGTATGTTAGAGCAACTCCAGCAGGCAGTGGTTTATGGATTTCAATTCAATCTCTAAATAACCAATAAGAAGTCTTCTATTTTCCCAACTCTAAGGTCACCTGACATGACATTAAGCTGCTTGTTGTCCAGGTCTCTTGTTCGCTTCAGTTATTCTCCTCAGTTCTGCTGTTCTGCGCTCTCTCTACTCTAGTGTTGTTGCTATATTTGCCTTACAAGCTGTAAGTAAAGAAACTTTCGTTATATTTCTAAACATTGTGTGGACAGTTTAATTCAGGGGTGGCCAACCTATAGTGCCAATTAATCTGGCCCATTGTGATGATCCCAGTGCTGCCACCAGAAGCACCGGAAGTGTGGGAAATGGGGCAAAAATGGGCGAAGACATAAGGACATCAGAACATAAGAACAGCCTTGCTGGAATAGGCCACAGCCCATCCAATCCAGAATTCTGTCTCACACAATGGCTCACTATTTGCTTCACGGTATTCCCAATCAGATGCCTTCACCTGTTTAGGATTCCCTGGAAATGGCATTGAGAGATATCCTGCCTATCTCTCCAACCTGGAGGTTGTCCTTAGGTATCCATAATTATAGCCATTGATTCTCTTGTCCTCCATGAACTTGTCTAATCCTTTCTTAAAGTTGTCACGACTGACAGCTATCACCACTTCTTCTGGCAGGGAGTTTCATAGACCAGTGATCCTCTGGGTGAAAAAGTACTTTCTCTTATTTGTTTGAGAACTAGTACCCAAAAGTTTCATGGAGTGCCCCCTAGTTCTAGTGTTATGCGATAGGGAAAAAATGTTCCTTATCTACTTTGTCCACACCGCGCATGATTTTATAAACTTCAATCAGGTCACCTCTTAGACGCCATCATTCAAGAGTGAAGAGGCCCAACTGTTGCAGCCTCAGATGGTAAGGAAGGTGTTCCAATCCCCTAATCATTCTGGTTGTCCTCCTCTGAACTTTTTCCAGCTCCATAATATCCTTCTGGAGGTATGGCAACCAGAACTGTACACAGTATTCCAGATGGGGCCTCACCATAGATTTATAAAGAGGCAAAATGACACTTGCTGACTTATTTTCTATACCCTTCCTAATGATCACTAGCATTGAGTTTGCCTTTTTCACTGCTGAGGCACACTGGGTTGACACCTTCATTGAGTTGTCCACCAGGACACCAAGGCCCCTTTCCTGGTTTGTCACAGAGAGTTCAGACCCCATCAGTTTATAAATGTAATTGGGTTTTTTTGCCCCAACGTGCATTACTCTGCACTTACTAATGTTGAAGCTCATTTGCCAATGTTTTTCCCACTCCCCCAATGTCAAGAAATCCCTCTGGAGCTCCTCACAATCTCTCACAGTTTTTACTACCCTGTATAATTTAGTGTCGGCAGCAAATTTGGCTACCTTGCTATTTACTCCTACTTCTAGATCATTTATGAAGAGGTTGAAAAGCAGGGTTCCCAGTATGAACCTTGGGGGACACACTGTCCTCACTCTCACTGCCACCATGGGAAGTGGTGCAAGTGGTGAAAAAGGGCAAAAACACACCAGATACATCCGCCGTGGCCGCCTCCACCACTGGAAGTGGTGGGAGGAACCACACCTCTGGCACACACATCTATCTGAGAGGGCATAGTCCAACCCACGGGATAAGAAGGTTCACCACCCTTGGTTTAAATGCAGGGCTAGAATGGGGAGTATAAGGCTTGGAGAACTTGCAAACTCAAACTAAAGCTATTTGTAAATCTGCCCAGCTTTAGTAAAGGTAAAGGTCAGCCTTGCTCAAAAGCTTTACTGCTACATAAAAATATTTAACAGACTCAACCTTCCATTCTTCCATGGTCTGTAAAATGAGTATCTAGCATGTTGGGGGCAAAATGCTCATTCGCTCAGAGAGTGCACTAAGCACTTACTTTGGTAATCCGACACTCTCTTGAAATGGCACTCTTTTGCAATGGTTTGGAGAACAAATGGAAAATTATAGCAATATACATTTCAGCTACAAACTGCAACAAGTTAACTGTTTTCTGCCACATGCAGAGACATGGTATGTGACAAAAAATGCCTACACTGTCTTCCTAATTAGTAACATTTCACCACTGAGATGTGTGCTGTTGAATTTAAACACTAATGGTTGTATGTGATATGATTATGACTACAATTACTCACTCACATTACCTTTTATTGTATTAGGGAGAGATTTAAGAAACCCTCTCCATCTTTTGTTCTCATCTCCAATGTGATAGCTGCTCTGTATAACAGTGAATTTCTAAGTAGAAGATTTTGAAAGCAATGGAAGGTGGTTTCTTAGGAAAAGGGACTGTTTTGAACAGCTAACAAGTTTAAGGGAACAATTTACATGATTACCTGGAGTTACAGCTGGATGAAAGAAAGATGTTACCCCATTTTATGTATTGACAGGGATAATAAGCAGATCAAAGGTCTCTGAGCAAAGAATCAGCAAATGCAGTCTTTTGTTGATGTCTGCAACATGAATGCTAGAAGGGGCAATCTGTTTTAGTTATGCTTTTGAGTACACTTTAAATCTAATTTTAGTGCACAATAAAAATGAATGCTCTGCATTTCAAAAACATTGCATCTGCTGAGCACATGTTTCCATACCAGATGGTTTTGTATTCTGATAATTCTCACCCTACAAGACAACATGGTTCAGCTGACACATTTGAAATGACCTTCTAATGTGTTCTCTCTCTCTCTTTCAATAAAGCATGGACTCTTAGTTCTTTTTCCTCTTAAAGAAATCTGTGGTTCCAATTTGAAAGACTATTAGCGCCTTATTACTTATTTACACTACGTTGCTGAGTTGGGCAATCAGTCAGATTAATCTATTTAAAGGATTGCAGTGGCTCAAGTGGTTAAGATGCTGAACTCGCTGAGTGGAAGGTCAGAATTTGATTCCTGGGTACTGCATGATGGAGTGAGCTCCTGTCTCTGTCCCAGCTCCTGCAAACCTTCCAGTCAGAAAGCATGAAATTGCAGGTAGATAAATAGGGACCACTTTGATGGGAAGGTAAGCATCATTCTGTGTTGAGGCATGCCTGCCACATGTCCTTGGAAACGTCTGCAGATGCAGACATCATTGGCTCTTTGGTTATAAACAGAGATGAGCACTGAACCCTAGATTCAGATACAACTGGCTTTCAAGCAAAGGTGACCTCTACCTTTACTAATCTATTTAAAACATTTTGGTCAATGAAAACCTTTTGGCCAATTCATTTTGATAGTTAATTAAAAATTAAATATAATACACGTATGTAATGAAATGTGGAGAACAGGGTATTTTGGAAAATATAATAGTTGTTTCCCACATATTTCTTCTGAAATAGTTCATCTTATAAAATGTTTATCTTCCTTATAGAAACCCCAGCTAGGATTAATGGTAGTGGATCTCTATTTATAAATAAAGATCATAGGAGATCCTGAGAGATGTCACGTCAACAATATTTTCCCTAAATTGATTAAAACTCACACTTGCTGATTTACCTAGAAAGTGTAATGTGGGGATAATATAAAAATTGGTACCTCTGTCTTTATGTTTGTGTGTCAGCCTGTTCTTCAGGTTGATTCCACCCCTTCCACCAAGATCTAATACTGGCATGGAAAACTGCCTCAGGGAACTCAACTGTGGGAAGATAAGCAAACAGAAAGTACAAAATTGACCAACTCAGCTTAGAAACATTTTTGGAATTTACCAGTTATTTTATGTTTGCAACCATGGCTGTCCTGGGTGATCAAACCTGGACATTGTTGGGGTTCTGGCAAACAAGCTTACAACTTTTATTCATGGGACAACAGAAAAATTGCAAGGAGGCATTTCCCAAAGCACAACAACCTCAGTTTCTCCTTCAGTTATTTACAGTAATACCTCATACAAAGTCGTGTGACTTTGTATGAGGCATTGGGGTTTTCCCAGGTTGCATTGTGCCTGGGCAGTATAAAAGGCAGGACACATGCGTGCATTGCTCTTGTGGGTTTTGCATGAGGCAAAGAGTGTTTACGAGAGGTTTTTTTGTTTTTTTATCAGAATTTTTAGAAGCATTCCTGGGATTTTTGCAGCATTCTTCAGGTTTTTGGACAATCGGGATTGTTTGACATGTTTTTGTAATGTTTTTAGCCTTTAGACAATGATTTCTTAAAATTCTGTCAGTTTCCTGTCTGTTTCCTTGACTTTGCCTTGAAGTCTGTGCTGTTACAGTACAATGTATCTCTATGGAAATGACATTGTACAAGGCATCGCAGCAAGGATTTGGACATTGTATGAGGCATCACGGCTAGGATTTTGCATGCCTCATACAAAGTCCAAATCTGTATAAAGTCCAAACTTGTGGAAGCAAGTTTGGACTTTGTATGAGGTATCACTGTACTTCACTGTCATCACAGACAAATAGTCAAGTCCTTAGGCTTTTCCTGGTCTACCTCATACCAGAGAACATTTAAGTGTAAGTCCAAGCACTTTAAGAGGCAAGGGGTCCTCATGACCTGCTCTGCTAGCCGGCAATTTGACTCTGCTAGACCCCTGGCATCCCTTCTTCTGCCCCCTCACTCCCCAATAAGAGGGTTTGTGAGGGATATTTTCTCTGACCTGCTGCTCCACCACTTCCTTAATAATATGAAATCATACCTTCCAAACCAGTGTTTCCCAACCTTTGTGTTTTTTTAACTTCAATTCCCAGAAGCCTAAGTCAATTCCACAAAGCATCGAACAGCAAATGTACTGACTTAGGCTTCTGAGAATTGAAGTCCAAAAAACAAAGGTTGGAAAACACTCTTCTAGACCCTCCATGGGCCTTGTTTCCAAACCCAAGCACAAGCCCAGCCCAGTTATAGCTTGTCCTTGTCCAATGCTCTGGTTTCCATCTGCTTGCTTTCTTGTTCTGAAGCCTTCATCTGAGGCTCACAGGCTTCCAATATGCCCTCCTACACTTCTGCCTGTGTCTCCTTTCTCCCTTTCCCTTCCTTCCTTTCCTCTGCTCCCTTTCCAGCCTCCTCACCTGGCCACACTTTTATCCTTTCCCCAATGTCCTCTTGTTCCTTATTACTGTGATTTGAGGACATTCATGTGTAAGAACCAGGCTGTCTTTCCTATACAGAGATGTTGAAATCCAGTGTAAAACTGATGACATCCTCAGCTGAAGCATTTTTTTGGAAATAAAGTGGAACCTCATACAACAATTGCCTCATATAACAACAAAATCACATAACAATTAGGTTGTTGGTGTGTGTTTTTTTTTGGGGGGAATCGTGTCCCGCATAACAATTTTTCCTATGGAAAAAATCAAACAATTTTTCAATGGGAAAAACCACGTAGCAAAAAATACTAATAGTTGTACGATGCATCCCATAGGGAAAATCACTATACGATGCATGTATCATATAGCAATTGTTTTGTACAACAACGAGCCCCATGGAATGGATGAAAATTGATGTATGAGGTACCACTGTACTGTAAAACATTCTTCTTTGGCTCTCTCCTTCTTTCTCTCCTCATCTCTCTCATCCTCTGCATACCAGGAGTGGCAGCAGTTAAAGGCCCAGCATCTGCAGCCAGATGGGACAAGAACTTTAGGAAGCATTGCCAAAGTTTTTTGGTTGGGTAGTGGTTCGTCATTTGAAGGTGGTAATTTGTCTGCTTTTGGAGTAGAATTGCTTGCCTTTATTGTCTGCTTTAGTTCTAATGATGAAAACAAAAAAGTAGCTTGCATCCTACTTTGACATGCATGACTTCTGTTTTTGGCATATGATTGTTCTCCAGTTCAGTATTCAAAGCAGAAGTGGAGTAGGGAGAATACGAGTCCTGCCTACACCATTATACAGAGAGTAACGATGCATAGAGGAAACCCTCCTGTCCTTATGTTTGCTTGCCTATGTCTGGATTGGAAAAAATCAGCATCCCCAACTGCATAGAATGCCACTCTAAAGACAGCAATAGGGGGAGAGTGGAAGTCGTACCTTCCTATATGTCTATATTAACTCTTTTGAACTCTTGAACAAGGATTCTGATTGGTGAATCACAACTAGATTCTTCTAGGGAGGACAGGCCAACATTTGAAAGGCTTCCAAAGAACAATCCTCCTTTTGAAGATATCCTCTACCTGTCTTATCCAGGTCTGATTTCAAGATAATTCACAAGAACAAGAGAAATTAGAGATCCTTAAATTGTCTCTCCATGGCAGGTGAGGGAGGAGGAAGACCAGCCGGGCGGGGAGAGGCCAGCCAGCCGCCCCAACGCGAGCCCTTCCGAGCCGGTCCCCACCATTTCCAGCAGGGCAGGTGAGGGAGGAGGAAGACCAGCCGGGCGGGGAGAGGCCAGCCAGTCGCCCCGACGAGAGCCCTTCCGAGCCGGTCCCCACCATTTCCAGCAGGGCAGGTGAGGGAGGAGGAAGACCAGCCGGGCGGGGAGAGGCCAGCCAGTCGCCCCAACGCGAGCCCTTCCGAGCCGGTCCCCACCATTTCCAGCAGGGCAGGTGAGGGAGGAGGAAGACCAGCCGGGCGGGGAGAGGCCAGCCAGTCGCCCCGACGAGAGCCCTTCCGAGCCGGTCCCCACCATTTCCAGCAGGGCAGGTGAGGGAGGAGGAAGACCAGCCGGGCGGGGAGAGGCCAGCCAGCCGCCCCAACGCGAGCCCTTCCGAGCCGGTCCCCACCATCTCCAGCTGGGCAGGCAAGGGAGGAGGAAGACCAGCCGGGCGGGGAGAGGCCAGCCAGTCGCCCCAACGCGAGCCCTTCCGAGCCGGTCCCCACCATTTCCAGCAGGGCAGGTGAGGGAGGAGGAAGACCAGCCGGGCGGGGAGAGGCCAGCCAGCCGCCCCAACGCGAGCCCTTCCGAGCCGGTCCCCACCATTTCCAGCAGGGCAGGTGAGGGAGGAGGAAGACCAGCCGGGCGGGGAGAGGCCAGCCAGTCGCCCCGACGAGAGCCCTTCCGAGCCGGTCCCCACCATTTCCAGCAGGGCAGGTGAGGGAGGAGGAAGACCAGCCGGGCGGGGAGAGGCCAGCCAGTCGCCCCAACGCGAGCCCTTCCGAGCCGGTCCCCACCATTTCCAGCAGGGCAGGTGAGGGAGGAGGAAGACCAGCCGGGCGGGGAGAGGCCAGCCAGTCGCCCCGATGAGAGCCCTTCCGAGCCGGTCCCCACCATTTCCAGCAGGGCAGGTGAGGGAGGAGGAAGACCAGCCGGGCGGGGAGAGGCCAGCCAGCCGCCCCAACGCGAGCCCTTCCGAGCCGGTCCCCACCATTTCCAGCAGGGCAGGTGAGAGAGGAGGAAGACCAGCCGGGTGGGGAGAGGCCAGCCAGTCGCCCCAACGCGAGCCCTTCCGAGCCGGTCCCCACCATCTCCAGCCGGGCCGGTGAGGGAGGAGGAAGACCAGCCGGGCGGGGAGAGGCCAGCCAGTCGCCCCGACGAGAGCCTTTTCCAAGCCCTGAAAACAACCAAGCGCCGAAGGAGAGGTCCAATTGGCAGAAGGGAAGAAGGCAAAGGAGTTAAACCAGGGGGTGAGACTCAGAGCCCCATACAAAGGATAAGTAGTTAAATATGCAGAAATGTTGATGACTTAATATAGTAACTCACATAAAGACTTTAAAATGACTTAATATAGCAACTGACATAGAGACTGTGCTTTAAAGTGTGATAATATGCATGATAATATGTTGTCTTAAATGTTTTTAAACTTTTAAAAACTGTGATAAAATGTATGAGGAGAGAAAAATGGCGCAGACACCGGCAACCACGCCATAAATCTTGCCAAGAGAACCCTATTGACCAAAACAAAAGGCAAAACAAAAGGGCAGGCTAGGTGATACAGGATGCTTAACACCACAGAGTGGAGGAAGGGGAGGGACAGGAAAGGGGGAGGGGAAATGCAATGTTGTAAGGAGCAATACTGCATAGGGACATGGAATGTGAGATCAATGAACCAAGGTAAACTGGAAGTGGTAAAAAATGAGATGGAAAGAATAAGCATCGACATCTTGGGCATCAGTGAGCTAAAATGGACAGGGATGGGTGAATTCAGCTCTGGAAACCATCATATCTACTATTGTGGACAAGAAAACCTTAGAAGGCATGGAGTAGCCATAATTGTCAATAAGAGAGTAAGAAAAGCAGTAATGGGATATAACCTCAAAAATGACAGAATGATGTCAGTCAGAATTCAAGGCAAACCTTTCAATATCACCGTAATCCAAGTCTATGCACCAACCACTAGTGCAGATGAAGCCACAGTGGACCAGTTCTATGAGGACCTAGAACACCTCATAGAACAGACACCAAGAAATGATGTCCAAATTATATTAGGAGACTGGAATGCCAAAGTAGGAAATCAAAAAGTGGAGGGAATAACAGGCAAGTTTGGTCTTGGAGTACAGAACGAAGCAGGGCAAAGATTGATAGAGTTCTGCCAAGAGAACGCACTGGTCATAGCAAACACTCTCTTCCAGCAACACAAGAGGCGACTTTACACATGGACATCACCAGATGGCCAACACCGAAACCAAATTGACTACATACTCTGCAGCCAAAGATGGAGAACCTCCATACAATCAGCAAAAACAAGACCTGGAGCAGACTGTGGCTCAGATCACAACCTACTGATCGCAAAATTCAGGTTAAGACTAAAGAAAATAGGGAAAACAAGAAGACCAGACAGATATCACCTAGACAGCATCCCTAAAGAATACACGGTGGAGGTGATGAACAGATATAATGGCCTGGACGCAATAGACAGAGTGCCAGAAGAATTATGGACAGAGATAAAGGACATCATGCAGGAAGCGGCAAAGAAAACCATACCAAAAGAAAAGAAGCGTAAGAAAGCAAAATGGTTGTCTGATGAGGCTCTTAAAATAGCAGAGGAAAGAAGGAAGGCAAAAGTCAAAAGAGAAAGGAAAAAATACAACCTTCTGAACACAGAATTTCAAAGAAAAGCAAGGAGAGATAAGGAAAACTACCTAAAAGAACAGTGCAAAGAAATGGAGGAAAACAACAAAAGAGGCAGGACTAGAGATCTCTTCAGAAAAATCGGGGAAATAAAGGGAACATTTAAAGCAAAAATGACCATGATAAGGGACAAAGACGGAAAAGAGCTAGCTGATGCAGAAGAGATTAAGAAAAGATGGAAAGAGTACACAGAGGAACTCTACAAAAAGGACCTCAACACTCCTGATAACCACAATGATGAAAAAACTGAACTCGAGCCAGACATCCTGGAGAGCGAAGTTATAAAGGCCCTAAAGAGCACTGCAAACAACAAAGCTAGTGGATATGATGGTATCCCAGTCGAATTTTTCAAAGCGCTAAAAGATGATGGCGTCAAATTACTACACTCAATATGCCAGCAAATCTGGAAAACAAAACAGTGGCCACAGGATTGGAAAAGATCAGTATACGTCCCAATCCCAAAAAAGGGCAACGCCAAAGAATGCTCAAATTACCGAACAATTGCACTCATCCCACACGCCAGCAAGGTGATGCTCAAGATAATACAGGACAGACTTCAGCAGCATGTGGAGAGAGAACTACCAGAGGTGCAGGCTGGTTTCAGAAGAGGCAGGGGGACTAGAGACCACATTGCCAACATACGTTGGATCATGGAGAAAACAAAGGAATACCAGAAACAAGTTTACTTTTGTTTCATTGATTACACTAAGGCATTTGACTGTGTGGACCACAACAAGATGTGGCAAGTAATTAAAGAGATGGGAATACCAGAGCACATCATATGCCTCCTGAGAAATCTGTACATGAACCAAGAAGCAACAGTTAGGACAGAACATGGAATGACAGAGTGGTTTGGAATAGGAAAAGGAGTAAGACAAGGCTGCATTTTATCACCCTGCTTATTCAATCTATACACAGAGCACATAATGCGAAATGCAGGGATGGAGGAATCACAATATGGGATTAAAATTGCTGGGAGAAACATAAACAATCTGAGATATGCAGACGATACCACCCTAATGGCAGAAAGTGAGGAAGACCTAAAGAACCTCTTGATTGGGCTGAAGGAGGAGAGTGCAAAAGCTGGTTTGAGACTCAATATCAAGAAAACCAAGGTAATGGCAACAGGCCCAATCAGTTCCTGGAAAATAGATGGGGAAGAAGTAGAAGCAGTGACAGATTTTACTTTCCTGGGATCAAAGATCACGGCAGATGGGGATTGCAGCCATGAAATAAAAAGGCGACTGATTCTTGGGAGACAAGCCATGAGAAACCTGGGGAACATAGTGAAAAGCAGAGACATCACATTGCAAACAAAAATTAGAATAGTCAAAGCAATGGTATTCCCAGTGGTAATGTACGGATGTGAGAGCTGGACAATTAGGAAAGCTGAACGCAGAAGAATAGATGCCTTTGAAATGTGGTGTTGGAGGAGAGTTTTGAGAGTACCCTGGACAGCGAGGAGAACAAATAGGTCAATCTTAGAAGAAATCAACACTGACTGCTCATTGGAAGGGCTAATAGTAAAGACGAAGCTAAAGTATTTTGGACATCAAATGAGAAGGGAGGATTCACTTGAGAAGGCCCTGATGTTGGGAAAGGTGGAGGGCAAAAGAAGAAGGGGGAGGCCAAAGATGAGATGGCTAGATGGTATTGTAGACACAACGGGCACAGAACTGGGAGTGCTGAGGGGGATGGTGGAGGACAGAGGTGCCTGGAGAACAATGGTCCATAGGGTCGCAAAGGGTCGGAACCGACTGTGCGACTGAACAACAACAACAAGCAGATTCAGCAGCTACTTGTGAAATGAAGTCAGTGTCTTCCTTACCACAGCATGTTGCATTGCAGGCGCACCCCCCAAAGAAAGACTCAGACACCGGTATATGGATAAAGGCATTGGGCCACTTTTATTGAATAATGCCCTAGTCCGAATTATAACTTTCAATTGGTACTCATCCAATTATAATTCTTAAGGCAAGCAGGCCGCAGTAACACTGGTAAGGTTCCTCCCAAAATTGCCAATGGCAATTGGCTACAATGTATCCATTTGTATCAATTTGTTTGTTGACACAAACAAATTATTGACCGGAGTCAATAAACTATCTAGTGACCCCACCCTCTGACGTGTATCCGTCAAATCACGGGGTGATGCATGCTGAAAAGCTCCTGCCATCACCCCTTGCCTGGTTCGTCGTTGACCGGTCAACGTTATTACACCTGTACCTGTCTAAGCGTTGGCCAGTCAATTGCGAACCTGCCGGATACCTATGGGTCATAAATATTTACCTTACCAGTGCTACCCACCACACGGGGAGGCTTCAATGAAGACTCACGCCCCCCCCCCCCCGACCGTCAGCTCGGTCAACAGGCCTGCTTGCAAATCTTCCAAAAAGAGGTTCATACCTCTATCCGACAGGTGGACCCCATCCCCTGCATACAGATCGTAATTTTGTAAACTAATGGTGGGGTGTCGGACGACCATCCCCAAACCCTTGTCTGTCATGAACCGGGCAACTGCCCTGTTCACCGAGCGACGAGCGCGGTCAAGGGCACGGAGGTCAATACCTCCCCTGTAAGCGTGATGTGGTATGATGTCCGACCATAGCAGCCTGGTGAACGGCCACACATAGTGTAAATAAGCTAGGTCTCTGCAAATCGCGAATTTTAAAGAAAGGCCAGTGACCTGGCCTAGGTCATTGCCCCCGAGGTGCAGTACAAGGACATCGGGCGGTTCAGCATCCCTAATGGAGAAAAGGAATGGCAACAGTTCCCGCCATCTCATTCCATGCTTACCATACCAACATATGCATGCGGCTGCACGCAGTCCAAGCGGGGGTCCCCACTCTGTCGCCGCAGCATACTGAGCTGCCCAGTGCACGTAACTGTGGCCCACCAGCCATACTGTCACTGGTGTGCGGGGACACACAGGGTCTGTAAGAGAAAAAAGAGAACAGTGACTTAAATGGTACTCATGTCTGAAGAGGATGAACATATAATGCAAAACGCATAGATCCCCATCTTCCCATACGGCGTATATCAGCCTCCGAGTACCCAAATGCAGCTGCAGTTGAAGCAGCGCCGATTCTAAATGAATGGGTGCCGTAACGAGCCCCAGGGAGGCCAACACTGGAAAGTGCCATACCGGTCACCTTCCAAAATTGAAATTTAGTAAGGGGAGACCCATCCTGGTGGCAGAAAAACAGGCCAGGGTGCGTGCCACGCACTGCCAAGAACTCCTGTAGGGCACCAACCGGACAGATGTCTGCAATGGAACATTGTAGCAGTCTAACTCCACTGCCTATGCCATGCTGATCAACTTTTGAGGACCGTATCCTCAACTGAGCCCACTCATTAGAAACATAGACATCGTCGAGTTCCAGTGCCCTACGAGTCGCATCCGCCTTAGACAGTAGTACCAACTCACTGATGCGGAGCGCTCCAAAGAAGCCGCATGAAAAAGAGCTGCCTCATACCTGTCAAAACATAGGTTAGGCCAGCCTCGTGCAAGGTGTGTGAGCACCCCTGGGGAAATTGGGTGCCGAGTGTCCGGGCGGCGGCCACGTACCCGTGTCCACCCCTCCAAAACATGCCGTATGCGAAAATCGTTCATGCTGTCAGCAAAACCCCCCACCTTGGCAACAAATGCCAATGCTGACAGCCTTGATGCTATAGTGCGGGGAGCGAGGCCCTGACTGTGTAAATGAACCATGAATTGTAAAACCTGTTCCACTGGAATGGGCCACACCTCAGGCAACTGAAGTTGCACACGAAAGCTATTAAATTGAACAAAAGCATGATGATACGCCTTACGCGTGCGGGGCGCCAAGGACATGCCAATTGCCCGGTTCACCTCTCCTTGCCAAATGTCCAAATCTCGGCCGGAAGTGGCGAGGGGAATTCCTCTGCGTCCGGAGCTAAGGCGCGGAACCGGGGGATCTGCAGGCGGGATAAAGCATCAGCAATATCATTATCAATGCCTGGTACATGTCTGGCCCTGAAAAGCACGTTAAGGCGTAGGCTACGTAACACGAATTGGCGAACTAAAGCCATCACCCTGGGTGATTTAGATGTCTGAGCATTGACAATGTGCACTACTGCAGCATTGTCGCACCAAAAATGGACCACTGAGTCGGCCCACTCCCTGCCCCATAGCATCAAAGCTCCCAGGATTGGAAAAAACTCAAGGAATGTAAGATCGCGGAGGCGATCCGTGCCCCGCCATTCTGGAGGCCATTGGCCATAAACCCACCTCCCCTGGAAGTAAATCCCATATCCCAGGGAGCCGGAGGCATCCGACTGCACTTGAAACCTAGGTGAAACTAAAAGGTCGGACCTCCAAAAGGATACCCCGTTGAAGTCCCGCAGGAATGAGAGCCAAACCAAAAGGTCAGTCCGCATGCCCCTGGTTAGTCGGACGCTATGATGGCGCCTTGTCAAGCCAGATATGGCATCGCATAGGCGCCGAGCAAATGCCCTGCCAGGCGTAACCACCCTGCAGGCAAAGTTAAGATGGCCATGCAGTACCTGAAGCTCTCTAAGTGACACCTTACGTTTGGCCAGCAAGGCCAAAATCATCGCAGAGATCCGGGTAACCTTGTCAATGGGCCACGCACGCGTAAGGCATATCAACAAGCATTTAATTCTTTCAGGGCATTTGCTGCTCAATTTCACCTGCCAGAGACCTGGCCTATCCCGGTTGACCATGTTCTGCGGTTCATGGTCCACCTGCATGCTCTCGGCCTCGCACCTCGCACCATAGCATCCAAGCTCTCGGCGCTGGCTTTTATGGCCAAAGTAGGGGGTCATGTGGACAGCACCTCTGACTTCCGTGTGAGACATGTTTTGGAGGGGTGGGTGCGCGAGCGCGGGCGTTGCCCGGACGATCGGCACCCTATTTCCCCAGGGGTTCTTACCCAGTTGGTCCGGGGCTGGCCAAGCCTCTGTTTTGATCATTATGAGGCAGCCCTTTTTCATGCAGCCACAACGGTGGCATTTTTTGGAGCGCTCCGCATCAGCGAACTTGTGATGCTGTCTAAGGCGGATGCAAGTTGTAGGGCACTGGAACTCGGAGATGTATATGTTGCCAAAGACTGGGCCCAGTTGAGGATACGTTCCTCCAAGTCAGATCAGCATGGCGTAGGCAGTGGTGTAAGACTGCTACAGTGTTCTTTGGCAGACATCTGTCCGGTTGGTGCCCTACAGGAGTTCCTGGCACTGCGTGGCATGCACCATGGCCCGTTTTTCTGTCACCAAGATGGGTCTCCCCTTACTAAATTTCAGTTTTGGAAGGTGACAGGCAGAGCCCTCGCCAGGGTGGGCCTACCAGGTGCCCGTTATGGCACACATTCATTTCGTATTGGGGCAGCCTCTACAGCAGCTGCTTTTGGGTACTCCGGGGCTGACATACGCAGCATGGGGAGGTGGGGCTCGCAATGTTTTCAGTTTTATGTGCGCCCACTTCCACCGTGAGTACCAATCCTATCACCTTACCTTCCTTTTTTTCTTAATTTTTCTTACAGACCCTGGGTGTCGTGTTACACCGGTGACAGTATGGCTGGTGGGCCACAGCTATGTGCACAGGGCAGCGCGTTACGCTGCGGCGACAGAGTGGGCACCCCGACTGGGACTGGGTGAACACGCCAGTCTCACATGGCATGGTAAGCCTGGGATGTTGTGGCGGGAGCTGCTGCCTTTCCTGTTTTCCAGCAGGAGTGCTGACCCGCCTGACATTCTCATCATACACCTTGGGGGCAATGATTTGGGTCAGGTCACTGGCTTATCGCTCAAGCATGCGATTTGCGGGGACCTTGCTTACTTGCACTACGTCTGGCCTGCCACAACCCTGGTTTGGTCGGACATAATCCCGCGCCATTCTTATAGAGGAGGCATTGACCGCTAGGCGCGCGGTCAACGGGGCGGTGGCGCGGTTCCTTGCCGACAAGGCTTGGGGACGGGTCAGTCGTCACCCCGCTATTAGCCTACGAAATTACGACTTGTATGCAGGGGATGGGGTCCATCTGTCGCGAGGAGGTATGGACCTCCTGTTGGGTGATTGGCGAGCAGGCCTGTTGACCGAGCTGACGGTCTGGGGGGGGGGCGTCAGGCCTTCTTTGAAGCCCCTCCGTGTGGCGGGTAGCACTGGTAAGGTAAACAATATGACCCACAGGTATCCGGCAGGTTCGCAATTGACTGGACAACACTAGACAGGAACAAATTAGTTAAACGTTGTCCGGTCAACGACGAACCAGGCGACGGGGTGATGGCGATAGCTAGCCAGCATGCATCACCCCGTGATTTTACGGATACGAGTCAGAGGGTGGGGTCATGAGTTAGATATTGACTACGGTCAACAATTTGTTTGTTGTCAACAAACAAATTGATACAAATTGATACATTGTAACCAATTGCCGTTGGCAATTTTGGGGTGGTACCTTACCAGTGTTACTTCGGCCTGCTTGCCTTAAGAATTATGATTGGTCGTTTTACCAATACAAATTTATAATTCGGATTAGGGCATTGAATCAATAAATGTGGCCCTATGCTGTTATCCACTTTCAATGTTGTCTGAGTCCGTTATTGGGGGGGTGCGCCTGCAAACCCCAATTACATTTATAAACTGATGGGGTCTGAACTCTCTGCGACAAACCAGGAAAGGGACCTTGGTGTCCTGGTGGACAGCTCAACGAAGGTGTCAACCCAGTGTGCCTCAGCAGTGAAAAAAGCAAACTCAATGTTAGGGATCATTAGGAAGGGTATAGAAAATAAGTCAGCAAGTGTCATTTTGCCTCTTTATAAATCTATGGTGAGGCCCCATCTGGAATATTGTGTACAGTTCTGGTCGCCATACCTCCAGAAGGATATTATGGAGTTGGAGAAAGTACAGAGGAGGGCAACCAGAGTGATTAGGGGACTGGAACACCTTCCTTACCATCTGAGGCTGCAACGGTTGGGCCTTTTCACTCTTGAACGACGGCGTCTAAGAGCTGACCTGATTGAAGTTTATAAAATCATGCATTTTGTGGACAAAGTAGATAAGGAAAAACTGTTTTCCCTATCGCACAACACTAGAACTAGGGGACACTCCATGAAACTTTTGGGTACTAGTTCTCAAACAAATAAGAGAAAGTACTTTTTCACCCAGAGGATTACTGGTCTATGGAACTCCCTGCCAGAAGAAGTGGTGACAGCTGTCAGTCTTGACAGCTTTAAGAAAGGATTAGACAAGTTCATGGAGGACAAGTGTATCCATGGCTATAATTATGGCTACCTAAGGACAACCTCTGGGTTGGAGAGATAGGCAGGATATCTCTCAATGCCATTTCCAGGGAATCCTAAGCAGGTGAAGGCATCTCCTTGGGAATACCCTGAAGGAAATGGTGAGCCACTGTGTGAGACAGAATGCTGGACTGGATGGGCTGTGGCCTGTTCCAGCAAGGCTGTTCTTATGTTCTTATGTTCTTATGTCTGAGTCCAGGGGGGGGGGGCGCAAAGAGCGCGGCGGCCATTTTGGCGCCGCGCTTTCATTGTAATTCTGTTTAAATTATAGAAATCATTTTAACCTGCACCTGTACATGTGAAGAAGCATATGTAATTTTATGCAAATGGTGTCCTCTTTGTCTCCCTTTTTGGAAAAAGTGTATGTCTCTTTTGGTGGTATGGACACATGCTTTAGTCACATTTGTAAGTGGCTGCACCCATGGTAAGGTTCAAGTGAAAGAAAAAGAGTCAAACCAAAAAGTTCAGTGTTTGCCTAATAACAAGGTCATCTCCTTAGCATAGTGATAAACCTATCATATATTCAGAAAGCAAACAGGCACATGGACAAAATGTTGTATACTGATTTTGGAGTACAAACTTCCTGAGTTCCACCTCTCAAAAAATGCAGATCTGCATAGGTCTTCTGCCCGCCCTTTGTGTATGTCTGGAATGGATTGTAGAATCCCTTCCAGTTTTTGCAACAGCTTTGGAACTTGGATCAAATGCAGTATATACAATATAAATGTCTGGCCAGGTTATCCTGCTATGATACTGCCAGTGACTCAACGCTGAGTGTCAGGTGACAGTTAACTAACCTGACAACCCTGAGGACTAACAGCTTTGGTGCCAAAGTCCACAGGGAAGGGTGATGGTCCCCAAATGGATTAAATCCCATTTGGATCCATCTAGATGGAGAGCAGC
Organism: Bradypodion ventrale; assembly: GCA_035047345.1. NCBI lineage: Eukaryota > Metazoa > Chordata > Lepidosauria > Squamata > Chamaeleonidae > Bradypodion > Bradypodion ventrale. The sequence goes on from JAWDJE010000003.1 coordinate 27,142,263, forward strand.
AAGCTCATTCTCATATTAGAAAAATTATTATGAAGTGCTCAGTGGAATGTAGATTGTATATTCTTCTTGTTGGTGTTGTATCTGAATCTGAATACTGGCCTGGGGCTGATGAGGACTTTGTATGCCAAAAGGGCTCAGGACCATAAAGTGACTTGCAGAACTGGATCAGCAGTGAGGTATCATGGTGTGATGCGGAAGCCAAATGAAAGACCACTGCATTATATTCTCAGGACAGTCTTCATGGCTGACCGCCATGAGGATCACTAATATTCGGATTTGGATACAACAGAACAACAACAAGAAGAATATACAATATACATTACACTGAGCACTTCATAATAATTTTTCTAATATGGGAATGAGCTTGTGGTATTGCTCTTGTCTACCAAAAAAATAATATGATGTGCCACCCCAATGGAAGCGTGGCGCCAAAATGGCCGCCGCGCTCTTTGCGGGCCCCCCCCACCGGACGAAACCATCCGGGTAGTTAGGGGCGTGGCCAGCACCCTAATAAAAGGGGCTGGCCACGAGGCAGCCGTGCTGCCATTTTGGCGAACCGACGGAGCGGAGAAGTTTTTCCTCCTTACCTCCGTCGCTCGTGTCCTCTTGGGGGAAGCCTTTTCGGGCAGCTTTCTCTTGTTTTAGGCTTCCTAGCTACCTTAGCCATGCCCTCGAAGAAGAAGGCAGCCGCGAACGTGGCTCGATCGGCGCGGAGGCGTCAGCCGGGTCGGAGGACCGCGACTGCGCCCGTTCCGCAGCCACCTTTAGCGGACCCCACCGGGAACGGTGGGATGGGATCGGTAGCTCCTTGGCCTGATGCGCGGAGCATACCCGCTGCCCCGGACGGGGCCTCGGCCCTTGGCCCGCAAACAACGACCACGGCCCCTGCCATGGTCCGTGCGGCGGGGCCGTCTTGCCCGGGTGCGCAGTTCCCTATGGGGGGTGCGAGCCACGGAGGGTGGTTGGGTTCCCTGCCTTTGCAGGGCGTTCCTACGGCTCCCCAGGGGCTGAGCATGGGCTCTTGGCCTTATCTGGCCCCTGGGGCTCAGGGACCTGGACAGGTACCCGTGAATTATGGGCCGGTTGCCCAATTGCCCCCTGTCGGGGCCGGGGCCTATGTTGACGTGGAGGCCCTCCTGGCCCGGGTGGCGGCCCTTGAAGCATCCTTGGCGAGGGCCAACCAAACAGATGCGTCTCTAGGTTTTCAGGTGCCCCCTTTGGCCGCCGAACAGCGGCCGGCGATGGGTCGGGTTGAGCCGCCTGAGGCGCGCGGGCAGGTGGTGGCCACTGCCTCGCAGCTCCCCACCCCACAGGTGCAGCAGTCTGGTGCTGGTCTGGCTCCGTCGACGAGCTCAGCTTCGGTCGTGAGCTCCGACGCCCCCAGCGGGCCGGAACCCCCGGTGGGGGCGGCCCGCGGGGGTGCAGCGGGTGAGTATGCAGTCCAAGCTAATGCACCCACACAACTGACTTCATTGGGGGGGGGGCTGTTCAATGGCCTTGGCCTCGCTCGGGTGGCACGGCGGCCCAATGGTCCCCGGCCCACCCAGCGACTTTGCCCGTGACACAGGGCCTGGGTCGGGGTGGTGCCCCCAATGTGCTGGGAAATGTGTTGGGGATCCCCGGGCTGGCTCAGGCTCATTTTCCTTTGCCCGTAGTTCCCTCAGTGCCGGTGTCGGCTTTGCCAACAGCAGGGTATTCCTTGCCCTTTGGAGACCATTTGGCCCAGTCTACCAAGGAAAAGATTTGGAGGGGCGAGTATGTAGATATCTTCTCCCTTCTAAATAGGGAGCCGACCAAGGAAGAGAGGGAAGGGCTGGACGAGAAGGATAAGGAGCAGGCACGTCGTCGTAAGCCGCCACGCACGTGGGCAAATTGGTTGCCAGCGTACCTGATTTACATGGCCGCTTACCTCAGGGCTAGGCCGGATTTGGCTATCCCTATGGTCCAGTATCTGGACAATATTTACCGGGCTATGGTTGACTTCCCGGGTCCGTCATGGCTGGCTTACGACGAAGAATTCCGCATGAGGATTCCGCTGCACCCAGAGATGAGGTGGGACGAGTCCTGCCAGAAGCTGTGGCTTCTGTATATGACCCCCACGCGCCCGGCGCCTGGGGAGAGATACCATTGTGGACATGCGGTCCAACGAGCGGCCCCGGTACAGGTACCCCGCCAAATGGCGGGGCAGGGGGTTCCAGCTCGCCTGCTGTGCTGGACCTTCTCGTCCAATGGTTCTTGCAACAGGAAAAATTGCAAGTACAAGCATGAGTGCCCCTCTTGTTCTGGCCCCCATGCTGCCTCCGCCTGTCCCAGGCCGGGAGGATACAGGGGCAGGGGTACGGGCAGACAAGGGGCAGGTAAGACTGCCATGGAGGGAGCGGGTTCACCAAAAGGCCCCCTCCCCAATTAATGTCGACATGCTGGAGCGTTGGCTCGCATTGTACCCGAGGAGAGCAGACGCTGTGTACCTCCTTCGGGGTTTTCAACTGGGTTTTCGTATTCCTTTCACGGGGGATAGGTCACCGCAGGATGCACCTAACCTTTTGTCACTTAGGGGAAGGGAGGAGGTGGCTGCCGCCAGCATTAATAAGGAGATTGCTGCGGGCAGGGTCGCCAGCCCTTTCCCCACACCCCCGTTCCCCAACCTTAAAGTGTCTCCGCTAGGACTAGTGCCCAAGAAGTCCCCGGGCGAGTTCCGCCTGATTCACCATTTGTCCTACCCAGCCAGCCACTTGGTCAATGATGCTATCCCTGATGACCTTTGTTCTGTCAGGTATACATCCTTTGACCAGGCATTGCGCATGGTGTGCTCATGTGGCCCGGGTGCACTGTTGGCTAAGTGTGACATTAAGTCGGCCTTTCGCCTCTTGCCCATGCACCCGGGTGATTTTGAGTTGCTGGGTTTCAAATTCCAGGGTGAATATTATTTTGACAAGGCCATGCCATTCGGCTGTTCCATTTCCTGCTCGGCTTTCGAGCGTTTCAGTACCTTCTTGCAGTGGGCATTTGTCCGTAGGTCAGGGTCTCGGTCTGTAGCCCATTACCTGGATGACTTTTTATTCGGGGGTGAACGGGGCTGGGACACGTGCACACGTCTCCTCAACACATTTCAGACGCTAATGGAGGAACTTGGTGTCCCTTTAGCGCCCAAAAAGACCGAAGGCCCGTCTAATAAATTAGTGTTCCTGGGGGTGGAAATTGACACGGTGGCGTAGGCGTCTAGGTTGCCTGAAGACAAGGTGTCCAGGATAGTGGCCCTTATATCGGACTTGCTGGCTAAGCGCAAGGCATCCCTTCGGGAACTGCAGGTGCTACATGGACACCTCAATTTCGCTTGCAGGGTGGTCGCACCTGGCAGGGCATTTGCTCGGCGCTTGTGCGACGCCATGGCAGGCTTATCCAGGCCCCATCATAGGGCGAGATTGACACGGGGCATCAGGGCAGATCTGCACGTATGGCTCCAGTTCCTGAGGGAGTTCAATGGGGTCTCATTTTGGAGGTCAGACCTCCTGGCTTCGCCCCAATTTCAAATTCAGTCTGATGCCTCGGGATCCCTTGGTTATGGGATGTACTTCAATGGGAAGTGGGCATATGGTGGATGGCCACCAGCCTGGTCAGGCACGGGTCGCCTGAGGGATCTCACATATTTGGAATTTTTTCCCATACTGGGGGCCTTGATGCTATGGGGTGAGGAGTGGGCCAACTCTGTGGTGCATTTCTGGTGTGACAATGTGGCCGTTGTCCACATTGTCAACTCACAGACCTCTAAATCTCCCAGGGTCATGGACCTTGTGCGCCAGTTTGTATTGCGCAGCCTGCGCCTCAATGTACTGTTCAGAGCCAGGCATGTCCCGGGGGTGAATAATGATATTGCTGACGCTTTGTCCCGCCTGCAGATCTCCCGGTTCCGTGCCTTGGCCCCGGATGCGGAGGAATTTCCCTCGCCACTACCACAGGAGATATGGACCTTTGGCAAGGAGAGGTGAACCGGGTGATCGGCATGTCACTGGCGCCACGCACGCGTAAGGCGTATCACCACGCGTTGGTTTCATTTCGGACCTTCTGTACCCAATCTCGCCTGCCAGATACCTGGCCGATCCCAGTGGCCCACATCCTCCGTTTCATGGTTTACCTGCACGCCCAGGGCCTGGCACCCCGCACCATAGCATCTAGGCTATCAGCGCTGGCTTTTATGGCCAAGGTTGGAGGTCATGCGGACAGTACCGCTGATTTCCGTGTGAGACATGTTTTGGAGGGGTGGGTGCGGGAACGTGGGCGTTGCCTGGATGACCGTCACCCAATTTCCCCTGGGGTACTTACCCAACTGGCACGAGGCTGGCATGACCTATGTTTCGATAGGTATGAGGCAGCCCTGTTTCGTGCGGCAACAACGGTGGCCTTTTTTTGGAGCGCTCCGCATCAGCGAGCTTGTGATGCTGTCTAAGGCGGATGCAAGTCATAGGGCACTGGAACTCGAAGATGTCTATGTTGCAATGATTGGGCTCAGTTGAGGATACGCTCCTCTAAAACAGATCAGCACGGCGTAGGCAGTTGAGTAATACTGCTACAATGTTCCTTGGAAGACATCTGTCCGGTTGGTGCCCTACAGGAGTTTCTTGCATTGTGTGGCACGCACCATGCCCCGTTTTTCTGTCACCAGGGTGGGTCTCCCCTCACTCAGCCATTCCTGCAGGATGGGGGTGGTTTCTACTGCAGCTACTTTTGGGTACTCTGGGGCTGAAATACGCCGCATGGGAAGGTGGGGATCACATTGTTTTCAGTTTTGTGTTCACCCTCTTCAACCGTGAGTGCCAGTTTAGTCACTGCAATGTTTCTCACCCCCCCTTTTTTTCCTTGACAGACCCTGGGTGTCGTTTTACACCGGTGACAGTAGGGCTGGTGGGCCGTTGCCACATGCACAGGGCAGCGCGTTATGCTGCACAGGGCAGCGCGTTACGCTGCGGCGACAGAGTGGGACCCCGACTGGGACTGGGTGCATCCGCACATCTCAGGTGGTGTGGTAAGCGCGGCATGTTATGGCGGGAACTGTTGCCATTCCTTTTCTACATCAGGGATGCTGACTCGCCTGATGTCCTGGTTATTCACCTTGGGGGCAATGGTTTCGGACAGGTCATTGGCCTATCGCGGAAGCTTGCGATTTGCAGTCACCTGGCCTACTCACATTATGTGTGGCCTGCCACACCCCTCATTTGGTCGGACATGATACCGCAGTATGCTTACAGGGGAGCGTTTGGCCTCCAGGCACTTGACCGGGCTCGTCGCTCCAAGGCTATTGCCCGGTTCCTTTTTGATATGGGTTGGGGACACGTCATTCGCCTCCCCATCATCAGTGTGCAAAATTATGAGCTTTATTCAGGGGAGGGGGCCCATCTGTAGCGAGGAGGTATGGACCTCCTGCTGAGTGATTGGCGAGCAGGCCTGTCGACCGAGCTGACGGACTTGGGGGGGGCGTTGAGCCTTTATTGAAGCCTCTCCGGGTGGCGGGTAGCACTGGTAAGGTAAACATTTATGACCCACAGGTATCCGGCAGGTTCGCAATTGACTGGACAACACTAGATAGGCATAAGTTGTTTAAACGTTGTCCGGTCAACGACGAACCAGGCGAGGGGGTGATGGTTACCACTAGACAGCTGGAATCACCCCCTGATTTTACGGATACACGTCAGAGGGTGGGATCATTAGTTAGATATTGACTACGGTCAACAATTTGTTTGTTGTCAACAAACAAATTGATACAAATAGATACATTGTAACAATTGCCGTTGGCAATTTTGGGTGGTACCTTACCAGTGTTACTTCGGCCTGCTTGCCTTAAGAATTATGATTGGTCGTTTTACCAATAGAAATTTATAATTCGGACTAGGGCTTGAATCAATAAATGTGGCCCAATGCCGTTATCCACTTTCATTTGTGTCTGAGTCCATCATTGGGGGGGTGCGCCTGCAATGAGAATATGATACTATCTGCACATCTTGAAGCTCAGAGTAGGCTCTGAAGCCTGTATAAACTCAAATGTACTAGAACTATCCTGAGTTTTTTGTTTGCAGTACATTTTCTCAGAACTTTTAGCTGGAGATGGTGGTCTGACATTTAAGCCTCAAACAGCTTCAATAAGCACAAGCTAAATGAACACATTTATTGCCCCAGTGTAAACTGTATATAATCCTAGCAATTTTTCCTCAGCCGCTTTGCTTCTCCCCATAAGCGCTAGCAAATTTCTGGAATAAACAGCCAAGTTATATTAGTGTGTTCCTGGAAGGTTGAGCTGGTTTACTATAGTTGCCATGGCGATGCTAAAACAAATTGGCTCAGGTTTTGGACAAGTATCTGTGCAAAGCAGCCATTTGTATTCTCCCTTTTGTTTATTTGATATTCTGATCTTTGTCAACATGCTCTTTTAAACTGCTTCCCAATTAATTTTAGTGGATAATACATTTTCAAAGCTTGCTGGATTTGCAAGACAAAGTTGTTGGCAACATGGCAAGTTGCCACTGTATCTCTTGGCCTTGATAAACTATGTCTCTCCTCCCTTTCCCTCTTCATCACAACTTACAACTCCATGGTCCACAACATGGATTCTTTCAAGGATGTGGTTGTGTAGTGATATGATGCAACATTAGTTTTGGGCTTTGGTGAGATTTTCAGAAATTAACTTTGTCCCACTAGAAAACCGAGTACTGTATCTGTTGCTTGATTCCTTGCCCCAGCAAGTTCCTTTTTTTGGGTTAGCATTAAATAATGCCTCTTAGCCTTGGGTTTGTTCATTTTTCTTCTTAAACCAAACCGATATTGATCCATCACTTTACCCTTTCATCTGTCCAAACTCTGTGCTCATTAATGATGGTTTTGAAGCGAGGAATATAGCTGCAAGTTAGGAGGGAAATGACAGCTAACAGCATAATTAGGTCCACTTAGCTTTCTTATCTAACCTGAATTTCCATTGGGGCATTTCCATGAGTAATATCCTAACTAAATAGTCTGAAATTATGGCAAGGTTAAAGACATGCTCTTTATGATGAATCTAAACCGTTTCTGAAACAGAGTGACCCATTTTACTCAGATCACTGAGTTGGAAATGCAACTTGCCTCTTTTGCATTAGAGAGTGCTGTGTTTGACTTGAAAATGAGAAGCAATTTAATGTTCTCAGTTCATATACTAAGCCTGTGGACTAAAACCATTTGTGGATTGTGAGCCAATTAACTTCATCCACCACCCTTTGTGCTTTTTAAACTCCTGTGGCACAATATCAGCATGAGAGTGAACTATACATTCCTCATTTCTTTTTATCATCATCTGCAGAAACATCTTCTGCAGGAAATCTTTGATTACATTAAACAAGCATTAAATATTAGTCTTAGTCTATGATTAATTTTAGATTATATACCAGTGCAGTGCAGGTCTGGCAGATCTAAGTTTCAAATCCCTACTCAGATCCAAAGTTCTTTCTTCTCCTTTGGTCCATTGTTATCTAGCCCATTTTGAAGAACTATAAATGTATAGCAGCCAAATACATTGCACTAATTGCAGTCATCATCGTTATCATTCTCCTCCTCAACCATCATCTCCTTTATTGGCTCAAGATAATGCCATAGGTAAAATGCAACTATACATTGCACAGGTAATAGGACAAGCCTCTTCACCTCAGTGAAGGTTCTGAAGGTAGAAGAAGGGAAATTAACCATTCTCAATTTGCATAGAACATAGTCTGTAAATGCAAAATGCAAGGCCTGAAAGGTAAACTCATTACGTATTATGGAATGCTACCGTTATTGTGTTGCATCTATCTGCCAACTATATGCCACTTTACAGAAAAAAGCTTCACAGGAATAAGTTTAAATATCTATCAGGGATCTTCAGACATTAAGAAATGTGAATGGAATTGCCTCACTGACTCACATGATTTGCAATTATATGTATTTTATCCCTAGCTCATCATGTGGCTATGTATAAACTGTTGTCATAAAGTCTCACTCTTACATCCCAAGAAGTGGACTTGATCCACAAAAGCCAACATGAAAATATAGCAGGTAGCCTTTAAGTCACCACATTGTTTTTCTATTAATTTGTTTTAGTTTTTTCGGTGATATGCCTGCACAATAAGAAAGTTGGCAGATCAGTAGTTCGAGACCCCAGTGCTGCACAATGGAGTGAGCTTCCATCATCTGTCCCAGCTCCTGCCAACCTAGCAGTTCAAAAGCAAGAAATATATAAATATAGGTACCACTTTAGTGGGAAAGGTAACAGCGTTCCGTGTGCTTCAGCATATAGCCATGCCTGCCAAATGGCCATGGAAACATCTGCAGATGCAGAGAGCACCTTGGCTGTAGTCAGAGATGAGCATGGAACCTTAGAGTCAGATATGACTGGCTTTTGAGCAAGAGTGACCTTTACCTTTAGATGAAAAAATAGGGCAGTTTTTCTTATTTTCTGCCTGTACATGAAAAAACCACATGAGACTTGATAATGAGTTCTTGATGTGTCTCACTAAGTTAAGACAAGGCTAAAACAGTGGGGAAAATCCTGTTGAACAGGTAATAACTTACCTTGCTGCTAATCAAAGAGTCCCCACTTAGAATTTAGGAGCATGTTTGAAATTCCAAGCAGTGTCCTGTTAATTATCAGTAAGAAGTCACTGCAAGTTAGACTATTTGCTTTCTGCAGGTTTCCAGCAGGTAACAGCATTCCGTGTGTTCAGCATATAGTCATGCCTGCCACATGACCTTGGAAACATCTGCAGATGCAGAGAGCACTTTCTCTGTAAACAGAGATGAGCACCACCCCCTAGAGTTGGACATGACTGGCTTTTGAGCAAGGGAGACCTTTACTAGATGTGGAAAACTCCCAAAGTCCACTCTACCAAAGCAAGAAATCCATAGCTAACTGTCTCTGACAGATGGTCATCCAATCTCTGTTCAAAAACCTCCAATGAAGTGGAATCTTCAATGCTCAAATGCTTTTTACTATTGGAAAGCTTTTTCTAATATTTAATTTAAATGGTAGGATAATATTCCTTTCCGTGGAATAAGATATCTAATCTTGCCTTTATTCCTATACTGAGTAATACTTACTTATTATCTTTCCAATGTTATGAGGGATTTTTGGGGACTTGGGACATTAGTGATGTTTTTAAAAATTAAACAGAATATAGAATACTAGCTAATTACCTGGCTTCACCCGGGGTTCTTTTCTTCCTGGCCAGGTGGGGGGGGGGGGATTTTCCTGGGGGGGGGGGGCTCCCAGTGTGGGCACAGTATGATAAAATGCACCTTGCAATAGAGGCTTCCACAGAGACTACAATCCCCACCGTGTATTGCGTTGCATGGAAGGCTGGTCCTGGTAAGAACCATGGGATGGTTATTTTTTGCTTTCCTGCTGGTTGCACCCAAAGCCAGCAGGAAAGGGGACACTCCCCATTTCAGGTTTCTTTGCAGTGCTTGCCCTTGGTACCACGCAATGCATGGTGGGAATTGTAGTCCCTGCAAAAGCCTCATTTGCAAGGTGGTTTTTCCCTGTGCCTACCTTGCTGTTTGGGGTCTGGCTTCACTGTCGCCCCATTCACCCTGGCTCTGGCCGAGGCATCCCGCGGCTTGCATGGATCTATCCCCACTGCCTCCACCTAATTTGTGCCCCGGAGTGTTCCCCTGTGCCTACCCGGTCAGGCGGGTCTATCTCCCCTGTTCCTGTGTCCCTTGTCGCTGCCTCACTTGGCCGACACTCAAACAGCGGTGAGGCTATTGGGTGCAGGCAGAGTCATGTGTGTGCATGGCGTTGAACAGCATCTCAAGTGGCATTTCAGCAAAGGGAGGAGCAAGATTTCAAACCGCCATCTCTGTTGTGCCCATAATGGCCAGAAAGGCAAGCCCCCATGCTCGGGTCCAGCCACGGTGGTGCCTCTCCTGTCAACGTCACATCCACTGTCGTCCCGAGCCCTGCTGCGGCCGGAACCTCAAAAGGCGGATATTACGTTTGGCTTGCGTGCATGTATGTGTGTGCGCCACTTCGAATGCCCCCTTGAATGGCTGTTCTCTTGCTGTGGGCACACGCACTGTCGGGCATGCACATTACCACCTTCCTTTGCCAATCTTCCCGGTGGGTGGGGGTGCTCCCTCCAAGACCCTTTTTGGAGGGCAAGAACCCTGAAATGTGCTGCCAGACCCCCCCCCCAGACCATCTTGAACGCTCAAGATAGGTATGTGCGAAGCTTCAGCATGATTGGCGCAGGGGTGTGGATTTGTATAAAGAACATACAAGATGGCACCTCTGTTTCATATATATAGATAGTATAGTATATATTCTATACTTCTTCACAAACTCTTAATCTAGTTTCATTTCATTTAATTTCACTTTATTTTTGTATACTGCTTAACTCAACCAGAGGTGACTCCAAGCGGTTTACAGCAAGGAAAGTGCAAGAAACAATAACAATATACAAAATCACAAGCATCAAAAATCATACAATAAGCCAAATACAGCAATACAACAAATACAGAATACAGCAATAACAAGTAATATGACTCACCCCAGCCCAAGAAACAATAACAATATACAAAATCACAAGCATCAAAAATCACACAATAAGCCAAATACAGCAATGCAACAAATACAGAATACAGCAATAACAAGTAATATGACTCACCCCAGCCCCCCCCCCCCAGAAAAGACCAGAGTGGGAAAAATAGACCCATTGCCATCATGGCCCCAAGTCCTAGCCAGCAGCAAGAAGATGGTGGCAAGGCATCCCGGGGGGCCGACCAGGACACCCCGCAGCATCTGTCTCCACTCCCGGGAGCCGATGTTAAGCTTGGGAAATATCCTGGATGGGTGATATAAAAATGTAATAAATATTACTCTAACCAATCAAAAGGCAACTGAAAAGTAAAACATTTATCACACATGTATAATATATTATACTAGCATATTTTGCCCGGCGGTGCCGGGCTTTTTAAAATTGTGTTGGATAGTAAAGGGTTTCATTTTTTTTCTTGAACCAATGGTGTTGGACTGTTTTAAATGGTGTTGTAAGGTTTTTTTATTTTGTGGCTTCGAGGCGCTGCGTCCGCCTGCGGCAGACTTGCGCTCCCAGTGGTTTTTTTCTGTTCTTTTTGGTTTTTTTTTTTTGCGTGCTGGCTTCCTCAGTGCCGGGCTCTTTAAATTGGTTTTTGAACGTTTTTGTTTTATGTTTATGCAAATTTAATTTTAATTTTATTTATTTTATTTAATTTAATATTATTTAGTTTAAAATTTAATTTTGGTTTTAAAAATGTTTATTTTTACGCATTTTTATTTTTTGTTTTGGTTTTTTGGAGTGAAAAGTGATTTCTGTTTTTTTGGTAATTTTTGAGATTAGTGTGTTTATTTTTGAATGTTTTTATAACTTATTTGATTAATTTTGGAATTAATCTTATTAGTTTTAATATTTTTGAATGTTTTTTCTCTTTTGGCCTCTGGGTGGGGGTGGTGAGCTTTTCTGCCTCTCTACAATTGTTGCCTCTCTACAATTGTTGCCTCTCTACAATTGTTCTCTTCTGTCCTCTGGGTGTCGCTTCTGGTAAGTTTTCTCTTTCTTTTCTCATTTGAGTTCCGGTCCTCATAGATGGAAGACGTCTTTTGGTAAGTTCTCTGGTTTTTTTGGGAGGGTGGGGGGGTGGGATTTTTTTTGGGGGGGGGTGTCTGTGTGTTTTTTCTTTTTGGCTGTTTTTGTGTTTCATTTTTGGATTTTTGTGTGTTTTTGAATGTTTTTTGTTTTTGTTTTTGTTTTTATTTTTTCAGGGGGTGGTGGCTTTCTTTCTTGCGGGCCATGCTGGCTGGCCCGTGGGAAGGAAGGGCAATGGTGGGGAGGCTTTCTTTCCCATTTGCCATGCTGGCTGGCCCGTGGGAAGGAAGGGCAGCGGCGGTGGGGGGTTTCCTTTTTTTCCCCATGGGCCATACTGGCTGGCCCGTGGGGAAGAAGGGCAGTTGCGGGGGGGGGGGGGTTGCTTGTATTTTTCGCGCGCCGGCTGGCCCTTTGAATGGAAGGGCAGTGGCGGCGGGGGGGTCCTCTTTTTTTCCCCACGGGCCATGCTGGTTGGCCCGTGGGGAAGAAGAGCAGTTGCGGGGTGTTGGTTTTTTTACTTGTATTTTTCACGCGCCTGCTGGCCCTTCGAATGGAAGGGCAGTGGCGGTGGCGGGGTTTCTTTTTTTCCCCACGGGCCATGCTGGCTGGCCCGTGGGGAAGAATGTCAGTGGCGGCGGGCGTTTTATTTAACTTTTATTTTTCGCGCACCGGCCGCCTCAGCGTTCTGCGTGCTAATGGCGCACAGGATGCTGAGGCTTGTAGTTTTGGCTGCGCATGTTTGCTTACTGCAGCGGCTTTTTTTTGATTGGCCGCGGCGCGTTTCGGAAGGTTCCTTTTGCTGCGCCGCTCAGCCTGATTGGCTCTGGCGCGGCACAGCACCAGGAACGTTGGGAATTGAAGTTCCCTTTTTTTGTGTGCGACTGGGGGGCTCCTGCCCCCGGGTTGAAAATTTCAACCCGACAGTTACCTGCGAACCGGGTTTGGGCGAGTGAACGGAGGCCCATTACGGGCTAGTGGTGCCTGGTGCAACATCCTTTGTCACATTCCAATGGTTAACACACCATTTTATAGGTATAGATGTGTTCCTTACATAATCAAGGATAATGCATTTTGTTAATTTTTTTAAGAAAAGAAAAGTTAATGCTGCTGGATTGCTCAGTGGTTTAAATATCTGGCCAGTATCATTTGCTTTTTTAAAGTAACAAATTACATTATCTATTATTATGTAATGTACACATATAACATATTATACATGTGTGACAAATACTTTACTTTTCAGTTACCTTTTAATGGGTTAGCTTAATAACAAAGAAGCAACACCAGCCAATGTGGCCTTTACAGTCCCAGGGCATCCCTACGAAAAAGGAGAGTTAAACCACTTCTGTGTATATCTAGAAAACTCTAGAAAGGCCCACCATAATTCAGAATCAACTTGATGGCATGCAATACATACAATAAAGGATCAAACAAAAACCTTGTGCTGACTGAGCTGTTACACAAGGTGTTGTCTCCTCCTGAGTTTATGTACAGCAGATGATCAAATTTGAAATTGCATTTTACTTCATCGCTAGTGATGGAGCACTAATCTTCATGCCACTTGATGCAGCAAGGCCTTCCATCAGAGAATAGCTGGACAGTCTATGAAGAACAGTTGCTTAAGGCTCTCACTTCTTGTTCCCATCGCTTTGCTTGGTTGGTAGCATTTTGCTCCTTCAAGATAAAGCCAATAGCACAACATGTCTATTGATAAAGTCAATAGTACAATATGTCTAGGCACTGCAGTAGCTCAAGTGGTTAAGACGGTGGCGGCGGCGGCGGCAATGATGGCGATGGTGAGATGCTGAACTCGACAACTGGAAGGTCAGAGTTCGATTCCCGATGATGACGATGACAACAACAAGTTTTATTTCTATCCCGCTTTTCTGGCACAAGTGCCACTCAAAGTGGCTTACGACATATATAAATACAGTAACACAGATATAATTACACAGTTACAAAAAACAGATTGAAAATTAACACATTGCAAGTAAAAAGTCCCATACAATTAATTTCAAAAAATATAAGCCCCATACTGCCCCCCCTCCAACGGTACCACCCAGAAGCTCCCACTTCCCCGCGGCCAATGCCAGGCTGGGGAAGGGGCTTGGGTGATGGCTGCTTCCCTCCCCCATGCTTGTAGGCATCCCATTTCTGACCCCCGTCCAGACAGGACCAGCGGGGAGGGGACGGCAACCGCAGGTGCCACCAATTCCTTCCCCATGCTGATGGTGAGGGTGACGGGGAGACTCAGCAAGGTCTGAACATAATGGAAGTCCTCCGATACTGCGGGCATCCCTAGAAAAGGGGGGCCAGTGTCAGTGGCATCCTTTTCTGCTCCCGGGCGGGCGGGCCTGGAGAGCGAAGGCAGCTGAGTGATGGTGGCGGCTCCCACCAGTCTCCACTCCTGGGAGCTGATGGCATGGATTCCCGGGCGAGACAGGGAACTCCTCGAGGGGCCAGCGTTGGCGGCATTCTTTTCTGCTCTCTGGGCGGGCGGGCCCTGAGAGCGAAGGCAGCTGAGTGATGGTGGCAGCTCCCACATGTCTCCACTCCCGGGAGCCGATGGTGTGGACTCCCAGGTGAGATAGGGAGCTCCTCGAGGGGCCAGCATTGGCAGCGTCCTTTTCTGCTCTCTGGATGGGTGGGTCCTGAGAGCGAAGGCAGCTGAGCGATGATGGTGGCTCCCACCTGTCTCCACTTCCAGGAGCTGATGGTGTGGACTCCTGGGCAAGACAGGGAGCTCCTTGAGGGGCCAGCATTGGCGGTGTCCTTTTCTGCTCTCCCGGTGGGCGGGCCCTGAGAGCAAAGGCAGCTGAGCAATGGTGGTGGCTCCCACCTTTCTCCATTCCCAGTAGCCGATGTCGTGGACTCCCGGGCAAGACAGGGAGCTCCTCGAGGGGCCAGCGTTGGCGGCATCCTTTTCTGCTTTCCGGGCAGGCAGGCCACGAGAGCGAAGGCAGCTGAGCGATGGTGGCAGCTCCCACCTGTCTCCACTCCTGGGAGCCGATGATGTGGACTCCCGGGCAAGACAGGGAGCTCCTCGAGGGGCCAGTGTTGGCGCCGTCCTTTTCTGCTCTTTGGGCAGGTGCGCCCTGAGAGTGAAGGCAGCTGAGCAATGGTGGCAGCTCCCACATGTCTCCACTCCCGGGAGCTGATGAATACTGTACAATGGAGTAAGCTCCTGTCTCTGCCCCAGCTTCTACCAACCTAGCAGTTTGAAAGCAAGAAATTGCAAGTAGATAAATAGGTACTACTTCAGTGGAAGGGTAAACAGTGTTCTGTGCACTCAGGTGCTGAGGCATACCTGCCACATTTCCACGGAAATGTCTGCAGACTCAGACAGCACTGGCTCTTTGGGTATAAACAGAGATGAGCACTGAACCCTAGAGTCAGATACGACTGGCTTTTGATCAAGGGTGGTATTGTGTATTCAAGTAAAATGCAAGTTGCTCCAGCAATGCTTTGCAAAGACAAAATGGTGATTTCCTGCCATGAGAATTAGGAGCAAGATTTGGTGTGTATTCTCCCCTTCTGGGCACGCTCCTTATGTTAATTAGAGTTCTATGATTGGGTGCAACTTTGGATCCTGTTCCTGATTGGTTAAAACTATGGATCAAGTTATGATTGGTTACTTAAGGTTATCCGGTGGGTTACTACATTGTATCTTAGAGTGACCACCACTGAGACACTATATAAGTGCCACGGGTAATCAAGGGTGTGTCCGGGCCAGATCTATACTTCCCCATTCGCTGCAGGTTAGCCCTCACCTGGCTAAGCCTGGGTCATCTCCATACGCTCACACGCTGGTGTAGCATAGTAGCCAGAAGGCTGATTTTGGAGAGTCCAATTAGATGGGACTTGTGTAGCTATCTGTTGTCTGGATATCTTTGTAATTGTGCCTGCAAGACTTTACAATAAACCGTTGTTCATTGTTCTGTTCATCATTGCTGGATCATTCCTTTACAAAGGGCCGGATGCGACAGGTGACCTATAACATTTCTGCTAAAAAAGAGTGTTACCATGTGTCCAGGACTCAGGTTTGAACCATCAAACATTTTGCACATATTCATTGGATGAAAATGCCAGGATCCTGGTCAGAGGGAAGGTGTGCACTTTTTAAAATGAAATTCCAGGTTCAAGGATGTGTGTGTTAAGAATGGCTATCTTGACATGATTGCTCATAGATTAAAATAATATGTTTCTCTTCCCCCCCCCCCCCTAATCTATACCAAGATTTTTCAAGCATTGTCCATCAAAAAGTGATGCATAATGTTAATTGTTTCTAATAACAGAAGGATAAAAGCAAATAGCTTAAGTGATTGGTGAAAGAACACAGAAACAGTCCTTGTCTTTTTAGGAATGCTAACACAGTGTTCTGTTCTTTTTTTTTTATATTAGCACCCTCCCTTCAATAAAGACATTCCAGAGATGCTATAGCATGTCTGTCAACCTTTTCAATGCAGTTCCTTCTAAACGGTTCTGTAATAATATCTTACATAACTTTTATTCATTGACAGATTGACAGAGGCAGTGCTGAGTCCGAGAATAACCTTGACAATAAAATTACCATGTCACGCTATTATTAGCATCACGATCAGTCAAAAGCGTGTATTTCTGAAAAAGAAATCTGAGCGCTGATATCTTTCTGAGCAATATACTAACAATGCCAATTCATGGTCACCTACATCATACACTGAAACTTAATATTGCATAGTAAAACAGGCACTTCTGATCTGCTTTCTTGATCTTATGTTCTCAATTTTTCCAGTTACTGGCACATACATGACTTTTTTTAAAAAAAAGATGAAAAGAGGAAATTGGTTTTGTTTTCTGGCAAGATCTCAGTGATGATTCTATGCTCGTTCCTCCCTCTTTTGGGGTCACAGAGAAAGGAAGGATAGATGCAAATCAGTTGCTTAATTAGAGCCAATGGTATAAAGAAGACTGAACTTGATGCACTATGGTCACAAAATTTCCTTTCATCTTGGAAAGGAAACCTTATATTTATGTATACTCTCCCCAGATAAGAAATCATCCTGGCTGTCATGCTGGTCCAAGATATTTTGCTGCATGTGATAGACAAGCATCACAAGCCTGTGACAGATTGTTGTTGAGAGACAACAGCTCTTGGGACTTAAAGAGAAATGCAGTTTAGCAATTATGCTTTAGAGATCTAACTTTTGATACAAAGATCTAAATAGTGAGATGTTACGTATTCCCAGTGTTGCTATATGGAATTGAAGCTTGGACATTGACTAAAGCAGTGGTTCCCAACATGAGGCACACACCCCACAGGGGTACTTCAATTCCCAGAAGCCTAAGTCAGTACATTGGCTGACCACTGGCTTTGGGGAATTGACTTAGGCTTCTGGGAACCAAAGGTTGAGAAACACTGGACTAAAGCATCTGAAAAAATAATTGAAGCTTTCGAAATGTGGATCTACAGATGGCTGCTAAGGATATCATGGGTTGACTATGTGACTAATGTAGAAGTGTTGTGCTAGATGGATAAGGAACAAGAACTCTTTAAGACCATTAAGCAAAGAAAGCTCCAATACTTTGGCCATATCATGAGGAACAACATGAAGTACCTGTATAGACCACTCCAACTTGCTCTGCAAGGAAAGATACCTGGGAAGAGAGGCCCTTGACGTAGATGGATTTCATGGATGAAGAACCAGAGAGACTGGTGTGGCATGTCCTTGGAAGAACTGTTCCAAGGAGTTAAGAACAGGAAGACTATTGCCACAATGATAGCCAATACCTGAAATGAATACAGCACCTGAAGAAAAAGAAGAAGTACAACTTGTCTAGATGCGAAGATGGAGGTCTGAAGGCAAAGAAAAAGTCCATCAAAAGAGGAATGAGAGGAAAATGTTTCTGGAATGACCATATTCCTTCCCCCTTAAGGAGAAAAATGCCCTACCAGTGTCCAAACATAAGGGTTTTCTCTTCCTTGTCCCCTCATCCCACATGGCTCAGCTGTTTTGTCTCCTGAGGAAGAAAAAAATCATGTCATATATTTTTATTTTCTCTCTTTAGCTATTCTTTTGTTTTTTTTGTGGTCAGTAATCCAGAAGTTATATGATTGTTACTCTAAAGTAGATATTATTTATTTACATACTATTTATATAAATATTTTTATAAGTAATATGTATATAAATACTATTATAATATTAATGGTAAAGGTTACCCGTGCTCGAAAGCCAGTCATATCTGGCTCTAGGATTCAGTGCTCATCTCTGTTTATAGCCAGTGAAATTATCATCAACCATAAGAAAATATTTCTTATTTTGATTCTTAAGTTCATCCATTTTATCCATCTTATACAATTCAACAGAAACCACAGAAAGTTGAAGCAATAAATATGTTGGTGACTGAAAATGCTGTTTTTCCCTTTCATAGAATGGATAAAGTCAAATTTTGACTTCTGATTTCATGAAAACTTACATCATGTCCTTGGGAAGGCTTGAGTATCTTAACAGTGGACTTCTGCTAGGTACGTAGCTGTCAAGTATCCCTTATTGGCCAGGAAAACCCCTTATTTTACCCTCTTCCCCTCCATCATCCCTTATTAATTAGACTGCAATGCCCTATTGCCGCCATTGGAGGGCAGCACAGGATAAGCATAGCTGTCAAGTATCCTGTATTTGCCGGGAAATTTCCCTTATTTCCAAATCCAAAACTTGACAGGTATGGCTAGGTAACATCATATACATGTACAGTACTTTCTCTCTGTAACTCTTCATGTCCCTCAAATCTTAACTCCAGGATCCTCTAGTACTTCATCTCAGATGTTGACGGATGTGATTTTGGCCCTTGAGTAGGAAGCTTTTGAGTGGATAGGGGTGCCTGTTGTGTGATGGTCCATGGGGTTGCAAAGGGTTGGACTCAACTATGTGACTGTACAACAACAAAGAAGCAGCTGTTACTGTGTTGTATGAAAACTGATAAAATTGACTTTTTTGCTATGTTCGTTCGCTTACAGATGTGGATGGCAAATCACGTTATTAAACAACAGCTCTATTTTAATAAATTCATTTAAAATATTTCCAAAATAGGAAGACAAAACATCTGAAAAGAAATATAGGTCACTTCCCATATTCATCCACAGCAATATTTACAGAGCTCAGTAAATATTTCACCCCTTGCTTAACATCTGTTATTAAACTGCATCTCTTCATCTTTCATATATGAGTAGTACTCACAACATCAGGGGTATAATATAGGAGAATATTTAATAATCTTTTTTTCAGAGATTGGGAGCTTCCCAGCTCAGTTGCTAGTCATATCCAGACTTGAAATTGAACCATTACCATGTATATATTCTGTTCCTCCAAATTTAAATGTCAGGATTAGAGAATGTTTGTGTCATAAAAATCGCTACAGAAATGTTTGATGAAATATCGCTGTCTTAAATGCCATCAAGTTGATTTTGATCTATGGCAATCCTAGTAGGAATTCCAGGGTATTTGTGATATTTAACAAATGGTTTTACTATTGTCACACACAGTCCCATGTGTTTCCATGGGTGATTGGGGATTTAAGCCCAGGATTCTGCAACTAGTTGAGAGACTTGTCAAGGCATAGGAGCTTGAGCAGTCTAACTAGGCAGTGTTGCTCACCTCTGTCAAAGATGTTAGGCCAGAACTAAAACTCACCAAAATGTCCTCTGTCAGATTGCTTGAGCAAGGGCATATGTCATGGTCCAACTAGCCAGAGAGTAACATGATATCTAAATGGCTAAAAACTGCATGAAGATGTACTTGAATTTTCAGGTCCGTTTGCACATGCTGAAAGTTGTTGTGGAGATGTCTACCAATGCACAGATTCCTCACGGAAATAATGACTTCAAGGTATCCAAGGCATCCTGAGTCCTAATCTGATATTCTTTGCTCTACATTGCACACACACAAAAAGATTATACATTCCAAATGTGTATGTAAACACAGTTTAAGCAAATTCTGGATGGTAGAATGAAGCATGCAAACTGTGCATAATGTTTTAAAAGTGTGTACATAAAAGAAAAGGATACTGTCTGGTTAAAAGCAACCCCCCTCTCTCACACAAATCAAGACATAAATAGACATTAACCAAAAGTGACACAGAGCTGGATAAAGAAGGAAGACCTTGCATGCTGATTGAAATGCAATTCCGCAGAAGCAGCGGAAACTGGAATTACCATATCACAGACTTGGAAAAGCCTTGGATGAAGGGGGAAATGGTTTCAGAGGGGTCTCTTCACTATAGAGCAATAAAATAGAAGCCTCTTTTATTTTTATCCCTCTATAGCGAACCTCTGAAGCCATTTCCCTCTTCTCCAAGGCTTTTCCTGGGCTCTGTTTCACCCCAAAGCCCATCCATAGCCACTCTGGAATGGCTGGGGAGGCACTTCGGGGTGAAATGGAGCCCTGGAAAAGCCTTGGACAAAGGGGAAATGTTTTCAGAGATTCGCTATAGAGTGATGAAAATAGAAGAGGCTTCTATTTTATTGCTATATAGCAGTGTTTCCCAAACTTTAGTTTGTGGACTTCAATTCCCAGAAGCCTAAGTCTATTCCCCAAAGCACTGGTCAGCCAGTGTACTGACTTAGGCTTCTGGGAACTGAAGTCCTTCATGGGCCTTTTGCCCCACTTTGTGAACCACTGCTCTATAGTGAAGAGCCCCCTCTGAAGTCATTTCCCCCTTCGTCCAAGGCTTTCCCAGGTCTGTGATATGGTAATTCCAGTTTCCGCTGCTTCTGCAGCCTGCCACTGCTATGGAAACCAGAAATGCCAAATTATTGTGTTTTAGCTGTGCTAATGCAGCTAAAACATGGTGAAAAATTCCAGAAATGGAGGGAAAATGCTCCGAACACCCTCCTGCCACCATGAGAAGTGGTGGAAGCTGCTAAGGCAGCTGAAAAAATGGCATAATTGCACACACCGTCACCACCACAGAAAAGGGAAGCACTGAGAGCAATGGGAGGAACCATAACTCTGGCCCCCACCACCTGTGCGAGGGGGCGTGACTGGCCCACTGCGCAAAAACATTGCACATCCCTGGCTTAACTCTTTTTAACCCCTTTCCTGTTGAAACTCTATGTGATGGTTATATGGCCTCAGTCTTTCTAATTTCCCACTCGCCTCTGATTGGACACTCTTTTTTGAGATGGTGATTGACTTCAGGAGGCTGTGTAGTCAAACCTGACTATCACATATGTGACATTAAACTTGTGAATGTTTTCTTTTAAATACTGGAAAGAATTTGTGCAATCAATCTGGCAAATAAAGAGGCAGGACACATGAAACTAGGCTAAAACTTAAGGACACATTTTATTAAATTAAATTAAAAAATATCATATAATCTGCAGTGGAACCTAAGGTAATGCTGTGCAGCCTAGCTACTAGATCAGGTAGAT
Source organism: Bradypodion ventrale (assembly GCA_035047345.1). Classification (NCBI taxonomy): domain Eukaryota; kingdom Metazoa; phylum Chordata; class Lepidosauria; order Squamata; family Chamaeleonidae; genus Bradypodion; species Bradypodion ventrale. The sequence goes on from JAWDJE010000003.1 coordinate 27,163,278, forward strand.
GAACTTGGCTAGGTTACTAGCATGGAAGGGTGAGTCCTTGGACAGCTAAGTTGGGGAGACATCATTGTAGGCATCTCCAACTCTATTCACATGAATAGGTGCCTATCCAAACGTAAGAAGAAGATGAAGACGAAAAAGAAGAAGAAGAAGAAGAACGTTCTGTCAAAAGAAGGTACTATTAGCCGTGTGAGTCCACAGTCAGCTTTGATGATATGGGGATCATCAGCAGCTCTTGACTGGGGATTCCACACATGAAGACACATGTGAATGAACATCACTCACGGATCAGGACACAAACGCTAAGTGCTCCTCTAGTCTCACATTTTTTACGTCACAAGCACACTGAAGATCAGATTCGTGTCATGGCTCTCGAGACATTCAGCTCCAAACGTTATGAGAAATCGAATATTGAAAAGTGCCTCCATCAGTGAGAGGCTTTCTTTATTCCTATGTTTAAAAAGTCTTGAACCCACAGTCTTAATTCTGAACTAGAACTATCCTGCTTTCTGTGATGTTGCTTTTTTCACCATTGAGCTGTCCCTTTAACTCCCCAATGCAGATCTCATCCATTTCCCCCCAAGGTTAACCAATTACATTTACTTTGGTTCTTCTCGCTATATATTACGTTTTGTTTCATTAATGTTTCAACATTATGAGCACTAATAGAACACACATTTAGAGGCTCCTTTTAGTGTATGGGACCAAAGACAACGAAACAGCTGAAGGGTTGGCTTAACACAGGTTTATTGCATGATGATCCAGGGGAACATGAGGTAATGGTGGTGGTACATCTCATTATATACAGTAGGACTATACATTTGAATCTTGCAGCACGGTAGCTCATTGGCTACTGCCGGCGTGGCCTCGCCCAGGCACGCCTCACTCTTGCAGTTGTTTTCTCTTCCTGCTTAATGCGGGGACATTTCCCGCGGCTGTCCGTTCGGGGGACCTTGAGACTGTGGTGGGCGGAATCGCCGTCGCCTCCTGTCTTGGGGGTGTCGGCCTCCGGGGAGCTGGCGCTATGTTACACTCTAACTCACAGGGGCTAGTGGGGCTGGAAGTACCAGGGGCTGAACTGAAACCCCTCTTTTCACTAGGACGGGTGGGGGACCACTCCGCTAACTCCCCCTGGTACTGCAAATCAAAGTCTAAGTCTCTTGGGGGATCTGTATTTGGGGGAAACTTCCTCGAGATATGTATGAGATCGGGGCTCTTCCCTTCCGCCGAAAACTCCCGCAGGATATCTAAGAGGACAGATTCCCTTTCCTCCCCCCTTGGTGGGGACCCATGGCCCCCTTTCCCTCCCCCTTGGGCTAAACGGGTGGGGGAGTACCCTAACGCTGAATCGTGGTTACTTCAGTTATCGTCCGGCTCTTCGGGAACCCTGCGCCTGAGCTGATCCACGTGCCGCCTCCACAGGAGGCCTGTGTTGGTTTCCACGCGGTACGACACGGGGCCGGTTTGTTCTACTACAACGCCCGGCACCCAGGCTGGCCCTGCGCTGGCGTAGTTTCTGCAATGCATGGGGAGCCTACGCTAAAACTCTTTGTGGGTTCCATTCCTACGTTCCGCCCTTTGTCTTCTACTCTTGTGGGGTCTAGCCTGGTGATTACGGTGGCCAGCTTCCTGCGCATTAACAGCTCCACGGGGGAGTATCCTGACGCCAATGGGGTGACCCTGTACCCTAGCAGGAATTGGCACACTTGTAGGTCGAGATCTCCGGGACCCATGCGCCGCAGCGCGTCCTTTGTGGTGCGCACGAGGCGCTCTACTTGGCTGTTGGTGGCTGGGTGGAACGGGGCGGAGGTGACGTGCCGAATGGCATTGAGATCCATGAATGTCCTGAACTCGGTGGACGTGAAGCAACTAGCGTTATCGCTAACGAGGGTGTCGGGTAAACCGAACGTGGAAAAGACCCTCCGTAATTGCTTAATTGTTGTGGCCGAGGAGGTGCTCGAGACTGGGATGACCTCCAACCACTTGGAGTACGCATCCACTACAAGGAGGAAAAGCGCTCCCCTGAACGGGCCAGCAAAATCTACGTGCACCCGGGACCAGGGCCCCCTTGCTGCGTCCCATTCTCTATGTGGCAAGCGAGCCTCTTCTGGCCTTGAGATTTGGCACGCTTCGCAAGTGCCGACCATGTGCTCGATATCGGCGTCTAGCTGGGGCCACCAAAAGTAACTGCGGGCTAGTGCTTTGGAGCGGACGATCCCCGGGTGGCTGACGTGAAGCAGTTTAAGCACCCTCGGCCGGAGGGACGTGGGGATCACTATCCGCTGCCCCCACAAAAGGCAACCCCTCTCTAGGGACAACTCTACTTTTTTCTTAAAAAATGTGTCGAATTCCGCTGCCGGGGACAACACGGGCCACCCTTTCTGCACCCAGGAGCTAACTGTTGCTAAAGTTTTGTCCTTGCCGGTCGCTTTGGCGATGTCGGCCGGTACTACTGGGGGCGAGTCTAGGACTTCTATCATCAAGACCTGGTGGTCCCTCTCTTCCTCGCCCACGTGGCTGCAATTCTGGGGAAGGGGGGACCTCGATAGTGCGTCCGCGTGGTTGATCTCCTTCCCTGGCCGGTACACCAACGCGTGCTGATACGCGTTGAGAAAAATGGCCCACCTGAGCATTCTCGGGGACAGGATTTGTGGCGTGGGCTTATCTGCGGTGAAAATGCCTAGCAAGGGCTTATGGTCGGTCACTATGGTGAAGGGGTGGCCGTACATAAAATCATGAAATTTCTTGGTCCCCGCAAGTATCGCTAGTGCTTCCCTGTCTGTCTGGGCGTAATTTCTCTCCGCTTGGGACAGGGACCTGGAGTAAAACGCTATCGGGGCCTCTCTCCCGTTTTGTAGCACGTTGCATAACACCGCCCCCACCTCCACTGGGGATGCATCGCATATCAGGACCACCGGGCGTTTGGGATTGAAGTGGGTCAGGATGGCATCGGATGCCAGGAGTCGTTTCAGGTCGTTAAATGCCCTCTCATGGTCGTCGCCCCACTTCCACGCCTCGTCCTTCTTTAACAACTTGTGTAGCGGTTCCGCCACGGCCGCCTTCCGAGGAAGGAAGGAGTGGTAGAAGTTTAGCAGTCCAAGGAACGACTGCAGCTCGGGCTTGGAGGTGGGGCGAGGGGCCTTTTTGATGGCGGCCACTTTGGATTGGGACGGCCTTATTCCCTCAGGAGTCACCCGGAACCCTAGGAACTCAACCTCGGTCGCGAAGAAGACGCATTTGTCTTTCCGCAACCTCAACCCCGCCTTTTCGAATATTGTCAGGACCTTTCCCAACCTTTTTGCCAGTTCAGCCCGGCTCCCCCCCGTTATCAATACATCATCAAAGTAGGGTAACACCCCCTCCAATCCCTTTAGGAGGCGTTCCACGAGTGACTGGAAAATTCCGGGCGCCGAATTCACGCCGAACTGAAGGCGCGTCACCTGGAACGCCCCTTTGTGGGTGACTATGGTCTGTGCCGCGGCTGAGGCCGGGGTCACCGGGAGTTGCTGGTATGCTTGTGCTAGGTCAAGCTTAGCGAAACACCTCCCCCCGTGTAACCTGGCCAGCAAGTGGCTGACTACCGGCACCGGATACGCATTAGGGCGAATCGCCTTATTGATGGTGCACTTGTAATCAGCGCATATGCGGACTTCCCCGTTGGCCTTTAGTGCTGTTACAATTGGAGTTTTCCACTCCGCGGAATCGACAGGCACAAGAATCCCCTGACCCACCAATTTGTCCAGTTCCGCCTCTATTTTGTCCTTTAGTGCGAAAGGCACTCTGCGCGGCTTTAGCCTGATTGGTCGTACTCCCGGGTCCAGGTCGAAAGTCACTGGGGGGCCCTTGAATTTCCCCAGTCCCTTTTTGAAAACCTCGGGGTGCGTGTCACACACGCTCTGTATTGGATCAGTCCCGGCGGCGTGTACTCCAACGGTGTGCACCCCCCCAATGAATAAACCCAGGGGCTGGAACCATTGAGTCCCGAGGAGGCTGCAATTACCTCCCTTGAGGACGACTAGGGGGAGCGTTGCGGCGTGCTTTTTGAATTGGACCTGGAACTTCCCAACCCCCAACACCGGAATGCGGTTCCCTTGCACATCCTTCAGCGTGGACCTCAACGCTTTGAGTTTGGGCCGCACGTGGGGGGCGATTTTCAGGAACTCCCCCTGGGAGATGATAGAGTAAGAAGAACCCGAGTCCACCTCCATCCTAACAGGGGCCCCTTGAATCACTACCTCAACGAAGTATCGTGGGTGTCCCGCGGACACGCTGAACACCGGGGCGTCGTCCTCGCTGTCGTCGGAGATGCGCCCTACGCCGTCCTGCTTCCACGTGGTCCGGGTGCCGTCCTTGGGCCTCGTGGTGCAGCTCTCGTCCTTGGGCCTCGTGGTGCGGTTCTGCCTCGCCGAGCGGTCTGGCGAACTCCTCCGGGTCTCGCGCCGTTTCCTGCAGACCTTGGCGATGTGCCCGCGCCGGCCGCAGTTGTGGCACTCGGCCTTCCTGAACGGGCACTTGGTGCGGGCGTGGGCGGCGCCGCAGCCGTCGCAACGCCGGCCTTCCTTCTGGACCTTCCGGACGTCCTCGTCGTCTCCGCTCTCCGCGGACGAGTTTGAAGCTCGCCGGGCTGCGTGCACCGAGCTTTCCACCTTGGCCGACCTCGGCCGCCAGTCCTGGAGCTCTTGCACCCCAGCCATCGTGGCTTCCGCGGCCTGTGCCGCGTCTAGGACCTCTTGTAGTGTGGGGGGAGGCTCTTGTTTCATCAGCGCGCGCTGAGTCTCAGTGTCCCTCAGGCCGCACAGCAGGCAGTCCCTGAGGATGACTTCTGGGATCTCCCACTTACATGGGCAGGCGGCCAGTCGCAGGGCCACTGCGAAATCGGCGACCGATTCCCCGGGCGCTTGGACTCGCCTCCAAAATGCGCTCCGAGCGGGGAACATTGCTATCGCAGGCCGGAGATGGTTGCGCAGCATCGTCAGGAGCTCTTTAGCTTTGAAGTCGCTCACCCTTCTCGGTGCGATCAGGTCCACCAAGGTCCTCTTGGTCTCGTGCCCGAGCATCCTGATGAAAATGGCCCTCTTTTTGGCCTCGTCCGTAACTTCGAGCTCCACCAGCGCCCCATTGAAGTCTATCTCGAACAGCTCTAAATCTCCCGGCTTCTTGATCTCGTAGCCGGCGCATGTCTTGGTCCCGTGGGCTGCCATGATCCCACCTTCGTCGCCAGTTTAGTGTATGGGACCAAAGACAACGAAACAGCCGAAGGGTTGGCTTAACACAGGTTTATTGCATGATGATCCGGGGGAACATGAGGTAATGGTGGTGGTACATCTCATTATATACAGTAGGACTATACATTTGAATCTTGCAGCACGGTAGCTCATTGGCTACTGCCGGCGTGGCCTCGCTCAGGCACGCCTCACTCTTGCAGTTGTTTTCTCTTCCTGCTTAATGCGGGGACATTTCCCGCGGCTGTCTGTGATTGAGCAATGTGAACCATGTGAGGCTGAACGCTCGCAGCTGCCCTCTATGGGTTGCTTGCTCGCGTTCCTTTGCAGCTGAGATACATTGTAATAGGAGTGGATACATTCTTGTCTTTACAGCTTTACAGTAACATTGACATGCATACATAACACTCCTTGACGCATTTTACATGAATTTGATGAGATTTTATGTAATTTCTATGTCTTGTTGTCTGACTACTGACTTTTTATAATACTATACATGCATGGAGGATTGTTATATGATTATAATTATGTTTATTGTTTTTATTATATTTAGAATATTAATCCTGAGGAAGCTGCGTGTGAAAGGCTGGATATACCGGAACAGTCTAGATTGATTGTTTTGCCCCATACCTTCATACTGATCATTATAATACTCTGAATAGACTATTGAAGAATTTTTGGGTGACTGCACCTCTTGAACTTACTTTGACAATATCCATCTAAAGCAGTGGTTCTCAATGTGGGGCACATGCTCCACAGGGGGCATCAATTCCCAAAAAACTAAGTCAGTACATTGGCTGATCAGTGCTTTGGAGAATTGTCTTAGGTGTCTGGGAATAGAAGTCCAAAAACTAAATGTTTGGAAACACTGATCTAGAGGAATACAGCAGTGCATCAGGTCAAGAAAAGCTGATCCTTAAGCTGCAGAGGAGACAGTCTGTCAGTGACCTCTGTTTTTGCCCAAGTTTCCACTGCAGTGGCTTGTGGCTAATACACTGACTGGGAGGCAGAAGGTCAGCAGTTCAATTCCCGAGTACTGCAGGACGGAATGAGCTCCCGTCTTTGTCCCAGCTCCTGCCAACCTAGTACTTCGAAAGCAAGAAATTGCAAGTAGATAAATAGGGGCCAATTCAGTGGGAAGGTAACAGCGTTCTGTGCGCTCCGGTGTCTAGTCATGCCTGCCACATGAACACGGAAATGTCTGCAGAAGCAGACAGCACTGGCTCTTCAGCTTTGAAACAGAGATGAGTACTGAACCCTAGAGTCGGATATGACTAGCTTTCAAGCAAGGGAAACCTTACCTTCCACTCTTAGGAGGGCCCCATTGCAGAGTTGATGTAAAGCATTCAATGAATTTGTGGCTCAAATTCACCCCATCCCTTCACCATTTTCCTTTTACTTTAAGTGAGAGCTAGAAGTGATGGAGGCTTCCATGGGGGAGCTAATGCTTTATCATACTTTAAACAGTCATCTATGTAACTTCTGGTAGAATTGGGATTTAGAACAAAGCTTCCTGTGATGGCTTCAAGCAGGATGCAGTGCTCATCAATTGACTTGTATCTTAAAACAAAAAAAAATCTCACCAATTTAGCTATCAAAGATTTTCACCATCTTATCCTTTTAGACCCAGAAAAAAGGGGGGAAAGATGGGAGAGCCAAGTGACAGGTTTTCTACCTCTCTCAATAAACCTTGAATGACGGATTAAATGAAGGGAGAATTCTTTACTGTCTACATTATTTTCCATGTGTTTCTATGAGGATTTACTAGTAATGATTCTCCACTTTCCCTTCCTCTCCCTCTCTTCTCATATTGCAAAATTCTGCAGCTTGAGGCAGTGCAATAAAAACATCATATATTTAATATGCCCCTGGCTCAGCAGGTGAAGCTACAGCTGGGGAAACAGAGGGAGGGAGAAAAGAGTCTGTCTCTCTAAATCACTTCAAATTCCAACAGAACATTTTTCGATTGTTGAAAGCCTTTTTTAAAAGAAAATAAATCCCACCTCTTCTCCACTCACTAGAAGATCAGTGCTACCCAAGATTCCTGTGAAACCTACAATAGACTTTGCAGCTCTTTGAATGTTTAGAGAAATCCATGCCCACTGATGCAATCAAGGAGTATTCAAATGCATCCCTTGCTCTATTTTCTGGTTTCATTTGGAGATCTCAGAAGCAAGTGGAAATGAGCCATCATAAGGTTGAGAGGCGTGGGAAGGGAGGGAGCGATAACTGAGCTGCTGTCTTCATTTAGGCTTTGTCAGAGAAAAGTAGTTTGATGCTTATTCACTTTCAGTGTGACACCTGTTTCCCAGTAGTATGAACAATAGCTGTTTTGCATCAAAACAAACAGACAACTATCTTATTAACATGAAAACAACACTTAAAAGGAGATGTAAGGCATGTTTGTACAACAAGGCAGTTGGGGTTTTGCTTTGCTTTGGTGTCTCTTCTGTTTTCCAGGATAGAATGTTCTATCAGCAACAATCGCCATAGTGGATTTGGTTACATGACACATTCAAAAACAGTAATATAACAGCCTGATCAAAAGATAACTAGGACAATAGCAGATGGAATGGGGGAGGGGGTACAAATGGCTTCCCACAGTACAGTTATCTTCCGTCAAATAAAACAAGGGGGAATGCCTTTTGGTGCCAATGCATGCCTTCTTCTGGAGTGAATTCTCATTTGGGAACAAGGTGACCATCAAGAATGTATTGTAGGAGGATATTTATTTATTTATTTGGTTAGATTTGTATTGCTGCTCAATCAGCAAGTGACTCTGGGTGACTCACAACATCATTCACACATAAAAACTATCCCCCAAAACTCCAAAAGTCATTTAAAAATTTAAAATACCCACCCAAACCCAATCTATTAAATTACAGGTGAAACTCGGAAAATTGGAACATCGTGCAAATGTTTATTCATTTCACTTAAAAGGTGAAACAAATATATGAGATAGACTTACTACATGCAAAGCAAGATATGTCATGCCTTAATTCAATATTATTGTGATGATCATGGCATACAGCATGATGATTATGGAGTACATGAGATTGGGGGTGGGGTGGAGTTTTCATAAACTGTAAGCCATAAGCATCAATATTATAACAAAGTAAGGCTTGAACTATCTCGCTTAGCGTGTAATGAGTCTATCTCATATATTTGTTTCACCTTTTAAGTTGCATTACTGAATTGAATGAACATTTGCATGATATTCTAATTTTCCGAGTTTCACCTGTATAGCTAAAAGTGAGGTCAGCCTTGTTATATCAGCCAGCAAAGGGTGTGTGTGTGTTACCATATTCTCCGTACCCCATACCTGCTGTGCTAGCCAGGTTTTAGATCTTTTCTGAAGGGTATTAGCTCTGTCTGGAGATGAAGCTTGGTCAGTAGGAAGTTCCACAAGGCCAGAGCAGAGACCAAAAAGGCCCTCCTTCTAGTACAAGAGAGGCGAGCCTCTCTGGCTGATGGTACTATTAAGGAACCTCTTTGGTCTGCTCTAGTGGGACAGACTGATGTCCTTTGGGTGATGCGGTCTCTTAAGTACCCTGGACCACTACCATGTAGGGCTTTAAAGGTCATCACCAGCACCTTGAATTGAGTCTGGAGGCACACCAGCAACCAATGCAGCTCCCATAGTGGCGGTGAGGCATGGGCATAACCAAAACTATTTCATGCTCATGCCATGGTATTCCCATTCTGATCAACCTTCATACTTGACATAATGACTCCACTGTATTCTGTTACAAAGTGACTTGGAGGGAGAGGGAGCTTCCCCTCTTCTGCCCATGAGGAGGAAACAAAAGGAGTAGTGGACTATTACTGTCACCACTCATGGGGCTGGGGGCAGGGTCTGCCAGCTTGTACTTAAGCCAGCTCTGCCCCAGATCCAGCCTCATTTGCACTACTGCAAATGGTCCACCCATCCACTATTTAGTTGAGTGTTTTCTGGGTAACCATATGGGGCTAGATATTGTGATGCCCAGAAGGAAGGCATTAATCCTTTCTTTAGGGAAACTGTCACAAAATGTTGCTCATTTCCCTATGGAAATGGTTAATATCTGGAATGAGGAATGGAAAACTCAAACCAGCTTCATGGGCTGGTCTGAGCAGTGCAAGTTCCTTCCTCCCCTTCCCCTAGCTGCACACGCTGCCACTTCTAGCAGCAGCAGCAGCAGTGCCTGCTGGGTGGAAATTGCACCAGGCAGCTGCACGAAGGCTGAGGCCAAGGCGGCATGGTGCGCAGGGGGAGTGGAACCCCAGGGGAGGTAGCCACACCATGGCCAGGCCACTGCCCCAGACTATTGACTCCATGCGCTCACGCAAAGCACGTCGGGACTTGGAGGTGGTGGTGGAGGAGAGCTGGGTGGGGCAGGGAAGTGGGTGGGGCAGGGCAGGGAGGTGGGCATGGCCACCTAATTTAATACTCCCCCTGCCCAAACTGCTGCAAACCAGTCGGTGCCCACCACTGGCTCCATCTCGGGATCCCACACAACATAGGAGAAGGCAGGGAGAAGTTGCTTTCAGTTAAAGTTAATGGTTAATAAAGTTGTGACCCTTATTTGACCCCAAATTTTGTTCTGGGATGAGAGGGGGGGCAAGGGTATCCCTAAAACTACAATTTTCATGATAACATTGAAACTGAGTGAAAATTGGCACAGAAAACCACCTGAAAAATATGTTAACCAATGGAAGGAATGGAATACAACAATGAAAGGATACAATTCAAAATGGTGGTTGGATGTAAAGCAGCATCTTGGAGCCTGGAAAGAAATACTGGAAATGGTGACATAAATATTTCCATGTACATTGCAAATGGCCAGTTCAGATGCATCTTGGATACTGAATGTCAACATAACATTTATCTTGAGTATCACCAATTCTTAAAGTTTCTCTTCCTTTTTTTGCTGAGAATAGCTGGAGTGGAAAGAACCTTCTAAGGAGTAAATTAAGTGAAATATAAGGAAATATAAGAAAAATGCTGATGTTAGCATAGTAATACAATCCTATATATATATATATATATATATATATATATATTTCTTTAGGCTTTTTTGACATTTCAACACTGAACAAAAAGAAAGAATGCACTTCACAGCATTTCAGAAATGCCAGGACGGTAACACTTATACATCCATTTCTATTACAATGAATCCATCAAAGAAAGGAACAAGGTTTAGTAAAGGTTTATTCTCTCCCTATTAAAAATATATGCATCACAGGCAATTTATATACGTATTACACACAAGAAGCAGAGGATAGTACATGCTTAGCTGTTAGTATGTTGTTGTTTTTAAGGATTCCCCACCCCTCTGCAATATTCCACAGATGAAAAACAAGGGCATCAGAGTGTCATTCTTCTCACACATCAAGGAACATTTTGTGATGCCAACTGCATTACACATTGTTAAAGGCCTTTACTGGATGCTGCAGTACTTTAAACTATAGCAGCATGTCCTCCACTGATTTATTGCAGAACAAGAAGGTGTTTATGTTGGGTAAAGAAAAACTTGCATATCCTTCAAAGGGCAAGGCATGGATAGAAACTGATGCCACATAAACATTAGAAGAAGCTTTGCCCTAGGGATGGACACCAGGGGTTCTCAAACTTTTCAAGCCAAAGGCCAGACCATACCCCTTCAGACAGCTGAATGGGCCAGACTGGTGGTTCCCCACCACCACCATAAAAACACTGCTGCAAAACTTTGATGTTCGATGATTGATACGTGGTAGGCAGCATTCAGGTGGCCAAATACATCTTTATTGCAAGGTATGCAATCTGAACATGAGGTAATGGCGGAGACGCAGCACCTTATATATGCTTACAGTACATTTGAATTTTGCCCCATGGGTGCCCATTGGTTGCGGTATCAGTGACGTCATTCTGACGTACTGGATACCTTACAAGGTTTACCTGTGGCGGGAATGTTTTCCGCGTTACTCTGTGATTGGGTGATTTGGACCACGTCGGCTGAGCTCTGCAGATGCCTCTAGCAGCAGCTGAATCACTAGCCGGAGCAGCTGAGTTACATTGTAATCATTCACAGTTCATCTGGATACATGGTTGCTTAGGAGGCAAGGTTACATTTCTTAAAGGATAAAGTTCCATATACAACATCCCTTCCCCCTAGGATGGGATGAAATCCCTCAACCATCGTAGTGCATTTTGGCTGCACGGCTGCTTGGTTGGGCTTGGAGGAATGGGGCGTTCTGGGTTCCACAGACTCTCGTCCTGCAGAAGGGAAACGAGGGGTATTAGGGTATTAGTGGCATCTCGGAAGCACTGGCCCGAATCAGAGGATGAACCCGGGAGGGGATACTGCATATCGAAACCTGGGAGGGGAGGAGGCTGACTTGAGGAAAATTCCTGCCTGCTACTCTGAGAAGGGGGCAACCCGACTGCACATTGTCTGGTTTGCAAGGGAGTAGAATTGGACTCGAAAACTAGAGGACGGGGGGCTGCTGGGGAGAAATCAAAACCCCGCTGCTCACTTGGATGAGTGGGGGAACACTTGAAAAACTCCCAATGGTCCTGTAACTCAAAATCAAAACGGTTGGGGTCTGGGCTCTCGCATTCTTCCCAGTCCCTCTGTCAAGGATGAAAGAGACAGGAATTCAATTCCCTTGGTGGGCTGTCTGACGTGTCTCCCCCTTGGGATAAGTGGGTGGGGGAGAACCCTAATGTTGAAAAACCCTGGTCCTCGGACCCCTGGGTGTCTGTGACCCGACGCCTGAGCTGGTCACTAGTGCTAGTTTCTACCAGGTAGGAAACTGGCCCTGTCTGCTCAATTACCACCCCTGGGACCCACATTGAGCCGGTGGCTGCATAATTCCTACAAAGTACTGGGTACCCCACTGAGAAAACCTTGCTGTGTGCAATTTCGATGTTCCTCCCCTTATCCTCCACCCTGGTTGGATCCAACCAGTCGAAAAGTGAGACCGGCCTCCTGTGCATTAGGAGCTTGGCAGGCAAGAGTCCGGATGCCAGTGGAGTTACTCTATAGCACAGGAGAAACTGACACAATTGTAGCTCTAGGTCTCCATGGCCCATTCACCGAAGTGCCTCTTTGGTAGTTCGCATTTGGCACTCAACCTGGCCATTTGTTGCAGGGTGAAAAGGGGCCAATGGAATGTGTCGAATCGCATTCCTCTCCAGGAATTCGACGGAGGTAAAGGTACTGGCGTTGTCAGAGACAAGCACGTTGGGTAATCTGAAACAACTAAATAGCCTCCTCAGCTGTTTAATGGTTGCAGCGGAGGAGGTATTAGGCATTGGAATGACCTCCAACCACTTTGAAAAGGAGTCGAGCACTAACAGAAATAACGAGCTCCAGAAAGGACCAGCAAAATCGATGTGCAATCGAGACCACGGTCCGCAGGCTGTGTTCCATTCTCTGTGAGGAAGTCGGGACTCTTCCGGTCTAGAACTCTGGCAACTTTCGCAAGTGCCCACCATGTGCTCAATGTCCGCATCTATCTGGGGCCACCAGAAATAGTTCCTGGCCAAAGCCTTTGAGCGCACAATTCCTGGGTGGCTAATTTGTAACAATTTGAGCACCTTTGAGCACAATGCTTCTGGAATTACCACCCACTGGCCCCAGAGGAGGCAACCTCTCTTTATGGAAAGTTTGACCCGCTTCCTGAAATAAGCTTTGAACTCCTCCACTGGTGGAGTTGCGGGCCATCCCTTCTTTACCCAAGACAGAACTAGGGACAGGACTTTGTCCTTTGCCATGGACTTGGCGAGGTCTGTGGGGCAAATCGAGGGACTGTATCAGCAGCACCTGATGGTCCTGTTCTACCTCGCACTCAGTTTCTCCTAGCTCTGTGAGAGGAGACCGGGAAAGTGTATCAGCATGGCTGATGTCTTTCCCCGGGCGGTGAACCAGTGTGTACTGGTACACATTGAGGAATATGGCCCACCTAAGCATTCTAGGGGACAGCATCTGGGGTGTGGGCTTGCATGTGGTGAAAATACCCAGCAGCGGCTTGTGGTATGTTACAATAGTGAACCCCCAACCATAGAGGAAGTCATGGAATTTCTTGGTTCCAGTGATGATCGCAAGGGCCTCTCTGTCTGTTTGTGCGTAATTGTGCTCTGCCTTTGAAAGGGACCTTGAGTAAAAGGCAACCGGGGCTTCCCGCCCGTTTTCTAACACATGGCACAGCACCGCCCCCACCCCCACTGGTGAAGCATTGCAAACTAGCACCACGGGCTTCCTGGGGTCGAAATGGGTCAGGATTGCCTCAGAGGACAACAGCTGTTTTAGTTCTTTGTAAGCCTTTTCCTGGCTTCAAAAGACGATGCAGAGGCTCTGCTATGGAAGCTTTACTCGGCAGGAATGAATGGTAAAAGTTTAGGAGCCCTAAGAAGGACTGCAGTTCTGGTTTTGCGGTGGGGCGAAGAGCATTTCGAACAGCCGCAACCTTGGAATCGGAGGGCTTAACTCCTTCAGGGGTTATCTTGAACCCTAGGAACTCTACCTCCCTCACCAGGAACACACACTTATCCCTTCTCAATCTTAACCCCGCTTTCTCGAACACCATTAGGACTTTGTCCAATCTCTTTGCTAGTTCTGACTCACTCCCCTTAGTGATCAAAACATCATCAAAATAAGGGAGCACCCCGAGGGAGACCCTTTAGAAAGTGTTCCACGAGAGATTGGAATATCCCTGGGGCTGAATTTGCACCGAACTGTAGGCATGTCACCTTAAAAGCCCCTTTGTGGGTTACAATTGTCTGTGCAGCTGCTGTAGTGGGAGTTACGGTGAGCTGCTGGTATGCTTGGGCCAAATCTAGTTTTGCGAAACATTTACCCCCTTGTAAAGTGGCTAGTAAATAGCTAACTACCGGCACCGGATATGCATTAGGGTGAATAGCCTTGTTAATTGTGCATTTGTAGTCCGTGCAAATCTGGACTTCCCCATTTGACTTTAAGGCTGTAACAATTGGTGTCTCCCACTCTGTGGAGTCCACTGGAACCAAAATCCCCTGACCCACCAGTTTGTCCAGTTCTGCCTCAATCTTGTCTTTGAGGGCAAAAGGGACTCTCCGTGGCTTGAGCCGAATGGGATGAATTTCTGGATCCAGGTCAAATGAGACTGGGGGCCCCCTATACCTCCCGAGCCCCTTCTCGAAGACCGCTGGGTGCGCATCGCACACGTCCCGCACTGGGTCAGTCTCTATGGCGTTGATGCTGGACAGTTCAATACCCAGGGAAGCAAACCACTGACTCCCCAGGAGGCAGCTGGAACCCCGTTTCAGTACCACAAGGGGCAGCTTCTCTGTGAAGTTTGTGAACATGACTTTGAAATCCCCCACCCCCAAAACAGGAATCAGGTTGCCCTGCATGTCTCGCAAGGACGTCTTGAGGGTCTTGAGCTTGGGGCGAGAATTGGGGGGAATGCTCAGGAAAACCCTCTGGGACACGATGGAGTAGGATGAACCCGAATCCACCTCCATCCTAACAGGGACACCCTGTAAAAGTACCTCTACAAAAAAACGCTTGTGTGCCACGGACATGTGGCTCACAGTTTGCACGCCCATAGAGATCTTCCCGATGGTGCCTCCTCACTGTCGGGGCTGCTCGGCCGGCTGGTCCAGGTCCTCCTCTGCCATTGTCGGCAGACATTGGCGATGTGGCCTCGGCGTCCACAGTGGTGGCACTCGGCCTTTCAGAAGGGGCACTTCTTCCGGTCGTGGGATGCTCCGCAGCTGTTGCATTGGTGGTGGGCCTTGTCGCTTGCTTGCTTCTTGGACGCCTTTCTCTGGACCTTCTGGACATCATCGTCATCTCTGGAGCTGGCCCCGGAGGATGCGGAGGCCTTTGGGGAGGAGGATGAGCTGGATGCAAGGCGGGGTGAGCACCGTGCGACCTGCATAGCGGACCCGGATCCCCCAGGTGTGGTTGGCTTTGCCCTGAACACTCTGACCCCGGACCTCGCTACTTAGGCCATGTAAGCCTCTCTCAGGACAGAGTTGAACAAGAGGTGCTCGCGGACCATCAGCTTCCTCTGGACCTCCTTGTCTCGCAAACCACACAGCAGGTGGCCCCTCAGGGCCTTCTCCAAATTCTCCCACTGGCAAGGGGCAGTGGCTAGCCTGAGGGCGGCGGCATAGTTGGCCACAGACTCACCCAGGTACTGGTCCCGCCTGTGGAAGCTGACTCTGGCCGAGAAGATGGACACTTTTGGCTGGAAGTGATTCTGCAATGCCAACAGGATCTCGTCGAGTGGGACTGAGGTGACTGGCCATGGCATCACCATATGCACTACCAGTTCTAGTGTGGGGAGGCCGATCTGGGCTAGGAGACAGGATCACATCTGGTTCTCGTCCTTGAGGCTCTCGGCAGCCATGGCATGTTGGAACTGGCACTCGTACAGACCCCATTGCTCTGGCTTCTTGATGTCGAACGGAGGTAGCTTGATGCCGTGGGGATCCATCATAAGAACATAAGAACAGCCTTGCTGGAACAGGCCACAGCCCATCCAGTCCAGCATTCTGTCTCACACAGTGGCTCACCATTTCCTTCAGGGTATAACCAAGGAGATGCCTTCACCTGCTTAGGATTCCCTGGAAATGGCATTGAGAGATATCTTGCCTATCTCTCCAACCCGGAGGTTGTCCTTAACTATCCATAATTATAGCCATTGATACCCTTGTCCTCCATGAACTTGTCTAATCCTTTCTTAAAACTGTCAAGACTGACAGCTGTCACCACTTCTTCTGGCAGGGAGTTCCATAGACCAGTAATCCTCTGGGTGAAAAAGTACTTTCTCTTATTTGTTTGAGAACAAGTACCCAAAAGTTTCATGGAGTGTCCCCTAGTTCTAGTGTTATGCGATAGGGAAAACAGTTTTTCCTTATCTACTTTGTCCACACCGTGCATGATTTTATAAACTTCAATCAGGACACCTCTTAGATGCCGTCATTCAAGAGTGAAAAGGCCCAACCGTTGCAGCCTCAGATGGTAAGGAAGTGTTCCAGTCCCTAATCATTTTCGTTGCCCTCCTCTGCACTTTTTCCAACTCCATACTATCCTTTTGGAGGTATGGCGACCAGAACTGTACACAGTATTCCAGATGGGGCCTCACCATAGATTTATAAAGAGGCAAAATGACACTTGCTGACTTATTTTCTATACTCTAATGATCCCTAGCATTGAGTTTGCTTTTTTCACTGCTGAGGCACACTGGGTTGACACCTTCATTGAGCTGTCCACCAGGACACCAAGGTCCCTTTCCTGGTTTGTCGCAGAGAGTTCAGAACCCATCAGTTTATAAATGTAATTGGGTTTTTTTGCCCCAACGTGCATCACTCTGTACTTACTAATGTTGAAGCTCATTTGCCACTGTTTTGCCCACTCCCCCAGTGTCAAGAGATCCCTCTGGAGCTCCTCACAATCTCTCACAGTTTTCACTATCCTGTATAATTTAGTGTCGTCAGCAAATTTGGCTACCTTGCTATTTACTCCTACCTCCAGATCATTTATGAAGAGGTTGAAAAGCAGGGGTCCCAGTACTGAACCTTTGGGGACCCCACTCTTTACTTCCCTCCACTTGGAGAAGTGTCCATTGAGTGCTACCCTCTGTTTCCTGTCCCTTAGCCAGTTGTTGATCCAGAACAAGACCTGTCCCTTTATTCCATGACTGGCAAGTTTATTCAAGAACCTGACATGAAAACACACACACTACCTAAACAGTAAGACAGTACCTTGGGAATGTGCCGTGATAGGGTTACAGTCACTATGGAAACCAGTCTCTTCCTATCTTTACATTTGGTAATCTGTCTTACTCTGTCTGGTGTTCTCAAAGAGGAAACCTGTCAAAAGCCTTCTGAAAGTCCAGATAAACATTGTCAACTGGATCCCCCTTATCCACATGCTTGTTGACACTCTCAAAAAATTCCAACAGATTAGTGAGGCATGATTTGCCCTTGCAAAAGCCATGTTGGCTCTTCTTTCGCAGCTCCTTCTCTTCTATGTGCCTATTAATTCTATCTTTTAGGATGGTTTCCATCACTTTTCCTGGAACACATGTCAAACTGACAGGTCGGTAATTTCCTGGATCACCCCTGGATCCTTTTTTGAAAATTGGTTTAAAATTCGCTACCTTCCAGTCATCAGGCACAAAGCCTGATTTGAGGGAAAGATTATATATTTTGGCTAGGAGATCAGCAATTTCATCTTTAAGTTCTCTGAGAACTCGTGGATTGATGCCATCTGGTCCTGGTGATTTGTTAGTGTTTAGTTTAACAAGACATGCAAGGACCTCCTCCCTGGTTATTTCTATCTTGCTTAATTCTTCGGTTTCCCTCCCTACGAAGATAGGCTCTGTTTTGGGCATGTGGTCTCTGTCTTCTTCAGTGAATACTGAAGCAAAGAATTCATTGATTCTCTCCGCAATCTCTGTTTCCTCTTTAATAACCCCTTGCCTTCCATTGTCATCTAATGGTCCAATGGCCTTCCTAGTTGGGTTCTTACTTCTAATGTACTTAAAGAAGTCTTTGTTATTTCTCTGAGTGTTTTTAACTATACGCTCCTCAAAGTCTTGCTTTCCTTTCCTGATTGTTGCCTTGCATTTGTTCTGCCAGAATTTATGTTTCTGCCTGCTGTCCTCATTTGGACAAGCCTTCCATCTTCTGAATGAGCTTTTCTTGCTTTTGATCACTTCCCAAACAGCTCCTGTAAGCCACATCACAGTCCTCTTGGACCTGGCAGTGCCCTTTTTCCTTTTGGGTATGCATTCCAATTGGGCCTCTGTTATTGTTTTTGTAAACAGCCTCCATGCCTCTTGGAGTGTTTGGACTCTCTCAATTTTCCCTTTCAGCTTCTTTTTTACTAGTTTCCTCATCTTTGGGAAATTTCCTTTTTGAAAATTTAAGGTCTCTGTGTTAGATTTTATCAGTGACTTGTGGTCTATGATCAAGTTAAACATAATTGAGTTGTGGTCACTGTTCCCTATTGGATCAGTCACATTAACATCTTGCACCAGAACCTGAGTATTACTCAGGATCAAGTCAAGGATTCTTGTACCTCTAGTTGGGTCTCCAACCATCTGTTCCAGGTAACAATCATTTAGCATATCTAGGAACTTTATCTCTTTATCATGTGCTGAACAACAGTTCACCCAGTCTATATGAGGGTAATTGAAGTCCCCCATTATAACCAGGCTTCCCTTCTTGGATGCCTCCTTTACAACATTCTCCAACTGCCAGTCTCCCTCAAGAGTTTGGGTCGGAGGCCAATAGTATATGCCTACTGTTAGACCATCCTTTTGGCCTGGTACTCTTACCCACAGAGCTTCTAATGGTGACTCCAAATCAGCTAGATATTCCAATTCATATGATTTTATCACTTCTTTGACATACAAAGCTACACCACCTCCCGTTTGCCCCTTCCTATCCTTCCTGTACAGTTTGTAGCCTGGGATAACTGTATCCCATTGGTTATCATCCATCCACCAGGTTTCAGTGATACCAATAATATCAATATTCTTATCTATTGCTAAGTATTCCAGCTCCCCTATTTTGTTCCGGAGGCTTCTGGCATTTGTATACAAGCATTTATATATGCTTTCCTGATACATCATCCCACCTTCGTCGCCAATTTGATGTACGAAGATTGATACATGGTAGGCAGCATTCAGGGGGCCAAACACATCTTTATTGCAAGGTATGCAATCTGAACATGAGGTAATGGCGGAGACACAGCTCCTTATATATGCTTACAGTACATTTGAATTTTGCCCCATGGGCGCCCATTGGTTGCGGTATCAGTGACATCATTCTGACGTACTGGATACCTTACAAGATTTACCTGTGGCGGGAATGTTTCGCGCGTTACTCTGTGATTGGGTGATTTGGACCATGTGGGCTGAACTCTGCAGATGCCTCTAGTGGCAGCTGAATAGCTAGTCAGAACAGCTGAGTTACATTGTAATCATTCACAGTTCATCTGGATACAAGGTTGCTTAGGAGGCAAGGTTACATTTCTTAAAGGCACAAATTCCATATACAACAAAAACACATCCACAACTGCCGGTGGTGGTGGTGGTGACGTGGGCTACATGAAATGGAGCCACAGCCCATTGTTCAGCCCATGGGCCATAGGTTGAGAACCCCTGATGTACATCATTTTAATACTTCAATTGTTTTAACTGGTGTAAGTTTTTGCTTTATATTGTTTTAAATATCTCTAAGTACTGCAGTGGCTCAAGTCGCTAAGACGCTGACTGGGAAGCGGAAGGTCAGCAGTTCGATTCCTGAGTACTGCAGGACGGAAATGAGCTCCCGTCTTCATCCCAGCTCCTGCCAACCTAGCAGTTCGAAAGCAAGAAATTGCAAGTAGATAAATAGGAACCACTTCGGTGGGAAGGTAACAGCGTTCCGTGCGCTCCGGTGTCTAGTCATGCCTGCCACATGACCACGGAAACGTCTGCAGAAGCAGACAGCGCTGGCTCTTTGGCTTGGAAACAGAGATGAGCACTGCACCCTAGAGTTGGATACGACTGGTCTTCGAGCAAGGGAAACCTTTACTTTAAGTTCTTAAGTAATGTTTAATTGCATTTTTAAATTGTAAAATCCTGTAATCTATGCCTGCTTGTCTTGATACCTTTGGTGTAACTTTCAGTGACAGATTGACACCATTTAAAAAGCTGTTACAGTATAGGCTTTCTTGTAGTACAATGAAATTTACACTAATGGAATTATGCCACCATAAATGTGTAACAGGATTCTGCCTATTGTGTTTATTTATACCACACCCTAAGATTCTTGATGAAGGCTGGAATATAAGTATTTTACTATAAATAAATTAAATACAAATAATAATTTAGAGATGGGGATGAGTCAAGTGTTTCAGAACTGCCACATAATTTCACTTATGATTTTTTTTGGTAAATTTTGAGACTCTTTAAGAATTTTCCTGTGAAAAAGGTATATATCCCATTAGTAATCTGAGCTATTGGTCCTCTGCATAACTTTCTTTCTGTGGTAAATATTTCAATGTGATGCATACCAAGCACATTTTATGAGGGCTATTTCATCCTATTTATTACAGATTCTGGCAAGGAATTGAGCATTTTGTAATATATGTTTCTAAAAACCCGTTAGCATATTAATTACAGTATTCAGAGGCAGGTTAAACCAGTGATGGTTATGACTGCTTGAGTGAATAACAGCTTCCAGAAAGAGTTATGATTTAGTTCCTGAGATCTGGGAGCTGTGAGTTTACTTATTCAAAACCTTATCTTGCATTGGAATTGCATAAACCAAAAATGCCTCAAACATATAATACAGAATGCTCACTCTCCAAAATTGTAATTTGAGCCTAATGATCCAGTTCACATACACGAGCACATGCAAATACCCAACTGCACAAAATCTCTGTGCACTGCATGCAGCACAAACTTTTAACTAAGCAGTCTCAGAAACCAGAATGACTAGTGATTCTTTGCGATGCTGCAGAAATCTGCCAAAATAGTCAGCAATATCAATAAAATTAAATGGACAAATCTTTTTGGTTGGGATTCTCAACCTTTTTAAGCCATGGGCTGGACCACTCCCCTTCAGACAGCTGAGCAGGCTGGACTGGTGGTTTCCCCCACCATAAACGCTGCCATAAAACATGCCCATGGCTGTCATAAATACATTTACAACAGCTGCAGGCACATTTTCAGCTGTCGTAAACATGTCTGCTTCCGCTTCCACTTCCACTTCCGGTTGCGGCCGCAATGCAGGCTACATGAAATGGTGCCATCGGGCTGGTCCAGCCTACAGGCCATAGTTTGACAACCCCTCCTTTAGGTACTGCACGCTATAAACATGTTATACTTATTCAGACATTATTTAAAGTCATTAGTTCATCATAAAATGGGTAAAAAGATGAAGGCAAGTACCCTTACCACCCAAGTGTGGCATTTGTCATTTAATCACTGACCCTACAATTGCTTTGTTATGCCACTAGTTTGACATGAAGGGGCTGGTGATGACCTCCAGATCTCTAGATGCTCTGTTACCTGTATCAACAAAGGAGTGTTTTCTTCTTCTACATGCCATTTATTTTCTAGTCATGGAGTCCAAATAACAAATTAGTAAAAGGTAAAGGTCTCCCTTGCTTGAAAGCTGGTCATGTATTACTCTAGAGGGCAGTGCTCATCTCAATTTACAGCCAAAGGGCCAGCACTGTCTATAGCTGCAGATGTTTCCATGGTCATGTGCCGGGCATGACTAGATGCCAGAGCACACAGAATGTCATTACCTTTCCTGCCAAAATGGCACCTGTTTATCTACTTGCAATTTCTTGCTTTTGAACTGCTACGCTGGCAGGAGCTGGGGCAGACAACGGGAGCTCACTCTGTCATCCAGCACTCAGGTCTTGAACTGCTTACAAGCTATTTAAAAGGTTAGGAGGAAAGGATGACACTTGTGCTGTTGAGCGATAGTTTAAAATTTACATGTGATACCACATTAGAAGTAAAAAAAAAGCAATGATAAAAAAAAACTGATGAAGATTAAATAAACTGTAAAAAAAGGATTACAATGTGAAATTAAGAAGGAAGAAGCAGTGGCTATAAAAAAGTAAAGAACTTTAATGCTGACAATGGGAAAAAATCAAAATTGTTGGGGATGTTCTATACATTGGCTCAACCATCAATCTGAATAGAGACTGTAGCAAAAAAAAATATCAATTGAAGAGTGAGACTTAGAGAAACAGCTAGGAAAGAATTAGAAAATATCCTTCAGAATATGAATGTTTCTCTGAAGGCCAAGGCCAAGATCACCCATACTATGGTATTCCCAATTACTATGTACAGATCTGAAAGATAGACAATTAAGAAAGTGGGCAGGAAAATCATACAGTTCATTTGAGATGTTGTGTTGGAGGACTGCTTTGTGGATATTATAGATTGCCAGAAAAACAAATACCGTATTTATTCGTGTATAACGCGCAAAATTTCATACCAAAAAAAGAAATCAAAGTTTGGGTGCGCGTTATAAACGAGGACTGGTCTTTTACTTCCTTTTTAGAATTGGGTCGGCTGTCTATTGCTGCGGCGGGTGAAGGGGAGGCGGGGGCGTGGCTTTGAAGAAATTGACGGGATCTGATTGGGTGGCGCGGGAGACGAGGCGTGGCCCGGAGGTAGCTCACGCCGCCCCCACCCAGGAGCGCGCAGCAGCGGCGCGCGCTTCCTTAGGGCAGTTCGAGCGAGGCTCCTGGGGGTCGGAAGTGCTCATTTTGGATTGCATTTTCTTCACCCTGCAACAGGTGGGTCTGATTATCCCCCCCTCCCTCAATGTTTTAAGGCGTGCTCTTATGAACAATTTTATACCGAGGTTTCATGGAAAATTAGGGGTGCGCGTTATACACGAGTGCGCGTTATACACGAATAAATACGGTAAGTGTGTTCTGAAGCAAATCAAGTATGAGGTCTAATTTAGAAGCTAAGGTGCCTTAACTAAATTTATTGGACTTGAACTCATCACAAGAAGACATGACTCATTGGGAAAGACAATAATGCCAGGGAAGTTGAAGCTAGAAAGAAAAGAAGCAGAATGAACATGGGATAGATTCATTCAATAAAGAAACTCACAGTATTGAGTTAGGTAGACTCAAATAGGCCTGTAAATGACAGAATCCATTGGAGGTAATTAATTCAAATGGAGGTCAGTGATTTCTAGAAAATGGAAGAAGTTTGATGGGACATAACAACAAAAAGACAAGTTCTCACTTACTCTTCACTTTTATTCATTAATGTTTAGCCCACTTATTAGTACCAAAAATGGAACCCCAAGGTAGCTAACACATCTTGAAAATTTAAACATCCAATTAAAAGAAAATATGTTTTTCAAAAGAGACAACAGTAGTGTAAGTAATCAATTGTGCTTATTAGTTTGTTCATTGCTCCTTCAGTGTATATAAAAAACCTTTATGAAATAAAATTTGAAAGCTTGGGATGGAATAAAACTTTAGTGGTTTCCAGCTTGCCATCAGAATGAGACAATACAGACCCCCCCCCCTCCAAGAACACACAGCAAGTTGAATCAACCCATGCCTAAGAAATTCACACATTTGCATTTTGAGTATACACAAGATCGTGGCCCTATGGGAATGTTTGACTTTGAGAGAAGATATCAGACATTTTAAAATATTTACTATAACTGCCCTATGTGAAACAATTATTGTTGGCTGCTTCAAAAGACCACTTATAAGGCTTAATTAATTAATGTTTGCACAATGCTTTGAAATTGTGAAGGGCCATTCATAAATGCCTACAGTTGTTAGTTCCTTTTTCCTGTACTGAATGCAGTGTGATCCTTGTGGTTGATAATTGGCACTGCAGACGTTTGTAGATTCCCTGTCAAGTGCTCAGCTATTGCTGTGATTTTGGGTGATAGAAACTAATGTGAGAGAAAGCATAACAGAAAGATCATCTCCTATCCTCCTATTCCTGATTTTCTAAAAATATTCTTAACCAAATTGACAAGCTGATGCTGAGAGGGGGGAAAATATCCCCTTCTCTGCAGTGGTGTCAAGAGAAATGATAAGCTATGTTGTGTGAAGTTTTGTGGAATTTTCCTTTACGTATATCTGGTCTAGATTCTCATATCTTCCTCTGTATTTCTCCCCATTATCCTGTGTTATATCACAGCAGGTTTCCTCTTTGAGAACACCAGACAGAGTAAGACAGATGTACCAAATGTAAAGATAGGAAGAGACTAGTTTCCATAGTGACTGTAACCCTATCACGGCACATTCCCAAGGCTGAATGTAGTTTAGCTGGAACCATTAGACACAAATGTTACAGGAAATGACCATTATGTTTCCGCCTTGTGGCACATGGTACTGTCTTACTGTTTAGGTAGTGTGTGTGTTTTCATGTCAGAGACTACTCTGGGTTGAAAGGATTTTTAGGGGATTTCCGAATGAGGCTCCTTTCATGTCCCCAAGTGCAGCTCTCAGGTATCGAACCCCGTCCTTCAAATCTCCAGCTCAGTGTCTAAACCACTAAGTCTCCAGCTCAGCACCTAAACTACTAAGCCACCGGGGAAGCTTTAGGTAGTAAAAGTTAGTGTTGATCTAATGTCCCTCCCTCCGATAAATATATGTGGCCTTCCATAAAATGACAACTCCTTTTGTAATCACATCCCTTGAAATGCTCACAGTTTAGCCATGCAATTGAGACAGATGGATTATTGCTCTTCACCCGGAACCATTCCATTCTTCTGGAATGGTGGGGCAAAGACAGTGGTATGTTCATGCCCAGTGGTATGGGCACAAAGTGAGTGCTGTTATACGTTGATCAGAACTTAATGCTGACTTAACCTTGAGCATGATCAGAAAACACAACCAGGACCTTGCTGATGAGTGGTAATCGGCCATTACGTCAACATAAACTAGCAATTGAAAGCGCAGCGCCAAAATGGCCGCTGCGCTCTATGCGGCCCCCCCACCTGGACTCAGACATCCGGGTGAGTTAGGGGGCGTGGCCACCCCTCTATAAAAGGGGTGGCCACGAGGCAGCCGAGCTGCCATTTTAAAATAGCGACGGAGAGGAGAAGTTTTCTCCGTCGCTGTTCCTTTGAGTCTTTGGCCATGGCCCTATTCGGGCCCAGGCTCTCATTTTGGGGTTCCTGGTCAAATGCCTGGTGGGCCATCCAGCCCACCCGGCCCACTTTATACTGAGGGATCTGTGGCAGTTGATGCATTGCTAACGCGTTTAGCTGTGCTTGAGGCATCCTTGGGGATTGCACACAACCCCATGTCAGGTGGCCCTTCACCCTCTGCGGGGGGCCCTTCGGGTTCACCGGCCACCTCGACGGCCGCCACACTGCAACAAGCGGCCAGCCGGGTTGAGCTGCTTGAGACGCTCCGGCCTGCCCCTGCCGGTGTCTCGCAGCTCCCTGTTCATCCAGAGCTACAGCAGGAGAGTGGTCAGGTGTGGCCCCAGAGCTCGATTCCGGTCCCGAGCTCCGACGCCCGCCGTGGGCCGGAACCCCCGGTGGGGGCGGCTCACGGGGGTGCACCTAGTGAGTATCAGGTTCAAGTTAATGCACCCACATCACAGCCCACTTCCAATGGTGGGGTTCAGTGGCCATGGCCTCGTCAAGTCGAGGCGAGTGGGCATCAGTTGCCAGCCTGTCCCAGTGCCCCTTGGTTACATACTGGTACAGCGTTGGGGGTGGGGGTTTCCGCCCCCGGGGCAGTGCCGGGCATCGCAGGGACTGTCCAGGTTCCGCTGCGTATGCCCCGGGTACCTAATGTGCCAGTGACGGCCTTGCCGACGGCTGGTTATTCGTTGCCCCTTGGTGATCATGTGTCCCAGGTCTCGAGGGAAAAGATTTGGTGGGGGGAGTACGTGGATATATTCTCCCTATTGAACCATGAGCCCACTAAGGAGGAGAGAGAGGGACAGGATGACAGAGACAAAGAGCTGTCCCGCCGTCGTAAGCCACCACGCACCTGGGCCAACTGGTTGCCCGCATATCTTATTTATATGGCGGTGTACCTCAGGGCCCGGCCTGACCTGGCCATTCCTATGGTCCAATATTTGGACAATATTTACAGGGCAATGGTGGATTTTCCTGGCCCATCGTGGTTGGCTTACGATGAGGAATTTGGAATGAGGGTGCCCTTGCACCTGGAGATGAGATGGGATGAGCCCTGTCAGAAATTGTGGCTATTGTACATGACCCCCACGCGTCCAGCGCCTGGGGATAGGTACCACTGTGGCCATGCCGTTCAGCGAGCTGCTCCAACGCAGGCTTCCCGCCAGCCGGCGGGGCAGGGGGTTCCAGCCCGCTTGCTGTGTTGGAGCTTCTCGGCTAGTGGTGTGTGCAATAAGTGGCAGTGCCGATACAAACATGAGTGTCCCTCTTGCGCTGGCCCCCACGCCGCCGCCGCGTGTCCGCGGGCTGGTGGGTCACGGGGCAGAGGTAGAGGTGGACAGGGAGCGGGCAGAGCTTCTGCTGATGGAGCTAGCCAGACAAAAGGCCCCCTCCCCAGTGAATGTGTATATGTTGGAGCGATGGCTCTCAACTTATCCAAGGAGAGAGGACGCGAGGTACCTCCTCGAGGGTTTTCAGTGGGGTTTCCGAATCCCATTCAAAGGAGTGAGGGGACCCCAAGACGCACCCAATTTACTGTCCCTGAAGGGTAGAGAGGAGGTGGCTGCCCTGAGTATTGCTAAGGAGGTTGAGGCCAAGAGGGTGGTGGGCCCCCTTTTCTGTACCACCCTTTCCCAACCTGAAGGTCTCCCCCCTGGGGTTGGTACCCAAAATGGCCCCGGGGGAATTTCGTTTAATCCACCATTTATCGTACCCGGCGGGTTATTCTGTCAATGATGCTATCCCTGATGACCTTTGTTCGGTCAGGTATACGTCCTTTGACCAAGTCCTGCGAATGGTGCGCTCTTGTGGTCCTGGTGCCCTCCTGGCAAAATGCGACATTAAATCAGCATTCTGATTGTTGTCAGTGCACCCGGAGGACTTTGAGCTATTGGGTTTTAGATTCCAAGGGAAGTTCTATGTAGATAAGGCCATGGCCTTTTGGCTGATCTATATCCTGTTCAGCATTTGAACGTTTTAGCACTTTCCTTCAGTGGGCCTTTGTTCGCAGGTCCGGGTCTCGGTCTGTAGCCCATTACCTCGATGACTTTTTGTTCGGGGGTGAACGGGGCTTGGACACGTGCACGCGTCTCCTCACCACATTTCAGACGCTAATGCAGGAATTGGGTGTCCCTTTAGCGCCCGAAAAAACCGAGGGCCCATCCACTACCCTCACATTTCTGAGTATCGAAATTGACACGGTCGCACAGGCATCCCGGTTACCCATCGATAAGGTCACCCGGATCTCCGCGATGGTTTTGGCCTTGCTGGCCAAACGTAAAGTGTCACTTCATGAGCTTCAGGTGCTACATGGCCATCTTAACTTTGCCTGCAGGGTGGTTACGCCTGGCAGGGCATTTGCCCGGCGCCTATGCGACGCCATGTCTGGCCTGACAAGGCGCCATTATAGGGTCCGACTGACTAGGCATTTGGGCTGACCTTTGGGTTTGGCTCTCATTCCTGCGGGACTTCAACGGGGTCTCCTTTTGGAGATCCGACCTTTTAGTTTCCCCTAGGTTTCAAGTACAGTCGGATGCCTCCGGCTCCCTGGGATATGGGATTTACTCCCAGGGGAGGTGGGCTTATGGCCAATGGCCTCCAGCATGGCGGGGCACGGATCGCCTCCGCAATCTTACATTCCTTGAGTTTTTTCCAATCCTGGGAGCTTTGATGCTATGGGGCGAGGAGTGGGCCGATTCTGTGGTTCACTTTTGGTGTGACAATGCTGCGGTAGTGCACATTGTCAATGCTCAGATGTCTAAATCACCCAGGGTGATGGCTTTAGTTCGCCAATTCGTGTTACGTAGCCTACGCCTCAATGTGCTTTTTAGGGCCAGACATGTACCAGGCATTAATAATGATATTGCCGATGCTTTATCCCGCCTGCTGATCCCCCGGTTCCGCGCCTTGGCTCCGGACGCAGAGGAATTCCCCTCGCCACTCCCGGCCGAGATTTGGACATTTGGCAAGGAGAGGTGAACCGGGCGATCGGCATGTCCTTGGTGCCCCGCACGCGTAAGGCGTATCATCATGCTTTTGTTCAATTTATACAATTTTGTGTGCAACTTCAGTTGCCCGAGGTGTGGCCCATTCCAGTGGAACAAGTTTTACAATTCATGGTTTATTTACACAGTCAGGACCTCGCTCCCCGCACTATAGCATCCAGGCTGTCAGCACTGCCATTTATTGCCAAGGTGAGGGGTTTTGCTGACAGCATGAACGATTTCCGCATACGGCATGTTTTGGAGGGGTGGACACGGGAACGTGGCTGCCGCCCGGACACTCGTCACCCAATTTCCCCAGGGGTGCTTACCCACCTGGCACGAGGCTGGCATAACCTATGTTTTGACAGGTATGAGGCAGCTCTTTTTCATGCGGCTACCACGGTGGCCTTCTTTGGAGCGCTCCGCATCAGTGAGTTGGTACTACTGTCTAAGGCGGATGCAACTCGTAGGACACTGGAACTCGGCGATGTCTATGTTTCTAATGAGTGGGCTCAGTTGAGGATACGGTCCTCAAAAGTTGATCAGCACGGCGTAGGCAGTGGAGTTAGACTGCTACAATGTTCCATTGCAGACATCTGTCTGGTTGGTGCCCTACAGGAGTTCTTGGCAGTGCGTGGCACGCACCCTGGCCCATTTTTGTGCCACCAGGATGGGTCTCCCCTTACTAAATTTCAATTTTGGAAGGTGACCGGTATGGCACTATCCAGTGTTGGCCTCCAAGGGGCTCGTTACGGCACCCATTCGTTTAGAATAGGTGCTGCTTCAACTGCAGCTGCATTTGGGTACTCTGAGGCTGATATACGCTGTATGGTAAGATGGGGATCTATGCGTTTTGCATTATATGTTCGCCCTCTTCAGGCATGAGTACCAGTTAAGTCACTGTTCTCTTTTTTCTCTTACAGACCCTGTGTGTCCCCGCACACCGGTGGCAGTATGGCTGGTGGGCCACAGTTACGTGCACTGGGCAGCGCAGTATGCTGCTGCGACAGAGTGGGGACCCCAGCTTGGACTGCGTGCGGCCGCATGCATACGTTGGTACGGTAAGCGTGGAATGAGATGGCGGGAACTGTTGCCATTCCTTTTCTCCATTAGGGATGCTGAACCGGCTGATGTCCTTGTACTGCACCTCGGGGGCAATGACCTAGGCCAGGTCACTGGCCTTTCTTTAAAATTCACGATTTGCAGTGACCTAGCTTATTTGCATTATGTGTGGCCGTCCGCAAGGCTGCTATGGTCGGACATCATACCACGTCACGCTTACAGGGGAGGTATTGACCTCCGTGCCCTTGACCGCGCTCGTCGCTCGGTGAACAGGGCAGTTGCCCGGTTCGTGGCAGACAAGGGTTTGGGGATGGTCATCTGACACCCCACCATTAGTTTACAAAATTATGATCTGTATGCAGGGGATGGGATCCACCTGTTGGCTAGAGGTATGAACCCCTTTTTGGAAGATTTGCAAGCAGGCCTGTTGACCGAGCTGACAGTCTGGGGGGGGGGGGGGCGGTGAGTCTTCATTGAAGCCTCCCCGTGTGGCGGGTAGCACTGGTAAGGTAAAGATTTATGACCCATAGGTATCCGGCAGGTTCGTAATTGACTGGCCAACACTTAGACAGGTACAGGTGTAATAACGTTGACCGGTCAACGACGAACCAGGCAAGGGGTGATGGCAGGAGCTTTTCAGCATGCATCACCCCGTGATTTGACAGATACACGTCAGAGGGTGGGGTCAGTAGATAGTTTATTGATTACGGTCAACAATTTGTTTGTGTCAACAAACAAATTGATACAAATGGATACATTGTAGCCAATTGCCATTGGCAATTTTGGGAGGAACCTTACCAGTGTTACTGCGGCCTGCTTGCCTTAAGAATTATAATTGGATGAGTACCAATTGAAAGTTATAATTTGGACTAGGGCATTATTCAATAAAAGTGGCCCAATGCCTTTATCCATATACCGGTGTCTGAGTCTTTCTTTGGGGGGTGCGCCTGCAATGAAAGCGTGGCGCCAAAATGGCCGCTGCGCACTTTGCGGGGCCCCCCACCCGGACTCAGACATCCGGGTGAGTTAGGGGGTGTGGCCACCCCTCTATAAAAGGGGTGGCCACGAGGCTGCCGAGCTGCCATTTTTAAATAGCGACGGAGAGGATAAGTTTTCCCTCCACCCTCTCCCTAGTGAACAGTGTGATATTTTGGTCGCTTCAGGGCCGGGTGGGAATTTATGGCCGGAACCCACAATTGGCCCTTGGGTTCTGGCTTTTTTGCCCATCCCACACTGTTGCTGAGGTTTGACATAGGGGTTTTCTTGCTCTCGACTTTGGTCACATAGGCGGGTAGCACTGGTAAGGTAAAGATTTATGACCCATAGGTATCCGGCAGGTTCGCAATTGACTGGCCAACACTTAGACAGTTACAGGTGTAATAACATTGACCGGTCAACGACGAACCAGGCAAGGGGTGATGGCAGGAGCTTTTCAGCATGCATCACCCCGTGATTTGACGGATACACGTCAGAGAGTGGGGTCAGTAGATAGTTTATTGACTACGGTCAACAATTTGTTTGTGTCAACAAACAAATGGATACAAATGGATACATTGTAGCCAATTGCCTTTGGCAATTTTGGGAGGAACCTTACCAGTGTTACTGCGGCCTGCTTGCCTTAAGAATTATAATTGAATGAGTACCAATTGAAAGTTATAATTCGGACTAGGGCATTATTCAATAAATTGGCCCAATGCCTTTTTCCATATATCGGTGTCTGAGTCTTTCTTTGGGGGGTGCACCTGCAATGGATTCTGCTCATAGCATGTGTTTGTATACCAAAAAATATTACAGAAGCATAAGACGTGCCCCCGTCATACCATGATGGCACATGGATTTCACTGAATAATTTAGGTAGATCACAAATGAGGGAACCCAAGGGAAGCTTCTGCCAGTTTTCTGAGCCAAATAGGCTTTCAAAAATGTGTCTCCATGACTACAATGCAGGCTAGCTATGCAGTGCTAGCAAATAACGAAACCTTAGAGGTACTGGTTCAGTTCCCTTTCCACCTTCTAATTAAAGAGTAACACAAATGTAAAAGAGTAATGTAAAAAGCATATTTTCCTTTAGTCATTTTGTGACATTATAGCTGATTGCTTGCATAACAGTTTGATGTTAGCAACAGAAATCCAATACTAAATTGCAACTAGAGTTGAACGTCGGTGTTAACTCACTGAATTGCCACTGATTTAGTGGGCCTACTGTAGTTGTGACTTACTACTGGATTTCAGCATATATGTTGATTATATGATGCCTAAGTGGTTGGATTCACAGAATGAAGCCCATTCAAATAATAGCATGAGTAGAAAAAATAGTAGAACTAGTAAATTAACTACAAGCAGTGAAGTTGATTCAGATCTATGTTGTACATTTTCAGGGTTTTCCCCAGTACAGAATCCTCAGAAGTGGTTCATTCCGAAAGCCATGTATGTTGGATTTTCATCCATGAGGCTGGATTTTCATCCAGGAGGCACCCTGGGGAATAGAAATCCTGCCCTTTGACTCTGCAGCCAGGTACCAAACTCAATAAGCTCTCCAGTCAGCTAGTAATATAGTAGTAGTAATAGCAGCAGCAGCAAAATACCAAATCAGTAATTGTTTGAGACACTAACGGTGATCAGATGTGGAGAAAATGTCTGAATATTTGTAAACTAGTCATTATTTATAGATCTTGTATATTAATATAATGGTAAACGTCTCCCCTGCTTGAAAGCCATCCCTGTCTGACTCTCCGTTTACAGCCAAAGATCCAGTGCTGTCTGCATCTGCAGATGTTTCCATGGTCATGTGACAGGCATGACTAGATGCCAGAGTGCATGGAATGTTGTTATCTTCCCACCAAAGGGGTACCTATTTATCTATTTGCAATTTCTTGCTTTCAAACTGCTAGGTTGGCAGGAGCTGAGACAGGACTGGCACTCACTTTGTCATGCAGCACTTGGGTCTAAAACTACTAATCTGCTGGCCTTTTTGGTCATCAAGCTCAGGATCTAAACCAATAAGCCACTGAGGCCCTGTATATCCATATAAACAAGTACATATTATTTGCAATGGCATGTATTTTTCATTAAAAAACTAACCCTCATTAAAAAGTTGGTGCAGCACTATCAAATGCTTGTGTGTCTTGTTCTCTGTACTTAGCAGAGCACAGAGAGGTCTTGGGCTAGCTTGTGAAATTAATTAAGTGAACCATGGCATTGCACATCCTGTCTTCCCCATCATCTGTCAATTGAGAGTTGAGGATCTCACCCTGATTAATTTTAAACACCTGTCCACTTGCATGCCCTGCTTGCTTCAGAATGATTAATATAGCCCTTGAGGTGTGGTGGGACACAAAGTATAGTGCTTGTGATGCTTGTTAAGTCTGAAAGCTCTGGCAGAGGTATGCTCAAACTTAAAATCTCTACTTGGAGAAATATGCCTGTTGGAAAACTTGCTGTTGAAAGCAATCTGGAGCTCAGTAATGATACAGTACAGAAGTTCTCAACAAAGACATTATTCACTTGTCCAGCACATGGCTTGAAGACACATGACACTGTTTTACGGCTGAAATTAAACAGTTCTGCCAGTAAGTTGCATGTGAGGAGACACCATTCTGCATTAGTATTGCTTGTATGCCATAGATGAGCTTAAGACTCTGCACAGTGGCATAGATAAAAGACACATACTGACTTACAGAAAAATGGGAGACATTGGAGGGAGGGGAAGGTGACAGGTAGGAATAACCAAGAAAAACATGCATGGCCACAGAAGAATTCATTTCAGATCCAGAAAACAAGAAAGATGGTGGTAGAGAGAACAGACAGAAAATGTAGAAATGGGGGTTCCCTTTTAAGAAGAAATCAAAGTCAACTCTGCTTACTACCTTTTGGAAATCCCTTGTCACTCCCTTAGGAAACAAACGGGAACGTTCTCTTTAAGTTAAAAAAAGGGATGACACAAAGATAAAAATAAAGCAAAGTATTTATTCAAGTCTGGGCAGGTTATCCCAGAGCAGACCATTCTCCCAGTGTGGTGGTTAACTAACATGTCAATCCCGAGGACTAACGGTGTTGGGTTGGCAAAGTCCACAGGGAAGGGTGATGGTTCCCAAGTGGATAAACTCCCACTTGAATGGAGGACATCAATTGCAGCAATATTGGCCTGGGGCAGATGGACTTATATAATAAAAAAGACAATATAAAAGCTAAAGACCATTTTTATGATATCCGTACCTTCACTTTTAGAGACGTAGCTTTCCCTTTGTGATTTGAGAAGCCCAGGAATATGTATATACCTCACACCCTTGTATGTGTATTCATGTTTGCAACTGATAGGATGGGGTGTTGATTATGAAAGCTCTTGTCAAAATGTATTTACAACACAATTACATGCAGACATAATTGGTAGTTAATACCACTTTCCAGGATCCCTTTAGTCAAACCACTCACATAATGACTGTATTGCAAGTGTTTGAATTTTACAGAGGTTGCACTAAGAAGTAGCCAGGTCCTTTTATTGTAAGCATAGGCCTGCTGATCATTACAAAGATGTCTGCTTGCATAAGAACAAAACTTGCACAAGTATGAGAATTGGTAACAGAAGGCTAGAGACATAACATTCAAATAGGATACTAGCCATTTATTCCAGACAGTAGATAGAAGGTTGGAGCTGGATCATCTTTAATGTGCTACAAAACTTGTTCTTCTGTCTCACCTAGTAATTTTCAAGAGCAGCAGGTAGATGGCATTATATCACAATTTTTAATGCACAAGAGTTATTTTATGCCTGATGGTCATATAACTAGAATGTGTGGGTTATACTTTCTGACTGACGAGAAGGACTGGTAAAAGAGGTGTAACAATATAATATCTGATTCATGTATTCTCTCCCCACCCCTACCCCCTCATGCTGAAATGTAGTTTATTTTAAGAAACCATCCAACACAACAAATTTATCTCACTAGAGATGGGTAGCTATTGCAAAATGAGTAACAGTAGAAATGAATGTAAATTGGTAGCAAGCAGATATTATGCATTTTTCTCAGTGGCCCATGGTATTACAAACAGTCATCTGATTTTACTGATAAACAGGTTGCTTTATTGAAAATTACCAGTTACCAAATGATGCATACCAATGGAATGCATGATCAAAAGTTAAGACATGATGGGTTCTCGAACAATATCTTGTTCCTAGTCAAATGTCAAATGTAGTAAACGTGTACATTTTTGAGGAAAGGTAGTAAACGTGTACATTTTTGAGGCCCAGAATACTGCACTTGTTAAAATGGATTCTGAGGGAACAGCTGTAGTTACCTGTAATTATTGTGCCATGTTTGTGTTCTTGCCAAAGCATATGGAGAACTACACTTGCAGCAAGTGCAAGCTGGTTGCACTACTAGAAGAGAAGGTCCAGCAGCTAGAGGCCCGCATATCTAACCACCAACAAATTAAGGAGCTTAAGCTGTTCTTGGACAGAGCGGAGCAGACTATGCTGGACAAAGAAGTGACAGGGCACAGTTCTGAGGGAGAAGGCCCTTCACTAACTCAGGAGGGAGATGGTTGGAGGAATGTGACTCAAAGGAGGAGAAGAGTAGGGGATCACTCTGAGAGTCTGAAATTACAGAATAAATTTGAGGCTCTTTCCCTTATCACACCTGATGAGGAACACACAGAGGAACAACTGGTTCCACCTGATGATCTCTCCTTCATCACACTTGATGAGATCCAGGAAGATGAACAACAGGAACAAACTGAGGTTCTCTCCCTTAATATGGTTGATGAGGTGCATGTAGATGAACAGATTGCAGGAGAGAGGCTCCTTGTACTAGGCGATTCAATAATTAGAAATACAGAGAAATGGATTTGTGATGCACATGATAACCGTATGGTGACTTGCCTGCCAGGTGCAAAAGTTGCAGACATCACAAGAAATCTAGATAGATTGTTAGAGAGAACTGGGAACGAGCCAGTTGTCATGGTACACGTTGGTACTAATGATGTTGGGAAGGCCAAGCGGTCTGTCCTGGAAGCCAAATTTAGGTTGTTAGGAAGAAGATTGAAGTCCCGGACTTCCAAGGTAGCATTTTCAGAAGTGCTGCCTGTCCCTCGCGCAGGACCTACCAGGCAGGCAGAGCTCAGAAGCCTCAATGCGTGGATGAGGCGGTGGTGTCGAGAGGAGGGCTTCAGATTTGTCAGGAACTGGAGAACATTTTGGGACAAGCCAAATCTGTTCAGGAGGGATGGGTTGCATCTAAACCATGATGGGACCAGATTGCTGGCACTCAACATCAAAAAGGCTGCAGAGCAGCTTTTAAACTGATAACTGGGGGAAAGCCGACAGGAGCTGGGCAGCATCCGGTTCGGGAAAGTGTGTACTTGAGTAGTGAGGAGGATGCAAAAATTACTGAGCAGAGCAAGGAGCTAGTCACCGGCACTCTAGCAGAAGGATGCAAGAGGCAGTCTAACAATGCAACTAGACTCAAAAGACTGTATCAGGAAAGCATATATAAATGCTTGTATACAAATGCCAGAAGCCTCCGGAACAAAATAGGGGAGCTGGAATACTTAGCAATAGATAAAAATATTGATATTATTGGTATCACTGAAACCTGGTGGATGGATGATAACCAATGGGATACAGTTATCCCAGGCTACAAACTGTACAGGAAGGATAGGAAGGGGCAAATGGGAGGTGGTGTGGCCTTGTATGTCAAAGAAGTGATAAAATCGTATGAATTGGAATATCTAGGTGATTTGGAGTCACCATTAGAAGCTCTGTGGGTAAGAGTACCAGGCCACAAGGATGGTCTAACAGTAGACATATACTATCGGCCTCCGACCCAAACTCTTGAGGGAGACTGGCAGTTGGAGAATGTTGTAAAGGAGGCATCCAAGAAGGGAAGCCTGGTTATAATGGGGGACTTCAATTACCCTCACATAGACTGGGTGAACTGTTGTTCAGCACATGATAAAGAGATAAAGTTCCTAGATATGCTCAATGATTGTTCCCTGGGACAGATGGTTGAAGACCCAACTAGAGGTACAAGAATCCTTGACTTGATCCTGAGTAATACTCAGGATCTGGTGCAAGATGTTAATGTGACTGATCCAATAGGGAACAGTGACCACAACTCAATTATGTTTAACTTGATCATAGACCGCAAGTCACTGATAAAATCTAACACAGAGACCTTAAATTTTCAAAAAGGAAATTTCCCAAAGATGAGGAAACTAGTAAAAAAGAAGCTGAAAGGGAAAATTGAGAGAGTCCAAACACTCCAAGAGGCATGGAGGCTGTTTACAAAAACAATAACAGAGGCTCAATTGGAATGCATACCCAAAAGGAAAAAGGGCACTGCCAGGTCCAAGAGGACTCCAATGTGGCTTACAGGAGCTGTTCGGGAAATGATCAAGAGCAAGAAAAGCTCATTTAGAAGATGGAAGGATTGTCCGAATGAGGACAGCAGGCAGAACAAATGCAAGGCAACAATCAGGGAAGCAAAGCAAGACTTTGAGGAGCGTATAGCTAAAAATACTCAGAGAAATAACAAAGACTTCTTTAAGTACATTAGAAGTAAGAACCCAACTAGGAAGGCCATTGGACCATTAGATGACAATGGAAGGCAAGGGGTTATTAAAGAGGAAACAGAGATTGCAGAGAGACTCAATGAATTCTTTGCTTCAGTATTCACTGAAGAAGACAGAGACCACATGCCCAAAACAGAGCCTATCTTCGTAGGGAGGGAAACCGAAGAATTAAGCAAGATAGAAATAACCAGGGAGGAGGTCCTTGCATGTCTTGTTAAGCTAAACACTAACAAATCCCCAGGACCAGATGGCATCCATCCACGAGTTCTCAGGGAACTTAAAGATGAAATTGCTGATATCCTAGCCAAAACATATAATCTTTCCCTCAAATCAGGCTTTGTGCCTGATGACTGGAAGGTAGCGAATGTAACACCAATTTTCAAAAAAGGATCCAGGGGTGATCCAGGAAATTACCGGCCTGTCAGTTTGACATGTGTCCCAGGTAAAGTGATGGAAACCATCCTAAAAGATAGAATTAATAGTTACATAGAAGAGAAGGCGCTGATAAAGGAGAGCCAACATGGCTTTTGCAAGGGCAAATCATGCCTCACTAATCTGTTGGAATTTTTTGAGAGTGTCAACAAGCGTGTGGATAAGGGGGATTCAGTTGACATTGTTTATCTGGACTTTCAGAAGGCTTTTGACAAGGTCCCACACCAAAGGCTCTTGAATAAACTTACCAGTCATGGAATAAAGGGACAGGTCTTGTCCTGGATCAGCAACTGGCTAAGGGACAGGAAACAGAGGGTAGCACTAAATGGACACTTCTCCAAGTGGAGGGAAGTAAAGAGTGGGGTCCCCCAAGGTTCAGTACTGGGACCCCTGCTTTTCAACCTCTTCATAAATGATCTAGAGGTAGGAGTAAAAAGCAAGGTAGCCAAATTTGCTGACGACACTAAATTATACAGGGTAGTGAAAACTGTGAGAGATTGTGAAGAGCTCCAGAGGGATCTCTTGACACTGGGGGAGTGGGCAAAACAGTGGCAAATGAGCTTCAACATCAGTAAGTGCAGAGTGATGCATGTTGGGGCAAAACCCCAATTACATTTATAAACTGATGGGGTCTGAACTCTCTGCGACAAACCAGGAAAGGGACCTTGGTGTCCTGGTGGACAGCTCAATGAAGGTGTCAACCCAGTGTGCCTCAGCAGTGAAAAAAGCAAACTCAATGTTAGGGATCATTAGGAAGGGTATAGAAAATAAGTCAGCAAGTGTCATTTTGCCTCTTTATAAATCTATGGTGAGGCCCCATCTGGAATATTGTGTACAGTTCTGGTCGCCATACCTCCAGAAGGATATTATGGAGTTGGGGAAAGTACAGAGGAGGGCAACCAGAATGATTAGGGGACTGGAACACCTTCCTTACCATCTGAGGCTGCAACGGTTGGGCCTTTTCACTCTTGAACGACGGCGTCTAAGAGGTGACCTGATTGAAGTTTATAAAATCATGCACGGTGTGGACAAGGTAGATAAGGAAAAACTGTTTTCCCTATCGCACAACACTAGAACTAGGGGACACTCCATGAAACTTTTGGGTACTAGTTCTCAAACCAATAAGAGAAAGTACTTTTTCACCCAGAGGATTACTGGTCTATGGAACTCCCTGCCAGAAGAAGTGGTGACAGCTGTCAGTCTTCACAGCTTTAAGAAAGGATTAGACAAGTTCATGGAGGACAAGGCTATCAATGGCTATAATTATGGCTACCTAAGGACAACCTCCGGGTTGGAGAGATAGGCAGGATATCTCTCAATGCCATTTCCAGGGAATCCTAAGCAGGTGAAGGCATCTCCTTGGGAATACCCTGAAGGAAATGGTGAGCCACTGTGTGAGACAGAATGCTGGACTGGATGGGCTGTGGCCTGTTCCAGCAAGGCTGTTCTTATGTTCTTATGTTCTTATGTCAGAGTTTTGCCATATTGAGATGACTTGTTGAGACCTTTCCTGCAGCTTTTTATGAAAATGTTCCCACCCACCCCCACCCCCATTTTACTTGGGCTTTTTTTCACCAACACTTGTCGAATTCTGTCCTTTCCAGAAAATACTGCAAAGCAAAAAATGCCACTTTGCACAACAATTATAATAAACCTTCCTGTGCATGTCAGTGTTTTCATCAGAAAAAAAATCACAAACTTGATCAGAAAACTTACAAGATTTATTGGGGGCTGGGGTGGATGTGATTCATATACTGAAAGCTCATGGGGGTGGGGGGTTCTACTAAGATCAAGAGGCTGTGAGATCCAAATCTCTAGATAAGACTCCAACAGGAAAGTATGACATTGATCAGGTTCATTATTCTTACTGAATATTCTGTATAGTGATGACTTTTGTTATGAATACCCTCACTTGTGACTATTGTGTTTTCTCACTGAAGGACAAAGTTATTGTGTTCATCTTCCAACTTAGGGCTTGGCTAGACAGCTCAATTGGAGCAGGCTAAATAGGGCTGCTTAATGTCCCATAGTGGTGCAATTTGGCATGCCATTTGGTTTAATCCTTGCATCCACATGGCATACAAGCAACCCTATTTGCCACTCTTCTGTTGAAAGGAAAAAAGAAAACAAAACAAAAACAATATCCCATTCTTTGCTTTCTCATTTTTCTTCCTCCTTCCTACAGGTAAATCTCCCCCCCCCCCTAAAAGTTACTGTAGTGGCTTAGTGGTTAAGACACTGAACTTGATGACTGGAAGGTCGGCAGGTCAGCAGTCTGAGACCCAAGGGCTGCATGATGGAGTGAGCACCCATCTTGGTCCCAGCTCCTGCCAACCTGCCTAAGAGTTTGTGTGTGTGTGTGTGTGTGTGTGTGTGTGTGTGTGTGTGTGTGTGTGTGTGTGTGTGTGTGTGTGTGTGTGTGTGTGTTGTGTGTGTGTGTGCATGTGTGTGTGTGTGCATGTGTGTGTGTGTGTTTGTGTTCGAGCAAAGGAGACCTTGACCTTAGCTGTAACTATATCACACATGCTACAAATGAAACAAACAGAGCAATCTAAAAAAGAGCAAATCCCTGATAGGGACCCAAAAGGTGTAGGTAGAAATACTTTTTGGGAGGGGCTAGTTAATGCTAGCACTTACATTATTTGGATGATGGTGAAAGGGGAGGACTAGCCCATCTCCAGAGTGGACCAAACTGGAGGACAAATGCCATATAGTCACTTCCTTGCTGTCTTTGTTAAAGTGTTAATGGGTGGATTAGAATGTATCTTTTATTCCTGCTCTTTGGGTGTCATTATGTTGCTTCTGTACCAAAGTCGCTTCACCTGCATGCATGCAAGTGGCACCTATCATCAGGCTCAGGGAAATGAGAAGGATTGTAGATTCATGAAAATGAAAACAAATCTCTTCAGGAATAATCTCTTCCCAATAAATCAATGAAAGTGATTGAGCATGCCAGGGACAAAATGGAAGAAAGAAGTGGGAAGAGGAGAGAAATTGTGCTATGTGGACAAGGATTGCCAGATCACAAGACTCCAATTGAAGCCTGAGGGTATTGGTTTGTTTGTCTGGATCTCCAGATTAGGGAACAACGTTCAGAACAAGAGGTTCTGAGGAGTTGAACTTTTGGCTTTTGTGAGAAATGTGTTTAAACCATCAAAGCTTATTTGTGCTCTTCACAGTTTGTGTCAGAGGTCACGATCTCAGTCTGAAGGTGTTTCTAAGTGTCTGATGATTTGTTTCCTCCAAAGTCTTGCCCAGCTTGCTACTATGACATTCACAAGGGCTTGTTGTTGACCTGACAATCCCATCCAAGGAACTCAAACTACCTTCTCTTGGCTAACTGGAACAATGAATAAGAATACTTCTTACTGCAACATTTTATAGCAGATTCAACATTAATGGGAAACAACATCTTTTTTTTCCTCACCTCAGTTTTAGTAGAAAAATTCTTTGGTTGTTTTATCTCCTAACGTAAAAGGCAACAAGGATCACAAATATACAAATAAATGTCCATTTCCAGTTTATATGAGAGCACATGGGGGAATTGTAGGTTAACAAGAAAGCACATGCTTTGTCTGCAAAAGAAGGCATGTTAGAAGAAATTGACCTTTGAAAATCTTGGCGTCAGCTGGCCTGATCCATACCTTCTGGACTGATATAAAGACTTGCTATCTTTTGGATTTTGAATTACTATGTCGTTTGCAGCTCAATTTTTGGCTAATATTTTCCCGAAATAATTATTTAAGCATAAGCCACATTTAGAAACTCCACACTTTGAGACATCCTCAGGAGAAATGAAGTGAAAGCAAGGCAAGGAAAGTTTCTTTTGTCAAAAATGCCCCTCTACATAGGACCAACAGGACAATCTTTGTGCAAACGAGTTAATGGAAATAAATCAGTCATCAGCAATACAGAGAAAACCATTTCAAACTATTCCAAATTACCTGGACACACTATCCAAGACTTGAAAGTGGCCATTCTGGAACATAGTACAGTGGTACTTTATACAACAATTTTAATCCATTCCATGGGGCTCGTTGTTGTACGAAACAATTGATATACAATACATGCATCATATAGCGATTTTCCCTATGGGATGCATCGTACAACAAATTTTTTTGCTAAGTGGTTTTCTCCCACTGAAAAATTGTTATGTGAGATGCCATTTCCCCAAAAAATCTAATTGTTATGCGATTTCGTTGCAATATGGGGCAATTGTTGTATGAAGTTTCACTGTAATTATAAGAGAAGGATCCAGAGAGAGACAGCAGAAATAAAATACATCCATATGCTGGACACTCATCTCAAAGGTTTGAATATTAGTCAAGGATTTCTGGGACATTATGATATTTGATGCATTGTATGTTATATGTTGTTATATTATATCACCTTCACAGAAACCTTTCAGTAGCATTCTCGTTCACAACATAGGCTGTCTCACAGAACAACATTAAAATACATTAAACATTAAAATACAACAGTTCGTCTTTAAAGTGCTACAAATTATTTTTGTTTACTCTCTCATATGCTTGAAACACAGACTAACACGGCTACTATTCCAAAAATTTATTTTCTTTGTTAGGATTTCTACAATTTATGCTCAGTGACTGTAGTGCTCTGCATAAATCTTGTGTCTTTTCCTTTTGTGAGCTTGGAACGTTTTTTCTTAGAAGTAATATGGTACTTATTGCTTGATATTTTTACCAAGAAACTCATAAACTTTGCAGATTACACATTTTTTCATAGTAATACATTTGTAGCTTTTTACTAATGTGTGATCTTTTCCTCATAAATTAAAACTAGAGAAATAGAAAATAGCTGCCCAACTCAGTCCCTCTCCCCCAGCACCATTTGAGGAATAATGAGTATGCATTTGTCCCAAAAAATTGTATCATCTTTACAATTTCTTAAAAATAATAATATCAGCATTCTTATTACACCAAAAAAAAATATTGCAGATAAACATTTTCTCTCATTTCTTCTAAACTCTGAATTAAAGCCCATTGAACTGATTTGGAAAGGGTATTTCTTTGACAGGCATCTAATCTGAACTACCATCTCCTGGCAAAGACTTTCTAATAACAGACAGGGAAACACCCTTAGATACCAACTATCATATGTAGTCTAACACTGCATGGACCAATGATACAATATTCTAACCATGAAATCGAATTATGCATCAAATATCAACTGCTAAACTTGAAATATTAGAAGTATCAGGCATCAAATATAGATCCTGGAACTCTGATGTATACATCATTAAATTGTACTCATTGAAATTAGTTGGACTTAAATTATCTTAAGCTCTTTTGATTCCAGGGAGTCCACTTGAAATATTGAAATAACAGTTCATTTTTTTCCTCACCTCAGTTTTAGTAGAAAAATTCTTTGGTTGTTTTATCTCCTAACGTAAAAGGCAACAAGGATCACAAATATACAAATAAATGTCCATTTCCAGTTTATATGAGAGCACATGGGGGAATTGTAGGTTAACAAGAAAGCACATGCTTTGTCTGCAAAAGAAGGCATGTTAGAAGAAATTGACCTTTGAAAATCTTGGCGTCAGCTGGCCTGATCCATACCTTCTGGACTGATATAAAGACTTGCTATCTTTTGGATTTTGAATTACTATGTCGTTTGCAGCTCAATTTTTGGCTAATATTTTCCCGAAATAATTATTTAAGCATAAGCCACATTTAGAAACTCCACACTTTGAGACATCCTCAGGAGAAATGAAGTGAAAGCAAGGCAAGGAAAGTTTCTTTTGTCAAAAATGCCCCTCTACATAGGACCAACAGGACAATCTTTGTGCAAACGAGTTAATGGAAATAAATCAGTCATCAGCAATACAGAGAAAACCATTTCAAACTATTCCAAATTACCTGGACACACTATCCAAGACTTGAAAGTGGCCATTCTGGAACATAGTACAGTGGTACTTTATACAACAATTTTAATCCATTCCATGGGGCTCGTTGTTGTACGAAACAATTGATAT
This sequence comes from Bradypodion ventrale, assembly GCA_035047345.1. Lineage (NCBI taxonomy): Eukaryota > Metazoa > Chordata > Lepidosauria > Squamata > Chamaeleonidae > Bradypodion > Bradypodion ventrale. Next base: position 27,206,151 of record JAWDJE010000003.1, read on the forward strand.
ACAATACATGCATCATATAGCGATTTTCCCTATGGGATGCATCGTACAACAAATTTTTTTGCTAAGTGGTTTTCTCCCACTGAAAAATTGTTATGTGAGATGCCATTTCCCCAAAAAATCTAATTGTTATGCGATTTCGTTGCAATATGGGGCAATTGTTGTATGAAGTTTCACTGTAATTATAAGAGAAGGATCCAGAGAGAGACAGCAGAAATAAAATACATCCATATGCTGGACACTCATCTCAAAGGTTTGAATATTAGTCAAGGATTTCTGGGACATTATGATATTTGATGCATTGTATGTTATATGTTGTTATATTATATCACCTTCACAGAAACCTTTCAGTAGCATTCTCGTTCACAACATAGGCTGTCTCACAGAACAACATTAAAATACATTAAACATTAAAATACAACAGTTCGTCTTTAAAGTGCTACAAATTATTTTTGTTTACTCTCTCATATGCTTGAAACACAGACTAACACGGCTACTATTCCAAAAATTTATTTTCTTTGTTAGGATTTCTACAATTTATGCTCAGTGACTGTAGTGCTCTGCATAAATCTTGTGTCTTTTCCTTTTGTGAGCTTGGAACGTTTTTTCTTAGAAGTAATATGGTACTTATTGCTTGATATTTTTACCAAGAAACTCATAAACTTTGCAGATTACACATTTTTTCATAGTAATACATTTGTAGCTTTTTACTAATGTGTGATCTTTTCCTCATAAATTAAAACTAGAGAAATAGAAAATAGCTGCCCAACTCAGTCCCTCTCCCCCAGCACCATTTGAGGAATAATGAGTATGCATTTGTCCCAAAAAATTGTATCATCTTTACAATTTCTTAAAAATAATAATATCAGCATTCTTATTACACCAAAAAAAAATATTGCAGATAAACATTTTCTCTCATTTCTTCTAAACTCTGAATTAAAGCCCATTGAACTGATTTGGAAAGGGTATTTCTTTGACAGGCATCTAATCTGAACTACCATCTCCTGGCAAAGACTTTCTAATAACAGACAGGGAAACACCCTTAGATACCAACTATCATATGTAGTCTAACACTGCATGGACCAATGATACAATATTCTAACCATGAAATCGAATTATGCATCAAATATCAACTGCTAAACTTGAAATATTAGAAGTATCAGGCATCAAATATAGATCCTGGAACTCTGATGTATACATCATTAAATTGTACTCATTGAAATTAGTTGGACTTAAATTATCTTAAGCTCTTTTGATTCCAGGGAGTCCACTTGAAATATTGAAATAACAGTTCATTTTTAAAAAAATCCTTAGAAATACAATCCTATACTTATGTACTTTGATTTAAACATCACTGGACATTAGAAGGCTTCCTTTTGATCAGACCAGGGTTTCCCAACATTTTCCCACCAGGGGCCAGTTCCTGCCACCATGCTCATCAGTGCGGGCTGGAGGCTCAGCTGCACCCACAAATTACATTATCATCATCAGTGTTGGTGGCAGGAATTGTGTTGTTGTTTTTTGCCCCTTTGTACACAGCCTCCACTGCTTCCCAGGGCAGCAGGAGGGTTTCCAGAGCATGTTCACTCTGGTTTGGTAATTTCCCAATGCTCCTCTGCTGCGCTTCGGCAGCTAGAGTGGGACCATATCCACACTGGGATCCCAGGCACCTACATAAGCTCTGTTTGGCAGTCACTCATGGTCCCACTTTAGATGCCAAAGCACAGCGGAGGGGCATCAGAAAATTACAAAACTGGAGTGAACATGCTCCAAAAAGCCTCCTGCCACCCAGGCACCTACATAAGCTCTGCCCAGCACTGGAAGTCGCTCATGGTCCCACTCTAGCTGCCAAAGCACAGTGGAGGAGCATTGGAAAATTACCAAACTGGAGTGAACATGCTATGAAAAGCCTCCTGCCGCCCTGGGAACCAGTGAAGGCTGTGATTCCTGCCAGTATGGCCACCACGGTAAGTGATGTTTTTCAACTTCTGTCAGTGGGGGTCAGGTCTAGAGGTGCCAGGGTGGCCACCATGGGCTGCATTAAGGATAGGCATGGGGCAGATTAGGCCCATGGGCCAGGAGTTGGGAACCCTTGATTAGACACACACATGGGAATGCAGTATAACTAATCAGAGAATATCAAGTGAGAATTTCAACCCAACATTTTAAGAGTATAGAATTTGAAGAATTATTATATAAAGCTCATGGCAATTAGATATTTTACAATCATGAGGGCAATCCACCCTCTTTGCAAGGGAGCAGATATGTGTCAGTGTCCATTTTATCGATCTGTCAGCAGACACGTATGCACAGGACTCCCACAGCAGCGATAGCAAAAATTCATGGGTAGATGGATTACGGAGTGGCCAAAATCCTGTTGCTTGGTGTAGTAAACCACACTATAGTAGGGCCATAGGATCAATAGGGATTGGTTGTGTCATCTCCTTTGTAAGTTCTATTATATCAAGTGGCCATACTCTGATGGCAATTTTGTTTAGCATAGTAAGTTGCAACTCACGTAGCCCCACTTGAATCAATGGAACTTATAAAGGAGCTGACTCACTAAATCCCCATGATTCAGTGGACCTACTCTAATGCAATTTACTACACCAAGAAACAGGGTTTTGCGTAATATTACCTCCCTTGGGCATGTCTTACCGGACATCCCACTCTGCTAATAGAGTAGACCATACAGCCAGTGAATCAATGCCAAGTGTCAGGTGGTGGTTAACTAACCTGACTCCCTAAAGGGACCAAAGGCTATGGGTAGATTAGCGCTTTTAGGTTGTGTGATGGTTTCCTCATTGGAGGAAATGCCACTGGAAACCATTACGTTCAGCCCAACAGCAAAATGAATGGAGGAGGAACTCTGATTCCCAACGTCATGGAGGCGAATAGGCCATGCCAGATGGACTGGCTGTGAAGATGCACCTTGTCCATATCATCAAGGCTGTGGCAGTCCATTGCAGTCCTGGTGTTAAATCGTGCATGTCTCATTTCATGTGTGCCACAGGAGATGGCGCTGTGATCATAGTGTGTGGGCCACTTAATAGCAAGCTGGGATCCACCTTAAACAAATTCACACCAATTACATTTTTCTTGCTTCGGGGGGTGGGGGGGATGCATTCTCGGTTATGAGTTGCAGTCGACAACCTCCCTTGGACAAGTCACTAAACATCATTTTATTTTATTTTTTTAGTAAAGTCAGTGTCCACATTCATTTGCTAGTTATGTAGTGTAAGGAGGAGGAAATCAGCCAGATTCACTTTCTCCTGCATTCAAACTTTAAAACATTAACATTAGAAATTTTTGGCAGCTTTTCTCAAAAATGAAGTGAAATATTTTTGCCAATGACAGCTGTTTCCAGTACAAATGAGATCAAGCTGTTCCTTTCTGGCATGCATGTAATAAAAATGAGACAGTATTCGGGGCTGGGGGGGGGGAGCCAAATAGGTGATATATATGCATGTGTAAGAGTCTGGTTGGAAAAAATCTACCAGGTTCAGTTTCTCTCTCCCTCCACACTCTGATGTTTTCCGGTTTTTACTTTGAAGAAATTTGTCAGTTTTGGAAAATTGTTCCAAGATCAAACTAATTTTTCTCCCCATCTTTAATCTTTCACTTAGCACTGAAGTAATAAAAACCAAGTGTTATACACCAGTATGAATAGTGTTCTAACAACATCACAATACAGTAAAACCTCGAGTTACAAATGGCTCTACTTATGACAATACTCACAATACGAAAGTAAATCTCAGAAAAATTTGCTTTGAAATCAAATTCCCCCTCCTGAGATATGATTTTTTTTTGGGGGGGGGGGGGTCTTCCAACACTTCTCATGGCAGTGGGAGGGTGTTTGGAGCATTTCTGCTCAATTTTTGGAATTTTTGTCATGTTTTTGCACCATCAGAAGCTATACCCACAACCAGGAAGTGCTGAAAATTTCTGCCTCTCTGAAACAGCTGATCAGTGGATACTTTTTCTGAAATTACCAGAGGTGGCCACTGTCAGAAATGGCACTGTCAGAAATGTGCCGAATATGCATTGAAAACCAAAATACACTTCTGGAACTCAGGGGGAAAAAGCCGAATAAACATTTTTTATCTGTTCAAATCTCTTTATAAAGTGACCAAAATGCTGCGAAAAATTCCAAAGTTTATGAAGAGTTTTGAACAGAAAAAATACTTTTTTTGCTTTTTTCTGAGCTCTGGAATGGATTCTTTTGCTTTTCAATGCATTCCTATAGAAAACCACATTTTGAGAAATGAATTTTTCAAGATTCAAAAAACCTCAAGGAATGAATTAATTTCATATCTCAAGGTTTTACTGTACTAATATAAATAAAACGTTGCATTCATTTAATCTTTGACTATTTTACTGAGGTGGATAGATAGAAAACGGTGAAAATCGATAGGTTAATGGATTGCAGATTTATTAAATCATCAAGTATTATTGGATCCCAAAGGTTATCTAATTAGCCTGAAAAACCACAAAAAGGAACACGTTGAAACATCCCTGACAAATCACTATGAAACCGCTGTTTCAAAACTTCCAGTGAAGGAGAATCTGTCACTTTCCAAGGCACATGAGGTAAAATAAGCACAAGCGTGAGATATAAATAAAATATTACATACAGTCCAGAATCAGCCAGTGTCAGCATTTTGCCATGGATACAGATTGTAGGCAATGTATTCTAACCTTGTAAATCCTTGGTATGTTATTTAATATTAACATTAGGGAATTGTAGGCAAAAGAATGGTAATGAGTGACTGCACTATTATTTAAAAACACTGTAGCAGATTGCTTCAATACATCATGAAGATCATCACGATAAATGAATGAATGAATTTCAAAATGCAGAGGGTGCATCCCTGATGATTTCAGTCTGTAAAAAGAAGTGGCGTTTAAAGACTGTGCTGATTATATAAGTTAAATAGACCATTACTTTCAAGGAAAAGATGTTGAGCAAGTCCTGCTGTGTTCAATGAAAGTTACATCCTCATAAGTGTACTTAGGTTTGTAGGCTTTAAAAAGTGAACAGTCTGTGGATTTATGGCAAAAGTATGGAAAATATACAAATGTTTGGAAACTGAATTGTGTGGAATTAGTGGCATTTCAAATTCAGCTAAGAAGCTTCTTTTGTTAGCTGGAAGGCTGACAAGTCAGCATTTCGAGACCTGGGTACTGCATGATGGATTGAGCACCCGTCTCTTTCTAAGCTCCTGCCAACCTAGCAGTTTGAAAGCAAGAAATTACAAGTAGATCAATAGGGACCACTTTGGTGGGAGATGTTCTTGGGGACATGTTGTGTATTCAAGTTATTATTGCCTCAGTGTGCCTTGCAAAATAGGCACCACTTTTGTGAAAGCTGATTTGCTATTGTATTTCCGCTTCCCAAGAAGCCATGGGTAAATATAACCACTATTTTCCATATATAAGCTGTTGCACTTGCACCTGCTCTCTGCTCTTTTGTTCCTTGCAATAAACCATGTTGTTGTTTAAACCAGCTCTGTTCGAGTAATTCATCCTGTTCAGACACAACAGGACATGAAAGGAGTCTCATTCAGGCATCCCCTGAGTGGAGTTCTTCCAGCAAACATCCTTTCAACCCAGAATAATTTCTGACATGAAATTATTATAGTGGAATTTCAAATGAAAATCTATGTTATGATGCATTTGTTTCCTTTTGAAAATATTTTCTCCAATAGGTTTTAGAGGTACCACCACCACCATCAAAACTCAAACAGCTGTTCTCTGAAGGTTAATTTTACAATGTCTAACATCTGTTATGATTCTTCTTACAAGGAAATTGTTTAACGTTGCTCAAAAACATAAACTTTTGCAAACAAACTCCAAGTTCCCTGCACTCGTTATTTAATACTTTCTTTTATTAACATGGTTAATAAAAATGATTTTCTCAAAACATCAGGTACGATTTTCATAAATGACAGAGAGATTGCTATGTGGAAATGATTTCTCATAGATAGATTATGTGCTTTCAGTCTCACTATTTGTGGGTTTCTTAACAGCATTTGAAGTTAAAGCAGTTCAAAATGCAGGGTTCATCTTCAGAAAGGAGATAAAATGAATCCCACTTGGGGTAGACAAATCTGCCAATGTTGGTTTCTCTCAGTTTTTCATGTTTACGTTCTCACCTATTTGTTTCATCTGTTTCCCCATCAGTTTGCAAATTTCCTTTTTAAGAGTCAGCATAAACGTTTATATGATTCCACACACATGTTCCTCCATTAGATTTTTCATTACATACTTTTTTTCTAAGCTGCCTTTCCTAATATAGGAGGGTTTTGTGTGTTGTCGTCAACAAAGTACATATTGTTGTGTGCACCTGTTGTTTGGGCTGGGATATTTTTGTATTGGGCATTTTTTTAACAAATGTGTATGTAAAAGTAGAATTCTAAATTCTCACATGGGGTCAGGAAATATGAATAATTATAATGTAGATAAAATGAATTTCTATCTTTAGGTACCATTGGGGTATTTTTAAAAAATATATAGCGTATCTGTGTTATCTAATCATAAGATCAACACCATCTTTGGTTAATAGATTGTTTTCTGATATACAGATTTTACATTTTGAAATATGTCAAGACAACAGGGCTATTCTCCCGAAGTGACACCCTTATGTTTTCTCATTGTTCATCAAGAGACATTGTAAAATGATGATCTCCCCAGTTAATTAAATGAGTTCATTGTAAGGCCAATTTTTTTTTTAACAAGGATCAACAATGAAGGCAAAGTTTGGTATCAGTGATTTATTTATTTATTTACCCAATGCAGTTTAAAAATAATTTTAGAAGACAATGGGTAAAAGTAAAGGTAAAAGTCTCCCTCCTACAAGATAACATAAAAGCTAAAAACAATTAAAAGAGAATTAAAATATATTAAAATAGTAAGCAAAACCAATTTAAGAACATTTAAAAGCAAAGAAGCACAAGCAACCCCATTTGAGGGAAATCCCCCCCCCCCCATTTCAAACAGCCAGTCACTTAGGAATAACCTTCCTGAAAGGAAAGGTCTTTGCTTGCTTGTGGGAATACTGCAAAGATGGAGCAAGCCTGTCTTCCCACGGGAGGGAGTCCCAGAGTCTGGCAGAATGGAATTAAGTATTAGCACTTGAATGGCTAACTAGCAAGGCATATACTTGAGTTTCAATTAGAACAGAGATGCTTCAATGAACGTGTGATGCCAAGAATGTGCCAGTCAGAAATTATGGACTTTTGGAAGATGAAATTTCAGCAAGCATAGCTTGCATGATAAGCTATACATGTTAGAATTTTGTCTTCAGCACAACAGTTAAAGGGGTAAGAGTCCTTCACCCCATTTGTAGACCAAGGTGAGATTGCCTTTAGCATCTTCCTTGACCCACCAATGACACACACCGTTACACAGTAACAGCTATATTACAGAAAATTATAAACAGAAAGCAGAAAGTTATGGGTGATATAGAAATGGTAGGTGATCTAGAACATAAGAAGTGGAGGGAAAAGGCCATGGTTTGGGTTGGTTATAGTGGAAGAGCTTTGACACAGCATCTGAAAGCGCGGCGCCAAAATGGCCGCCGCGCTCTTTGCAGGCCCCACCCCCACCCGGACTCAGACATCCGGGTGAGTTAGGGGGTGTGGCCACCCCTCTATAAAAGGGGTGACCACGAGGCAGCCGAGCTGCCATTTTAGAAATAGCGACGGAGAGGAGAAGTTTTCTCCGTCGCTGTTTGTTCGTCTCTTCGGCTCTTTAGCCCTTGGTCCTTCCTGGCTGGGAAGGAAGGATTTGCACAGAGCCTCTAGCTTGCTGGCTGCTCTGTGTTTTTTGGCGCTAGATCGATCCCTGGAAAGGGATCCTGCTCTTTCTGCAAGATATGCCTCCCAAACGGAAGGCCCCGGCAGCGAAACCGCGGCCGAAAGGGAGGACTTTTGTGGGCCCTGCGCAGGGCGGGGGGCAGCCCTCAGGTCGGAGGGCTAGGGCTGCGCCCCGCGGCAGGGCACTACCCCGGCTTTACCCACCGATACCGGTGGGGTGATGCAGGCTGGTGCTTGGCCCTCGGCTGGCCGGCCTCTGGCCGGCCCCTCAGGGGCTTCGGCCCTCGGCCCGCAGTTGCCGGCCATGGGTCAGGACAGCGGGGGAGGGCCTGGTGCGGGTGCACAGCACGTTCCTCCTCCGGCCCCTCATGGGCCGGAGTTTTGGGCATGGCCCTATTCTGGCCCAGGCTCTCACTTTGGGGTTCCTTGTCAAATGCCTAGTGGGCCTTCTGGCCCACCTGGCCCGCTTTATACTGGGGGATCTGTGGCAGTGGATGCGTTACTAACACATTAAGCTGTGCTAGAGGCATCCTTGGGGATTGCACACAACCCCATGGGAGGGGGCCCTTCTCTCTCTGCTGGGGGCCCTTCGTGTCCACCGGCTACCTCGACGGCTGCCACGCTGCAACAGGTGGCCAGCCGGGTTGAGCTGCTTGAGACGCTCTGGCCTGCACCTGCCGGTGTCTCGCAGCTCCCTGTTCGTCCAGAGCTACAGCCGGGGAGCGGTCAGGTGTGGCCCCAGAGCTCGATTCTGGTCGCGAGCTCCGACGCCCGCCGTGGGCCGGAACCCCCAGTGGGGGCGGCTCACGGGGGTGCACCTAGTGAGTATCAGGTTCAAATTAATGCACCCACATCACAGTCCACTTCCAGTGGTGGGGTTCAGTGGCCATGGCCTCGTCAAGTCGAGGCGGGTGGGCATCAGTTGCCAACCTATCCCAGTGCCCCTTTGTTTCATACTGGCACATCATTGGGGGTGGGGGTTTCCACCCCCGGGGCAGTGCCGGGCATAGCAGGGGCTGTCCAGGTCCTGCTGCGTATGCCCCGTGTACCTAATGTGCCGGTGACAGCCTTGCCGACGGCTGGTTATTCCTTGCCCCTTGGTGATCATTTGTCCCAGGTCACGAGGGAAAATATTTGGTGGGGGGAGTACGTGGATATATTCTCCCTATTGAACCGTGAGCCCACTAAGGAGGAGAGAGAGGGACAGGATGACAGAGACAAAGAGCTGTCCCGCCGTCGTAAGCCACCGCGCATGTGAGCCAACTGGTTGCCCGCATATCTTATTTATATGACGGTGTACCTTAGGGCCCGGCCTGATCTGGCCATTCCTATGGTCCAATATTTGGACAACATTTACAGGGCGATGGTGGATTTTCCTGGCCCATCGTGGTTGGCTTACGATGAGGAATTTAGAATGAGGGTACCCTTGCACCCGGAGATGAGATGGGATGAGCCCTGCCAGAAATTGTGGCTCTTGTACATGACCCCCACGTGTCCGGCGCCTGAGGTTAGGTACCATTGTGGCCATGCCGTGCAGCGAGCTGCTCCAACACAGGCTCCCCACCAGCTGGCGGGGCAGGGGGTTCCAGCCCGCTTGCTGTGTTGGAGCTTCTCGGCTAATGGCGTGTGCAATAAGCGGCAGTGCCGATACAAACACGAGTGTCCCTCTTGCGCTGGCCCCCACGCCGCCACTGCGTGCCGGCGGGCTGGTGGGTCACGAGGTAGAGGTGGACAGGGAGCAGGCAGAGCTTCTGCTGATGGAGCTAGCCAGTCAAAAGGCCCCCTCCCCAGTTAATGTGTATATGTTGGAGCGATGGCACTCAACTTATCCAAGGAGGGAGGACGCGAGGTACCTCCTGGAGGGTTTCCAGTGGGGCTTCCGTATCCCATTTAAGGGAGTTCGGGGACCTCAAGATGCCCCCAATTTACTTTCCCTGAAGGGCAGGGAGGAGGTGGCTGCCCTGAGTATTACCAAAGAGGTAGAGACCAAGAGGGTAGCGGGCCCCTTTTCTGTACCACCCTTCCCCAACCTGAAGGTCTCCCCTCTGGGGTTGGTACCCAAAAAAGCCCCGGGGGAATTTCGCTTAATCCACCATCTATCATACCCAGTGGGTTCTTCTGTCAATGATGCTATTCCTGATGACCTTTGTTCGGTCAGCTATACGTCTTTTGACCAAGCCCTATGGATGGTGCACTCTTGTGGTCCTGGTGCCCTCCTGGCAAAATGTGACATTAAATCAGCATTCCGATTGTTGCCAGTGCACCCGGGGGACTTTGAGCTATTGGGTTTTAGATTCCAAGGGAAGTTTTATGTAGATAAGGACATGCCTTTTGGCTGCTCTATTTCCTGTTCAGCATTCGAACGTTTTAGCACCTTCCTTCAGTGGGCCTTTGTTCGCAGGTCCGGGTCTCGGTCTGTAGCCCATTACCTCGATGACTTTTTGTTCGGGGGTGAACGGGGCTTGGGCACGTGCACGCGTCTCCTCACCACATTTCAGACGCTAATGCGGGAACTGGGTGTCCCTTTAGCGCCCGAAACGACCGAGGGCCCATCCACTACGCTCACATTTCTGGGTATTGAAATTGACACGGTCACACAGGCATCCTGGTTACCCATTGACAAGGTCACCCGGATCGCCGCGATGATTTTGGCCTTGTTGGCCAAACGTAAAGTGTCACTTCGTGAGCTTCAGGTACTACATGGCCATCTTAACTTTGCCTGCAGGGTGGTCACGCCTGGCAGAGCATTTGCTCGGCGCCTCTGTGACGCCATGTCTGGCCTGTCAAGGCGCCATTATAGGGTCCGACTGACCAGGGGCATGAGGGCTGACCTTTTGGTTTGGCTTAAATTCCTGCGGGAATTCAATGGGGTCTCCTTTTGGAGATCCGACCTTTTAGTTTCCCCTAGGTTCCAAGTACAGTCGGATGCCTCCGGCTCCCTGGGATATGGGATTTACTTTGAGGGGAGGTGGGCTAATGGCCAATGGCCTCCAGCATGGCGGGGCACAGATCGCCTCCGTGATCTTACATTCCTTGAGTTCTTTCCAATCCTGGGAGCTTTGATGCTATGGGGCGAGGAGTGGGCTGATTCAGTGGTCCATTTTTGGTGCGACAATGCTGCGGTAGTGCACATTGTTAACATTCAGACGTCTAAATCACCCAGGGTGATGGCGTTGGTCCACCAGTTTGTGTTACGTAGCCTACGCCTGAATGTGCCTTTTAAGGCCAGACATGTACCAGGTATTAATAATGATATTGCTGATGCTTTATCCTGCCTGCAGATCCCCCGGTTCCGCGCCTTGGCTCCGGACACAGAGTAATTCCCCTCCCACTTCCGGCCGAGATTTGGACATTTGGCAAGGAGAGGTGAACCGGGCGATCGGCATGTCTTTGGCGCCCCGCACGCGTAAGGCGTATCACCATGCTTTCGTTCAATTCAGAACTTTTTGCGTGCACCTTCAGTTGCCCGAAGTGTGGCCCATTCCAGTGGAACAAGTTTTACAATTTATGGTTTATTTACACAGTCAGGGCCTAGCTCCCCACACTATAGCATCCAGGCTGTCAGCACTGGCATTTATGGCCAAGGTGAGGGGTTTTGCTGACTGTGTGAATGATTTCTGCATACGACATGTTTTGGAGGGGTGGACACGGGAGCGTGGCCACCACCCGGACACTCGCCACCCAATTTCCCCAGGGGTGCTTACCCACCTTGCACGAGGCTGGCATAACCTGTGTTTTGATAGGTACGAGGCGGCTCTTTTTCACGCGGCTACCACGGTGGCCTACTTTGGAGCGCTCTGCATCATTGAGTTGGTACTACTGTCTAAGGCGGATGCGACTTGTAGGGCACTGGAACTCGACAATGTCTATGTTTCTAAGGAGTGGGCTCAGTTGAGGATACGGTCCTCAAAAGTTGATCAGCACGGCATAGGCAGTGGAGTTAGACTGCTACGATGTTCCATTGCAGACATCTGTACAGTTGGTGCCCTACAGGAGTTATTGGCAGTGCGTGGCACGCACCCTGGCCCGTTTTTCTGCCACCAGGATGGGTCTCCCCTTACTAAATTTCAATTTTGGAAGGTGACCGGTATGGCACGGTCCAGTGTTGGCCTCCCCGGGGCTCGTTACGGCACCCATTCGTTTAGGATAGGTGCTGCTTCAACTGCGGCTGCATTTGGGTACTCTGAGGCTGATATACGCCGCATGGGAAGATGGGGATCTATGTGTTTTGCATTATATGTTTGCCCTCTTCAGGCATGAGTACCAGTTAAGTCACTGTTCTCTTTTTCTCTTTACAGACCCTGTGTGTCCCCGCACACCGGTGGCAGTATGGCTGGTGGGCCACAGTTACGTGCACTGGGCAGCTCAGTATGCTGTGGCGACAGAGTGGGGACCCCAGCTTGGACTGCGTGCATCCGCACGCATACGTTGGTACGGTAAGCGCAGAATGAGATGGCGGGAACTGTTGCCATTCCTTTTTTCCATCAGGGATGCTGAACCGCCTGATGTCCTTGTACTGCACCTCGGGGGCAATGACCTTGCCCAGGTCACTGGCCTTTCTTTAAAATTCACGATTTGCAGTGACCTAGCTTATTTGCATTATGTGTGGCTGTCCACAAGGCTGCTATGGTCAGACATCATACCGCGTCATGCTTACAGGGGAGGTATTGACCTCCGTGCCCTTGACCGCGCTCGCTGCTCGGTGAACAGGGCGGTTGCCCGGTTCTTGGCTGACAAGGGTTTTGGGATGGTCATCCGACACCCCACCATTAGTTTACAAAATTATGATCTGTATGCAGGGGATGGGATCCACCTGTTGGCTAGAGGTATGAACCTCTTTTTGGAAGATTTGCAAGCAGGCCTGTTGACCGAGCTGACAGTCGGGGGGGGGGGGGGGGCGGTGAGTCTTCATTGAAGCCTCCCCGTGTGGCGGGTAGCACTGGTAAGGTAAAGATTTATGACCCATAGGTATCCGGCAGGTTCGCAATTGACTGGCCAACACTTAGACAGGTACAGGTGTAGTAATGTTGACCGGTCAACGACGAACCAGGCAAGGGGTGATGGCAGGAGCTTTTCAGCATCACCCCGTGATTTGACGGATACACGTCAGAGGGTGGGGTCAGTAGATAGTTTATTGACTCCGGTCAACAATTTGTTTGTGTCAACAAACAAATTGATACAAATTGATACATTGTAGCCAATTGCCATTGGAAATTTTGGGAGGAACCTTACCAGTGTTACTGTGGCCTGCTTGCCTTAAGAATTATAATTGGATGAATACCAATTGAAAGTTATAATTCGGACTAGGGCAATATTCAATAAAAGTGGCCCAATGCCTTTATCCATATACCGGTGTCTGAGTCTTTCTTTGGGGGGGGGCGCCTGCAATGAAAGTGCGGCACCAAAATGGCTGCCACGCTCTTTGCTGCCCCCCCCCCACCCGGACTCAGACATCCAGGTGAGTTAGGGGGCATGGCCACCCCTCTGTAAAAGGGGTGGCCACGAGGCAGCCGAGCTGCCATTTTAGAAATAGTGATGGAGAGGAGAAGTTTTTCCCTCCACTCCCTCCCTAGTGAGCAGTGTGATATTTTGGTCGCTTCGGGGCCGGGTGGGAATTTTTGGCCTGAACCTACAATTGGCCGTTGGGTTCAGGCTTTTTTGCCCATCCCACACTGTTGCTAGGTTTGACATAGGGGTTTTGCTCTTGACTTTGGTCACTTAGGTGGGTAGCACTGGCAAGGTAAATATTTATGACCCATAGGTATCCGGCAGGTTCACAATTGACTGGCCAACACTTAGACAGGTACAGGTGTAATAACGTTGACCGGTCAACAACGAATCAGGCAAGGGGTGATGGCAGGAGCTTTTCAGCATGCATCACCCCGTGATTTGACGGATACACATCAGAGGGTGGGGTCAGTAGATAGTTTATTGACTCCGGTCAACAATTTGTTTGTGTCAACAAACAAATTGATACAAATTGATACATTGTAGCCAATTGCCATTGGCAATTTTGGGAGGAACCTTACCAGTGTTACTGTGGCCTGCTTGCCTTAAGAATTATAATTGGATGAATACCAATTGAAAGTTATAATTCGGACTAGGGCATTATTCAATAAAAGTGGCCCAATGCCTTTATCCATATACCGGTGTCTGAGTCTTTCTTTGGGGGGTGCGCCTGCAAAGAAGTGTGTCGCAGAATCAAGTGATCTACCTACTAACAGTTGCAATCCTCCCAGCCCCTGCCGGGCAAAACCATTATAGAGTATCCCTCCTGAGCTAGACATAGCTCTATTAGATCCCCACTCCATGATCCCATCAGATGGGATCTCTTACCTGAGATAAGGATGACCATCCATCTCCCTTTATTGGGATTCACTCCACAAGAGGATAGTTGTTCTCATAGATTTGACCACCTCCCATCAACTTATTGCCTCTACATCCACTCCTGTCTCCTGTCTGCAAACAGTTGCTCCTGCTCCAGGCTTGAAAGGTGAAACTCATTGTTGTGGAAGAAATCAACATTAAAATGTGCAATGCTCAAGTGATGGATCCAGATTCCAGCACCATCTGTGACTATGTGATCTTCAAGGCCTCACACCACAACTGTCTCTCAAACAGATCTGACCATATCAGCAATGTCTCTAGCATCCACAGCTGCATGTTTCACATCTTTATTGATGGAAAGATGGTGCTTTTCACTTCTGAATGGTCCCAATGAGCCCTTCCACCTCAGTGGGCAAGCTGACTTGGCCATCTAAGTTACAGATATTTTTGCCCACTCCTGGCTTCCAGCTTTCAATATGCTCTCCATAATTTCTTGGAGGCTTCTTACACAGCCTTATCAGTCCACATTTGTTAATGTTTGAACTCTCTTAGTAGCACCAAATACCACATTCCACTAAACCACATATGGAGGAACTTAGGAGATGCTGAATTTGGGAGATATTAGGAGATATGGGTCCTTTGCTTCAGAACCACATTGGGAGATTGGCCATCATAGAGAGGGAACTGTCACGGTGCTAGTAGCTTCATCATCTTTCAACCACTGCCAGGGATCAGGCTAGGCTCATGGGAACTGGAGGCCAACAGTATCTAGAGACCATGATTCACTAGCTCTGTGCTGGGGAATTAAGAAAGACAAGAAAGACAAATGTTTCTTCAATTATTGGGAGAAACAGAAATGAAGACATTGCTCAGAATCAACTGGTGCATGATTTGTTGACATGGAATAGAGCTCAACCCTCTTGGGTCCCAATTCAGTGGGCCATAAAGCATTTCATTTCTCTAGTACCCTTCTGGACTCCCTCTTCTAATCTTCTGCCAATTTTCTTACTGTCACATCTTGCCTTCTTATTCACAATTCCTTTCCAAGAAGATCCTGCCCTCTGGAACAAGCTAGCTTCATCTTTCCACCTCACTGATTCCCTAAATCCTTTCAAAAAACAATACAATACCTTTCATTGGAAAACAAGGGCCCTCTTGTCTACACCTGTTAACATTATAGTGTATGTGGTGCTTCCTCCATTGTTCTTATTCCAACTTGTCATAATTAGTGTCTAATTTTTAAAAAACTGGTCTGAGATTTTTGACTGTATTCTTGTTCTTTCCGCAACCCTGGCCTCCTTGTTTGTGCCATGGCATTTAAGTTTTAAGCCACTGTAGGTTTTAGGGATACATTCTATTCCTATATTATTTTAGTCGTGTGAAAACTGTTGAATCTGGGGGTGGGGGGGGGGGGGAAGAACATTTCCTCCTACATGTGGAGGTTCTTGACATGAGCTGAATTATCAAAAGTCAGGGTTGAGAATCACAGAGACATCCTCTATTGATAATTTATTTTTCTCACATTTAAAGTGATGAGGGAAGCAAAAGGACCACTGTGCTGAGTTAACCTTTTAAGAATCCATAGCATTGTGTGTGGTTATAAAAAATATAAATGGGAACAGAAATTAATGGCAATTTCCATCCATCCATCCATCCATCCATCCATTAATCCCTCCCTCCCTCCAACAAATCACTTTAAAGATTAATAATAATCCCTAATAATTCATGATGGAAGCTACGGAGGAATGCATCCTGCACCTTTCTCTTGAATATGCATACAAAAAAAAACCCACACAAAAAAACCCACACATACTAACACACACTACCCATATATAAATACAGGAGGGAGGGATTGGAATACAGTTTCTTATCTTTACTCTTATTATCACTCATGTTTTACAGAAATAGGGAAACCCACTATCTGGATCCAGGAGATCATCCCTGCACTTGAATACACAGGGATAGATTTCTAACACAGTTTACAAATAGGGAAATCATGAATGTTGAAACACTACTGATCTGTCTCCATGGCAACCACAGAGAAGAGATTGATATAAGTGGTACAGGTGAACTTTGACCTGGGAAAGACTGCAATAATCATCTTCAGGGGCCTGAAGTCAACAGAATATCCCTGTTTGTTTGTTTGTTGTCTGTCTCTGTCTGTTTGTTGTTTGTCTGTCTGTTTGTTTGTTTGTTTTTTGTGCATACAGATATGCATACTCCACCTATCTAGGTACATGAGTTCTTACTCTAGGTAACTTATAAAATTGTACAACATTGTTTACCATCTAGTGAATAGATTTCTGTATCTTCATCTAAACTGTCTCCTCCTGTAAGTAAATTTAAGTCTGTAAATTAAGTGATGGAAAGAGGTTCTTCTCATTTACACCTGCCTCCATTTCACACTCCTTCCTCTCCTGGCTCTCATATGTTGAATTGTTATCTTTCACCACACATCAGAGCAATCTTTATGATGCTCTGTCACTTTGTGCATGGCAACAGCTGGGGGAACATGGCAACATTATGTTGGTGGTATATGATAATGGTGACAGCAAACTGAAACAATGCCTAATCCATCCTGGTACTAGTTTTTAAATCCTTCTTTCCTGTAGGTGTAGGTTTTGGAGGTTGTTTCAGGTAAGAACTTTTGACCTAGGCTCACCTGACTATCAGGTTGAACAAAAGATGTTTGGCTGTTGTTATTTTTATTTTATTTATTTGACTACTCTGCAATGAGGTTCTAGAGGTTATTAGGAAAACTGGCCACATGAGGTCTGTTTTAAATAATTTATCACAATGGGAAAGGAGCTTGGGTGTAATAGATAAATGGAATATATATTTGGTGAGTCCTCATGGCCATGGATCACATTTTTCTTAGTGAAAAGGAGTTGTTTCACAGACTGGTACTTCAGGCTTCTTTTGGCCAGGTCTAGAAAGGGAATGAATGAACTTTGGTTGGCCTGAAACATGCTTCTTTTGAAACTGGGGCTGAGGTGGCTCGCCAGTTGAGGGTGTCTGACTGGCCTATTGGGAGATCCTACTGTGAATTTTATTATAATTCCTTCTTTCCTTCCCTCCCTCATTCTTACCCTCCCATCTTCCTTTCCTCCTAAATTTCCCCCTCAATACCTACCATCCCTCCCTCATCATCACGTTGGGGTGAGTCTGCCGAGGTTCCTTTACTGAGAGCCAGGGGGCGTCACAAATGGTGTGGGGGGAGGAAAAAAGGAAAAAAACCTCCCCAAGCCACCCCCACCCCATGGGTTGAACACCTCCCAAAAAAACCCCATTGAAGATGGGCACCTATGCTAGTATGATATAAAATAGGGAAAGGTCACCCTGACTCTAGGGTTTGATAGTCATCTTCATTCATAGCCAAAGAGTTTTCTGCATCTGCAGAATTTTCCTTGGACATGTAGCAGGCAAGAATAGACATGGAACACTGTTTACCTTCCCACCAAAGTGGCACCTATTTATCTACTTGCAATTTCTGGCTTTCGAACTGCTCAGTTGGCAGGAGCTGGGACAAAGGTAGGAACTCACTCCATCATGCAGCGCTCAGGCCTTGAACTGCTGACCTGTCAACCTTCCAGTCATCAAGTTCAGCGTCTTAACCACTAAGCCACAGCAGTCCTTATGATATAAAATAGAAAAGTCAAAATATTTTCAAACATAGAGAAAGAGATTTCAAAGGAGCATTTTGCAACAAAAGACTTAAAGCCACCATTTTGTTATGAAAAGGGAAACCTGAAACAGAACATTTGCAGTGTGTGCTCTTGACCTCTAATTTTTATTGGGCAACTTTTATCCTATCCCCATGGAATTTTGATTTCATGATAATCCATATTATGAGCATTGCTGGCTTGATGTTGTCAATATTAAGGGTTAGATTTTTCGTGGCAGGCGATATTTCACTATCCCATATATGACATCAATGCCTACTATTAAAATGTAAATACTGCAATTCTAGCTCGTTTCATTAGAATGCAATGATATGCCCATCCTACTTTGATTTCTTTGCAAAATTACAATTGGGGGCAGAATATATGGAGATGGCAAGGGCATAGATACCTATTATTGTGATTGTTACAAAGAATAAATAGAGAGAAGATTAACATTCTGTGAATGGTGCATTTCTTCATAGATATCATTCAATAAATGACATCCTGCAACCTCATAAAAATGCTAACACCCATTTTCTCATTTATGTTTAACCAAGAGGGAAAACGTTTCTGATTCCAAGTACAGTTTATATGGACACACAATACCCTATTTTCTCTTTGGCACTCTTTGGAAAGCAGGACAGCAAAGCCTCACATTTGTCTAAATGACACCTTGCATGTTTTTCCAATTCATCTCACCCTAAACATCTCTTTGATTCTTCATTTCACAGCACAAAGCATCCTTCATAAGACATCCTCCTGCCTTCTCAAAGTTATGCCGCCATCCATTTGACAGAATTTCTAGATCTGGGTGGCTTTTTTAAGGTGGAGACTATTGTAATGCCTCTCACCTGGTGCACGCCTTCGCTCCCTCTGATTCAAAGGCCCACAGGAGCTGCTCAGTTGAAAGACCCCGATGATTTGGATAACGAGGCTGAGAAGGGTGCCCTTTCTCAAAGTGGGTTCGAGAAAGACTGGTCCAGCAGAGCTGGGCAACAGATTCGCAGGGAAATGGCGATCTGTGACTGATGTTGCAGAAGAAATTAAAGCTGCAAAGCTCTTTGGGATGGGACTTTAGATTCCCATGCGAAAAACACCCTTATCTCATTTTGGGGAATATAACGGCCTTGGAGCTGGGAAAGGTGTGTGGGAGTAAAGCTGTTGTCTCTGTAGCAGCTCGCTCTTCTGTAGCTGGATTCCAGGCCTTGAAACAAAGTTTCTCCTTTGGCAACGGCCCACAAAATAACCCAAAAGCTGTAATCCTTTCCTTAGGAGGAAGGCCATATTGTTAAATATTACCATTCAATCTGCTCCACTTCGGGTGGAGCAGAATGAGCACTCTTGACAATCAATGTCGTTTTATGATTTATTAAAGAAAACAACAGAGTCCAATAAATGTGAAATAATAGAAGAAAAATAGTATAGTCTCAGAAGAAAATCTAAGTGTCGAAACTTAAGTCCTATCATTCCCGGATTTTAGGCTAAGTGCGGTGGAGCCCCGCCACCCCATACAAGATGGGTTCAATGGGGGAGTCTACCTCAGATGGCAAGAGAGATAGGGCTCCTGCTGCAATCAAGATTCAACTCTCGAACAGACCAAAAGGTCTGGTTTTTATACCATTTTCCCTGGGAAAGTGTCCCTGAAAAGTACTAATTGACTTCTCAAAGTGACAGCTTTGGGGTGTAGATCAAAGGATACCAGGTGGCTATCCTATCTATGTTTCATCTCAGCCCATGAGATAGAACATCTTCTCAGACAGAGACCTTGGGAAGAAGAGCCAAGATGTACTTTCCCAGAGAAAAGGGATGATGCCATTCAATGGCAGGTGCCAACTAAGAATGGCTCTGGTTAGTCTAAGCAGAGAGTATCGTAGAAACAAAAGAAAAGCAGATTTAAAATCTTTACTTAATAACCTATATGAATATAATGTAATTAACATAAGAATGATATCATCCCAGATGGAATCACGACAGAGAATGTAACTAGATTGTGGGAGAAATGTGGGCTTGGTATACTACAATTGAGAAAAAAAAGCTGGTGTGAGAAAGAGAGTGGCAGTTGAAGAATTTAGGAGGATTTTGGGGGAAAGAGAACTCTCTTCAGGTTTTTAGAAAAGGGCCAATCTGAACATGTGATGAGAGGGATACTGCCATTCCTGTGTCTGTTGTCATTGTCCACGTGTGGAGAATAGCAGTCTAGAAAGGAAACCCTTTTCTACATGAGGAGACTTTCCACATCATTGGGATCCCTAAAAAAAAGCATACAGTAGTTTAACATGTGGATGAGACTGTCATTTTTAGACTGTTCATATCCATCAATGGGTGGGACTGTGGTGGCTTAGTGGTTAAGATGCTAAACTTGATGCCTGGAAGTTTGGCAGGTCAGCAGTTTGAGACCTGAGTGCTCCATAATGGAGTGAGCTTCCATCTCTGTCCCAGCTCCTGCCAAACTAGCAGTTCAAAAGTAGGAAATTGCAAGTAGATAAATCGGTACCACATTGATGCACTCCAGTGTCTAGTCATGCCTGCCACATGTCCTTGGAAACGTCTATAGTGAAGACAGCATTGGCTCTTTGGCTATAAGCAGAGATGAGCACTGAATACTAGAGTTGGATTCGACCAGCTCTTGAGCAAGGGCAACCTATCCAACAATGAATGAGGCCAGGGCTAGTGTTGTATCCTTCCTCATGTATTCAGATTAGTCCTTCTTTGAATGCCAGAACAGGGCTGAGAAGATTTTCAAATATGTGTTTGACTGCAGTGTGCAAAGTGAGGAGATTGGAAAGGGAGATGGGTAGATAATCTGTAACTCTTCCCCGTCTTCTAATTTTTTCTACTTTGCCAATTTTCCCTCCAAATCCTGGAGATCAGAAACATGACTGTGAAAAATAGATAATCAATCTTCCTCTAACCACCACTTTACCTCTAGCAGATCCTCTCTCCGCACATCCCACTTTGTCAGAAAAAAATAATCTTAAACTATTATGCTGTCACAGCTACCAATGCTCAAGATGGTTCCCTTCCTTATTACATTTGTGCTTTCCCACCTGCATTAATCATGCTTCTGGTTATTTATTTTCCAAGAATGTGTTGGAGGTCTGTGGGGAAATATGACTTGATCTGAAAATCTTGCTTCAGTTGTTGGGTGAAGGTCATTTAAGGGTAACTGAGGAGGGATTGAAGAACCCTGTGAGCACTAGCATTCTCACTTAAAGCTTCTAAACAAAAAAAATGGGAAGGTCTGCTGCTACCACCTCTACCACCACAGGCTAATACACCCACTGAAACAGTATGAATTCATTAATTTCCTTCATTAAGTCTGGACCAGTTATCCTGCTATGGCAATAGAGTAGACCCGTGATGGTGAAACGTGGCACTCCAGATGTTCTTGGACTTCAATTCCCAGAATCTCAAGCACCCTGTGAATCCAAACAAATGGGTTTACTGCGATTCATCCAGCCTGCGCTGCCCTCGTCCCTCCCAGAAGCAGAAGTAAAACACACCCATGCAGGTGTCATCACCACAAAACGTCCACCGCCAAAGTGTCACCAGAGACTGAGCTGTGCCAAGTGGGCATCATCAGCAAGCATTTCTTCACAGACCTGAGCCTGCAGGACGTCCCCTTCAAGATGGAGGTGGATTCAGGTACTACCTTTTCCATAATCCCACAGGGGGAATTTTTGAGAATTCTCCTTGCCTGTTGGCCCAAGCTCAAATCTTTTAAAACTTCCCTCCAGGATGTGCAAGGTTGCCAGATTCTGGGCCTAGGGGTGGGAAATGTCTTGGTCAAATTCAAAAACATTCGCAACTCCTCCTTACCATTGGTTGTAGTTAAGCAGGGCACTAACTGTCTTATTGGGACCCAATGGTTTAGGCCCCTGGGAATCGGCATTCTGTCATTCATGCAAGAGAAGCTGACCCAATCCGGGACGTTTGTGCTGCACATCCTGAGGTGTTCAAAAAAGGTTTGGGGTTATACAAAGGACCCCCTGTGGACTTTGAGCTTGACCCAACCGTCCAGCCCATCCGGATGAAGCCACGTGGGGTACCCTTTGCTTTAAAAGAGAAGATAGAAGCTGAGCTGGACAAACTGGTGGGGAAGGGCATCCTAGTGCCAGTGGACTCTGCAGAGTGGGAGACACCAATAGTGACTGCTTTGAAAAGTAATGGGGAGGTCAGGATATACGCTGACTACAAGTGTACCATCAATAAAGCTATTCACCCGAATGCATATCCTGTGCCTATGGAAAGCCACCTTCTTGCCTCCTTGCATGGAGGAAATTGCTTCGCAAAACTTGGCCTTGCCCAGGCTTACCAACAATTGACTGTGTCTCCTGCTGCAACCATAGCCCAGACCAAAGTATCGCATACAATTCTGGGTGAATGCGGCCCCCGGAATATTTCAATCTCTTGTAGAGCGTATTTTAAAAGGTTTGCCCAGTGTCCTGCCATATTTTGACGATGTCCTGATCACCGCTAAGGACACCATCGAACTAGCAGCCAGGCTCGATCGAGTCCTCTCACGTTTCGAGAGGGCTGATCTACGTCTCAGAAGAGACAAATGTGCGTTTTTGGTACAGGAAGTGGAGTTCCTGGGGTACCGAATTACACTCCCAGGTATCATGCCCTCTGACTCCAAGGTGGCGGCCATGCGAAATGCACCCATGCCAAAATGTAAAGTCGAATTGCAATTATTTCTAGGATTGTTAAATTTCTATCACGCTTTTCTCCATCACAAAGCCTCAGTTGCCGAACCATTACATTGGCTTCTTAAAAAAGATACTGTTTGGCACTGGGCCATTGCCAGGAGAAAGTGTTCCTAGAACTCAAAAGGCTGCTATCTTCGGATGCTGTATTAACTCATTTTGATCCTAGCAAGGAAGTTGTACTTGTGTGTGATGCATCCCCTGTGGGGGTGGGAGCTGTGTTATGCCATGTACTAAATGACGGGAGGGAAGCCCCCGTAGCATTCTATTGCCGTTCACTCACAAAGCCTGAGAAAAATTATGCTCTGACATACAGGGAGACGTTGGCAATCATGGCTGGCATTAAGAAATTCCACGATTACCTTTACGGAAGATCTTTTACCATCGTAACTGACCACAAGCCCCTCCTTGGAATCTTTGTGAACGGGAAGCCTCAAATTCTGTCCCCAAGGATGTTGCGTTGGGCAATTTTCCTAAATGCATATGATTTTACTTTGGTGCACAGGCCCGGCAAGAACATCAGCCACGCTGATGCCTTGTCACATTCTTCAGTGCCAGAGGTTGGGAAAGCCAATTGCGAGATTGAAAGCGACCACCAGGTACTTATGATTGAGGCTTTCAACTCACCCCCAGTCGTCCCCTCAGATATAGCCAAGGCTTTGGCCAAGGATGAAACATTGACTAAAGTAATGTCTTGGGTACAAAAAGGCGTGCCTGTCTCTCCTCTAGCCGAGGAATTCAGAACATTCCACCGCAAGCGTTTGGAACTGTCAGTGGAACGAGGTTGCCTTCTATGGGGCCAGTGGGTGGTCATTCCTGTCACTCTCAGGAAAAAGGTTTTACATCTACTTCTCTTGGTACACACAGGAGGGACCCTGAGTTGTCTTATTCATCCACAGAATTAGATTTTGGTTTTGAGCGATCACCTGCTCCTGCATCTGACAAACGGGGCTTTAATTCGGGTTTACAATCCTCCACCTCTAGTCAATCCCTCACTCCAGTCGGGTCACCCATCCTACGAGCCCCTGAGCCGGCTCAGCCAAGCGTCCGACCCAGAAGGGAAACTAGACCGCCATCCTGGTTAAAGGATTTTGTTTTTACCTAGGGAGGAAGAATGTTATGTATGTTAACTGTGTTTTCTGATAGGAGCGGAATGTATCTTTTCTCATGTATCTTGTTGTTGTTCAGTCGCACAGTCGATTCCGACCCTATGCGACCCCATGGACCATTTTCCTCCAGGCACCTCTGTCCTCCACCATCCTCCTCAGCCCGCCCAGCTCTGTGCCCACTGCATCCACAATACCATCTAGCCATCTCATCTTTGGTCGTCCCCTTCTTCTCCTGCCCTCTACCTTTCCCAGCATCAAAGCCTTCTCAAGTGAGTCCTCCCTTCTCATTTGGTGTCCAAAGTACTTTAGCTTCATCTTCACTATTTGTCCCTCCAATGAGCCATCAGGTTTGATTTCCTCCAGTATTGACCTGTTTGTTCTCTTTGCTGTCTAAGGGACTCTCAGGACTCTCCTCCAACACCACATCTCAAATGCATCTATTCTTCTGCGCTCAGCCTTCCTAATGGTCCAGCTCTCACACACATACATTACCACTGGGAATACCATTGCTTTGACTATGCGAATTTTTGTTTTCAAGGTGATGTCTCTGCTTTTCACTATATTCCCCAGGTTTATCATCGCTTGTCTCCCATAATCAGTCGTCTTTTTATTTCATGGCTGCAGTCGCCATCTGCAGTGATCTTAGATCCTAGAAAAGTAAAATCTGTCACTGCTTCTACTTCTTCCCCATCTATTTTCCAGGAACTGATCGGGCCTGTTGCCATTATCTTGGTTTTCTTGATATTTAGTCTCAAACCAGCTTTTGCACTCTTTTCCTTCAGCCCAATCAAGCGATCTTCCTCACTTTCTGCCATTAGGGTGGTATCGTCTGCATATCTCAGATTGTTGATGTTTCTCCCAGCAATTTTAATCTCATATTGTGATTCCTCCATCCCTGCATTGTGCATTATGTGCTCTGTGTATAAGCTGAATAAGCAGGGTGATAAAATGCAGCCTTGTCTTACTCCTTTTCCTGTTCCAAACCACTCTGTCATTCCATGTTTTGTCCTAACTGTTGCTTCTTGATTCATGTACAGATTTCTCATGAGGCATATGAGGTGCTCTGGTACTCCCATCTCTTTAATTACTTGCCACATCTTGTTGTGGTCCACACAGTCAAATGCCTTAGTGTAGTCAATAAAGCAAAAGTAAACTTGTTTCTGGTATTCCTTTGTTTTCTCCATGATCCAGCGTATTTTGGCAATGTGGTCTCTAGTCCCTCTGCCTCTTCTGAAACCAGCCTGCACCTCTGGTAATTCTCTCTCCACATGTTGCTGAAGTCTATCCTGTATTATCTTGAGCATCACCTTGCTGGCATGTGGGATGAGTGCAATTGTTCAATAATTTGAACACTCTTTGGCATTGCCCTTTTTTGGGATTGGGACGTATACTGATCTTTTCCAATCCTGTGGCCACTGTTTTGTTTTCCAAATCTGATGGCATATTGAATGCAGTAATTTGATTCCATCCTCTTTTAGAGCTTTGAAAAATTCAACTGGGATTTATTTATTTTATTTATTTTTCACGCTTATATACCGCCCACTCAGGTACAACCCAACTCAGGGCGGTTTACATAGCGGACAGTAAATACATAAAAGACACATGATAAAAAAGTTAAAAGTTAAAAAAAAGTTAAAAAAAACCACCCCTAAAAGGTGCGCAAGAACCGAAGGGACCTTGGGGAAGGCACACTTCTCTATACCAACCACCCAACGGTACCCCCATCCCCACCCGCACCCCAAACTTGGCCCGCCAGCCAGGTCTTTAGTTCCTTCCTAAAGGGCAACAACTCCGTCTGGAGACGCAGTTCCACAGGCAGGAGGTTCCAAAGGGCTGGTGCGGACACGGAGAAGGCCCTCCTCCTTGTGCCAGAGAGGCGAGCCCCCCTGGCTGATGGCACAATTAGAGAGCCCCTCCGGTCCGCTCTGGTTGGATGGACAGACGTCCTTAGGGCGATGCGGTCTCTAAGATACCCTGGCCCACTACCATATATAAATACGACTAAATAAATAAATAAATAAATGTAGGGCTTTAAAGGTCAAAACCAGCACCTTGAATTGCACCCGGAGACAAACTGGTAACCAGTGCAGCCCCCGAAGCAGTGGTGAGGCATGGGCATAATGTCCACACCCCATCACCACCTGGGCCGCGGCATTCTGGACCAGCTGCAGCCTCTGAATGGTCATCAAGTGCAGCCCCATGTTGAGCGCATTACAGTAGTCTAGTCTGGAGGTCACCAGAGCGTGAGTAACCATGAGCAAAGAGTCCCGGTCCAGGAGTGGGCGCAACTGGCGAATCACCCGAAGTTGGGCGAAGGCCCTCCTGGCCACAGCCGCCACCTGTTCTTCTAGCAGCAGCCGCGAATCCAGGAGGACCCCCAAGTTGCGCACCGGGTTGGTCTGGGGCAAAACAGCCCCATCCAAAACCAAAGATGGCAGCTCCCGGGATAACACAGGACCCCCCATCCATAGCCACTCAGTCTTGCTAGGATTCAGCTGTAGCCCATTTGCCCCCATCCAGACCCCAACAGCTTCCAGACAGCTGGAAAGGACTTTGACTGCATCACTGGGGTTCCCATGGGCCGAGATATACAACTGTGTGTCATCCGCGTACTGGTGGTACCGCACCCCGTGGGAACGGATGATCTCACCCAGTGGCTTCATGTAGATGTTAAATAGGAGAGGAGAGAGTACCGAGCCCTGAGGCACCCCATATTTTAGGGGCCTAGGACTCGACCTCTCACTCTCCAACCACACCGACTGGGTCCGGCCCCTCAGAAATGAGGAAAACCAGGACCACACCATGCCCTGGATCCCCAATCCTCGGAGCCGTTCCAGAAGGATACCGTGGTTAACGGTATCGAAGGCCGCTGAGAGGTCAAGAAGAGCAAGGACAGACGGACGACAGCCATCCCGCTCTCGCCAGAGATTATCCATCAGCGCGACCAATGCAGTCTCAGTACCATATCCAGGCCTGAATCTTGACTGGAATGGGTCCAGATATTCCGCTTCATCCAGCACCCCCTGCAGCTGACGTGCCACTGCCTTCTCCAGAACCTTCCCCAAAAAAGGAAGGTTGGATACAGGTCTGTAGTTGGTTAGGATTGCTGGATCGAGGGATGGCTTCTTCAGGAGGGGGCGCACAGGAGCATGTTTCAGCAGTGCAGGAAACATCCCCTCTCGAAAAGGCGCGTTAATTATAGCCCCGACCCAGCCACCTGTCACCGTCTTAGAGGCTTTTACCAGCCAGGTGGGACAGGGATCCAATGGACAATTAGTGGCACGGACCGCTGCAAGGATCCTGTCCACTTCATCCGGGGCAACAGGATCAAACCGATCCCAGGTAACACCGCAAGACGGCACACTGGCTCCCCCCGGACCTTCCCCGTCCACGCCAAGTTTGAACCCCGAGTGGATCCGATCGATTTTCTCCACCAGATGGTCAGCAAAGTCCTCAGCCGATCCCTGCCAACCAGGCACAGGCCCCGCCCTACCCAGGAGGGACCTGGTCACCCGAAACAGGGTGGCTGGGCGATTATCAGTGGAGGCAATAAGGGAGGTGAAGTACTGCCTCCTCACCACCCCCATCGCCACTAGGTAGGCCCTAATAGCAGCTCTAGCTAGTGTCCAATCGGAATCGCTCTGGGTCTTCACCCAGCGGCGCTCAAGGCGTCTCTTTGCCCATTTGAGCTCCCGTAGTTCTTCAGTGAACCACGGGGATGACCTAGCTCCACGGGCTCTGAGCCCGTGGAGCGATTACATCTAAGCGATTACATCTAAGGCAGATGTCGTCGACCCGTACCACCGGTCAACAATTGCCTCAGGTGAATCGTGTCGCCGATCCAGAGGAAATTCCCCCAGTTCCCTCTGGAATCCATCCGGATCCATCAGTTGCCGGGGGCGGGCCACTTTAATCAACCCTGCCTCCTTACGATGAAGTGTCGCCCCCAGAAAGTCTAGAGCCACCAGATAGTGATCTGACCATGGCACAGATGTTATGTCTAGCTTCTGTAAACTCAGATCACTCTGCCACCGCCCCGACAAAAAGACTAAATCTGGCGTGTGGCCACTGCCCCTGGTCGGGCCCTGAATTACCTGAGCCAGGTCCATAGCTGCCATGGAAGCTATGAACTTCTGTGCCACCTCGGAACCAGATCCCAGCGAAGGCAAATTGAAGTCCCCCAAAACCATAAGTCTAGGGAACTCCAAAGCCAATGCTGAGATGGCTTCAAGGAGCCCAGGCAGGGAGTCCCTTACCCTGCAAGGAGGCAGGTACAGGAGTAGTACCCCCAATTGACCGTTAGGGCCCAACCGCAGGAGCAGAGCCTCACAACCCAAAATTTGTGGAGCGGTGGCCCTGGCGACTCCCAATGACTCCCTGGCTATAATGGCAACACCACCGCCCTTACCCACATCCCTAGGCTGGTGCCAAACACTGAACCCGGCCGGACACATCTCTGATAGAGGCACCCCATCCTCAGGTCTCAGCCAGGTCTCTGTGATGCATGCCAGGTCGGCCCGCTCCCCTAAAATAGAGTCTTGTATTAGGGGAGCCTTATTACAGACTGACCTGGCATTCATCAGCAGCAGCCTAAGGGCGGGGTCACCCTGGATCAGCTGCTCAGGACCTAGAGGTGAAACCGGGGGGGCCAGAATGTGGGACAGATACTAAGCATTGGTCCCGCGTTCCCCGAGTGCGGCCCGCCCCACGGTTCCCGCTATAAAGCCCCATGCCTGTCACAACCTCTAAATGAGCCCCTGGAACCTCCACCATTAACCCAGACGGAGTGTCGCCCTCTCTTCCTGGCTGGCAAGGCCATCTCCCCCTCCCTCCCTCCCTCCCTAACCCACTTAAAACATACCCTCTCACTCCCTCCACCACCCCCAACAGAACTCCAATGACGGGAGTCTCCTCCTCCCGGCCCTGGTCCAAGTGCTGTAAGGCCACGGGGGTGATGGGGAGGGGGGGCGCCGCCCCTAAGGCCGCCAAGAAACCCCAGGTGGGGCCATACTTCTCCTCCCCACCCTGGTCCACGCGGCATGAGGCGCGATGCTGCAGGGATCGCGAGGGGTGCCACTTTTGAGGCCGCAAGCAACCCCAGGTACGGCCAATGTTCTCCTCCTCGCCCCAGTTCTGGCAGCGCAAGGCTCGTGGCTGCCGGGATGGTGGAGGGGGCCGCTTTTGTGGCCGCAAGCGACCCCAGGTACAATCAATGCTCTCCTCCCCACCCCAGTCCCAGCAGCGCAAGGCTCGTGGCTGCATAAATGGCGGGGGGCACCATCTTTGGGGCCACAAGCGACCCCAGGTGCAGCCGATGTTCTCCTCCCTGCCCCCGGTCCTGGTGGCACAAGGTCCTCCCTGTAGTTGCTGCGATGGACCTGCACAGCTGGGAAAAATATCCCCTTTCTGAAACCAGCCATGGGACAGAAGACAAACATCCAATGTTCTCAACGGCCTCCACTCCCGAAGATGAAACCGGCTAAGCGGTGGTGGAGGCGGTGGAGGCGGTGGAGGTGGCCTTGGAGCCCAACCAGGAGTCCAGAAGCTGCCCTGCCTCAGGTGTTCTCGCCAGTCTCCCTCCCGAAGGCAGTGTTCTCGGCAGGCCAGGGGCTGGTGGCTTTTACCTTCCCTCAAGGCTGAAAGAAGCAGCCCAGGATCAGCTGTGGCCTTGGTGTTCTCGGCAGGCCAGAGGCTGGTCGCTTTTATCTTCCCTCAGGCTGAAAGAAGCAGCCCAGAATCAGCTGTGGCCTTGGTGTTCTCGGCAGGCCAGAGGCTGGTCGCTTTTATCTTCCCTCAGGCTGAAAGAAGCAGCCCAGAATCAGCTGTGGCCTTGGTGTTCTCGGCAGGCCAGGGGCTGGTGGCTTTTACCTTCCCTCAGGCTGAAAGAAGCAGCCCAGGATCAGCTGTGGCCTTGGTGTTCTCGGCAGGCCAGGGGCTGGTGGCTTTTACCTTCCCTCAGGCTGAAAGAAGCAGCCCAGAATCAGCTGTGGCCTTGGTGTTCTCGGCAGGCCAGGGGCTGGTGGCTTTTACCTTCCCTCAGGCTGATACCATCATCTCCACTAGCTTTGTTGTTTGCAGTGCTCTTTAGGGCCTTTATGACTTCGCTCTCCAGGATGTCTGGCTCAAGTTCAATTTTTTCATCATTGTGACTATCAGGAGTGTTGAGGTCCTTTTTGTAGAGTTCCTCTGTGTACTCTTTCCATCTTTTCTTAATCTCTTCTGCATCAGTTAACTCCTTTCCATCTTTGTCCCTTATCATGGTCATTTTTGCTTTAAATATTCCCTTGATTTCCCTGATTTTTTTGAAAAGATCTCTAGTCCTGCCTCTTTTGTTGTTTTCCTCCATTTCTCTGCACTGTTCTTTTAGGTGGTTTTCCTTATCTCTCCTTGCTTTTCTTTGAAATTCTATGTTCAAATGATTGTATTTTTCCTTTCTCTTTTGACTTTTGCATTCCTTCTTTCCCTCTGCTATTTTGAGAGCCTCATCAGACAACCACTTTGCTTTCTTACACTTCTTTTCTTTTGGTGTGGTTTTCTTTGCTGCTTCCTGCATGATGTCCCTCATCTCTGTCCATAATTCTTCTGGCACTCTTTCTATTGAGTCTAAGACATTAAATCTGTTCATCACCTCCACCGTGTATTCTTTAGGGATGCTGTCTAGGTGATATCTGTCTGGTCTCCTTGTTTTCCCTAATTTCTTTAGTCTAAGCCTGAATTTTGCGATCAGTAGGTTGTGATCTGAGCCACAGTCTGCTCCAGGTCTTGTTTTCGCTGACTGTATGGAGGTTCTCCATCTTTGGCTGCATAGTATGTAGTCAATTTGGTTTTGGTGTTGGCCATCTGGTGATGTCCATGTGTAAAGTCGCCTCTTGTGTTGCTGGAAGAGAGTGTTTGCTATGACCAGTGCGTTCTCTTGGCAGAACTCTATCAATCTTTGCCCTGCTTCATTCTGTGTTCCAAGACCAAACTTGCCTGTTATTCCCTCCACTTTTTGATTTCCTACTTTGGCATTCCAGTCTCCTAATATAATTTGGACATCATTTCTTGGTGTCTATTTTATGAGGTGTTCTAGGTCCTCATAGAACTGGTCCACTGTGGCTTCATCTGCACCAGTGGTAGGAGCGTATATTTGGATCACAGTGTCATTGAAAGGTTTGCCTTGAATTCTGACTGACATCATTCTGTCATTTTTTAGGTTGTATCCCATTACTGCTTTTCTTGCTCTTTTATTGACAATTATGGCTACTCCATTTCTTCTAAGGTTCTCTTGTCCACAGAAGTAGATATGATGGTTTCCAGAGCTGAATTCACCCATCCCTGTCCATTTTAGCTCACTGATGCCCAAGATGTCAATGCTTATTCTTTCCATCTCATTTTTTACCACTTCCAGTTTACCTTGGTTCATTGATCTCAAATTTCATGTCCTATGCAGTATTGTTCCTTGCAACACCCTCCCCCTTTCCTGTCCCTCCCCTTCCTCCACTCTGTTGTGCTAAGCATCCTGTATCATATAAACTGCTCCTTTGTTTTGCCTTTTGTTTTGGTCAATAGGGTTATCTTTGTGGCGTGGTTTGCTGGTTTCTACGTCATTTTTCTCCCCTCATACATTTTATCACAGTTTTTAAAAGCTTAAAACATTTTAAACAACATATTATCATGCATATTATCACACTTTAAAACACAGTCTCTATGTCAGTTGCTATATTAAGTCAGTATAAAGTCTCTATGTGAGTTGCTATATTAAGTCATCTACATTTTTGCATATCAGCTACTTATCCTTTGCATGGGGCTCTGAGTCTCGCCCCCTCTCCTTCAGCGCTCGGCTGTTGCCTGGAGGTGGTGGTTACCCGTGGCAGGGCAATGGCTGGCCTCTCGCTGCGAGGCTGGTCCTCCTACCCTTCCTCTTCACCCCCGGCTGGGGGTGTTGTTGTCCGGGGCTCCTGGTGCCTCGCGGCAGGGCGATGGCTTGCTTCTCTCTGCGAGGCTGGTCCTTCTCCCCTTCCTCTTCACCCCCGGCTGTGGTGGTGGTGTCCAGGGCTCCTGGCGCCTCGCGGCAGGGCGATGGCTGGCTTCTCGCTGCAAGGCTGGTCCTCCTCCCCTTCCTCTTCACCCCCGGCTGGGGGTGATGGTGTCCGGGGCTTATTCTTATGCAAATAAGTGGATCGAAAATGTGCACACTCTGTTAGCCAATTGGCTTGTTGTATTATTGTTACTGTTACTGTTTATAGTGTATATAAGTCAGTGTTTTGCCCCATCCAAACTGTGTTCAAACCCCACTGATAAAGAGCTGAATTTCACTACTTCACTCGTCTGCTTCTTCATTCCCTGAACAGGAAAACCCCCCTGGCTGATGGAACAATTTGGGAACCCCTACGGTCTGCTCTGGTTGGACAAGTTACAAGTTAACCATGGTATGACGTTGTCTGATTGTCACCTGAAGAGTTTCAACTCCTAGCTACACACAATTTCTTGGCTGCCTGCTTGTTCACTTGCCTGCTTTCCTGCTTCCTCCTCCCAGAAAATCATTGGACAATAATTGTCTCATTAAATTTCTTGGCTTTTGCTATTGTCATAATTTCCCATGCAGAGAATGTAATACATTGGGACAAACTCACTGGGATATTTTAGGGCTCAGTGGAAGGAACCTCCTGTGAACAGATCTAAGACTTCAAAGAGATTTGCTGCCCTTCAGGAGAAGATTGAAGACCTGGCTGGCAGGGCAGTTGTGGGGCCCTAATGGGAACACGGTCCCCACCTGCTGGCTTATGTAAACAATTAAGAACCCTCTTTTCTTTTTAGTGGGTTGGATGTTTGGGTGGAATATGGGTTTTTAAAAGTGTTTTTATATGTTTTTAGAACTTGTTGTAATGCCGCCCTGAGTCGGGTTCTACCTGAGTGGACGGCATATATAAATATGACTATTAAATTAAATTAAATTAAATTAAATGTTGAGGAGAAACAGAAGTGATGTACCATGTTTATCTGTGGTTTGATCCCTGGTTTGATCTAAGTGATTTCAGGAAATGCAAGATTTATAAGTTTGAACAAACTTCTATCTCTAACAGTGATGCTACCCACAGTCTCTACTGCTACTGCTAATGATTTCCAATAGGGTTGAGAAAATAGCTCAAAATCATTTGCCAGACATTTGTCCACACTTTGCCCAACAATTGTTTTAGGCCTGTTTTCCAACCCACCAAATCAGGACAAATCCCTATTACGTATTTTTTAAAATGACCATTCCCAATTACCTTCACAATCTACTGCTCCTGTGATGTTTAACATGGTAGACATGAGTAAATTACACACCATTGCAAGAGGAAAGTGATGCCATTCTAGTATTTATTCAGTGAGATTCTAATGTCTTATATGTTTGTAAGCCTTCCCTTGAATAATTGAATTTGTTATAATTAGAGGTGCAGGCAGTCTTTCAGACTGGAAAGTTTTACTGTTTATTAAGAGGTTACCTTCTGCGTTTCAAGATGTTTATCAGCGTGGGTCCAGGCTAGTATTGTCAAGTGCATTATTTTCAGCAGGTTCTTCTCACCTCTCTTTTAACTTGACATTTCATTAAGAAAACAGCAAATGTGAGCGGGCAAGCCATCAGCTGCCTTTATCCTTGAAGATCTACTTGACTGACTTTACTGAATGGAATAGCACTGCAGTTTTTGGCAAATTCCCTCAGTGCCAAGATTTTCTTTCAAGGAAAGAAAGAAAGGGAAAAAAGAAAGAAAGAAAGAAAGGGAGAGAGGTAGAGAGAGAGGGATGGAGGAAAGAAAGAAAGAAAGAAAGAAAGTCTGGGTGGACTACGGACGATGGCAGATGACAGAGGAGCCTAGCGTGTGGTGGTCCATGGGGTTGCAACTGGTTGGACTCGATTTTGCAGCTGAACAACAACAACAACCATACTAACACAGATTTTTGAGTTGTGCTCTTTGCACTTTGCTCTGGTACTCATATTAAAATCACAAAACTGCCAAAATCTCACCAATGCAAGCGCGGCGCCAAAATGGCCGCCGCGCCCTTTGCGCCCCCCCCACAGGACAGAGAATCCGGGTAGTTAGGGGCGTGGCCAGCTCCCTTATAAAAGGGGTGGCCACGAGGCAGCCGAGCTGCCATTTTACCTCAGCGACGGAGCGGAGAAGTCTTTTCCCTGTGTCTCCGTCGCTCTTTAACTTACCGGGAAGCCTTTTGGCGGCGATTTTCCTTTTTGGCTTCCCTTCACTCCGGTGGAGATGCCTTCGAAGAAGAAGGCAGCTTCGAGTGCGGCTCGCGCTGTTAGGAGGCGCAACCCAGGTCGGAGGACCGCGGTGCCGCCTCCCCAGCAGCCGCCGTTGCAGGCCCCTGCCGGGACCGGCGGAATGGGGTCTATTGCCCCTTGGCCCGGAGCGGGCGAACAGAGTGCGGGCGCGGTAGGGGCTCCGGCCCGCGGCCCGCGAGCGGCGGACACCGCTCCTGCATCTGCCCACCAGGTTGGGCCTGCTGCTCTTGGGTCGCAGCCTCCCCCTGGGCCCTCTAGCCTTGGGGGGTGGTGCGGCCCCCTGCCTTGGCAGGTTTCTCCACCAACCCTGCCGGGCTTCGGTGTTGGCCAATGGCCATATTCGGGTCCTGGGGTACAGGGACCTGTACCTACGCCTGGACCGTGCGGGCCGGCCGGCCCTTGGCCCCAGGTCAACGTGGAAGCCTTACTGGCCCGCCTTGCGGCCCTTGAAGCGTCGTTGGCTCGGGCCAGTCAGGCGGGGCCCCCCTTCCTTTGGGGGTTCCTTTTGAGGCGCTGTCGGCAGGAGGACAACAGCCGACAGGGAGGGTTGAGCTGCTGCAGGCGCGTGGCGCGGTTTCGGCCACTGCCTCGCAGCTCCCCAGCCAGCAGCCAGGTGCAGGTCCCCCGGTGATGAGCTCTACGTCGGTCGTGAGCTCCGACGCCCCCAGTGGGCCGGAACCCCCGGTGGGGGCGGCCTGCGGGGGTGCAGCATGTGAGTATACGGTGTAAGCGAGTACATCCACACACATTCCCAATATGGGGGGGGGCTTTCCAATGGCCTTGGCCTCGCGCGGGTGGTGTGGCGGTGCACCCGCTGACGCCTCACCCGGCGATGACAGCTAACACCCAGGGCCCCGTGGTGGGGGGTGTTCCCTACCTTAGGGGAATGTTTTGGGTGGTCGGGTTGGTCCAAGCCCTTATTCCTTACCGATGAGTGACCACTTGGCACAGGCCGCCAGAGAGTAAATTTGGCGGGGGGAGTACGTGGATATCTTCTCACTCCTAAACAGTGTGCCCACCAAGGAGAGAGGGAGGGGCAGAATGAGAAGGCACGTTGTCGCAAGCCACCAAGTGTGTGGGCCAAATGGTTGCCGGCCTGCATCATATGCATGGCGGTGTACCTTAGGGCCCGGCCGGATCTGGCAATTCCGATGGCCCAGTATTTGGACAACGCCTACCAGGCGATGGTTTACTTTCCGGGCCCAGCGTGGTTGGCTGGTGACGAGGAATGCCGTAGGCGGATTTCCCCGCACCCCGAGATTAGGCGAGATGAGCCAGGCCAGAGGCTGCGGCTTTTGTACGTTACGCCCACGCGCCCTGCACCCGGGGAAATATACCATTGGGGGCATGCGGTTCAGCGGGCGGCCCTAGCACAGGTCACCTGCCAGGGGGCGGGGCGGGGGGTTCCAGCCCGCCTTGCTGTGCTGGACTTTCTTGTCCAATGGCTCCTCTAATGGGAAGACTTGCAAATACAGACAGGAGTGTCCCACCTGTGTTGGCCCCCATGCGGCCTCCGCCTGTCCCAGGCCTGGAAGGATGCGGGGCAGAGGGTGGGGCGGACAGGGGGCTGGCAAGACTGCCGCAGATGGATCTAGTTCACCTAAGGGCTCCCTCCCCATTTAAGGTGGACATGTTGGAGCGTTGGCTCACACGGTATCCGAAGGGAGAGGATGCAGGTTATCTCCTTCAGGGTTCTAGGCAGGGGTTCCGGATCCCTTTCATGGGTAATAGGTTCCCTCAGGATGCCCCCAATCTTTTATCCCTTAAGGGGAGGGAGGAGGTGGCTGCTGCCAGCTTTGACATAGGGTCCATGCGGGCAGGGTCGTTGGCCCTGTCCCTGCACCCCCGTTCCGGGGAGCATATTATTTCAATGTTGCCATGCCTTTTGGCTATTCCATTGGGGCTCGGTATTCGAGCGTTTCACCACTTTCCTAGATTGCGCTTTTATCCGCAGGCAGGGTCCCGGTCTGTAGCCCATTCCCTGGATGGTTTTATTCGGGGCTGAACGGGGCTGGGACACGTACACACGTCTCCTCAACACATTTCAGACGCTAATGGAGGAACTGGTGTCCCTTTAGCGCCCGAAAAGACCGATGGCCCATCTCCACAGCTAGTATTCCTGGGGTGGAGAGTAATACGGTAGCACAGCATTCTAGGTTGCAGCGGGATAAGGTGTCAAGGCTAGTGGCCCTTGTCTCGGTCTTGCTGGCCGAGCGCATGGCATCACTGAGGGAACTCCTGGTGCTACATGGTCACCCCAGTTTCGCTGGCAGGGTCGTCGCACCAGGCAAGGCATTTGCTCTGCGCTGGGGCGACGCCATGGCGGGATTATTCAGGCCCCACCACAGGCTCAGATTTACCCGGGGTATCGGGGCAGACGTGCTTGTCTGGCCATAGATCCAGAGGTAGTTCAACGGGGTGTCATTTTGGGGTCTGATCTCCTGGCTCCCCCTTGCTTTCAGATGCAGTCCGATGCCTCAGGATTCCTGGGTTTATGGGATGTACTTCAATGGGAAGTGGGCCTATGGTGGGTGGCCACTATCCTGGGCAGGCAAGGGTTGCCTGCATGGTCTCACGGAGCTGGAATGTTTCCCTATCCTGGGTGCTTTGATGCTATGGGGCAAAGAGTGGGCCAACTCGGTTGTGCAATTTTGGCATGGCAAAGCGGCTGTGGTCCGCATCGTCACTGCACAGATTTCCAAATTGCCCGGGGTTATGGAGCTAGTGCGTTGGTTTGTGTTATGCAACCTGTGCCTCAACGTGCCCTTCAGGGCCAGGCATGTCCCAAGGGTTGATAATGATATTGCTGCTGCTTTGTCCCGCCTGCAGATCTCCCGGTTCCGTGCCTCGGCCCCCGGATGCGGAGGAATTTCCCTTGCCACTCCCAGACGAGAGATGGAACATTGGCAAGGAGAAGGTGAACCGGGCGATTGGCCTGTCACTAGTGCCATGCATAAGTAAGGCGTACCACCACGCATTTAGTTCCTTCAGAGTATTACTGTACCTGATTCTGACTGCCAGGAACCTGGCCGATCCCAGTAGCCCATGTTCTGCGGTTCATGGTTTACCTGTATGCCCAGGGCCTTGCACCACGCACCATAGCATCTCAGCTGTCGGGTTGGCTTTTATGGCCAAAGTGGGAGGTCGTGTGGACAGCACCAATGACTTCCGGGTGAGACATGTTTGGGAGGGGTGGGTGCGCGTGCGCGGGCGTTTCCCGGGCGACCGCCACCCCATTTACCCAGGGTTTTTTTTACCCAGTTGGCCCGGGGCTGGCCTGGCCTCTGTTTTGATAGATGAGGCAGCCCACTTCATGCGGCTACAATGGTGGCCTTTTTTGGAGCCCTCCGCATCGGCGAGCTTGAGATGCTGAGTAAGGCGGATGCAAGATTTTCCCAGGGTTTTTTACCCAATTGGCCCGGGGCTGGCCTGGCCTCAGTTTTGATAAATGAGGCAGCCCACTTCATGCGGCTACAACGGTGGCCTTTTTGGAGCCCTCCGCATCGGCGAGCTTGAGATGCTGAGTAAGGCGGATGCAAGATTTTCCCAGGGTTTTTACCCAATTGGCCCGGGGCTGGCCTGGCCTCTGTTTTGGAAATGAGGCAGCCCACTTCATGCGGCTACAACGGTGGCCTTTTTTGGAGCGCTCCACACCGGCGAGCTTGAGATGCTGTATAAGGCGGATGCAAGTTGTAGGGCACTGGAACTCGAGGATGTCTATGTTGCCAAAGACTGGGCCCAGTTGAGGATATGCTCCTCTAAGACAGATCAGCATGGCGTAGGCAGTGGTGTAAGACTGCTACGGTGTTCTTTGGCAGACATCTGTCCGGTTGGTGCCCTACAGGAGTTCCTGGCACTGCGTGGCATGCACCACGGCCCGTTTTTCTGTCACCAAGATGGGTCTCCCCTTACTAAATTTCAGTTTTGGAAGGTGACAGGCAGAGCCCTCACCAGGGTGGGCCTACCAGGTGCCCGTTATGGCACACATTCATTCCGTACTGGTGCAGCCTCTACAGCAGCTGCTTTTGGGTACTCTGGGGCTGACATACGCAGCATGGGGAGGTGGGGCTCGCAATGTTTTCAGTTTTATGTGCGCCCACTTCCGCCATGAGTACCAATCCAGTCACCTTACCGTCTTTTTCTCAATTTTTCTCAATTTTCTTACAGACCCTGGGTGTCGTATTACACCGGTGACAGTATGGCTGGTGGGCCACAGCTATGTGCACAGGGCAGCGCGTTACGCTGCGGCGACAGAGTGGGGACCCCGACGGGGACTGGGTGAACACTCCAGTCTCACATGGCATGGTAAGCCTGGGATGTTATGGCGGGAGCTGCGGCCTTCCCTTTTTTCTGGCCTGAGTGCTGACCCGCCTGACATTCTCATCATCCACCTTGGGGGCAATGATTTGTGCCAGGTCACCGGCTTATCGCTCAAGCATGCGATTTGCGAGGACCTCGCCTACTTGCATTATGTCTGGCCTGCCACAACCCTAGTTTGGTCGGACATTATTACGCGCCTTTCTTATAGAGGGGGCGTTCACCTCCTGGCCCTTGACCGCGCTAGGCGCACGGTCAATAGGGCGGTGGCACGGTTTCTTGCCGACAGGGCTTGGGGACGGGTCAGTCATCACCCCGATATTAGTCTACAAAATTATGACTTGTACGTAGGGGATGGGGTCCATCTGTCGCGAGGAGGTATGGACCTCCTGTTAGGTGATTGGCGAGCAGGCCTGTTGACCGAGCTGACGGTCTGGGTGGGGGCGTCAGGTCTTCTTTGAAGCCCCTCCGTGTGGCGGGTAGCACTGGTAAGGTAAACAGTATGACCCACAGGTATCCGGCAGGTTCGCAATTGACTGGACAACACTAGACAGGAATAAATTAGTTAAACGTTGTCCGGTCAACGACGAACCAGGCGACGGGGTGATGACGATTGCTAACCAGCATGCATCACCCCTGTGATTTCACGGATACGCGTCAGAGGGTGGGGTCATGAGTTAGATATTGACTACGGTCAATAATTTGTTTGTTGTCAACAAACAAATTGATACAATTTGATACATTGTAACCAATTGCCGTTGGCAATTTTGGGTGGTACCTTACCAGTGTTACTTCGGCCTGCTTGCCTTAAGAATTATGATTGGTCGTTTTACCAATACAAATTTATAATTCGGACTAGGGCATTGAATCAATAAATGTGGCCCGATGCTGTTATCCACTTTCAATGTTGTCTGTGTCCGTTATTTGGGGGGTGCGCCTGCAATGCAAGCACGGCGCCAAAATGGCCGCCGTGCCCTTTGCGGGCCCCCCCCCCCACAGGACAGAGAATCCGGGTAGTTAGGGGCGTGGCCAGCTCCCTTATAAAAGGGGTGGCCACGAGGCAGCCGAGCTGCCATTTTACCTCAGCGACAGAGCAGAGAAGTCTTTTCCCCTCCACCCCCTCCCTAGTTAACAGTGTGATATTTTGGTCGCTTCGGGGCCGGGTGGGAATTTTTGGCTGGGACCCATATTGGCTTTCGGGTCCTGGCTTTTTTGCCCATCCCACACTGTTGCTATGGTTTGATATAGGGGTCTTTCTACGTTCCTAATGTTGACTTTGGTCACATTGGCGGGTAGCACTGGTAAGGTAAACAGTATGACCCACAGGTATCCGGCAGGTTCGCAATTGACTGGACAACACTAGACAGGAATAAATTAGTTAAACGTTGTCCGGTCAACGACGAACCAGGCGACGGGGTGATGACGATTGCTAACCAGCATGCATCACCCCTGTGATTTCACGGATACGCGTCAGAGGGTGGGGTCATGAGTTAGATATTGACTACGGTCAATAATTTGTTTGTTGTCAACAAACAAATTGATACAATTTGATACATTGTAACCAATTGCCGTTGGCAATTTTGGGTGGTACCTTACCAGTGTTACTTCGGCCTGCTTGCCTTAAGAATTATGATTGGTCGTTTTACCAATACAAATTTATAATTCGGACTAGGGCATTGAATCAATAAATGTGGCCCGATGCTGTTATCCACTTTCAATGTTGTCTGTGTCCGTTATTGGGGGGGTGCGCCTGCAAACATGTTTCACATCTCCTAATTATAAAGAACAGAGTACTTTTTTCTTCTAATTATCTCCGATCAACCACTATCCCTTCTAATGATATTTTTACAGAGCTAAATTGCCTTTAACTTTCCTTTGAATTTTACTCCCCCAGTGTTTTGGAAGTATTTAACCTTTTACAATATTCATTAATTGTAAGTGAAAGCACACAGGGACAGTGTTGTAACAGAGTACAGTTTTCTGGGTTGAAGCAGAATAACTTTTTGAAGAACAGTAACAACAATGTGTTTTGTTGCTCATTTTCTGTGCCTTGAGCTGAAATCCTTAAAACAGTTGGCATTTTAGTTGTGGAATGTACTTTCCTGGCAAGATATTGTGCCACCAGTTCATGGTACACATGGGAAATGAGGGATCTCAGCTCATCTTGTTGGGGAGATGTATTGTTCCCATGCTGAAACTATAGGCAACTGTGGGATCTATTTCTATTATAATGTGCACATTTGGGGCTTATTTGGTCTTGAATGGGAACCTGTGACGAATACACTCAGTGTGGTGTAGAGCTAGGAGGCCTAGGTTTGAATTCCTGCTCAGCTATGGAAACTCACTAGGAGTTAGAACTTGTAAAACTTCTCCTTAAATAATTCACTTATCTTGAAAGCCCTATTAGGGTTGTTATAATTTGGTTCCAATTTGATGACACATACCAGATCATAAAGCTTGATCAAGGATCTGCTCCTGGTGAAGCCGAAAACTACTAAAACAGGTTTATGCCCGGGCTGCCAGTATTTCTGGAGTTTTCTTGGAGATGTTGCTATGAGAATGATCATTATGACATTTTTTTGCATTACTACATTCATCACCACTCAAGATGGTCTGGATCACGCAAAAGATTCCATCTACCTTTCACCATTAGGTGATACTCATAATTTGAGCTAAATTGATTGGTTTTCTCTACTTTGTCACCTGACTTAATCTCCAGCTTTTCTAATACAGACCTTGTGATGTTTCCTGATGTTTGGTTCCCAGCAAGGAACTATTGCCTCTCCCTGTGTTTAAAAAAGAGCCATAGAGAGAGTTCACTGAGTAACTGGCAGCCCATTATCTATGCAGACAGAGGCAATTGATTATTAATGCCTAGAGATGAAATCTGATTCTTCAAGTTTTTTAACTCCAAACTGAAATTTTACCTTAACTACAATTCCTGTAGCTTCCAAAAACTAGCTAAGATAATTTGTGAACTTTTCTGTTTCTCCTGCACTGTCAGCCCTGAAATATCCAACTTCATAAAGAGTCTTCAAGGACTTTAAAGCTCTTCTTTCTATGGCATTTTAAATTCCCTAATAAATATATTATTTAATCCTGATTTTGGAAACCACAGCATGGCAACAATGGGACCTCCTCCAACTTATTCACATTTAGTATTGTCTATGGCAGGGGTTCCCAACCTTTTCAAGCCGGGGGCTGGGCCACACTCTCTCGGTCAGCTTCGAGGGCCGGATGGTCATTTTGCCCTGCCTGCACGATGGGGATAGCCATTCTGTCCCAACAGCTTCAAAGGGGTGGCAATTTTGTTTCTCAAATGCCCTTGGAGGACTGAGGGGCCACATGAAATGGTGCTGTGG
This sequence comes from Bradypodion ventrale, assembly GCA_035047345.1. Taxonomy (NCBI): domain Eukaryota; kingdom Metazoa; phylum Chordata; class Lepidosauria; order Squamata; family Chamaeleonidae; genus Bradypodion; species Bradypodion ventrale. The sequence goes on from JAWDJE010000003.1 coordinate 27,247,709, forward strand.
GTCAGATTTGGCCCATGAGCCTTAGGTTGGGAATCCCTGTTCTGTGGGAAGGCCTCATTTCTTTGGCCCCTTGTCAACATTCCCAAGGTTTGTTGTAAATTGCATCTCTCGCTTCCCTCCTCCTCTTGGTTTATGAGAGCTGAAATTTTTAAGAAATGTTTTGGGCTGAGTCAGCTCCAAGGGAAATTTCTACTTATCCTGTGCTTTTTTGCAGGCGCACCCCCCCAATAACGGACACAGACAACATTGAAAGTGGATAACAGCAAAGGGCCACATTTATTGATTCAATGCCCTAGTCCGAATTATAAATTTGTATTGGTAAAACGACCAATCATAATTCCTAAGGCAAGCAGGCCGAAGTAACACTGGTAAGGTACCACCCCAAAATTGCCAACGGCAATTGGTTACAATGTATCAATTTGTATCAATTTGTTTGTCAACAACAAACAAATTGTTGACCGTAGTCAATAACTAACTCATGACCCCACCCTCTGACGCGTATCCGTGAAATCACAGGGGTGATGCATGCTGGTTAGCAATCACCATCACCCCATCGCCTGGTTCGTCGTTGACCGGACAACGTTTAACTAATTTATTCCTGTCTAGTGTTGTCCAGTCAATTGCGAACCTGCCGGATACTTGTGGGTCATACTGTTTACCTTACCAGTGCTACCCGCCACACGGAGGGGCTTCACAGAAGACCTGACGCCCCCCCCCAGACCGTCAGCTCGGTCAACAGGCCTGCTCGCCAGTCACCCAACAGGAGGTCCATACCTCCTCGCGACAGATGGACCCCATCCCCTGCATAGAGGTCATAATTTTGCAGACTAATATCGGGGTGATGACTAACCCGTCCCCAAGCCCTGGTGGTAAGAAACCGCGCCACCGCCTTGTTGACCGCGCGCCTCGCGCGGTCAAGCGCAAGGAGGTTAACGCCCCCTCTGTAAGAGTGGCGCGGAACAATGTCCGACCAAACCAGGGTTGTGGCAGGCCAGACATAGTGCAAGTAGGCGAGTTCCTCGCAAATCGCATGCTTGAGCGATAAGCCGGTGACCTGGCCCAAATCATTGCCCCCCAGGTGGATAATTAGAATGTCAGGCGGGTCAGCCCCCAGGCCAGAAAAAAGGGAAGGCCTCAGCTCCTGCCATAACATCCCAGGCTTACCATGCCATGCGAGACTGGCGTGGTCACCCAGTCCCAGTCGGGGTCCACTCTGTCGCCGCAGCGTAACGCGCTGCCCTGTGCACATAGCTGTGGCCCACCAGCCATACTGTCACCGGTGTAATACGACACCCAGGGTCTGCAATAAAATTGAGAAAAAAGGAAGGTAAGGTGACTGAATTGGTACTCATGGCGGGAGTGGGCGCACATAAAACTGAAAACACTGTGAGCCCCACCTCCCCATGCTGCGTATGTCAGCCCCCGAGTACCCAAAAGCAGCTGCTGTAGAGGCTGCACCAATACGGAACGAATGTGTGCCATAACGGGCACCTGAAAAACCCACCCTGGTGAGGGCTATGGCTGTCACCTTCCAAAACTGAAATTTAGTAAGGGGAGACCCATCTTGGTGACAGAAAAACGGGCCGTGGTGCCTGCCACGCAGTGCCAGGTACTCCTGTAGGGCACCAACCGGACAGATGTCTGCCAAAGAACACCGTAGCAGTCTTACTCCACTGCCTACGCCGTGCTGATCTGTTTTTGAGGAGCGAATCCTCAACTGGGCCCAGTCTTTGGCAACGTAGACATCTCCGAGTTCCAGTGCCCTACCACTTGCATCCGCCTTAGACAGCATCACGAGTTCGCTGACGCGGAGCGCTCCAAAAAATGCCACCGTTGTGGCTGCATGAAAAAGGGCTGCCTCATAATGATCAAAACAGAGGCCTGGCCAGCCCCGGGCCAACTGGGTAAGAACCCCTGGGGAAATAGGGTGCCGGTCGTCCGGGCAACGCCCGCGCTCGCGCACCCACCCCTCCAAAACGTGTCTCACACGGAAGTCAGAGGTGGTATCCACATGACCCCCTACTTTGGCCATAAAAGCCAACGCCGAGAGCTTGGATGCTATGGTGCGAGGTGCAAGGCCCTGTGCATGGAGGTGGACCATGAACCGCAGTACATGGTCCACCGGAATAGGCCAGGTCTCTGGCAAGTGAAATTGAGTGGCAAAAGCCCTATATGAACTGAGTGCTTGTTGATACGCCTTACGCGTGCGTGGCGCTAGTGAAAGGCCAATCGCCCGGTTCACCTCTCCTTGCCAATAGTCCACATCTCGTCCGGGAGTGGCGAGGGAAATTCCTCCGCATCCGGGGCCAAGGCGCGGAACCGGGAGATCTGCAGGCGGGACAAAGCATCAGCAATATCATTATTAACCCCTGGGACATGCCTGGCCCTGAACAAGACATTGAGGCGCAGGCAGCGCAGCACAAAATGGCGCACTAGATCCATAACCCTGGGCGATTTAGAAGTCTGTGCATTGACAATGTGTACCACAGCAGCATTGTCGCACCAAAAATGCACTACCGAATTAGCCCACTGTTCGCCCGATAGCATCAAAGCCCCCAGAATGGGAAAAAATTCCAGGTATGTGAGATCCCGCAGGCGACCTGTGCCTGCCCATGCCGGTGGCCACCCACCATAGGCCCACTTCCCATTGAAGTACATCCCATAACCCAGGGATCCTGAGGCATCAGACTGGATCTGGAAATTGGGGGATGCCAGGAGGTCCAACCTCCAAAATGAGACCCCGTTAAACTCCCTCAGGAATTGCAACCAGACGAACATGTCTGCCCTGATACCCCGGGTGAGCCTAACTCTGTGGTGGGGCCTGGATAACCCTGCCATGGCGTCGCATAAGCGCCGGGCAAAAGCCCTGCCCGGTGCGACCACCCTGCAGGCAAAATTAAGGTGCCCATGTAGCACCTGGAGTTCCCTCAGGGATGCCTTACGCTTGGCCAGCAATTCCGAGATAAGGGTCACTATCCTGGACACCTTATCGCCCGGCAACCTAGAAGCCTGCTCTACTGTGTCAATCTCAACCCCCAGGAATACTAACTTGGTCGATGGGCCCTCGGTCTTTTCGGGCGCTAAAGGGACACCAAGTTCCTGCATTAGCGTCTGAAATGTATTGAGGAGACGTGCACACGTGTCCCAGCCCCGTTCACCCCCGAATAAAAAGTCATCCAGGTAATGGGCTACAGACCGGGACCCTGACCTGCGGACAAAAGCCCACTGTAGGAAAGTACTAAAACGCTCGAAGGCCGAGCATGATATGGAGCAGCCAAAAGGCATGGCCTTATCAAAATAATATTCCCCTTTAAATTTAAAACCCAGCAATTCAAAGTCACCCGGGTGCACTGGCAAGAGGCGAAAAGCTGACTTAATGTCGCACTTGGCCAGCAAGGCACCCGGGCCACACGAGCGCACCATGCGCAGCGCATGGTCGAACGATGTATACCTGACCGAACAAAGGTCATCAGGTATAGCATCGTTGACCGATCTGCCGGCTGGGTAGGACAAATGATGAATAAGGCGAAACTCACCTAGGGACTTTTTGGGAACCAAACCCAATGGTGAAACCTTAAGGTTGGGAAAAGGGGGTGCAGGAAAAGGTCCAGCGACCCTGCCCGCGTCTAATTCCTTTTTAATGCTGGCCGCAGCCACCTCCTCCCTTCCTCTGAGGGATAACAGGTTGGGGGCATCCTGAGGTGATCTAACACCCATAAAAGGGATACGAAATCCCTGCTTAAAACCGTGAATGAGATACTCTCTGTCCTCCCCCTTTGGGTACGATGCGAGCCAGCGCTCCAGCATGTCCACCTTAATTGGGGAGGGGGCCTTTTGGAGAACTAGTTCCCTCCGTGGCAGCCTTGCCAGCCCACTGTCCACCCCTCCCTCTGCCTCGCGCCCCCCCAGGCTTGGGACAAGCCGAGGCTGCGTGGGGACCAGAACACGTGGGACACTCATGCTTATACCTGCAGTTCTTTCGATTGCAGGAACCATTTGACGAGAAAGTCCAGCACAGCAGGCGGGCTGGAACCCCCTGCCCCACCGGTTGGCGGGTAACCTGCGCTGGAGCTGCTCGCTGGACCGCATGTCCACAATGGTATCTATCCCCCGGGGCAGGGCGTGTGGGTGTCATATACAAGAGCCACAGTCTCTGGCAGGGCTCATCCCATCTCATCTCGGGATGGAGGGGAATCCTCATACGGAATTCCTCATCATATGCTAGCCATGAGGGGCCCGGGAAATCTACCATCGCCCTATATATGTTGTCCAAATATTGGACCATGGGAATAGCTAGATCCGGCCGCGCCCTCAAATATACTGCCATATATATCAAATAAGCGGGGAGCCAGTTAGCCCAGGTACGCGGCGGCTTACGGCGGCGTGCCTGCTCCTTGTCCTTCTCATCCTGACCCTCCCTTTCTTCCTTGGTGGGCTCTCTGTTCAGGAGTGAGAAGATATCTACATACTCCCCCCTCCAAATCTTTTCTCTGGTAGCCTGTGCCAAGTGATCGCCCAGTGGCAAGGAATACCCTGCCGTCGGCAAAGCCGAAAAGGGGACAACAGGCCTGGTAAAGGGAGCCGGAGCTAACCCTGCCACCCCCAAGACATTACCAGCAGTGTAAGAGCCTAGGCCCACCCCCGTGGGCATGGTGGCAGTCGTTGTCGCCGGGTGGGGCACCAGAGGGGTAGTCCCCGCACCACCCGAGCGAGGCCAAGGCCACTGAAAGGCCCCCCCTATATTGGGAATATGTGTAGATGTACTCGTTTGCACCGTATACTCACATGCTGCACCCCCGCGGGCCGCCCCCACCGGGGGTTCTGGCCCACTGGGGGCGTCGGAGCTCACGACCGATGTAGAGCTCATCACCGGGGCTTGACCCGCACCAGGTTGCTGGCTGGGGAGCTGCGAGGCAGTGGCCGTAGCCGCGCCACCCGCCTGCAGCAGCTCAACCCTCCCCGCCGGCTGTTGTCCTGCTGCCGTTAGCGCCTCCAAAGGTACCCCAAAAGGGGGACCTGCCTGACTGGCCCGGGCCAAAGACGCCTCGAGGGCCGCAATACGGGCCAGTAAGGAGTCCACATTAACCATGGGTAAAGAGCCGGCCGGCCCACCTGATCCTTGCATGGGGACAGGTCCCTGCACCCCAGGGGCCGTATATTGCCATTGACTACCGCCGAAGCCCGGGAGGGCTGGTGGATTAACCTGCCAAGGCAGGGAGCCGGGCCACCCCCCAAGGCTAGAGGGCCCCGGGAGAGGCTGCGGCCCAACAGGAATAGGCCCAACCGATTGAGCAGGAGGATGAGCGGTGCCCACCGCTCGCGGGCCGCGGGCCGGAGCTCCCTCCGCGCCCGCACTTTGATCGGGCCAAGGGGCGATAGCCCCCATGCCACTAGCCCCGGCCGGGGATGGCAAAGGTGGCTGCTGGGGAGGCGGCACCGCGGTCCTCCGACCCGGATTACGCCTCCGAACCACCCGAGCTGCATTCGCAGCAGCCTTCTTTTTGGAAGGCATCTCACCGCAGCAGAAAGGGAAGCTAGCTAGTAAACGGAACTAAAAGGCTTCCCGGTAGCACCAACGAGCGACGGAGACGCAGGGGGAAAAACTTCTCCGCTCCGTCGCTGAGGCAAAATGGCAGCATGGCTGCCTCGTGGCCACCCCTTTTATCAAGGCGGTGGCCACGCCCCTAACTACCCGGATTCTCTGTCCTGTGGGGGGGGGCCCCGCAAAGGGCGCGGCGGCCATTTTGGCGCCGCGCTTGCATTTTAGCTTCAGTGTGTCAAAACTGGAGCTTTATTAGTTGGTACTGTGTAACACCGAAAATCCATTTCTATACCACTGGGAGGTTTTCAGAATAACCTCTTCTAGGAGGATTACTTTATACAAATACATTCCTGGAAATGAAGCAGATTTTGAATACAAGAAGGTGGAGATTTAAGCTGCTGTGTTTGCACAACGTGGAAGCTCAGAGGAAATGGCTGATGAGTGCTGAAACATTAGCAAAGGCCTGAGTTTTCTTATTCTTTACCAACTAAAGAATGTTTAACTAGAAAATGTCAAGTGCTTGGGCACTTTATTTTAATAATATAGCCCTAGCTTTAACCTTGGCTATTCTTTTTAGTTCACCAGCAACAGATTAATATCTGTGGACTGTGCAGCATCTGTGGCACAGTGCTACAATCTATGACAAAGCAGTTTTCAGAAGCATGTTTTTGTCTATGGCAGAGGTGACCCAACTTCAGCTTCTAGGCCCCATGTGGCCTCCATGTCATATTTTCAGATCTCTGCCTCTTGGATGCTGTCTACTAGGGGAAAATACTAGACTCAAATGTCAATGTTTGTTCTTGTAAGATTCTAGGAGATTTTACTTGGGGTGATTGTCTTCTGAAATGTGGATGTACAGATTGCTGCTAAGGATATCATGTGTTGACCATGTGACTAATGCAGAAGTGATGTGCCATATGGATAAAGAACAAAAACTTTTAAGACCATTAAACAAAGAAAGCTCCAATACCTTGGGTATATCATGAGGAATGACACAAAGTGTAGAATAAAGTAATACAACCAAACTTGGTTCCACAAGTCTGGTCGTTATCCAGTTTTTAGCATTATCCTATGCATGCATTTGATATTACTTTAAAAAGCTGACTGCCTCTGTGAGGGTCAGGGGGCCAGATCGCATCCCCCAGCCCTCCCAGCAGTGGCAGGGGTGGTAGAGAGCCTGAAATGGGTGAAAAAACTCCGTCATGATGGATTTTTTTTTGCCAATTTTGGGCTCTCTGCCACCCTGTCGCCTCTTTGAGGGTTGGGAGACCTGATCCACACTGTTTCCGGCATCCCCCGACCTTCCCAGGTGCTGCTGCAAGGCAAAACTTGCAGCCGAGAAAGGGGTTTCCCCTGGCATTTTGCCTTGCAGCAGCACCTGGGAAGATCAGGGGATGTCGGAAACATCCTGGATTGGATCCCCCGGCCCTCACAGAGGTGGCAGGGGTGGCAGAGAGCCAAAAATGGGTGAATAAAGTCCGTCATGATGCAGTTTTTTTGCCCATTTTGGGTTCTCCACCACCCCTGCCACTGCTAGGAGGGCTGGGGGACCCAATCTGGGCTGTTTCCGGCATGCCCCAACCTTCCCAGGCATGGCTGCAAGGCAAAACCTGCAGCCAAGGAAGGAGTTTCCCCCAGCATTTTGCCTTGCAGCAGTGCCTGGGAAGGTTGGGGGATGTCAGAAACAGCATGGATTGGGTCCCCTGACCCTGCCAGAGGCAGCGGTGGTGGGTAGATCTGCACTCATCCACCACTGCTGCGGTCAGGGAGCTGGTCAAGCGCTTGACCAGCTCCCTGCCCGCAGCGGCAGTGGGTGAGCACAGAAAAATGATGCATCACATAATGCTAAAGTAGTATTATCCATTGCAATTCCACCTCCCCCCAAATATTGGGTTGTTATTCACTTTTAGCGTTATGCGATGTGGTCATTATCTGAGGTTTTACTGTACTCCAATTTGCTATGCAAGGGAAGATCCTTGGGAAGAGAGGTCCTGGACATAGACCTCATGTCTAAAGACCTGGAAAACTGGTCCTTGGAGGAACTGTTCCAAGGAGTTAAGAACAGGAAGACTATCGCCATTGTGATATCTAATATTCAGAATGGACATGACACTTGAAAAAGAAGAAAGTTGTCTTTGAAAAATGAAAATAGACTTAATTTTGTGTCCACCAAACCATAAGTGGACTTCTGACCAGTCTTAGTTTCTATATTTTCCTCTGACAATAAAAACATGTTTAATTACTAACAGTGGAATAAATGGCTATGTACTCCAGCTATGTACTCCACCCTTGACTTATATTAGGCTGAGAAAGATTGACAGGACCAACATCACTCTAGGATTTTATGGCTATGAAGTCAATGGAACACTGATGACTTCTCCACCTGCAACCATCTTACAATACTATATTACAGTCCATTTTTCAGTCTGGCCAGACATCCCATTCCAGTAATGGAGTAGACCGTACAGCCAGCGACTCCACACTGAGTGTTGGGTGGTGGTAAATGACCTGACTCCCTAAAGGGGCCAACAGCTACAGGTGAATGATCTCCTTTGGGTGCGGTGATGGTCCCCCTCAGTGAAGGAAATGCCACTGGAAACCATCATATTGGACCCAGTGGAGAAATGAGCAGAGGAGGAACCACTTTCTGATTCCCAATGGTCATAGAGGTGGAAGAGGCCATGAAAGATGGACTGGCTGTGAAGGTGCACCTTAATAATATCCTGAAGGTTGTGGTAGGCCATTGCAGTCCTGGTGTTAATTCCTGCATGTCTCACTTCATGTGTGTCACAGGATATGGTGCCGAGATTCATGCCAGTGGCATTTTTCTTGCTTCAGCAAAAAAAAAAAAATGCATTCTTGGCTACAAGTTGCAGCCGACGAGTACAGTCCATCTGACACTGTATAACACATTATAAGGGAAAAGAGCACAAGGTAAAGACTTCATTGAAAGCATCTGATGTGTTCTTTTACCATATGCTTCCAGGTTTCTGAGGAAATCAACAGCTCCTCCTAGCCATCACCATTATCTTCCTAACACTGTCATTGAGAAGACAACCATTCTAGCAACCAGTTGTATAATCCACAAACAGTTATCTTTGCTAGCACCATTATGGGGATTCAGCTGCACAATCATGAGATGCAAATGCCATGATTAGGTCTATTCTTCTTTTAATGCACAGACAGGAGACATTTGCTAAATGTAGATGACTCTCATCAATTCACTTCCATGTGTTTGTTTGTGTGTTGAGAAAGACAAACCAAATACATTGGTGAATTCATTCAAAGAATTTTAAAGATCACTGGATAGAACATAGTACTACAATATTTTCCCTAAGAAAGGTTCATCTGGACAAAGTCTTGTTTCCTATGAGCCATGTGGGTAAATCAATTTTCTTTCACCTTTCCATTTTTGGGGGGAGTGGAAGAGTGGAACTAATTGTTGTATGAAGACAAGGATACAATGACTACCTGTGCAGGCTGTAGTTACGTACACTCCCAAGTCACAACCATACATTTAACCTTACTATATGTCTTGGGGAAAATATGGCTATTATTACAATAAATGTTGGACCAAGGAAATACAAGATAGCTTGATACAAATTATTTCTACTTCAGTCCTTGTCATTTCATAGAATCATACAGTTGTAGAACTAGAGGGGATCCCAAAAGTCATTGAGTATAAACCCCTGACAAAGAAGGAAATCACAGTTAAAGCCTCTCCGACAGATAGCATCTGAGCTTGTTTTAAATATTTGAGTGAATAAAATAACTCTTATTATTAGAAAATAGTTCCTAATAATTAGTCAAAAATTTCCTTTCTTGACATTTATATCCTTCACTTTGGATCTTACCAGCTGGTACTGTAGAAAACGACCTTCCCATCCTTCGTGTGAAAGCCCTTTAGACTGCTGTGGCTCAAGTGGTTAAGATGGTGAACTCACTGACTGGAAGGTTGGAGTTCGATTCCCGGCTACTGCATGACGGAGTGAGCTCCCGCCTCTGTCCCTGCTCCTGCCAACCTAGCAGTTCAAAAGTAAGAAATTGCAAGTAGATAAATAGGGTGGGAAGATAAACAGCATTCTGTGCACTCCTGTGTCTAGTCATGCCTGCCACATGTCCACAGAAACATCTGCAGACACAGACAGTGCTGGATCTTTGGCTATAAATAGAGATGAGCACTGAACCCTTTACCTTACCATCAGGGCTGTAGCCGGGGGGGGGGGCAATTTTCAACCCCCCTAATCTAGAATCCTGGCTACGGCCCTGCTTACTATATCACTACTCACCCTTCTCTTTTCCAGATAAAACAGATCCAACTCCCTCCATTCTTCTACTGTGGCATCTGTTTAATTCGGTTTCAGCTCCTTTACCATCTTGGACATGTTCTGGCTTTCTTAAATTGTGGTCCCTAGTAAAGGTAAAGGTTTCCCTTGCTCGAAAGCCAGTCGTATCTGACTCTAGGGTGCATTGCTCATCTATGTTTTAAAGCCGAAGAGCCAGTGCTGTCTGCTTCTGCAGACGTTTCCGTGGTCATGTGGCAGGCATGACTAGACACCAGAGTGCACGGAACGCTTCCCACCGAAGTGGTCTCTATTTATCTACTTGCAATTTCTTGCTTTCGAACTGCTAGGTTGGCAGGAGCTGGGACAAAGACGGGAGCTCATTCTGTCCTGCAGTACTTGGGAATCGAACTGCTGACCTTCTGCTTCCCAGTCAGCTTCTTATCCACTGCAGCCCCTTAAAGGCCCCTAGAATGGGACAATAGGATGGCAAGAATGAGGGTATGGGGGACTGTACATCATGATGTAAAATGGAAAGAACTGGGCATGTTTAACTATGAAAAAAGGAGAATGAGAGGGGGATATGACAGTACATTTCAAATACTTGAAAGATAGTCATACAGAGGATAAGTATGATGTGTTTTCAATCATCGCAGAGTTCAGGACATGTAAGAATGGGCTCAAGTTATAAGAAACCAAATATAGGCAGAAAAATCTATGACCTGTTAGAGCAGTACGATAGAATCAGTAGGTGGTGAGTGGTCCAACTCTGTAGACATTAAAGAGTTAGCTCCACAACCATCTCTCAGATCTGCTTGGATTTGGATTTCAGCATTGAACAGTGGATTTGAACTGAATGAGCACAGTTCTCAGCATTGGCTATTCATTCGAGCTCTTTCCATGTATACCTCTGTAGTATTTCCTTTGGGAGATATTTTTGCTGCATTTTTGTTCTGGTGTCATAGAGAAAACAGGTTGAAAATGCCTGGGTTCTCCTTGAACTACACTAATTGTCCCTTTGGACTCAAAATAAAGCCTCTTCTTTCTGAACAAAGGTAAGAATTGAATTTATGGTCTGTTTGCCATATGCCACCAATTTCTGGAACATAGGCTGGGAAATGTTCCCTGTCTATGTTGCACAACAATGGTTTCCAAAATAAAGATCCCAGAAATGAAGAGCAAAGGGATTTTGGGTTTTATTGATTCTTTGATCTTACTGTAATTTGTTTGCATTTGTTATGTTATTTAGTGTTTGTTTTATAAGTGGTAAAATGCCCCAAATGGTATACTTACCAGATGGGTGGTATATAAATCCAATCCATCCATCCATCCCTGAAAACATGCACAAATACATACCTTTTCCTTGCTTCTGTTATTGAGTGACTCTGATTACTGAATCAGTAGATTCCAGGTCACTGGTCCCTGCTGGGATATGAATCTTGAAAACAACCTAACAATGTCAGCTTAACCAATTTTGCATGGGCATCCAGGGTGATGTAATGGAAAGAGTAATAGACTGGGACTCAGAGGACCTGAGTTTAAATCCCTACTTGGCCATGGAAACTCAATGGGGGGTAGAACTGGTAAAACTATTGCTTAAATAGCTCACCGTGAAAAACCTATTCAGGTCGCTAGAAGCCAGATCTAACTTGACAACACACAACAACAACCAGCTTTGTAAATATGGTTTTTCTACAGATTATGAAATAGTGCACAAATCACATCAGCTGCAAAGGCAAACTCTTATCCACAGGCCTAATATAAAAGCAGATGAATCATAACTGGTACAACTGAATAAACATAACAGTAGATTCTTCTGTACATTTTCAAACCATTGACTACTGTAAGATCAAGGTCATCTAAATAATAAGTTTCAGCTTCACATTATGAAAGAGCTTGTGAACAACTGGCAGGCTATGAATACCAGACAGCTTGAAGCGCATGAAGAATGTTAACCAGAAACTCTTTTTTAGCTATCCCTCATAGATGGCTCAACTCATGATTGAGGGGCAATCTCTGAGAAAGCAAAATATTTCTTAAAACGTGTATAGCTTGTCTTTCTACTGCATGACCTGAAGTGGCGAGTGTGTGTGGGAGTCATGCCAGCAAATTAAAACAATCAATAACAAATGAATTGAGCAACAAAGGAAAAATGAAACAATCTCATATCTGAAAAGAAAATAATGCACAGCAAGGCAGCCCCCAAGAACAGGAGTTGACAGTTCAGCATCTTCATGTGCCCTAAAAAGATTCAGGGGCAGACTTTGAGATCATTAGTAGATTCTTGAGAGGTCACAGGAGTTAACTGCAAAATAATGTGGCAATCATAAAGTTGTGTGTGTATGGGTTTGTGCACACATACACAAAGGTGACAGAGCAAAATGTACAACATTTCCAGAATTACCTCCTAGATGAGTGTTATGTGTGCAACACACATTCAGATACTTTTGAACTGAGCCAGTAAATGGTGGCATCAGCTGAAAGGGGTACTCAGGTCTCACCCATATGTTAAAGCCACAACAGAAAATATCATAAAATGTTTTTCTCCTATAGAATGGCTTGCCTTGAGGGTTTTCATCCTTCCTGGACATGAGCAATAACAATTCATTGCAATTTAAGGTGGGAGCATGAAACGTTATCCTAGGGGAAGAAAATTGGGCCTCTCTACCACAAATTTTTCTGTGTGAGAGGCAAGGGCTCAGGTTCAACTTGTTGATGTCCACTTTTAGGTTTGTGGTGGAGTGCTGCTAATTTACAACTTAGTGGGAATGAAGCTACTATTTGGGATCATTCTTGTTGACATGCAGAACTTGCACTCAAGAAAGAATGTTTACAATGTAAGCACCCTGCCTTCTATATGTAAAAAAATGACAACAGAGAGAGAAAGAGAGATGTGGTACATGCCTTTTTAAAAAGCATTTAGTATGTATCTATCGGAATCATGATGGAATATGTCTTAGGCTGTGGGCCAGTGACATGGTTGAACGGGCCAGTCACGTAGAGTAAAACCACTACTAACGAAAAAAGTCCGTTCCGTAGGCTTTTGCTTAAATCATTTTTTTATGTAACTTGAAGCAAACCCATAGGGGAAAATATTTTTTATGTAACTCGAAGCAAACCCATAGGAAAAATGAATTTTTTATGTAAATTGAAGCAAACACATAAGAAAAAGAATATGTAACTCGAAGCAAACCCACAGGAAATAATGTAAATCGGGACATGGTTTTAGCACAAAATCATTATGTAAGTCAATTTTCATGTAACTCGAGGCATATGTAAATCGGGGTTTTACTGTAGTCCCTCCCACTAGAAGTGGAAATAAAATGTGCCTGCACATGCACAAAATGATGCCATAAATGCACCTGTGGTTGTCATAAGCATGTTGTGCAGGCATGTTTCACTTCCATTTCAGGGAGTGGCATGGGCGGTGCGGGCTGGATTATTAGACACCATGGGCCGTAGTTTGGGAACCCCTGCCTTAGGTCATCTCCACAAATCCTAAATACATCAGAATGACAGCAAAAGAAAAATTACAAAAGGGACATTGAGAACCTCTTTATGTTGTTCCCAGTATTATTTAACACACCAAAGAAAACTCTCTTTGTAGTCCTATCGTACAAGGGGAGAAAGCCAGACTTCAAAGTCACTCTGTCTCTCTCCATCTCTCTCTGAATTGTCTTCTTGGTAGCAATTCAATTTAACAGAAAGGAAGAAGTGATTATGTTAGCCTTGTCTTGATTCCTCAGAAGAACCACTTCAGAAGTGAAGCTGCAGGACCTCCCAAGCTACATCGTCTTGAGTGCAGCTCCAGCTATAAATTGGCTGTTAGGGTCTCTATTTTTTTTTTCATCAGGTTCATGAGGCTCAGAGATGTTTATGTTTATTTGATTTACATGCCGCCCTCCTCAGCAAATGTCGATGAATATTCAAATGTGAAAACACCTTTGTATAGTTTGGTAAGTAGAAGGCATTCTTAATCTGGTGTTGCTTTGGTGACCCAGCTAATTAGAGCTTTGGATTTGGACCCACGGAGGCTAATTATGCAAGCAGAATTTGCCTCGTGCTTCTGGTAGTGTAAGGTGGTGCATTCTAGGTTTGTGCAAATATCACCCAGTTCAATTTTGTCCAAATCATTTGCCTTATGAATCACAGTCATGTCCAGATATTTCAAAATGTTTGTATGCATTAGGATGTGCTTGAATGGTGGGGAAATGGTGTTGTGAGTGGGGGGGGGGGGGGGAGAGAGAAGGTATAAATCAACATGTGCTGCCTGTAAGAGGCTCCCCAGACACTGCCTAAGGTCTGGTTTGTACATTCAGGAGTGTGATGTAGTGCAGGGGTTCCCAACCTTTTTTGCGCCATGGATCATTTTCATGCTAAACAATTTTTCCATGGACTGGTAAGTGGGTGTGGTGGGACTGGACGGTGCAAGCACATAATAAAATATTATAAAGTGCATAATATATACCTCACAGGCAGGGGGAGGAATCCCGCTGTAGCTCAAAAACAAAGAGGACAGTCTCCTGCCAGCCACACTGTTCGACTTGGGCAGTGAGGTATCACACTGCACACAGGTAGGGATGGATGGTTGGGTGGGTGGCGCCCCACTGTAGCTAAGCAATGTGGAGGAGTAGCCCAACCACTTGCATATCTGCTGTGTCTGAGGGAAGATGGCTGCCATCTGGACTCCCAGCGCCACCCACCCCCGTGGCCCAGTTCGGGACACCCATGTCCCAGTAGTTGGGGACCCCTGATGTAGTAAATTCAGCAAATCAGGGAAGAATTCTAGAAAATGCCACTGCAGGGTCAGATACAAATATTGGACACTTCCAAAAATGAAATTAGTCTAAAAAGAAAACTAACATACACACAAGAAGGCTCTAGCCCAGATTTTTCCTCTGCTGATTCAAATTTCTACTTGCAAGAAGTTGTTACTCCTTTAACCTGAAGCCATTCAAAATATAATTTTGCCACCTGCAATGCTGCAGTCTAGATTAGCAACTCAGAGATATCTTCCTCATTACTGATTGATGAGCCACTAGAGAAAACAACTCCAGATCTTTCCCGTATAATATTTTTAAACATAGCTTCCCTTCATCCATGTGCCCTGGCAAACAGGAGGAATGCTGGAGAGATGCCAGAAAATGATCTCATTTGACATGCCCTGGGGTCTGCACAGGAAATTCCCATTCCACAAAGGTAACAACATTAGGAAGCCTTTGAGTATAGATCCACTGTAAGTAAGGTATTGAGCAACCTTGGCTTTAAGAAAAGCAATGAACCTTTGTCCTTGAGGAAGAGCTATGGTCAACATGCACTGCATATTTATGAAATGCATTATTGCCTTTTATCACCAGGTTCTCCCTCTTGGATGCATACCATATTGTGGTGTGCAGTTTTAATAAGGGAGGAAAGGAGAAAGCAATGCCATCAAGAGATTACAGTTCTTTATAAGTCTAGGCATGTAGGATGCAGAATGATCAGAGCTGAGACACTAATGCAGTCGTCTCTACAGGAATTAATGGTTACATAAGCAGAAAACAATTGATAGTTTTAGGGAGGATGGGGTTGAAGTATCTTGAGATATACCATTCTTGGGCGGCAGCAGAAGTGGATGATGGCACGATACTGTAGGAATGGTAAAAGTAAAGTTCTCCCTTGCTCAAAAGCCAGTCGTATCCAATTCTAGCATGCAGTGTTCATCTCTGTTTAGAGCCAAAGAGACAGTGTTGTCTGTGTATACAGACATTTCCATGGTCATGTGGCAGGCATAACTGGACTCTAGAGTGCACAGAATACTGTTACCTTCCCAGCCAAAGTGATACCTATTTATTTCTTGTTTTCAAGCAGCTAGGTTGGCAGAAGTTGGGACAAGCAATGGGAGCTTGCTCTGTTCTGCAGTTGCTGGAGCTGCTGAACGTCCGGTTGTTATGCTCAATGTCTTAACTACTAAGCCCCCACAGCCTTATACTGTATGTAGAACCATATTTTTTAAAATTATATAATAGCATTTTGAGGGCTGCTCTTAGTAGCCAATCAGAATGCCCAAGAATGTGGGGGGCTGTTATTTTGAAATGGTAAAAGAACCTGCATTGGTTAGAATCTAGTAATAATGGGTGTTTTTTCTTTGCAACCCCCTCCCCCCAACCATGGAATAACAAGCCGGACACAATTATTGGTGCAAACTAGGGCCACAACTTTCTTAACTTTAAACTGGTAAACGCTTTCCAGATCTTTAGAAGGCCTTTGGTAGTGAGGCTGTCCAAGTCAGGAACCAGAATGGGAGTAAAGTGAGGCTAGCGGATAGAGGAATGGCACATGGAACCCGCTGCACCAGTCCCTGCAAAATACAATGCTCATTCTACTTCATGTAAGTCACCTCCTAGGTTCAGCCAGCAGCTACCTCTGCTGTCATCTCAGAGGGCTATTTTGGAGGGAAGCCCTGCAAGTAAGAAGACTGCAGCATTAGATCACTGCAGTTCCCACAGTTACTCCTCCTGGGAGAGGCAGCTCCTTAAAGCAATATATATGGTGTCCCCTCCGCTCGTGTTAACTACCTTGCACTGTTACAGCCTCCCTTCAGATGGAAAAGCTTCCCTTCACCACAGAGAGAAAAAGAGGCACAAATGGCTGAATGGGGATTTGAACCTGACTCACTTTATCCAGCACACCACACTTCGTCTCCTTTTTCTTCCATGACTAGGCCAGACATGAAATTGTCAACATGAAGGCACCTCTTGATGAATTCATTCTGCAGTTCCTTTCACTTGACCCAGTGTGAGAAAGATTAGCCATCAACACAAGGTTGCTGTTACTAGGGTATGCCCAATTGTGGTTAAAAAATAACACAATCTTCGATTTGGTTCTTTCTGTGTACCTCCACACCACACTGGCTCTCCTTTTTCAATGATGATTCAAATCAGGTTTGTATTTTCTTAATGAAACCTATTTTCTACCTCTACCCCACTGCCTCTTCTACAGAAGAAAAAACAAATTACTGGTGGAATCCTTGATTCATGCTGTAACAGTTCTATTTTTTTTATACAAGCCTTAATAGCCTTTGCTTATCATTGTCCTTTTTTGCATAACAGCTAAACCTGAGCTTGGATAAGAATAAATGTGGCCTTTAGACAATACAACCTAACTTATCTCTGTGTTCATTTTTCATATATGTAACAGCCATAAATCATGCAGGTGTCCTCCATGAACAGAAGTATTCATGATTGCACTGATTGAGACAATAGATAGTCCCAACACTTGAAAGAATAAACATTATGAATGAAAGGATCTTGGAGTTGAGACTAAGTAGCAAGACTATGTTCTCTGAAAGCCAAAGAACTTTCTCTGACAGTTCAATGTAATCACCTAATATCGATGTCATGGGGACTTTCACAAATGAATACATTTGGCATATCAGAGCTCTGTTCCTCAGTTGAAATCACTGGACATTTCTGTGTAGGACTAGGGTTTAAAGGTGTTTTCAATTAAATTTATGGCTTGCTGCAAAATACTTGTGCACTGCTGCACAATACTGTCTATTCAGGAAAAACTGCATTCATTGAAATAAATATGTTCACATTTTCTTCTACATATAATTATTTGTCTTACATTCATCCATCAAGTATCTTCCACACATGTATTGTGGAACCCCACTGAATTTTGGAAAAGTAGATTCAAAACAGCATACACAGTTTATATTAAAACTTGGCGCAAGATGTATCGGTCCCCATACTTGTTTTCCTTTTGTTCTTTCTTCATGTCACAGCATTAAGAACATAAGGACATAAGACCAGCCTTGCTGGAACAGGCCACAGCCCATCCAGTCCAGCATTCTGTCTCACACAGTGGCTCACCATTTCCTTCAGGGTATTCCCAAGCAGATGCCTTCACCTGCTTAGGATTCCCTGGAAATGATATTGAGAGATATCCTGCCTATCTCTCCAACCCGGAGGTTGTCCTTAAGTATCCATAATTATAGCCATTGATACTCTTGTCCTCCATGAACTTGTCTAATCCTTTCTTAAAGCTGTCAAGACTGACAGCTGTCACCACTTCTTCTGGCAGGGAGTTCCATAGACCAGTAATCCTCTGGGTGAAAAAGTACTTTCTCTTATTTGTTTGAGAACTAGTACCCAAAAGTTTAATGGAGTGTCCCCTAGTTCTAGTGTTATGCGATAGGGAAAACAGTTTTTCCTTATCTACTTTGTCCACACCGTGCATGATTTTATGAACTTCAATCAGGTCACCTCTTAGACGTCGTCGTTCAAGAGTGAAGAGGCCCAACCATTGCAGCCTCAGATGGTAAGGAAGGTGTTCCAGTCCCCTAATCATTCTGGTTGCCCTCCTCTGCACTTTTTCCAGCTCCATAATATCCTTCTGGAGGTATGGCGACCAGAACTGTACACAGTATTCCAGATGGGGCCTCACCATAGATTTATAAAGAGGCAAAATGACACTTGCTGACTTATTTTCTATACCCTTCCTAATGATCCCTAGCATTGAGTTTGCTTTTTTCACTGCTGAGGCACACTGGGTTGACACCTTCATTGAGTTGTCCACCAGGACACCAAAGTCCCTTTCCTGGTTTGTCGCAGAGAGTTCAGACCCCATCAGTTTATAAATGTAATTGGGGTTCTTTGCCCCAACATGCATCACTCTGCACTTACTAATGTTGAAACTCATTTGCCACTGTTTTGCCCACTCCCCCAGTGTCGAGAGATTCCTCTGGAGCTCCTCACAATCTCTCACAGTTTTCACTACCCTGTATAATTTAGTGTCGTCAGCAAATTTGGCTACCTTGCTTTTTACTCCTACCTCTAGATCATTTATGAAGAGGTTGAAAAGCAGGGGTCCCAGTACTGAACCTTGGGGGACCCCACTCTTTACTTCCCTCCACTTGGAGAAGTGTCCATTTAGTGCTACCCTCTGTTTCCTGTCCCTTAGCCAGTTGCTGATCCAGGACAAGACCTGTCCCTTTATTCCATGACTGGTAAGTTTATTCAAGAGCCTTTGGTGTGGGACCTTGTCAAAAGCCTTCTGAAAGTCCAGATAAACAATGTCAACTGGATCCCCCTTATCCACATGCTTGTTGACACTCTCAAAAAATTCCAACAGATTAGTGAGGCATGATTTGCCCTTGCAAAAGCCATGTTGGCTCTCCTTTAGCAGCGCCTTCTCTTCTATGTGCCTATTAATTCTATCTTTTAGGATGGTTTCCATCACTTTACCTGGGACACATGTCAAACTGACAGGTCGGTAATTTCCTGGATTACCCCTGGATCCTTTTTTGAAAATTGGTGTTATATTCGCTACCTTCCAGTCATCAGGCACAAAGCCTGATTTGAGGGAAAGATTATATATTTTGGCTAGGAGATCAGCAATTTCATCTTTAAGTTCCCTGAGAACTCGTGGATGGATGCCATCTGGTCCTGGTGATTTGTTAGTGTTTAGTTTAACAAGACATGCAAGGACCTCCTCCCTGGTTATTTCTATCTGGCTTAATTCTTCGGTTTCCCTCCCTACGAAGATAGGCTCTGTTTTGGGCATGTGGCCTCTGTCTTCTTCAGTGAATACTGAAGCAAAGAATTCATTGAGTCTCTCTGCAATCTCTGTTTCCTCTTTAATAACCCCTTGCCTTCCATTGTCATCTAATGGTCCAATGGCCTTCCTAGTTGGGTTCTTACTTCTAATGTACTTAAAGAAGTCTTTGTTATTTCTCTGAGTATTTTTAGCTATACGCTCCTCAAAGTCTTGCTTTGCTTCCCTGATTGTTGCCTTGCATTTGTTCTGCCTGCTGTCCTCATTCGGACAATCCTTCCATCTTCTAAATGAGCTTTTCTTGCTCTTGATCATTTCCCGAACAGCTCCTGTAAGCCACATTGGAGTCCTCTTGGACCTGGCAGTGCCCTTTTTCCTTTTGGGTATGCATTCCAATTGAGCCTCTGTTATTGTTTTTGTAAACAGCCTCCATGCCTCTTGGAGTGTTTGGACTCTCTCAATTTTCCCTTTCAGCTTCTTTTTTACTAGTTTCCTCATCTTTGGGAAATTTCCTTTTTGAAAATTTAAGGTCTCTGTGTTAGATTTTATCAGTGACTTGCGGTCTATGATCAAGTTAAACATAATTGAGTTGTGGTCACTGTTCCCTATTGGATCAGTCACATTAACATCTTGCACCAGATCCTGAGTATTACTCAGGATCAAGTCAAGGATTCTTGTACCTCTAGTTGGGTCTTCAACCATCTGTCCCAGGGAACAATCATTGAGCATATCTAGGAACTTTATCTCTTTATCATGTGCTGAACAACAGTTCACCCAGTCTATGTGAGGGTAATTGAAGTCCCCCATTATAACCAGGCTTCCCTTCTTGGATGCCTCCTTTACAACATTCTCCAACTGCCAGTCTCCCTCAAGAGTTTGGGTCGGAGGCCGATAGTATATGTCTACTGTTAGACCATCCTTGTGGCCTGGTACTATTACCCACAGAGCTTCTAATGGTGACTCCAAATCACCTAGATATTCCAATTCATACGATTTTATCACTTCTTTGACATACAAGGCCACACCACCTCCCATTTGCCCCTTCCTATCATTCCTGTACAGTTTGTAGCCTGGGATAACTGTATCCCATTGGTTATCATCCGTCCACCAGGTTTCAGTGATACCAATAATATCAATATTCTTATCTATTGCTAAGTATTCCAGCTCCCCTATTTTGTTCCGGAGGCTTCTGGCATTTGTATACAAGCATTTATATATGCTTTTCTGACACAGTCTTTTGTGTCCAGTTGCATTGTTAGACTGCCTCTTGCATCCTTCTGCTAGAATGCTAGTGACTAGCTCCTCGCTCTGCTCAGTAATTTTTGCATCCTCCTCACTACTCAAGTACACACTTTCCCGAACCGGATGCTGCCCAGCTCCTGTCGACTTTCCCCCAGCATTGCACAATACAATGCAACACTTCTGAATCAGAAGAATTTGCCAGCTTTATGGTGTTGCCAAGGGGATACACAAGTACACTCACAATGTTTCCCACTATTTGAGGAAGCTCCTTCTATATCCCCATTTGTTTTGCTTCAAAGGAGCATGTCACCTAGAACACAGTCCAAATTCTTCAGGGACTGATTTTTCCACAGTGGAATAGAGGTTGTAAAAAATCCTTTTAAAATATTCTTATTAAGCAACTTCCCCAAGAAATTTCCAAAGCAGAAAATCTCTGATATAATGGGATATGATGAATATGCTATTAACCAGTTTGCTTCCAGAATACTAATATGTCTATTTTTCTTCCACATATCTATTGGGTTGAATCCAGAGGCACTCATGCTTAGATCAGGCCAACCAAAATAAATGGGACTTGAATCAGTCCTGAATAACTTATGTCCCATTCATTTAGCTGATTTCCTCTAAGTATGCTTAGATATACTTTCTTATAAGACTATGACTTTCCCCACCCATAGGACCTGTAAGTATGTTCTGATGAGCATCAGCAGAAACAATGAGCAATGTTACTGATGACATCTCTCAGGAACTGATTAATGCAAAAACAAGAAAGCAAGTTAGTTCACTCACTCTTCTTTCTGTTGTTTACTTTCTATAGTCCTTTCTGCTGTCACCAAGTGAATAAATTTTTTATTTTACTGGCTTCCACCATACTCTTCTAAATTATCTGAGGCAACCATTTCAGATGCAGTGGCTACTGGACCAGAATTTCCTTTTCTGAATTTGCAATCTGTGAGAGCTTCAGTTAAAAAAAATTGGAATATGGCCATTCAGCATACAAGGAGTTAACACATAATCCTTGAGAGAAGGGAGATTCTGTTACCAAGCCTAACTTTCTCCCCCCCCCCTTTTTTTTCTTCTTCTTCTTCTTCCTTCTTCTGATCTTCAGACTGGTTTTAAAATCTTGGGTCAAAAGGGAAATTCCTTTGACAATTAGATATATATTTCCTAAAAAATTCTTTGTTGTTCTTTTATTGACCTTTATTTTGCAGCCCAGAATGATTTATGCAAGATGGATGGGATACAAACACAACAAATAAAATCTACAATCAAAGTAAATGCCCAAATTTAGGTTAGTTCTCTCTCTTCCTAATGGACAGGTCAAAACACTGCACCACTGTTATGCAGTCAGCTTTTCTTACTCTATAGGTACAGACCTTTGTGCTTTGTCATAATCCTAGAGGGGGGAATAAATAATGTATTAAACACATCCTGTGACACAGGAAAAGCAGAATAAAATTTCAGAAGGGGTTTAGATGTACAGTCGAAAATGATTCATAAATTTATTATGAAGTGATATCCGTCATTAATGCAGTAATTCAAAAGTTCATTTTGTATCTGTTGTCATATGCTGAGATCTTGTTCTGTTTCCTGTTATTTCTTTGTCAAAATAAAATATTTATATTTTTCTATGCTTTTTCCAAATCAAAATCAAAATCAAAGCACCTTTCTTTACTATGGAAGTTATTCATTCAAGCTGCTCTTATACTAAGAAAATTTGTTACCTTCCCTTCCCATCTTAGCCTTATTCCTAGCTATCTGGCAATCTTGATTCATCCTAGTGTATGGTCTAACATTTTTGCACAGCCATAAATAAATATTTGATCCTTCCTTTCCAACTAACACTTGTATGTGTACTAAGTGAAGAATCTAGTAGTTCATGACTTGTGGTTATAAGTGGCTCATAACAGCTGATTGCACAATTAGTCATGCAGTTCTTGTTGTGGCTGACTGCAAGAAGGCATTTGCAGGAGTGCTTTGAGAACTACACTTGATCTTAGCCAAAAGGACAGGAAGCGACTGCATGCTCATTCAAACATCTGGATCTCTATTTTAATGAAAAATTATTGTGGAGGCAACACTAACAAGTACAAGATCAATTGGATTGTTAAAAAATATATTATTATACCAAAGGTGGACAGTTAATGAATCCGGCCCTCAAGGTGTTTGTTTCAAAATTTTGGCTCAAATGTTGTATGGAGTCAAAATATGGGGAAAAGATGTTAAACCTAAATTGGAAATTCATCAGAAAAAATCATTAAAACAGAGTATGGCTTTCAAGATGAGTCTTCCTTCAATCACTATCACAGTTGATTTAGCTTATTTTAGATCCTGACAGAGATTAAATAGCCTAGAGGACCATTCTTTGACCAAATGTTGTTTTTTGAATAACTTCGGCTTGGAGGATGAACTCAGTTCTATGATAAATTAAAAGATTCTAATCTTACATTGGATATGTTTCTCAATTTTAACTCTAGCTCTCAAGAAATTGATTTTTGAAGCAGATATTTTATCAAGCTAGGGCTGCTATAGTTGGGGCTAGGTTTTCTCATTGGTATCCCCAACTCTAAGACAACTATGTGAGACCACTTTATTTGGCAGTATTGACTTTCCCTCAACTATTGCGCAACTTCATGTTATCCACCAATTACACCTGCTCCTGGACTGGGACTCCTTACTTTCAGTCACCCATACTCTGGTCACCTCCAGACTGGATTATTGTAATGTTCTCTACACGGGGATGCCCTTGATGACCATCTGGAAGCTATACCTGGTCTGGAATGTGGCTGCCCAGGTGGTGATAGGGCGCGGGTGTTATGCCCGTGCCTTACCGCTGCTAAGAAAGCTGCATTGGTTGCCAGTTTGCTTCTTGGTGTAATTCAAGTTGGTGTTTTTGACCTTTAAAGCCTTTCATGGTAGTAGTCCAGGATACCTAAGAGACCACATTGCCCCAAGGTTGTCAAACCGTCCTACGAGGGCAGACTGTAGGGGCTCTCTGGTGGTCTCATCAGTTAGGGAGGCATGCCTCACCAGGACCAGGAAGAGAGCCTTCTTGGTATCCACCCCGGCTCTATGGAACCTCCTGCCACCAGAACTGCACCTCCAGGCAGAGTTGCCCCCCTTCAGGAAGGCATTAAAAACATGGCTTTGCCAGCAGGTCTGGGGTGCATCTAGCACCACAACCCAGCCCTGGTGGCTTATTTAGCCCTCTCCTGGGTTTCTCTTCCTGCTTAGCTGCCCCTCTTTTTAATGGGATTAGGGCTGTTTTTAGGGATGTTTTTAAATATTTTAGATAGTTTTAATAGTCAATTTTAACTGTATGGGGGTCAGGTTTTTCAACCGATACTGTGAGCTGCCTTGGGTCGCCTAGGTAAGAAAAGCGACAATATAAATCTAAATAAATAAATAAACTCCACAAAGCTTTTATGGAACTTAGGTTTCAATAGATGCCCTCTGCGTTGAGAACAGGGCTTTCACCCTAGTGCTACTATATCAACTACTTGTATAACATTGATAGGATAGGATTTCACCCATATATTGTGAGAATAGATATTTTTACTGCAATTTTTGTTTATGTTAGAGAAGGACCAGACCAGGTAAATTTATTTTGGGGAAAAATGCAGCCAAATGAATTTTTCATGCTTTCTTACATCATAATGTAATTATTTCAAAGAAAATAATAATGAGAAATGAAGCTTATGTCACAGATAAAAAGATTATGTAAATGGTTAATAATTGCTTCTCACTTTACCTGACACTTAAAGTCATGGGGGAAGAGATGAGAATTTTATCAAATCATCCATGAATCAACAGTGTTAATAACATTTGGATGGTAATAATTAAAAGGTTCTCAAAGAATAGGAAAATGAGTTATCATGTCAAGAAATGTATTATCACTGTCAAAATGACAACCAGCAAATAAAGCAGAATTAAAAGTGTTTGCAAATATATCTGCCCTTGAGGTGGAGATAGCTCTGTATTGCTATTACAGGGAGAAAGCCAAATGAAACACATTCATTCTCAGCAGTAGCAGAATGAATCTTCTGTCCTTATAGGCTTCCTGAATACACAATGGAGACACAAAATTCCCTTGCAGTGTGGCCTTTTATGAAATATGAAAAGAGTATCAGTTATTTTTTAGGGGGAATTTTTTAGAATTCTGCTCATTTTACATTTCACTCTTTTGTTCTTCAGCCCCAAGGGTGGGAGGATATTGTCATTTGGTCTTGCATTGGAAAGCACTATTTCTTTTGGCAATTATTTTTATCTGAGAGAAATAGGTAAAGGTAAAGGTCACCCTTGCTCAAAAGCCAGCCATATCTGACTCTAGGGTTCAGTGTTCATCTCTGTTTATAGCCAAAGAGCCAAGCGCGGTCTGTGTTTGCAGACATTTCCATGGACATAGAGAAATAGGCTGCATCAGTTTTAAAGGAAGCCCTGGGAGGGAACAATACTGGTGTTGACTGAGGGCCAAATTACTGCAGATGATCTGTGGTTTGGGTTGAAGTCAAGTCAGGGTTCAATAGATGTGGCGGAAGCAATTTTTCATATCTGAGAATTCAGACTTGCAAAGAAAGTTACATACATCTTGATGACCAAGACCAAGACAAAACAAGCTAATTTGCAAATCCCGGACGGCTCTTAAGCAATACTCTCTGCTAAGGATATGTTAATATGTATGGTTTGGCCCTGAGAAAAAAAAGGATATCCTTTATGGTGAGAAAACATGTGTAAGCATGTTGGCATGGGTCTGTGGAAAGAGTAGGCCTCACCTTCTGTGAGAGTCTCTCAGAGGGGAATATCAAGCTCCACTCAATGGGACAATACCTGAGTATTCAATGCAAGAACTAATTCAATGGCTGTGAAGAGCCCAGGAGTCCTTGAAAGCAGGAAAGCAAGCGATATTCAGGAAGGAAAGGAGAAGGCAGTATAAAAGGGAAAGAGTTTGGAGAGTGAAGTGGAAGAGAAGGTGTGGATGATACTCAGAAGTGGCTGATGTGCAGGAAGGTTCTTGGCATCTGAATATCCTCTCTTACTATGACTACAGTGGACTCACACAAGAACATCCCACATAGAACTCAAAAACCCAGAGAACCTACAGTGGCTAAAAGAGGACATTCAGACTGGCTGACATTGAGCCTTATGTGGGGAGTGACTAGCCCACCATCAGCTTCATCATTCTCAACTTTAACCCATCTATGGCCAGTGCCATAGAAGAGAGCATCAGTTCAAAAGACTGTTGCAACCTAAAAGAGACTTCCATCTTAAGAATGAACATGTGAGGGAACAAGGACACTAAATGACTATGGGTGAAAAAACCATCTAAAGGACTTGCATGGAAAAGTAGGGAGTGAATCTTTTCTATGATATCATATAAGACTGGAGTTGAGAGAAAGGGGGCTTTGGAAGCTGGAAGGCCACTGAAGTCACCTGGTCTGCTGTACACAGTTCAGGAATAAAGTGCACAATTCCTGTGCTGTGTGGTGATGACTAATTTCACATCCCCTTACCTAGAGAGGGTATTGGAACCCATACATCATGTCTGAATAATCATTTCAGGTGAACTTATTTTTGGATTTCCCAGAGTCTCCTAAACCCACTATGATGCCAACTATACATATTTTCTGAATATTATCAGGAAGTTGGAGAATTGTCCAAAAATATACCAAGCATTTGAAAAGAAAAATGTGCACTTTTTAAATGTGTATGCCATATGCCTAAGAATACTTTGGTCAAAAAAGAGAAGGCATTCAAGCAATTTGAGGAATGTCTTTGCCAAATGTATCAATACATAATACAGAGACAAAATATAGATGGAGGTAGGAATGGACCAGATGTGAAAGCAAGAAAAAGTAGAATCCACAAATAACTGCCTTGATACATCTGCATTGAATTAGTATTAGAAATGTGCATCACTCAGAACCATTCTACCATTTCTGGCCAATGTTTCTTTGAAGTCCAAAAGCAAGGTCATTCCTGTCCATGATAGCTGAGATTCGTATATATAGTTGTGCTGAGGATTCAGTGCTTATGTATTTGTGATCTCCTTGCCTTTCCAAAGAAATTGTGAACAGTAGAGTAAAGAATATTTATGCTGCAGAATTCTGAAAGCCAGCATGCTGTCATGTGGTGGGTGTAAAGTGAAGTAAAGTTCTTAAGATTGTTGTTGAAAAAAAAACACAGTCCATTGTTTCATTTTAAGTACATTACTCTTCATATATAAAGCTTCTGTAGGAAACATCAGAAGATGTATTTGATTCTGTGTGGGAACACACATCTTTGCTGTTTCAAACTAAAAAAAACCATGAACAATTTCTCTCTTTGCTCTGTGATGGTGATATACCTTCTGCTGCTGTGTATGAAAATTTTTCATATTTGTAAGTTTTTCCCCACAATTTTTTTTGCAAAGTATAAAAATGGCTGTATTTTATGAAGTGGAAGCCTTGGATGGGTTATTTGCATTTTTGATCACTTAACTACTGCCCAGAATAATGCTCATTTCTAAGTTTAGTTGTACAAACAAACAAACAAAATGAATCAGGGACATCACCAGGATTCTACCGGGGGGGGGGGGGGGTGTTGGGGGGAAGGTGTGATTTTTTTTTTCCAGGAGGGGCAAAAAAATCAGGGGGGGGGCTACAATGTCACACTCACATATATAACATTGGCACCATGGGGTGAGTTGGGGAGGGGTCGGGCTGTTAGCTCAGGAGAGTTTTGGCTGCCCTGGGCCCCCTGGCTACTGCCCTGGTTACAATTATCATTAGGACAGAAAAATACTACAAACTACTCTCTGGTTCCTTCTCATGAAAAATTATGTTACTGTTAAAACTGTATTAAAAAATTATAAAGGCAAACCCAAAAAATAGTTCTCGTCTCATTTAGAACTAGTAGGATAATGGCATGCATAAAAAATTCCTCTCAAAATGTTTCTGAAAATGTTTGAGAGCAATT
Organism: Bradypodion ventrale; assembly: GCA_035047345.1. Taxonomy (NCBI): domain Eukaryota; kingdom Metazoa; phylum Chordata; class Lepidosauria; order Squamata; family Chamaeleonidae; genus Bradypodion; species Bradypodion ventrale. Next base: position 27,275,267 of record JAWDJE010000003.1, read on the forward strand.
AGTTGAATTTGCTATACCTGAGTAATGTAGGCATTACTATCTCCAACTAAATAACATTGTAATAATTAATTACTGTACTTGTTACCCTTTAAGCAACTAAATACAGGTAACTATTATAATTAGTTGCTTCTGAGCACTAATCTGGATGGACATAGTTTTCATTTTTGGTTGATATCATATTCATTCCAACCAGGGGGAAACCTCAAGTTCTCTCCATTGAAGGAATGTAAATTTCAGTAAACTCTCATTAAAAATGAACAGCAACAAAACTCTCATTCACCCTTTGAAGTGATATCCATGTATGTGGGAACCAACTCTTATCATATTCAATAGGTACTGTATGTACTTCCTCAAATGACTTATATTTTTAGCTTCAGACATTCTGTATTGCCAACATTCCTTTGTTACCTTGCCGAAGAAGGATGTTAGTGGTATATTAGTGTGATTATGCTACCTTTAACACATTTTGGATGACAACAACAATGCTTTCTAAGTAGTATATTATGCAGATTTTCAGCAGCAGCACAGAACATTTGCTGGGCGAATGAACACCCTCTGCAGTGTATGTAAATCACAGCCCCAGATGCTCCCATGATTGATTATGATGCGAATTTCCATAAATTGCATTGTTTTGGAGAAGTAAGCTGCCTGTGATGGAGAGGAGTTTATCACAATCATTCCAAAGTTAAAAAAAAAGCATATTTCTTTCTAGATCAACTTTCTTTCTTGCAATGTTTGGTGAGGATTTATGGAGTTGGGATATAGCCTTGATAATTGTTGCAAGGATGGATTGAAGTGGTCTCACAGGCTTGTGCTTCTTATCTAATGCACAGTCTCTTAAAAAATCTTTGCCATTCCACTCAAGGTGATTATTCTTATGAAGATTCAGATGCCATGCACCTGCACAACAGGGGTGGACAAAGCATAGCCTCACCCCAGGTATCAGTAGAATGCAAACCTCATCAATCACAGACAGCCTGGTTAGCAACAAAGAGCACTGGGAATTTCAGTCCAGGAACACCTGGACACTGTAATGCCAACTCAGGCTGGCCATGCCTGATGGGCTTCAAGTTCCTTTAGGAGCTTAGAAACAAGAAGCACTCAATGGATGAAGAAACAAAGCTTTTATTAGACAATTATTTAGCAAAAACATATCAGAGACAAAGCAGAAAACAAGAGACAAGAATACAAGCAAGCCATATTTACCTAATGGTTTCCCTTTGTTCCTTTTCTAGCCACCTGGGAGCCCAGGTTAGGTGGCAGAACTCCAAATCTAGGGGCTAAGTCTCCTTTCTTTATACTCTAATGCTAAAGTGCTGTGTCATCATCTTTGGCTCTATGCCCCTCACTCGGAGGATGTCCAAACCCAACAATGGCCATCTGGAATTGGTCAATTGGTACTTCACCCTTGCAGGTGGCAGCTCTGCTGTCAATCCTAAAGTACTCTCTATCTTGACTTGTTGAGGGTGGGGGGGAAGTTGAGATACCTGTGAAGAGAGATATGCTGATTTATCATTTGATTACAAAATGTTTCACATCTGGAGCATCCCTGAATGCTGTGACAGGCTGTAACTCACCCAAATGGTTCATATTATATGAATACCTAATGGCTGAATTACTCATTAGGATTAAAGTTTCATTGGAAGCATTTTTTAAAGGATTATTCAGGCACCTGGCACACAACTCAACACATTAGTTACCCAAGTTGCAGTCTGTTCCAAAAAGAAGTCATTCTATAACAAGGAAAGACACAGAAAGGAATAAAAAGGTAACAGTTTCTCCATATTTGCTGATCCTACTGTAAAGTGAACTTGCTGGGCTAAATTTAGCCATTAGTCTCAACTAGTGAAGACCCTATGAATCAACTGAATTTATCAAAAGTATGATTTAGCAACTCTTATTCATTCAACGGGGCCTAACTCTGTTTAGGACAAATTGGATTTGGGCTACATCTTAAGTGGAAATTAAATGTGGCCAACCATGCAGTAGCAGATTAGAGGGTGGGGGCAAAGAGCAGCTCTTGGTTTCCAGAAAGCAGAGGTGTGTGTAGAAAACCATGGAAAGGATTGCCATAAGACCCAATTGATTTGATGGCACATTATTATTATTTACATCGCAAATGTCTGACTCGAACTCCCAATCATACTGTACTGTATAATCATACTGACACAGCTATATAGCCATCTTGTTTTACTTCCTACTCTCTGTGGAATGATTGCAGCACAGAGAATTATTCACATGAACATATATTAAAAGCTTGATTTACCTATTTAGAGTAAAAAATCCTTCTGTTATTTTAAATTGCATAGTTCTCTATATTCCAGAGTTTTAGGAGAGTATGAACTTTAGTATCTCAAGAAAAATATGCCTTTCTCCTGGGAGCACAATATAGGTGTGCATCTGACAGTTGTAACTCTCAGAATGGAAAATTTTGGGATTTGGAAGACAGACAGAGAGACAGACTAAATTTCATGAGTTGATTAGAATTTCAATGTCCCCCCAACCTCAAAAAATAGGGCTAGCATACTGACAATTGGACTGGCATACTACCTGAATAAGTGTTAGCCCAGCTGTCCCCTTCCATAGCTGAAATAACTGATCTCACTACACATCTGTTGTGTTCTAATGGTTTTATCTTCCACATGGATTACAATGTATCTGAGCCAATGTAACCTTGCCTATAGCAACAATATAACCTTCAGCTGTATCATATGAATCCTGTAATAGGACGCGAGCTAATGACCACCAGCTGGCAGCAGCGAGCGTCCAAGCTCTCTTGGTACAAACTCATCAAAGGTAACAGCGCGGGAAGTTTTCCCGCCACCACCTACACCTGGACAAGAAGGGCGTGACCAGCAATGACGTCACGCAGACAGTAGCCAATGGGCTACCATGCAACCACGTTCAAATGTATTACTACTGTATATAAAGAGCTATCGATCCGCCATTACCTCATGTTCCCTCTGTCCACGATGCAATAAACCTGAGTTAACCCAGCCCGAGGCTGTGTCCTGTGTCTTAGTTTTCATACACTAAATTGGCGACGAAGGTGGGATAATGGATCCCCAAGGAACAGCTAGGGCACAGAGCGGGTTCAACATCACCAAACCGCAAGACTGGGAGCTGTTTGAGATGGACTTCCAGGCGGCACTGGTGGAACTCAAAGTCAAAGAAGACGACGAGGAGAGGAAGAGGGCCATCCTCACCAGAATGCTTGGGTTAGAAACCAAGCGGACGCTGGTGGGCATCATCGCTCCGAAGAAGGTGAGCGAATTTAAGGCAGACGACATCATGAAGCTGCTGCGAGAGCGCTTCCGACCCTCGAGGGCAATGTTTCCCGCTCGGAGCGCGTTTTGGAGGCGAGTCCAAGCGCCGGACGAGTCGGTTGAGGCATTCGTGACCGCCATGAGGATAGCCGCCGGCCCCTGTAGATGGGACAACCTAGAGATGGCCCTCAGGGACGGCGTGCTGTGTGGCCTGAAGGACAGGGAGGTGCAGCGCAGCTTGATGAACAAGGAGCCGCCACCCACGCTGGCGGAGGTCGTAGAGGCCGCGGAAGCCGCGGAGTCCACGAATGCTGGAGTGGACGAGATGCACCAGTGGCGTGAGTGGCGTCCTAGAGCCGGCAAGGCGGAAAATTCGGTGCACGGGAAGTCCGGACAGTCGGTGCACGCAACTCGACGGGCCTCAAAGTCGTCTACGGAAGGCAGCGACGGCGAGGAGGTCCAGAAGGTCCGAAAAGGTGGGCGCCGCTGCGATGGTTGCGGAGCGGCCCATGAGCACGCGAGGTGCCCATTCAGAAAGGCCGAGTGTTACACCTGCGGCCGTCGGGGGCACATCGCCAGGGCATGCAGAAAACGGAAGGAGGGCCGGAGGCAGTCACAAGACCGTTCGACCAGACCGGACCGTCCAGCGAGGTCCAAAGATGGCGCCCAGACCACGAGGAAGCAGGACGGCGTGGGCCGCGTCTCGGACGACAGCGAGGACGACACCCCAGTGTTCAGCGTGTCCGCGGGACAGTCCCATTACTTCGTTGAGGTACTAGTACAAGGGGCCCCTATTAGGATGGAAATTGACTCGGGGTCCTCCTATTCTATAATTCCCCAGAAAGAGTTCTTGAAAATCGACCCCCACGTGCGGCCCAAACTTAAAACGTTGAGGTCCACGCTACGAGATGTACAGGGAAACAGCATTCCGGTGTTGGGGGTCGGAAAGTTTCGGGTCAGCTTTAAGAGACATTCTGCGGAACTGCCCCTAGTTGTCCTTAAGGGGGGGAGTTGTAGCCTCCTAGGGACGCAGTGGTTTCAGCCCTTAGGCTTGTTCATAGGGGGAGTGCATACAGTGGGAGCGGACCCAATACAAGCGGTTTGCGATGCGCATCCCGCCGTCTTTGAAAAAGGACTTGGGAAGTTCAAGGGACCCCCTGTAGCCTTCGACCTAGACCCGGAGGTCCGCCCGATAAGACTCAAACCGCGCAGGGTGCCGTTCGCACTCAAGGACAAAATAGAGGCGGAACTGGACAAACTGGTGGGCCAGGGGATTCTTATTCCTGTTGATTCCGCGGAGTGGGAGACTCCAATTGTAACAGCTCTGAAGGCCAACGGGGAAGTGCGCATTTGCGCTGATTATAAGTGTACAATTAACAAGGCGATCCGCCCTAATGCATACCCGGTGCCGGTGGTCAGCCACCTTTTGGCCAGGCTGAATGGGGGAAAGTGTTTCGCTAAACTCGATTTGGCACAAGCCTATCAGCAACTCCCCGTAACTCCCGCCACGGCCGCGGCACAAACGATAGTTACACACAAAGGGGCGTTCCAGGTGTCGCGCTTACAGTTCGGCGTGAACTCGGCACCCGGCCTTTTTCAGTCGCTTGTGGAACGCCTCCTGAAGGGGCTGGAGGGGGTGTTGCCTTATTTTGATGACGTGTTGATAACAGGGGGGAGTGAGGCCGAACTGGCTAAGAGATTGGATAAAGTACTAACTGTTTTCGAGAAAGCGGGGCTGAGACTGAGGAAGGACAAATGTGTTTTCTTCGAAACTGAGGTCGAGTTTTTAGGGTTCCGGATCACACCCGAGGGAATTAAGCCGTCTAAATCCAAAGTAGCAGCCATAAAGAAGGCCCCTCGCCCCACATCCAAAACCGAGTTACAGTCATTCCTGGGGCTCCTCAATTTTTACCATACATTCCTCCCACGGAAGGCGTCCGTGGCCGAACCGCTTCATCGGTTACTTAAAAAGGAGGAGACATGGATGTGGGGTGACGAGCATGAGAGGGCGTTCAAAGAACTAAAGCAACTCTTAACATCCGAGGCAATCCTGACGCATTTCGACCCCAAACGGCCAGTGGTCTTAGTCTGTGATGCATCCCCGGTGGGGGTGGGGGCGGTGCTGTGCCACGTGTTGGATGACGAAAGGGAGGCCCCGGTAGCGTTTTATTCAAGGTCCCTGTCCCAAGCGGAGCGCAATTACGCACAAACCGACAGGGAGGCATTAGCAATAGTAGCCGGAACCAAAAAATTTCACGATTTTTTGTATGGCCGCCCGTTCAAAATCGTGACTGATCACAAGCCCCTGTTAGGGATTTTCACGGCAAGCAAGCCCACGCCGCAGATCCTGTCCCCGAGGATGCTGCGATGGGCTATTTTTCTCAACGCATACCAACACGAGTTGGAGTACCGTCCCGGAAAGGAGATCAGCCATGCTGATGCACTTTCGAGATCTCCTTTGCCCTTGTCGGACGACCAAAAGGCGAGAGTAGAAAGAGACCGCCAGGTGTTGCTAATTGAGGTCTTAGACGCACCCCCAATAGTACCAGCCGACATTGCTAGGGCGACAGGCAAGGACAGGACGCTGGAGAAAGTTAGTTCATGGGTACAGAAGGGGTGGCCGGCATCGTCCCCAGGCACAGAATTCGACCCATTTTTTCGGAAAAAGCTAGAGTTGTCCCTAGAAAGGGGGTGCCTGTTATGGGGCCAACGGGTGGTGGTCCCTACATCCCTGCGTCCGAGGGTGCTCGAACTGCTGCACGTCAGCCACCCGGGCATCGTTCGTTCAAAGGCGCTGGCCCGGAGTTATTTTTGGTGGCCACAGCTAGACACAGACATTGAGCACATGGTCGGCACTTGCGAGGCATGCCAGGGATCCCGACCAGAGGCGGCCCGTCTCCCGCAGAGGGAATGGGACACAGCAAGGGGGCCTTGGTCCAGGGTGCACGTAGATTTCGCTGGCCCATTCCGGGGAACCATGTTCCTCCTGGTGGTGGATGCGTTCTCCAAGTGGCTGGAGGTTATCCCAGTCAAGAGCACATCCTCCGCCACTACAATTAGTCAACTGAGGAGAGTCTTTTCCACGTTCGGTTTACCCGACACTTTAGTCAGCGATAACGCTAGTTGCTTCACCTCCGCGGAGTTCGGGGCATTTATGGAGGCAAACGCCATTCGGCATGTCACATCCGCACCGTTTCACCCGGCCACGAATGGCCAAGTGGAACGGCTGGTGCGTACAACAAAGGATGCGCTGCGGCGCATGGGCCCGGGGGACCTAAATCACCAAGTATGTCAGTTCTTATTAGCGTATAGGGTGACCCCCTTGGCGTCAGGTTTCTCGCCGGCAGAGCTTTTGATGCGGCGAAAACTGACCACGCTCCTGTCCAGGCTAGACCCGACGAGAGTCGAGGATAAAGGAAAAAACATAGGGTTGGCAGTCTCGAAAGGTTTCGCTGCCGGCGACCCTGTTCACTGCAGGAACTATGCCAGCGCAGGGCCAGCCTGGGTACCAGGGACGGTTGTAGAACAAACGGGGCCAGTGTCGTACCGGGTCGAGACTAACACCGGCCTCCTCTGGAGGAGGCACGCAGACCAACTGAGGCACCGAGTGAGTGGGCCAGTCAGTGGGGCGCAGCAACAAGATTCAGCGTTAGGGTTCTCCCCCACCCGTTTAGCCCAAGGGGGAGACAGCAGCGGACAACAGTCCCAAGCAAGGGGGGAAGGCAGAAGCAGCGGCCCCGACTCATACCCTTTTGATACGCCAGTCCTATCAGAGGCCGGGGAAGGGGGAGAGGAGTTCGTGACCGCTGCCCCCGAAGGTAATTTTGATTTTGATTTCGCGAGCCGGGGGGGTTTTCAGGAGTGTTCCCCCACCCATCCAAGCGAGAAGAGGGGTTTTTCGTTAGCCCCCAGTGGCCCCGGTTCTTCCCTAAGAAAGAGCACACCTCCAAACAACGCCGCGGAGCCGCGGCAAGTCACTAACGAGTCTCCCTCTCCAATTACAGGACAGGAAACCAGGGAACAAAGAAAAGGTAGCAAACCCGGGGAAAGGCAGCCTGCATCGAGACCCCAGCGTGTTCGAAATAAGCCATCTTGGCTGAGGGACTTTGTCTCATCCTAGGGGGGGGGAGTGTGTTTAAGTGTGGGCTCGAGACTCTGTCTCATCCTAGGGGGGAGGGGTGTTGTGTTCTAATGGTTTTATCTTCCACATGGATTACAATGTATCTGAGCCAATGTAACCTTGCCTATAGCAACAATATAACCTTCAGCTGTATCATATGAATCCTGTAATAGGACGCGAGCTAATGACCACCAGCTGGCAGCAGCGAGCGTCCAAGCTCTCTTGGTACAAACTCATCAAAGGTAACAGCGCAGGAAGTTTTCCCGCCACCACCTACACCTGGACAAGAAGGGCGTGACCAGCAATGACGTCACGCAGACAGTAGCCAATGGGCTACCATGCAACCACGTTCAAATGTATTACTACTGTATATAAAGAGCTATCGATCCGCCATTACCTCATGTTCCCTCTGTCCACGATGCAATAAACCTGAGTTAACCCAGCCCGAGGCTGTGTCCTGTGTCTTGCTACAAACCAGAACTTCAATAACAAAATATTTTTTGGAAAAAATGCTGGAACAGCCATCATAAAGCAAAAGTCTCTCAGTCCCCAAGTAGTTCCAGTTACTTCACAAAGCCTTCACCTCAAGTCAATCCCTATGATCCTCAAATTAGGGTCATTTGTCTGTCTTCTGCAGTGGAGACAACTGGCTCTGCGTGTCTCCCACTGGAGAAGTTCTTCCTATGCTCCTGTTTCAAGCATCATTCCTGCTCACACCAGTAAGAGGGCTTACATGGCTTCCTCTCCAAGGCTTGCCACTCAGTCTCCTCCAGAAGCACCTGAAGGCAGACATCTCACCTCCTTGAAAAGAAGGTCCATTCTGCAGAAAGTGTGGTGCTGTCCCTGATCTCACTGGGGAAGGATGCCGTGAAGTTGCTCACTCCTCAATTTCTCTTTCAATCTCCACTGGTAGGCCTATCTTTTTCTGCTCTCTTTGGCTGGTGCTCTTCCCTCCCTTAAAGATGTCCTTCTTCTCTGCTGAAGCTCTTCCATCTCACTCTTCTTCTTTTACCACCTCTGCTAGGGATCTCTTTATCTTCTCCATTTCTTCACCATGTCCTCCTTCTAAAGCCTTCTCCACTTCTGCTATAATCTCTTCCAGCACCTCCTCTGATTCCTCCAACTTCTGCACCTAGAAGACCCCCACACCTTAGGTGTTCTTACTACCCCAGTTGACAGTGTAACTGCTGGTAGGGAATTCCTGGCTTGAATTCGTAGAGAGTGATGGACTACACACCCTGGGATTCTCCCCACCACAAAATAAAAGCATTATTTATACAAACAAACACAACTTATCAGTGGTCTTGACTGCAATGAGATTGTGAACCAATAATAATCGAAGCTGTTTAGAATGCTTTGTATGGACCTTTCCATTATTTTCCCATGTTAGGAAAGTTTCTCCATCAGTATAATAATAATTTTGTGCCAGAAATTATTTTAGGTTGAGAGGATTTTTGCAGAAGAAACTCTGTTCAGGGAATGTCCAAATGAGGCTCCTTTCATGTCCTCAAGAGCTGGGAGAGAGATGGGTGCTCAATCCATCATGCAGTACCAAGGTCTTGAACTGCTGACTTGCCAGCCTTCCAGCTAACAAGGCAACCTTCTTAACCACTGTGATACTGCAGCCCCTTCTCCATCAGTATCAAGGGAGTAAGGAGATGTAGGATATGCAGGATCTTATTTTCCCTATCAACACAGAATCTATGTCACTTCAGCTTCTCAGTTTTTAAAATATATATACAGTAGGACCTTTTTTTTACATTAATCAATAACTATGTGCTGTCAAGTGGATTCCAGTTTATGACATTTCTTCCCAGGATTTTCTAGGTGCATAATGCTCATGTCAGGTTTGCTATTCCCTTTAATGGGGAAAGACACTCCAGGACTGTACAGCTTGCCCAAAGCTACATTGGCCATCTCTTCTCCTGGGAGGCCCATGACATGAGCTGAGGTTCTTTAAAAAGTTGCACAAGTGCAAATATATTGCATTTAAAAGGGACAAATTTTCTTTCAGTGGTTTTATGTCTTTAAAAATCTTCATATATTGCAAGTGTTGGAAGCTTAGAGACATTTTTGTAGCTGTTCCAGTTACAGTACTGTAAAATGCCTACCTTGTATCAGAATAAGGGTTAATCTAGGTAAGAGTAAATTGTTGCTTGTTTATTGTAGAGCTGAGTGGGAGAATGCAAGCGCGGCGCCAAAATGGCCACCACGCTCTTTGCAGGCCCCCCCACCGGACTTGGACATCTGGGTAGTTAGGGGGCGTGGCCAGCACCCTTTAAAAGGGGTGGCCACGAGGCAGCCGCGCTGCCATTTCGCGAAGCGACGGAGAGGAGAAGTTTTTCCCCTCCACCCCCTCCCTAGTTAACAGTGTGATATTTTGGTCGCTTCGGGGCCGGGTGGGAATTTTTGGCTGGGACCTACAATTGGCTTTCGGGTCCTGGCTTTTTTGCCCATCCCACACTGTTGCTATGGTTTGACATAGGGGTTTTCTTGCTCTGCTGTTGACTTTGGTCACATGGGCGGGTAGCACTGGTAAGGTAAACATTTATGACCCACAGGTATCCGGCAGGTTCGCAATTGACTGGACAACACTAGACAGGCACAAGTTGGTTAACGTTGTCCGGTCAACGATGAACCAGGCAATGGGGTGATGGCACGAGCTAGGCAGCAGGCATCACCCCATTATTTTACGGATACGCGTCAGAGGGTGGGGTCATTTGGTGTATGAAAACCAAGACACAGGACACAGCCTCGGGCTGGGTTAACTCAGGTTTATTGCATCGTGGACAGAGGGAACATGAGGTAATGGCGGATCGATAGCTCTTTATATACAGTGGTAATACATTTGAACGTGGTGCCATTGCAGCCCATTGGCTACTGCCTGCGTGACGTCATTGTGAGTCACGCCCTTCTTGTCCAGGTGTAGGTAGTGGCGGGAAAGCTTCCCGCGCTGCTGCCTTTGATGAGATCGGACCAATAGAGCTTGGACGCTCGCTGCTGCCAGCTGGTGGACATTAGCTCGCGTCCTCATTCAGGGTTCATATGATACAGCTGAAGGTTACATTGTTGCTATAGGCGAGGTTCAGATACATTGTAATCCATGTGGAAGGTAAAACCCTTAGAACACAACATCCCTCCCCCCTAGGACGAGACAACGTCTCGAGCCCATGCTTCCAGACACTCCCCCTCCTAGGAGACAAAATCTCTCAGCCAAGATGGCTTGTTTCGAACACGCTGGGGTCTCGATGCGGGCTGCCTCTCCCCGGGTTTGCTACCTTCTCTTTGTCCCCTGGTTTCCTGTCCTGTAATTTGAGAGGGAGACTCGTTAGTGACTTGCCGCGGCTCTGCGGCGTTGTTGGGAGGTGTGCTCTTATTTAGGGAGGAACCGGGGGCACTGGGGGCTAACGAAAACCCCCTCTTCTCGCTTGGATGGGTGGGGGAACACTCCTGAAAACCCCCCCGGCTCGCTAAATCAAAATCTAAAGTCCATTCGGGGGCAGCGGTCGCGAACTCCTCTCCCCCTTCCCCCGCCTCTGACGGAACTGGTTTATCAAAAGGATATGAGTCGGGGCCGCTGCTTCTTCCTTCCCCCCTTGCTTGGGACTGTTGTCCGCTGCTGTCTCCCCCTTGGGTTACGCGGGTGGGGGAGAACCCTAACGCTGAATCTTGTTGGGGATCCTCACTGACTGGCCCATTGACTCGGTGCCTCAGTTGGTCTGCGTGTCTCCTCCAGAGGAGACCGGTGTGGGTTTCGACTCGGTACGACACTGGCCCCGTCTGTTCTACAACCGTCCCCGGCACCCAGGCTGGCCCCGCGCTGGCATAGTTCCTGCAATGGACAGGGTCGCCGGCGGCGAACCCTTTCGAGACTGCCAGCCCCACGTTTTTTCCCTTATCCTCAATTCTTGTGGGGTCCAGCCTGGACAGGAGTGTAGTCAGTTTCCGCCGCATCAATAGCTCTGCCGGCGAGTAACCTGACGCTAAGGGGGTCACCCTATACGCTAGTAAGAACTGACATACTTGGTGGTTCAGGTCCCCGGGGCCCATGCGCCGAAGCGCCTCCTTCGTTGTACGCACCAACCGTTCCACTTGGCCATTCGTGGCCGGGTGAAACGGCGCGGACGTGACATGCCGAATGGCATTCGCCTCCATGAATGCCCCGAACTCTGAGGAGGTGAAGGAACTCGCGTTATCGCTGACTAAAGTGTCGGGTAACCCGAACGTTGAAAAGACTCTCCGCAGTTGGTTAATTGTAGTGGTGGAGGATGTGCTCTTTACCGGAATGACCTCCAGCCACTTTGAGAATGCATCCACCACCAGGAGAAACATGGTTCCTCGGAAAGGGCCAGCGAAATCTACGTGCACTCTGGACCATGGCCCCCTTGCTGTGTCCCATTCCCTATGCGGAAGCCGGGCCGCCTCTGGTCGGGACCCCTGGCACGCCTCACAAGTGCCGACCATGTGCTCAATGTCCTCGTCCAGCTGTGGCCACCAAAAGTAACTGCGGGCCAGCGCTTTTGAGCGAACGATGCCCGGGTGGCTGACGTGCAGCAGTTTGAGAACCCTCGGCCGCATGGGTGTTGGGACCACCACCCGTTGGCCCCACAACAGGCACCCCCTTTCTAGGGACAACTCTAGCTTCTTCCGAAAGAATGGGTCGAATTCCTTGCTTGGGGACGATGCTGGCCACCCTTTCTGCACCCATGAGCTGACTTTCGCCAGCGTTCTGTCCTTGCCTGTCGCCCTGGCTATATCGGCTGGTACTATTGGGGGTTCGTCTAAAACCTCGATTAGTAACACCTGGCGGTCTCTTCCTATTCTGGCTTTTTGGTCGTCCGTCAAGGGCAAAGGGGATCTCGACAGCGCATCAGCATGGCTGATCTCCTTTCCAGGCCGGTACTCCAACCCGTGTTGGTACGCGTTAAGAAAAATGGCCCATCGCAACATTCTCGGGGACAGTATCTGCGGCGTGGGCTTGCCTGCCGTGAAAATTCCTAACAGGGGCTTGTGATCCGTCACGATTTTGAATGGGCGGCCATACAGAAAATCGTGAAACTTTTTGGTCCCCGCTACTATTGCCAATGCCTCCCTGTCGGTTTGCGCGTAATTTCGCTCTGCTTGGGACAGGGACCTTGAGTAAAACGCCACTGGGGCCTCCCGACCGTCATCCAACACGTGGCAAAGCACCGCCCCCACCCCCACCGGTGATGCATCACAGACTAAGACCACCGGCCGTTTGGGGTCGAAGTGTGTAAGGATCGCGTCCGATGTTAAAAGTTGCTTAAGTTCGTTGAACGCCTTCTCGTGCTCGTCACCCCACATCCATGCCTCCTCCTTCTTAAGTAACCGATGAAGCGGTTCAGCCACGGAGGCTTTCCGCGGAAGGAATGTATGGTAGAAATTGAGGAGCCCCAGGAATGACTGCAGTTCGGTTTTGGATGTGGGGCGAGGGGCCTTCTTAATGGCTGCTACCTTGGATTTGGACGGCTTAATACCCTCAGGTGTGATCCGAAACCCTAAGAATTCGACCTCGGTTTCGAAAAAAACACATTTGTCCTTCCTCAGTCTCAGCCCCGCTTTCTCGAACACGGTTAGCACTTTATCCAATCTCTTTGCCAGTTCGCCCTCACTCCCCCCTGTTATCAATACGTCATCAAAATAAGGCAACACCCCCTCCAGCCCCTTCAGGAGGCGTTCCACAAGCGACTGAAAAAGGCCGGGTGCCGAGTTCACGCCGAACTGTAAGCGCGACACCTGGAACGCTCCTTTATGTGTGACTATCGTTTGTGCCGCGGCCGTGGCGGGAGTTACGGGGAGTTGTTGATAGGCTTGTGCCAGGTCGAGCTTAGCGAAACACTTTCCCCCATTTAGCCTGGCCAAAAGGTGGCTGACCACTGGCACCGGATATGCATTAGGGCGAATCGCCTTGTTAATTGTACACTTATAATCAGCGCAAATGCGCACCTCCCCGTTAGCCTTCAGGGCTGTTACGATTGGAGTTTCCCACTCCGCGGAATCAACAGGAATAAGAATCCCCTGGCCCACCAATTTGTCCAGTTCCGCCTCTATTTTGTCCTTTAGTGCGAAAGGCACCCTGCGCGGTTTGAGTCTTATCGGGCGGACCTCCGGGTCTAGGTCGAAGGCTACAGGGGGTCCCTTGAACTTTCCAAGTCCTTTTTCAAACACGGTGGGGTGCGCGTCACACACCGCTTGTATCGGATCCGCGCCCACGGCATGCACCCCCCCTATGAACAAACCCAAGGGCTGAAACCACTGCGTCCCTAGGAGGCTACAATTCCCCCCTTTGAGAACGACTAACGGGAGTTCTGCGGAATGTCCTTTATAGTGAACCCGAAATTTCCCGACCCCCAGCACTGGAATGCTGTTCCCTTGTACGTCTCGTAGCGTGGACCTCAGAGTCTTAAGCTTGGGCCGCGCTTGGGGGTCGATCTTCAAGAACTCTTTCTGGGGAATTATGGAATAATAGGACCCCGAGTCAATCTCCATCCTAACGGGGGCCCCTTGTACTATTACCTCAATGAAGTAATGGTTTTGTCCCGCGGACACGCTGAACACCGTGTCGTCCTCACTGCCGTCTGAGACGCGGCCCACGCCGTCCTGCTTCCTCGTGGGTCGGGCGCCATCTTGGGGTCTCGCTGGACGGTCCGGTCTGGCCGAACGGTCTTTCGACTGCCTCCGGCCCTCTTTCCGATTTCTGCATGCCCTGGCGATGTGCCCGCGCCGGCCACAGCTGTAACATTCGGCTTTCCTGAAAGGGCACTTCGCACGCTCGTGGGCCGCCCCGCAACCATCGCAGCGGCGCCCCCCTTTCCGGACTTTCTGTACCTCTTCGCCGTCGCTGCCATCTGTAGAGGACCTCGAGGTTCGTCGAGTCGCGTGCACCGGCTGTCCTGACTTGCCACGCACCGAGCTTTCCGCTTTGCTGGCCCTAGGACGCCACTCACGCCACTCGTGTATTTCGTCCACTCCCGCATTCGTGGACTCCGCGGATTCCGCGGTCTCTACGACCTCGGCCAACGTGGGTGGCGGCTCCCTGTTCATCAGGCGGCGCTGCACTTCCTTGTCCTTCAGGCCACACAGCACTACGTCCCTCATGATCATCTCCAGGTTGTCCCACTTGCAGGGAACGGCGGCTACCCTCAGGGCCTCCACGAACGCCTCTACCGACTCATCCGGCGCTTGGACTCGCCTCCAAAACGCACTCCTAGCAGGAAACATTGCCTTCGAGGGTTGGAAACGCTCACGCAGCAACTTCAGTATGTCGTCGGTTTTGAAGTCGTCCAACGTCTTCGGTTCGATCATGCCCACCAGCGTCCGCTTGGTCTCTACACCCAGCATTCGGGTGAGGATGGCCCTCTTCCTTTCCTCGTCGTCTTTGACTTTGAGTTCCACCAATGCCGCCTTGAAATCCATGTTAAAGATGGTCCAGTCTTGCGGCTTGGTAATATTGAACCCGCTCTGTGTCCTGGCACTTTGGGAATCCATAATCCCATCCTCGTCGCCAATTTGGTGTATGAAAACCAAGACACAGGACACAGCCTCGGGCTGGGTTAACTCAGGTTTATTGCATCGTGGACAGAGGGAACATGAGGTAATGGCGGATCGATAGCTCTTTATATACAGTGGTAATACATTTGAACGTGGTGCCATTGCAGCCCATTGGCTACTGCCTGCGTGACGTCATTGTGAGTCACGCCCTTCTTGTCCAGGTGTAGGTAGTGGCGGGAAAGCTTCCCGCGCTGCTGCCTTTGATGAGATCGGACCAATAGAGCTTGGACGCTCGCTGCTGCCAGCTGGTGGACATTAGCTCGCGTCCTCATTCAGGGTTCATATGATACAGCTGAAGGTTACATTGTTGCTATAGGCGAGGTTCAGATACATTGTAATCCATGTGGAAGGTAAAACCCTTAGAACACAACAGGTCAGTAGTTAGATTATTGACTACAGTCAACAATTTGTTTGTTGTCAACAAACAAATTGATACAAATGGATACATTGTAACCAATTGCCGTTGGCAATTTTGGGTGGAACCTTACCAGTGTTACTTCGGCCTGCTTGCCTTAAGAATTATAATTGGTTGAATACCAATAGAAATTTATAATTCGGACTAGGGCATGAATCAATAAATGTGGCCCAATGCCGTTATCCACTTTTACCAGTGTCTGAGTCCTTTATTGGGGGGTGCGCCTGCAAAGACTATATAAAGGTGTAATTAAATTGCAAGCATGAGAAAAAGTTTAATTTGATCAGCACTTTTAGGCAGACTGCCCTCATTTGCATTTCTCAAACTAATATGGTTTGGAACACAGCTATCCTTCTGTTTACACACTTATCCAGCCATTGCCATGCAGTTCTTAGCTCACAATCATGTACAAATATATGGCTAGAACCCTGTTTAAGGGAAATGTGTGTCTTGGTGGCAAATTTCCTTTTGTTAAGCCTCTTACTAGTATCTGCAGGCGATATGTTCGGAGGCCTGCCACGGATGCCTGAAATTGCAGATAACAGCAAATCTTATATTTTAAGTTGCACACATTGGTCTCTTGTGGCCAGCTCTGGTAATGCACTATTTAAATAATCTGTATTTCAGGATTTGTTATTGAATATTTTTAGAACCATGGATAACTGAAACAATTAATATTGAACCCTCAAATTTGTGGGTCCCACATGTATACTAATTAAAATGTGTGTGTGTGTGTGTGTGTGTGTGTGTGTGTGTGTGTGTGTGTGTGAGAGAGAGAGAGAGAGAGAGAGAGAGAGAGAGAGAGAGAGAACATGCTTTAAAGCTGCAGACTGATGTAGAAATTGAATAGAGAAGATGCGGGATGCATATTATTTCTTGACTCATCCTTAGCACACATGCACTTCACATGATGAAATGCAACTTTCTCCTCAATGGTGAGGATACAATCTTTCTACATATTTATGAAGACATATTCTTCTTCACTTGGGGCTGTGGTATCTTAGTGGTTAAGATACTGAACTTGATGACTGGAAGGCTGGCAGATCAGCAGTTCAAGACCTAAGTGCTGCAAGATGGAGCAAGTTCCCCTTTCTGCTCCAGCTCCTGCCAACCTAGCAGCTGGAAAACAAGAAATTGCATGTAGATAAATAGGTACCACTTCAGTGAGAAGGTAAACAGCATTCCGTGCACTCTGGCAACTAGTCATGCATGCCCTGGCTCTTTGGGTGCAAACAGAGTTGAGCACCAACCTTTGGAGTCAAACATTACTGGCTTTTGAGCCAGGGTGTTCTTTACCTTAGACTATTCTTCTTGATTTTTCAAGATCTGAGCAGGACTCTCAATCAGGGGGCCTAGATTTGTGACTTATGAGTTTGGGTGAGTGAAACAAAAAGGGTTTACATTGTATCAGATGGATATTCCAATATCTTGCCTGCTGCCATCATGACAAAACAAATGTTTTTCATTGCAAAACTAAATGGGGGGGGGGGGTCTCAGTTACTCCCACTGAAATTACATAGTCAAAACCCTCAGCTATGGAACATACTTTGGATTTCTGATTTAGTACTTTGTGGATTTCAGGTCAGCCATAATATTTTTCAGATCCTATTCCTAGGAACTGCCACCTTCTAGGAGGGGGCTCAGGGCCCAAGCAACTAACCCACCCCCTGAGTTTGTGCTATTTTCTGGCTCCTTCTTGTAATGAGAAGGAATTTAATTCCTGAATGTTTACCATAGAAAGAAAAGCTACTGATACCCTGCAGCTGGCAAGGTCTGCTTAATTTATAAATCAGGAAACCATAAATCTCACCACAGGCAAAAATCAAAGATTGTACTTCTGACATTGTAGTGAAAGCAGAGGTTTATAATCTTGAGCCTTCTGTAATTCTTGCCTCTATGAATGTCCACATCAGCCCTTAAAGAGAAGCGGACTGTGAAGAAAACAGTGCTGTGTCTACAACAGGAACATTATTTTCATTTTTTTAAACCACCACTGGCATTTTTATAGCTTTGAACTACACAACAATGTCTTTTCATGGAGAGTTTTGTATTTAAGAAGCTTTAATAAGCTGATTAATTCCAGGAACAACAAGTAGAAGTGCCTTCTCTCAGCAAGATGGGCTGTTGTTGTCATGAGAGAGAAATACTACAAGAGCCATCAGATATCAGTGTGTTTCTGAGATAGCATCTGGAAGAAAAGAAAAACCAGGTGGATAATTAAATGATCAGAAAGGATAACAAAATTAAAATATTGATGAAAGATGTGATTGAGGGAATATATGCACTAATAGGCAAGAGAACTCTCCGAAAAATTATATTAATCATCACAATGTCTCTGTGCAATTCTTGCTGAAGGTGAAAGGCATGGAAATTTTTTCTTTGTGGATCTTCACAAGGTCACCTGAGACTTTATAAATAAGCTCACAACAAAATACAGCACTGTGGATGATAGTGTGTGAAGTGGTACCTATTTCTCTAGTTGCAGTGTCATGCTTTCGACCTGGTAGGTTGGCAGGAGCTGAGACAGAGATGGGAACTCACTCTGTTGTGCAGCGCTCAGGTCTCAACTGCTGACCTGCTGGGTAATCAAGATCAATATCTTAACAACTAAGCCACCACAGCCTCTAATTATACTTATACACTGCCACATTGCACTTAAAGCTGGGAGGTTCACAATGTACTTAGCATTTTGTATGCCCTTAACAAGCTGAGTACTGTACTTGCTTTACTGACCTTGGTAGTATGGAAGACTCAGTCAACATTGTCCCAATCAGGATTGAACTCACACTGTGAGCACTTTTTTGCCAGCTTAACCACTTTGTTCTTGATCAATTGTCTATCAGTGGTCAATGGCTACTGAGCATACCGGGTTATTGTGGAAGGACTTGATTTATATTTATTCTAATCTATGTTTACCCTTTTGAACATTTTGTTCCTTCCTCCAATGTGGCCCATACTGCCTGCTTCTTCATGGATTACGCAGCTGGGTCAGAAGCTTGGCAGGTGTTGTGTTCCTAATACTATGCCTTTGCAACAATGTAACACCCATCAACTGCAACACTGTAACCTTCTGTAATAGGACGCGAGCTAGTAACCACTAGGTGGCAGTAGCGAGCGTCCAGCTCATATGGTTCCAATTACGCAATAACTCCAGCGCGGGAAGATTCCCGCCACTACCTCACCTGGACAAGAAGGGCGTGACCAGGGATGTTGTCACGCGGGCGGTAGCCAATGGGCTATCGTGGAGCCACATTCAAATGTATAGCCACTGTATATATTGAGCTGTTCGTCCACCATTACCACATGTTCCCCCGGACCACCATGCAATAAAGATGTGTTCTTGTGTCTTGGTTCTCATACACTAAATTAGCGATGAAGGTGGGATCATGGATCCCCATAAGATCAAGACACATGCCGGCTTCGACATCAACAAGCCGGAAGATTGGGAGCTCTTCGAAATGGACTTCCAAGATGCGCTGGTGGTGTCCGACATTACGGACGAGGGAAAGAAGAGGGCCATCCTCACCCGGATGCTCGGGAATGCCGCCAAAAGAGTATTGGTGGACCTGGTATCACCGAAGAAGGTGAGCGAGCTGTTGGTCAAACAGCTCCTGAAAGCGATGCGCGACCATTTCCAGCCCTCGGTTTCGATGTTTTCGGCTCGAGACCCGTTCTGGAAGAGAGTTCAAGCGCCTGATGAGTCCATCGCCGCCTTTGCAGCGGCCCTGCGGTTGGCCGCCGGCCCATGCAAGTGGGAAAACCTGGAAATCGCCCTCAGGGACCGCATGCTGTGTGGCCTGTGGGACGAGGAGGTTCAGCGAAAGTTGATGAACCAGGAGCCACCCCCGACGCTGCGCGAGGTCATGAAGGCGGCGCAGGCCGCGGAAGCCACGAGGGCTGGAGTCAAGGGGTTCAGAGAAAGGCCCCCACAGTCCGACAAGGCAGCGGGCTCGGTGCATGCGGCCAGACGAACGCCGAAATCTCCCACGGAGAGCAGCGACGACGAGGACGTCCGGAGGGTTCGGAAGGAAGGCCGACGCTGCGACGGCTGTGGAGCGGCCCACGACCGCATCAAGTGCCCGTTCCGGAAGGCCGAGTGCCACAACTGCGGACGCCGGGGGCACATCGCCAAGGTCTGCAGACGGCGGCGCAAGGACCAGAAAAGCTCGTCAGACCGCTCGCCGAGGACCAAGGAGGGCGCCCAGCCCGCGGGGAAGCAGGACAGTGTGGGCCGCATCTCCGACGACAGCAGCAACGACGCCCCAGTGTACAGCATGTCCTTGGGACACCCCCGTTATTTTGTTGAGGTACTGGTGCAAGGGGCCCCTGTTAGGATGGAGATAGACTCGGGTTCCTCCTACTCAATCATGTCCCAGCAGGAGTTCTTGGGAATTCCCCCCCACGTGCGCCCTAAGCTCAAAGCGTTGAGGTCCACGCTACGGGACGTGCAGGGAAATAGCATTCCGCTGTTGGGGGTTGGAAAATTCAAGGTCCAATACAAGCAACATGCCGCGGAACTTCCCCTGGATGTTCTCAAGGGGGGAAGTTGCAGCCTCCTCGGGACTCAATGGTTTAAGCCCCTGGGTTTGTTCATTGGGGGGGGGGGTGCATGCCGTTGGGACTGACCCAATACAGGAGGTGTGTGACGCGCACCCCGAAGTTTTCAAGAACGGACTCGGAAAATTCAAGGGACCCCCAGTCGCGTTCGACCTGGACCCGGAGGTCCGCCCAATAAGACTCAAGCCGCACAGAGTGCCTTTCGCACTAAAGGACAAGATAGAGGCGGAACTGGACAAATTGGTGGGCCAGGGGATTCTTGTTCCTGTTGATTCCGCGGAGTGGGAAACTCCGATTGTAACTGCGCTAAAGGCCAACGGGGAGGTTCGCATATGCGCTGATTATAAGTGCACCATTAATAAGGCGATCCGCCCAAATGCGTATCCGGTGCCGGTAGTCAGCCACCTGTTGGCCAGGTTACATGGGGGAAAGTGTTTCGCAAAACTTGACCTGGCGCAAGCCTATCAGCAACTTTCAGTAACCCCAGCTGCAGCTGCTGCACAAACGATAGTCACTCATAAGGGGGCGTTCCAGGTGACGCACCTACAGTTCGGCGTGAACTCGGCGCCGGGTATTTTCCAGTCGCTCGTGGAACGCCTCTTAAAGGGACTGGAGGGGGTCTTGCCATACTTTGATGACGTATTGATAAGAACATAAGAACATAAGAACATAAGAACAGCCTTGCTGGAACAGGCCACAGCCCATCCAGTCCAGCATTCTGTCTCACACAGTGGCTCACCATTTCCTTCAGGGTATTCCCAAGGAGATGCCTTCACCTGCTTAGGATTCCCTGGAAATGGCATTGAGAGATATCCTGCCTATCTCTCCAACCCGGAGGTTGTCCTTAGGTAGCCATAATTATAGCCATTGATAGCCTTGTCCTCCATGAACTTGTCTAATCCTTTCTTAAAGCTGACAAGACTGACAGCTGTCACCACTTCTTCTGGCAGGGAGTTCCATAGACCAGTAATCCTCTGGGTGAAAAAGTACTTTCTCTTATTTGTTTGAGAACTAGTACCCAAAAGTTTCATGGAGTGTCCCCTAGTTCTAGTGTTGTGCGATAGGGAAAACAGTTTTTCCTTATCTACTTTGTCCACACCGTGCATGATTTTATAAACTTCAATCAGGTCACCTCTTAGACGCCGTCGTTCAAGAGTGAAAAGGCCCAACCGTTGCAGCCTCTGATGGTAAGGAAGGTGTTCCAGTCCCCTAATCATTCTGGTTGCCCTCCTCTGTACTTTCTCCAACTCCATAATATCCTTCTGGAGGTATGGCGACCAGAACTGTACACAATATTCCAGATGGGGCCTCACCATAGATTTATAAAGAGGCAAGATGACACTTGCTGACTTATTTTCTATACCCTTCCTAATGATCCCTAACATTGAGTTTGCTTTTTTCACTGCTGAGGCACACTGGGTTGACACCTTCATTGAGCTGTCCACCAGGACACCAAGGTCCCTTTCCTGGTTTGTCGCAGAGAGTTCAGACCCCATCAGTTTATAAATGTAATTGGGGTTTTTTGCCCCAACATGCATCACTCTGCACTTACTGATGTTGAAGCTCATTTGCCACTGTTTTGCCCACTCCCCCAGTGTCAAGAGATCCCTCTGGAGCTCTTCACAATCTCTCACAGTTTTCACTACCCTGTATAATTTAGTGTCGTCAGCAAATTTGGCTACCTTGCTTTTTACTCCTACCTCTAGATCATTTATGAAGAGGTTGAAAAGCAGGGGTCCCAGTACTGAACCTTGGGGGACCCCACTCTTTACTTCCCTCCACTTGGAGAACTGTCCATTTAGTGCTACCCTCTGTTTCCTGTCCCTTAGCCAGTTGCTGATCCAGGATAAGACCTGTCCCTTTATTCCATGACTGGTAAGTTTATTCAAGAGCCTTTGGTGTGGGACCTTGTCAAAAGCCTTCTGAAAGTCCAGATAAACAATGTCAACTGGATCCCCCTTATCCACATGCTTGTTGACACTCTCAAAAAATTCCAACAGATTAGTGAGGCATGATTTGCCCTTGCAAAAGCCATGTTGGCTCTCCTTTAGCAGCGCCTTCTCTTCTATGTGCCTATTAATTCTATCTTTTAGGATGGTTTCCATCACTTTACCTGGGACACATGTCAAACTGACAGGCCGGTAATTTCCTGGATCACCCCTGGATCCTTTTTTGAAAATTGGTGTTACATTCGCTACCTTCCAGTCATCAGGCACAAAGCCTGATTTGAGGGAAAGATTATATATTTTGGCTAGGAGATCAGCAATTTCATCTTTAAGTTCCCTGAGAACTCGTGGATGGATGCCATCTGGTCCTGGGGATTTGTTAGTGTTTAGCTTAACAAGACATGCAAGGACCTCCTCCCTGGTTATTTCTATCTTGCTTAATTCTTCGGTTTCCCTCCCTACGAAGATAGGCTCTGTTTTGGGCATGTGGTCTCTGTCTTCTTCAGTGAATACTGAAGCAAAGAATTCATTGAGTCTCTCTGCAATCTCTGTTTCCTCTTTAATAACCCCTTGCCTTCCATTGTCATCTAATGGTCCAATGGCCTTCCTAGTTGGGTTCTTACTTCTAATGTACTTAAAGAAGTCTTTGTTATTTCTCTGAGTATTTTTAGCTATACGCTCCTCAAAGTCTTGCTTTGCTTTCCTGATTGTTGCCTTGCATTTGTTCTGCCAGAATTTATGTTTCTGCCTGCTGTCCTCATTTGGACAAGCCTTCCATCTTCTAAATGAGCTTTTCTTGCTCTTGATCACTTCCCGAACAGCTCCTGTAAGCCACATCGGAGTCCTCTTGGACCTGGCAGTGCCCTTTTTCCTTTTGGGTATGCATTCCAATTGAGCCTCTGTTATTGTTTTTGTAAACAGCCTCCATGCCTCTTGGAGTGTTTGGACTCTCTCAATTTTCCCTTTCAGTTTCTTTTTTACTAGTTTCCTCATCTTTGGGAAATTTCCTTTTTGAAAATTTAAGGTCTCTGTGTTAGATTTTATCAGTGACTTGCGGTCTATGATCAAGTTAAACATAATTGAGTTGTGGTCACTGTTCCCTATTGGATCAGTCACATTAACATCTTGCACCAGATCCTGAGTATTACGGGGGGGAGCGAGGCAGAGTTGGCTGAAAGGCTGGACAAAGTGCTGGCGGTGTTTGAAAAGGCGGGGTTGAGGTTGCGAAAAGACAAATGCGTTTTCTTCGCAAACGAGGTTGAGTTCTTGGGTTTCCGGGTAACCCCTGCGGGAATCAAACCCTCCAAATCAAAGGTAGCCGCCATCCAAAGTGCCCCTCGCCCCACCTCCAAGCCCGAATTGCAGTCGTTCCTAGGGCTATTAAACTTCTACACTCCTTCCTGCCTCGGAAGGCATCGGTAGCAGAGCCACTTCACAAGCTACTCAAGAAGGACGAGGCGTGGAAGTGGGGCGAGAGCCAGGAGAGGGCATTCATTGAGCTGAAACAACTCCTAGCGTCTGACGCCATTCTCACCCATTTTGACCCCAAGAGACCGGTGGTCCTGGTATGTGATGCATCCCCAGTGGGGGTGGGGGCGGTGCTGTGCCACGTGTTGGAAAACGGGAGAGAGGCCCCGATAGCATTCTACTCCAGATCCCTGTCCTAGGCAGAGCAAAACTACGCCCAGACAGACAGGGAAGCGCTAGCAATAATCGCGGGGACTAAAAAGTTCCACGACTTCCTCTATGGCCGTCCCTTCACCATAGTGACCGACCACAAGCCCCTGCTAGGCATTTTCACTGCAGACAAGCCTACACCTCAGATCCTGTCCCCTAGGATGTTAAGGTGGGCCATCTTCTTAAACGCGTATCAGCACGCGTTGGTGTACCGGCCGGGAAAGGAAATAAGCCACGCGGACGCCCTGTCGAGGTCTCCCCTCCCCCACGCTAGCAGCATCGTGGGCGAGGAGGAACAAGACCACCAAGTGCTCCTGATAGAGGTCTTAGATTCGCCCCCCATTGTACCCGCAGACATCGCCAAGGCGACCGGCAAGGACAAAACGCTAGCTCTAGTCAGATCCTGGGTGCAGAAAGGGTGGCCAGCGTCCTCCCCGGTGGCAGAGTTCACCCCGTTTTTCAGGAAGAGGCTAGAGTTGTCCATCGAGAGGGGGTGCCTTCTGTGGGGCCAGCGGGTGGTAGTTCCCGAATCCCTGAGACCTAGGGTACTCAAACTGCTGCACGTCAGCCACCCTGGAATTGTCCGCTCCAAGGCTCTGGCCAGGAGCTACTTTTGGTGGCCCCAATTAGACGCAGACATCGAGCACATGGTGGCCACTTGCGAGAACTGCCAATGCTCCCGACCCGAAGAGGCACGTCTGCCGCACAGGGAATGGGACGCGGCGAAGGGGCCGTGGTCCCGGGTGCACATTGATTTTGCGGGCCCATTCAGAGGAACACTTTTTCTCCTCGTGGTGGATGCTTACTCCAAGTGGTTGGAGGTAATTCCAGTTACGAGCACCTCTTCAGCATCGACAGTAAAGCAATTGCGTAGGGTCTTTAGCACGTTCAGTATACCCGACACCCTAATTAGCGATAACGCGAGTTGCTTCACGTCTGCCGAGTTCAGGGCATTCACCGAGATCAACGCCATTCGGCACATCACCTCCGCCCCTTTCCACCCGGCGACAAACGGCCAGGTAGAGCGCCTCGTGCGCACCACCAAAGACGCGCTGAGGCGCATGGGCCCCGGGGACCTTAACCTGCAAGTGTGTCAGTTCTTGCTGGGCTACAGGGTGACTCCCCTAGCTTCAGGGTATTCGCCCGCGGAGCGCCTAATGCGTAGGAAGCTGACCACGATTCTGACCAGGCTAGACCCAACGAGGGTGGAGGACACTGGGAGGAACATAGGGTTAGCGGACACAAAGAGTTTTGAAGTAGGCGCCCCGGTGCATTGCAGGAACTACGCTAGCGCGGGGCCAGTATGGGTCCCGGGCGTCATCGTTGGCCAGAAGGGTCCCGTGTCGTATTGTGTAGAGACCAGTGCGGGTCTACTCTGGAGAAGGCACGCAGATCAACTCCGGCGCCGGGTCCCGGGCAGCCAAAGCGCGGACGGCGCGCAGAAGGATTCAACATTAGGGTTCTCCCCCACCCGTTCAGCCCAAGGGGGAGGAGAAGGGGGCCAGTGGTCCCCACCAAGGGGGGAGGGGAAGGAGTCTGTCCTCATAGATAGCCTGAGGGATGTCCCCAATGACCCAGTAGATGAATTTGAGTTTCAGTTACAAAACCGGGGGGTTTTTCGGAGTGGTCCCCCACCCATCCAAGCGAGAAGCGGGGTTTTTCGTTACCCCCGGTGCCCCCGGTTTTTCCACAATGGAGTTTGTCCCTTCCCCAAAAGCCGCAGAACCGCGACAAGTCACTAACGAGTCTCCTTCTCCCATTACAGGACAAGAGACCAGGGGACAGAGAAGCAGTAGCGCCCCCGGGACAAGCCAGCCGGCAGAATGCCCAAAACGCGCTTGCAATAAGCCATATTGGATGAGAGACTTCGTCTCATCCTAGGGGGGAGGGATGTTGTGTTCCTAATACTATGCCTTTGCAACAATGTAACACCCATCAACTGCAACACTGTAACCTTCTGTAATAGGACGCGAGCTAGTAACCACTAGGTGGCAGTAGCGAGCGTCCAGCTCATATGGTTCCAATTACGCAATAACTCCAGCGCGGGAAGATTCCTGCCACTACCTCACCTGGACAAGAAGGGCATGACCAGGGATGTCGTCACGCGGGCGGTAGCCAATGGGCTATCGTGGAGCCACATTCAAATGTATAGCCACTGTATATATTGAGCTGTTCGTCCACCATTACCACATGTTCCCCCGGACCACCATGCAATAAAGATGTGTTAAGCCAACCCTTCAGCTGTTCTTGTGTCTTGGTTCTCATACACTAAAGCAGGTCAGGGTTATTTAGTAAAAGTATAGTTAAAGTTCTTCCTTAGTAAAAAGACAGGAGCAGTGCTAATCTCCATTTACAGTCAAAGAGCCAGCATGGTCTGCATCTGCATGACTAGATACTGAATAGCATGGAACACTGTTACTTTCTTCAACCTCTTGCATTGTAGGGTAGCATGTTCAGGTGGACCACCATTTTAAAAGGACGGGGGGGGGGGAGTTGCACTGAAATGAACTCACCACATCAGAAATGGAAATCAGCCTTGCTTATTTGCATGTGAATGGCTTGAGGCATGAAGGCTGTGTTTCTGAAAACATTTCCCCCCCTCATCCAAACTATTGTTAAGTTCCTCTTTCCCAATAAAGACCTAGTTCCAGATGCAATATGTATTTAAAGGTAAATGTTCCATAGAAATTGGAAAAAATATTAATTAATTTCCCATAGCAAATGAGTTGCATTCAATTTTGGGGCTCACAACCCAGCAGTTAAGAGTTTATGACAGGATGGCCTTAACAGCAATATTGAAATGGGGCCATCTGTAGTTGAGAACCAAATGCAAGACCTGAGCATGAGAATGCAGAAGAATTGGTAACAATTATGCTGCTGAATGGCTCAGTGGAACTAAATGTAGCATAGCGTGTTTTCTGTTTTTATTTTTACAATGCTTCACCATTCAAATTAATTAGGGAACATTCTGGAATGAGATAAAGTACAGCATGTGAAATGTCTTGATCCATCATTATTTGCTAGAGAACAACCTTTGCTTCCATGAAAATAAAGGCAGAGTAACCTACTCTATACAAAGCTGACTGACATGTTAGAAATTAATGGCAGAGGTTTGCAATTTCAATTGCCATTGGAGCTTTTTGTGTGTGGGTTCATCATTTTCTGCTGTAATAGGATGTTGCACATATGCATCATTAAGAGTACCTGCCTTTAAGTGGTTACAGTATAGTGAGAAAAGGGCAATGTTCTGGGAAAGTTCCTTGAACATCTTCTTTCCCTAAAAATTCAGTTCTTCCATGTGTAGGGAAAGTATGTTTTATATCCGGAATCCAAAAGTGACCATATAGTGGTTGGACACCAGCTACATAATGACCCAGTCATAAAGATTAATGATTCATACCAACAAAAAGACATTAACAGGACTGCAATGTTTAAAAAATAATAAAATGTTCAATATGCAGAATCCTTAAATTGCATAAGATGGTTATCTGCATCTTTAAAACAAAACATGCCCTTTCCCCAACTTTGGACTTCAAAACTTTCTTTATTAACTCTGTTGACAATTAGCAACATCTGGAGTAATCTATCTTCATTTTCTTAACTCTGCTTTGCAATGGGCAGGACATCACTCATCCAAATCATCATTTGTCACACGTTGTTCATTATTGTTTGTCTGCCACACTACACCAATCTCTAATCAATTCCACTAATCTGTACTCATTATATGTTTCCTTGGCAATCACTTTATGATATTGGTCACTGTTTAGTGACATCTACTTTAACCCATCTCCACTAGGTCAACCATTCTAACTGGCATGTTAACTAAGGTGAGTCAATAACACACCAAGTTCTTGCAAGCATCTGACTAATTTGAAAATGATACTTGTGTCTGCAAGTGTGAACAAAGTTTAGTTATGAAATTCCATTTTTATATTCCATTCTTTTATAAGGAACTAAGCAATAGATTATTGAGCGGTAGAAATGTTAGTTATTACAAATACCTCATTTTTTAATTTAATCTAAGTGGCAAATCTCTGAGCCAATCTGCTACTTCCGTTCAAACTGATGACTCTGATCAGAGGTGTGTTGGTAGAGGCAGAAACCACAAAATAAGCTAAAGATGTATTTTCCTTCCTGAGCAGAATCAGAAACCCCATTTCTATGTATCATATTGAGCTCATTAGGCTGTATGCCTGTATGCTCGTGAGTTTGATGATGCAACTGCATTTTTTCTTAGGGGAAAATGATATATTGTTTGAGGCTGGAAATGTCAGCAAGTGATCAATACAGTGAGCACAGGTTTTTTTCCAGCATTCTTTTGGAGCCTATTAATCAGCAAGTAAGCCAACATGACAGATACAGTCATTGGACACTGGAGGAGGAAAAAGTGCTTTACTTGATATTTAATGTCCTTTACACTCGAAAGAGCACAAAAGGTTATTAAATAACATAATATCTCAATGTCCACATCATTAGAGCTTCAGTACCTCTAGAGTGTTGTGGCACATCTCAGAATCTATCTCTTTATTAGAGATGGCACCACAGAGTGTCTGAGTTAAATAGGTTTAAGTTCCATTGAATTCTTTATCTGAGTGGTAGTTGTGACCACTCTCTCTAATAAAGAGAAGAGAATCCTACTAGGTAGTCTTTTTCTGATTTGACCAACTTTGCTGGTCAAAGGCTATCAGCCACTATAGATATTGTTACCATCAAGCTATAGATATACATTTAGAATGGGGAACTCAACTGTTGTCACTCTGAAGTCACAGACAAGTACTCCTTTCCCGCAAAACTAAAAGTTTACTCTGTATTAGGTTGGCCATATGTCATGTTCTAAACAGGATAGTCCTCCATTTCAAGGGTTGCAAGAAGACAGTATTTCTTTTGAAAGTATCCTCCATTTCAAGGGCTATCTGGTCAAAGGCTTATTTAAAGAAAAAGGAGTACAAGGACATCAGAAAGCTTGACACACCCTGTCCACAGTGAGCACTTCGATAGCCTAAAGACACTCTTCCCTCCCTGAGTGAGAGGCATTTTAGTCCAGCTTAAATTATAAAACATAATTTTGATTTTGCATCTGTACATATAGAGTACTGCAGGATGGAAGGAGCTCCCGTATTTGTCCCAGCTCCTGCCAACCTAGCAGTTCGAAAGCAAGAAATTGCAAGTAGATAAATATGGACCACTTTGGTGGGAAGGTAACAGCATTCCGTGTGCTTCGGTGTCTAGTCATGCCTGCCACATGACCACGGCAATGCCTGCAGAAGCAGACAGCGCTGGCTCTTCGGCTTTGAAACAGAGATGAGCACTGTACCCTGGAGTCAGATACAACTGGCTTTCGAGCAAGGGAAACCTTTACCTTTATATATACATTAGATTATACAATTTCATGCAAATTAATGTCCCCTATTGACCTTATTTTGGACACATGGAAGTGGTCACCTTACATCTCCTGCACTTCGGGCAACTTCTGAGAGATCTTGCTTCACTTGTGGCTTGTTTTTTTAATGGATTTTCTCTTAAAAGACTGTCTAGGTTTTAAGATCTTGAGATGAGTTCTGACCTTAGAAGCATATTTGCTGTGAACCCCACAGAGAGCTTTCTCCACAGTGGCTCCCAAAGTTGGAAACTTTCAGCTGAAGCAAGATACTATGCTTTTCTTTTTGTTGTCCATCCATCAGATCCTTTTTATTCAGGCTCTTGGCCAATTTTTTTATTTAAAAAACCCTAAAAGAACTACTTTTTATTGATTTGTGTTTGACTATGTTTTAAACCCACTTTTAAGTCTAGCCATTTTTATTTGGGTTTATTTTACCACTTTTGGCTGCCTTGAGTTCCATTTTGAGAGTAAAAAATTTGGATTCATTCATTTAAACTCAATCCTGCTTGTCCCCCAGGACTGGATGTAATCAATTTGCAATTTATTTTTTGCATTCATGTCCCACTTTTCCTCTAGTGATCTCAGGGCAGTGTGCATGACTGTCTCCCCCTCTGACTTACCCTTATATCAACTCAGTGAGGTGGGTCAGACTGAGAAACAGGTGGTTAGCCCAAGGTCATCCATTGACCTTCACTCCATGTACTACATTATATCAGATAAACACTGAATATGTAAAATAAGGTAAGAATAACATTTTTTCAAAATGAAAAAAGTTTGGACTTTGAATATGTGGGACAGTCCTTGTCTAGAGAATAGTGTACATCTTATGAAATGTGTCTTTTTCTGTTGCAGCTTAAAGTGCAACAAAGAAGGTTGTACTATACTCATTTAAAACTTTGGGCACTATAATTTTGCTTTCACTTTCCAGTTCTCAAGCATTAAAGTGACTTGATGAAGTCTCTCAAGAAAAAGATCTGCATCCTTCATGTCCAAAGAGTCTAAAAGAGAACATTAAAAAATTGAAGACCAGCTTACATTCATCTTTGTTTTAATTCTCACACCAATTCCAGTTGTCTAATATACACTGAATTATTAATGTGACTAACATAAATTTAGGAATGCCAAAGGCAATAAAGTGCAGAAACAGCATTAACAGGAATGTCTTCTAATGAAACATTCAAGTTCATAAGACATCTCTTTCTTTGTGTTCCTTTTGTAAAAATCTCTATTATATTTTGGTTTGTGAAATATTTTGTTTCTGATCACTGGATCCATTCTTTTCCTTGTGGAGATAGTGAGAACATTTTTTTTCTTTGAGAAGCACAAAGAAGACCCATTTTCCCCTTCCTCGTGCTGAAAGAAATCTTGAATAAATCTGCAAAATTAGAATGGCACTGTTAGTAGCAAAGTTTGATCTGATCAAACTTAACTTAATTGCCATGCAGCAGATTTGACAAAAGTCCTATTCCATTTATGAAGTGGTTGCTGTGTTAATATGTGTAAGCATCAGAGAGTAAACAAAACAATCAGAGAGTAAACAAAACAAAACAACAAAAAGACAAAAAATGTTGTTGGAGTTAGTCACAATTTTTTTTTGTCTTTCTGTTGTTGTTTTGTTTACTCTCTGATATACTATTCCATTTGCAAGTCTTGAAAGAAAAAGTTCTCAAGCACTCAATTAAACTAAATGTCTGAGCTAAATGGAGCAAAATTACAAAAATTGACTGGTCAGCAACTATTCAAAACAGTGATCCCAAACGACTGTTTCTAATCCTTGATTAGTAGAGTTGTAACTGTTCAGGATGGAGACAGGCTAGTTAAGTGAACCCTCAGTCATCTCAAACTGGCCTGAATCTAAGCTGCTTCCAGCTCACAGTTGAATTATAGGGATTAGAATTCTTATTTGAGGGCAACAAAATTTTCAGCTGATTTGTATGAGCAGGGTTTTTTGTTTTCCCCCTCAATGTGGGGCTATTAACTCATATCTCCATCACCCCATCTGATAACTGCTGCTGTTTTCACATTAAAATCAAATGTATATGCTTGCTGTGTATGTGCGAAAGAAACATAATAAAGGTCTCCCTTGCTTGAAAGCCAGTCATAAGCAATTCTATCTCTATTTACAGCCAAAGAGCCAGCAGATGTTTCCATGGTCATGTAGCAGTCATGACTAGATATCGGAGCACATGGAATGTTAGCACCTTTCCTGCCAAAGCAATACCTATTTATCTACTTGCAATTCCTTGCTTTTTGATATTGAGTCCAACCCACTGCTCAGTGCAGGCATCCAAAACAAAGCAGATCTGACAGATGGCTGTCAAATTTTCTGTTGTATGTCTTCAATATTAGAGCACTCAACACCTCCTAAGAAATTGGTTCCATTGTGGTACTGAGCTAAAAATTGAGAGGTTCTTATGCTATATTACATTTTAAATTATACCTAATCCAAACACATTTATTTCAAGGATTACACTGTAGGTAATTTTATGAGACACTACTTTTCCTAAGGAAATGTGCCGTGCACTTTCATCAGAAAAATGGCCCTTCTACCTGCTACACCAACAAGCCTTAAGACAAAAAATTTAGCTGCAGATCTGTACACTCTGGCCTGACAATAAAGTCCACTGAACTCAGTGTGACACATTTCTGAGAAGTCATTCATAGGAATGCTGTGCTATAAGTACTTTTTGCCTCCACTGAAAACAACTTGCAGATCCCAACATGCCAGCTTAAATTGAACTGCTGATGGGTTTGTAGAAATAATATTTTAAATGGCTTCTAGCATCGGCAGCATTGATTATGCAACCAATGGAATTATGCCAAAGTAAATGATCACTGAAGCTCTCCATTAGATAATGATCTTTTTAACCCCGGAAGATGGAATGAAACAGATCAATACAATAAAAGTGAAGATCAGGACACACTTATGTTTGCTTTCATATTACAGAATGAGGCTACATGAATATAAATTAATGTTGCTCTATTCAAGTACTAGCCCCAGGAGGGTTTATTTCAAGCTCCCTTTCATACACAGTTAAAGAATCAACATTAAAAAAAACCAATTCCTTCTTAATTAAATATGCTTGACTTTCTGGCCACATGATGTGTCATTGCCATTACAGCTTTTTAATATTAAATTCAGGTGCTACAAAAATTCTAGATGGTTCTCTCTAAAATACTTGCGTTTCATTGTACTTGGGGCAGCGGAGATTTGCAGATGATGGAAGAGAGACAGAAACAGATGAAAGACAGACAAGTATCTGGAAGTGGATGAGCTGCATTTCTGGAAGAGAGAGAGGTGTGTGTGTGAGAAAGCAAGGAATGAAAAATGAGAGACCCAAGAGAAGTACACATGTGAAGGAAAGACAATGATAGAAGTCATATGGGAGGAGAAGGTTTGTGCCTGGGATAAGATCAAGGTTGCCAAGTCATAGGATACCAACAAAAGTCTGAGAGAGCTGTTATGCTTCTCTGACTGGTATGATCCTATTTAATCCGAACCATGTGGACAATAGTCCATTTAATGTTCACTTCCTCTTTTTCTGCTGTTTAAGCTGGTGAAAAGCTTTGTTACTGTCAATTCGGCAGTATCTGCAAGCTGGAGATCAGGAGGAGCAAAGACAGAATGGTTGCATTGCATGTCTTGCTTCTGGGACTCCAAGTAGGAGAAGGAAATCTCAGCATAAATTGCATTAGAATAAGATAAGCTTTGATTTTTGCATGTGAAATGTCTCTGAAACCTAAGAGACATTTTCACCCTTTCCTGGTTGCTACCTTGGCATCCTAGCTCATCAAAAAGGCATTTATATGTATGGTGTACTTTCTTCCCTTTGAGACCATCCTTGCCTCACCTCTGTGAAGGAAGCACTCCTGTGAAATCACAGGGACCTCCCTCCTCACCATAGGTATTCTGACATTGCTCACCTGGTCAGCCTATAAAAGATGGGAGAGAGACAAAATGGAGAGAGGAAAAATAGAGTTGGCCAAGGTGGGAATGGTGTAAAAAAACAAACAAACAATTCAGATAGGTTAAATTTTGAACTATGAATCCTATAGCCCTGCTATTTAGGGGAATTCTGGAGACCGGGGGGGGGGGGGTGTCAAAAAGCAGTGCTTCTGAACCACTGGAAAATATTTTTATGGGTTGCTGACTAGGTGATCTGGGACAGTGTATGGTTGGCGAGTGTTGTGTACTTTGCAATGTAGCAGTTGAAATGGTGGCTGTAGGCTTTTAGCTGCCTGGAAAATAACACGTGAAAAATTATGGAACTGTCAAAACAACATAATGCTGAAGGGAGGAAAGCAAACCCTGAAAATGTCTAAATGCAAATGTATATGTTTCTACGTATTGAGCAAATATGCTAAAATTATCTGTGAGTGGAGTTCTAAACACTCTACAAGTGCATAATTACCTCTATCACCACCACAGCCATGATCACTAATTACTTATAATGGTTTTATATGTACTAAGCACATAGCATTAATTAAAACAATAACAAGACCCTTCTGCCAAGCTCTTAATTCCACTTAGTGATGAGCTGCTCAGGGATAAGAGGGGAAAAGATACGTAGAAACACAAAGTATTAGGCAAAATGGACTGGGCTAATGAGGCTAAAAGTACAAATACCTTTTGATGATTAGAAAATGTGAAACCAGAAATAAGATGTTTCTGGCACAAACACAACATGGAGGGCAGTGAAGAATAATTTAAAATGTAGACTGGAAACTTTCACCTTTCAAGATGTTCCAGACTTCAGTTCTCAGGAAACTCAGCTATTGGCACTGATGATCAAGCCACTTCATTCTGAAAGGACAAAGATTCCCAAAAATATTCAAACTTAGAGCTTTTTAAAAATGCACGAGGTGAGAGGGAGGAATAAAATGCTATTTGGCGTGATCACCACACCCAGACAGCAATTTGCTCCCCCCAAAATAAAGGAGAGAGAGAGAGAGAGCAAAATGGGGCTACAGTGGCCCCAGCAGAAATGTTTCCCCATAAGCTTGAAAGCAGCTGTTATTGCCACGCTTTATTTTATCCTGTTGGTTGTGAGAACATAGTCTGTGGGTGTGATAAAATATAGGGGAGCAATTTAGTTGATCCCCTGATGGTGTCTCAAAGTGGGGCGAGTTGGGGGCAGATTGCTCCAATCAACATTTGTACATGATCATACCAATCTGTCCTGACTCCAAAGAGTGAGCTATAATACTCATGTAAGCCTCTGGCTTAGTCAGTAGGTCAGCAATTCAAGACCAGAGTACTGCATGATGAAGTGAGCTCCCATCCCTGTTCCAGCTTCTGCCAACCTAGCATTTTGAAAGCAAGAAATTACAAGTAGATAAATAGGTACTACTTTGGTGGGAAGGTAAACAGGGTTCTATGCACTCTGGTGTCTAGTCATGCCTGCCACATGTCCATGTAAACATCTGCAAATGCAGACCGTGTGGGCTCTGGCTATTAACAGAGATGAGCACTGAACCCTAGAGTTGGATACAACTGGCTTTCGAGCAAGGGTGACCTTTACCTTTATTAAGCCTCTCAGGTAAGAGTCAAGAGAAAGAACGGAATGGGTTTTCCATTTATGAACTAAATAATAGCTTCTGAACAGTTAGAAAGAACAGCCCCACATTGCAAATCATCTGCAACTTTGTTTTTGGGTAGCTATTGCTTGATCCAAATCTAGAGTGTTAAATGAGGAACATCCATGTATTGTTTAACTGTGGATAGCCACACATCTATTGTTTTCTAATGGATATCTTTACTTCTCCAGGTCAGTGATCAGATCTTGATATCTTTGCTAAGAAGGTAATTATTTGCCCTTTAATGGAACACATCACACAAATACCCATACAGTAAAATGGCAGCATCAGAATTGTTAATACTACAGCCTAAAAATCAATATCATACTGAGTCTTGAATTATCTTTTAAGGAACACAAAGTGGTCAGGTGGAAAGACTTTCCAAGAGGCCATAATGCAGTTAATAAGATCTGCTAATAGCTGAGCGTTAGTAATTTCATGGGAAAGCAAACAGTACAATTTGAGTAGCCACAGCTTTAATTGGATATTGATCTAAACAAATATTCTCCAAGAAAATGCTTGTTACAGCCAGTTATACTTATATCTTATGGAGCTATCCAATTTATTATGCTTTATGAATGTCTGGTAAAATGCACCATCTTCTAGCTTCATAGTACAAAGATACAAGTGAATTGCAATTGAAATAAGAGAATATAATTTGGACATAGGCTGCCTGTATTCACTTGTGCTAAAGCTTTAATTCTGCAGACTTCCAAAGGCAATCCTCTGAACTGATGCTCTTGTGACTTTCTTCCCATACATAGTTGTGTTTCCTTTCTGTTGCTGCCATTATTTTCCACATCTTTCTGGTTTTGCCTACAGTTTCTTTCCCATTAAATCTACCCTCCTTGACAGAGACAAAGGAATACCTTTATGTTTGTGTTCCAGCCATGTAGCTCTGCACCCCCTATTTTTCTTTCCTTTTCTCTCATTCCCCCTCTCTCTCTTTGATTTGGAGCCCAGACACTTTGTATTGTGCTTATATTTAGCATCAAATAATTGAATTTGCACAGCCTATACAAGCCTTGGTACTGTAGTCTTATTCCTTTGTCCTTGAAGAAAAAGCTGTTGGAAACAGGCTGAACACTGGTCTACAGCAAAGATCTATACATTATTGTACTACTTTCACCCATGGTTCACACTGAAGCTTAATTACCTGGTGTATTTTAACAGATCTGATACTGACCTGGATACAGATAGTGGTCCTTTCAACTACAAAAGGACCTTTTAAAAGAGATGGGCATGTTTGGCCTTCCAGATTTTGATGGACTACAACCTACCACAGACAGTGGAGGAGGTGATGGGATATGTAGTCCAACAACATCTGAAGGGATATACAGTACTGTAAATTGTCATCCACTACAATACAGCAGAGACATCTTCACAATACAGTTGTAGCCCGTTGTCCCCCATCCAGACCCCTACAACCTCTAGACATCTGGATAGGACTTCCATTGAATCATCTGGATCACCATTATTATGTTCCTGTCTTTCTTTTGTGTTGGTTTATTCAATGTTTGTGAGCTGCCCAGAGTGGTGCAAGCTACATTAGGAGTCCTAATAAACCCTAAAGTAGTATAAACCATACCTGTCAACTGCGGCTCCGGACAATCCGGGACCTGCGCAGAACTTTTCTGCACAGGTCGCTTTTTACACATGTGTAAAAGCCTTCTACGCATGCGTAAAAGTGATTTGTGCAGAACCGTTCTGCGCAGCTCGCTTCTACGCATGCGTAGAATGCTTTTATGCATGCGTAGAAGGCTTCTACGATCCCCTTCTGCACAGAAGCCTTCTACGCATGCGTAGAAGGGTTCTACACATGCGTAAAAGCCTTCTACACATGCATAGAAGCGAGCTGCGCAGAAGGGATGCACAGAAACGCCTTTCCCCCACTGCCAAATTCCGGGGTTTCGGCAGCTCCGGGCGGGAAATGGCGAAAATCAGTGCTGAAAAATGGGAAATCCCGGCCAATCCGGGAAGGTTGACAGGTATGGTAGAGAAGCACAGTGGGGAATTGAACTCCCAGCCTCTAGCTCCACAGGCAGATACCTAAACCACTGAACTATCCAGTCAGGAATTAATTCCCCTCCATGGTGCTGCACTGTAGGAATAAAATAAGATATTGGTTTACATAATCAGACAACTGTTTAGCTCAGTCTTATCTACACTGACTTGCCTTTCAGGCATGTTTCTCCCACCTGCTGAATCTGAGGATGGCAGGGATTAGATAAGGTCTTGCATATCAAACATGTGCTCCTATACTAAGGTATAGTACATTTCACCAAATTTTCCACTAAAATCTAGCAAAGATTGTGCATCCCACAAAATGGTTATATTATAATCTTAATCTTCAATGCTTAATCCTCTATTTTATCAGTGATGGAAATAGATAGTGGGTGGGTTTGATTTTATTCAAATGTTGGAAAAAGAATGGATCACATCATTGTGGTTATTACCGCTATGGGGAAAATCTCATTGCAATTCAAGATTGTGCATAGCATAGCTGCAATGTTACTGATGTGCTCTCGACAAAGTACTTCTGGTGTTGCATTGTACAACTGGACTGTGCTAGGGATGTATGATCAATTGTGTAATTGGACATCACAATTCCTTGTTGTCAAGCATAATGCCTGGCACATTTAGGCCAGTGTACCTTTATGTTATACCAACATGTGCAGGATTTTGCCCCATGTCTTTCTCTTTTTTTGTAAGAGAGTGGCTATGAAATAAAACCCACTGCTTTGATCAACTGCTAGGAAGCACTGAAGCATCTTTACACAAGTAGGTGAGCTCTTGAATTAGTTGTCGCTAGAGAAAAATATAAATGTTGTCCCTGCCCCCTTTGGCTTAATGACAGGAAAAGGAACAAACACTACATATCTTGAGGCAAACAGGAAGTAACATGACTGCATCCCAGCGTATTAGACTGAATCCAAATTTGCATTTCAAAGTGCCTTCTTTTGGATTACATTGACAGCCACTGTAATCTCTGCTGAGGCAAAGCTGGGTCAGACAAACTACTGTCTGTTTCTAACTTCCTTGTTTATGTCAGAAGCAATCCTATGGTACTTCCAGAGTGGAAGGAACAGCTCAAAGGCTGCTGTCAGCACTGGGGAGACATCCAACTGTGTTCATTTCCTTCATGTACTTTATGGAGGCCCCTTCTGTGTTCCCCACATCTGTCTCTGTGACAATCAGAGGTGATAGGACATGAAAGAGGTCTGACTCTCCATTCAGCCTACATTTTTGGGATCTAGTTGGAAAGGAAATACTTTCAAGAATGAAACGGTCTTCCAAACTAAACAAATATCATACAAAGGGTATTGTTTTGCACTACTGCCCTTTTCAATAGATATGAATGAGGTTTTAAGGCTCCTAACCTTAAAGATTGAGCTTTACCTCTTCATTCTAGACAGTGGTGGGCACAAAAAAAAATTCCTACCACACTATGGACATGGCCATGTGACTGGGTTGGCATGGCCTATTGCTATGTAACTGCTCTTCGCTATAGAGCTATGAAATAGAAGCCTCTTCTATTTTCATCACTCTATAGCAAACCTCTGAAGCCATTTCCCCTTTGTCCAAGGCTTTTTCAGAGCTCTGTTTCAACCCAAAGTGCATCTCCAGCCACACCAGAGTGGCTGGGGATGCACTTTGGGATGAAACAGAGCTCAGGAAAAGCCTTGGACGAAGGGGGAAATGGAGCCAGCCCCCTCCGAAGCCTCTTCTAGGAGAAGGAGGAGGTGGGTGGGGCCAGCCATTTTTACTACCGGTACATGCGTACTGGTCCAATCCGGCTCATGCCTATCACTGATTCTAGAAGTAGGAGATGCTACTTTAGAATGTTCCTCCTACATAGGCAACTTCTTCTTCTTCTTCCATCCATATAGAACCTGGCTAAGAGGTAATATAGTAACCCAGAGGAAGTGAGGAAATGTTGAGTCATTCTCCAGGTGGCAAAGTGTTCCCAACAGCTACAATAGTGGCTGCTATTACCCTGTAGTCCTGTGTTGACAACCTGAGCCCAAACAAACAAGTAGAGATTTTCCAGTCCATGTCCTGCTGCTGAGGTTTGTCGGAAGTTCATGGAAATTCACATAGAGGTCCCAACCTACTCCTGCAGGGCATGTGAAAAAAGGCTCTCAAATTGTGGTGTTAATGCTACAATCCATTCCTTGCTCCAGACAGCACAATGGGGCTTTTTCTGAGCCCCCTCCTCTGTTCTATGCCCAGCCATTTTGAACAACTGCAACATAGATTAAACAATCAACAAGACATATGGGATTAGGAGAAGTGCGAGAGGTCCAGAGCCATTTTAAAAATAAAAGAAAGGACTGTGCCCCTTGGATAGAAAGCTGAGAGGGGGTGGGGGGAAATGATTACTCTGAAATGTTGTGATGGAGGAGAGCTCTGCACATACCCTGGGCTGCCAGAAAGAGGAACAAGTGGTTTCTAGAGCACATCAAGCCTCAACTCTTTCTGGGGATACAAATGATGAAGCGGAGGCTGTCCTACTTTTGGAACATCATCAGAAGGCAAGACTCACTAGAAGAAACAACAATGCTGGGAAACATTGAAGGCAGCAGAAATAGAGGAGGACCAAGCGTGATATAAGTTGACTCTGTGAGGGAAGACACAGGCTTGTATTTGCAAGAGCTGAGCAGGATTACTGAGGACAGGACATTTTGGAGATCTCTCATTCATAGGGTCGCCATAGGTCAGATTTGATGGCACATAAAGACAACAAACTATGCCCCTTAGAATGCCTCTTGTAACAATGATAGCTGACACACTGTGAGGCTGAATCGAATACAATCTCACATAATAGTAGTGGAAGTAATTATATGAAAGTCATGGTAAAAGACTCCATTAAGAATAATACCTTTAATTAGGCAATAAGACATGACAGTTGGTGCATTTTTCAGCAGAAAGATGAACAGAAAAAGCTAATGGATCTTTCCCCATCTCTAATTCTAGGTGTTGGGTCCTGCCCCACCCCCTCTGGCTAAGGTAAAATGTACAACATTGATGGCTAAGTGACCTTAACAACTTTCAAAAGTTCATTAGTCACTTTAAAACTGATGATCTGTTCCTGTAAGACATAATGAATGGAGAGATGTAAATATTTGTCTTCAGTGCCCTCAGACTGTTAACTGAAAGCCTATGCTGTTTTTAACTGCAGTAATTAAGGAAACAGGGCAGATGAGGAGCACAATTGGAAAATGAAGGGTAGATAGGTAATGATAATTGCATGCTGTTAAGCCAATTCTGACTTAGACTAACCCTTTGTAGGGTTTTCTAGGTACTGAATACACAGATGTGGATTACCATTCCCTTCTTTCTTCTGGAGGTGCCCTGGGATTGTGCACATTTCCCATTGCTACATAGGTTGGCTATTTTTAGTGGAGGCACAGTGGGAATTGAACTCCCCACCTCTGATTACACAGCCAGATACCTAAACCACTGAGCTATCCAGTCTGTTAGGTAGATTGGAAGCCATTTGTATATCTCCCAAAGTAAGCTGTGATCTGCATAAAATTACACACGTGCTTTGTCCGTGCACACACACAAAACTGGAAATCATGCTCATAATTTAAAACAGAATGGCAATAAATACCACTCGGAGTGAGGTGGTGACCTGTGTGCCTGATGAATCTGCCATCTGACTGACTGATAATGGCATGTTGGTGAACTTATAAGTCCCTCTCTCTATTTGTGTCAGCAAAATTCACTATAAGAAACTGAAAGAACTGTCATTAAAGAGCTTGTTCATTTGATGCCCTTGTACTTGTATTGAGCTTCTTTTACATAGGGCAAATCAAGCAGGCTCTCTGTCTTGTGCCCAATGAATATGCGTTTAAGCACACTTCAAATGGCTAAGACACTGACTGGAAGGTGGGAGGTCAGCAGTTTGATTCCCGAGTACTGCAGGATGGAATAAGTCTTTGTCTTTGTCCCAGCTCCTGGGAACCTAGCAGTTCAAAAGCAAGACATTACAAGGAGATAAATAGGGACCACTTTGGTAGGAAGGTAAACAGCATTCCATGAGCTCCAATGTATAATCATGCCTGCCACATGACCACAGAAACATCTGCAAATGCAGACAGTGCTGGCTCTTCGGCTTTGAAACAGAGATGAGTACTGAACCCTAGAGTCGGATATGACTGGCTTTCGAGCAAGGAAAACTTTTACCTTTACCTTTAAGCACACTTTGCTTTTTTGCAAAATAATTCCTTCCCTCTCATTTTCTTTCCATCCTGAGTGATCAGTGTCACAGTCAAAAGCTGTACCAAATGAATGAACATGTGTCACAATAGCTTCACCCATATCACAAGGTACTTAGATGGATTTTGCTTTGGTTTACAGCCAATAAATATGCATATTTTTGTTCTAAATATACATATCACTATTCTAAATTGCTGTTATCATGCAATATATCCCTCATTATTATTTTATTATTTTTTTATCACAGAGTAAATAAAACAAAACAAAACAAGATAAAAATGTTGTGCACCTTAAAGACTAACTCCTTTATTTAAATGTGAGCTTTCATGGATCAAGTCCACTTCATCAGACATAAGAGTAAAACCTCATGGCATCAATTTATACACAGGTAGAGAGGCACACAATGGCTGGCCAGTCAAACAGAAAAGTAACATTGTATCTCTTTACAATTGACAATAATGAAAAAGCCCTTGTTGTTATTCAAGCTTGCTATAAAAACTGCCCCTATTGGTTTGCAAATGGTTGCAAAACAAACTTCTCTTGCAAGCTGATGCATCCCATCCAAAGGATGGATGCAAAAGAAACACTGTGGCATTACACATTTGCCAATGAGTTAGCATCTATTGGCAATGTGTTTTGTTTTTTGTGACCCAGGCAAAATTGCAGCATATAATGCGTTAGTTGGTGCATCAAATTTGGTACTGTCTCATGGAGGCAAGGTGTGCCTGTTCGCTGCCGCCACTGCCGACCTCCGCCTGCTCGGAGGGCTGAAAAGCCACCGGTGATGCCGCCGTACCAGAGCACATCCCCCTCCCACCACAGAGCCACACCATCGCCTGGGATGGAGGTCAGGTGCACCCGCTCACCACCGTTGCCACCCTTCGAGCTCTACCTGCTCGGAGGGCTGAAAAGCCACCACTGACACCACCACAATGGAGGACTCCCCTGCCTACCCCGGAGCCACTCCATCACCTGGGGAGGTGTATTTCTATTTGTTTTGTTTGGGCTTGGTTTACAAGGGTGAGCCCTGGGATCCGTCTGTGTTGTCGAGCCTGTGGATTGTAATATTGTATTATATGATAATTGTGTGTTATTGTATTTTTTCTGTATTTATTGCATTTATATTGTAAAATTTCTTTTTATGTTGTAAGCTGCTCTGAGTGCTGCATGCACCAGAAGAGTGGGGAATAAATAAATCTCAAATCAAAATTAAAAATAAACCCTTGATTAATATTCAAGCACCTGAGATGGGTTTCCAGCATATGCATGTACTTAATCTCTGCTGTCTCTCTCTGGATTCTAGTCTTGTAATTCCTCTATTCTAGAATGGCAACTTTCAAGTCCTGTGTCTCGTGTCCAGGTAGATTAAAGTGGTGTGAAACAGGTTTCTGTGTATTGCCACTCCTGATATCTGATTTATGTCCATTAACTCTTTTGTGCAGAGATTGTCCTATTTGTTCTATTTGGAGCACAGAAGGGCATTTTTGGCAAGAGATGGCATAAATCATATTAGCAGAGGAATAAGTAAAATTGCCCTTAATATTGTAGATGATGTTTTCAGTCATGTTTCCCCACCCCACCCCTTTCAGTACTGATTAGGATTTTGACAGTTTCTTGTTCTACTGGCTTAATTCCATGCCTTTTGAATCAACCTGTTTCACAGAAGTCATTCAGATTAATTTACTCCCCTTCCATCAGTCTCAGGATTCTAGATGAAGTTGTGAGGAACTCTTGCCTTTCTCTTGCTCTCCATGTGGTGAGAAAACTCTCTAGGTGAACAGTGTGGGAGGCAGAGACATTTTTAATTTGTGCTCAACCACTATCTGATCCATCCCAGTAGCATCTCAAGGCTCAAGTCCTAGTCTTAGGCTTTGGTCCTCAAATCTCAGTATGGGATGCTGCTGATTTGGCAATGTTTTCCCTGTTCCCTTCTACCACTCCTTGTTCTGCAATAAAGGTGCAATACAGGAGCAGATAAAAGGATCTTTTGATACTTTACATCTCAGTCATGTCTGACTATTTGGAATCCATCTGCTATAGCTCACATACATCTTTTTTATTATAAAGAAGTTAAATATTTGGCTATGTAAAGAGTTCATTTACACACATTAGGTAAAGGTAAAGATTGCCCTTGCTCGAAAGCCACTTGTATCCAGCTCTAGGGTTCAGTGTTCATCTCTGTTTATAGCCAAAGAGCCAGCACTGTCTGCATCTGCAAACACTTCTATGGACATGTGGGAGGCATGACTAGACACTGGAGTGCATGGAACACTGCTTACCTTCCCACTGAAGTGGTCCCTATTTATCTACTTGCAATGTATTGCTTTCGAACTGCTAGGTTGGCAGTAGGTGGGACAGAGATGGGAGCTCACTCTGTTGTGCAGTACTCAGGTCTCAAACTGCCGACATGCCAACCTTTCAATCATCAAGTTCAGCATCTTAACCAGTAAGCCACTGCAGTTCCTCAGCTACTCATTACATCACCATTATCGTTGGACAGCACACATGCAGTGGTACTAGAGCAACATAAACTTCTACATACAGTTCTTTGTGACTCAGAATTATTACGTGTGCATGCTTCCCTTTTTGCAAAGGAATCACATCTGCACTTCTCTCTAAACAAATAAGAAAGTTTGTATTGATTAGAGAAATACTCCTGAGATAGGAAAGGGGATAAAAATCCTGGGTCTAGCTGACTAATTTGAAGTTGTTAGGAGCCATAGCTTCCCTTTCATCTCAAAAAGAACAAAGGAAAGATGTCTCCCCTTTGAAGAGACAATAAAAGGAAGGAAGTGACATCAGCTACCCTAAGAAGGATAACCTAAGACTGAAAAAAAGATTAGCACAAATCAGAGCAGGTAAAGAACAGTCTAGAAAAATGGAAAAGGTCATTTCTACTCTTCTCCATGCAAATATACACATCTTCTCTAGTGTAAACTGAGTTTCACCTAGTCATTTCCCACAGTTATGACTATGTCAAGAGTCTCCTCAAAGGCATAAAAATGGGCTCTTTCCTTGTATGACATACCATTTCTGATCAGAATTGGCTTATATTTAACTCTTCCCAAGTCAGAGCTATACAGATGACAGTGAGTCTCTAGCCCTGTTCAGGCTGTGAAGTCCCTTTGGGAGAATGTTTAATTCCATGCTTCTCCGTCATCCTTTTCATTGTGGTTTCAGCCCTGGATCTGAAAAGGAGAAATGCCTTGCTTGTAAGCAGGTTCTACACATGAGCAAGGGACCAGATTTTCCAGGTAAGAATTCAAAGATAAAGAGCGTGCTGAGAAGGCACACAGTACTCTCATCTCTCTGTGTGTTCACATTCTGGGTTAAAATAGATCTGAATCAGGCTCCTGACTTTGTACATTTTAGAAGAAGATCAAAAGTATTTTATAATGGAGACAAGGTGAATTGCGATGTCCAACCTATATTTCTTCATGAGGTTCTGTATAGTATTTACATTACCTTTTCACTTCACCATAAGTCCCATTCAAAGTCTTGCCACTGGACATCTAAAGAGTCCTGAGAGGAAAACCCACTGTTAGTGATCAAATAACATAGATCTTATTATAGGCCTATGGGACCTTGACATCTTTAACGGAACAGTTAATCATGAAGAGAAATCTAATGCTCCCACATAGTCTGGCTGTATTGGATCAATTTCAGCTTGTGATGCCTGATGATGCAAACAAAGTGCTTGCAGGTTGCAAGGCCACAAAAAAAGAGGCCAAGGAGGTGAACTTTGAATGGGCCACACAGTTAATGTATTCCTTTGGGAAGGCTATTTGCTGGATACCTTGAAATAGACTTCAGTGTGGCCCTTTAAAAATGAATTCGGCCATGTAAGATGTTAATAATTTCACACCAGTGTCTAACATCTAATTCATGGAAAAATTGGTATAAAGAGTAGTTGCAGACCGATTATAATTGTTCTTGGAGGATACAGATGATCTAGATCCATATCAGGCTGGGCCATGGCACTGAAACAGCATTGGTCACCCTTATAGATTACCTGATCCAGGAAGCTGATGGTGGCAGTGCATCTCTGCTGGTTTTCTCAGCAGCTTTCAATATAATTGACTATGGTATCCTCCTGGTGTCAGAAAATACATTTTAATAAGATGTGGCCTGAAAGCATTCACTCCTTGAAAAGCAATGTTTGGGGTTTTGGGAGGCCTGAATGAGGGTTCAAAGCAGGAAAATAAACTGGTGTACCGAGGCTG
The DNA here is from genome assembly GCA_035047345.1 of Bradypodion ventrale. Classification (NCBI taxonomy): domain Eukaryota; kingdom Metazoa; phylum Chordata; class Lepidosauria; order Squamata; family Chamaeleonidae; genus Bradypodion; species Bradypodion ventrale. The sequence goes on from JAWDJE010000003.1 coordinate 27,320,225, forward strand.
ACTGAGAGGGGGAAATGGTCAGAAGGAAAGAAAATGCAAATAAGGACTTAGAGAAAGGAGGGGCACTTCCTACTCCTATTGCCAGAAAGCAAAAAATTCCTTTTACAGTAACCAGTCCCTAGCCCAATGGCCCTGATAAGAAGTGGACTATGCCATCTTTCAAGGTATAAATACAGGGCTTTCACAGTTTAAACCCAGTGACTGGCTTTGGGCAGCTATGCTAAAAATGGCCATGCTGCCAAGAAAGGGTATGAAATGTCAACAATAAATCAGGAGTTTCATTGAAGACAGGAAATGGCATTGCTTTTAATTGTTTTGTGATTCAGAACTGCTAAGGGCCTCAATACCTGCCTGAGCACATCTCCTTCATGAATCATGCCCAGACAACAAATTTTCCCCAGTGCAGTAGACTGAGAGTGGCCACCCCATGGGAAGCCCAAAAGCCAACCACAAGAGTACTGTGCTTTTCTGTTTCAACAACAACATTGTAGAGCAGCTTGCCCAATCCCATTTGTCTGGCCCTAAAGTTTCAGGTTTTCCACATGTTTGTAAAATATCCCCTCTCCTTAAAATTATTATTTGTTGTTTCAGCTCCAATCAATGGGTTGATTAATACATTATTTATCAGTTTTATAGTTCTTAGTTTTCTTTTTTCTTCTATTGTATTTTCTTTGCTGTTTATGCACTTTTATTGTTAACCACCCAGAGTAACCAACTGGTTAGTTGGGTGGTTACTAAGCAAGCAACCAAGCAACCAAGCAACCAAGCACGCAAACAATATATGAAGGTTGAGACCATGCAAGGTGGTTTTTTGACCAGACAGCACACAATCATAATTCATTACTGCAGGTAAAACATAAATTGAGCAGACATGCAGGACACAGCATTTCAAGGCCAGAGGCACTTGATTCTGTTTATTCCACATCTTGGGCTTCATTTGAAATGACAAATGGTTAATAATTGTATAAGTGCTGTTAATCCCATTGACTTCAACAGGTTCTGAAGAAAAAGATTAGAAGAAAGTGACCAGTCATCAGAGAGTGATAAGATGCAATCAGGGGTACCTGTGAAATTCTGGGAGCCATAGCCTAAAAAAATGCCTCACATATATATCATAATATGTACAGGATATTCTTGAGGAGAGAAAACATTCTGATTCCTGTTGTTTTTGTAAGGATACCTTTGAACTGGAATTAGAATTTCAGAATCTCTGTGTCTCCAATTGTTTCTCTCCCCTGCCCCAGTGAAAAAAACAAACAAACCTTCTTCTAAATAAATTATGATCTTAACAGAAAAGTATGCACATTATCTTGAATGCAATCTTTTCTTCCCTTTAGCAGCAATTTGTATTCTTAAGATTCATTAGCTCTCTTGGTTACCATTTCATATTTCAGAACAAAGGAGAACCAAAAAAAATGTGAGTTTACAGTTTGGTTGCCATTAAATAGCTGTCAAAGAAGTGATAAACACTAAAGCAATCCTTTATGGATGCTACGCTAGACAAATATCTCCTAATGCCTCTGAGCTGCCTCATCTGGAATTCTGAGGATGCTCAGGAAACTGAAGCTGCTTCATAACTGCTAGTATGTGTGCAGAAATAATTGAATGTTGTGATGCCTATGAAAAGTGTATAGCATTTAGAGAGAATGTGCTAAGCTCCCTTCTATAGTTTAAGTGAATAAAATTATTCCCCAGTGGAACTACCTATATTTCTAGTCAATTCACTTGTTGTAAACACCTCCAATATTTTAAAAAGATATTTATCATATTAGCTTTGCAAGGTTCCAATACTTTCTGACAACCAGGAGATTCATCAGAGATCCTAACTTCCATGAGGTTCTCGATTTCATTGTCAGGGTTAGTGAGAAAAACAATCATGTTACTGCACACAAGTTCACTATTAAATTGTCAGGCTTTCATTGTGCTTTAAAACTGTGGTAAGTGGCTATTACACTGTTTCTGAAGCAGCCACCTACAGTGAGTGAATGGATCTTTTAAAGCTATCATTTATGTAAATCTTATGTTTGGACAAATGTTTGCGCAAGAAAGATGGCAAAGAATGAATTTTAATTTTGACTAAATGTAGCCATAGGAAGAATGGTTTTTGTCCTTTTTAAATGGTTGAAGAGTTATAAGTGAGAGGAAAAGATGGGCCCGGCAAAGGTAGGGAAGGCTCTCATTGATTGCCATCTCTTAGTGCAACCATGTTATACATGTTATACCCCTTTTGACTCTGCATGTGCTCTTAAGCAGAGCTGCTGCTGAGGAGAGCCAAACAAAGGAAGTGAGCACTGGTAAGTTTTGCAGTTGGAGTAGAGCTGCTTTAGAGGCCTCCACTAATTTAAATTGATAATTTAAACTGCTGAGAGCCACCTCTGTTCAAACAGAGGAAGCAGTTAGAAACTTCCAGAAGCAGGGGGGCAGAGCCACACCAGGCCCTTCCCTGAACTGTGACTCATAGGGGCGGAGCCACACTAGCCTTTAAAAGCTCTGAGCTCTTTCAGGGTCAGCCCTTTTGACTCTGCATGTGCTCTTAAGCAGAGCTGCTGCTGAGGAGAGCCAAACAAAGGAAGTGAGCACTGGTAAGTTTTGCAGTTGGAGTAGAGCTGCTTTAGAGGCCCGCGCGCCTAACGGCGCGAGAGATTGCAAACTAGTAACAAAGGAAGAATACAGTCTTACTAGGTAGAAAGGTAGTAAACGTGTACATTTTTGAGGCCCAGAATACTGCACTTGTTAAAATGGATTCTGAGGGAACAGCTGTAGTTACCTGCAATACTTGTGCCATGTTTGTGTTCTTGCCAAAGCATATGGAGAACTACACTTGCAGCAAGTGCAAGCTGTTTGCACTACTAGAAGAGAAGGTCCAGCAGCTAGAGGCGTGCATATCTAACCATCAACAAATTAAGGAGCTTGAGCTGTTCTTGGACAAAGCGGAGCAGACTATGCTGGACAAAGAAGAGACAGGGCACAGTTCTGAGGCAGAAGGCCCTTCACTAACTCAGGAGGGAGATGTTTGGAGGAATGTGACTCAAAGGAGGAGAAGAGTAGGGGATCACTCTGAGAGTCTGAAATTACTGAATAAATTTGAGGCTCTTTCCCTCATCACACCTGATGAGGCACACACAGAGGAACAACTGGTTCCACCTGATGATCTCTCCTTCATCACACTTGATGAGATCCAGGAAGATAAACAACAGGAACAAACTGAGTTTCTCTCCCTCAATATGGTTGATGAGGTGCATGTAGATGAACAGATTGCAGGAGAGAGGCTCCTTGTACTAGGCGATTCAATAATTAGAAATACAGAGAAATGGATTTGTGATGCACATGATAACCGTATGGTGACTTGCCTGCCAGGTGCAAAAGTTGCAGACATCACAAGAAATCTAGATAGATTGTTAGAGAGAACTGGGAACGAGCCAGTTGTCATGGTACACGTTGGTACCAATGATGTTGGGAAGGCCAAGCGGTCTGTCCTGGAAGCCAAATTCAGGTTGTTAGGAAGAAGATTGAACTCCCGGACTTCCAAGGTAGCATTTTCAGAAGTGCTGCCTGTCCCTCGCGCAGGACCTACCAGGCAGGCAGAGCTCAGAAGCCTCAATGCGTGGATGAGGCGGTGGTGTCGAGAGGAGGGTTTCAGATTTGTCAGGAACTGGAGAACATTTTGGGACAAGCCAAATCTGTTCCGGAGGGATGGGTTGCATTTGAACCATGATGGGACCAGATTGCTAGCACTCAACATCAAAAAGGCTGCAGAGCAGCTTTTAAACTGATAACTGGGGGAAAGCCGACAGGAGCTGAGCAGCATCGGTTCGGGAAAGTGTGTACTTGAGTAGTGAGGAGGATGCAAAAATTACTGAGCAGAGCGAGGAGCTAGTCACTAGCATTCTAGCAGAAGGATGCAAGAGGCAGTCTAACAATGCAACTGGACTCAAAAGACTGTATCAGGAAAGCATATATAAATGCTTGTATACAAATGCCAGAAGCCTCCGGAACAAAATAGGGGAGCTGGAATACTTAGCAATAGATAAGAATATTGATATTATTGGTATCACTGAAACCTGGTGGAGGGATGATAACCAATGGGATACAGTTATCTCAGGCTACAAACTGTACAGGAAGGATAGGAAGGGGCAAACGGGAGATGGTGTAGCCTTGTATGTCAAAGAAGTGATAAAATGGTATGAATTGGAATATCTAGGTGATTTGGAGTCACCATTAGAAGCTCTGTGGGTAAGAGTACCAGGCCACAAGGATGGTCTAACAGTAGGCATATACTATCGGCCTCCAACCCAAACTCTTGAGGGAGACTGGCAGTTGGAGAATGTTGTAAAGGAGGCATCCAAGAAGGGAAGCCTGGTTATAATGGGGGACTTCAATTACCCTCACATAGACTGGGTGAACTGTTGTTCAGCACATGATAAAGAGATAAAGTCCCTAGATATGCTAAATGATTGTTCCCTGGGACAGATGGTTGAAGACCCAACTAGAGGTACAAGAATCCTTGACTTGATCCTGAGTAATACTCAGGATCTGGTGCAAGATGTTAATGTGACTGATCCAATAGGGAACAGTGACCACAACTCAATTATGTTTAACTTGATCATAGACCGCAAGTCACTGATAAAATCTAACACAGAGACCTTAAATTTTCAAAAAGGAAATTTCCCAAAGATGAGGAAACTAGTAAAAAAGAAGCTGAAAGGGAAAATTTAGAGAGTCCAAACACTCCAAGAGGCATGGAGGCTGTTTACAAAAACAATAACAGAGGCCCAATTGGAATGCATACCCAAAAGGAAAAGGGGCACTGCCAGGTCCAAGAGGACTCCAATGTGGCTTACAGGAGCTGTTCGGGAAGTGATCAAGAGCAAGAAAAGCTCATTTAGAAGATGGAAGGCTTGTCCGAATGAGGACAGCAGGCAGAAACATAAATTCTGGCAGAACAAATGCAAGGCAACAATCAGGAAAGCAAAGCAAGACTTTGAGGAGCGTATAGCTAAAAATACTCAGAGAAATAACAAAGACTTCTTTAAGTACATTAGAAGTAAGTACCCAACTAGGAAGGCCATTGGACCATTGGATGACAATGGAAGGCAAGGGGTTATAAAAGAGGAAACAGAGATTGCAGAGAGACTCAATGAATTCTTTGCTTCAGTATTCACTGAAGAAGACAGAGACCACATGCCCAAAACAGAGCCTATCTTCGTAGGGAGGGAAACTGAAGAATTAAGCCAGATAGAAATAACCAGGGAGGAGGTCCTTGCATGTCTTGTTAAACTAAACACTAACAAATCACCAGGACCAGATGGCATCCATCCACAAGTTCTCAGGGAACTTAAAGATGAAATTGCTGATCTCCTAGCCAAAATATATAATCTTTCCCTCAAATCAGGCTTTGTGCCTGATGACTGGAAGGTAGCGAATGTAACACCAATTTTCAAAAAAGGATCCAGGGGTGATCCAGGAAATTACCGACCTGTCAGTTTGACATGTGTCCCAGGTAAAGTGATGGAAACCATCCTAAAAGATAGAATTAATAGGCACATAGAAGAGAAGGCGCTGCTAAAGGAGAGCCAACATGGCTTTTGCAAGGGTAAATCATGCCTCACTAATCTGTTGGAATTTTTTGAGAGTGTCAACAAGCATGAGGATAAGGGGGATCCAGTTGACATTGTTTATCTGGACTTTCAGAAGGCTTTTGACAAGGTCCCACACCAAAGGCTCTTGAATAAACTTACCAGTCATGGAATAAAGGGACAGGTCTTGTCCTGGATCAGCAACTGGCTAAGGGACAGGAAACAGAGGGTAGCACTAAATGGACACTTCTCCAAGTGGAGGGAAGTAAAGAGTTGGGTCCCCCAAGGTTCAGAACTGGGACCCCTGCTTTTCAACCTCTTCATAAATGATCTAGAGGTAGGAGTAAAAAGCAAGGTAGCCAAATTTGCTGACGACACTAAATTATACAGGGTAGTGAAAACTGTGAGAGATTGTGAGGAGCTCCAGAGGGATCTCTTGACACTGGGGGAGTGGGCAAAACAGTGGCAAATGAGCTTCAACATTAGTAAGTGCAGAGTGATGCATGTTGGGGCAAAGAACCCCAATTACATTTATAAACTGATGGGGTCTGAACTCTCTGCGACAAACCAGGAAAGGGACCTTGGTGTCCTGGTGGACAACTCAATGAAGGTGTCAACCCAGTGTGCCTCAGCAGTGAAAAAAGCAAACTCAATGCTAGGGATCATTAGGAAGGGTATAGAAAATAAGTCAGCAAGTGTCATTTTGCCTCTTTATAAATCTATGGTGAGGCCCCATCTGGAATACTGTGTACAGTTCTGGTTGCCATACCTCCAGAAGGATATTATGGAGTTGGAAAAAGTGCAGAGGAGGGCAACCAGAATGATTAGGGGACTGGAACACCTTCCTTACCATCTGAGGCTGCAACGGTTGGGCCTCTTCCCTCTTGAACGATGACGTCTAAGAGGTGACCTGATTGAAGTTCATAAAATCATGCACGGTGTGGACAAAGTAGATAAGGAAAAACTGTTTTCCCTATCACATAACACTAGAACTAGGGGACACTCCATGAAACTTTTGGGTACTAGTTCTCAAACAAATAAGAGAAAGTACTTTTTCACCCAGAGGATTACTGGTCTATGGAACTCCCTGCCAGAAGAAGTGGTGACAGCTGTCAGTCTTGACAGCTTTAAGAAAGGATTAGACAAGTTCATGGAGGACAAGGGTATCAATGGCTATAATTATGGATACTTAAGGACAACCTCCGGGTTGGAGAGATAGGCAGGATATCTCTCAATGCCATTTCCAGGGAATCCTAAGCAGCTGAAGGCATCTCCTTGGGAATACCCTGAAGGAAATGGTGAGCCACTGTGTGAGACAGAATGCTGGACTGGATGGGCTGTGGCCTGTTCCAGCAAGGCTGTTCTTATGTTCTTATGTACTCTCAGCACTGTAGGGAAAAGCACACAGTTCAAATACGTGTAAAACAGAGATTCTCAACCTGCGGCCTGCTAGCCAGATGCGACCCACAGCATCATTTCATGTGCCTCACTACCACCTTCAATGCAACAAGAAGTGCCATGAGGTGGAGGAAGGGCAAAATGGCCATCTGGTCCCTGAAGGTGTCTGAGGGAGCATAACCTGCCCCCCAGCTTAAAAAGGTTGAGAACTCCAGGTGTAAAACAATAATCAGGCACACTTTCTTTGAGAGGAATGTGCTCACATAATCAGCATAGTTTGAGATAAGAATGCTAACATGTGTATTGGGGAAGAAGCAAAAATGCCATCCTGTAAAAGAAAAGAAAATCTGAATGTCTTGTGAAACCAGGCCTGTGTGGCACATGAAAATGGAAAAACACAGAAACATTTTGGCAGTTTCATGTCTGGCCTAGACATGGAAGAAGAAGAAGAAACAGAAACAGATGCAAATGTTCAAAAAAAATGTTATTGTGTCAGAAGCACACAAAGGTGCTTTCTGGGTTGAAAGGACTTTTGCTGGAGAAACTCCTCAGGTGTGGGAGCTTCAATGTGTGGTGATTTAGCACTATTTCCATTGTCATATAGGGAAATATGGTGGTTGGTGGCTGGCAGGCCTCTTTTGGGAGTGGGAGGGGAGAGATTGATTGATTGATTGAAAGCATTTTCAACACTATCACAAAAATAGTGCTTCTGTAAGGGAAATTGTGCAAAGAGTTTTCATGACTTTCTCACCATCATCATAATTTTAGGACTTCAGAGCTGGTAGTGACCCTATGGATAATTGAGACCATCTCTGTTAAGGAGGCACAGTGGGGAATAGTCCAGGACAGAGTCTCACTGTGTAAATGGATCTTCTTAAACCAACATTTATGCAAATCTTATTAATTTCTTGAGTTTACTCTGAGAATAAGAACTAGATTTAGTCCATGATGCCTTCTGAGGTATCCACTACAAATGTATATCCACTTAGCCTATCAGCAAAATAAAGTGGTCAGGTAGCCAATGATTGCTAGTTAACTTAAACCCTTGATGGAATGGGTGAGATTTGTGCCTCCAGATATGGCTGAGTGGAAACTTTGATTAACACAAGCCAGCAAATGGATGATGGAATTACAGTCAAGTATCATCTAGAGTTCTCATCTTTACTTGTTGAGATGCTGTATATGTAGTCAACTAAGCTCATTGTATAGACCTTCCTTTGTGGTTGCTGTGATCTAAATATTCTTCCATATATCCATACTGGTAAGCTTCTTATCCATAGTTCTCTGTCTCTTCTTCTGTAAGCTACAAACATATGGCCAACTAGACAGAACCACTCTTTGTAGTTTATTAGCTGTCTGCTGTACTTCGAATGAAGATCAATAAATGTTTCCTAGTAGCATCAGTTTCATGGTTTGCAAGCAAATGCATCTATCAATCTGTCTATCAAAGTGGCCTTACTAAGTCACAAACTTTGTAGGCACGTGATGTCTGTGAGTAATGAGATGTCTGCACTTTTGTGAAAGAAACATAACAATCACCTGTCACTGATATGACTTTCTATAACACTCCTATCCAATTTATCATATGATCTCATTGGGCTTTTGGAGAGCAGAGCAAATGGTAAGAGCATTTGATTATAAATGTATGACCCAGAACGTTCACTGTTCAAGAATGGGAATTTACCCCAGAAGCTATACATCATAAGGAAACATTGCATTTTCACATGTCCTCCAGTTATGTACAATGCAATTCTTAAATACATTTGTGTGACAGATAATCTGATGCATATACAACAGATTAAATTAAGGAATGAGAAAGCACCAAGGGTGCCACCCATGCCTTTGCCTTTGACTTTTGCAGCAATGTCACTCCTGATATGGTTTATCCTCACAATGTAAACAAGGTATATTCTCCTCCTCCTTGTAGTTAAATGGAGAGAGTTGTATGGGACATTTAGGAATTATACAATATTGGAAAATTTAGTAAATGCACAAACTAGCAAATGTAGAGGCCTGTATCTTTTTGATCAATCAGCCTTTCATATTGGATTTGCTGAATGTACCTGTGCTTAGTTTCACAAAAGGAAAGACAAAAATTTTGTAATAGAATTTTTTTAACAAAATGTGGAAAACAAGATAAAGGAGGTAATAATTTAGGTGAAAAATCATGAAGGAGTCGAAGAATCCTTGATACACTCTCTCACTATGTTGAGATGACCTTTCTTGACCAAAATTAAGACACTGATTTGATTTTCCCCCCATACACCTGGGAGCAAAAAGGAGGTGCTGGGAAAACAGATGTGTCCTAACCATTTGCAGGCGCACCCCCCAATAAAGGACTCAGACACTGGTAAAAGTGGATAACGGCATTGGGCCACATTTATTGATTCATGCCCTAGTCCGAATTATAAATTTCTATTGGTATTCAACCAATTATAATTCTTAAGGCAAGCAGGCCAAAGTAACACTGGTAAGGTTCCACCCAAAATTGCCAACGGCAATTGGTTACAATGTATCCATTTGTATCAATTTGTTTGTTGACAACAAACAAATTGTTGACCGTAGTCAATAACCTAACTACTGACCCCACCCTCTGACGCGTATCCATAAAATAACGGGGTGATGCATGCTGCCTAGCTCGTGCCATCACCCCATTGCCTGGTTCATCGTTGACCGGAGAACGTTAACCAACTTGTGCCTGTCTAGTGTTGTCCAGTCAATTGCGAACCTGCCGGATACCTGTGGGTCATAAATGTTTACCTTACCAGTGCTACCCGCCACACAGGGAGGCTTCAATAAAGGCTCACCGCCCCCCCCCCCCAGACCGTCAGCTCGGTCAACAGGCCTGCTCGCCAATCTCCCAACAAGAGGTCCATACCTCCCGGCGACAGATGGACCCCATCCCCTGTGTAAAGCTCATAATTTTGGAGACTGATGGTGGGGTGTCGTATGACGCGCCCCCAACCCTTGTCCATAAAGAACCAGGCAATAGCCCTGTTCACCGAGCGCCGAGCCCAATCAAGGGCCTGGAGGTTAAACCCTCCCCTGTAAGCGTGCCACGGTATCATGTCCGACCAAAGTAGGGTTGTGGCAGGCCACACATAATGCAAGTAGGCCAGGTCACCGCAAATCGCATGCTTCAGCGATAGGCCCGGGACCTGTCCCAAATCATTACCCCCGAGGTGTATAATCAGGACATCAGGCGGGTCAGCATCCCTGATGGAGAAAAGGAATGGCAACAGTTCCCGCCATAACATTCCGCGCTTACCGTACCACCTGAGACTTGCGGATGCACCCAGTCCCAGTCGGGGTCCCCACTCTGTCGCCGCAGCAAACTGCGCTGCCCTGTGCACATAGCTGTGGCCCACCAGCCATACTGTCACCGGTGTAAGACGACACCCAGGGTCTGTCAAGGAAAAAAGGAAACAGGGCAGTGACTTAACTGGTACTCACTGTTGAAGAGGGCGAACATACAACTGAAAACATCGTGATCCCCACCGTCCCATGTTGCATATTTCAGCCCCAGAGTACCCAAACGCCGCTGCGGTGGAAGCCGCCCCTATCCTGAATGAATGGGTGCCGTAACGAGCCCCAGGGAGGCCAACACTGGCTAGTGCCTTACCGGTCACCTTCCAAAATTGAAATTTAGTAAGGGGAGACCCATCTTGGTGACAGAAAAACGGGCCAGGGTGCGTACCACGTAGTGCAAGGAACTCCTGTAGGGCACCAACCAGACAGATGTCTGCCATGGAACATCGTAGCAGTCTTACACCACTGCCTACACCGTGCTGATCAACTTTAGAGGAGCGTATCCTCAGCTGAGCCCAATCATTGGAAACATAGACATCTTCGAGTTCCAGTGCCCTACGACTCGCATCCGCCTTAGACAGTAGCACCAGCTCACTGATGCGGAGCGCCCCAAAAAAGGCCACCGTCGTAGCCGCGTGAAACAGGGTTGCCTCATACCTGTCAAAACACAGGTCATGCCAACCCCGTGCAAGGTGGGTAAGTACCCGTGGAGAAATAGGGTGGCGGTCGTCCGGGCTGCGCCCACGTTCCCGCACCCACCCTTCCAAAACATGTGCTGTCAGCAAAACCACCCACCTTGGCCATGAATGCCAGCGCTGACAGCCTGGATGCTATGGTGCGGGGGGCTAAGCCCTGGGCATGTAAGTAAACCATAAATTGGAGGACGTGAGCCACTGGGATGGGCCAACTTTCAGGCAGCCGTGATTGGGCACAAAAGGCCCTGAATGAACTAAATGCATGGTTATACGCCTTACACGTGCGGGGGGCGAGCGACATGCTGATCGCCCGGTTCACCTCTCCTTGCCAAGCGTCCATATCTCATCCGGGAGCGGCGAGGGAAATTCCTATGCGTCCGGGGCCAAGGCACGGAACCGGGGGATCTGCAGGCGGGACAACGCGTCAGCAATATCGTTATTAATACCTGGAACATGTCTGGCCCTAAAAAGCACATTGAGGCGTAGGCTGCGCAACACAAACTGGCGAACCAGTTCCATAACCCTGGGAGATTTTGACGTCTGTGAGTTGACAATGTGGACAACTGCCGCATTGTCACACCAGAAATGGACGACCGAATTGGCCCACTCCTCGCCCCATAGCATCAAAGCTCCCAGAATGGGGAAAAATTCCAGGTACGTGAGATCGCACAAACGATCCGTGCCCCACCAGGCTGGTGGCCATCTGCCGTAGGCCCACTTCCCTTCGCAGTAAATCCCATAACCCAGCGACCCTGATGCATCCGACTGAACCTGAAAATGAGGGGAAACCAAAAGGTCGGACCTCCAAAAGGACATCCCGTTGAATTCCCTCAGGAACTGAAGCCAGATGAGCATATCAGCCCTCATGCCCATGTTCAGTCGGACCCTGTGGTGGGGCCTGGCCAAGCCAGTCATGGCGTCGCACAAGCGTCGAGCAAATGCTCTGCCAGGTGCGATGACCCTGCAAGCGAAATTGAGGTGACCATGTAACACCTGGAGCTCCCGAAGAAACACCTTGCGTTTTGCCAGCAAGTCCCAAATGAGTGCAACGATCCGGGAAACCTTATCAACAGGTAACCTGGATGCTTGCACAACCATGTCAATCTCAACCCCCAGGAATGTGAGCTTGGTTGAAGGGCCCTCGGTCTTTTTGGGCGCTAAAGGGACACCGAGTTCCTTCATTAGCGTCTGAAATGTATTTAGGAGACGCGTGCACGTGTCCCAGCCCCGTTCACCCCCGAATAAGAAATCGTCGAGGTAGTGGGCTACAGACCGGGACCCTGACCTGCGAACAAAGGCCCATTGCAGGAAGGTGCTGAAGCGCTCAAATGCCGAGCATGAAATGGAGCAGCCAAAAGGCATGGCTTTGTCGAAATAAAATTCACCCCAGAACTTGAAACCCAGCATCTCAAAGTCGCCCGGGTACACTGGCAGGAGACAGAACGCGGACTTAATGTCGCACTTAGCTAGTAGTGCACCCGGGCCACATGAGCGCACCATGCGCAGGGCCTGGTAAAAAGATGTATACCTGACCGAACAAAGGTCGTCAGGGATAGCATCGTTGACCGAATTGCCAGCCGGGTAAGACAAGTGGTGTATCAAACGGAACTCCCCCGGTGACTTCTTGGGCACTAACCCCAATGGGGAAACCTTGAGATTGGGAAATGGTGGGACAGGGAAAGGGCCAGCGACCCTGCCAGCAGCAACCTCCTAGCAATGCTCATGGCAGCCACCTCCTCCCTTCCCCTGAGTGATAACAGGTTGGGTGCATCTTGAGGGGACCTGACCCCTGTGAAAGGAATGTGAAACCCCTGCTGGAAACCCTCAAGCAGGTAAGCTGCGTCTGCCCTCCTCGGGTACATCGTGAGCCAACGCTCCAACATGTCCACATTAATTGGGGAGGGGGCCTTTTGCTTGACCAGCTCCCTCTGCGGCAGTTCTGCCCGCTCCCTGTCCACCTCTACCTCTGCCCCACAGTCTGCCTTCCCTAGGACACGCGGAGGCAGCATGGGGGCCAGCACAAGAGGGACACTTGTGCCTGTATCGGCACTGCTTCCTGTTGCACGCACCATTGGCCGAGAAGCTCCAACACAGCAGGCGGCCTGGAACCCCCTGCCCCGCCACCTGGCGGGGTGCCTGGGCTGGAGCAGCTCGCTGGACCGCATGTCCACAATGGTACCTCTCCCCTGGCGCCGGGCGCGTGGGGGTCATATACAGAAGCCACAGCTTCTGGCAGGGCTCATCCCACCTCATCTCTGGGTGTAGGGGCACTCTCATACGGAATTCCTCGTCGTAAGCCAACCACGACGGGCCAGGGAAATCAACCATCGCCCAGTATATGTTGTCCAAATACTGGACCATCGGAATTGCCAGGTCAGGCCGGGCCCTGAGGTACACCGCCATGTATATAAGGTACGCGGGTAACCAGTTGGCCCACGTGCATGGCGGCTTACGTCGACGAGACTGCTCCTTGTCCTTCTCGTCCTGCCCCTCCCTCTCCTCTTTGGTGGGTTCTCTATTCAAGAGGGAGAAAATGTCCACATACTCCCCCCGCCAGATCTTTTCCTTGGTGGCCTGGGCCAGGTGATCCCCGAGGGGCAACGAATAACCTGCTGTCGGCAAGGCCGACACCGGAACATTGACAGTGCTGGGCACCATGAAAGGAGCCTGGACCAGCCCCGCCACCCCCAGTAAGTTCCCTGCAGGACAGGGTACCCCGCCCCAAGAGGGGCCTTGGAGTGTTGGAGCCGTTCCCGGATGGGCCGGCGGCAGCTGACCCGCCGCCCCAGCCAGGCGAGGCCACGGCCACTGTAAACCTCCCCCGTTGTGGGTTGTGGTGTGGGTGCACTAGCTTGGACCGTATACTCACAAGTTGCACCCCCATGGGCCGCCCCCACCGGGGGTTCCGGCCCACTGTGGGCGTCGGAGCTCGCGACTGCAACCGAGCTCGTAGATGGGGCCTGACCACTACCTGCTGGTGGCATCTGCTGCGTGGGGAGCTGCGAGGCCACGGCTGGCGCCGACCTACGTGCCTCAGGCAGCTCAACCCTTTCGGCCACCTGCCAAGGACCGGCAGGCGCTGAGTTGACCTGTAAACCAAAAGGTGCCCCGGATGGATTAACTACCCCTAAAGATGCCTCCAGGGCATCAACGTTTACATAGCCCCCAACACTGATGGGGGGCAAAGGGCCGGCCGGCCCACCGGTCGCTGGCGCCAGGCCAGGTCTCTGGACCCCGGGGCCCGAATATGGCCATGCCCCAACCCCCGGCCCCTGAGGGGCCGGGGGCATGCCCTGCCAGGGAAGGGGACCCAGCCAACCCCCTTGGTTAAAGCCCACCGCTGGAAGCTGCATGCCAAGGCCCGAAGGCCCAGCTTTGCTATGCGCCAGGCCCGGGCCGGTGGCCGCTAATTGCGGGCCGGGGGCCGCCTCCCCTGCAGGGCCGGTCTGAGGCTGCCCAGCCTCAGGCCAGGGAGCAATCGACCCCATCCCGCCGGTCCTGGTGGGCGCCCCCGGAAAGGGGGCCTGCTGAGGGGGCGCAGTCGCGGTCCTCCGACCCGGCTGGCGCCTCCTTGAAGTGCGAACCGCGTTCGCCATCGCCTTCTTTTTGGAAGGCATTGCCGCAAATCGTTGGGAAGCCGAAGAAAAGAAGCGAAGAAGAAACCACTGCCCAAAAGAGGCTTCCCAGCTAAAGGGAAGAGCGACGGAGCGATTGGGGAAAAACTTCTCCTCTCCGTCGCTCGCAAAATGGCAGCGTGGCTGCCTCGTGGCCACCCCTTTTAAAGGGTGCTGGCCACGCCCCCTAACTCCCCGTATGTCCAAGTCCGGTGGGGGGGGGCGCAAAGAGCACGGCGGCCATTTTGGTGCCGCGCTTGCATGATTTCCATGTTACAGTGAGAGAATGTCTGGCTGGACATCCTGCTACAGTAATGGAATAGATGTCATCCTGGGTGCGCCATGTTGCTTTCCTAGCACCATGGATTTTGAAAGGGGAAAAGCTCCAAAAGTTTCCCCAACACAGTGATCCATGTCCCCAAAGGCTGCTGAAGTGAGGGGACTGAGCAGGAGGCTGCTCAGAACAGTGGGGACAAGGTATGATTGCTGCTGCCGCCACCACAGCCGACATTGTAAGTGACATCAGGTGGTGGGGCAGTCTAGGAGAGCCTGGGTACTCAGCTGGGCTTAATTGGGACCATGTGCCATAGTTTGGATACTGCTGGAGTAGACTGTACAGCCAGTAACTCAATGCCAAGTGTCAGGTGGCAATTAAATAACCTAACTCCCTAAACGGGCTAATGGCTTCATGTGGATGAGCCCCTTTAGGTGGGGTGATGGTCCCCTCAGTGGAGGAAATGCCACTGGAAACCATCATATTGGACCTAACTGCAAAATGAGCAGAGGAGAAACTCTGATTCCCAACAGTCATGGAGGCAGAGGAGGCCATGACAGATGGACTGGCTGTGAAGGCATGCGTTGATGATATCCTCAAGGCTGCGGCAGTCCATTGCAGTCCTGGTGTTAAATCCTGCATGTCTCTTTTCATGTGTGCCACAGAAAATGGCTCCATGATCATAGTGTGTGGGTCACTTCATAGCAAGCTGGGATCCACCTTAAACAAATTCATACCAGTGATATTTTTACTGCTTGAGGAAAAATGCATTCTCAGACATGAGCTGCAGTCGATGACAGAGGGGGAACTAGAAGAGGGGCTGTTCTGTGTCATAAATGATCATGTACTTTGAAAACCTGCAGTGCAATCTTTCAAGAAATGGGGGTGGCAGAATGAAAGGAAACCATAATTGAAAATCAGTTTAGCATGGAGTATTACCAAAACAAGACAGTGACCATAGTTACGTTATAAGAACTGAAATTAAATGCTGGCATAACTATTTCAAAGAGCTTTGAAAAGAGTGCTATATTGCCCAGAGAGAAGCTCGTCACTTCAAAAGGAAAATTAAAGCAAGGCAGAGGGTAAGTTACCATTATCACCACTGCTTCAAATAGTGCGGCTTAATAGGTGGGGCTGAATACAGTGTATGTTTTATTTTGTTATACAGTGTGTGTGTGTGTGTGTGTGTGTGTGTGTGTGTGTGTGTGTGTGTGAGAGAGAGAGAGAGAGAGAGAGAGAGAGAGAGAGAGTGTATAAAACACCTTATAATTCAATCTTATTCTTCTGAAAAAGTGATTTGAAAGAAACTGCCTATGTGTAGGTGACAGGATAATAGATTGAAATACTGCGTTATGGAACCCAATGAAGATTTTAAAAAATAAGATTACAAAAAATGGAGGTGCCAATTTAATTGTCAACTCAACCCTGTGACGCAATAGTGAGAGATTAAATGAAAATATCTGGAAAGAACCATTACTATTCCTAGTTTAGATCACAGTAGGCTTCATTTTACTGAGTCTGGGATTCCAGTTTTTTTTAAAAAGAAAGACACTATCAGTCTCATAATTCCCTATCTGTGATCTAGACAAAATGATCCAGAGACCTGACTTCCTACAATGTTATTTAAAAGTTTGTTGTAAGAACATGTTCTCAATTATCCAACATAGAATACATGGTTGTATAGGAAATAATTTTATATTCCTCATATAAATAGGTTGGACAGAGTCAACACAGATTCTCTGTTGTTGGCTGATTATACATAGCATGCAATAATATTTCTACCTTAAGGACTAATATGCTAAAATTTCATATGGCACATAATAAATAATCTGTCAGCAGCACAAGTAGAGAAAGTGGTCTAGCGATTAGATCACAGCTGGAAATATGAAACAAGCTTGTCAAAAGTAAACCCAAATAATTAGACTGTTTTGTTATGTGTGGGTGCTTGCTGTTTATTATAATACAGTACAAGTGAAATATACCAAGTATTCCTTGTTTTTCACAGTGTGATGAGCTTACAGCACTGTAATGTCCCCTCCTCTGTGGTATTTTGCTCATCTCCTTTGCTTTTTTGCTTCCATGGAGTGACTGAGAACACATATTTTGTTATTGGAAGCCAAGGCCAGAAGACCTGGGGTGGAGAGGAATGGATGGACTCTATTGATAAGGAGGCACACAGGTTTATTAAGTGACCCTTTTTGCTTTTGGGAGGATATGTATGTATAACCACATTGTGTGGTCTAGAGATTCTCAGGGGTGCTCACTGAATTCTAAAGGCCTTTACCATAGAGAAGGAGACATACAGTTGAAATTAATGAAGTGGTAGCCATGTTAGTCTGTGCAAGCATATCAGAGAGTAAACAAAAGACAAAAAATGTTGTGGCACCTTAAATACTAACTCCTGTATTTTAATGTTAGCTTTCATGGATCAAGTCCACTTCATCAGACATATGAGTGGATTTTCATGGTACACATTTATACCATGATGAAATTAAATGGCAACTCAACTTTATAAGTGATTTACTGAACTATAGCTGAAGATAGATAGATATGACCATGTTTAGATCTTATTGCTCCTCATTCATTGTTCACATCAGCCAATATGATACAATGGAATGACCATCTCTCTCTCTCTCTCTCTCTCTCTCTCTCTCTCTCACACACACACACACACACACACACACACACACACACACACACACAGAGACACACAGACAGACAGACAGACAGACAGACAGACCGACCATAAGCTCATTTAGATGCCTACTTGGGTAAACGATTATGGGATAAACCCAGTTGTTAACCTCATCTAGAGGACATTCATTAAATCAATAGGAATTTTGTGCAGTTCACAGTTAATGAATGTCCCACTGGTTCAGTGGGTCTACTCGAGATGGGACTAATTGTTGTCTGCTCTTCCACAGTGCTCAGCTCAGGGCTAAACTAGATGCTGCTTTTATCATGCTTTTCTGTAGAACTGCTCTCTCCAAATGGTGTAAGATAATGTGATTTTCCTCACCAAGATATTTCACATTTACGGTGCTTGGATTTGTACCTTGCCATTGAAAGCTCAGGCTTAATTTGTGAGTTTGATTGCTGAGTCATATATCTATAGGAAACGCTAACCAAAGGAAGAAAAATGGTAAAACTTAGGGAATACAAATTATCTGTAATATCTTATTTGTGGCTGGATGTTCCCAGGAAAATCGCCATCCTTTTCAATGAGTTTAAGCATCTAGTCTACCACTTTTAAGATGAAAGAACAGTGAAATTCAAACATTTGCATGTTTTCATGGAGTACCTATATTTACCACACATATTATTTTATGAGTGGAATGGAACCTGTGTGGCTCCTTATCCATAGAGTTCATCCATTTCTCTCCACCCCAGGTTTTCTGGCCTTGGCTTCCAATAGCATCACACAGGCCATGTTTTAGAAATGGTAAGGTCAATGTAGTGTTCCGGAATTGCAGTAGTTCATAACAATCAAACAGTTTAATGGAACTTGTGCCTGTTCAGAATAACAATCTCATCATTATTAATTCTTGTAGCAATTACTGCAATAACATTAATCATGAAAACCACATTTGATCTAAGTGCAGAGGCTGTAAGTACATCAATGGGATTTCTAGTGCAGTTTGGAATTAATTAACTGGACCATTAGTTTAAAGTATCACACTTTCAGACACGATGAAAACACCAAACCAAGTGATCAAATATTTTTGCCTCTCATATTCTGGGGATATTTACTCCAGAAAAATTTAGTCCTCCTAAATACTACGTGGTTAAATTTAGAACTAAAGTTATAGCTTGTAGACTAGAGTGCAGATTTTTGTTTTAAAAAAATACTAAGTGTGATACAGTAAAACCTCGCATAAAGAGTGCCTCGCTTAGAGACTAACTCACTTAAAGAGCAGAATTTTCTTTGAATGGTTGCTTCGCTTAACAACTAAAACCAACCAAAAACTCACTTAACAACTAAATCGGGGTTCACAATCCCCCCACCAGAAGTCACAATTGATCACATACAATGGTGTTTTCCTTAAAGAGCAAACTCACTTACAGAGCAATCCCGTGGAATGTATTATGCTCTTTAAGCGAGGTACCACTGTACTTTAAATATTATTTTGGCCTCGTCAATAATCTTTCTTCTGTCTCATGTTGCCTGCAGTCAGATGAAGAAACCAATATTGTATGCAGATGCTTCCAAAGATGGTTTCTGGCATTAAGATGTGAGGGAACTAATCCTAACCCTTCTGTAAACTTTAATTTTTAGCTTGCCCTTTCCTCAAGTAGAAATTCAGGATGGTCTTCCTTGAATAGATGGTTTTTTAAAGAATTTTTTGAAGATTGTGAGTGAGACTGACTGATGGATTTCAGTTGGGAGACAGAGGGCACCACCACTGAGAAGGTCCTTCTACAAATATCCAACTTCCTACTGTTGCCATTACACTGTCATTGTAACAATTAGGTGAAAGCTTGGCTGCATGTAGGGCTGGGAAAGGCATTCTGAACCCTCATATATCCATTCTGAAAGAGTCATTTCACACCTCCAGAGACTGTCAATAAAGAGTACACCTCATGTCTCAAAAAATCAACCAACTTGTGAGGTACATGAAACATTTCCAAGAGAAGAACTGTTAGAAAATTATTTTAAGATATAAAGAGACAAAAGGCTGTGCTCTAAAAGATTGAGTTTTATTAGGTTGCTATGAATATATGTATGGCGCAAAGTATAAAGATTCAGAAATATTCTCTCAGTGCAGAGGCAAAAGGCATATAGGATAGGCATAATTTATAGTCTACTCCTCAACATACATCATTAAATTTCTGCTTTCTAAAAATAGAGCTCATAGAGCTCTGATTTCCTGTTCTTTCCTTGAACACTTGGAGATAGTTCCTGTTTTCCAGCACAGGAGGCTGCCATAATTCCTCTTTTCTAGCAGAGCAGGTTGGCAAAAGTGCTTCATTCTTACTGGTAAATCTATGCTCATACAATATTAGGCATAATATATTTGTCAGCTACTGATGAATATGGGATCAATTAAATTTTGTCATCTCAGAATTTAGTGGCAACAATTGGCCATCACACCTCAGTTTCGTTTAACATGTTTAAATCACCTACAGCATTCTGAGCTCGAAGTATGAGGTTTGAGGGGGGGGGGGAGGAATCTTGGTTTGCCAGCCTTGCTTTCTAAATAAGAGCATGGGTTATTCTGAGCATGCTAATCAACTGAGGATGTGATCAGAGAGCAAAGACAAATTGCATCTGATTGCACCAAAAAGAGTCACTTTGTTGGGATCAATCTCCCTTAATGTGTCCTTCCTGTCCATAAAGGAATTGCTCCAACCAGGCCCAAGAAAAGGATTGTGCTGCCACTGAACCAAAAAAGGCCCTGCTTGGACACAGATAAGGGTCAGGCTGGATTGCTATTGCCTGTATTTAGTGTTTGAGAACCAAGACAATAGAAACAGCCGAAAGCTTGGCTTAACACATCTTTATTGCATGATGGTCAGGGGGAACATGTGGTAATGGCGGACGAACAGCTCAATATATACTGTGGCTATACATTTGAATGTGGCTCCTCGATAGCCCATTGGCTACTGTCTGCGTGACGTCACTCTCCGTCACACCCTTCTTGTCCAGGTGAGGTAGTGGCGGGAATCTTCCCGCGCTGTAGGTATTTGGGGAATTGGAACCATGTGAGCTAGGCGCTCGCTATTGCCCCTAGTGGTCACTAGCTCGCGTCCTAATACAGAAGGTTACAGTGTTACAGCTGGTGATTGTTATATCCACTCATTCAAGTGTTACATAACTTAAAGGCACAATACTCCAAACACAACATCCCTTCCCCCTAGGATGAGACGAAGTCTCTCATCCAATATGGTTTATTGCAAGAACGTTTTGGGCGCAAGACTGGCTGGCTTGTCTCGGGGGCGCTATCACTTCTGTGTTCCCTGGTCTCTTGTCCTGCAATGGGAGAGGGAGACTCGTTAGCGACTTGCCGAGGTTCTGCGGTTTTCGGGGTAGGGGTAAACTCCATTGTGGGAAAACCGCGGGCATTGGGGGCTAACGAAAAACCCCGCTTCTCACCTGGACGGGTGGGGGACCACTCTGAAACACCCCCCCCGGTTTTGTAACTCAAAATCAAAATCATCTTCTGGGATATCTGTGCGGGCATCCTGCAGGATATCTATGGGGACAAACTTATTCCCTTCCCCCCTTGGTGGGGACCACTGGCCCCCCTCTCCTCCCCCTTGGGCTGAACAGGTGGGGGAGAACCCTAACGCTGAATCCTGTTTCGCGCTTTCCGCGCTCTGGTTGCCGGGGTCCCAGCGCCGGAGTTGGTCTGCATGCCGCCTCCAGAGTAGACCTGTGCTGGTCTCTACGCAGTACGACACGGGATCCGTTTGGCCAATGACTACTCCCGGAACCCAGGCTGGTCCTGCACTAGCGTAGTTTCTGAAATGGACCGGGGCGCCTATTTCAAAACTCTTTGTGCCCGCTAACCCGATGTTCCTCCCAGTGTCTTCTACCCTCATAGGGTCTAGCCTGGTCAGTACCGTAGTCAGCTTTCTGCGCATTAGGAGCTCTGCGGGCGAATAGCCTGATGCTAGGGGGGTTACCCTATAGCCCAGCAAAAACTGGCACAACTGCAGGTTCAAGTCCCCGGGGGCCATGCGCCTCAGCACGTCTTTGGTGGTACGCACGAGGCGTTCTACCTGGCCATTCGTCGCCGGGTGAAAGGGCGCGGAGGTGATGTGCCGGATGGCGTTGATGTCAATGAATGCCCTGAATTCGGCGGCAATGAAGCAACTAGCGTTATCGCTCACAAGTGTATCGGGTATGCCGAACAAACTGAACACCTTGCACAATTGTTTAATGGTTGCGGCTGAGGAGGTGTTCGCAACTGGGATAACCTCTAACCACTTGGAGTAAGCATCCACTATCAGGAGAAAAAGCAATCCTCTGAAAGGGCCCACAAAATCAATGTGCACGCGGGACCACGGCCCCTTTGCTGCATCCCATTCCCTGTGCGGAAGTCGGGCCTCCTCGGGCCGGGAGCTTTGGCAACTCTCGCAAGTGCCCACCATGTGCTCAATATCAGCGTCCAACTGGGGCCACCAGAAATAGCTCCTGGCCAGTGCCTTGGAGAGGACAATCCCTGGGTGGCTGACGTGCAGCAGCTTGAGCACCCTTGCTCTCAGGGATTCAGGAATGACCACCCGCTGGCCCCACAGGAGGCAACCCCTCTCCATGGACAGTTCTAACCTTTTCCTAAAAAATGGAGCAAATTCCGCTGCCGGGGAGGACGTTGGCCACCCTTTCTGCACCCATAAACTAACCAGGGCCAACGTCTTATCTCTGCCCGTCGCCTTGGCGATCTCCGCGGGCACTATGGGGGTGAATCCAGGACCTCTATCATGAGCACTTGGTGGTCTTGTTCCACCTCACACACGTGGCTGCCCATGTGGGGCAGGGGTGACCTCGAAAGGGCGTCCGCGTGGCTTATGTCCTTTCCAGGCCGATACACCAGCGCGTTCTGATACGCGTTTAAAAAAATGGCCCACCTGAGCATTCTAGGGGATAGAATCTGTGGTGTGGGCTTGTCTGCAGTGAAAATGCCTAGCAGGGGCTTGTGGTCAGTCACGATGGTAAAGGGGTGGCCATAGAGGAAATCGTGAAACTTCTTCGTCCCAGCAATTATCGCTAATGCCTCCCTGTCTGTCTGTGCGTAGTTACGCTCTGCCTTAGACAGGGACCTGGAGTAGAATGCCACCGGGGCTTCCCGCCTGTTTTCCAACACGTGGCACAGGACTGCCCCCACCCCCACAGGAGACGCATCACATACCAGAACCACTGGTTTCTTGGGGTCAAAATGGGTTAGTATGGCGTCTGAGGATAAGAGTTGTTTCAGCTCATTGAATGCCCTCTCCTGACTCTCGCCCCATCGACACGCCTCGTCCTTTTTTAGCAATTTATGAAGCGGCTCCGCTACCGACGCCTTCCTAGGCAGGAAGGAATGGTAGAAGTTTAAGAGCCCCAGGAACGACTGCAATTCTGGCTTGGAGGTGGGGCGAGGAGCATTTTGAATGGCGGCCACCTTTGATTCGGAGGGTTTTATGCCAACAGGGGTTACCTGGAAACCCAGGAACTCAACCTCTTTTGCGAAGAAAACGCATTTGTCTTTCCGCAACCTCAACCCCGCCTTTTCGAATACCATCAGTACTTTGTCTAGCCTCTCAGCCAATTCTGACTCACTCCCCCCTGTTATCAATACGTCGTCAAAATGTGGCAAGACCCCCTCCAGACCCTTCAAGAGACGTTCCACTAGTGATTGGAAGATGCCTGGCGCCGAGTTCATGCCAAACTGTAGGTGCGTCACCTGAAACGCCCCTTTGTGGGTGACTATCGTCTGCGCAGCAGCTGCAGCTGGGGCTACCGAGAGCTGCTGATAGGCCTGCGCCAGGTCAAGCTTTGCAAAACACTTTCCCCCATGTAACCTGGCCAATAGGTGGCTGACTACTGGCACCGGATACGCATTTGGGCGTATCGCCTTATTAATGGTATATTTGTAATCAGCGCAAATTCGAACCTCCCCGTTGGGCTTAAGCGCTGTTACAATCGGAGTTTCCCACTCCGCAGAATCAACAGGAACAAGGATCCCCTGGCCCACCAATTTGTCCAGTTCCGCCTCTATTTTGTCCTTAAGTGCAAAAGGCACCCTTCGCGGTTTGAGTCTTATTGGGCGGACCTCCGGGTCCAGGTCAAACGCAACTGGGGGCCCCTTGAATTTTCCGAGTCCTTTCTTGAACACTTCGGGATGCGCATTACACACCTCCTGTATTGGGTCAGTCCCAACGGTATGCACTCCCCCAATGAACAAACCTAGGGGCTTAAACCATTGTGTCCCGAGGAGGCAACAGTCCCCCCCTTTGAGACCAACCAGGGGAAGTTCCGCGGTGTGTTGCTTGTATTGGACCTTGAATTTTCCCACCCCCAACACCGGAATGCTATTTCCCTGCACGTCCCGCAGCGTAGACCTCAGCGCTTTGAGCTTGGGCCGCACGTTGGGGGAAATTCCCAAAAACTCCCTCTGGGAAATGATGGAATATGAGGAACCCGAGTCTATCTCCATCTTAACGGGGACCCTTTGCACCAGTACCTCTACAAAATAACGTGGGTGTCCTAAGGACACGCTGTGGACCGCCGTGTCGTCATCGCTGTCGTCGGAGATGCGGCCCACACCGTCCTGCTTCCTCGAGGGCCGGACGCCCTCATGTTTCTTTGGTGAGCAGTCTGTTGAGCCTTTCTGGTCTCTGTGCCATCGTCTGCAAACCTTGGCTATGTGGCCTCAGCGCCCGCAGTTGTGGTACTCCACCTTTCTGAACAGGCACTTGCTGCGGTCATGGGACACCACGCAGCCATCGCAACGCCGGCCATCCTTCTGCACCTTCCGGATGTCCTCGTCCTCGCTGCTCTCCGTGGAGGAGTGTGGTGCCTGCCTGGCCACTTGCACTGAGCCCGCTGCCTTGTCGGGTTGTGGGGGCCTTGATCTGAACCCCTTAACCCCGGCCCTCGTGGCTTCCGCTGCCTGCGCCTCCTTCATGACCTCTTGCAATGTCGGGGGCGGCTCTTTGTTCATCAGCTTTCGCTGGACCTCTTCGTCCCACAGGCCGCACAGCATGCGGTCCCTGAGGGCGTTTTCCAGGTTCTCCCACTTGCATGGGCCGGCGGCCAAATGGAGGGCCGCTGCAAAAGCAGCCACGGACTCACCAGGTGCCTGGACTCTCTTCCAGAATGCGTCCCGAGCCGAAAACATTGAGACCGAGGGCTGGAAATGGTCCCGCATCGCCTTCAGGAGCTGCTTGACCGGCACTTCGCTCACCTTCCTTGGAGACACCAGGTCCACCAATACCTTCATGGCCGGGAACCCGAGCATCCTGATGAGGATGGCCCTCTTCTTCCCCTCGTCTGAGATGTCGGACACCATTAGTGCGCTTTGGAAATCCATCTCGAACAGTTCCCATTCTTCCGTTTTGTTGATGTTGAAACCGGCCTGTGTTGTCTTGATTCCGTGGGGATCCATTATCCCACCTTCGTCGCCAATTTAGTGTTTGAGAACCAAGACAATAGAAACAGCCGAAAGCTTGGCTTAACACATCTTTATTGCATGATGGTCAGGGGGAACATGTGGTAATGGCGGGCGAACAGCTCAATATATACTGTGGCTATACATTTGAATGTGGCTCCTCGATAGCCCATTGGCTACTGTCTGCGTGACGTCACTCTCTGTCACACCCTTCTTGTCCAGGTGAGGTAGTGGCGGGAATCTTCCCGCGCTGTAGGTATTTGGGGAATTGGAACCATGTGAGCTAGGCGCTCGCTATTGCCCCTAGTGGTCACTAGCTCACGTCCTAATACAGAAGGTTACAGTGTTACAGCTGGTGATTGTTATATCCACTCATTCGAGTGTTACATTACTTAAAGGCACAATACTCCAAACACAACACTGTACATCATGTGACTGTTTGGAAATATTTCACACAAAAGGGTGCCCGCAAGTGATCCAAAATGAAAGCTATTTTCCCATCTGATCACAGCTTGAAACACAAGGCCACCACTACCACAATGGAATGACAAAGGAGTTGTAAATTGAGACTTTCCCTGCAATGCCATGCTTGTGACAAAAGGTCTGAATCCTCAAGAGGACTGTAAAGGAAGCAGTCTAGTTTCTTTTCTAATGCACCATATGTCTATGGATTGGATTGGATTGGTCCTCCCAAATGTTTTGCATCAGCTGGCATTTGTGTTTCTTGAGCATGTTGCTAGCTGTATTTGAACAGCTTTAAGTCAGTAGAGTTTGTTATAATCTACCTATACTTTATTTATTCACATTTATACTCCACCCTTTAGGTGCAAGCACCACCCATTGAATGCACATTTGTAAATGGTGCCTGGGAACTCTATTTCTTTTTGGACAAAGAAACCTGCCTGTCACGGAAGTTCGGTCATCATTCTTGATCTGATTAAAGGTAAAGGTCTTCCTTGCTTGAAAGCCAATCATGTCTAACTCTATGGGACAATGCTCATCTCTGTTTCAAAGTTGAAGAGCCAGCACTGACTGCATCTGCCGAAGTTTCCATGGTCATGTGTCAGGCACGATTAGATGTTGAAGCACACAGAATGCTGCTATCTTTCCCACAAGATAGGTGCCTATTTATCTACTTGCAATTTCTTGCTTTCAAACTGTTAGGTTGGCGAGAGCTGGGGTAGATGATGGGTAGTCACTCTATCTGCTGACCTTCCAGTCATCAAGGTCAGCATCAACCATTTAAACCAACTTGGCCATCTTGATCTGATTAAGGAGTCATTAATAAGCCTCCAAGACATCTAACATTATCTGAAATCCAGTTCCCTTCATTCATGCTCAGCAGTGAGAGAGAAAATCACCATTAAATTGTTCGTATTGCTTCAGTCTCTCAGTCTATATATAAAGTTTTCATCTAGAGATGCAACATTAATTAAATCACACACAGAGAGAGAAAGATAGACAGAGGAGAAATATATAATACAAATCACATTTGGGAAGTATGTAATGAGGGCTTAAAACCAGGATGAGAGCAGGATTAAGTGAAGGAAGATGGAGTAGCCAGCTGTGCATCAACAATTTCTGGGCAAAACAATTGCGATATTATGACAGCTCTATCTTTCTTTTTCTTTTCTTTCTTTTCTGGTCTTTGTTAAAATTTTCTATTTGGCCTTTCTAGCTGTGGAGAGAAAAGGAAAGCTTAAGAGCTTTCCGCTGACGGGTGTGCATCAGTGACATTAGAAAAGGGATAACAGGTATTGTTAGCCATAAAGTAAGTGAGAGAGAAAAAGGACCTATCCCTTCAGAGTGAAATGAAGAAACACAGGTCTTTTACAGGCAGTGATAAAGTATGGTCTGAAAGCTTCCTGTAACCCCCAGGGTAATTCTTATGCCCCACAACAACACAGTTCCTCAAGTTTTCTACTTCTGAAGCATCCCCCAGAGGACACATAATGGCCATTCCGCACCATTTTGAGCTATTGTCAAGATGGCTTTTCCCTCCAAGACCAGAGGTGATTAGAAAGGGCATGGGAGGGCAGGGTAAAATGGTGAGCATGAGGTGGGGGGCATGAGTTGCTACACTTGTTATGTCTTATAAGGTTGCTCCAGCAACTATGTGAAGCCACTATGTTCTCCAACAGGAAAAGAAATGGCAAAGATTTTACCTATTTTCTTTCTTTGTAGCAACTTTTCTCTTATAGCTGATGTTGCCATTCTGCCTTGTAAACCCAACCACCTTCAGAAAGCTTTCAGAAATAGGCAGCAAACATATGCTATACAGATTGTGGTTTTCTAATCCACTCTAACCCCTCAGATAGGATTGGCATTTGATGGAACATGCCTCACCCTTGAATGTATTTCCTGAGGGAAAACTTTGAAGAGCACACTAATATCATATGGAGGCAGATTTATGAGTAACATTTAAAGTAAGCCATTGCATTCTTTCTTTTTGAAAGAGACAGACTGAGGAACTGATGAATCTAAATTTGTGTAAATTACATTGCTTCAATAGGCCTACTTCAGTTATAACATACTACTAGATTTAAACCAATGAGCATTCTAAACATCCGAAGATTTCCTGTGCTCTATATTGTTTGCAATAGAATAGGAATTTTTTTTGTTCATTTTGCACAGAAATAATTCCCACGCTCATCCTCTTGTTGTGATCTGCACAAAATACCATGTATTGTTACATGGCAATTGTTTGGCAGTTTCTAACCCTTGTGTGTAAGGGACTGCAGTGGCTCAAGTGGCTAAGATGCTGACTGGAAGGTTGGCAAGTCGGCAGTTCAAGACACGAGTACTACATGATGGAATGAGCACCTGTCTGTTTCTTAGCTCCTGCCAACCTAGCAGTTTGAAAGCAAGAAATTGCAAGTAAATAGGGACCACTTTGATGGGAAGGTAAACAGCATTCTGTGCACTCTGGTGTCTAGTCATGCTTGCCACATGACCATAGAAACATCTGCAGAAGCAGACAGCACTGGCTCTTCGGCTTTGAAACAGAGATGAGCACTGAACCCTAGTGTCGGATATGACTGGCTTTCAAGCAAGGAAACCTTTGTCGCCACTACCCACCCCTGCTGTACACCCCAAATCCTGGCTCCAAAGCAGGGCACGTAGGTGAAGAGGGTGAGGAACCAAGTGCTACCTATTATGGGACGGTTAGGCCATGCATCAAGGCCCTTTTTTTCAGACTGCCAGACAACAGAATTTTACTCCCACAGTAGGCCTGTGAATATAGCTACAGTCTGAGCTGCTCCTTTGACCCCCTTTTCCTGGGCGAACTTCCAAGGTCTTGCAATGGATGTATTGCAAGATCTTGCACTCCAGTAGCACAGTTTATCTTGATGCTTGAACCAACAATCCCATTCACAAAACAAAATGTCTGTTTGTCTTTCTTGGAAGCAAAACCAATCCTGGCTCCATCCTCCTTTTTATTGTAGGAGCGATGAGAAACAAAGAATAATCCATTGAATAATCCAAGAAAAAGCATAGCTAAATTTAAGATAATAATCTCATAACACACTCTAGAAATAAAAGTTCCCATTCCTGGGTTCCTAATCTATTCCTACTCTAACACACAACTTATACTGAAAAATAGGAAAATGTGCAGATTCTTAGTATCAACCTGGACTCATCTCCCAATTTCAAAGTCCAGCCTTGATGAAATTCTGAGTAAGTATCAGCCTTGTGAGATTTCTTCTATCTCCCAAATAGCAGCCTGGATTAGCCCAATTGATCAAAGCCACATCTCTCAATGTCCTCCTGATCTTATCTTCAGAAGCACAGGGCTTCACCTCCTTTCAAGAAGCACTTTCTAACTAAATAAATTCAGAGGTTTTTATACACAATTTCCCCCTCTTCCTCCCTCCTAAGGAATTTTTAGGTGGCCTTGGACCCAGATCTCAACATAAGCCTTATCTTCTCAAAATATTTCAAGGTCAAGGCATGTTGACAAAGTACCAAGCTCTCATTTTGGCCCCCATCTCATCTTCCGGCGAGGTCAATGACCGATGATTCAAAAGGACAATGAACTTTGATTACAAAGCACTACAGAGCAATGAATTCTGAGATTCCTTCAGGTGTTTCTCTGTCCACTAGAGGCACTAATCCTGATGATGTAATACATCCAAGAATTATTTTGAATCGTTGCGCTTTTAAAGCTCCATTTCTCATCCTTGAGAAGCAGTGACAAGTAACTTTAAACAAATTAACATTTCTCAAGTTCATGACAACCTTTACCTTTACCTTTTAACCCTTGTGTGCAAGGATGAGACAAAGCAATATTTCTAACTCTAAGGTTGCTTACACATATTTTAATACACAGCTCCTTACTGCCAGTAATTAAATCATAAATGTGACATTTCACACTTTAGAATGGATGAGAATCCCAAATGTAAACAGACGTGTCATAAGGAATGGGGTGTGGCCATCTGGAAAACCCAATAGGACACATTCAGTAGCAGAAGTGAAGTGCAAAAAGACCTGCTTTTGATACTCCACTGCAGGTAATCATGATGGGCACAGGATTGCCCCAGTGTTTCCATCTTCATTCTGTCTGATCTGACTCTTCCTGGTCAGGAGTGGGCAACATGTGATCCATGAGCCACATGACAACCCCATTGACCAAAATGCAGCCCTCATCACCCTAAACTCCCTCCAAACTCCATCCAGGACAACTTCTGTTCCTTAATTGTCAGCTCCTTCTCTTTCTTTCCAAAGCATGTAGTTTTATCAACAGGATCACAAGCTTATCTTGCTGTTTCTAGAAGGAGTTCAAATATTACCTCTCCTTTTTTTTTTTGCTTCAAATACTCTTTGCTGTGCAATAAAACCTGAGAGCACATGAGGGACAGAATCAGTGATGGTGACTGGGTTTCCTTTCCCATGCTTTAAGCCTTCATAGGAAAATACTGGAAGGGCAGATCCTCTCATCGTCACATATTTGACAGGGAGGAGCTAAACTGAAAATCTGTAATTTGCATTCACTGTAACTGTGACAGATGAATGAGGCTACAAATATATCACAGAATTTCCCCATCAACACAGGAAGATTGGAGCTAGAAGAGGGAGATTCTACTTAACAACATCAGGAGAAGGTTGTACTTGTCCCTTTCATGGGTTAGCTGTACATGTATAAACAGTGAGATTGGGTAATGGTTTTACTCATTAAGAAAGTCCCAAGTTCTGTCATCAGTACCATCATTCTCTGAGAAAAACTACATTTAAATATAAATAGTAAATAGTAATCTGGAGAAAAGAATAATCATCAGTCTGCAAGCTTGTGTGGGAAACCTCGATCATAACAGGTATTGCCAGTTGTAAAAAACAAAACAAAAACACATACCTGTTATGCTAACCATTCTGAACCTCTGTACCTGATTTGTATAAATTTATGTCACAAAGTCTCACTCCCATGTCTGATGAAGTGAATCTGATTCACGAAGGTGGACATTAAAATACAGCAGCTAGTCTTTAAAGTGCCACAACATTTTTGTCTTTTTATTTTGTTTTGTTTACTCTCTGATATACTTATGGTTTGTGATTTTGTTCGACTTTAATTGGTAATTTTTTTGTTTTTTCCTGTAATTATGCTGTTGCTCTTACTGCTGTTATTTTAGTGGTGTCTATTTTTATGTTTTGCTGTTTTGTTTAATTAACCTTTAAGACTGCCTTGGAAGCTCATCCCAGTTTATCACCAAATTGCACATCTTTTAAACAATAAATATATAGTTTTCTGAATCAGGGATGAGAAATTTGTGGCCTTCCTCAACTGCAGCTTATATTATTCCATACCATTGGCTAAGTTGACCTTGATTTGTTTGAAATTGTAGTCCAGCAACATCTAGATACAGTAAAACCCCAACTTACATATGCCTCAAGTTACATAAAATTCAACTTACATTCCTGTAATGATTTTGTGCTAAAACCATATCCCGATTTACACGATTTCCTATGGGTTTGCTTTGAGTTACATAAAAATTCATTTCCCTATGGGTTTGCTTCGATTGACATAAAAACTGATTTAAGCAAATGCCTACAGAACGGACTTTTTTTTGTAAGTAGGGGTTTTACTGTAGTTGTACACATTCCTCCATTTCATATAAATTTTCCAGGTAAAGCCATGATTTCATCTACATACCTTGGTTTTCATGAGGATGAGATTTTTATGTTGCTTTGTACTATGAAGAATCACTATGGGATGGTACACTAATTATTTACACTTTTTTATCTATGAAGACAATGAGTTTGAAAATAGCTTTAGAAAAACCTATGGGGGCTACTTCAATATTAGTGCAGCTTGGATGATTACAGGACATTTGCAAAAGACACGCTTCCCAAAATTATTAAAAACACTTGCCATTGCTTTGGGATGCCATGCTGCATTGCTGAAAGGGAATTTTCATTTCCAACACTATGTGATGCTTTTTAGAATTCCAGGAGTTAAATGGAGCATAGATTGGGGACATCCACCATTCTCATCACAGCTGCTACAATATCATGGAGAACATTGCAAATGCAATGGAAAAGAAATTAACTGCCCATCTGTGCAATGTAGGCTCTTTGTCTCCTCATGCTTGATTAAAGCACTTTTGTTTGTCTGGTAAACCAGCCATCATCCTCATCATATTGTACTGCTTTACTGAATTGAGATGTAGAAACAAAATTATTCTTTTCTCTTCATTAAATCTTAGGAAAGTCAACTGCATTGCAAAAGGATGGCAGAAACAGCCAAACAATGATTGCCTCTCCTCTACTTACTCCTTCATCACCTTCTTCAACAATTTTTTAAAAAAAGAACTCTATCAGATAATAAGAAAGATTCACATGGACCTTGGAAGTAATAATATCTACATTTTGATTTTCAC
Source organism: Bradypodion ventrale (assembly GCA_035047345.1). Lineage (NCBI taxonomy): Eukaryota > Metazoa > Chordata > Lepidosauria > Squamata > Chamaeleonidae > Bradypodion > Bradypodion ventrale. The sequence continues at coordinate 27,352,057 of JAWDJE010000003.1, forward strand.
AGTTGACACTTTCATGTGAAAAATAGCTAATTCTACTGTGATTCATTCAAGGGGAAAATGTTAGAATTATGAGATGAGGTGCATTCAGAGCTTTGATATCTTTCCCACCTACAGGCATCTGCTCATTAACTTTAACTACTGAGATGTGATGATCTTATAATGGTCATGAATGACAGGTGGCCATGTTTAAACCAATTGGCATCTGAAAGTTATGTTGGGCACTCAAAACACAACAGAATAAAAGACCTTCCTCTAAGGGTGGCCAAGATGCTACTGCAGGAATTTGGTGATCATTCAGAACAAATATGAGAAATTCTCCTTTCCACTCATCCACCACATGTCCTAAAAATATCAACAAAGTATCCTTATTCTAGCATTTTGAGTCCTATTTTATTTATTTATTTTATTATTACATTTCTGTACTGCCCATTTGAGTGGTATCCCACTCTGGGCAGTGTACAAGCACATATCAAATAACATGACAGAACACACAACAAATAAAAAAACCACTGACAAATACGACTCAAAATAAAATAAAATAACTTCTCTCTGAGGGCATATTTCAATATTTTTTTTCTCCATGCTCATCTATTGTGAGCCTACTGGAAAGACGAGATGATCCAAGAATCAATTGTAAGCTCATAAAAATAAATACATCTACCAGTTTTATTTTTCCTATACTTTTCACTTGTTTTTAAGAAAGCACCTCAGGTTATTTCCCTTTTGTTTATGGCTTTTAAGAATGTATTTTGATAAACTGCTATCAAAGACTGATTCATATGGAATTCTCATCTAACTGCAATGGCTGAATTAAATTAAATATGTCCAGCTATATCCAGAATGAACACTCAAGGGTATCCACAAGAATGTGGCTTCCCTGGTTTTTCAACAAGTATAGTTTGCATGGCAAGCTTGCATGACAGTCTACATCTGTTGAAACACCCTCTTCCACGAAGCCATTAAATGTACTGGTGCTCGGTCTCCTTCTCATGGAGTCATTCTGGCAGAAACTTGTGATATACTAACCCACCCCACAGCTGTTAAAAATGAAGATCTTGTCTTGAAAGAAAAACAGTTAAACCTGTGGGGCTGTGGTGGCTCAGTGATTAAGAAGCTCACCTTGTTAGCTGGAAGGCTGGCAAAGTCGGCAGTTCAAGACCCGGGTACTGCATGACAAATTGAGCACCTGTCTCTGTCCCACCTCTTGGGGACATAAAAGGAGCCTCATCTGGGCATTCTGACATGAAATTATTATTATTGTTAGTTAAATCTACTGCATGAACATTATTTTCCCTTTGCAGGCGCACCCCCCCAATAACGGACACAGACAACATTGAAAGTGGATAACAGCATAGGGCCACATTTATTGATTCAATGCCCTAGTCCGAATTATAAATTTGTATTGGTAAAACGACCAATCATAATTCCTAAGGCAAGCAGGCCGAAGTAACACTGGTAAGGTACCACCCCAAAATTGCCAACGGCAATTGGTTACAATGTATCAATTTGTATCAATTTGTTTGTTGACAACAAACAAATTGTTGACCGTAGTCAATAACTAACTCATGACCCCACCCTCTGACGCGTATCCGTGAAATCACAGGGGTGATGCATGCTGGTTAGCAATCGTCATCACCCCATCGCCTGGTTCGTCATTGACCGGACAACGTTTAACTAATTTATTCCTGTCTAGTGTTGTCCAGTCAATTGCGAACCTGCCGGATACTTGTGGGTCATACTGTTTACCTTACCAGTGCTACCCGCCAATGTGACCAAAGTCAGCAGTAGGAACACAGAAAGACCCCTGTATCAAACCATAGCAACAGTGTGGGATGGGCAAAAAAGCCAGGACCCGGAGCCAATATGGGTCCCAACCAAAAATTCCCACCCGGCCCCGAAGCGACCAAAATATCACACTGTTAACTAGGGAGGGGGTGGAGGGGAAAAACTTCTCCGCTCCGTCGCTGAGGTAAAATGGCAGCTCGGCTGCCTCGTGGCCAGCCTTTTTATAAGGGAGCTGGCCACGCCCCTAACTACCCGGATTCTCTGTCCTGTGGGGGGGGGGCCGCAAAGGGCGCGGCGGCCATTTTGGCGCCGCGCTTGCATTGCAGGCGCACCCCCCCAATAACGGACACAGACAACATTGAAAGTGGATAACAGCATAGGGCCAAATTTATTGATTCAATGCCCTAGTCCGAATTATAAATTTGTATTGGTAAAACGACCAATCATAATTCCTAAGGCAAGCAGGCCGAAGTAACACTGGTAAGGTACCACCCCAAAATTGCCAACGGCAATTGGTTACAATGTATCAATTTGTATCAATTTGTTTGTTGACAACAAACAAATTGTTGACCGTAGTCAATAACTAACTCATGACCCCACCCTCTGACGCGTATCCGTGAAATCACAGGGGTGATGCATGCTGGTTAGCAATCGTCATCACCCCATCGCCTGGTTCGTCGTTGACCGGACAACGTTTAACTAATTTATTCCTGTCTAGTGTTGTCCAGTCAATTGCGAACCTGCCGGATACTTGTGGGTCATACTGTTTACCTTACCAGTGCTACCCGCCACACGGAGGGGCTTCAAAGAAGACCTGACGCCCCCCCCCAGACCGTCAGCTCGGTCAACAGGCCTGCTCGCCAGTCACCCAACAGGAGGTCCATACCTCCTCGCGACAGGTGGACCCCATCCCCTGCATACAGGTCATAATTTTGTAGGCTAATATCGGGGTGATGACTAACCCGTCCCCAAGCCCTGGTGGCAAGAAACTGCGACACTGCCTTATTGACCGCGCGCCTAGCGCGGTCAAGAGCCAGGAGGTTAACGCCCCCTCTGTAAGAATGGCGCGGAACAATGTCCGACCAAACCAGGGTTGTGGCAGGCCAGACATAATGCAAGTAGGCGAGTTCCTCGCAAATCGCATGTTTGAGCGATAAGCCGGTGACCTGGCCCAAATCATTGCCCCCCAGGTGGATGATTAGAATGTCAGGCGGGTCAGCACCCAGGCCAGAAAAAAGGAAAGGCCGCAGCTCCCGCCATAACATCCCAGGCTTACCATGCCATGCGAGACTGGCGTGGTCACCCAGTCCCAGTCGGGGTCCCCACTCTGTCGCCGCAGCGTAACGCGCTGCCCTGTGCACATAGCTGTGGCCCACCAGCCATACTGTCACCGGTGTAATACGACACCCAGGGTCTGTAAGAAAATTGAGAAAAAAGGCGGTAAGGTGACTGGATTGGTACTCATGGCGGGAGTGGGCGCACATAAAACTGAAAACATTGCGAGCCCCACCTCCCCATGCTGCGTATGTCAGCCCCAGAGTACCCAAAAGCAGCTGCTGTAGAGGCTGCACCAATACGGAATGAATGTGTGCCATAACGGGCACCTGGTAGGCCCACCCTGGTGAGGGCTCTGGCTGTCACCTTCCAAAACTGAAATTTAGTAAGGGGAGACCCATCTTGGTGACAGAAAAACGGGCCGTGGTGCATGCCACGCAGTGCCAGGAATTCCTGTAGGGCACCAACCGGACAGATGTCTGCCAAAGAACACCGTAGCAGTCTTACACCACTGCCTACGCCATGCTGATCTGTTTTAGAGGAGCATATCCTCAACTGGGCCCAGTCTTTGGCAACATAGACATCTTCGAGTTCCAGTGCCCTACCACTTGCATCCGCCTTAGACAGCATCACGAGTTCGCTGACGCGGAGTGCTCCAAAAAATGCCACCGTTGTGGCTGCATGAAAAAGGGCTGCCTCATAATGATCAAAACAGAGGCCTGGCCAGCCCCGGGCCAACTGGGTAAGAACCCCTGGGGAAATAGGGTGCCGGTCGTCCGGGCAACGCCCGCGCTCGCGCACCCACCCCTCCAAAACATGTCTCACACGGAAGTCAGAGGTGGTATCCACATGACCCCCTACTTTGGCCATAAAAGCCAACGCCGAAAGCTTGGATGCTATGGTGCGAGGTGCGAGGCCCTGTGCATGCAGGTGAACCATGAACCGCAGAACATGGTCCACCGGAATCGGCCAGGTCTCTGGCAAGTGAAATTGAGCAGCAAATGCCCTATATGAATAGAATGCTTGTTGATACGCCTTACGCGTGCGTGGCGCTAGTGACAGGCCAATCGCCCGGTTCACCTCTCCTTGCCAATAGTCCACATCTCGTCCGGGAGTGGCGAGGGAAATTCCTCCGCATCCGGGGCCAAGGCGCGGAACCGGGAGATCTGCAGGCGGGACAAAGCGTCAGCAATATCGTTATTAACCCCTGGGACATGCCTGGCCCTGAACAAGACGTTGAGGCGCAGGCAGCGCAGCACAAAATGGCGCACTAGATCCATAACCCTGGGCGATTTGGAAGTCTGTGCATTGACAATGTGTACAACGGCAGCATTGTCACACCAGAAATGCACCACCGAATTTGCCCACTGTTCGCCCCATAGCATCAAAGCCCCCAGGATGGTAAAAAATTCCAGGTATGTGAGATCCCGCAGGCGACCTGTGCCTGCCCATGCCGGTGGCCACCCACCATAGGCCCACTTCCCATTGAAGTACATCCCATAACCCAGGGATCCTGAGGCATCAGACTGGATCTGGAAATTGGGGGATGCCAGGAGGTCAGACCTCCAAAATGAGACCCTATTAAACTCCCTCAGGAATTGCAACCAGACGAACATGTCTGCCCTGATACCCCGGGTAAGCCTGACTCTGTGGTGGGGCCTGGATAACCCTGCCATGGCGTCACATAAGCGCCGGGCAAAAGCCCTGCCCGGAGCGACCACCCTGCAGGCAAAATTAAGGTGCCCATGGAGCACCTGCAGTTCCCTCAGGGATGCCTTACGCTTGGCCAGCAATTCCGAGATAAGGGCCACTATCCTGGACACCTTATCACCCGGCAACCTAGAAGCCTGCACTACTGTGTCAATCTCAACCCCCAGGAATACTAGCTTGGTCGATGGGCCCTCGGTCTTTTCGGGCGCTAAAGGGACACCAAGTTCCTGCATTAGCGTCTGAAATGTGTTAAGGAGACGTGCACACGTGTCCCAGCCCCGTTCACCCCCGAATAAAAAGTCATCCAGGTAATGGGCTACAGACCGGGACCCTGACCTGCGGACGAAGGCCCATTCTAGGAAGGTACTAAAACGCTCGAAAGCCGAGCATGATATGGAGCAGCCAAAAGGCATGGCCTTATCGAAATAATATTCCCCCTTAAATTTAAAACCCAGCAATTCAAAGTCGCCCGGGTGCACCGGCAAAAGGCGAAAAGCCGACTTAATGTCACACTTGGCCAGCAGGGCACCCGGGCCACACGCGCGCACCATGCGCAGCGCCTGGTCAAACGATGTATACCTGACTGAACAAAGGTCATCAGGGATAGCATCGTTGACCGATCGGCCGGCTGGGTAGGACAAATGATGAATAAGACGAAACTCACCTGGGGACTTTTTGGGCACCAAACCCAGTGGTGAAACCTTAAAATTGGGAAACGGGGGTGCGGGGAAGGGTCCAGCGACCCTGCCCGCGTCTAACTCCTTTTTAATGCTGGCCGAAGCCACCTCCTCCCTTCCTCTGAGGGATAAAAGGTTAGGAGCATCCTGAGGGAACCTATCACCCATAAAAGGGATACGAAATCCCTGCTTAAAACCTTGAAGTAGATACTCCCCGTCCTCCCCCTTCGGGTACGATGCGAGCCAGCGCTCCAGCATGTCCACGTTAATTGGGGAGGGGGCCTTTTGGAGGACTAGCTCCATCCGCGGCAGCTTTGCCAGCCCACTGTCCACCCCTCCCTCTGCCTCGTGCCCCCCCAGGCCTGGGACAAGCAGAGGCTGCGTGGGGGCCAGAACATGTGGGACACTCATGCTTATACCTGCAATTCTTTCGATTGCAGGAACCATTTGACGAGAAAGTCCAGCACAGCAGGCGGGCTGGAACCCCCTGCCCCGCCGGTTGGCGGGTAACCTGCGCTGGAGCCGCTCGCTGGACCGCGTGTCCACAATGGTATCTATCCCCCGGGGCAGGGCGTGTGGGTGTCATGTACAAGAGCCACAGTCTCTGGCATGGCTCATCCCATCTCATCTCGGGGTGGAGAGGAATCCTCATACGGAATTCCTCATCATATGCTAGCCATGAGGGGCCCGGGAAATCAACCATTGCCCTATATATGTTGTCCAAATATTGGACCATGGGGATAGCTAAATCCGGCCGCGCCCTCAAATATACCGCCATGTATATTAAATAGGCGGGAAGCCAGTTAGCCCAGGTACGCGGCGGCTTACGGCGGCGTGCCTGCTCCTTATCCTTCTCATCCTGACCCTCCCTTTCCTCCTTGGTGGGCTCTCTGTTCAGGAGTGAGAAGATATCTACGTACTCCCCACGCCATATCTTTTCCCTAGTAGCCTGTGCCAAGTGATCACCCAATGGCAAGGAATACCCTGCCGTCGGCAAAGCCGAAAAGGGGACAGCCGGCCTAGTAAAAGGGGCCTGAGCTAACCCAGCCACCCCCAGAACATTCCCCGCAGTGCAAGGACCAATGCCCACCCCATTGCCCAAGGTGGCAGTTGTTGTCGCCGGGTGGGCCGTAGACAGCGTGGCCCCCGCACCACCCGCGCGAGGCCAAGGCCATTGAAAGGCCCCCCCTACATTGGGAATGTGTGTGGATGTACTTGCTTGCACCGTATACTCACATGCTGCACCCCCGCGGGCCGCCCCCACCGGGGGTTCCGGCCCACTGGGGGCGTCGGAGCTCACGACCGACCTAGAGCTCATCACCGGGGCTTGACCCGCACCAGGTTGCTGGCTGGGGAGCTGCGAGGCAGTGGCCGAAGCCGCGCCACCCGCCTGCAGCAGCTCGACCCTCCCCGCCGGCTGTTGTCCTGCTGCCGACAGCACCTCAAAAGGAACCCCAAAGGGGGCTCCCGCCTGACTGGCCCGGGCCAAAGACGCCTCCAGGGCCACAATGCGGGCCAGTAAGGTGTCCACGTTGACCATGGGCAAAGGGCCGGCCGGCCCGCCTGAGCCAGGCACGGGTACAGGTCCCTGCACCCCGGGGCCAGCATATGGCCATTGGCCCGCACCAAAGCCCGGCAGAGCTGGTGGAGAAACCTGCCAAGGCAGGGGGCCGCCCCACCCCCCAAGGCTAGAGGGCCCGGGGAGAGGCTGCGGCCCAAAAGGAACAGGCCCAACGGAGTGAGCAGGAGGAGGAGCGGTGTCCACCGCTCGTGGGCCGCGGGCCGGAGCGCCATCCGCGCTCACACTCTGCTCGCCCGCAGCGGGCCAAGGGGCAATAGACCCCATTCCGCCGGCCCCGGTCGGGGCTGGCAAAGGTGGCTGCTGAGGAGGCGGCACCACAGTCCTCCGACCTGGGTTGCGCCTCCTAACAGCGTGAGCTGAACTCGAAGCTGCCTTCTTCTTCGAAGGCATCTCCACCGAAGCAAAAAAGGGAAGCCGGCAAGGCAGAATCGCTATCAAAAGGCTTCCCGGTAAGCTAACGAGCGACGGAGACACAGGGGGAAAAACTTCTCCGCTCCGTCGCTGAGGTAAAATGGCAGCTCGGCTGCCTCGTGGCCAGCCTTTTTATAAGGGAGCTGGCCATGCCCCTAACTACCCGGATTCTCTGTCCTGTGGGGGGGCCCCGCAAAGGGCGCGGCGGCCATTTTGGCGCCGCGCTTGCATTCTTTCCTTCTTCATATCACAGTGCTGGATAAGTTAAAATTAATGACATGTGTAAAATACGGTTAAAATTCAAAACAAATTAAAATGTTTAAATGATTAGACTATTTTAACTAGAAGTGTTCTGTGTGCTTAGTTGTCTAGTCATGCCTGCCACATGTCCATGGAACTGTCTGCAGACGTAGAAAGCACTAGCTCTTTGGTTATAAACAGAGATGAGCACTGAACTCTAGAGTCGGATATGACTGGCTTTCAAACAAGGGTGGCCTTTACCTAACTAGAAGTGGACTACTCCAATAGTGTTATCTTGGCCATTTAGTAAATATTCTTCTGTACTAAATTGCATGCACATAAATGGTGCATTGATTGAATTTCTCCAAATTCACATTGCAGGCGCACCCACCCAAATAAAGACTCAGACACCGGTATTGGATTAAAGGCATCGGACCACTTTTATTGAATAATGCCCTAGTCCGAATTATCACTTTCAATTGGTGTATCATCCAATTGTAATTCTTTAAGGCAAGCAGGCCGCAGTAGCACTGGTAAGGTTCCACCCAAAATGTCAATGGAAATTGGCTACATGTATCAATTTGTTTGTTTACACAAACAAATTGTTGACTGGAGTCAATATACCATCTACTGACCCCACCCTATGACGTGTATCCATTCAAATATCAAGGTGATGCAGGCTGTGAAGCTCCTGACATCACCCCTTTCATGGTTCGCCCTTGACCAGCCAATCCTGTTTCCCCTGTACCTATCTATGTGTTGGCCAGTCAACTGCGAACCTGCTGGATACCTATGGGTCATAAATCTTTACCTAACCCAGTGCTACCCACCACATGGGGAGGCATCCATGATGACTCACCGCCCCCCCCCCCCCGACCGTCCGTTTGGTCACCAGGCCTGCTTGCACATCCTCCAGAAAGAGGTTCATACCTCTGGCCGTCAGGTGGACCCCATCTCCTGTATATAGGTCAAAATCCTGCAAGCCTATCCCCGGATGTCGAATGGCTGATCCCAAGCCATTCTCGACAAGGAACCGGGCAACAGCCCTGTTCACTGACTGCCGGGCATGGTCCAAACCACGGAGGTCCATGCCTCCTCTATAACACTGTCTCAGCACCATGTCAGACCATAGCAACCATGTGTACGGCCATAAATGATGTAAAAATGCCAGGTCGCTGCACACCGACATTTTTAAGGAAAGGCCAGTGATCTGTGCAAGATCATTGCCGCCGAGGTGCAGAATCAGGACATCAGGCAGTCCAGCATCCCTGATGGACATCAGGAATGGCAACAGTTCCTGCCATCTCATGCCGCGCATACCATACCAACGCATTCGTGCGGCTGCATGCAGCCCGAGATGGGTTCCCCACTCCATTGCCGCAGCATATTCTTTATCAACCAGGAGTGGGCTCAGTTGAGGATTCACTCCTCAAAGGCCGGGATACCTTAGAGACCGCATTGTCCCAGGAGTGTCTGCCCATCCAACCAGAGAGGACCGGAGGGGCTCTCTAATAGTGCCATCAGCTAGGGGTGCACATCTGTCCAGCACCCGAAGGAGGGCCTTCTCCGTGTCCGCACCAACTCTCTGGAACCTCCTGCCAACAGATCTAAGACTTCAAAGAGAGTTGCTGCCCTTCAGGAAGGGATTGAAGTCCTGGCTGGCAGGGCAGGTGTGGGGGGCCCCGAATGGGAACACGGTCCCCGCCTGCTGGCTTATGTAAACAATTAAGAACTCTCTCTTCTTCTTTTGATAGTGGGTGGGATGGGTGGGTGGGATATGGGTCTTTTAAAGTGGGTGGGATATGGGTCTTTTAAAGTGTTTTTATGTGTTTTTAGAACTTGTTGTAATGCCGCCCTGAGTCGGGTTCTGCCTGAGTGGGCGGCATATATAAATATGACTATTAAATTAAAAATTAAATTAAATTAAATATTCTGCCGCCCAGTGCATGTAACTGTGGCCCACCAGCCATACTGCCACTGGTGTGTGTAGACACACAGGGTCTGTAAAAGAAGGAAAAGGAAGTAAGGACATAAATGGTACTCATACAGTGAGGGGACGTACATATAAGGAGAAATGCGCGGACCCCCACCTACCCATCCGACATATATCAGCCTCAGAGTACCCGAACGCATCCGCAGTTGAAGCGGCGCCTATCCTGAATGAATGGGTGCTGTAACGAGCCCCAGGGAGGCCGACACTGTGAAGTGCCATACCGGTAACCCACCAAAACTGAAATTTGGTAAGGGGAGACCCATCCTGGTGGCAGAAAAACAGGCCAGGGTGCGTGCCACGCACTGCCAAAAATGCATGTAGGGCACCAACCAGACAGATGTCAGCAAATGTGCATTGTAGCAGTCTAACACCACTGCTTACTCCGTGCTGATCGGCCTTTGAGGAGTGAATCCTCAACTGAGCCCACTCCTGGTTGATAAAGACATTGTTGAGTTCCAGTGCCCTACGAGACACATCCCCTTTTGACAATGGGACCAGCTCGCTGATTCGGAGAGCTCCAAAGAAAGCTACGGTGGTAGCTGCATGAAAAAGAGCCTCCTCATACCTATCATAACACAGTCTATGCCAACCTCGGGCAAGGTGGGTAAGAACACCTGGGGAAACAGGGTGACGTGTATTTGGGCGGCGGCCACACTCACGTGTCCACCCCTCCAATAAATGGCGTATGCGGAAGTCATTCACACAGTCAGTGAAGCCCCGTGCCTTGGCCATAAATGCCAAGGCGGAAAGCCTTACGCGTGCGAGGTGCCAAAGACATGCTGATCACCCGGTTCACCTCTCCTCGCCAAATGTCCAAATCTTGGCCGGGAGTGGAGAGGGAAGTTCCTCTGCGTCTGGAGCCAAGGCACGGAACCGGGAGATCTGCAGGCGGGATAAAGCATCAGCAATATCATTATTAATGCCTGGCACATGTCTGGCCCTGAAGAGCACATTAAGGTGCAAGGACCTCAAAACAAATTGGCGAACTAAGGCCATGACTCTGGGGGATTTAGATGTTTGGGCGTTGACAATGTGCACCACTGCAGCATTGTCACACCAAAAGTGAACTACCGAATTAGCCCACCTATCCCCCCAGAGCATTAGGGCCCCTAAAATGGGAAGGAACTGCAGGAACGTAAGATCGCATAAGCGATCCGTGCCTTGCCATGTCTGAGGCCATTGACCATAGGTCCACCGTCCCTCAAAGTAAATCCCATAACCCAGGGAGCCGGAGGCATCCGACTGTACTTGAAAATGAGGGCTGACCATAAGCTCAGATCTCCAAAAGGAGACGCCATTAAAGTCCTGTAGGAATGTGAGCCAAACCGCCAGGTCTGCTCTTGGTCAGCCGTACCCTGTGGTGTCACTTTGAAAGGCCCGCCATGGCTTCACACAGACGCCTGGCAAAGGCTCTGCCTGGCGTCACTACCCTACAGGCGAAGTTGAGGTGACCGTGAAGCTCTGTAACTCTTGGAGGGACACCTTACGCTTGGCAAGCATTGCCAAAATCGCAGCAGAGTTCCAAGTCACCTTTTCTATAGGCAACCTGGATGTCTGGGCAACTGTGTCAATTTCAATACCTAAAAAGGTAAGAGTGGTGGCTGGGCCCTCAGTCTTTTCAGGTGCTAGGGGGACACCCAGTTCCTGCATAAGGTCCTGAAATGTGGTGAGCAGATGGGCACACGTGCCCGTAGCATGTCCACCCCCGAACAAAAAATCGTCGAGGAAGTGGGCTACCAATCTGGACCCTGACCTACAAACAAAAGCCCAGTGGAGGAAGGTGCTAAATTGTTCAAAGGCCGAACATAATATTGAACAGCCGAAAGGCATGGCCTTGTCCACAAAAAACTTGCCCCGAAAACAAAAACCTAACAGCTCAAAGTCATCGGGGTGCACTGGCAACAATCAGAATGCCGATTTGATATCACACTTTGCCAATTGTGCCCCGGGACCACACGAGCGTACCATCTGTAAGGCCTGGTCAAAGGACGTATACCTGACAGAGCAAAGGTTGTCCGGTATAGCGTCATTGACCGAGGAGCCCACAGGGTAAGAAAGGTGGTGAATTAGACGGAATTCACCCGGGGACTTCTTAGGGACTAAACCTAGAGGGGATACCTTCAAGTTAGGATATGGGGGGGGGGTCGTCAAACGGCCCCGCCACCCTCTGTGCCTTAACCTCCTTGGCTATCTGTTCCACAGCAATGTCCTCATTACCCCTGAGAGACAGTAGGTTCGGCGCATCCTGAGGCCCACGAACACTTTTAAAGGGTATGCGGAAGCAAAACTGAAAGCCCTCAAGTAGGTATCTCGCATCATCCTGTCTAGGATAAGCGCGCAGCCATCGTTCAAGCACCGGGACATTAATTGGGGAAGGGGCCTTTTGAATGGGTAACAATGTCAGAGGGAGCTCTGGCCACCCCCTGTCCACCCCTTCCTCTGCCTCTTGACCCACCAGCCCGCGGACATGCGGAGGCGGCATGAGGGCTGGAACAAGAAGGGCACTCGTGCCTTTACCGACACTGGCACTTGTTGCACACTCCATTGGCAGAGAAACTCCAACACAGCAGGCGGGCTGGAACTCCCTGCCCTGCCGGCTGGCGGGGAGTCTGAGTCGTAGCAGCCCGCTGTACGGCATGGCCACAGTGGTACCGGTCACCAGGCGCTGGTCGCATGGGGGTCATTTACAGCAGCCACAACTGCTGGCAGGGCTTGTCCCACCTCATCTCAGGATGAAGGGCCACCCACTTCCTAAATTCTTTGTCATAGGCCAACCATGATGGTCCAGGGAAATCAACAACAGCCCGGTAAATATTGTCCAAGTACTGGACCATTGGAATGGCCAGATCAGGATGGGCCCTAAGGTATACTGCCATATAAATCAGATAGGCCAGTAACCAATTAGCCCAAGTGCGAGGTGGCTTACAACGACGGGACAACTCCTTGTCCCTGTCATCCTGCCCCTCCCTCTCCTCCTTCATGGGTTCACGGTTGAAGAGGGTGAAAATGTCCACATATTCCCCCCACCAAATCTTTTCCCTCATAGCCTGGGACAAATGGTCACCCAGGGGTAAGGAGTAACCGGCCATCGGCAGGGCCGCCATCTGCATGGATTGAATTGTGGGCGCCCGCAGTGGGCCCTGTAGGACCCCCGGGAAATTAGGCGTACCCATAGCGGTGGTCACCCCTGCAATAACCGGGGGATAATTACGCAACCATGAATTAACCGGACAGTGCGGATTAAACTATCCTCCCACAATCACTTATTGTGGCCATGGCCACTGTACCCCCCCAGTAGTATTGGCTAGTGTCACTGGTGTGCTTACTTGACCAGGATACTCACTCGGCGCACCCCCCTGGGCCGCCCACACTGGGGGTTCCGGCCCACGGTGGGCGTCAGAGCTCGCGACAGGTATCGAGCTCTGCATCCCAATTCGCCTCTGCCAAGTAGTACCAGTAGCCGATGGAAAGCCTTGTTGTGCCGGCCTGATGGGGAGCTGTGAGGCACCAGCTTGGGCTGGCCTGATGGCCTAAAGCAGCCCAACCCTGTTGGCGGCCCGCTGCGCAGCTGTGGCCGGCGTGTGGGCCGGGACCGGAGAGTTGGCAAGCCCACCATCCGAAGGTGGTGGAGCAATGGCCATTGAAGCCTCCAGCACCAAAATGCAGGCAAGGAGAGCATCCACAGTCTCCGACCCACCAGGATAAGGTGGGCTGGATGGGCCAGATGGCCCACAGGGCAATTGCTGAGGGATAAACTCATGTGGTAATCCCTGGCCAGAATAGGGCCATGCCCTGTAATCCGGCCCATGAGGGGCCGGAAGAACGGTGGGGCGGAAACCCGCACCATGCCCAAGTGGGCCGCTATGCCCCGAGCCGGGCAAAGAAGCAGCGGGGTTAAGAACCCCAGGGGAGCAGGCCTGTGCCGCCCCCGCCCGAGTCCTCAGACTGGGCTCATTGGTGGCAGTGGGTATGATAACCTCACCACCCCCCTGTGGGGTGCCATCCGAGCCCTCTGGCCCGGTGGCACCCCCAAAGTGGAGGGGGTGGGCTGAGCCCCCCCTTGGACGTGACCAAGGGGCCGCCTGAGCCTTGCGCTTGGGTGCCATGGCCCAAGCAGGTGCTGGTCGGAGGAAGGAAAAACCTCCGATCGAAGATCCAGGAGAAGCAAAGCGAGCCTCTTAAAAAAGAGAGACGAAGGCAAGGAAGGAAGCATCAGAGCGAACTTCTCTGCTCCGTCGCTTCGCAAAATGGCAGCCAGGCTGCCTCGTGGCCACCCCTTTTATACAGGGGTGGCCACGCCCACCTAACTAGCCCGGATGTCTGCGTCCGGGTGGGGGCCCCCACAAAGAGTGCAGCGGCCATTTTGGCGCCACGCTTGCAAAAAGTTTGTTCTGTATCCCACTAGCCCCATTTTACTTTAGTATTTTTTAATCTTCCTACTTCACTTTGAAATTTATTAATTAACTTCCACATGGTCTAGCCAGAATCTTGTCCAGGTGGGAGATATTTTTCAGCATTTATCCATTTGGCAAGGTATGTTGGTTTTGCTCTCCAGAGATTTAGCCTAGACTCTTATGGTTTTAACTGACTGTTCATTGAAGGGACAAATAGTGAAGATGAAGCTAAAGTACTTTGGACATCAAATGAGAAGGAAGGACTCACTTGAGAAGGCCTTGATGTTGGGAAAGGTGGAGGGCAAGAGAAGAAGGGGGCGTCCAAAGATGAGATGGATAGATTGTATTGTGGACACAATGGGCACAGAGCTTGGTGGGCTGAGGAGAATGGTGGAGGACAGAGGTGCCTGGAGGAAAAATGGTCCATGGGGTCGCAAAGGGTCGGAACAACAACAACAACTTATGGTTTAATATTTAGAGCTTGAGATGTGTACAGAAAACCTGCCCTTGATTTTAACTGTCATCTAGGGAGACGGTTATATGAAGTAGATTGGTTTGTTGCTGTATTACCTTTCCTCACTTATTATTTGCTAGCACTTTTTGATGTAGTTCCATAAGAGCATTATAGTGAAATAGACCTTTATGCAGTTCAAGAGTCGATCCAGAGTGGCCCAACTCATTTGGGGGAGGTCAATGTTCCATAACTTGCACTCCAAGCTAACTGAAAGCTTGTATTTGTTAGTTTTTGCTTCCTCCTTAAAAATAATTTTAACTCATTTTGCCCTTTTAATAATATAGATTGTGAATTTTGCTAATTGTTTATATATATATATATTTTTGGGGGGGCAGACTAAATCAAATTCTCACCCACCCCCAATAGCAAGTAGAGTAAAACCCCATGTAACGATTTTAATTCATTCCGTGCGGTTAGTTGTTGTACGATTTAATCGCTATACCATGCATGCATTGTATAGTGATTATCCCTATGGGATGCATCGTACAACAAATATCTCTATGGGAAAATCGTGTAACAACAAAAAATCATTGCACAATTGTTCCCATAGAGATGCATTGCATCTTATAACGAGTTTAGTTGTTATACGGGGCACAATGTTTTTTCAAATACTCGTCGTAGTACGATTTAATCGCTGTAAGAGACATTCGTTGTATGGGGTTCTACTGTACGTTCCAGTGAAGTAAATCCGATAATGAATTCCAAGTTCAATATATTTATGAACAAAGTGATACTTATATTGTAAAGATGTAAAGGGTAAGGAATTAAAGGCAACTATTGCCTATCATCTGTGGTGGCTCAGTGGTTAAGACACTGAACTTGATGTTTGGAAGGTTGGCAGGGCAGCAGTTCGAGGTACAAGTGCTGCATGATGGATGGAGCTTCTGTCTCTGTCCCAGCTCCTGCCAACCTAGCAGTTTCAAAGCAAGAAATTGCACATAGATAAATAGGTACCACTTTGGTAGGAAAGTGACAGCATTCTGTGCACTCCGTATCTAGTCATGACTGCCACATGTCCATGGATACATCTGCAGACGTTTGGGTATAAACAGAGATGAGCACTAAACCCTAGAGTTGGATATGAGTGGCTTTCAAGCAAGGGTGACCTTTTACTAGTGCCTGTCAACTAACACATTGCATGATTAGTGTGGCAGAAGTCATATATACATGGCTTCCTCACAGTTCTCTCTGTGTACCTGTCAAGCATGGCTCAGGAAAATACGGGACCTGCACAGAATGGTTCTGTGCAGGTCCGTTCTACGCATGCGTAGAAGCCTTCTACCCATGCGTAGAACAGACCTGTGCAGAACGGTTCTGCACAGGTCACTTCTACGCATGCGTAGAAGCCTTCTATGCATCCTCTTCTGCACAGAACCCTTCTACGCATGCGTAGAAAGGACCTGCAACAGAAGGGATGTGCAGTAACTACTTTCCCTCCGCTGCCAAATTATGGGGTAGTGGCGACTCCGGGCGGGAAATGAACAAAAGTGGCACAAAATTACAGGGAAATCCCAGCCATTACAGGGTACTTGACAGGTATGCCTCTCTGGGGTCTTAACATTGAGACTGTGTGGAATGGGTTGTTTGTGTGCTACTCACCTCAGTATAATCATTCCTTGCCCAGGAAGTGTAACTTTGGTGTTGAATATACCATTTTTTATTTGATCCAATCAACAAACAACCTTAGAGATGGACAAAAATTCTAGGAACCCATTGCAAACCCATATAATCAACCCATATCTCTCATCCAGATATTCACAAAAGCCTAGGAGAGCCATCAGAGGGCAAGAAAGGATTTGCAGGCGCACCCCCCAATAAAGGACTCAGACACTGATGAAAGTGGATAACGGCATTGGGCCACATTTATTGATTCATGCCCTAGTCCGAATTATAAATTTCTATTGGTATTCAACCAATTATAATTCTTAAGGCAAGCAGGCCGAAGTAACACTGGTAAGGTACCACCCAAAATTGCAAACGGCAATTGGTTACAATGTATCCATTTGTATCAATTTGTTTGTTGACAACAAACAAATTGTTGACCGTAGTCAATACCTAACTATTGACCCCACCCTCTGACACGTATCCGTAAAATAACGGGGTGATGCATGCTGTATAGCTCTTGCCATCACCCCATCGCCTGGTTCGTCGTTGACCGGACAACGTTTAATCAACTTGTGCCTGTCTAGTGTTGTCCAGTCAATTGCGAACCTGCCGGATACCTGTGGGTCATAAATGTTTACCTTACCAGTGCTACCCGCCCATGTGACCAAAGTCAACAGCAGTAGAACGAAAACCCCTATATCAAACCATAGCAACAGTGTGGGATGGGCAAAAAAGCCAGGACCCGAGAGCCAATTGTAGGACCCAGCCAAAAATTCCCACCCGGCCCCGAAGCGACCAAAATATCACACTGTTAACTAGGGAGGGGGTGGAGGGGAAAAACTTCTCCTCTCCGTCGCTTCGGAAAATGGCAGCTCGGCTGCCTCGTGGCCACCCCTTTTATAAGGGTGCTGGCCACGCCCCCTAACTACCCGGATGCTCTTCGTCCGGTGGGGGGGGCCCGCAAAAAGCGCGGCGGCCATTTTGGCGCCGCGCTTGCATTGCAGGCGCACCCCCCAATAAAGGACTCAGACACTGATGAAAGTGGATAACGGCATTGGGCCACATTTATTGATTCATGCCCTAGTCCGAATTATAAATTTCTATTGGTAATTGACCAATTATAATTCTTAAGGCAAGCAGGCCGAAGTAACACTGGTAAGGTACCACCCAAAATTGCAAATGGCAATTGGTTACAATGTATCCATTTGTATCAATTTGTTTGTTGACAACAAACAAATTGTTGACCGTAGTCAATACCTAACTATTGACCCCACCCTCTGACGCGTATCCGTAAAATAACGGGGTGATGCATGCTGTATAGCTCTTGCCATCACCCCATCGCCTGGTTCGTCGTTGACCGGACAACGTTTAATCAACTTGTGCCTGTCTAGTGTTGTCCAGTCAATTGCGAACCTGCCGGATACCTGTGGGTCATAAATGTTTACCTTACCAGTGCTACCCGCCACACGGAGAGGCTCAATAAAGGCTCGACGCCCCTCCCCAGACCGTCAGCTCGGTCAACAGGCCTGCTCGCCAATCTCCTAACCGGAGGTCCATACCTCCCTGCGACAGATGGACCCCATCCCCTGAGTAAAGCTCATAATTTTGTAGGCTGATTGCGGGGTGCCTAATGACGCGCCGCCAACCCTCGTCGAGAAGGAACCGGGCAATAGCCCTGCTCAACGAGCGACGAGCTCGATCAAGGGCCTGGAGGTCAAACCCTCCCCTGTAAGCATGCCGCGGTACCATGTCTGACTAAATGAGGGTTGTGGCAGGCCACACATAATGTAAGTAAGCCAGGTCACCACAAATCGCATGCTTCAGCGATAGTCCAGTGACCTGTCCCAAATCATTGCCCCCAAGGTGTATGATAAGAATATCTGGCGGGTCAGCATTCCTGCTGTATAAAAGGAATGGCAACAGTTCCCGCCATAACATACTGTGCTTACCACACCACCTGAGACTTGCGGATGCACCCAGTCCCAGTCGGGGTCCACTCTGTCGCCGCAGCGTACGACGCTGCCGTATGCACGTAGCTGTGGCCCACCAGCCATACTGTCACCGGTGTAATACGACACCCAGGGTCTGTCAAGGAAAAAAGGGGGGAAGAAACAGTGCAGTGACTAAACTGGTACTCACGGTTGAAGAGGGCGAACACAAAACTGAAAACATTGTGATCCCCACCTTCCCATGCGGCGTCTTTCCGCCCCGGAGTACCCAAAAGCAGCCGCAGTAGAAGCCGCCCCTATCCTGAAAGAATGGGTGCCGTAACGAGCCCCAGGGAGGCCAACACTATCTAGTGCTTTACCGGTCACCTTCCAAAATTGAAATTTAGTAAGGGGAGACCCATCTTGGTGACAGAAAAATGGGCCATGGTGCGTGCCACGCAGTGCAAGCAACTCCTGTAGGGCACCAACCGGACCGATGTCTCAAATGTCTTGTAGCAGTATACACGACTGCCTACCGTGCTGAAAAAACCCGTGAGGACCGCATCCCCACTCGAGCCCACTAATGTGCCAGAGACATCGTCGAGTTCCAGTGCGCTACGAGACACCTCCGCCTTACACATGTGGTACCAACTCTGGGACCCTCTCAATGATGCGGAGCGCTCCCCAAGGCTACCATAGTAGCCGCGTGGCTAAGAGCCACCTCCTACCTATCTGTACATGGGTATGCCACCTCGTGCGAGGTGGGTCGAAATGCTGGGCAGAAAAGTGACGCGTGCCGGGGCAGCGGGCACGTTCTCGCGTCCACCCGCCCCTGACATGACACATGAACTCATAGTGATACGCCTTACGCGTGCGATGTGCCAATGACATGTCCGGTCCCCTTCAGCTCGCCTAACTTCCAGCTATTGGCCAAAGTGGCAAGTGGAATTCCTCCGCTCCTGGATAAAAGCATGGGAACGGGCGATCCGCTGGTGGGGAAAAGGCACAGTAAGGTCATTATTCACACCCAGGACACGTCTGGCCTGGAACAGCACATTTCGGCGTAGGCTTCGCAAACGAATAGACAAACTACAGTCAGGGCCCAGGGATTAGCATTTCAGGGCGTTGACAATGCGCAACACTGCCGCAGTGCCACGCAGCAACTGGACCACTGAGTAGGCCCACTCCTTGCACCATAGGCGCAGTGCTCCCCAAAACAGGTGAAAAGCACTATCACTGTGATCACGGGGGCAATCCGGGCACCCACCAGTAGAGTAAACCCCATAAGTGAGAGGCCGGCAGCATCCGACCGCGCCAGATATCCTACGGCGGACCACTAGGTCCAATCCCACCAAGTGACCCCCGAATAAGAAGGGGCATACTATATGTTTGGCAACCAATGCCAAAGGCAGAAATGTGAGGTTAGAAGATGGGGCCTCGGTCTATTCAGGCGCCAAGGGGACACCCAGGTCCCACCTGAGTGTCTGAATTGCGATGAGGAGACGCGTACACATGTCCAAGCCCCGTTTAACCCCGGACCCAAAAGTTGTTGAGGTAATGGGCTGGAGACCGAGACCCCAACCTGTGAGCAAATGCCCACTGAATGAAAGTCCCACACCGGTTGGGTGCTGAACCTGAATTAACGCATTCAGAAAGGGATTGGCCTTATCTAATTAAAATCCCCCTCAAAACCTAAAAACATGATAGGTCTAAATAATGGGGTGCACTGGCAAAAAGCTGGAAGCCGAGTGCATATCACACTGTGCCAAAACAGGACCAGAATTGCGTGAGCATTCCACCCATAGTAGCCGAGGCAACTACGAGTACCTGAGCAAACAAGGTCATCAGGAAGGTCATCCCTGAATGGAGCACCCACAGGGTAAGCTGAATGGAGGATTATATTACATTCACCCTTTTTCTAGCTCAGTATGAACTTCATGGGGGATACCTTCGACTAAGGAAAGGTGGTTCCAAGAAGGGCCCCCGCTACTCTCATAGCCCCCAACTTCCATAACTGTGGACAGTGGAGCCCCCTCCCCGTTACCCTGGAAGGGAACCAGATTAGTAGCATCCTGGGGCCCCCAGTACCCCGAATGGATACAAAAAAACCCATTGAAAACCCTCCAGCAGGTTTCCCGCCCCCTCGCTTCTTGGGAGACAGAGTGACATCCCCCCAGGCTGACTATAATAGGGGCGGGGGGGGGGCCTAACAACAAGAATATGTGGTTCAGAGGGAGCTCTGATCGCCCCTGCGCACAAGTCGGTCACGACCGTGATGCTTAGTACACACATTGTCAGCTGAGCAGGCCGAACACAGTAGGCGGGCCGCAACCCCCCGCCCGACCAGTCTGCTTGGGGCCAGTGTCTGAAAAGCCCGCTGCTCAGCATGACCACCATGGTGCCCATCACCAGGCACCGTTCCGTGGAACTGATGTACACGAGCACCCTTGGTGACAGAACCCGTCCCTCCTCTCTTGGGATATCTATAGCCACCCTCGTCCACATCCCCCACGATGAGCCAACTGTAATGGGCCCATCCGATCAACCAGGATAGTGGGCCCCAAGGTGCTCGGTGGCTAACGACAGTGGGACATCTCTTTGCCTCAACCGTCCCAGTTTGAGAACCTGGGCTAGAATAGGGCCCTGTCCGAAACCCGGCCCCTAACGGGCAAAACGCGCTGTGAGGCAGCGCCAGGCCCCCCTCCCAATTGTTCCGGCCCGTAGCCGGCAGGCGTGTGCCGCATCCTCTGAATGGCCAATCCCTAGGGGTACCTCTAGCACCACCACGTGGGCCAGTAATGCCTGCTAACCCCCTGCATAAGTGGGGCCAGGTGGGCCGGACGGCCCACCTGGCATGGTCCAGGGTCCCTACTTGAGAGCCAGGCCCTAAAACAGCCATGCCCAAACTCCGGCCCATGCAGGGCCGGGGAAGTCCTGCTGTGCAACCGCGCCCGGCCCACCCCCTGCTCCACACCCGTGGCCAGGGATTGAGGGCCGAGGGCCGAAGCCCCTGCAGGGCCGGTCTGAGGGCAGAGGGCCGCGGGCCACAGCCTGAGCTGCCCTACCCCACCAATCCCGGTGGGAGCCTCCGGTTGGAGGGCCTATCGAGGGGGTGCAGTCGCGGTCCTCCGACCCGACCACTGCCCGCCTAAGCCTTCTTTCAAGAAGGCATAAATGAGAGGCCAAAGACCTACCTCTAAGGCTGCAGCCTAGGTATCAAACTGCTGACCTAATTAATCCCCTCGCAAAGATGCAAAGGAAAAGTGGGGAATCGAACTCCCAACCTTTGTCCCCAAAGACAAAGACTTAAAGCACTGAGCTATCCAGCAGCTTGCAGAAAGGGAGCCTCAACAGAGGCTAACAAAGGAGGAAGCGACGGAGCAAATTCCTCTGCCCCATCGCTGCTAAAGCAAATCTTGCAGCGACTCCTTCTAAGGTCTTGCCTCTAGGAAGGAGAGAGAGCGACGGAGCAATTGGAAAAACTTCTCCTCTCCGTCGCTTCGGAAAATGGCAGCTCGGCTGCCTCGTGGCCACCCCTTTTATAAGGGTGTTGGCCACGCCCCCTAACTACCCGGATGCTCTTCGTCCGGTGGGGGGGGGGGGGCCGCAAAGAGCGCAGCGGCCATTTTGGCACCGCGCTTGCATATGTGTGATTACATCAAAAGGGATCTCTTTATTGTAAACTTCCATGTATATTGATTGACTTGAAAAGACCTTGATGCTGATCCATACTTTCAAATACAGTACTGGTTTTTCAGAAAATGGGAAAACTTCATCTGGATTCTGGGAAGTCACTTTTTCTGATTGGTATGAAATCCACCAAGGTGAAATCTTTACTGAATTATAATTTTGCCACTGTAAAGCAGCATCAATGCAAGCCATAGCGAGTGTCAGTTAAGGTTAAAGCCACTAAATCCAAATAAACCAGAAATTGGAAAATTACATTTCAAATGCACAGTAGACATTTGTCCTTTACCCGTAAAAACCAAATTCTAGGTTCTTTGCCAAAATCCCAAAAAAATTTTTTTGTTCCCAGCAACACTGCATAAGGTATCTGCAAGTGTACATCCTTTTTTTTACAATTAGTGAGAACATGGCAAAGAAAGTCACATATATGTGGCTTCTTCACAGTCCTCTCTGAGATTTCATAAAAATGACAAATAACAGCATTAGAAGGTACTTATTGTTTACATTAGTTGCTAGCAGAGTAAATATAACATTGGTTAATTATAGCAATGATATATTAATTTATAGTGCATTTAATCAATTCCTGAAAGTGTAACAGAATGGTCTAATATATCTATGGCACTAGAAAATATAAAATAATTAATATGCATTGTATTTAAAGCAAAATAATAAAGAAAGCCTGTAATTTCTTCAATGTAGTGCACTGAGGCAAACTAAAACATTAGAAGATTAATCAGAAGGAAATTAAAATAAGCTTTCTATTAACAGCTTATAATAGCACTTAATTTAAGGCACTTATACAAAAAAACAAGAGAGAATTAACTTTCATTCAAGATGAATATAATATATCAAACTCATCAATACAGTTGTACTGAAGTACACTTGCATTTTTTATGTTAGCAACAGAGAAAAGTAGAAAAACAGTATGACATTTCAATAATAATAATAATGTTTTTATTTATATCCCGCTTCCCTCAATCCAATGGACGACTCGAAGTGGCTTACAAAGAATATAAAAATACAATATTCGAAATACAGATTACAGAAAATACAATATATCAACAAATACAACAATGTAATCAGAAAAAAACAATATAAAGTTACAAAATTCCGAACGACAAGGCCCACAAGTAACGGAACCACCAGCTCAACAGTTTCACTGATGGCTCCAACAGCCCACAGCCCACTATCCCTCCCAGCAAGAACGGGGGAGGGAGAGGCAGGGCCCTCCCCAGCTGTGGTGGTGCTCCGGGCAGCAGTCTTCAGCCTGGCCATGGTGGCCCATGGCCCTTTATACCTCCCCGACAAGAGTGGGGGAGGGAGAGATGGGGCCCTCCCCAACTGTGGCAGCGCTCAATGCATCACTATCACAACATATACTCTCAGTTATACAGTTAAGAGAGAGTTAATACAGCTTCTAAATCACAACTGAACTACTGTATTTTCTGGCGTATAAGACTACTTTTTAACCCCGAAAAATCTGTGCCAAAGTCGGGGGTCATCTTATAGGACAGGTACTTAACTGCAGCTTGTTTCCCCTTGCTTCATATGTCCAGCGCATATGGTGGGGGATGCCGCGGCCGAGTCCCTGCTCTGTGCGGGGGGTATGAAGCAAGGGGAAGCAAGCTGCACACATCTTCCTGTACCTCGAGGAGGAGAACGTGAGCATGGATTGGCTCTCCACCAGAACCTGCCCATTCGACTCGGAGGGCTGCACGTCTTCGGGTTGAGTGTGGGTTAATTTTTATTTGATGTACATTGGAAGAGAGGTAGTCTTATATGGCAAGTATATTCCAAACTCTATATTTTAACTGGAAAAGTTGGGGGTCGTCTTATACGCCGGAAAATACGGTATGTGTTTAAAAGTGAAAGAAATTACTCTTAGGATAGGAGAATTAGCAGCAGTGGGACCATCTACACAATGGGCAAGACAGAGTTCTTTTGGCTTGTTTCTTTTAATTTGTTATGCGTTCTGTTGTTATCTGTCTGTACACTGCCCGGAGTGGGATGCCACCCAAATGGGCAGTATAGAAATGCAATAAATAAATATTTTACTTAAAAACAGAATGTATCAAAATAATAAAATCCATGAGAAAACTGAATCATAGTGCCTTAAAGGCTATGCTATCTCTACTCTCAGCGAGACCTATCTATATATTGTTTTGGAAAACATAACAAACATTGCAGACTCACATGCCCTCTGTAGCTATTTTTTCTTTGGCATGATTCCCTGGTTCCTTAAACAAAGGCTGACATTGGCTAACACAGGATTTAACCTGTAATGAGGCTTTTATTTATACTTTGAAAGGATGGCCTATTTCATACCCACGCTGTTATTGGGCTTTTTTTAGCCAGGAATTGCTCAGCAGCTGAATGAGGCTAGCTCACGTCTAACATCCTTCTTTTCTAACTGCCTTTCTGAGCAGAGTTTTCTGCTTTAACTGATGCATGTAGGCCCATAAAGCTTTGTACATTACTTTTAAAGAGTAACTGCTTCCATGCCACATATACCAAATTATGCACTCTGACACGACATTATAGTTGCCTCAAACACACAACATACCATGACACAGCATCAGGAGCCAGTACTTAAACCAGGTAATAGTCTTCTTCCACCCTTTAGTGAGACCACAACAACTCTCTGCAAAAGTAACTGAAAATGAATGTAGTTAATTCCCTGTCAGGATCCAAGGTGTGGGCAGGTGGCAGATAACACAAACACTAGGACCCTGGATTACCAGGTGACAGACAAACAATAACCATATTTCAGTCCAAAGCCAAATCCAGGAAAGCAGGATTAGTCTATACAATGAAAGTGTAGTCCAAATGAGGCAGAAGTCATATGACCAGGAGAACAGACAAGGTAGAATAATTTAAGAATGGAGCAAGGCAAGGATAAACTTCCAGGGCACAGGAACCACTAACAAAGCAGGGAGTCTTCAAGAGCAGGAACAAGGCAGGAGATCTTCTGGAAACCAGGATCAAGGCAAGAGATCTTCCAAAAACAGGATCAAGACTATGGTTGCCAGATGGTATCGTAAAGGAGGACATATCCTCCTTTTCTATAATTTGTCCTCGCGTCCTCCCTTACCTACATACAGTAGGTAAGGGAGGATGGGAGGACAAATTATAGAAAAAGAGGACATGTCCTCCTTTAGGATACCATCTGGCAACCCTAATCAAGACAGAGGACTCAATAACAAAAAACTGCACATCCCCTGACCTTTGTTGCTGAGGCAGTTTCTGGGAGGGATGGTGAGATCTTATATAACTCCAGGTGGAGCTCAGCAGTTGCTTCTGGGCTGAGTGCTACAGCCCTGCAGGACTTAGAGCAGCTGCTGCAAATCCTGATATACCATGAGTTAAAATCATAATGAAACTTAGTTATATAGTACCTGGATTATTGTGAAAGGAATTAATTATATTCAGCTAACTAATGCCATTTTAGTGCACCAGTGAAAATGCTGATTGTGACATTCAGAGGAGGGCTTTGAAAGTAATAACTGCTTACAAACTGTTAATTACTTTTGAGTCTAGTTGCCAAAACCAGGCCCAAATGGATTTTGTTTGGTGAGAGGCAATTAGGAGTCTCGCTGGTGAGCTAAGAAATAGCATTTGAATTCTCTTGTCTCATTTACAGTAATCGGTGGTAATGTCAACATAAAATGAAGTGCACACGTTCAAAAATAATATTATTAATAACAGAATCTAAGCAGGCTAAAATCATGCTCTGTAAAAATGAATCCCCCTCTCCCCTTAACTCTACACCTTTGGAAGTGTTGACAGGTAGCAATTGTATGGGGATTCAGAATAAATAAAATGATCAGTCTTTCATCTAACATTAGGACTGTGATGACATTTACTTAAGTCAGGGGTTCTCAAGCTTTTTAAGCCAGGGGCTGGATCACGCCCCCTCAGACTGTTGGCAGGTCAGACTGGTGCCCCTCCACCACCACCACTTCATTGCTTACTGGCCTGCCATGGGTGAATGCCTGCACTTGTCCAGAGTGGCACCCAGGAAAGATGTGGGTGGCTGCGTGCATCTGCCACTTCCGCTGCTGCCATCTTACAACCTCCGCCTTGCTATGGAGTGGCATTAGAGACACATCAAACCAGGTGGAGGGGAAAAGGATGGTGGTGATGGCAGTGACAGCCAGATGGAATGGTGCTGTGGGCCAGATCCAGCCATGGGACATAGGTTGAGAACCCCTCCCTTAAGTGGTTTGATTAGGGAAGATAAACATATCAATGGTTACTAGCTGAGGAAGGTTAGTGGAACCTCCACTATACAGAAGCAATACATCCCCAGAATCCAGACACCATATACAAAAAACAATAGCCACCTTAATGTTCTTTTCAAATGCCTCTTTGATGGGAAAAAGGATACTGGGTAAAATTCACATTGAGCTGATCCATATAATGCAATCCTTGGCAAGCAAGAAATGCAAATAATGGTTTTCCTTAATATAGTGGTCATGGCATCTAGGCCAATAGATCCTAGTAACAGAAGAAATGGAAGCAGACTTTGCTCAGGAGTCTTATTAAGCAGAGAAATAGCTAAAGATAGATTGTGCAAATTTGAATGAAAATGAATTGGAATAAAGCAACATTGTATCCAAACTAAAGCCAAGAACTCTCCAGGGCAAATGAGGTTAAAACAAGTCTTTGGAGAATGACTGTTAATCATTTGGAGCCTGTTCCTTGAATGGTCATGAAATCAGTTTCTTTGAATTATGTGATTACAGAGATCAAAGAGTTCATTAATGTTTCAGATAAATGCCTTCTGCTTCCATTAAAGAATGCAGTAGGTCTTCAGCTGTCATACTTTCTAGGTAGCCTATCCTGAGAGAATATAACCCACATTCTCGGCACACATCAAAGTCCTTTATCTTTGCAGGAAAGATCAGTTGAATGTTTCAAAGCTATACCTACTGTTTTACAATGGAAATCTCTTGAGAAAGGCAATTGTGATTGGTCACAAATATGTTCACAATGTGAAACCACCTTATTTTGAAACCAACCTAAATCCAACTAGCTCAGGGGTGCAAACCTTGGTGCTTTAGGGGTTACTGAACTTCATTCCCCATAAACCCTGATCAGCAGGTGTGCTGACTTGGGCTTCTGGGAATTGAAGTCCAAGAACACCAGGAGCACTGAGGTTGGCTACACCTGAACTAGCTAGATGATGGTCCACATGTTGTTAAAAGGGGGTCTAACATAACTGCTGAAGTTAAAGGTCCAGGTCCAGGCTTTTCTTACCTCTTGTATCTTGCAGATTAGCTTGCTTTGATTGGGGATTGGTCTTCAGGAAGTAGCTATGAATTTCAGCATGCTGCTTGGAAGAAATGGAGAACCAATGTGCTGACAACTTGTAATTGCACACTAGTGATGCAATGACACCATCATACTGTCAGAAAACAGCAATGATTTGAAACAACATTTAATGGAAGCAAAGGAATAAAGTGCTGAAACAGGGTTGCAAATGAACATTAAAAACACAAACACAAAAAAACCCCCAAAAACACTTAAGTGGCTTGATAGTTGACAATAAGAAATTGAGATAGTGAAAAATTTTATGTATCTTGCTTGGTTCAATCATCAGCCCAAAAAAGGACTGCAGCCAAGAAATCAGAAGATGACTGAGAATTGGAAGGGCAGCAATGGAAGAATTAGAAAAGATCAAGTGTAGGAATGTGTCACTGGAGACCAAGACCAAGACTATTCACATTATTGTGTTAGCAGTCACTATACATGGATGTGAAAGGTGGACAGTAAAGAATGCTGATGGATGGGGGTTATGATTCATTTGTGATAAGGTGTTGAAGGAGAGCTCTGCAGATACCCTGGACTGCCAGAAAGATGGACAAATGAGTCCAAAAACAAATCAATCCTGAACTCTCTCTGGGGACAAAATATGAAAGTTGAGGCTCTCCTACTTTGGGCATAGCATGAGAATACAAGACTCTGGAAAAGACAATAATGTTGGGAAAGGTGGAAGTCAGCAGGACAAGAAGAAGACTAAAAGTGATATGGGTTGATTCTATGGCTTTGGTTGGCAGGAGCTGAGCAGGGTTGTTGAAGACAAGATATTTTGGAGATCATTCACTCATAGGGCTACCATAAAACGGAGATGACTTGACAGCACATAAGAAACAATACTGCATACAGTTGTATCTTCAGTACAATCTCTTTGGTCCCCTGAGCACAGCTACTTTGGATCAAAGTCTAGAAATTATGCAGCATCTCTGGTGGCTTAGTGGTTAAGACGCTGAGCTTGGAGACTGGAAGGTCGGGTTTTGATACCCGATGGCAGCATGGGGACATGAAAGAAGCCTCATTCAGGTGTCCCCTGAGCAGAGTTTCTTCAACAAAAATCCTTTCAACCCAGAGAAATCTCTGACATGAAATTATTATCTATACCTATAAAATGGTGCATTAACCGTTGGAATGTGACAAAGAATGTTGCACCAGGCCCCACTAGCCCCGTCCGAGCCTTCGTGCACTCGCCTGAACGGGGTTCACAGGTAACTGTCGGGTTGAAATTTTCGGACCGGGGGCAGGAGCCCCCCAGACGCAAACAAAAAAAGGGAACTGCAATTTCCAACATTCCTTGCGCCACGCCATGCCAGAGCCAATCAGGCTGAATGGTGCGGCAAAAGGAACGTTCGGAAATGCACCGCGGCCAATAAAAAAAGCCGTAGAAAAAAACCACTCCAGTAACCAAACACGTGCAGCCAAAACTACAATCCCCAGCATCCTGCATGCCATGAGCGCGCAGAACGCTGAGACAGCCGGCGCGTGAAAAGTTAAAGAATAAAAAAACCGCGCTGCCACTGTGCTTCGTATCCACGGGCCACCCAGCATGGCCCATGGAAACAAAAGGCACCCTCGCTGCCGCTGCAGTTCGTTCTCACAGGCCACCCAGCATGGCCCGTGAAAACAAAAGGCCCCCACCTAAAAAAGTAAGCAAAAAAACCAAACAAACCAAAAACACTCAAAAACACAAATTAAAAATTAAAAAGCAAACACAAAAACAGCCAAAAACAAACAATAAAAAACACACAGACCCCCCCCCAAAAAAAACTCAACCCCCCAAAAAACAACAACAACAGAGAGCCTACCAAGAGATGTCTTGACTTCATGATGCCCGGAACTCAAATGAGCAAAGAAAGGAAACACTTACCAGAAGCACCCAGAGGACAGAAGAGAAGAATTGTAGAGAGGAAGCAAAGCTCACCACCCCCACCCAGAGGCCACAAGAGAAAAAACATTCAAAAATATTTTTTAAAAAAAGATTAATTCCCAAACAAATCAAATAAGTTAGCCAAAAATTCAAAAATATTCACACTCATCTCAAAAAATATCAAAAAAAACAGAAATCACGTTTCACTCAAAAAACCCAAAATACCAAAACAAAAAATAAAAAATGCGTAAAAATAAAGATTTAAAAAAACAAATTTAAATTTTAAATTTTAAAAAATAATTTAAATCAAATAAATTAAAATAAAATTTGCATAAACCAAAATTAAATTTTAAATTTAAATAAAAAAATTTAAGATAAAAAAATTAAAATAAAATTTGCATAAACAAAAAACAAAAACCTTCAAAAACCAATTTTAAGAGCCTGGCACTAAGGAAGCTGGCGCACAAAAAATAAAAATAAAATACACACTGGGAGCACAAGTCCACCACAGGTGGATGCAGCGCCTCAAAGCCACAAAACCACAAAACCTTTCAACACCATTTAAAACAGCCCAGCA
This sequence comes from Bradypodion ventrale, assembly GCA_035047345.1. Classification (NCBI taxonomy): domain Eukaryota; kingdom Metazoa; phylum Chordata; class Lepidosauria; order Squamata; family Chamaeleonidae; genus Bradypodion; species Bradypodion ventrale. The sequence continues at coordinate 27,381,618 of JAWDJE010000003.1, forward strand.
CCATTTGTACAAGAAAAAAACCGAAACCCTTTACTATCCAACACAATTTAAAACAGCCCGGCACTGCCGGGCAAAATATGTTAGTTATTATTAAAAATATATTTATATAAACCAGCCAGATGAAATGATTCAATATCTCTCCACTTCAAATCATTTTCTGTTATAATATTAAGAACCATTTTTCTCTGGTTGGTTATATAATAATTTCTCTGGTTGGTTATTTAATTTAATTTAATAGTTCAACTTATTCACCGCCCACTCAGGCAAGCCTGACTCAGGGTGGCTTACAACATTTAAAACCCCATACAATAAAAACAATTAAAATCCCTACCCCCAATTAAAAACCCACCCACCTCATGCAGGAGAGAGAGGGTGCATCTTATGATACATCTTATAGTAAAAGCCATCTTATGGTAAGAGCCAGCGGGCAGGAGCCAAATTACCCTCAGGGCCCCATACCTGCCCCACCAGCCAGGTCTTAAGTCCTTTCCTAAATGGCAGCAACTCCATCTGTAACTGTAGCTCAACCGGCAGGAGGTTCCAAAGGGCCGGTGTGGACATGGAAAAGGCCCCTTTTCTTGTTCCAGAGAGGTGAGCTCCCCTAGGTGATGGAACAACTAGGGAGCCCCTCCAGTCCGCTCTGGTTGGACAGAGAGATGTTCTTGGGGCGATGCGGTCTCTTAGGTATCCTGGCCCACTACCATATAGGGCTTTAAAGGTCATAACTAGCACATTGAATTGCACTCGGAGGCAAACTGGTAACCAGTGCAGCTCCTGGAGGATTCCGAAACAAATTTCTTTGTACTTTTTCAAAAGTTCATTGTGAGTAGAGATGCAAAACAAGTTTCAGAAATGTTGAAACCATTTTTTAAAAAAGGACATTTTCAGAAAAATTGAAAAAATGCAACGTTAACACTTTTTTTTACAGATTGAAAGTCACTCTGATACTTGAGGAACATAAAATATGATTCTGAGGGCTAACATCTTCAGATTTGAAGTTCAAGGTGTGTACAATCATCTTTGTAAAAAAAAAACAACAACACACAGTCAGTAAAAGAGCAATTGAATGAAGGCTTACATCCTGAGAGACGAGAGTGAAAAGAACTTAGTTGCAAGAGCAGAATTTACAAAGCTGATAAATGAAGCCTCTCCTTAAACAGAAAAGCAAGATGAGGGAAGGGGAATTGGGAGCACAGAGGTAGGGAATGAAAAGTAGTTAAAACAGGTATTTAACTGGTTGTGCTTGACTTAAGACAGTTTTAATAACTGCAGCCATTCCTGAGTCAAATTGACTTTGTAAAGGGTACCTTCAAATGGTGCAATATGCAGCCGCTAAGTGGGTAACAGGTACAGTATACAATATCAAGAAAAATAAACTCACATTGTTAATAAGAAGGTTGGACTTATTAGACCCTGGTGGTGCAGTGGTTAAACTGCTGTAGTGTAACCAAAAGGTTGTGAGTTTAATCTTTGACCTGGGTTCAGGGTTGACTCAGCCTTTCATCCTTCCGAGGTCAGCAAAATGCTAATTAACTAGTTAACTTGTGAACTGCCCAGAGTGCATTAAGCGCAATGAGGTTGTACAGAAGTGTGATTGCTTTGCTTTTGCTATTTAAGGTATTGGTTTTAACTTTTGACACCCTACACAGCTTGGGGGCCTAGCAATTTATGCGACCCCCTATGTCACTATGAACCTGTGTTGATGTTAAAAATTTTCAGGAGAGTCCTTTGTGAAGATGTGAAAAGCAGCAGAAGCGCACTGGATGGGCATGTGACAGAGGTCTCTTGCCTGGGTTTTAGACTTTGGAATGCACTTCCTTCAGAGTTGCAATCAGTTTCCACCCCAGCTGCTTTTAGAAAAGAGGTGAAGACACATCTTTTTATAGTTTGCAATGTACTGTGGCAGTCAGGATATTTAAGCAACTAAAAATATCTATTTTAATTTTGATCACAACGTTTATATGCATACACAGTGTACAGAAGTTTGTCCCAGTTGCCAGTTCTGATATTCCACCTTCAAAACAGATAATATAAAAAGCAATGTTTACAACAGAAAAACAGGAAGCAAGAAATGGGTCAGGTCACATGTTCTCTGTCATGCTTAGCTTTGAAACTTTTTACTCCAATTCACCATCTCATGGAGATCTGCTGGTGTGTGCGTGTGCATGTAATATCCAAATTTTGTTGCATATATTGCCCAGGATCCTGGATCACCACCAGCAGTTTCCAGGCATTAATCACTCCCTCCCATTCTGAATCTTCCAAAGGCTTCCCTGGGATAAAAAGGATCCATAGAGAGCCTTGAAACTGGGAAAGAGGAGAGAAATTAACAAACTTTGAATTAAACATAGACCATGGCTGATGATGTCACCAGCCTTGATGCACAGGTTCTGCCAACAGGATTCCAGCCATTTTGTTCATTATGTTTTAGGCAAAAAGTCAAAATGGGACACCTACTGTCTGGCCCATATATTTCACAAGCAGCAAGTAGCACTTGAGAAGGCATTGATGTTGGGAAAGGTGGAGGGCAAAAGAAGAAGGGGGAGGCCAAGGATGAGATGGCATTGTAGACACAATGGGCACAGAGCTGGGAGGGCTGAGGGGGATGGTGGAGGACAGAGGCGCCTGGAGAGCAATGGTCCATAGGGTCGCAAAGGGTCGGAACCGACTGTGCAACTGAACAACAACAAGTAGCACTACCTTTTCTCACACACATTAAAAGGCAAACTGATTGCCAGGCACATTATTTCAGCAAAGGAGACCAAATCCTTGAAATTCCTACCCAAAGAAGAGAAAGAGACAATGAGACAAATAACTTAATATTTGTGCTCTTTTCATGAAATCTCTGCTGACTTATGATTTTACCATCTCATTCTGCATGTGCAGGTTCTAACAGTAAATATTACAAATTGCAGCTGTCATACTGATGAATGCATTTATGACTCAGAAAGAAATAGATGATGAATCAGTTATTTTTCCAGTTAAAATATATACATATTAGTTATTTAGACCATAGTATTCCAAGGAAGACCAGGTGAAAAGTAGTTGAAGGCTTCTAGACCATTGAAGAAAGTATCAGCTAGTGTCTTTTGTGATGAAAGGTATTTCTAATGAAATAATCTCTTTTGCATACTCATAAAGGTATTGGCACCATCCACATTTTGTTTTTCTAGAAGTGAAAAGAGAATATTTCCAGGAGAGCTGTTGGGCTCTCCAGCATTCATTGTCCTTCTGGAAAGATTTCTTCATACATCAATATATGTTTACTCAAAGAAGCAGGAATCTGTACTGGTCTCTGCTCTACATCCGGAAATTATGCAGTCTGTTTTCCAAAGAAGATTGAAAATATAACACTTCAATGTGTTAAGATTTTCTTACTGTCTTTATATATATTGCCCCATCCTTTCCCTCTCCCCATCTGTCAGCTTCACAGCTTCTGGTGAATATATTTCATGAACATTTTCATCTTTAAAGTCTTAAAATAAAGATGAGATGACCACCTCCTGAGTATAAGACAATCCAGAAGAGGGTGCTGACAGCCTGAGGACAATGGAAATGCTACTGTCCCATGATTAGTATGCAAACATACAGTTTTGTGATACACATTTGTTACCTGTCTTTTGATGTCCTCCCACTACCTTCCCTCCCCCCAAAAGTTCCAGCTACAATCTAAAATGAGATCAGTTTTTGTATAGTGAAAGTGCCAAATTCCCCTCACCACTTCTTTTCCAACATCCTTTTCCTTCAGGTACAGATTGCTTGACTACTGCCAGTGTGCTTATGAACTTTTGGCTATGATATTGTCCTAATATCATAGCCAAATTTGTCATAGCCAATATTGTCAATGCTGAGTGTTGGGCAGCGGTAAATAACCTGACACCCTAAAGGGGCCAATGGTTACGGGTGGCTGAGCCCCGTTAGGTGGGGTGATAGTCCCACTCTGTTATGTATGTTAACTGTGTTTTCTGACAGGAGCAGAATGTATCTTTTCTCATGTATCTATTCTTATGCAAATAAGTGCATCGAAAATGTGCACACTCTGTTAGCCAATGGGCTTGTCGTAGGAGTGGAATGTATCTTTTCTCATGTATCTATTCTTATGCAAACAAGTGGATTGAAAATGTACACACTGTTAGCCAATGGGCTTGTTGTATTATTGTTACTGTTATTGTTTATAGTGTATATAAGTCTGAGTTTTGCCCCAACTTGGCGAAGAGGATGGGATGGTGTCCCCACATGGCTGCCATTGCCCAGACCATAGTAACGCATAGGGGGGCAATTAAGGTAACTCGACTACAATTCGGGGTGAATGCGGACCCCGGTTATATTTCAATCTCTTGTAGAATGTATTTTAAAAGGTTTGCCCGGTGTCCTGCCATATTTTGACGATGATCACCGCTAAGGACACCGTCGAACTAGCAGCCAGGCTCAATCGAGTCCTCTCACGTTTCGAGAGGGCCAGTCTACATCTCAGAAGAGACACATGTGTGTTTTTGGCACAGGAAGTGGAGTTCCTGGGGTACCGAATTACACCCCAAGGTATCATGCCCTCTGTCTCCAAGGTGGCGGCCATGCAAAATGCACCCAGGCCAAAATGTAAAGCCCAATTGCAATCATTTGTAGGATTGTTAAACTTCTATCACACTTTTCTCCATCGCAAAGCCTCAGTTGCAGAACCATTACATCAGCTTCTTAAGAAAGATACTGTTTGGCACTGGGGCCATTGCCAGGAGAAAGCGTTCCTAGAACTTAAAAGGCTGCTATATTTGGATGCTGTATTAACTCATTTTGATCCTAACAAGGAAGTTGTACTTGTGTGTGATGCGTCCCCTGTGGGGGTGGGAGATGTGTTATGCCATGTACTAAATGATGGAAGGGAAGCCCCCATAAGATTCTATTCCCGTTCACTCTCAAAGCCTGAGAAAAATTATGTTCAGACAGACAGGGAGGCGTTGGCAATCGTGGCTGACACTAAGAAATTCCACGATTTCCTATACGGAAGACCTTTTACCATTGCAACTGACCACAAGCCCCTTCTTGGAATCTTTGTGAACGGGAAGCCCACACCTCAAATTCTGTCCCCAAGGATGTTGCGTTGGACAATTTTCCTAAATGCATAGATTTTACTTTGGTGCACAGGCCCGGCAAAAACATCAGCCACGCTGATGCCCTGTCACTTTCTCCACTGCCAGGGGTTGGGGAAGCTGATTGCAAGATAGAAAGCGACCACCAGGTCCTTATGATTGAGGGTTTCGACTCACCCCCAGTCGTCCCCACAGATATAGCCAAGGCTACGGCCAAGGATGTAACATTGACTAACGTAATGTCTTGGGTACAAAAAGTTTGGCCTGTCTCTCCTCTAGCTGAGGAATTCAGAACTTCCACTGCAAGCGTTTGGAACTGTCAGTGGAATGAGGTTGTCTTCTATGGGGCCAGCAGGTGGTCCCTCCTGTCACTCTCAGGAAAATGGTTTTACATCTACTTCACACAAGTCACCCGGGAATTGTCCGTTCCAAAGCCCTTGCCCATAGCTACTTTTGGTGGCCTCAACTGGACCAAGACATAGAACAAATGGTCGGCACTTGTGCCAGTTGTCAATCCTCTCGCCCAGAGCAATCCCACCTTCCCTCTCGGGAATGGGATTCTGCTTGAGGCCCGTGGTCCAGGTTGCACATTTAGGGGTGCCCTATTTTTGTTGGTTGTGGAGTCTTTCTCTAAGTGGCTGGAAGTGATTTGGGTGCCTAATACCACTTCAGCCACCATGATAATGCACCTAAGAAGGCTGTTTGCAGCATTTGGACTTCCAGATGTGCTGGTGTCCAACAACGCGTCCACATTCACATCTGCAGAATTCCAATCCTTCATGGAAAGGAATGCAATTAGGCACATCACTGCCGCCCCATTCCACCCAGCCACCAATGGCCAGGTAGAGTGGCAGGTGCGCACAACTAAAGATGCGCTTTGGTGTATGGGTGAAGGGGTTTTGTAGCTCCAGTTATGCCTGTTTCTTTTCACATATAGGCTCACCCCCCTTGCCTCAGGCCTGTCCCCTGCTGAATTGCTCCAGCGAAGCTAACTGTCAACCTTGCTGGACAGATTGGAACCCTCTAGGGTAGAGGACAAAGGCACAAATATAACAATCCAATACCAGAAGTGTTTCTCATCTGAAGACCCTGTACATTGCCACAATTATGCAGCTGGTGGTCCTACGTGGGTGCCCGGGTTTGTGATCGATCAGACTGGTCCTGTTTCTTACAGAAGCGAAACAGCCACTGGTGTGATCTGGAGGAGGCACATGGATCAATTGAGACCCAGAGTACTGGACCCACAAGATGAATACAGACACTCAACACTAGGGTTAGGCCCCACCCGTTTAAACCCAGGGGGCAGAGGTAATAGTCAGCAGCCAGCCAACATTGACCCAGAAGTGTCTTCTAGGAACCATTTTCAAGGGGAATTTGTGGAATACTCCCCTATTCTGGCCATGTGTACCCCTACACTGTCCCAGTCTAGAACTCTGGATTCCTTTATTGATGATGACCAATTTAGTTCAGAGTCGCCCTCCACTCTTAGTACACACAGGAGGGACCTTGAATTGTCTTATTCATCCATAGAATGAGATTTTGGTTTTGAGCGATCCCCTGCTCCTCCATCTGACAAACGGGGCTTTAATTTGGGTTTACAATCCTCCCCCTCTAGTCAATCCCTCACTCCAGTTGGGTCGCCCATCCTATGAGCCCCTGAGCCAGCTCAGCCAAGCGTCCAAACCAGAAGGGAAACTAGACTGCCATCCTGGTTAAAGGATTTTGTTTTTACCTAGGGGGAAGAATGTTATGTATGTTAACTGTGTTTTCTGACAGGAGCCGAATGTATCTTTTCTCATGTATCTATTCTTATGCAAATAAGTGGATTGAAAATGTGCACACTCTGTTAGCCAATGGGCTTGTTGTATTATTGTTACTGTTTATAGGAGCAGAATGTATCTTTTCTCATGTATCTATTCTTATGCAAATAAGTGGATCGAAAATGTGCACACTCTGTTAGCCAATGGACTTGTATTATCTTTACTGTTACTGTTTATAGTGTTTATAAGTCCAAGTTTTGCCCCATCCAAACTGTGTTCAAACCCCACTATTAAAGAGCTGAATTTCACTACTTCATTCGTCTGCTTCTTCATTCCCTGAACACGAAACACACAGTGGAAGAAACACTGGAAACCATCATATTGGGCCCAATGGCAAAATGAGCAGAGAAGGCTCTGATTTCCAATGGACACTCAGGTGGAAGAGGCCATGCCAGATATACTGGCTGTGGAGGCACACCTTGATAATATCCTCAAAGCTGTGGCAATCCATTGCAGCCCCTGTGTTAAAACCTGCACGTCTCATTCCATGCATGCTGCAGGAGATGACTCTGTGATCACAGTGTGTGGGTCACTTCATGGCAAACTGGGATCCACCTTAAACAAATTCCCGCCAATGTATTCTCAGATATGAGTTGCAGCAGCTGCCTGTCCTAATACTGGACAAGGAGTCTCACGTTTATCGCCAACTGCAACTCATATCCGAGAATGCATTTTTTCCTGAAGCAGGAAAAATGCCACTTGCATGAATTTGTTAAAGGTGGATCCCATCTTGCCATGAAGTGACCCACACACTGTGATCATGGAGCCATCTCCTGGGGTACACATGAAATGAGACATGCAGGGTTTAACACTGGGACTGCAATCTCACATTGCAGGCGCACCCCCCAATAAAGGACTCATACACTGATGAAAGTGGATAACGGCATTGGGCCACATTTATTAATTCATGCCCTAGTCCGAATTATAAATTTCTATTGGTATTCAACCAATTATAATTCTTAAGGCAAGCAGGCCGAAGTAACACTGGTAAGGTACCACCCAAAATTGCAAACGGCAATTGGTTACAATGTATTCATTTGTATCAATTTGTTTGTTGACAACAAACAAATTGTTGACCGTAGTCAATATCTAACTACTGACCCCACCCTCTGATGTGTATCCGTAAAATTACGGGGTGATGCATGCTGCCTAGCTCTTGCCATCACCCCATCGCCTGGTTCGTCGTTGACCGGACAACGTTAATCAACTTGTGCTTGTCTAGTGTTGTCCAGTCAATTGCGAACCTGCCGGATACCTGTGGGTCATAAATGTTTACCTTACCAGTGCTACCCGCCCATGTGACCAAAGTCAAAAAGAAACCCCTATATCAAACCATAGCAACAGTGTGGGATGGGCAAAAAAGCCAGGACCTGAGAGCCAATTGTAGGTCCCAGCCAAAAATTCCCACCCGGCCCCGAAGCGACCAAAATATCACACTGTTAACTAGGGAGGGGGTGGAGGGGAAAAACTTCTCCTCTCCGTCGCTTCGCAAAATGGCAGCTCGGCTGCCTCGTGGCCGCCCCTTTTATAAGGGTGCTGGCCACGCCCCCTGACTACCCGGATGCTCTTCGTCCGGTGGGGGGGGCCCGCAAAGAGTGCGGCGGCCATTTTGGCGCCGCGCTTGCATTGCAGGCGCACCCCCCAATAAAGGACTCAGACACTGATGAAAGTGGATAACGGCATTGGGCCACATTTATTAATTCATGCCCTAGTCCGAATTATAAATTTCTATTGGTATTCAACCAATTATAATTCTTAAGGCAAGCAGGCCGAAGTAACACTGGTAAGGTACCACCCAAAATTGCAAACGGCAATTGGTTACAATGTATCCATTTGTATCAATTTGTTTGTTGACAACAAACAAATTGTTGACCGTAGTCAATATCTAACTACTGACCCCACCCTCTGACGCGTATCCGTAAAATAACGGGGTGATGCATGCTGCCTAGCTCTTGCCATCACCCCATCGCCTGGTTCGTCGTTGACCGGACAACGTTAATCAACTTGTGCCTGTCTAGTGTTGTCCAGTCAATTGCGAACCTGCCGGATACCTGTGGGTCATAAATGTTTACCTTACCAGTGCTACCCGCCACACGGAGAGGCTCAATAAAGGCTCGATGCCCCCTCCCAGGCCGTCAGCTCGGCCAACAGGCCTGCTCGCCAATCACCTAACAGGAGGTCCATACCTCCCTGCGACAGATGGACCCCATCCCCTGAATAAAGCTCATAATTTTGTAGGCTGATGGCGGGGTGTCGAATGATGGCGGGGTGTCGAATGACCCTCGTCGAGAAGGGGGAGACACAGTGCAGTGACTAAACTGGTACTCATGGTTGAAGAGGGCGAGCATAAAACTGAAAACATTGTGATCCCCATCTTCCCATGCGGCGTATTTCCGCCCTGGAGTACCCAAAAGCAGCCGCAGTAGAAGCCGCCCCTATCCTGAATGAATGGGTGCCGTAACGAGCCCCAGGGAGGCCAACACTGGCTAGTGCCTTACCGGTCACCCTCCAAAATTGAAATTTAGTGAGGGGAGACCCATCTTGGTGACAGAAAAACGGACCATTGTGTGTGCCACGCAGTGCAAGGAACTCCTGTAGGGCACCAACCGGACAGATGTCTGCCAATGAACATCGTAGCAGTCTTACACCACTGCCTACGCCGTGCTGATCAACTTTAGAGGAGCGTATCCTCAACTGAGCCCAATCATTGCAAACATAGACATCGTCGAGTTCCAGTGCCCTACGACTTGCATCCGCCTTAGACAGCATCACCAGCTCGCTGATGCGGAGCGCTCCAAAAAAGGCCACCGTAGTAGCCGCATGAAACAGGGCTGCCTCATACCTGTCAAAACAGAGGTCATGCCAGCCCCGTGCTAGATGGGTAAGTACCCCTGGGGAAATTGGGTGGCGGTCATCTGGGCTACACCCATGCTCCCGCACCCACCCCTCCAAAACATGTCGTATACGGAAATCAGTGGTGCTGTCAGCATAACCCCCCACTTTGGCCACGAATGCCAACGCTGACAGCCTGGATGCTATGGTGTGGGGGGCTAGGCCCTGGGCATGTAGGTAAACCACGAATTGAAGAATGTGGGCGACTGGGATAGGCCAAGCCTCAAGTAGTCGAAACTGTGCACAGAAGGCCTGGAAAGTGATGAATGCATGGTAATACGCCTTACGCGTGCGGGGTGCCAGCGACATGCCGATCGCCCGGTTCACCTCTCCTTGCCAACTGTCCAGATCTCGTCCGGGAGCGGCGAGGGAAATTCCTCTGCGTCCGGGGCCAAGACACGGAACCGGGAGATCTGCAGGCGGGACAAAGCGTCAGCGATATCGTTATTAATACCAGGCACATGCCTAGCCCTGAATAGCACATTGAGGCGCAGGCTGCGCAACACAAACTGGCGCACCAGCTCCATGACCCTGGGAGATTTGGACGTCTGTGAGTTGACAATGTGGACCACTGCCGCATTGTCACACCAGAAATGTACTACCGAATTGGCCCACTCCTCACCCCATAGCATCAAGGCTCCCAGAATGGGAAAAAATTCCAGATACGTGAGATCGCGCAAGCGACCTGTGCCCGACCAGGCTGGCGGCCACCTGCCGTAGGCCCACCCAGGGACCCCGATGCATCGGACTGGACCTGAAAACGCGGGTAAGCCAGAAGGTCGGACCTCCAAAATGACACCCCATTGAACTCCCTCAGGAACTGGAGCCAAATGAGCATATCCGCCTTAAGGCCCCTACTAAGACGTACCCTGTGGTGGGGCTTGGTTAAGCCTGTCATGGCGTCGCACAAGCGCCGAGCAAAGGCTCTGCAAGGTGCGATCACCCTGCAAGCAAAATTGAGGTGACCATGCAGCACCTGTAGCTCACGAAGGGACACCCTGCGTTTAGCCAGCAAGTCAGATATGAGTGCAACGATCCGTGACACCTTATCTGCCGGTAACCTGGATGCTTGCACTACCGTGTCAATTTCCACCCCCAGGAATGTGAGCTTGGTAGATGGGTCCTCGGTCTTTTCAGGCGCTAAAGGGACACCAAGTTCCTTCATTAGCGTCTGAAATGTGTTGAGGAGACGCGAGCACGTGTCCCAGCCCCGTTCACCCCCGAATAAGAAATCATCCAGGTAATGGGCTACAGACCGAGAGCCTGACCTGCGAACGAAAGCCCACTGTAGGAAGGTGCTGAAACACTCGAATGCCGAGCATGAAATGGAACAACCAAAAGGCATGGCCTTGTCGAAATAATATTCACCCCGGAACTTGAAACCCAGCAACTCAAAGTCGCCCGGGTGCACCGGTAAGAGACGGAAGGCCGACTTGATGTCGCACTTAGCCAGCAGTGCACCCGGGCCACATGAGCGCACCATGCGCAGTGCCTGGTCAAAAGATGTATACCTGACCGAACAAAGGTCATCAGGGATAGCATCATTGACCGATCGGCCAGCTGGGTAAGACAAGTGATGTATTAAGCGGAACTCACCCAGTGACTTTTTGGGCACTAACCCCAAGGGGGAAACTTTGAGATTAGGAAACGGGGGTGCAGGGAAAGGGCCGGCGACCCTGCCGGCATCAACCTCCTTAGTAATGCTCAAGGCAGCCACCTCCTCCCTTCCCCTGAGTGACAAGAGGTTGGGTGCATCTTGGGGAGCCCTGTCCCCCGTGAAAGGAATGCGAAACCCTTGCTGGAAACCCTCAAGCAGGTAAGCTGCGTCTGCCCTCCTCGGGTACATCGTGAGCCAACGCTCCAACATGTCCAAGTTAATTGGTGAGGGGGCCTTTCGCCTGACCAGCTCCCTCTGTGGCAGTCTTGCCCGCCCCCTGTCCACCTCTACCCCTGCCCCGAGCTCCTCCTGGCCTGGGACAGGCGGAGGCAGCATGGGGGCCAGCACAAGAGGGACACTCATGCCTATATCGGCAATTTCTCCTACTACAGGTACCATTGGCCGAGAAGGTCCAACACAGCAGGCGGGCTGGAACCCCCTGCCCCGCCACCTGGCGGGGTGCCTGTGCCGGAGCAGCTCGCTGGACCGCATGTCCACAATGGTACCTCTCCCCAGGCGCAGGGTGCGTGGGGGTCATGTACAGAAGCCACAGCTTCTGGCAGGGCTCAGGCCACCTCATCTCCGGGTGTAGGGGCACTCTCATGCGGAATTCTTCGTCGTAAGCCAACCACGACTGGCCGGGGAAGTCAACCATCGCCCGGTATATGTTATCCAAATACTGGACCATCGGAATGGCCAGATCCGGCCGGGCCCTGAGGTACACCGCCATGTATATGAGGTACGCTGGCAGCCAGTTGGCCCACGTGCGTGGCGGCTTACGACGACGCGCTTGCTCCTTATCCTTCTCATCCTGCCCCTCCCTCTCCTCCTTGGTGGGTTCTCTATTCAGAAGGGAGAAAATGTCCACGTACTCCCCCCGCCAGATTTTTTCTTTGGTAGCCTGGGCCAGATGATCCCCAAGGGGTAAAGAATACCCCGCCGCAGGCAACGCCGATACCGGCACAGTGGCAGCAGTGGGGGCGGTGAAAGGAGCCTGGACCAAACCCGCCACCCCGAGTAAATTCCCAACGGGATAGGGGGCGCCACCCCAAGTGGGGCCCTGGGTCGAAGGTGCCGTCCCCGGCTGGGCAGGCGGTGGCTGGACCACCGTGCCAACCATACAAGGCCACGGCCACTGGAAGCCTCCCCCCAATGTAGGCAGTGGTGTGGGTGCACTAGTTTGAACTGTATACTCACACGCTGCACCCCCATGGGCCGCCCCCACCGGGGGTTCCGGCCCACTGCGGGCGTCGGAGCTCGCGACCGCAACCGAGCTCGTGGACGGGGCCTGATCAGTACCCTGAGGGGCCGGAGGCATGCCCTGCCAGGGAAGGGAACCCAACCCCCCCCCTGGTGAAAACCCACTGCAGGAAGCTGCGGGCCAAGGGCAGAAGGCCCCGAGGAGTGAACCGGGCCAGGGCCGGGGGCCGCCAATCGCAGGCCGGAGGCCGCAGCCCCCGCCGGGCCAGTCTGAGGATGCCCGGTCTCGGGCCATGGGGCAACCGACCCCATCCCACCGGTCTCGGTGGGTGCCCCCGGCAAGGGAGGCTGTTGGGGGGCGCAGTCGCGGTCCTCCGACCCAGCTGGCGCCTCCGCGCAGTGCGAACCACGTTCACCATCGCCTTCTTTTTGGAAGGCATCTATTGAAGTGCTGGGAAGCCGAAGAAAAAGGAGCGAAAAGGACCGCTGCCCGAGGTATGCTTCCCGGCTGAGGTAAGAGCGACGGAGCAATTTGGGGAAAAACTTCTCCTCTCCGTCGCTTCGCAAAATGGCAGCTCGGCTGCCTCGTGGCCGCCCCTTTTATAAGGGTGCTGGCCACGCTCCCTGACTACCCGGATGTCTTCGTCCGGTGGGGGGCCCCCGCAAAAAGCGCGGCGGCCATTTTGGCGCCGCGCTTGCATTATACTCTAGTTTCATCTAAAATCAAAGAAGCTTATGCTGAATCATTGACAGAAAGCAGGCATAAATGGGTATTTTGTCAACTGCAACACTTAATTTATGGTTGCTTAGTAAGCAAGTGCCAGAACTACAAAAAGGGAATACTATTGCTACAGAACCTTATAAACTGTTGCTTCATTAATCAAGAAAAGAAGGATAATCCTTGGTGCATCCTTAACTGATATGACAAGACTTTTAGAAAGAGCTTTCCTTAATTGATGCCACTTCTCATCCCAGAGTAGAAGTGGGATAAAAAATAGTGTCTTACTATTTCTCAAATCATGCTCAGTCCATGAGTCACAAAAAGTCCATTTTTAGGGAGTTTCTGGAAGACTCAACAGAAATACAGAAATAAACATCATTGGGTTAGCTTCACACTTAACCAATATTTAAATGATGATTGAATTTTAATCCCCCTGGAGTTCACAGTGTGTGTTTTGTCTAAGCACAGCAAAGTCTGGATCTTGTCATCTCACCTGTTATATATTGGCCTTACATTTGCTGCTGATGACTAAGAGATTTCCAATGGAAAATCAAAAGCAGTATAGCCTTCTTGTTTTTGTGTAATTTGGAGACATGACAGATCCTAAGGAGGGAAGTAGACCTGCCAAATTTCAAAATGCTAGCTTTGGGGGATTGTATGCTAAGTATCTCTAACATTTGCTTTAAAAACTGAAGCAAAGCACTACTAGGAGAAAACAATTTCTGCTTCATCTGATCTGATTCAGACATAAAAATGATTCATAACTTCACTTTATTTTGCTCTAAAATAGAATCTGGCCATTCTGCTTTGATCCAGACCTTATGAAATTGGTCCAAAACATACCTATTTGGGGAGTAACTTGGGGTTCATTCAAATCCATTATGCAGCCCTAAGTGTGTTAAAGGTGTCACAGCTGCAAATTTATTCACCATTTTGGAGCTTGAATAAAAACAAGAAGATTTTAGCACGACACATAAAACTGGAAGGTGTGGTTTTCTTAAATGGAAAAGACAACTTTAACTGATAAGAATTTCTTAAGACCAGTTTCTTTTATCTCCTGTTTTGCCAAATTCAAATCTGGAAAACATCCATACACTTTTAAATCTTCCCACTTGGCCAATGCCATCACCCATGGCTGATTTTTCCTTACAATGCTCAAACATTTTGTCTTATTCGAAAGGGATATATTTAGTCTTCATCAAATTCTTTAGATTGGGGAAAAAGAGCCCAGGAAGGGTAAGAGATGAGAAAAACATACTTTTGAGCTTGTTGTTATGTGCTGTCAAGTCGGAACTCACTTATAGCAACACTAATAGGGCTTTCAAGGTAAGATATATAAGGACTGGTCTCACCAGTTCCACATCCCCAGTGAGATTCCATGGCTAAGCATGGGTTTGAGCTCAGGCTTCCTGCATCCTAATTCATCATGCTATCCACTGCACCACACTGGGTATCCTTTCTTGACTACATCTCCCATGATCCAGCAGCCATCATAGGCAGGAGAAAGAGAGCTACAAGGAATCTCAGAAAGCATATCTCCTGCTTGCTCAGTGGAATTGAACATATATGAATACCTGCAAAATATGGGGCTTTCACATATAAAGCATGTGGTGTATGGTAAGTTCAACAATTAGCACCATTTCTATGTTTGAAATAACCCAAGTATATCTGATAGTGGCTGCAGTGGTAACAACAGCGATATATATTGTTGGAATCTGATTCATGTAAAGATAATCAATCAGCCAGCCTCATTAGCAGCAGTTTATATCTTCAGATCTTTTGAGGTAGAAACTTAAGAGTCCACGAAGTCCAGCTTCATTAGGCTCAGAGTAAGGAAAAGAACAGAGACAGAGAGAAGAACACACATGCGCTGCACCTTTGGCTGAACAAAGCATACTAATCCCTTCTCTTTATTCAGGCAGAGAGTCTCAGAAACGAAACTTATTCAAGCAGAGTATACCAGAAACGAAACTTAACAGAGACAAAACTGAGGGCCCACAGCCAATCAGAAGTGTCAGAGCCCAAAATCTAGCGTTGTCTCTCAGTAGGCAAAGAGGCTTTTGTTTATAAAATGTGTCAGAGACAGCCTGACAGAATCCAGATGCCTTCCCACATGTCCTCCTTTTTCATTAAAATTTGAGAGAGGGACGGCTAATCATACCCCTGCATGTCATCATACTCCATAACTACTCCTCCATATACATCATCACTGTCCTCCTGGACATCGTACCCCTCCTGACTCATGGTACTTTGTTCCGGAGGGTGATACCTCATTGAGTACAATTGCCGTCGTGCAAAACTCGATGTCTCCCTTCTACGCAATGGACATGTGTTACACATAGAAATAAGATTAGGAATACAAGTAATGCAAAAATACAAAGGTATAAAGCAGATAATAATAATAAACCCATAAAAGAAAACTTGTCTAAAGACAGATAAATCAGGCAACCAAGAAGTCACCCAATCAAAGAGATAAACATCAGTGCGTACATTGTTAGTAATACTCTCCTGTAAAGTCTGAAGTTCTTTCTCAATAGTATTATTCAGATCCTGGAATTTTACCCGACATCCCTGGTTCCCGACCAGTTTACAAAATCCTCCGGATTTTGCTAACAGGTAATCTATGGCCAGTCTGTAAGGTAAAATAACCCAATGCTGCACATTGATATTGTCCTGGATGGAAATTCGTGGCAACTCCATTAAAAAAGAACCACATGTTAGGATCCTTGATTTGCCATCCATTGCAAATTGAACCACTATCTATAGCAGAATAATCAGGAGTAAACATAGGAAACACATCATATATATCTTCAATAGTAGTGTTAAACAAGGTATAATTAAGCTTATAAGAACTGTTATAACTACCCCATAACCAAAAATAATCGTCACAACCCGTATAATTGCCTACATTCTGCAAAACCCTTTTTGCTTGAGTCCAGTACTTCCATTTACTATTCCAGACTCCAGAACTATGACAGCAGAAACAAAGTCCTTTAGTGTATTTCTTGAATGTCATGCTTCGCCAGCGGGTGTTGTTAAATTGTTCTGGAGGATTGGAGAAGAGTGTAGACCTTTCAATATGTTGCAAATGTCCAATAACCAACTCTGGCGTGTTGAACAATGCCGGAAGAAAGGCCATTTGAGACACTGCCAGTGGATGCTCATAGTATAACGTTGCATTCTTACCATGAACTTCAAACATATAGTTAGCATGACGAATCCAAAAGTTGGGATTGCCCCCATGAGGCATTGTTCTTACAGCTGGAAGCACAGTAAGAAAGAAAAGAACAAATGTCAGCAAATTTAGTCTACTGGTGAACCACCATCCTGGAGCTGAGTAACCTTCTTCTCTCTCCATGGGCGGATTGCTCCAGCAGGAATCCTTCCACTCAGGATCCCCTTGTTGCCAATAAACGACCAATGGCTTAGGAAGACACTCCCCTAAGAAACAGGAGCATGCCCTGTTATTACTAGTACCATGTAACTAAACGTGAAACATGAGTGACATATAACACAAATGCAATATCACAAACCCATTTACATGTGTAGAGTACTGTTCCATGTACTTCTGAAGGTACCTTGAGATATGCAGTTTCATAAGACAATACATAACATAAGCAAAGACAGGTCTGTCTCCTGCAAGAGAATAAGCAAACACTTAAGCATAAACAAGACATGAACATTTCTTTTCTTCCTTACATGAAGGAGGTCTGGTTGCATTTTAGAAGGCATTTCTCACTTCCCCAATTACATGAGTAAGGCATTAAACTTCTTCTTCTCCCCCTGGTGTAAGTGAAAGAAGCATTCAATAACCTATAATCAGCATAGCATGATAACTCAAATACAGTACAAATCTCATTAGCATGAGCAGGTAGACAATTTCTTTAAAAGGCTGTCAGGTTTTATAATGCAAACAAAGCCAATTCTTTTTTTAAAGTCCACACAAACTTTTTTTCTTTTTAGTCCCATTAAAATGTCCAAATTAAAAGTCCAAATCTTGATTGAAGCTCTCTGAAACACTATCTTCTCTCCAGCACAGTTCTTGGCATGGCAAGTTGAAATTAAGCCATAAATTAAGTCTCACTGACTTCACAAGACAATCCCACACAACCCTCCTTTTCAGCTTTTCAGGCAAACACACATTCCTTCTTGCTCCAGTCACACCCATCTGTATTAAGGCAGGCCGATGAGGTGTGAAGGCACAAAGACTTCTCCAGAAGTTGCAAATAATTTTCACACAGAAGAAAATCACAGGGAAGTCCAAGTTGCTTTCCCTGCAATCCTGATGCTTGAAACTTGGGACAGCTCACTCTGGATCTCTTTGTTTGAGGGTTGGGCAGTTCAAAATCAGCCAAAAACTGTATGTCTTCTCCCTCCTTGTATTTTTGCAACAGCCTGCTGTCCATCGAGGAAATATTCACCCCCCTCTTCCTCTGTATTTCTTTCATCTCCAGCATATGATTCTCAACCTTATGACAACCTGCATCTGTTAGTTTGTACTTGCACCCCTTTTTTGTCTTGGGTTTTGTGCATTCCTCCTTTGGGCCATCCTGACATTTCTGTAAGATCTTCCTGCCCAAACGTGAGGTATCAAATTTACTACTCAGCTTCTCCTGCTTTTGTGATGAGGGTTGATTCACGGGGGGGCTGAGATCCCCTAAGCTGCTCTTTGAAACACAGTCCTTGCTTCCTGCCACTCTGCATGCATTAACAGCTTCAATCTGTGATGAGGTCCCCACCATTTGTTCCCCATCAGCTGGCACTAGTTGTTTTTTAGACTCTGCAGGCAGTATTGCAGCAGTGAACAGGTCTTTTGTAGGGCTAAAAGTGCTTGATTGCTGCAAGGCAGGATATAATGTCCCATCTTCTTTTCCACCTCCACCCCCATCAGGGGGCTGTTGTTTCTCATATGATGGAGGGGCAGTTGCCATGGCCCCCCCTTTATCTGGAGGCAAAAGCTGTGGGAGGGGGCCATCAAGCCTCTGAGAGAATAACATATTCTTTGGAGTGAGTCTCTGAAGGCAGTCTCTAATTTCCTCCCATGTAAATAATATTGATCCAGAAATTCCATTATGCTTCTGCATTTCTCTCCCAATCTGTTTCCACTGTTGTAAGTCCAGACCTTCATATTTAAACCAAGGACAGATTTTTTCTATAGCTTTAACTAGCTTTTGTATCTCGCTCTCATCAGCCTTTCGCCCATTGTTAATCAAAAGATCTGAGATATCTTTACAAAGTTCATACATTTGCGACACCAGCACACATCCCATAATTCAAAAAAATAATATTTTTCTTCACTCACCTAATGTGGGACCCAATGTAGAATTGGATGAATTTTGAGCGCTCAATTTATGACCTTCCTCCGGTCTGACCTTTTGCCTGGTCATAGGTGAATGAGACCTTCCCCGGTCGCCAATTATGAGGTGTTAATTGCTGAAGCAGAGTTCAAAGCATTCCTTTGAATTTCATTCAATTGCCCCACGTTGGGCGCCACTAGTTGGAATCTGATTCATGTAAAGATAATCAATCAGCCAGCCTCATTAGCAGCAGTTTATATCTTCAGATCTTTTGAGGTAGAAACTTAAGAGTCCACGAAGTCCAGCTTCATTAGGCTCAGAGTAAGGAAAAGAACAGAGACAGAGAGAAGAACACACACACACGCTGCACCTTTGGCTGAACAAAGCATACTAATCCCTTCTCTTTATTCAGGCAGAGAGTCTCAGAAACGAAACTTATTCAAGCAGAGTATACCAGAAACGAAACTTAACAGAGACAAAACTGAGGGCCCACAGCCAATCAGAAGTGTCAGAGCCCAAAATCTAGCATTGTCTCTCAGTAGGCAAAGAGGCTTTTGTTTACAAAATGTGTCAGAGACAGCCTGACAGAATCCAGATGCCTTCCCACAATATATTAGAAACCTTCCATCCATCCAGCTTTAACCATTTTAGCTTCTAACAGGCTTCAGCAGGGGAGCTAAAACACTCAAGTCCTTCCATTAAGACAGCCATACCAATCCATATTTTTAATTTTCACAGAACATGAGAAATGAATAGGAGGAATGTTTTAGAAAGAAGAAATACAATGCTTTGTGGACCAGCACTCTTTTGCTGCATCGATAAAGCTGGAGAAACAGAGTCAGTTCAAACAGCAAAATGCACTGCAGAGTATGTAATTGTCTAAAACTGCTCAATATCATACTAGAATCCTGATTTCTGAGTGAGCTCAATATCTATGCTAAACAGCAGTGTATTTTTTTAAATAGTTCATTGCTTTAAGGACAGTGCAGAATTTATGGTAGCCTGATATTAATATTAGAGCCGGCATTATTTAAAGCTGGCATATGAAACTTTCATTAGCTTTGTGGAAAGGGACAAACCTGATAAGCAGTTTTTTTATGGCAAGAAGCTGCCACAAGAGCAGAACTTTTAGTCCCTGATTGTCCATCATTACAATTTAACTCCATTCAGAATGGGCAGAATGTCAACATTTAGGCATCGGTAAAACTCTACCCAGTTCTGTCTGCTGTGGCATTAATTATTTATACAAGGATGTAAATCCACCCGATGCTTCCCGATCCCAAAGCATCCCATATGCTCTAATGCTGATCAACTCACAATTCCAGGAAGGTGGGTCATCAAGAGATAAGATCAAGGACAAGAGTTTAGCCTGGACATAGTAAAGAGTTCAACCAATGAGTTGCTTTCTACTGCCTTCAAAGGGCGGGGGGGGGGGGGGGCGGTCTTGGCCAGATATCTACACTCCTGGCTTCATGAATAAAACCACATCCCTGATGTCTCTAAAAATAGACATTTGGTAGCAGTAAAGTTAGGAGAGGGGCTTTGCATATGTGTGCTGGCACAGTCATGCCATTGTCCTGCTCCCAGTAGTAGATGAGTGGAGATAGTTATGGAGATGCAGTAGTTAATTTTCTTTTCACTGACCTTGATAGGAAGGAAGAATTAAAATCAAACTCAGAAAATGAAGGGAAACTCTTCCTTCTATAGCAGCATGAAGCCAGTAGGCTTTGAATGCTTTGGGGCTCTGATAATCCATTCCTAAAACAATGCTCTTTAAAGTTAATGGCAAATTGGGGAGGTCACCTCCTCTGATTAAAGACCTGAGGACTTTTGAGAAAAGCAAAAAAAAGTCTCTGTACATCTAGTGGAATTCCTTATGGTACCCTGTGCTTGTCTTCACACATTCTTATATTGTTAGATCCATTAATAATGGGGTGAGAAGTGAACTGCTTTCTTCACATGTTTCACTCCTTTAAAGTGGGTTTCTTTTCCTTTGAAACTTTGTTCTGTGCAAAGTGATAATGGTTTGTTGGTAAAGGAACAAGGCTTCAAAGGAAAAGAAAACCATTGTAAAGGACTGAATATCAATTAAAGGTCTTAAGTCTTTACGAAGTATGGAATGCCATACTGAATCACACAATGTGCAACTTGTGTCTACTATACTAACCAACCATTTTCACTTTATCCTTTTGTTTCCCAACCTGGTCAAGTCACATTTTCTCAGTTGTGTACCTAAAAACAGATGTTATTCATGAAAGCTGGCATTAAAATATAACAGTCTCAAAGCTAGCACAATATCTTCTTCTTCTTCTTGCCTTGCTCCTTATCAGATAGGCTTTTTCAGATTAACAGGGCTACTACTTTGAGAAATAACATTAGCCATGATAGGTTAAAATAAGTGGGATAATTTACATTCTGAATTGTGGGAGGTGCCTTCAAATTTCAGAGTGAGACTCCCCCTCCCACTCAGACCACATATGTGAGGAAAAGAGATTACCTTTTTTTACTTCCAGCAATATTGTAGATAGCATTAAGGGGAGGATAGTTTTTCAGAAACACCATGCTAGAGGTTCTGATGTTTCGCATCATCAGAAGACTGGTGACAAAATAAATAAGCTTATCGAGCTTATGTTATATAAGATATATATAAATACAAGTACTATTTTCTTAATGTAGGATGAATGAACTTAAAATGAAGATATGTTGAGCTGATGAGCAAAAATAGGCTTTGTGTTGTATTCTATCTTGGAATATTTTATTTTTCATCAGAAAAAGGGGGATAGAATACATAAATTTATGGAAGGATATAGGCAATATTATCTTATATGGGATAAATTGAACTGATGAGTGAATGTCGGTTTTGTATTGTATTATATTGTATTTTGTATATGTCATTGGTTTTTTTTTGTATCTTGTATTTTGTATTGTGTTTATGTTTTGAGTTTTCTTTTTTGTGATTTTTTGACCTGTTTGAAATAAAAGGGAAAAAAAAAGAAACAACAATCTCATCACACGAGATACTGGTGCCAGGTCAAGAATCAGTGCATCCAGAAGAGAAACAAACACCTCCACCCCAGTTTATTCTAATCTAATCTAGTGTCTATCCATGTCTGTCTACTGGAAGTAAGTATAACTGTGTTTACATATCTGACACCTCAGGCATATAATACTGAACAATTTTTTTGCCTGGAAGGATAACATTATAAGATGAGCAAATACATGTTAGTCTTTACGTGATACCTGACCCCATGTTAGTCAGAAGGGTTGTAAATGGTATACACAGCTAAGAATGCAATGTTACACATTTCTTCCCTCCCTGTCACCACCATTTATTTCCTGGAGATTGTTCTGTAGCTCATTTATCAGGTTTCAATCTTTAGAGACATGAAATAAAAGGGTGCCAAAAAGCATACACATTTTAAGAAAGGGAAAAAATGTATCAAAATTGTAATACTCAATATGATTACAAAAGATGAATACAAGCCACGTTGACTTCTGCAATTACAAGAGGTACTTAAAATGGTTACCATCAGCATCCAGACACTTCTGTTTATGGTGAACTACTGCTTGAGCATTGTTGACCAAAGTATCCCAGATCTTCCCTTGTTCACATCACACACAGTACCATGTGTCTCAAACTTATCATGAATGTGTGCAATTATTAGGCATGCTGGAGGTTCTGTTGCATACTCATACCTTAACTACCACAATGTTCTCAAATTTCAAATACCACTTGAAAATGGTCTTGTGCTTCTTGAATGACAACCATGCTTCTGTCATTTTTGTTGAATGTCCTGCCCATTGCATGGTGACACCAGCATTAATTCATTTGAGCAAATATAATAATACATGCTGCTACCATAATTCAATTTAACTTCTAAAAGTAAGGCATAGAGAACATTTCTTAAAATGTGTATATATTTTTGACATTCTCTTTATTTTCAGGGATCAGCTATCTACTCCTGATTCCTCAGGGTGCATCACTAGAAAAATTTGCATGCACTGAAGTTCATAATTCTTGAGTTATAATGGAAGAACATCCATTCATGATGATATCTACATTGCTCCACTGAGAAAGACGAAAAACAGGAACACAAATATGTAAGCAAGCTGGTTTCCTGTGATTCCTTTTGTTGTTGTTGTTGTTATTCAGTCACATAGTTGAGTCTGACCCTTTGCGAACCCATGGACCACTGCACGCCAGGCAACCCATCCTCCATGATCCTCCATTGCCCACTTAGCTCTAGACCTATTGCATCAGCAATGCCATCTAGCCATCACATCCTCTGCCGCCCACTTCTCCTTTTACTCTCAATCTTTCCCAGCATCAAGGCCTTCTCGAGTGAGTCCTCTCTTCTCATTTGGTGTCCAAAGTATTTTAGCTTCAACTTCAATATTTGTTCTTCCAAGGAGCAATCAGGGTTGACTTCCTTCAGGATCGACTTATTTGATTTCTTTGCTCTCCAGGGGATTCTCAAAATTCTCCTCCAGCATCACATTTCAAAGGTGCCTATTCTTCTGCACTCAGCCTTCTTTATGGTCCAACTCTCACAACCATACATTACTACTGGGAAGACCATTGCTTTGATTATGCAGACTTTTGTTGGCAGGGTGATGTCTCTACTTTTTATTATACTCCCTAGTTTTCTCATAGCTTGCCTCCCAAGAATTATGGCAATTGCCTTTTTATTTCATGGTTACCATCACTATCTGCAGTTATCTCGGAGCCTAAGAAGGTAAAATCTGTCACTGCTTCCATTTCTTCCCCTTCAATTTGCCAGGCAGTGATAGGGCCAGTTGCCATTATCTTGGGTTTTTTGATGTTGAGTCTCAGGCCAGCTTTTGCACTCTCTTCTTTCAAACTAAATAAGAGGTTATTTAGGTCTTCACTTGCTGCCATTAGGGTAGTATCATCTGCATATCTCAAGTTGTTGATGTTTCTTCCAACAATTTTAGTTCTAGCTTGTGATTCATCCAGCCCTTCATTGTACGTTATGTACTCTGCATATAAGTTAAATAAGCAGGGTGACAATATGCAATCTTGTCATACTCCTTTTCCTATTCTAAACCACTCAGTTATTCCGTATCCTGTCTTAACTGTTGCTTCTTGACTCAAGTACAGATCTATACCTATAAGAAGTAGGATGGGTGGCGAGTGTACGGCATTAGCACCTACACTCGGCCCAACCATCTTGTACTG
This sequence comes from Bradypodion ventrale, assembly GCA_035047345.1. Classification (NCBI taxonomy): domain Eukaryota; kingdom Metazoa; phylum Chordata; class Lepidosauria; order Squamata; family Chamaeleonidae; genus Bradypodion; species Bradypodion ventrale. Next base: position 27,405,489 of record JAWDJE010000003.1, read on the forward strand.
AGCCACCCACACTTACCTTGAAACTGAACTCACAATGCCACAAGGGTCCGGATGCCGAGAGTGGAGCAACTGTCCTACAAACATGAACAAAAAAAACCCTACAAGGCCCAGCATCCTCTGCGCCATACCACCCCTCAGCCAATCAGGCTGAAGGGCATGAGCACGGAGGAGGCATGGCAAGTGGCGCGTGCATTAAACAAAAAATAACCACCCAACACGCAAACAACTTCACTCTGGGTGGGTGAGTGGGCACATTGGTTGCTGGCTGGGCTGCCAGCTTTTGATGTCCCCCACCCGACTAGCAAAGGCATCGGCGCCGGCAGGTATGGAGGACAGGCTGCGCCACGAAGGCACGGAAGGTGAGCAGCCTAGCCTGAAAGGCAACATGTAAGTGGGGCAGAGAACAGGGACTGAGGGGGAGAGGGAAACACGCCTGGGGACCACACTGCCAGCCCTGGTCTGGGAGGAGAAAGGGGAACACAAACCTGCCCCCACCTGTTCCCCCCTCAGTCCCTGTCCCCCGGCCCACTTACCTGTTGCCGGCTGGGGCGATTGCACTCTGCGCCTCCCTGGCACGACTTTCCATGAGCGTGTGTGTGTGTTGTGTGTGTGCGTGTGGCCTCACTGAAGCTTCGGAGGGAAGGGGGAGCCCCTCCTCTCCCCCTGCAGCTTCGACGTGTGTGTGTGTGTGGTTGTGTGTGTGTGTGTGTGTGTGTGTGGCTTCACTGAGGCTTCAAGGGGGAGGAAGGGGCGCCCCTCCTCTCCCCGCACAGCTTCGGTGTGTGTGATTGTGTGTGGTTGTGTCGTGTGTGTGGTTGTGTATATTGTGTGTGTGTTTATTGTGAGTGTGGTTGTGTGTGGTTATGTTGTGTGTGTGTGCGTGTGTGTGGTTTTGTGTGTGTGTGTGTGTGTGTGTGTGTGTGTGTGTGTGTGTGTGTGTGTGTGTGGCCTCACCAAAGGTTAGGGGGGAAGGGGAGCCCCTCCTCTCCCCCGCAGGTTCGACGTGTGTGTGTGTGTGTCCTCGCCGAGGCTGCGGGGGGGAGGAGGAAGAGGAGCCCCTCCTCTCCCCATGCAGCTTTGGTGTGTGTGTGTGTGTGTGTGTGTGTGGCCTTCGAGGGGGAGGAAGGGGAGCCCCTCCTATCCCTGCGCAGCTTTGGCATGTGTGGTTGTGTGTGGTTGTGTCATGTGTTTGGTTGTGTGTATTGTGTGGTTGTGTTTTGTGTGTGTGTGTGTGTGTGTGTGTGTGTGTGTGTGTGTGTGTGTGTGTGTGTGTGTGTTGTGTGTGTGTGGTTGTGTTGTGTGTGGTTGTGTTGTATGTGTGTGTACTCCCCAAAACCACCCCTACCACCAACACCCCCCCCCAAAAAAAAAACCCTGCCCAGCAGTGCCAGGCAAAAAAATGCTAGTTTTTCATACAAATTCTGGTATTCCCATCTCTTTAATTACTTGCCACAATTTATTGTGGTTCACACAATCAAAGGCCTTGGTGTAGTCAATGAAAAAGAAGTAGACTTATTTTTGGTACTCCTTTGCTTTCTCCATGATCTAGCAAATGTTGGCAATTTGGTCTCTTAAGCCATACATAAATTGCAATGGTTGCCTCTTTTGAAAAGATCAAGACCTATATTTGCCAAGGGCAGAATGACCCCCATTAAATTTATGATCAGAATGTTATAAATCTTGCAAGGTAAATATTGTGTTGAAATATATTGGATTTATTGAGAAGGTTTGTTTTATTCATTTATTCATATTTACTTATTTAACAGATTTCTGATGTGCCTCTGAAAATATAATTATTTTTTTACATAGTGGCAAATAGGGGTATAATGAAAACATATTAAACCAAATATTAAAATCAACATTACAAGTAATAAACAGAAAGAGTAATAAAACCAATTTGTGATAAGCTATTCATACCATAATATGATCTGAAAACATTTATAGGGTTTACAAATTCTATACAGTTCCATAAACGCTAACAAATCCACTTACTTAAAAGCTGCCTGAAATGCAACACGTTTTAGGCCAATGTAAAGAAAACAGGAAATAACTTAATTGCAACTCTTGTAAGTCCAATAAATAGAGAGACACAACTGAGAATATCCTGCATTTCTGCCTAGCAGTCTAACATTGAGTTTCCATATTACCCTTTTGGCTGCAGTTTGCCTGGATTCTAGATATGGAATCCAACTTCATGTATACTCTTCACTGGATCAGATTCCAAGTTTTTATTTACAAAGCACCACCACCACTTGTGTAGCTCTTCACAAGCCCTTGTAGAAGGCAAATGGTGCAACCACTATTCTGTGTAATTATTTATAAGAAGCTAGCTAATGTGCTGTGGTCCATTGGGTGGCAAAGGGTCGGACTCGACTGGTAACATAAGGTGGAAATGAATATGCTTTGTATGAGTGTTTCTTTGTGCTGGTCAGTATTGCCTTATGTTTTTATTTCTTTATTTGTGTCAGAGGCACCACCAGCATGTAATAACATTTTGTTGTTGTTCAGTCGTGCAGTCGACTCTGCCCCTCTGCGACCTCATGGACCACCGCCCTCCATGCACCCCTGTCCTCCACCATCTTCCTCAACCCACACTGCTATGTGCCCATTGCATCTACAATACCATCCAGCCATCTCATTTTTGGCCACCCCCTTCTTCTTTTGCCCTCCACCTTCCCCAGCATCAAGGCTTTCTCAAGTGAATCCTCTCTTCTCATTTGATGTCCAAATTACTTCAACTTAATCTTTATTATTTGACCTTCTAAGGAGCAGTCAGGGTTGATTTCTTCTAAGATTGGCCTATTTGTTCTCCTCGCTGTCCAGGGGACTCTCAAAACTCCCCTCCAACACCACATTTCAAAGGCATCTATTCTTCTGTGCTCAGCTTTCCTAACGGTCCAGCTCTCACAACCATACATTACCACCGGGAATACCATTGCTTTGACTATGTGAATTTTTGTTTGCAAGGTGATGTTTCTACTTTTAACTGTTTCCCACGTTTTTCATAGCTTGTCTCCCAAGCATCAGTTGCCTTTTCATTTCATGGCTGCAATCCCCATCTGCAGTGATCTTGGATCCTAAGAAAGTAAAATCTGTCATTGCTTCTACTTCTTCCCCATCTATTTTCCAGGGACTGATACACACAAAGCTAAAATTAACACATCTAATAACAAATTAGAATTAAAAAGGGCTAGATGACATTTGCCCATTGCAGGCGCACCCCCCCAATAACGGACACAGACAACATTGAAAGTGGATAACAGCATAGGGCCACATTTATTGATTCAATGCCCTAGTCCGAATTATAAATTTGTATTGGTAAAACGACCAATCATAATTCCTAAGGCAAGCAGGCTGAAGTAACACTGGTAAGGTACCACCCCAAAATTGCCAACGGCAATTGGTTACAATGTATCAATTTGTATCAATTTGTTTGTTGACAACAAACAAATTGTTGACCGTAGTCAATAACTAACTCATGACCCCACCCTCTGACGCGTATCCGTGAAATCACAGGGGTGATGCATGCTGGTTAGCAATCGTCATCACCCCATCGCCTGGTTCGTCGTTGACCGGACAACGTTTAACTAATTTATTCCTGTCTAGTGTTGTCCAGTCAATTGCGAACCTGCCGGATACTTGTGGGTCATACTGTTTACCTTACCAGTGCTACCCGCCAATGTGACCAAAGTCAACATTAGGAACACAGAAAGACCCCTATATCAAACCATAGCAACAGTGTGGGATGGGCAAAAAAGCCAGGACCCGGAAGCCAATATGGGTCCCAGCCAAAAATTCCCACCCGGCCCCGAAGCGACCAAAATATCACACTGTTAACTAGGGAGGGGGTGGAGGGGAAAAGACTTCTCCGCTCCGTCGCTGAGGTAAAATGGCAGCTCTGCTGCCTCGTGGCCACCCCTTTTATAAGGGAGCTGGCCACGCCCCTAACTACCCGGATTCTCTGTCCTGTGGGGGGGGGCCGCAAAGGGCGCGGCGGCCATTTTGGCGCCGCGCTTGCATTGCAGGCGCACCCCCCCAATAACGGACACAGACAACATTGAAAGTGGATAACAGCATAGGGCCACATTTATTGATTCAATGCCCTAGTCCGAATTATAAATTTGTATTGGTAAAACGACCAATCATAATTCCTAAGGCAAGCAGGCCGAAGTAACACTGGTAAGGTACCACCCCAAAATTGCCAACGGCAATTGGTTACAATGTATCAATTTGTATCAATTTGTTTGTTGACAACAAACAAATTGTTGACCGTAGTCAATAACTAACTCATGACCCCACCCTCTGACGCGTATCCGTGAAATCACAGGGGTGATGCATGCTGGTTAGCAATCGTCATCACCCCATCGCCTGGTTCGTCGTTGACCGGACAACGTTTAACTAATTTATTCCTGTCTAGTGTTGTCCAGTCAATTGCGAACCTGCCGGATACTTGTGGGTCATACTGTTTACCTTACCAGTGCTACCCGCCACACGGAGGGGCTTCAAAGAAGACCTGACGCCCCCACCCAGACTGTCAGCTCGGTCAACAGGCCTGCTCGCCAATCACCTAACAGGAGGTCCATACCTCCTCGCGACAGATGGACCCCATCCCCTGCGTACAAGTCATAATTTTGTAGACTAATATCGGGGTGATGACTGACCCGTCCCCAAGCCCTGTCGACAAGAAACCGCGCCACCGCCCTGTTGACCGTGCACCTAGCGTGGTCAAGGGCCAGGAGGTGAACGCCCCCTCTATAAGAAAGGCGCGGGATAATGTCCGACCAAACTAGGGTTGTGACAGGCCAGACATAATGCAAGTAGGCGAAGTCCTCGCAAATCGCATGCTTGAGCGATAAGCCGGTGACCTGGCACAAATCATTGCCCCCAAGGTGGATGATGAGAATGTCAGGCAGGTCAGCACTCAGGCCAGAAAAAAGGAAAGGCCGCAGCTCCCGCCATAACATCCCAGGCTTACCATGCCATGTGAGACTGGAGTGTTCACCCAGTCCCAGTCGGGGTCCCCACTCTGTCGCCGCAGCGTAACGCGCTGCCCTGTGCACATAGCTGTGGCCCACCAGCCATACTGTCACCGGTGTAATACGACACCCAGGGTCTGTAAGAAAATTGAGAAAAATTGAGAAAAAGATGGTAAGGTGACTGGATTGGTACTCATGGCGGAAGTGGGCGCACATAAAACTGAAAACATTGCGAGCCCCACCTCCCATGCTGCGTATGTCAGCCCCAGAGTACCCAAAAGCAGCTGCTGTAGAGGCTGCACCAGTACGGAATAAATGTGTGCCATAACGGGCACCTGGTAGGCCCACCCTGGTGAGGGCTCTGCCTGTCACCTTCCAAAACTGAAATTTAGTAAGGGGAGACCCATCTTGGTGACAGAAAAACGGGCCGTGGTGCATGCCACGCAGTGCCAGGAACTCCTGTAGGGCACCAACCGGACAGATGTCTGCCAAAGAACACCGTAGCAGTCTTACACCACTGCCTACGCCATGCTGATCTGTCATAGAGGAGCATATCCTCAACTGGGCCCAGTCTTTGGCAACATAGACATCCTCGAGTTCCAGTGCCCTACAACTTGCATCCGCCTTATACAGCATCTCAAGCTCGCCGGTGCGGAGCGCTCCAAAAAAGGCCACCGTTGTAGCCGCATGAAGTGGGCTGCCTCATTTCCAAAACAGAGGCCAGGCCAGCCCCGGGCCAATTGGGTAAAAACCCTGGGAAAATCTTGCATCCGCCTTACTCAGCATCTCAAGCTCGCCGATGCGGAGGGCTCCAAAAAGGCCACCGTTGTAGCCGCATGAAGTGAGCTGCCTCATTTATCAAAACTGAGGCCAGGCCAGCCCCGGGCCAATTGGGTAAAAAACCCTGGGAAAATCTTGCATCCGCCTTACTCAGCATCTCAAGCTCGCCGATGCGGAGGGCTCCAAAAAAGGCCACCGTTGTAGCCGCATGAAGTGGGCTGCCTCATCTATCAAAACAGAGGCCAGGCCAGCCCCGGGCCAACTGGGTAAAAAACCCCTGGGTAAATGGGGTGGCGGTCGCCCGGGAAACGCCCGCGCACGCGCACCCACCCCTCCCAAACATGTCTCACCCGGAAGTCATTGGTGCTGGCCACACGACCTCCCACTTTGGCCATAAAAGCCAACCCAACAGCTGAGATGCTATGGTGCGTGGTGCAAGGCCCTGGGCATACAGGTAAACCATGAACCGCAGAACATGGGCTACTGGGATCGGCCAGGTTCCTGGCAGTCAGAATCAGGTACATAATACTCTGAAGGAACTAAATGCGTGGTGGTACGCCTTACTCATGCATGGCGCTAGTGACAGGCCAATCGCCCGGTTCACCTCTCCTTGCCAACGTTCCATCTCTCGTCCGGGAGTGGCAAGGGAAATTCCTCCTCATCCGGGGGCCGAGGCACGGAACCGGGAGATCTGCAGGCGGGACAAAGCAGCAGCAATATCATTATCAACCCTTGGGACATGCCTGGCCCTGAAGGGAACGTTGAGGCACAGGTTGCATAACACAAACCAACGCACTAGCTCCACAACCCCGGGCAATTTGGAAATCTGTGCAGTGACGATGCAGACCACAGCCGCGTTGCCATGCCAAAATTGCACAACCGAGTTGGCCCACTCTTTGCCCCATAGCATCAAAGCACCCAGGATAGGGAAACATTCCAGCTACGTGAGACCATGCAGGCAACCCTTGCCTGCCCAGGATGGTCGCCACCCACCATAGGCCCACTTCCAATTGAAGTACATCCCATAAACCCAGGAATCCTGAGGCATCGGACTGCATCTGAAAGCAAGGGGGAGCCAGGAGATCAGACCCCAAAATGACACCCCGTTGAACTACCTCTGGATCTATGGGCAGACAAGCACGCCTGCCCCGATACCCCGGGTAAATCTGAGCCTGTGGTGGGGCCTGAATAATCCCGCCATGGCGTCGCCCCAGCGCAGAGCAAATGCCCTGCCCGGTGCGACGACCCTGCCAGCAAAACTGGGGTGACCATATAGCACCAGAAGTTCCCTCAGTGATGCCATGCGCTCGGCCAGCAAGACCGAGACAAGGGCCACTAACCTTGACACCTTATCCCGCTGGAACCTAGAATCCTGCGCTACCGTGTTACTCTCCACCCCAGGAATACTAGCTGTGGAGATGGGCCCTCGGTCTTTTCGGGCGCTAAAGGGACACCAGTTCCTCCATTAGCGTCTGAAATGTGTTGAGGAGACGTGTGTACGTGTCCCAGCCCCGTTCAGCCCCGAATAAAACCATCCAGGGAATGGGCTAGAGACCGAGACCCTGACCTGCGGACAAAAGCGCAATCTAGGAAAGTGGTGAAACGCTCGAATACCGAGCCCCAATGGAATAGCCAAAAGGCATGGCATCATTGAAATAATATGCTCCCCGGGACGGGGGTGCAGGGACAGGGCCAACGACCCTGCCCGCATGGACCCTATGTCAAAGCTGGCAGCAGCCACCTCCTCCCTCCCCTTAAGGGATAAAAGGTTGGGGGCATCCTGAGGGAACCTATTACCCATGAAAGGGATCCGGAACCCCTGCCTAGAACCCTGAAGGAGATAACCTGCATCCTCTCCCTTCGGGTACCGTGTGAGCCAACGCTCCAACATGTCCACCTTAAATGGGAAGGGAGCCCTTCGGTGAACTAGATCCATCTGCGGCAGTCTTGCCAGCCCCCTGTCTGCCCCACCCTCTGCCCCGCATCCTTCTAGGCCTGGGACAGGCAGAGGCCGCATGGGGGCCAACACAGGTGGGACACTCCTGCCTGTATTTGCAAGTCTTCCCATTAGAGGAGCCATTGGACAAGAAAGTCCAGCACAGCAGGCGGGCTGGAACCCCCCGCCCCGCCCCCTGGCAGGTGACCTGTGCTGGGGCCGCCCGCTGAACCGCATGCCCACAATGGTATATCTCCCCGGGTGCAGGGTGCGTGGGCGTAACGTACAAAAGCCGCAGCCTCTGGCCTGGCTCATCTCGCCTAATCTCGGGGCGCGGTGAAATCCGCCTATGGCATTCCTCATCACAAGCCAACCACGCTGGGCCCGGAAAGTAAACCATCGCCCGGTAGGCGTTGTCCAAATACTGGACCATCGGAATTACCAGATCCGGCCGGGCTCTAAGGTACACCGCCATGCATATGATGCAGGCCGGCAACCATTTGGCCCACATACTTGGTGGCTTGCGACAACGTGCCTGCCACTATCCTTCTCATTCTGCCCCTCCCTCTCTCCTTGGTGGGCACACTGTTTAGGAGTGAGAAGATATCCACGTACTCCCCCCGCCAAATTTACTCTCTGGCGGCCTGTGCCAAGTAGTCACTCATCGGTAAGGAATAGGGGCTTGGACCAACCCGACCACCCAAAACATTCCCCTAAGGGTAGGGAACACCCCCCACCACGGGGCCCTGGGTGTTAGCTGTCACCGCCGGGGAGGCGTCAGCGGGTGCACCGCCACACCACCCGCGCGAGGCCAAAGGCCATTGGAAAGCCCCCCCCCCCCATATTGGGAATGTGTGTGGATGTACTCGCTTACACCGTATACTCACATGCTGCACCCCCGCGGGCCGCCCCCATCGGGGGTTCCGGCCCACTGGGGGCGTCGGAGCTCACGACCGACGTAGAGCTCATCATCGGGGGACCTGCACCTGGCTGCTGGCTGGGGAGCTGCGAGGCAGTGGCCGAAACCGCGCCACGCGCCTGCAGCAGCTCAACCCTCCCTGTCGGCTGTTGTCCTCCTGCCGACAGCGCCTCAAAAGGAACCCCAAAGGAGGGGGGGCCCGCCTGACTTCCACGTTGACCTGGGGCCAAGGGCCGGCTGGCCCGCCTGGTCCAGGCTTGAGTACAGGTCCCTGTACCCCAGGACCCGAATATGGCCATTGGCCAGCACCGAAGCCCGGCAGGGTCGGTGGATAAACCTGCCAAGGCAGGGGGCCGCACCACCCCCCAAGGCTAGAGGGCCCCGGGAGAGGCTGCGACCCAAGAGGAGTAGGCCCAACAGGGTGGGCAGGTGGAGGAGCGGCGTCCACCGCTCGCGGGCTGCGGGCCGGAACCCCTTCCGCGCCCGCACTCTGGTCGCCCACTCCGGGCCAAGGGGCAATAGACCCCATTCTGCCGGCCCCGGCAGGGGCGGGCAAAGGCGGCTGCTGAGGAGGCGGCACCGCGGTCCTCCGACCTGGGTTGCGCCTCCTAACCGCGCGAGCTGCACTCGAAGCTGCCTTCTTCTTCGAAGGCATCAGCAAAGGGAAGCCAGCAAGGCAGAATCGCTACCCAAAAGGCTTCCCGGTAGGCTCAAGAGCGACGGAGACACAGGGGAAAAGACTTCTCCGCTCCGTCGCTGAGGTAAAATGGCAGCTCTGCTGCCTCGTGGCCACCCCTTTTATAAGGGAGCTGGCCACGCCCCTAACTACCCGGATTCTCTGTCCTGTGGGGGGGGCCCCGCAAAGGGCGCGGCGGCCATTTTGGCGCCGCGCTTGCAATATCGGGCCACATCAACAGCATTTCCTCTTGCCAACATAAGGTCCCCCTCAGTGCATGCTGAGGGCATCATGTGCATTGTATCATATGGGAGATAGTTTGTACTTCTCCACATTCACACAGGCTGTCATCTACAGGGAAACCCCACTTTCTCACATTAGCCCTTGATCTTACTACCCCTGTATGCAGTCTATTTAAGGCTTTCCACACAGGCCATGATTGTTATTGGTCAGGTGGGAGAGAGTCATGTGGTTCTCTCCAGTTATCTGGTAGTTCCTTGCTCACCTTCCATAGTTCTAAGGTGGTTTGTGGGAGCTGGTTGTTCGGAGGGGCAGAATTTGTGAGGAAGCTGTGCCTTGATTTCAGTCTCTGTTTTCGTGGTTGGTGATCAAATAGCAGGTGTATTTCTGAGGAACTTGCTTTGACCCACTCTTTCTGAGCAGCACTTTCTTGATGGAATTTTGGTGCCGGGACGTTGTAAGAAAGGAGGTAACTTATGTTACCATCCTCAGTACATGTTGTTCCTAGGTATTTGAATGCTGCCACTTGTTTTATACTTGTTTCATCTATCTCACTATTTAAAGTATGCTGTTTCCTTCCAACTTTGCTGTACAGGGACTGCAGTGGTTCAAGTGGTTAAGAAAATGAACTTGACTACTGGAACATTGACAGGTCAGCAGTTCAAGACCTGAGTATTGCATGACAGAGTGAGTTCCCATCTCTCTCCCAGATCCTGCCAACCTAGCAGTTTGAAAGCAAGAAATTGCAAGTAAATAAATTGGAACCACTTCAGTGGGAATGTAAACAGTGCATGGAACACTGTTTACCTTCCCATCTGCAGATGCAGACAGTGCTGGCTCTTTGTCCATAAACAGATATGAGTACTGAACCCTGGTTTTCATAAGAACATAAGAACAGCCTTGCTGGAACAGCCCACAGCCCATCCAGTCCACCATTCTGTCTCACACAGTGGCTCACCATTTGCTTCAGGGTATTCCCAAGCAGATGCCTTCACCTGCTTAGGATTCCCTGGAAATGGCATTGAGAGATAGCCTGCCTATCTCTCCAACCCGGAGGTTGTCCTTAGGTATCCAAAATTATTGCCATTGATCCCCTTGTTCTCCATGAACTTGTCTCATGACTGACAGCTGTCACCACTTCTTCTGGCAGGGAGTTCCATAGACCAGTGATCCTCTGGGTGAAAAAGTACTTTCTCTTACTTGTTTGAGAACTAGTATCCAAAAGTTTCATGGAGTGCCCCCTAGTTCTAGTGTTGTGCGATAGGGAAAACAAATTTTCCTTATTTACTTTGTCCACACCGTGCATGATTTTATAAACTTCAGTCAGGTCACCTCTTAGTTCAAGAGTGAAGAGGCCCAAACAAGGCCGACCTTTACCTTTAGTCTACTTTGGGCCTAGAGAGGAAGAAAAAGGAATCAGCAAAGGCCAGCTCTACTGCTCATTCTATCCAGAGAGGCCCACAGGGGAGGTGAGTAAAGGATCCTGCCCCTCCCTCCCCATCCAAAGACCTGGGCCTAGAGAGGAAGAAAAAGGAATCAGCAAGGCCCAGCTCTACTGCTCATTCTATCCAGAGAGGCCCACAGGGGAGGTGAGTAAAGGATCCAGCCCCTCCCTCCCCATCCAAAGACCTGGGCCTAGAGAGGAAGAAAAAGGAATCAGCAAGGCCCAGCTCTACTGCTCGTTCCATGCAGAGAGGCCCACAGGGGAGGTGAGTAAAGGATCCTGCCCTTCCCTCCCCATCCAAAGACCTGGGCCTAGAGAGGAAGAAAAAGGAATCAGCAAGGCCCAGCTCTACTGCTCACTCCATGCAGAGAGACCCACAGGGGAGGTGAGTAAAGGATCCTGCCCTTCCCTCCCCATCCAAAGACCTGGGCCTAGAGAGGAAGAAAAGGAATCATAAAGGCCCAGCTCTACTGCCCATTCCATGCAGAGAGGCCCACAGGGGAGGTGAGTAAAGGATCCTGCCCCTCCCTCCCCATCCAAAGACCTGGGCCTAGAGAGAAAGAAAAGGAATCATAAAGGCCCAGCTCTACTGCCCATTCCATGCAGAGAGGCCCACAGGGGAGGTGAGTAAAGGATCCTGCCCCTCCCTCCCCATCCAAAGACCTGAGCCTGGAGAGGAAGAAAAGGCTTCAGGAAGGCCCAGCTCTACTGCCCATTTGCCATCCAGAGAGGCCCAAGGGGGAGGTGAGTAAAGGATCTTGCCCCTCCCTCCCCATCCAAAGACCTGGGGCCAGAGAGAAGGACACTTCCGGAGACCCCCGACCACCCCCAGGAGATACCATCCACAACCACCATCACAGCGAGGTCCGAGCCGGCGCCTTTAACCAACTCCATGCGGCCGAAGAGAGGCAAGAGCTGCTGTGTGCATGCAAAGGATAAGTAATCGAACTGAAATAATATAGTTGACTAAACATAGATGGCTTATGGCAACTGACATAGTGACTGTACAAGAAACTGACTTACATAGAGACTTGATATAGTGGACTTTTTCTTTCTTTCTTTCTTTCCCTTTCATTAATTAGTTCAACTTTTACTTTGATACTATGTGATAAACTGTGATATTGTGCATGGTAATACTTTGTTTTAAAACTGTTTAAACTGTGATAACGTGTGATGGGAAAAGACTGGCGTAGAGACCGGCAAGGCATGCCACAAAGTTTGCCAAGAGAACCCTATGGACCAAAACAAAAGGCAAAACAAGGGGATGCTCAGCACAGCAGATCTGAAAAGGGGGAGGGATATGAAAGGAGGAGGAGAAATACAGTGTTGCAGGGAACAATACTGCATAGGGACATGGAATGTGAGGTCTATGAATCAAGGAAAACTGGAAGTGGTAAAAAACGAGATGGAAAGAATAAGCATTGACATCTAGGGCATCAGTAAGCTCAAATGGACAGGGATGGGCGAATTCAGCTCTGGAAACCATCATATCTACTACTGCGGGCAAGAAAACCTTAGAAGAAATGGAGTAGCCATAATTGTCAATAAAAGAGTGAGAAAAGCAGTAATGGGATACAATCTCAAAAATGACAGAATGATGTCAGTCAGATTTCAAGGCAAACCTTTCAATGTCACTGTGATCCAAATATACGCACCAACCACTGGTGCAGATGAAGCCACAATGGACCAGTTCTATGAGGACTTACAACACCTCATAGAACAGACACCAAGAAATGATGTCCAAATTATATTAGGAGACTGGAATGCCAAGGTAGGAAATCAAAAAGTGGAGGGAATAACAGGCAAATTTGGTCTTGGAACACAGAATGAAGCAGGGCAAAGATTGATAGAGTTCTGCCAAGAGAACGCACTGGTCATAGCAAACACTCTCTTCCAGCAACACAAGAGGCGACTTTACACATGGACATCACCAGATGGCCAACACCGAAACTAGATTGACTACATACTCTGCAGCCAAAGATGGAGAACCTCCATACAGTCAGCAAAAACAAGACCTGGAGCAGACTGTGGCTCAAATCACAACCTACTGATCGCAAAATTCAGGCTTAGACTAAAGAAAACACGGAAAACACGGAGACCAGAAAGATATCACCTAGACAGCATCCCTAAAGAATACACGGTGGAGGTGATGAACAGATTTAATGGCTTAGACTCGGTAGACAGAGTACCGGAAGAATTATGGATGGAGATGAGGGACATCATGCAGGAAGCAGCAAAGAAAACCATACCAAAAGAAAAGAAGAGTAAGAACGCAAAGTGGTTGTCTGATGAGGCTCTTAAAATAGCAGAGGAAAGAAGGAACGCAAAAGTCAAAGGAGAAAGGAAAAACTACAACCATTTGAACACAGAATTTCAAAGAAAAGCAAGGAGAGATAAAGAAAACTACCTAAAAGAACAGTGCAGAGAAATGGAGGAAAACAACAAAAGAGGCAGAACCAGAGATCTTTTCAAAAAAATTGGGGAAATCAAGGGAACATTTTAAGCAAAAATGACCATGATAAGGGACAAAGACGGAAAGGAGCTAGCTGATGCAGAAGAAATTAAGAAAAGATGGAAAGAGTACACAGAGGAACTTTACAAAAAGGACCTCAACACTCCTGATAATCACAATGATGAAGAAATTGAACTTGAGCCAGACATCCTGGAGAGTGAAGTCATAAAGGCCCTAAAGAGCACTGCAAACAACAAAGCTAGTGGAGATGATGGTATCCCAGTTGAATTTTTCAAAGCGCTAAAAGATGATGGCATCAAATTACTGCATTCAATATGCCAGCAGATTTGGAAAACAAAACAGTGGCCACAGGATTGGAAAAGATCAGTATACGTCCCAATCCCAAAAAAGGGCAATGCCAAAGAATGTTCAAATTATCGAACAATCGCGCTCATCCCACATGCCAGCAAGGTGATGCTCAAGATAATACAGGACAGACTTCAGCAGCATGTGGAGAGAGAATTACCAGAGGTGCAGGCTGGTTTCAGAAGAGGCAGGGGGACTAGAGACCACATCGCCAACATACGCTGGATCATGGAGAAAACAAAGGAATACCAGAAACAAGTTTACTTTTGTTTTATTGACTACACTAAGGCATTTGACTGTGTGGACCACAACAAGATGTGGCAAGTAATTAAAGAGATGGGAATACCAGAGCACCTCATATGCCTCCTGAGAAATCTGTACATGAACCAAGAAGCAACAGTTAGGACAGAACATGGAATAACAGAGTGGTTTGGAATAGGAAAAGGAGTAAGACAAGGCTGCATGTTGTCACCATGCTTATTCAACCTATACACAGAGCACATAATGCGCAGTGCAGGGATGGAGGAATCACAATATGGGATTAAAGTCGCTGGGAGAAACATCAATAATCTGAGATATGCAGACGATACCACCCTAATGGCAGAAAGTGAGGAAGACCTAAAGAATCTCTTGATTGGGCTGAAGAAGGAGAGTGCAAAAGCTGGCTTGAGACTCAATATCAAGAAAACCAAGATAATGGCAACAGGCCCCATCAGTTCCTGGAAAATAGACGGGGAAGAAGTAGAAGCAGTGACACATTTTACTTTCTTAGGATCAAAGATCACTGCAGATGGGGATTGCAGCCATGAAATAAAAAGGCGACTGATTCTTGGGAGACAAGCGATGAGAAACCTGGGGAACATAGTGAAAAGCAGAGACATTACATTGCAAACAAAAATTAGAATAGTCAAAGCAATGGTTTTCCCAGTAGTAATGTATGGATGTGAGAGCTGGACAATTAGGAAGGCTGAACGCAGAAGAATAGATGCCTTTGAAATGTGGTGTTGGAGGAGGGTTTTGAGAGTCCCCTGGACAGCGAGGAGAACAAATAGGTCAATCTTAGAAGAAATTAACCCTGACTGCTCATTGGAAGGTCAAATAGTAAAGATGAAGCTAAAATACTTTGGACATCAAATGAGAAGGGAGGATTCACTTGAGAAGGCATTGATGTTGGGAAAGGTGGAGGGCAAAAGAAGAAGGGGGAGGCCAAGGATGAGATGGCTAGATGGTATTATAGACACAATGGGCACAGAGCTGGGAGGGCTGAGGGGGATTGTAGAGGACAGAGGCGCCTGGAGGAAAATGGTCCATGGGGTCGCAAAGGGTTGGAGTCGACTGTGCGACTGAACAACAACTTTGCTGTACATATTGTGTGACTTTGTGAAAACAAAGGATCTTGCTTCTGGATATATGTAGAGTACATTTCTTTCCCAGATATGTCCATGCCTCAAACATCTGAGGACAAGGCTTTGAAGCTTGATACCTTCTTTTCTGCTGTATGGTTCACTGCCCTTTGAAAAAATACAAAAAAAGACAAACTTTCTTTAGAATTTATCCAGTCAGAAAAGTTGAAAGGAGGAGTAAGCAAAATATATAAGATACTGAACAATGATCCTGGACCTAATTTTTTTAAGGCAATGTGGGAAGCAGGACTAAAAACTAAGATTTCAGATTATGTGCGGTTCGACCGGCAGCCAGCTGGAGGAGGACGAGCAACACCTGAGGGCTGATCCGACACCCTCAAAAGCCACTTCCCGCCGTCACCAAGACCAGTGCAGTTTGACCAGCAGCTAGTCAGAGGAAGATGAGCAACACCTGAAAGCTGCTCCAACGCCCTCAAAAAACCGCTCCCCGCTGTCGCCGAGACCAGCGTGGTTCGACTGGCAGGTGGCCATAGGAGGATGAGCAACACCTGAGGACTGCTCTGATACCCTCAAAAGCCACTCGCTGCTGCTGCTGAGACCAGCGCAGTTCGACAGGCAGCCGGCCAGAGGAGGATGAGCAACACCTGAGGGCGGCTCCGACACCCTCAAAAGCAGCTCCCCGCTGCCAAGAGCAGCATGGTTTGACCAGCAGCCAGCTGGAGGAAGCCGAGCAGAACCTGAGGGCTGCTCCAACACCTTCAAAAGCCGCTCCTTGCTACCACCAAGACCAGCGCAGTTCAACTGGCAGCCAGCCCGAGGAAGTCCAGCACCCCTGGGGTCCTCTCTGGATGGGGCAGAGAGGGCCCCGCAGCGATGGAAGCTGGGACCTACTGTCACCTCCGGCGTCCTGGCCTCCACCCACTGCCAGGACTCAGAGGGCCATAGAGGCGGCAGGACTCTCGCCGATGCCACTTTGCACTTGTTTTGGCCCAGAGTGGGATGTGTGAGTTGTTATCGTGTAACATTGTAATGAACTGTATTTGAATATTTCGTATTTTTGCATATTTTGTATTTTTGCGTTGTTATTGATTGATATTTATATGCAATTCTGTAACTGTGAACTGCTTTGGGTTGCTTTAGGGCAAGGAAAGTGGTATACAAATACTGTAATAATAGTAAGTGGGCAACTAGAATAATGAGAAAAATGTCAGAAAGCGTAAAGGAACATAATTATAAGCTATTATGGAAATGATATTTAACACCCATAAGGTTCAGTCAAATTGGCCAATCAAAGTTGGAGAAATGGGAGGTGGTTTTAGTGGGTAAAAATCCCACACACTATGAAGCAAGGGCTCCATAGCATCTTTTGGACACACACGCACCTTGGAACTTAGACATGTGGAGAAACTGAGAAGAGGGCAGCCAGAGGCATAGAGGAGCAGGGCGAGTAGCCAAATTGGAGGAGGGTTTTTAACAGCCAGTCTGCCCCCCATGAAGTAATGCCTGACGGCAGTTCTGCAGGATAGCAGCTGGCGGGGCATAATGGGATGTGGTTTTAGTGGGTAAAAAATCCCACATGCTGTGAAGCAAGGTATGGCTCCACAGTGTCTTTTGAAGATTTCCACCTGCCCCAAAAAAAGAAACACACACACACATGTTCAAAGGGGCAGTCTCCAATTAAAGCAAGCAATTGAGCTTCCATAATTTCAGGCTCTCTTTACACACTTTGAATTAATACTGCATTACTAATCTGTTGAGAGCTGCACTTTTTAATTACAACCGACACAAACTTAGTCAAAGCTCATCTGACATTTAAAACTTTCACAGAGCCCTTTCCCAACTTGCTACAATGTTTACTCAAGCACAGACAGAAAGCCTTTCAATGCTTGGTTGAAATCTTAGCTAAAGCCACATGAGCACATGTCTTCACATTCACATTTACTATAAAATGGTAGGCAAAACATAGCCATATGTAGTCACTCCCAATGCTGGCTTTATTTCTCTTAGCACTCTTGACAGCCCCCTCTTTCTGACTCAAAAAGCTCCTGGAAGCCTGGAAGAGTGGCAAGGCATATTTTAGATTGTTCACAGCACATTTAATGACATGAGATATCAATTTTTAAAACCTACCAGTGGACTTCTAACCAAGCCATTTCATTTTTTTAATGTTCTGAGGAAATATTTTCGGTAATCTTTGTGGCCTCCCATATGGTTTCTTTCCTCTTTTTTAGCGATGAAGCAGTGGTTAACTGTTGTGTACTGAATGTAGTGTGTTGAATGTATTTGTAACCACACGAATGGGTACAGGTAACACTGTAACCTTCTGTATGAGGACGCGAGCTAGTGGCCACCGGGGGCAATAGCGAGCGCCCAGCTCACAGGGTTCACATTACTCAAATGTCTTCAGCTGCGCGGGAAAGATTCCCGCGCTCACCTCACCTGGACAAGAAAGGCGTGACCAAGGATGACGTCACTTGGACAGCAGCCAATGCCTGTCAAAGAGCCAGATTCAACTAGATAGCCACCGTATAAAAAGAGCTGTTTGTCCGCCATTACCACATGTTCGTGCTGTACTCCATGCAATAAATATGTGTTAGGCTAGCTTACAGCCGTGTCCATTGTCTTGATTCCCAAACACTAAATTAACATACCAGCATAGCCAGTAATGCTGCTACCTGGTGATGTAATACAAAAGGTAATATCTCAAAAATAATCCCAACAACATCATAAAATAGGCAAACAAGAGTGTTGTAGTTGTCATGGACAAATCGAGCTGCCCACAAGAAGCTGAGAGACAATTACTATGGACCCAAGTGCCAAATATAAAAGGACTTACAAAACCTTCTAGAAACTGTTCCTGGATATATATGGGAACAAATATTGACTAATGCACCACAAGAGCCTCAATCAGCCACCTTTCACCTACTATCTAAAATACACAAATCTGGAAACCCCAGGAGACCCATTGTTATAAATATTAACACCATTACTCTTGGGATATCTGGATATGTGGACTTCATTTTCAAACCATGTACCACCAATGTACCCAGCTATGTAAGAGGTATCACAGACTTGCTAAGAAAACCTCAGTAAACATATGACCTGCCAGAAAACACCATCTTAGCCACAATGGATGTAGAGGCTCTCTACAACAACATCCCACATGAAGATGAACTACAAACCATCAGGAATACTATCCAAAATAAAGATGAAGCCCACATAGTCACCACCCTCTGCAACTTTGTACTCACAGACAACTACTTCCCCTTCAACAATTAAACCTACCTCCAAATCATTGGAACTGCCATGGGTACTCACATGGCTCCACAATATGCTAATATATTAATTGCTGATCTAGAGCAACATTTTCTCAACTACTGTACCCTTAAATCACTTCTTTATCTGAGGTACATTAATGACATATTTTTGATCTGGATCCATTGAAAACAAACATTGGAGAAATTCCATCAGGGTTTCAATAACTTTCAGCCAAATATCAACCTCAGCTTGGACCGATCAACACAACAAGTACATTTCTGAGACACCACTGTGAAGCTACAAAATGGACATTTCAGTACCATACTGTATCACAAGCCCATTGATTGATATAACTACCTGCATTCCTCCAGCTTTCTTCCTGAACACACAACAAAATCCATTTTCTTCAGCCAAGCTCTCAGGTAGAACTGCATTTGCTCAGATCCATAAGACAGAGATTCCAAACTCAAGGATCTACAAAATGCATTTCTCAGAGTACAATACTCATCCAATATGGTCAACAACAGATCAACTGGGCAAGATGAATACCCAGAACGATTTTAATGCAAGACAGCCCAGAAGAGAAAACAACCGAACACCACTGGTTATCACTTTCAGCCCACAACTGAAACCTCTCACACACATAATAAAAGATCTTCAACCTATTTTGGACAAGAATACTTCACTCTCCAAAGCACTTGGTGGGAGACCTTTACTTGCGTCCAGACAACCACCCAATCTCAAGCAACTATTGACATACAATAGACTACACAATAGAGAAACAGAGATGGGAACTAAGCCCTGTTACAAACCCTGATGCCAGCTATTCCTACACATTCACTCTAGGAGCACAGTTACTAGACCCAACAACATCACACTCAACATTAAAGGCAGTTTTACTTGTTCTTCTGCTAATGTGATTTTTGCCATCTTTTGCCAAAATGCCCTTCTTCCCTCTACATAGGACAAACAGGACAAACTCTTTGCAAAAGAGTTAATTGACATAAATCAGACATCAGTAATGGTAATACACAGAAATCTGTCTCAAATCATTTTAATCTAGGTGGACACTCCACACAATAATTACACGACAACGATACAGAGAAAGACAGTACAGATAAAATGTTTACACATGCTGGACACCCATCTCAAAGGTCTGAATATTAGTCAAGGGCTTTTGGGACATTATCAAATTTAAAATGCCAAAACATCTGTTATTGTTAGTTGTAAATAGCTATCTGTTATGCTAGCCAATCATTGTCTATCTCTGTACCTGATATGGATAAAATAATGCCATGAAGTCTCACTCTTTTGTCTAATGAAGTGGACTTGATCCACAAAAGCTAACATTAAAATACAGGAGTTAGTCTTTAAGGTGCCACAACATTTTTGGTCTCTTTGTTTTGTTTTGTTTACTCTCTAATAATACAAAAAAGTAATTTTTACACATTCTGACTTATCTTTGACAAATATCCCACTTTAAATCATCTGAGGAACACACTGCATAGGCTGTTGGTCATGTAGCTGTTTTCTTAAATGCAGAAGGATTTTGCATTCTTTTGTATGACAAATGGCCAACTTTTACCCCTCTCACCACTGTAGGAATTAGGACTCTAGGCCAGATGAGGGGCCAGATGACCAACATTTCCATTTCAGAAAAGTTTCACTTTAAACAAATTGGATGCTTCTGCAGTGCAAATTCCTGAAATTCTGCAATGTATCTTTGAGGCAAGGCCCTTTAATTTAGTTAGGGCAGGGGTTCCCAACCTTTACAAGCCAGGGGCCAGGGCACATTCTTTCAGTCACTTTTGAGGGATGGA
Source organism: Bradypodion ventrale (assembly GCA_035047345.1). NCBI lineage: Eukaryota > Metazoa > Chordata > Lepidosauria > Squamata > Chamaeleonidae > Bradypodion > Bradypodion ventrale. Next base: position 27,425,720 of record JAWDJE010000003.1, read on the forward strand.
CGGCCATTTTGCCCTGCCTGCACAATGGGTGATCATTTTGTCTAAACAAAGGGAAGGTCATTTTGTTTCTCAAAGGCTCTTGGAAGGGGTGGGGGCTACATGAAATGGCACCACAGGCCAGATCTTGCCCACAGGCCTTAGGCTGGGAACTCCTGAGTTAGAGACTGCAGTGGTGTTAGGGGCTAGATATCCCTTATTCCCATATAGAAGAAAGTCCTAATTCTGACTGGGTAGATCAAGTTAGTCATTTGTCCAAATAGCAATAACACTACCCATAAGTAAACAAAAACGATCACTTTTATCCCAAACTAGTGACAAAATCATTATATAGTAATATTCCGCTGCACACCTGTCCCTGGTGGGGGCGAAGAGGCTTTCCCAGCCACGCCACCGGCCGGCGTCCTGGGCCCCGCCCTCCCCCCTCGCCTGTGGACCTAAAAGGCGAGGGGGACGCCAGGTGAAACACTGCCGCCGCGCACCTGGCCCTGGTGGGGGCGAAGAGGCTTTCCCAGCCACGCCACTGGCCGGCTTCCTGGGCCCCACCCTTGCCCTAGGACTTAAAAGGTGAGGGGGATGCCGGGTGAAACACCGCCGCCACGCACCTGGCCCGGGGGGGGCGAAGAGGCTTTCCCGGCCACGCCTCGGCCAGCGTCCTGGGCCCTGCCCTCCCCCCTCGCCTGAGGACCTAAAAGGCGAGGGGGACGCCAGGCGAAACACCACCACCGTGCACCTGGCCCTGGTGGGGGCGAAGAGGCTTTCCCAGCCACGCCACCAGCCGGCGTCCTGGGCCCCGCCCTCGCCCTAGGACTTAAAAGGCAAGGGGGATGCTGGGCGAAACACCGCCGCTGCGCACCTGGCCCCGGTGGGGGTGAAGAGGCTTTCCCGGCCACACCACCAGTGGCATCCTGGGCCCCACCCTCCCCCCTCAAGGGACTCTGAAGGCACGGCAATTTGTGGGTGGTTTTAGCCGATTTGTATTTATTGCATTTTTGTATTGTAATTGGTGTTATACTATGTACTGTTATGTAATTTTGCATTGCTGTTTTGCTTGTAAAACTGTATTTTGCCTTGTATCAGTGCTATATTGTATTTCTGTATGTTATGCATTGTGAACCGCTTTGGGTTGTCTGCTGGACAAGGAAAGCGGTATATAAGAATAAATTTCAATTCAATTCAATTTCAATTCCTGTTTGTTCTGGGAACATAATGCTTCTACTAGTTAAGAGTGAATCTCTTCCCAATCCAACATTCTGGGTTTGTATACTTGCTTATTAAAACTGAAACAAACACTCCAGGCATCTTCTAAGTAAAACAAGCTAACAGCAAGTCAAGATCCAGTAACAATCAAGTCACAACCAATAACATAAGGACATACTCCATATGATTAATGATGCACACTTCCACTAATTGGACATTAACAATTGCTTGTTAGAATAAAAAATAGAGAAGTTTTCTCTACCTTCCTCAACTCTATTAGGGTAAACTTCAAATAGACTTATTTCATTGCGGAGGAAAAATTCTTTAGTCCATAAATGCAGACAACAAAGTATGAAGATTCAAATAAGTCACAACTTTGATCTAAAGGGTGACTAAGCAGCCAGAACAGTCATCCCCAGACATGCTCTAATCTCTTATTTAACAGACATTTCCCTGAATTCTAAAGCATTTGTTCTGAGATCAGAGGATCTTTTTTCTGAACCTTCCTGTCTCTTCCCTAAAATGGGGCAAGGAAGACAGATTTGGCTTGTTGCGGGTGCAAATGTTAATCTAGGAAGAGACTCATGGGTTGAATGTTGGAACTGGGCAGAGCAAAGGAAGGGTCACGCCAGATGCCAAGTAAGAATCCACATAAATGCTTTTACTGCTGATCACCTAAGCTAGAAAACTCTGTGGTCTGAATCTAGTCAAATAAAACACAGGCTATTTATGCCTATAGTAAGAAAATTCCTGTCCCTAGGGCCATATTCTGCCCCAACCATATTAATGAAGGGCTGCTCCCATGGTCTCCCCAGGCCTTTTGTGAAGACCAAACACCCATGTGCACAACAAAGGCTTGTTCTTAGAGGTCTCTCCTCACCCTGCTGCAGTCTCGTGGGGTGGGTGGGGGTGGGGGGTGGTTGAGAGAAAAAACATTCTAAATTGAAGAATTAAATGTGGAAGTGGATGTTTGGCCATTTTCTGTTTTGATAGAAGGTATTCTGCAGCAGTCTTTTGTGGGATGATAAGCATAAAGGTATGGCCTCCAGACTCACCAAAGTTTCCTATTTTTCATTCAAGGCATGTTTTCAAATGTTTTTTTCTATAAATAGGAATCTTTGTAAGAATATTTCTGAGTTATGAATTTGGCGTTTACAAGTTGTGAAACAAATACTGACTGTATCTTTGCATTTTTGGAACAGACAATTCAGTTTTGTAAATGGTACCTAAATATGGTAGGACTCTCAGTTAAAAGGGAATTCAAAAAGCCCACCAAACATCTCACCTTCATTCAGTGGCCCAAAGGGAAGCACCTTGTCACTAATTTTCTGTAGGTAATATTTACCAGCAGCATTTTACAAAGGAAGGTATATTTAGAGGTGGTATGGTTTTTTAAAAAAATTATATGTTTATTCCTTCTTTCCCCCTTAACATATATTTTAATATTAACATAGAAGGCATTAAAGAAAAGAGACTTTTTAAAAATAGTAGCCATGTTATTCTGTGGTTCAGGAATATCAGAAAACAAAAACAATAATAATGAGGACATTGCGGTAGTTGTCTTGTCTCTTCTTTATTTTGTAGAGTGTATTATTACTTATTATTACTGAGCTGGGCTCCGAAGTATTCGTTGAGCCTGGCTCTCATTAAGACTTGTGTAAGGTCATTGAGCCTTGGGCCCCAACCCCCCCCCCCCCTTTGGATTATTGTTTTTCCTGATTATAACTTGTAAACTGTTATTATACCTTTTTTGTATATTTTTATTGCATTTAATTGTTATATTGTGTTTATACTTGATAGGTTGTTATTGTACTGTATTGCATAATGAACTGTATTGTATAATTGTAATAGTATTTTATTGTATTATTATTTATGTTGTACGCAACCTCAAGTCACACATTGTGTCAAGTGAGGCGGGATAAAAATCTAATAAATAAATAAATAAATAAACAAAAACAAAAACACTGCAGCACTTTAAAGACTAACTGCTATATTTTTACTGTTAGTTTTATTTACTCCTTGTCTGAAGAAGTGGACTTGATCCACAAAAGCTAACAGTAAAAAGGAGAGAGAGATTAGGAATTGCAGGTATTTACAGGTATTTATTAACCATATAAAGCCCCTAATAAAAAGTTGTTACATGGAGCTGATGATATCTTTTTTATGGGTCTTCATCACACTAAAATAATATATTCTTTTTATTATTAATAGATGCACTAAAATTTTCATACAAGATGTTGTAAGGGTGCATTTCTCATCACCTTAATATTTGTATCAGTTTTTCCATTTGCAACATTAGGAAGTCACCCAACAGAAGTGCCTCCTTCTGACCAATGCAGTGACCGTTTGCTTCTCATCCACCATGTAGCCACATGACTTTGAATGTGAATCACTGTGGCAAAATAATTGAATTGTGGCTGGTGTTGCTGCCACCTGTGATACTGTCAAAGTTAAGTTAATAAACAAAAGTAAAATTAATCTGTCTCTGTTATGGATAGACAGTTGTTGACCAATCCCCACTCCTCCTACACTAAACAAGAGAAATAATCAAATCTTTGTGGTTTCCAAAAGTACTTCCTCTAGCTGTACCCTTCCCAGACTTTTACAGTTAACTGGGTTGAGTGCCTGAGCTGGGAATCATGAGTTCCAATTCTGACTCAACATTCAACCTTTCTTTCCAATGTCTGTCCCACCTGCCTGCATTGTTTTATGCTGAGATTGGAGGAATTCTCAGAGGATACAAAGCCAGGCTAAGGCCAAGAAGAGTTGAGAGTGATTCTCTTTGTGCACACTCTCAACACCTCCTCCTCCTTCTTTACCTTATCAAAATCAACATGTTTAATAACCAGTATTTAACCTTGTATACTGTAACCAAAATGGTCATAGGCTAGATCTAGCACAAGATTTCCCTTAACCAATTTCAAATGCTAGAGTGGATTATATATGTTTTTGGTAAAAAGAAAAAAGGGGGGAAATAGAAGTAGACAAAATGTGGATAAAGGGTTGCAAAACTTCCACAAAAAGACTCACAGAATAAACTACACAGCAAAAACACAAGAGATTAACAACTCTCATATCATCTACACCAGGGATTCTCAACCTTTTCAAGTCGGGACTGGGTCATGCTCCCTCAAACAGTTGAGTGGACTGGACTGGTTGTCCCCCTCCTCTGTTTACGGCTGCCATAAATGAGTCTGCGGCTGATTCCGGTGTTGGCAGCTGGAGCGAGGGTGATGATCAGATTATTTGGCACCATGGGCCATAGGTTGAGAACCCCTGATCTACACTGACTATCCTGTAAGCCCCTTAGGTTCTAAGGAAGATAGCAAGATTTCACTGTCTTATGACTTCATAGGACAGCTTATCCAGACTTCTATCATTTCCCTCAGAAGACATGAATGAAAGACATTTTCCCTTCGCAGAGAATCCAATTTACTTGAACAATTGGTGATGCCTCTCAATGGCTCTAGTTTTTAATTGCAAATGGCTTTCTCACCAGACTAATATGTTAACCATTTAATTTCTTGACACTAGCCAACCTAGGAAACAGGCCAAATGACCTTATCCAGAGCATGTATAGATGACGGTTACATGCTCTGCCACTGGTACAGCCATGGGACAGTTGCACAGTCTTGCAATGCCATATGAAGGGGGAACTGATAAAGCCTATATCTAGGAAACACTGGGAGGGTTGCCGCAAGTCAAAACCAACTTAACATTACTAGGATTGTGTTGTGTATGTAACTTAAATAGTGCTTCAAACAGTTTGTAATTATACTTGCGGGATCGGGGTGATCCTCCATTTTGTCTTTTTCATGGTACAGTAATACCTCATACAATGTCTGCTTCATACAACGTCGGATCCATACAACATCGCCCAATTCTTGGGAAAAGGTGCCTCATACAACGTCGCCGGACGTTGTATGAGGTATTAGTTTTTTTGCAGTTTTGTTGTTGTTGTTGTTCAGTCGCACAGTCGATTCCGACCCTTTGCGACCCTATAGAACATTGTCCTCCAGGGATCTCTGTCCTCCGGGACGCCGGAGGAGCAGCCGACAAGCCTTGCTGTGACTCTCCCAGGCCCCTGCCATAGGCCCAGGATGGGAGTCAGCTGCGGCTACCAGCCCCGCCTCCCTCTGGCCCTGCCTTGACTGGAGGGATAAGAGGACGCTGGAGGAGCAGCCGACAAGCCTCGCCGCAACTCTCCTGGGCCCCCGTTGGAGGCAGGGAGCCACTTTTGGGGCTGTGGAGGGGCGAGCCCCAAGTGTGGTGAGTTCTTTCTTTCCCCACCTCTAACAGACCCCACCGACACTGGGGCTGGGAGGCCCCACAGAGTTCAACCGGCAGCCGGCCAGAGGAGGCGGGGAAAGAAAGAACTCACCACACTTGGGGCTCACCTCTCCGGTGAGTTCTTTCTTCCCCACCTCCTCTGGCCAGCTGCTGGTCGAGCTCCGGTCGAGCTCCGTCAGGCCTCCAAGCCCCGACATTGGTGGAGGTGAAGTGAGGCAGGGCCGGAGGGAGGTGGGGCCGGTGGTGTCCATCTCCAAGATTTCTGCTGTGGAGCCACTCGTAAGCCATGTCTCCAGCATGTCCCATCACTTTTTTGCAGAGGTCCAGCTGCAGGACATTCCGGTCAGGATGGAGGTGGATTCGGGTACATCCTATTCCATCTTGCCCCAGAAGGAGTTCCTGCGAATTTTCCCCAGTTCATGCCCAAAATTGCAGGCCTTCAAAACGTCCCTCCAAGACGTGCAGGGTTGCCAGATCCCAGTGCTAGAGGTGGGGGATTTTTCAGTTTAGTTCAAGAACATCACAACGAGATTACCTCTCATAGTGGTCAAACAGGGCACAAACTGTTTATTTGGGGTGCAATGGTTTGAACCACTAGGCATTAGACTGTCCGGCATCAACACCATCCAATCTGACCTGGTGCAGGACATTTGTACTGCACACCTGGCTGTCTTCACAAAGGGACTTGGAAACTACATAGGGCCCCCCATTTCTTTCGACCTTGACCCAGCCGTGCAGCCTATTCACCTCAAGCCTCGCCGTGTACCATTTGCACTAAAGGACAAGATCAAGGCTGAGCTGGACAAGCTTGTGGGTCAGGGTATATTGGTTCCTGTGGACTTCACAGAATGGGAGACACCAATAGTGACTGCTATTAAATCTAATGGGGAGGTCAGCTTTTGTGCTGATTATAAATATACGATTAACAAGGCCATCAGGCCTAATGCATATCTGGTGCCGGTAGTGAGCCACTTATTGGCTGCTTTACATGGGGGAAAGTGTTTCACCAAGTTGGATTTGGCACAAGCCTATCAGCAGCTTTCAGTTATGCCTGCTGCTGCTGCGGTTCAGACAATCATTATGCACAAGGGAGCCTTTAAAGTTACTCGCTTACATTTTAGGGTAAATGCAGCCCCTGGCATTTTTCAATCACTGGTTGAACAACTGTTAAAGGGTCTCCCTGGGGTCCTCCCCTACTTTGATGACATGCTAATTACTGCGGGGAGTGAATCTGAGCTTGCAAAAAGGTTGGACTGGGCATTGCAGGTTTTCGAGAATGCTGGGTTACATCTTAGAAAAGACAAATGTGTTTTCCATGCAAGCAAAGTAGAGTTCCTGGGGTTTAAGGTAACTCCTGAGGGAATTAAGCCCTCCAATTCTAAGGTTGCTGCTGTACACAACCCCCCCCCCCAACCAACCACCAAGCCTGTGTTGCAATCGTTCCTGGGCCTGCTTAACTTTTATCACTCCTTCCTGCCTAGGAAGGCTTCCGTAGCTGAGCCGCTGCACCATTTTCTTTAAAAAGATGCAGTTTGGCAGTGGGGGCAGAGTCAGGATCAAGCATTCTGTGAGTTAAAAGAGCTTCTATCTTAAAAAGCAGTCTTAACTCACTTCAATCCAAAAGAAACCTGTAGTCCTTGTGTGATGCTTCACCAGTGGGTGTGGGGGCTATCCTATGTCACTCCCTTGAAAATGGGAAGGAAGCCCCGACTGCATTCTATTCAGGATCCCTTGCTAAAGCTGAGCACAACTATGCCCAGACTGACAGGGAAGCTCTGGCCATAGTTGTTGGGACAAAGAAGTTCCATGACTTCTTGTATGGCAGGGAATTCACAATTGTAACTGACTATAAAGCATTATTAGGGATTTTTGTTACTTCGAAGTCCACCCCAAAAATATTGTCCCCCTGCATGTTAAGTTGGGCTATTTTCTTGAATGCCTATCAGTTCACTCTGATTCATTGCCCGGGAAAGGACATCAGCCACGCTGACACTCTTTCAAGGTCTCCTTTGCCAGACCTGGGGGAACCTGACTGTGAGGTCGAACAAGATCATCATTCGCCCCCATTGTGCCTTTGGACACAGCCAAGGCATCCGCAAAAGACAAACTTTTGTCACAGATGATTTCTTGGGTCAGGAAAGGGTGGCTGCCAACTCCTCCTGCTGATGAGTTCAAAGCGTTCTTTAGGAAGCGGTTCGAGTTTTCACTCGAAAGAAGTTGCTTACTGTGGGGCCAAAGGGTGGTCATTTCTGTGGTGTTACGCTCCAAGGAACTCAGGGTGGGAGTAGAGATAGACTACTCACATTAGCCACCCAGGAATTCTACGCTTCAAGGCTTTGGCTCGGAGCTATTTTTGGTGGCCCCAGGTAGACCAAGACATTGAACAATTGGTGGGCATCTGCCAAAGTTGTCAGTGTTCTCGACCCGAAGAGTCCCGACTTCCCTCCTGGGAATGGGACACTGCCTGCGAATCCTGGTTGCGAATACACATTGATTTCGCTGGTCCATTCCGAGGCAGCTCTTTTTTATTGGTGGTCGACTCATTTTCGAAATGGTTGGAGGTTATTCCTATGCCCAGTACCTCATCAGCTGTCACCATTAAACAGCTTCGGAAGCTGTTCAGTTGTTTCAGACTGCCAGATGTGATCATGTCCGACAATGCCACAACTTTCACCTCTTCCGAATTCCAGGCATTCCTCGAGCAGAATGCTATTCAGCATGTAACGTCTGCCCCACTCCACCCTACTACCAATGGTCAAGTGGAGCGTCAAGTCCGCACTACTAAAGAGGCTCTTCACCGCATGGGTCAGGGGGACATTGATTTGCAGCTTTGCCAATTCCTCTTTTGGTATCGGACAACTCCCCTGGCCTCTGGACTATCTCCAGCTGAGCTTTTAATGCGCAGGAGACCTGTCTCTCTGTTCGACCGGTTGGATCCTTCCAGGGTGATGGATAGGGGTGTTAATGTGGAAATTCCTCACAAAAAGGTCTTCTTGGCTAGAGATCCGATGCACTGTAGGAACTATGTGGCCACAGGACCAGCATGGGTTCCAGGGGTTGTGGTGGAACAAACAGAACCAGTGTCCTACCAGGTCAAAACAGGTACTGGTTTGCTATGGCGGCGACATGCTGACCAGCTCAGACATAGGGTAACCGTGTTCCAATAGGTACAAGGTGATACCTCTCAGTGCAATTCCATGTTAGGATCCTCCCCCACCCGCTTATCCCAAGGGGGAAGACAAGGAAGGTGGCTTGGCAATCAGTTGTAATGCCCAGCTTTCTAATTCAAGCCAGCCACAGTTTCTTTGGAGGTCGATGTCGAGTTGGGAACGTGGTAATTTGCCTGTTGAGTTATAGAATTGAGGCGAGTTTCCTGAGTGTTCCCCCACTTTTCCAAGTGAAAAGTGGGGCTTTGATTTCTCTCCAGAGACCCCCCATCCCCCTATGTTTGAGTCTATCTCTACTCCCACCCAAAAGAGGCAAGTTTTTGCTGAGCCGCCCACTACTCAAACTTCTCAAAGGAGGGACTTTTCATTGAGTTTCCCCCTCTCTGATTCAAGCTTTAATTTTGAGCGATCCCCTGCTCCTGCTTCATCTAAACGGGGCTATGATTTGGTTTTTCACCTCCCTGGTTCCAATTCAGAGTCGGGACAGTGCTCTCAAAATGCTAATGGCTTTAACAGAAACCCCAGTGTCGGGTATCTTTCAATGGAACCAAGTCTCCCTAGGTCTTCCAAACCCAGTCAGGGGTCTGTCTGGCTGTTGTGTATGGAACTTGTGCCTTTAAGAAATGAAACCTTGTATTCAGAGTAACCTTGTATCCGAATGAACTGTGAATGAGTCCCGGTGATTACAATGTAACTCAACTGTCCTTGCTAGCGATTCAGCTGCCACTAGAGGCAGCTGCAGAGCTCAGCCCACATGGTTCAGATCACCCAATCACTGAGTAGTGCGGGAAACATTCCCGGCACAGGCAAACCTTGTAATGTATTCAGTATGTCCCAATGACGTCACTGATACTGCAACCAATAGGCACCCAGAGGGCGAAATTCAAATGTACTATAAGTATATATAAGGAGCTGCATCTCCACCATTACCTCATGTTCAGATTGCATACCTTGCAATAAAGATGTGTTTGGCCCCCTGACTGCTGCCTACTGCGTGTCAATCTGCAAACATCAAACTGGTCCAAAAGAGTCTGTGGGCCTCCACAATGGTTAAGGGACTTAACCATCCTGGGGGGAGGGATGTTGTATATGTAAATTGAATAATGCTTTAAACAGTTTGCAATTATTATTGCAGGATCAGGGTGATCCTCCATTTTGTCTTCTTCATGGTACTAAGTTATCGCGGGACTTGCTTTCCCGCCCTTTTTAACAAGACGCGCAAAGTCTCCCAGCCTCCAGTCACCCCATGATCAGCCCACTTCTCTTCCAACCAATCCTGTTGCTTCCCGCCCAAATGTATCCATTGTATATAAGAGGCAGCTGTGCCATTGCTGTTCATGTTCGGTTTGCTTACAATAAAAGTTGTATTTGGCCCTGTTATGCTGGCTGCTTCTCTTCAATTCCCGAACATCAAAGATTATTATTATGTCTGTTCTCCTATCTTCCTTTATTTATTCTTCTATCTTCTATTGGCTTCAGTTCAATGCTAGGTCTGGTAGTACTCCATTTTCTTGTCTGGCTAACCTATACAAACACAAAAAACAAGCTGCTGTTCTACATGAGGCAACAAGTCAAGTTGGCAGCTTGAACAGCAAGGAGGAACAGTCACAAACGACTGATAATGAAGATACAAAATCCTCTGGCAAGATCTGCAGTCAAGTTGCACCTTTGAAAACATTGATACAACAAAGAGCAGTGGGGAAGAAGGATCTCAGGGAGGTGACAAAAGCAAGCAAGCGAAGAGTTGTCATTACTATAGATGACAGTCAAAGGCAAACACCTGTAAGTGTGGGAATGAAAGGAAATAGCAAAGAAAATAGAGTTTTCTCCTCTCTTATGTCAAGTGATGAGGATGTTTGTTATTACTGCATTGCTAGCTGATATCGAAGGAAAAGGTGCACCTGTCAAGAGGTCTCATAACAATAGTTGTTTCTCCTAGGGAACACTAATCTGTTAAGAATGATGTTGCTGCCCTAAATTCCATCAAAGATCTGGTGGTGCAGTCGTTAAACTGCTGTACTGCAACCTTAAGTTTGTGAGTTCGATCCTGGCCAGGACTCATGGTTGACTCAGCCTTCCATCCTTCCGAGGTCAGTAAAATGTTGGGGGCAAAATGCTAAATTAACTTGTGAACCACCCAGAGAGTGCACTAAGAGCTATGGAGCAGTATAAAAGTGTGGTTGCTTTTGCTTTAATACTAAAACACACACACAAACATTCTGATGTATCTTGCTAAGGAGTTTCCATGTTCACTCAAACTAATACTAGGAAAATGACAACTGTTAATGGACTGAAGCATCCTTAACTAGGCAGTATGAGCATAATATGGCATCCTATCGTATGGATAGTGCCAACTTCAGGATTACCTTGCTGTCTGTAGCAGCATAATCAATCTGAAACAGGCACAAGGGGCCACACAAATTCTCAGTTTGATTATAGAAATGCATTATTGGCAACAAATGACACTGTGCAGAATGGTAGAGGTGAAAGGGATATTAACATGCACCTCTCAGTGTTGACCTCCCATCTATGTCCTTTGGCCATGGCAGTTAGGGGTGATGGGTCCATCAAAATATAGAAAGCCAGATGTTATCCATTTCTGCTTCATAGCTAATAAGACCAGTAGCTGCAACATCAAATCAGATCTAGTGGCTATGTTCTAATCCCATGCCATCTACACTAATAAATTCCAATACTCTGTGGAGAATACAGGGATGGAGCCCAGCGCCCTTTGTATGCAAAATATATGTTTTTTCATCAAGCTACACCCACCCCCCAGAATGGTTACACTCAATCCAAAATATTCCTTCTTTTTCTTCTGCCATTTGAAAATGGGCACATAGGGAAGCCATTTCTTTGATTAGTCAGTTTATTATAAACTAGCATATTTTGCCTGGCAGTGCCGGGCTTTTTAAAATTGTGTTGGATAGTAAAGTTTTTTTTTCCTTGAACAAATGGTGCTGGGCTGTTTTAAATGGTGTTGAAAGGTTTTGTGAATTTGTGGCTTTGAGGCGCTGCGTCCGCCTGCAGTGGACTTGCGCTCCCAGTGTGTAGTTTATTTTTATTTTTTGTGCGCCGGCTTCCTCAGTGCCACGCTCTTTAAAATGGTTTTGGAAGGGTTTTGTTTCATTTTTATGCAAATGAGGTTAGTTTTTAATTGTGGTTTTTTAAATTTTTATTTTTACGCACAGGCTGTTATAAACTGTGATTTTTTTATTTTTTGTTTTTGTTTTTTAAAAAGAGGAAAGGATTATATACTTTTTTATAATTATTGTATTTAACCAAATAATGTGTTACTATGTGAATTTTTATAAAATAGTTGTACCTTGGATAATTATTTTTAAAATGTGTAAGAATATTTTTAATCAGTTTCTATACTGTGTTTAGATTTTTTTTTGAGTGAAAACTTTTTTTAATTTTTTGTGATTAGTGTGAATATTTTTGAATGATTTGATAACTTATTTCAGTAATTTGGGAATTAATCTTATTATTTTGAATATTTTTGGATGTTTTTACTCTTGTGGCCTCTGGGTGGGGCTGGTGAGCTTTTCTTGTACTCTACAATTTTTTTCTACTGTCCTATGGGTGTCGCTTCTTCTTCCGGTAAGTATTCTCTTTCTTTTCTCAGTTTAATTCCGGTCGTCATGGAGTGAAGACATCTCATGGTAAGCTCTTTGGTTGTTTTTTTTTTGGGGGGGGGTTGTTTTGGGTTTGGGGGGGTCTGTGTGTTTTTTTCTTGTTTGTTTTTGGTTGTTTTTCTGTTTCCTTTTTGTATTTTTTAATGTTGGTTTTGAGTATTTTTGACTGTTTTTGGATTGTGTTTTTGGATGTTTTTGCGTTTACTTTTTTAGGGACGGGGGGGTGTCTTTCTTTTCTGCAAGCCAGGCTCGATGCCTGGCCCGTGGAAAGGAAAGGGCGGGGGGGTGTCTTTTTTTCACGGGCCAGGCTCGATGCCTGGCCTGTGGAAAGGAAGCGCAGTGGTGGCGGGGGTGTGTGTTACTTTTATTTTTCACGCGCTGGCTGCCTCAGCATTCTGCGTGCTCATGGCATGCAGGACACTGGGGCTTGTAGTTTGGCATGCACGAATTTAGTTAGTGCAGTGGTTTGTGCAGTGGCCGTGGCGCGTTTCTGAACGTTCCTTTTGCTCGCGCCGCTCAGCCTGATTGGCTCTGGTGCGGTGCGGCAAAAGGAACGTTGGGAATTGAAGTTCCCTTTTTTTGTTTGATCCGGGGGGCTCCTGCCCCACTGGCACAAATTTCAACCTGACAGTTACCTGCGAACCCCGTTCGGGCGATTGCATGAAGGCTCGGACGGGGCTAGTGGGGCCTGGCTAAACATCCTTTGTCACATTCCAATGGTTAACGCACCATTTTATAGGTATAGATGTACATATTGAGTCTCATTGTTACCACTCCAACCTCAAAGGCAATGTTATATTATGGCTATTTTACACTTTTTTCTGATCTTGTTAACAATAGGTCCAGAAATTGTGGAGTTGAAATCAGATGGAGAATGTGTAGTCCTTCAGATGTGAGTGGACTCATCAAACCTAAGCACATCTCACACCAAACCTAACTGACATAGCTAGGGGTGAAGAACAGGACCGTAGCCAGGATTCTAGATTGGAGTGGTGGTGGTGGTGAAATTTCTTTCAGGAGGGGCAACAATGTCACACACACATAGATAAAATTGGCATCCCGGGGTGGGGCTGGGGAGGCTGTTAGCTCAGGAGGGTTTTTACCCCCACCTGCTCCGGTCACCCTCTTGCTACAGCCCTGATGAAGAATCATTTTAGTTGCAGGCCAACAACATCTGGAAGGTCACGAATTCCTTAACTCTCTGTGTGTTAAGACTATAGTTTTCAGTGAGGAGAACAAATAGGTCAATTTTAGAAGAAATCAACTCTGACTGCTCCTTAGAAGGTCAAATAGTAAAGATGAAGCTGAAGTACTTTGGACATCAAATGAGAAGAGAGGATTCACTTGAGAAAGCCTTGATGCAGGAAAAGGTGGAGGCCAAAAGAAGAAGGGGCAGCCAAAGACGAGATGGCTAGATGGTATTGTAGACACAATGGGCACAGAGATGGGCAGGTTGAGGAGGATGGTGGAGGATAGAGGTGCCTGGAGGACAATGGTCCATAGGGTCGCAAAGTGTCGGAATCAACTTTGCGGCCGAATAAAAAAAATTTTATGTATGTAAAGATTGTCTTTAGTACATAATGAGTTAATGGTGAGTCACTTCATTTTGAAAGTGAAGTATAGTAATATCCTTATTCCACTCAATCACTGGGCCTCAAATTACAAGTTAATTTCCTAACTTCCAAAATGTGCAACTGCTGCTTGCTAAGACCAAATAACTTTTTGAAACATCTTCATGAAGCCTGGTTTATATCATGTAACAAGAAATTTTAAAATCTGCTAGCAGAGAATGCTACTTTTTTTTGGTTTTTAAAAACATCTCTTGTGGCTTTTCCTGAGGATATTGTGTGGTTCCAAAAATAAATAAATCCAACAATTGTCTTCAGGGAAATATGCAGAGCAGGTTAATATTCATTGCAAATTTCAAATTTATTGTATTTCACAGATTGGGGAAGCACATGCTTCAATTAGAATAATCATCCCGATCGACCAATATTTAAATTAGTTTTGCAAATTGGTGCTGCTTAACAATGTGTCGATACATGGCCTTTTCTTAATTTGAATAGGGAGAACAGCAATCATGCACTGCAAAACAAAGCATAGTGGGAAGGCTATCAGTCTTTTCTGTTTCAACAGTGGCATCTGAAGACATATTTTTATGCCCCCAGAGGAAGGTAAAGGTAAAGCACTTCTGTGTATTCTCTACCTGGAAAACTCCGGAAAAGGTCATTAAGTTAGAATTGATTTGATGGTATGTAAATATTATTATTACATTTGCAGTTGTTTAGCAGACTCCAACCCACTTCTGCATAAGCCAGAATCCTGCTGAACTCAATGCCCAATTCCACACAATCTCCATCTGGCAGTTGCAGAAGTGGAGGTTGCCATTTTGGTGGTGTACAGGTAAGGTTGCCACATGTCCCGGTTTTCCAGGATTCTCCTGGATTCAAGCTGTCCTGGCCAGTTCAAGAAAAAACATGTAAAAGTCCAGGATTTTTAAATTTGACCAAAGGAAGCACGATCACCACTCACAAAGGGATTTTTGCAAAGAGTTAATTCACTGCCTCCCTGCCTTTGTTTCAATTATCATGCTTGAAAGCAGTGAAGGCAAAACAGCACCCTGAGAAACCCACAGGGGAGGGGAGACACTTGCAAGGGAGATGATTGAAAGAAACGCACTGAGGCAGTGAAATATCTTTTTGCAAAAAATCCTTGGCTCACCTTGAAGTTTGGGGGACAAGGAGTCGTCCTGAGTCCTTTTCCTATAAAGCCGGAAGGGAGCAGGAAATACCCATATCTAAGAAGCACACCACAACCATACACTGGGATGAAGGATTTCTTCTTCACATGACTGCAAAACGTTAATTGCATAGGGTCGGTATTCCTAGAGAGGAAGGGAACAGGGTGGACAGAAAGTGAAGTGTCCTCCATCACGAAGGTCCTCCTCCAAAATAAGACCCTTCCTGTCTCCTGCTTTTCTCCTTCTGGAGGGAAATGGAGGCACCATGGACTGCATTGCGCTTCTGGGTCCCTCTTTAGAACTTTCTTCCAAGGGATCCTCATGTGGGGTTTGAGAGTGAGTCTACTTCAGTGGAGTGTGTGAACGGGAGGGTGGGGTGACCTCAGGGGGAGGAAGGGTGGTTTCAAGAGTGGCCCAAGAAATTTTATTTTTTAAAAAAGAACCATTAAGAATAGTCTTTTGCAAGAAGAATCACATGGGGAAAAACCTCTTGACTACAATTTATTTTAAACTGATGAAGGCTGTCCACCCCGGATGGGGATTCCATGGGGTCTTAGAGCCACGGTCTCCCTGACAGCCCCATCTGATGCATGCACAGTTTGAAGAATGCAATGATGTCACATAGCTGTCCCGGTTTGGCAGGAGAGAATTATGGCAACCCTATGTACAGGCTTTCATTTTGAGAAGGAAATACTGGGTACCTCTTTGTGCAAGCCCAGAAAGTATCAAAGTTCATGCACAACAGACCATTGTGTATGATGTCCATCACACAGGATTCTGGCACTAGAAAATAGGCTTAATAGTCAGACAGCATGGTATGGTGGAAAGAGTGTTGGATGAAGACTCAGGAACCCTGAGCTTAAATCTCTGCTCAGCTATGGAAATTCATTGCGGAGGTTATGACATTGGTAAAACTGTTCCTTAAACACCTCACATGCCTTGGAGATTTTATTAAGGTTGCCATTAGTTAGATGTGATTTTATGGCACATTACAAGAGAGCACAGGAATATAAAATGTAGTAGAATTATAAAGGGTCACACATGATTATGGTTTTAACCATGCCATTAAAAGTTGCTTTAAAACAGGGGTGGCCAACAATGTGGGCCTGACTACTACCCCAGCACAGATGAGTGGGTCAGACCATGTCCCCCAGAAGCAGAAGTGGGCACATTTACAACTGTCGTAAATGCTCCCAGTTCTGCATTTATGACAGCCGCAGGCACATTTACGCATGCTTGGGCACATTTTACTGCTTATGTAAATGTGTCCACTTCCACTTCTGGGTGTGGCAGATGTGGTGGTGGGCCACATGAAATGGTACCTGGGGCCGGGTCCAGCCTACAGGCCATAGGTTGGGAAGCCCTGCTTTAAAAGTTGTCAGGTGATGAGAATTACAAAGCTTTATGGTGGCAGTTAAGAAACTACAAAGACATCTAATTTCATGATCCCCTTTGCAGGCGCACCCCCCAAAGAAAGACTCAGACACCGGTATATGGATAAAGGCTTTGGGCCACTTTTATTGAATAATGCCCTAGTCCGAATTATAACTTTCAATTGGTGTATTCATCCAATTGTAATTCTTAAGGCAAGCAGGCCGCAGTAACACTGGTAAGGTTCCTCCCAAAATTGCCAATGGCAATTGGCTACAATGTATCAATTTGTATCAATTTGTTTGTTGACACAAACAAATTGTTGACCGGAGTCAATAAACTATCTACTGACCCCACTCTCTGACGTGTATCCGTCAAATCACGGGGTGATGCATGCTGAAAAGCTCCTGCCATCACCCCTTGCCTGGTTCGTCGTTGACCGGTCAAAGCTATTACACCTGTACCTGTCTAAGTGTTAGCCAGTCAATTGCAAACCTGCCGGATACCTATGGGTCATAAATCTTTACCTTACCAGTGCTACCCACCACACAGGGAGGCTTCAATGAAGACTCACCGCCCCCCCGCCCCAGACCGTCAGCTCAGTCAACAGGCCTGCTTGCAAATCTTCCAAAAAGAGGTTCATACCTCTAGCCGACAGGTGGACCCCATCCCCTGCATAAAGATAATAATTTTGTAAACTAATGGTGGGGTGTCGGATGACCATCTCCAAACCCTTGTCTGCAAAGAACCGGGCAAGAGCCCTGTTCACCGAGCAGTGAGCGCGGTCAAGGGCACGGAGGTCAATACCTCCCCTGTAAGAATGACGTGGTATGATGTCTGACCATAGCAGCCTTGTGGACGGCCACACATAATGCAAATAAGCTAGGTCACTGCAAATCGTGAATTTTAAAGAAAGGCCAGTGACCTGGGCGAGGTCATTGCCCCCGAGGTGCAATACAAGGACATCAGGCGGTTCAGCATCCCTGATGGAAAACAGGAATGGCAACAGTTCCCGCCTCTGTAAAAGAAGAAAAGAGAACAATGACTTAACTGGTACTCATACCTGAAGAGGGCGAACATATAATGCAAAACGCATAGATCCCCATCTTCCCATACGGCGTATATCAGCCTCAGAGTACCCAACTGCAGCCGCAGTGGATGCAGCACCTATCCTAAATGAATGGGTGCCGTAACGAGCCCCGGGGAGGCCAACACTGGATAGTGCCATACCGGTCACCTTCCAAAATTGAAATTTAGTAAGGGGAGACCCATCCTGGTGGCAGAAAAACGGGCCAGGGTGCGTGCCACGCACTGCCAAGAACTCCTGTATGGCTCCAACCGGACAGATGTCTGCAATGGAACATCGTAGCAGTCTAACTCCACTGCCTACACAGTGCTGATCAACTTTTGAGGACCGTATCCTCAACTGAGCCCACTCATTAGAGACATAGACATCGTCGAGTTCCAGTGCCCTACGAGTCGCATCCGCCTTAGACAGTAGTACCAACTCACTGATGCGGAGTGCTCCAAAGAAGGCCACCATGGTAGCCGCATGAAAAAGAGCCGCCTCATACTTATCAAAACACAGATTATGCCAGCCTCGTGCAAGGTGGGTCAGCACCCCTGGTGAAACTGGGTGGCGAGTGTCAGGGCGGCGGCCACATTCCCGTGTCCACCCCTCCAAAACATATCGTATGCGGAAATCATTCACGCAGTCAGCAAAACCCCTCACCTTGGCCATAAATGCCAGTGCCGACAGCCTGGATGCTATAGTGCGAGGAGCCAAACCCTGACTGTGTAAATGAACCATAAATTGTAAAACTTGTTCGACTGGAATGGGCCACACTTCGGGCAACTGAAGTTGCACACAAAAGGTTCTAAATTGAACGAAAGCATGGTGATACGCCTTACGCGTGCGAGGTGCCAAAGACATGCCGATCGCCCGGTTCACCTCTCCTTGCCAAATGTCCAAATCCCGGCCGGAAGTGGCGAGGGGAATTCCTCTGCTTCCGGAGCCAAGGCATGGAACCGGGGGATCTGGAGGCGGGATACAGCATCAGCAATATCATTATTAATACCTGGTACATGTCTGGCCTTAAAAAGCACATTCAGGCGTAGGCTACGTAACACAAACTGACAGACCAATGCCATCACTCTAGGTGACTTAGACGTCTGAGCGTTGACAATGTGCACTACCGCCGCATTGTCACACCAAAAATGGACCACTGAGTCGGCCCACTCCTCGCCCCATAGCATCAAAGCTCCCAGGATTGGAAAGAACTCAAGGAATGTAAGATCGCGGAGGCGATCCGTGCCCCACCATGCTGGAGGCCATTGGCCATAAGCCCACCTCCCCTCAAAGTAAATCCCATATCCCAGGGAGCTGGAGGCATCCGACTGTACTTGGAATCTAGGGGAAACTAAAAGGTCGGATCTCCAAAAAGAGACCCCATTAAATTCCCGCAGGAATTTAAGCCAAACCAAAAGGTCAGCCCGCATGCCCCTGGTCAGTCGGACCCTGTGATGGCGCTTTGACATGCCAGACATGGCGTCACATAGGCACCGCGCAAATGCTCTGCCGGGCATAACCACCCTGCAGCCAAAGTTAAGATGGCCATGAAGTACCTGAAGCTCACGAAGTGACACTTTACGTTTGGCCAGCAAGGCCATAATCATCGCGGAGATCCGGGTCACCTCTCAATGGGTAACCGGGATGCCTGTGCGACCGTGTCAATTTCAATACCCAGAAATGTGAGCGTAGTGGATGGGCCCTCGGTCTTTTCGGGCGCTAAAGGGACACCAGTTCCCGCATTAGTGTCTGAAATGTAGTGAGGAGACGCGTGCACGTGTCCGAGCCCCGTTCACCCCCGAAAAAAAAGTCATCGAGGTAATGGGCTACAGACCGAAACCCGGAACTGCGAACAAAGGCCCACTGAAGGAAAGTGCTAAAACGTTCGAATGTTGAACATGAAATAGAGCAGCCAAAAGGCATGGCCTTATCTACACAAAACTTCCCTTGGAATCTAAAACCCAATAGCTCAAAGTCCCCCGGGTGCACTGGCAGTAATCGGAATGCTGATTTAATGTCACATTTTGCCAGGAGGGCACCAGGACCACAACAGCGCACCATCTGTAGGGCTCGGTCAAAGGACGTATACCTGACCGAACAAAGGTCATCAGGGATAGCATCATTGACAAAGTAACCCGCCGGGTACGATAGATGGTGGATTAAACGAAATTCCCCTGGGGCCTTTTTAGGTACTAACCCCAGAGGGGAAACCTTCAGGTTGGGGAAGGGTGGTTCAGAAAAGGGGCCCGCCACCCTCTTGGCCTCTACCTCTTTGGCAATACTCAGGGCAGCCACCTCCTCCTTACCCTTCAGAGAAAGTTAATTTGGGGGCATCTTGGGGTCCCCGCACCCCTTTGAATGGGATACGGAAGCCCCACTGGAAACCCTCCAGGAGGTACCTCGCGTCCTCCCTCCTTGGATAAGTTGAGAGCCATCACTCCAACATATACACATTAACTGGGGAGGGGGCCTTTTGACTGGCTAGCTCCATCAGCAGAAGCTCTGCCCACTCCCTGTCCACCTCTACCTCTGCCCCGTGATCCACCGGCCCGCAGGCACGCGGCGGCGGCGTGGGGGCCAGCGCAAGAGGGACACTCGTGTTTATATCGGCACTGCTGCTTATTGCACACGCCATTAGCCGAGAAGCTCCAACACAGCAAGCGGGCTGGAACCCCCTGCCCTGCCAGCTGGCGGGGAGCCTGTGTTGGAGCAGCTCGCTGCATGGCATGGCCACAATGGTACCTATCCCCAGGCGCCAGACGCGTGGGGGTCATGTACAAGAGCCACGATTTTTGACAGGGCTCATCCCATCTCATCTCCGGGTGTAGGGGCACCCTCATTCTAAATTCCTCATCATAAGCCAACCACGATGGGCCAGGGAAATCCACCATCGCCCTGTAAATATTGTCCAAGTATTGGACCATAGGAATGGCCAGATCAGGCCGGGCCCTAAGGTATACCGCCATATAAATAAGATATGCCGGCAACCAGTTGGCCCAGGTGCGCGGTGGCTTACGACGACGGGACAGCTCTTTGTCTCTGTTGTCCTGTCCCTCTCTCTCCTCCTTAGTGGGCTCACGGTTCAATAGGGAGAATATATCCACGTACTCCCCCCGCCAAATCTTTTCCCTCGTGACCTGGGACAAATGATCACCAAGGGGCAAGGAATAACCAGCCGTCAGCAAAGCCGTCACCGGCACATTAGGTATATGGGGCATACGCAGTGGGACCTGGACAGCCCCTGCGATGCCCCAGGGGCGGAAACCCCCGCCCTCAATGAGGTGCCATTTTGAAACCAAGGGGCACTGGGATTGACTGGTAACTGATGCCCACTCGCCTCAACTTGACGAGGCCAGGGCCACTGAACCCCACCACTGGAAGTGGGCTGTGATGTAGGTGCACTAATTTGAACCTGATACTCACTAGGTGCACCCCCGTGAGCCGCCCCCACTGGGGGTTCCGGCCCATGGTGGGTGTCGGAGCTCGCGACCGGAATTGAGCTCTGGGGCCACACCTGACTGCTCCCTGTCTGCAGCTCTGGACGAACAGGGAGCTGCGAGACACCGGCAGGCACAGGCCGGAGCGTCTCAAGCAGCTCAACCCGGCTGGCCACCTGGTGCAGTGTGGCAGCCGTCGAGGTAGCCGGTGGACACGAAGGGGCCCCGGCAGAGAGAGAAGGGCCCCCTCCCATAGGAGGCTGTGCAATCCCCAAAGATGCCTCCAGCACTGCTAAACGTGCTAGTAAAGCATCCACTCCACAGATCCCCCAGCATAAGGCGGGCCGGGTTGGCCGGAAGGCCCACTAGGCATTTGGAAAGGGACACCGAAGTGAGAGCCTGGGCCAGAATAGGGCCATGCCCAAAACTCCGGCCCATGAGGGGCCGGAGGAGGAACGGGTAGCGCACCCGCACCAGGCCCTCCCCCACTGTCCTGACCCATGGCTGGCAACTGCGGGCCGAGGGCCGAAGCCCCTGAGGGGCCGGCTTAGGCTAGCCGGCTGCCAAGTGCCAGCCTGAATCACCCCACAGGTATCGGTGGGCAAGGCTGGGATAGTGCCCTGCCGCGGGGGCGCAGCCCTGGTCCTCTGACCTGATGGCTGCCCCCCGTCCTGCGCAGGGCCCGAAAAAGTCCTCCCCTTTGGCCACGGCTTCATCGCCGGGGCCTTCCGTTTGGGAGGCATATCTTCGTAAAAGAAAGAGCAGGATCACTTTTCAGGGATCGAAAACCTAGCGCCAAAAGTACAGAGTAGCCAGCAAGCTAAAGGCTCTGTGCTAATCCTCCCTTCCCAGCCGGGAAGGGATCAAGGGCTAAACAGCCGAAGACTACGGACAAACAGCGACGGATAAAACTTCTCCTCTCCGTCGCTATTTCTAAAATGGCAGCTCGTCTGCCTCGTGGCCACCCCTTTTATAGAGGGGTGGCCACACCCCCTAACTCACCCGGATGTCTGAGTCCGGGTGGGGTGGGGGGGCGCAAAGAGCGCGGCGGCCATTTTGGCGCCGCACTTTCATTTTCTTTCTTTCTTTTTTTCTTTTAGGGGTGATGATGGACACAAGTGCAGAGAACATAAGTGCAATCCTCATAAGTATCAATTGTATCTGAACTTTTTGTAATCAGAAAACAGCTTCATATCTACTCAGAAACATTGTGTACACAGTTCAAACATCATATTACTCCATAGTCCTCTTGATAGTAAAACTACATGGCATGTTTTGAAAGTCTCTCCCCCTCCCCCAAACATTTTGTAATTAACTTCAACTCATATGCTTTTTATTCATGAGTGGGTTCCCCCTCCCTTCTTCAGATTACACTTTTAAGCAGCTCAGCTAATTAGTCTATTAGTGCTTTGGAAAGATATCATTGACTGGTTATGTCAGCTTATGAGGACAATGTCCTTAATATACATAACCCCTATCAAAAAAAGAAAGTATCTATCTATCTAGCTAGCTAGCTAATTGGTTACTGAGAAATATTAATGATAGGTAATTTTCTAAATGCTATGAGAAATGTGGAAGATGAATTTGTAGCTTTCATTCAAATAGATTGTTATTATAAAACAGGCATCAGACATTAGTAAAATGAGTACCCAGAATGTTGGGGGGAAGCTAATTAATTTATGAACCACCCAGACAGTGCACAAAGCACTATGGGGCAGTATATAAGTGTGATTGCTTTGCTTTGTGATTGGTTTAATGGGACAACCAGATCAAACTCTATGAAAGAGAGCAAAAGGACAGAACGTATACAGTCCTTGAACAAAGAAATTTTAAAGGCAGATTGAAAATGGAGGCCACTAGCAGGAATACAGTTGATCAGGAACCTCAACACATTTTCTCCAGGACTTAACAAAGACAGTGGTTTCCTGTGTTATTATATACACTAATCCAATCATTGGGCATTTGTCATTAAATTACTCACTGCCCATCATTTGTGAATGATATTCTGTGTCAGGAGATGACCAACTTTTTGTATTCTTCTCCTCTCCTGACACATTCTCCCTGTCAAAAGTTTTGACTTGTCCCCAAAGACACATTCACTCCATTCATCTGAAGAAGTCTGGTTAGACACACAGATGTTGGTGGAAAATGAGAACTAGTTAGACTTAAAGGTGCTGGAAGACTTCTGGTTTCTCTTGAGACACAGATAATGAGCTGTCAGGAGGGCAATACCATTATGAACACAGGCAATGATTGTTCAAAGTCTTGATTACATAAACATCTTGGCCACAGGTAGAGTGTTTAAAGTCTTTGAAGTATGAAGAAATTTGTTCCAGGAAATTGCCTGTTTCCCCCTGAACCAACTTTTGATTTTGAGGCCAGAGTTTTGCCACAGGAAATAACTTTTGTCTATAAACAAAACTGCAACAAAGCTACGCTTATTAATATACATTGGCTGAAATTCTCTCGCATAGTGTAGCAAGTCACAATTAGTATAGGTTCTTTTGAATAAATTGGGATGTGGTGAATCAATTATTTTGTAGATTCCAAAAATTCAATGGGCCTACTTAAGTTGCAACTTACTTTGTAAATCAAAAGAATTTCAGTCATAGTGGATGAGAAAGATTTGAGTTTAGCTGAACTGATGAAAGTAACCCACTTTGGATATCTCACTCTCATATTTCACAGTATTGTATAATTCATTTTTTTTTCTACAGATAATATTTTGAAAGCTGTATGACTACTTCTCTGGAGACTGAAGTGTTCTGACACTGGTTTTGTATGTGTGTTGCCAAAAGGTGGCCTGAATTAATACTTGTTGTGAAAGGAGCACAAATAATAGTGATTACATGTGTTGGCTTAATCCAATTGTTAAAATGAAATAGAGTTGGCCTATTGAATGAATAGTGAATTAAAGTGGACAGGGATAGGTGAATATAACTCAGGGGACCATATATCTACTACTGTGGGCAAGAATCCCTTAGAAGAAATGGAGTGAGCCTTATAGACAATAAAAGAGTGAGGAAAACAGTTATGGAATACAATCTATAAAATGACAGAATGATCTCAGTCCGAAGTCAAGGTAAACCATTCATCATCACAGTAATCCAAGTCTATGCCCCAAACACTGATGCAGAAGAGGCTGTAGGCAACCAGTTCTATGAAGACCTACAATACCTTCTAGGACAGACACCAAAAATAAATAAATAAAGGGTGTTCTTATCATAACAGGAGATTGGAGTACCAAAGTAGGAAGTCAAAAGGTAACTGGAATAACAGGCAAGTTTGGCTGTGGAGTACAAAATGAAGCAGGGCAAAGGCTAACAGAGTTTTGTCAAGAGAATGCACTGGTCACAGCAAACACCCTTCTCCAACAACCTAATATGTGACTCTACACATGGACATCACCAGATGGCCAACATAAAAATCAGATTGATTATGTACTCTTCAGCCAAAGATGCAGAAGTTCTATATAGTCAGCAAAGATAAGACCGGAGCAGATCATGAGCTACTGATTGCCAAATTCAGGCTTAAGAAAAACAACAAGGTCACTCATGTATGATCTACATAATATCCCTCATGAATATACAGTGGAGGTGAAGAATAGATTTAAGGGATTAGACTTGACAGACAGAGTGCCTGAATAATTATGGACTGAGGTTCACAAGATCATACAGGAGGCAGCGATTAGAACCATCCCAAAGAAAAAGAAATGCAAGAAATCAAAGTGGTTGTCTCATGAGGCTCTTCAAATAATTAAAAAAAGAAGGAAGACAAAAAGCAAAGGTGAGAGAGAAAGATTCACTCAACTGAATGCAGAATTCCAGAGAACAGCAAGGAAAGATAAGGAGGCCTTCTTAAATGAACAGTGAAAAGTAATAGAGGAAAACAACAGAAGGAGAAGCACTAGAAGTCACTTCAAGAAAATTGGGAAAATCAAGGAAATGTATCAAGCAAAAATGGCCATGATAAAGGACAAAAGTGGTAGGGACCTAGCAAATGGAAAAGAGAATAGGAAAATATGACAGGAATACACAGAAGAACTCTACAAAAAGGACCTTAATGTCCCTGACAATCACAATGGTGTGATCATTGACCTCGAGTCAGACATTCTGGAGGGTTAAGTCAAGTGGCCCCTGGAAAGTATTACTAACAACAAAGCTAGTGGAGATGATGGTGTTCTAGTTGAGCTATTTAAAGCCCTAAAAGAAGATGTTCTTAAAGTACAGTGATACCTCATACAATGTCCAAACTTAGTTCCACAAGTTTGGACATTATACGGATTTGGACTTTATATGAGGCATGCAAAATCCTAGCCGCAATGCCTCATACAACATCCAAATCCTTGCTGCGATGCCTCGTACAACGTTGTTTCCATAGAGATACATTGTACTGTAACAGCACAGACTTCAGGGCAAAATCAAGGAAACAGACAGGAAACTGACAGAACTTTAATAAATCATTGTCTAAAGGCTATATACATTACAAAAACATGTCAAACAACCCTGATTTTAGGTGACAAACCATACAACAAGTATTTAACTTTTGAAAACTTTATGAAGTGCAGGAAAGGGGTGATCTTCAGTAATTAAATACTTCCCCCTTTTCACCCATGTGACTTGTAAATAATCCTATTCTTTGAATGGAAGTCATGAAATCCATAGGACAGGGGAAGGAAATCTTAAATTATGGGGGGAACATTGATCCCCAGCCTATAATGTCATCACAGTGGCAGTTTTCGGTAATTAAACACTTCCTGCATCTACCACACAGCCTCCATGGTTTCCATGCAGGAAAAGGAATTATTCATCAATCCGAGAACCAATTGGGGTGGTGGTGGTGGCTTTAATTTCCAAGATCTCCTCCTACCAATAATATAATCGCCCTTCTGAAGGCTTAATGTGAGCAAGAGAATGTTGCCTAATTTGTACAAGAGCACAATAATTGTTAATTTTGATTTGATTCTTGACCAGTCTTCACTTTTCTTTTTCTTCACTACTACTCAAACTGAATTCTGTACCCTAGTGTACATGTGCTTACATTTTGGCTATAACAAAACATTCCATGCTAAAACAATCCCACTGTCATGTTGCTAGAATGAAATTGTTTCACATAAATTTAATTAAGGCAATATTCCCCTCTCTCTTCCTGAATATGGTCTGTCTTTTAAATAATTAAAAAGCATTTCCCCCCCGAAACACAAGCATTAAAATATACTTTAAAAAAGCATTGGCACTTTAATTATTCGGAATGCATATCATGGGATCGCTTAGCAATGGTATATTATACTGTAGCATGCCATGAAAGCTTTGGAATGTTCCTACTGACAGAATATCACTTTCTGTCCTGTTTAGTGCACAAACCAGTAATTAAAGTCTCATCTTATGATGTGGAAGAGCAATCAGCATGCTATGTTGCCACAGAGAGCATTTAAGTAGCAGCATACATATGGAAATGAAATGAGAAACAGACACATCAATGCGGCATATGTCCCTTGATGTGAATTTTGCATCTCACATATCTGGAGAGAAGTACAGTGTGACGCTCCAAGCATCTCGAGCAAAATCCTTCTGCATGCAAAGGCCATGAGACCGAGACTATTGAAAACACATATACAAATGTTGGGTTGCTCTGTTCTTTAAAACAATTTGTGAAATGTCATTGGCTTTTCAAAAAACAAACAAAAAAACAAAAAGGGTGTGTGAGAGAGAATGTGTAACATATGAGGTTTGGCAGTAGAGTATGTGATGAGACTGGGGATAAAAGACAAAATACTTTCATGGAAGATGGAGATCCACCATCATCTTCCTTACATTCAATGTTTATTAGTGTTTCATTCTGTTAAAATGTATGGAGAGATTTGCATTATTGATTATCGGCTTGTTTGTTTGTTTGTAAAGCGTCTAACAAAAATCAACTGAAGGAATTTCACAGTGGTCAAATTAAATCAGCACAGGTGTTTTGATCATGAAAAGAGATCATGTTGTACCAGCCTGCCATGTAGCTGTGAAAATTTAGAAGACTGTTGGACAATAAGAGGCAACAACCTAACTAGCAACACAAACATTGCTGAATACCCCTGCATTCAAATATCTAGGTTTTTCAGACTAACCACTCAAACTCCTCTGCTTTCTCCCACAACTTTTGCATAGAAAATTTCAGGTTGTTTATAAAATTTAATGAACATCTACCCCCTTTAAACAGTCAAGATATACCTGTATCCCCAGATTACTTGTGTGTTACACCATCATTACACAGCAACCTTCTGTTGCTGGCTAATCTTTCTCATACTAGGTTAGGCAAAAGGATTTGCAGAATGAACTCATCCAAAGGTGCCTTCATTTTGGTAGTTTTGTATCTGGCCAAGACACAGAAGAACTGCTACTTTTGTCAGAAAACCACAACTATAGAGTCTGTATATCTTCATCTGGGAGCAAAGTAACACTTGATTCAATAATAAATTATGATGAGTATCCAGAATTTTGAACATTCCTTTCTTAAGCCTGTATGACTGCAAGATTGGTTGAGAGCATCTTAGATCTGTCATTATCATCATCAGCTGCAACTCGTATCCAAGTTTACATCCCCCCCCCCCCCCGAAAATGATTTTCAGGAAAAATGGCACCACTGTGAATTTTTTTAAGGTGGATCTCAGCTTGCCATGAAGTGACCCACACACTATGATCATGGAGCCATCTCCTGCAGCACGTATGAAATGAGACATGCAGGATTTAACACCGGGACTGCAATGGACTGCCGCAGCCTTGATGATATTATCAAGGTGTGCCTTCACAGCCAGTCCATCTGGCATGGCCTCTTCCGCCTCTATGACTATTGGAAATCAGAGTTCCTCCTCCACAAATTTTGCCGTTGGGCCCAATATGATGGTTTCTAGTGCCATTTTCTCTACTGAGGGATTCATCACCCCACCTAAAAAAAGCTCATCAGCCCATAGCCGTTGGCCCCTTTAAGGAGTCAGGTTATCTGCCACAGCCCAGTACTCGGCATTGAGTTGCTGTCTATACAGTCTACTCCATTACTGTAGTGCATTGGGATATCCGGCCAGACAGACCTATCTGTAGATCTGTAGTTCAAATAGAAAAATGTCCAGGCTTTTGTCCTTCTTCATAATATGAATGCTGGTAGTTGCACTGTTGGTGTAACTAGAAACAAAGGAAAGGGTCTCAGGCAGAGAAAGAAAACTACATCATTTCAGAGGCCTGTGAATGGCAACACTTCTGTAGATTTATGGGCTTTCCGCATCATACAAAACTCTATACTGACAGGACTCTATATCACAAAGGAAGTTACTCCAGTACAAGAATACAGGAGGAACTCTGGTTTAGACATTTGTTCTGAACACAAAGTAATAGAAGGAAGTGTGTGACAATAGGATGCAAAACTTGTGTGTTCTTTGTACCCTCTTTATAAGAGTAATGTCTGAATACAACTTCTGTTTCATGATATGCTGTGTTGTTACAAAAGAGACTAACTGTTGAATATGATACACACACAAGTTTCACATCAGGAGCAGTTTCAACAGATGTTTTCCAAAAAACTTTCCTCCCTGCTGGCCATTATTTATCCTTCAGATCTCAGCTAGCAGCTAAAGAAAGGGACATTCTATTACACAATGCCTCCAGGGATGTTTTGACTAGGAAAATGTTGGGTAGAGAAAATAACATGTAGAAATAAAGATGCTGCTTTGAAAGATTTCTTCTTTAAGCCTAGCCTGGGGGAAAATAAAGATGTTAGCTGCAAGGCATAGCATCCAGTAGTCACAGCAGATGGGCCAGCGTCGCTCCATTTTGCTTTGTCACATGTACCAAACCTCTATTCTGCAGTATGCTTTGAATAATGGAGCATATGTACATTCATAATCATTAACTATGTACATAGCTCCCTGGCGGCTCAGTGGGTAAAAGCACTGTGTGTGTAGACTGAAAGGATGAGGTTCAATCCCCGAGAGATGCACAATAGGGGACATGAAAGGAGGCTCATTTAGGCATCCCCTGCAAAAATCCTTTCAACCCAGAGTAATCTCTGACATGAAAACACACACTGAGTACATAGATCAGCATTTTTGTGGTGAATTTCTGGTTCTGTGAATTCTTTATTTACACAAGTGAGTAAGAGAATGTAACCAGAGATGATCTGAGGTTATTCACAGGTGCAGTTAATTAGAAGATTTCTTCTTTAAAAAGTAGGAAACAAATAGGGAGTAAGAAATAAAATCCACAAAATGAAGACACAATGTAAAAGAAATCCGAAGAAAATCAATACATTTCTAACTCAATATATCACAATGAGGAAATGGAAAGTATACTGTAGGTCCCAATTAATACAAACATACCCTAGTGTCCTTGCTCATGTTCTACCGCATCTTCAAAATTTCTTTAAAAAGTAAATGCATACACAAATCTCCATGAAAATACTAACCTGAGGCATAATCTGTTTTTCACCATTGATTTGTCAATTTTTAAAACCAATGCAATTATCCAAATATATGCTTTAAATTGCTGGAAAGATACTTCCTATTTGCTCTTCCATAAATCTATTTGCTCTTCCATAAATCTATAAAATTTGATGTTCTAATTTATTACCCTGCATTTGTTCTGCTATCATTTGAAACAGTTGTTTTTGTGTGTTATTATAAAATTATGGTTGTATTGATCAAAGAAGATGCTATACATGGGCAATCTATGATCCTTACAACAAATGTTGGAAAGTTTGTTTTAAGCAAATGAAAATTGAAGAAATGCTAAAGTCATCCATAACTGAATAGTGATAAGATAAGTGCATTGGCCCCAGAGCACCACCCTACCACTGTTCAGCTATGGATAGCTTCAACATGTCCTTATGTCAATTCTTCTTCAGATTAACTCTCCAGGCTTTCCCTCTAGACATGACTGGACTCAAGATCTTACTAGCCCCTTCTATCCTGCCTGCTGGAGAAGTCTATTAGTTGATCAATGCTGACAAAGACCAGGCATCCACCATTTCTTATTAATAGTAAATGTAAAGTCTAAAATTTCACATGGGCTTGGAAGAATGGATTAGGAACATGGAGAATATGAAGAGCTAGGCAAAAAACCTAAACAGAGCCTATGAGGGAATGTGCAAAACTTTAAGGTTCAATATTCGATAATGTGATAAATCCATATCTGTGATAAACCATTCCAGAACGCCATGGTTGGTTCATATGAATGAACGTTTAAGATATACATTATAGGAGCATAAGAAAGATCATTGTTTCATCTTGTCAAATTTGATTATCATTGACACACAGCCGGTTTATTTGTTTGAGGCAGGGGTTTTGCCATCCTTCCACATGGAAAACTAAATGTCAGGGATGACACTTCTCTTGTCTCCATTATTTCTACATGGAGGATAGTGTATTTCTATTTGCTCATAAAACCACCAATGAACCAAAGCCTCCAGCTGCCACCTAAGATTATACAGATGAGTTTTCCATCTCAGTGAAAATTGGCTATAGGTGGTTAGTTGGCTGCTCTGTAAATGCCACAGGTATTGGTGTGCTGTGGGTATTATTGTCGACTGCAACTCATATCTGAGAATACATTTTTTTCCCTGAAGCAGGAAAAATGTCATTGGCATGAATTTGTTTAAGGTGGATCCCAGCTTGCCATGAAGTGACCCACACACTGTGATCACAAAGCCATCTCCTGAGGCATGTATGAAATGAGACATGCAGGAGTCAACACTGGGACTGCAATGGACTTCCACAGCCTTGAGAATATGGACACGGTGTGCCTTCACAGCCAGTCCATCTGGCATGGACTCTTCCACCTCCATGACCATTGGGAATCAGAGTTCCACCTCCACTCATTTTGCCGTTGGGCCCAATATGATGGTTTCCAGTGACATTTCCTCCACTGAGGGGGACCATCACCCCACCTAAAGGGGCTCATCTGCTGGCAGCCATTGGCCCCTTTAGGGAGTCAGGTTAGTTAGAATAAAAGAATAAAACAAAAAAAAATGGGTATTACTCTTCTATTCTCTTATTATATTTTGTTGTGCGCACGCACATGCAGAAACACAAACACACAGGAGTGGGGTGATTGAGTCTTGGTAGAAAGGGTGGGAACACAAGTCCTGCAATAGTTCAGTACCAAGAAGAAGACAAAATCGAGGATCACCCCGATCCCATAATAACAATTACACAACATTACAACAATAATTAAAGTTACATATACAACAACTCCTCAAATGACAACTGTGCTTCCGCCATTTTCTTTGACTGTCCTGCCTGTCAAATGGTGACACTAGCATTCATTCTTTTGAGCAAACATCATACTACATATTGCTAACATAATTCAATTCAACTTCGAAAAGTAAGACATAGATAACATCTCTTAAAATATGTAAACATTTTGCCACCCTGTGTATTTCATAAGGAAACATCAAAAGCATGCTGACAGAAGGCCTTAATTCTCTCTTAGTGACTACCTGTGGTGTGCTTTGCAAATCTCTGCAGAACCATGATTCCATTAAATGATGAATTCTGTGCCTCCAACCTGTTACTTACCAAAGTACTCTTGTAACATGCAGAATTTATCACCAGGACTGCAATGGACTGCCGCAACCTTAAGGATATGGACAAGGTGCTCTTTCACAGCCATTCCATCTGGCATGGCCTCTTCTGCTTCTTTAACCATTGGGAATCAGAGTTCCTCCTCTGCTCATTTTGCCATTGGGCCCAATATGATGGTTTCCAGTGACATTTCCTCCACTGAGGGGGACCATCACCCCACCTAAAGGGGCTCATCTGCATGTAGCCATTGGCCCCTTTAGGGAGTCAGGTTAGTTAACCACCACCTGACACTTGGCGTTGAGTTGCTGGCTGTACGGTCTACTCCTTTACCATAGTGGGACGTCCGGCCATTTGCAATATTTATGCAACACATTGAAACCTATGACCATTTAAAATATATATATAATTATTATTGAATTTTTAAAACATAACATAAAAAATAAACAAAAACAACATTACAATACAATAGTGTATAACATAACAAAAAAGAATAAAACAAAACAAAATGGGTATTACTCTTCTATTCTCTTATTATATTTTGTTGTGCGCACGCACATGCAGAAACACACACACACATTTCCACATGCATGTACCTATGTCTGCTTATTTTGTATATTGTTACTCTATTTTTACCTATAACACCCTCATTACCCATAATTTTAAACAAAATTTGTGTCACCCTGTGATGTGTACACAGCCTTGGAGATTGCAGTTTTGTCATAGCTCTATATTACTATTTCCAAAAACTCATGTGATCTGGTGCTGGGCTGCCACTTTTTGATTTTACCAGAGTATGTTCCACAAAAGGCCTCCATATTTCCAAAAACTTATTCTCTTTAATTATACCCTTTTTAAAATTCAGTTCCCATGTAAGCTTGTCATTCAGCACAATTTCCCACAGTTCTTTGCAGGCGCACCCCCCAAAAAAGGACTCAGACACTGGTGAAAGTGGATAACGGCATTGGGCCACATTTATTGATTCATGCCCTAGTCCGAATTATAAATTTCGATTGGTACTCAACCAATTATAATTCTTAAGGCAAGCAGGCCGCAGTAACACTGGTAAGGTACCTCCCAAAATTGCCAACGGCAATTGGTTACAATGTATCCATTTGTATCAATTTGTTTGTTGGCAACAAACAAATTGTTGACCGTAGTCAATAAACTAACTACTGACCCCACCCTCTGACACGTATCCATAAAATAACGGGGTGATGCATGCTGCCTAGCTCGTGCCATCACCCCATTGCCTGGTTCGTCGTTGACCGGACAACGTTAACCAAATTGTGCCTATCTAGTGTTGGCCAGTCAATTGTGAACCTGCCGGATACCTGTGGGTCATAAATATTTACCTTACCAGTGCTACCCGCCCATGTGACCAAAGTCAACAGCAATAAACCCCTGTATCAAACCATAGCAACAGTGTGGGATGGGCAAAAAAGCCAGAACCCAAAAGCCAATTGTAGGTTCCAGCCAAAAATTCCCACCCGGCCCCGAAGCGACCAAAATATCACACTGTTAACTAGGGAGGGGGTGGAGGGAAAAACTTCTCCTCTCCGTCGCTTTCGCAAAATGGCAGCTCGGCTGCCTCGTGGCCACCCCTTTTAAAGGGTGCTGGCCACGCCCCCCTAAGTACCCGGATGTCCAAGTCCAGTGGGGGGGGGGCCGCAAAGAACGCGGCGGCCATTTTGGCGCCGCGCTTGCATTGCAGGCGCACCCCCCAAAAAAGGACTCAGACACTGGTGAAAGTGGATAACGGCATTGGGCCACATTTATTGATTCATGCCCTAGTCCGAATTATAAATTTCGATTGGTACTCAACCAATTATAATTCTTAAGGCAAGCAGGCCGCAGTAACACTGGTAAGGTACCTCCCAAAATTGCCAACGGCAATTGGTTACAATGTATCCATTTGTATCAATTTGTTTGTTGGCAACAAACAAATTGTTGACCGTAGTCAATAAACTAACTACTGACCCCACCCTCTGACACGTATCCGTAAAATAACGGGGTGATGCATGCTGCCTAGCTCGTGCCATCACCCCATTGCCTGGTTCGTCGTTGACCGGACAACGTTAACCAACTTGTGCCTATCTAGTGTTGGCCAGTCAATTGCGAACCTGCCGGATACCTGTGGGTCATAAATATTTACCTTACCAGTGCTACCCGCCACACGGGGAGGCTTCAATAAAGACTCACCGCCCTCCCCCCCAGACCGTCAGCTTGGTTGCCAGGCCTGCTTGCATTGCACCCAGAACGAGGTACATACCTCTGACCGACAGGTGGACCCCTTCTCCTGCCTACCATCAAAATTTTTTGTAAGCCTATCATCCGGACTCCAATGGCCGTCTCACAGCCATGCTCAGAACGGGACGTAGCCACAGTCCCATCCAGTGACTGCCGGAACAGTCCGAACTAGTGAGATCCGCATCTCCCTAAATTGGTGTCTCAGCACGATGTCAGACCATAGCGACCGTATGTAAGCCATACGTGATACAAAATGCCAGGTCACAGCCCCTCGACAGTTTAATAACAGCAGTGATCCGTATAAGACCACTGCCGCCGAGGTGCCTGTAAAACATTGGGCGGTCCAGCATCCCTGTCAGACAGCAGGAATGGCCACAGTTCCCGCCCCCATGTGCTGTGCATACCATACCATAGCATACGTGCGGATGCACACAGCCCAGCCGGGGTCCACTCTCTGTCGCTGCAGCATATACTGCTGCCCAGTGTACATAGCTGCGGCCCACCAGCCCCCTGCCACCGGTGTGCTGAGACCCCTAGGATCTGTAAAAGAGGAGAAAAAGGTGAAGGACATAACTAGGTACTCGTACAGTGAGGGGACGTACCTGTCTGAAATTGCGCGTAGACGCATATCCACCTCCGAGGACCCCAAACGTAGCCGCGATCAACGCGACGCCTATCTTAAGGAAATGGTGCCAAAACGGGCACCAAACCGCGAAACGCGGCACCGGTCACCCTCAGGGACCGTACTAAGGTAAGGGTAGATCCATCCCGGTGGCAGAAAACAGGCTGGGGCGCGCAGCAGGCACTGTCGAAAATTCAGGTAGGGCACCAACCGGACAGATGTCTCAAAAACTTCGCAGCAGTATACACCACTGCCTGCACCGTGCTGAATAACCCGTGAGGACCGCATCCCCACTCGAGCCCACTCATGTGTGAAAGAGACATCTTTGAGTTCCAGTGCCCTACGAGACACATCCGCCTTACACCGGTGGCACCAACTCTGGCACCCACTTACTGATGCGGAGCACTCCAATAAGGCTACCGTGGTAGCTGCGTGGCCAAGAGCCACCTCACACCTATCTGAACATAAGCAATGCCAGCCTCGTGCAAGGTGGGTAGAAACTCTGGGAACAGGGGTGACGCGCGTAAGGGCAGCGGACACTTTCCCGTGTCCACCCCTCCCAAACACGATGCCTGAATGCAGAGTGATACGCCTTACGCGTGCGAGGTGCCAACGACATGTCCGGTTCCCCTCTCCTCGCCAAACGTCCAACCCTCAGCCAAAAGTGGCGAGTGGAATCCCTCTGCTTCCAGAGTACGGCACGAAACCAGGTGATCTGCGGTGGTGGAGAGGGCAGAATGTTATTATAAATACCCATAACATGTCTGGCCTAGAACAGCACATTTAGGCGTAGGCTTCTCAAGAGAATAGACGGACTAATGTCATGACCTTGGGGGATTTGCATGTCTGGGTGTTGACAATGTTCACCACTGCTGCATTGTCACACCGAAATTGGACCACTGAGTAGGCCCACCCCTTGCACCATACCATCAGTGCTCTCCAAATGGGAAAAAACGCAAGGAAGGTAAGATCGCGGGGCAATCCGTGGACCCACCCTCGGAGTAAACCCCATAAGTCCGGGCGCCGGAAGTATCTGACCGTACTAGATATCTAGGGCAGACCACTAGGTCTGATCTCCCATAAGAGACCCCTCTAAACCCAGGAGTAATTTGAGCCAGAGCAAACAAATTAAGGGGGGCAATGAATTAACTACAATTCCCAAGGGCACACTCGATGTTTGGCAATCAATGCCAAAATCGCCATGGACATCCAAGCCACCGTATCAATGGTTAACCTGGATGCCCACGTGACAACATCGAGGCAGAAATGTGATGTTAGAACATGGGACCTCGGTCTATTCAGGCGCCAAGGGGACACCCAGTTCCCACCTGAGTGTCTGAATCGTGATGAGGAGACGCGTACACGTGTCCAAGCCCCGTTTAACCTCAGACCCAAAAGTTGTCAAGGTAATGGGCTGGAGACCGAGACCCCAACCCGTGAGCAAATGCCCACTGAATGAAAGTCCCACCTCGGTCGGGTGCTGAACCTGAATTAACGCATTCAGAAAGGGATTGGCCTTATCTAATTAAAATTCCCCTCCAAACCTAAAAACCCGATAGGTCTAAAACCTTGGGGTGCACTGGCAAAAAACTGGAAGCCGAGTGCATATCACACTGTGCCAAAACAGCACCAGCATTGCGTGAGCCCGCCACCCATGGTAGCCGAGGCAACTACGAGTACCTGACCAAACAAGGTCATCAGGAAAGTCATCCATGAACGGAGCACCCACAGGGCAAGCTGAATGGAGGATTATATTACATTCACCCTTTTCCTAGCTCAGTATGAGCTTCATGGGCTTCGACTAAGGAAAGGTGGTTCCCAGCAGGGCCCCCGCTACTCTCATAGCCCCCCAACTTCCATAACTGTGGACAGCGGAGCCCCCTCTCCGTGACCCAGGAAGGGAACCAGATAGTCGCATCCTGCTGCCCCCAACACCCCCGAATGGATACAAAAGCCCCATTGAAAACCCTCCAACAGGTCTCCCGCCCCATCCCTTCTTGGATGAACTGAGTGACATCCCTCCAGGCTGACCATAATTGGGGCGGGGAGGGGGGCATGACAAAGTTAGTTGCTTCAGACGGAGCTCTGTTCGCCCCTGTGCACCCCCTTTTAAGTCGGTAACGACCATGGTGCTCAGTACACACATCGTCAGCTGAGCAGGCCGAACACAGTAGGCGGGCCGGAACCCCCCGCCCGACCAGTTTGCATGGAGCCAGTGTCTGAACAGCCCGCTGCTCAGCATGACCACCATGGTACCCATCACCAGGCACCAGTCTCGTGGGAATGATGTGCACGAGCACATTTGCTGACAGGACTCATCCCACCTCCCCTCGGGATAGAGAGCCCCCCTCGTCCACATTCCTCACCATGAGCCAACCATCATGGACCCATCCGATCGACATCAGGATGGCCCAAACAGGGCAAGCCTTGCGGCATACCACCATACGTACAAGGTATGCCGACAACCAGTTGGCCCTAAGGTGCGCGGTGGCTAATGACGATGAGACATCTCTTTGTCTCAGCCGTCCTGTCCTTCTCTCCCCTCACAGTGGGCTCGCAGTTCAATGGGAGAATATCCACATGTCCCCCTTCTGCCCTTACCCCTCATGGCCTGCAGCCAATAATCAACCGGGGCAAATAGTAGCCGTCCATCGGCAAAGCCCTTGACGGCACGTTCTGTATAAAGGGGGCCTACGCAGCAGGATCTAGACAGCCCCTGCGATGCCCAGCACTGTCCCGGGGGCGGACACCCCAGTGCGTGGTGGCTTACTACGGCGGGACCACACAATGTCTCTGTCCTCCTGTCCGTACCTCCTATCCTTATTTGGGTCTCGGTTCATAGGGAGAATATATCCACGCATCCCCCCCCCCCACCAAATCTGTCCCTTCCTGATCTGGGCCAGATGATCACCAGGGGACAATGAATAACCAATCATCGGCAAGGCCTTTGCCGGTACATGATGTACACCGGGCATACGCAGCGGGACCTGGACAGCCCATGCGATGCCACGTACTGCCCCGGGGCAGAAACCCCCACCCCCAAGGTGTGCCATAATGCAACCAAGGGGCACTGGGATAGGATGGCAAGTGATGCCC
Source organism: Bradypodion ventrale (assembly GCA_035047345.1). Taxonomy (NCBI): domain Eukaryota; kingdom Metazoa; phylum Chordata; class Lepidosauria; order Squamata; family Chamaeleonidae; genus Bradypodion; species Bradypodion ventrale. Next base: position 27,463,149 of record JAWDJE010000003.1, read on the forward strand.
CACTAGCCTCTAATTGGCAAGGAGAAGAGCACTGAACCACACCGCTGCAAGTGGACTGTGATTTGGGTGTATTCAACTTGACCCAATACTCACTAGTTGCACCCCCGTGAGCTGCCCCCACTGGGGGTTCCGGCACACAGTGGGCATCGGAGCTCGCGACCGAAATCGAGCTCTAGGACGACCTCCAACGCACTCCAATCGCTGTTCCGGACAAACAGGGAGCTGCGAGACAGCGGCAGACACAGGCTGGACTGTCTCAATAAGCTCGACCCAGCCGGCCGCCTGTTGCAGAGTGGCAGCGGTCGAAGTAGCCGGCGGACACAAAGGGGGCCCGGTAGATAGGAAAAGGACCCCCACCCACTGGATTGCTAAGGATGCCTCCAGTACAGCCAAACGTGCTAACCAGGCACCCCCTGCCACAGTAAACCCCCAGTAGGTGGGCCAGGTGGGCCGGATGGCCCGATAGGAATTGTGCCAGAGGCCCTGAATTGAGAGCCTGTGCCAGAATAAGCCATGCCCCAAAATTCCAGCCCCTAATGGGAAAAACCATGCTGTAAGCCAGCACCAGGCCCTCCCCCAATTGTCCCAGCCATGGCCGGCAACTGTGGGCCGAGGGCCGCATCCTCCGAAGGGCCGGCCTGAGGGTGAAAACGGAACGGCACGGGAGCTCATCCTGTCCTGCGTGCGCAGAAATTGAAACACTGACCTTAAACAACCCAGTCAACTTCTGAGGCACTGGAGACACTGCAGTCCTACTTAAAGTTTGGGCACCCCTGAGTTAGGAAAAGGAGTGAGCGACAGAGCAAACTTCTCCGCTCCGTCGCATTCTGAAGCCAATAGGCTAGAAAGCCAAAAGGAAGCCTCGAACAGAGGCTAGCAAACTCAAGCCTCTTGCAAAGAGGCAGAAGGGAATAAAGCGACGGAGAAAACTTCTCCTCTCCGTCGCTTTTTTTTTTTACACTCACCAGCTAACTCAAGGAGCATAGAACAGCACGATCCCTATCCTGGGATCAGCACCCGCTGACTGGAAAGCCAGAGACCGAGAGCCTTTTGCAATGCTCAGGAATCAAACTCCGACCCTCCAGGCAGCGAGTTCGGCATCTTAATCCCCTGAGCCACTGCAGTCCGACAGAGCGACGGAGAAAAACTTCTCCTCTCCGTCGCTTTCGCAAAATGGCAGCTCGGCTGCCTCGTGGCCACCCCTTTTAAAGGGTGCTGGCCACGCCCCCTAACTACCCGGATGTCCAAGTCTGGTGGGGGGGCCCGCAAAGAGCGTGGCGGCCATTTTGGCGCCGCGCTTGCATTATACTAATCCTCCATTTTTAAGAGAGAATCATTTTTCCAATTTCTTGCAATATATTGTCTTGCTGTTGTTAACATTATGGATAACAAGTCTTTTTTTTTGCATCTATATCCTTATCTACATCTGTCAATAAGGTGGCACTTGGCTCCAGTTTAAGGTCAACACCCATCATTTCCGATATCTCCTTTTCTAACTTTGCCCAAAAATCTATAATCACTTTGCAACTCCACCACATATGTTCATACATCCCCAGTCTATCTTTACTTCTCCAGCAATTTTTAGTTTATGTATTATCCATCTGACATAACCAAACTGGAATCAAGTACCACCTCCATAACATTTATAATTATGTTTTTTTTAACTCTAACAGACAAACGTCTCATAATCCTTCTCCATTTATTTTTCCAATTTGTTTCAGTAATTTTAATATTTTATTTATTTATTTATTTATTTTTGCACATTTATATCCCGCCCTCCTGGTGGGTACACCACTCAGGGCGGCTAACAACAAAAAGGGAGAGGGAAGAGGGAGAAAATACAATAAGAAAAAATTACAATAAAAAACAGTTTAACAACAATAGCTAAAACAAGACCTAACAATCCCAGCTAAAACCAGCATTAAAACACAAACAAACAAACAAATCATCATTAAAAACAACCCTCCCCACCCTACCCACATTAAAACAGAATAACCAAGCTGGAGGGCAGCCCCTCACATAGGCTAAAGCAGCCAGCGGGCTTGACTAATGGAATCAAGCGTGCCCCAAACATGCTGAAAGAGCCATGTCTTCAGCATCTTTCTAAAGGGGAGTAGTTCCCTTTGGAGATGCAACTCAGGTGATAAGAGGTTCCACAGGGCTGGGGCAGACACAGAAAAGGCTCTCTTCCTGGTCCCAATAAGATGTACTTCTTTCACTGATGGGAACACCAGTGAGCCCCTCCTGTCTGCCCTAGTAGGATTGGCTGAATTCCTTGTGGCGATGCGGTCTCTTAAGTAGCCTGGTCCAATGCCATGAAGGGCTTTAAAGGTCAAAACCAGCACCTTGAATTGCACCTGGAGGCACACCAGCAACCAGTGCAGCTCCCGGAGAAGTGGTGAGGCACGAGCATAGTGCCCGCATCCCATCACAACCCGGGCAGCCGCATTCTGGACCAGCTGAAGCCTCCAAATGGTCACCAAGGGCAGCCCCATGTAGAGTGCATTACAATAATCCAATCTGAAGGTGACCAGAGCACGAGTGACCATGAGCAAGGAGTCCCAGTCCAGGAGCGAGCGCAATTGTTAAATGACACAAAGCTGTGCAAAGGCTCTCCTAGCCATGGCTGCCACCTGCTCTTCGAGCAGTAGCCGCGAGTCCAGGAGGATCCCCAAATAGCACACTAGATCTGACTGTGGCAAAGCCTTGTTCCCACATTATTCTTAATGTATCCTGAGGCCTGCCTTCTTGATTTGGCATTCTGTATATCTTATTCACTAAGCCCTTAACTCCCATTAACCTGTGACTATTGTATTCAAATACATTAAAATGGTCCAGTCTTCCAATGCCTTTGTTTTAGGTCTATCATTTAATTTAATTTAATTTAATTTTTGCGCTTATATACCGCCCACTCGGGTGCAACCCAACTCAGGGCGGTTTACATGGCGGACAATAAATACAATATAATAATACAATGACACATAATAATACAGTTCAAATTACATCAAAAGAAATTCAGGGGAAAAACACAATATCAATACATCACATAATATAAAGTACAAAGCATCAAAAATAATCAATATTAACAAAATCCCCAAGGGATGAAGCACAGCTCACATCCCATATAGTGCCCAGCCCAACTTCCCCAGCTGCGGCAAACATCAGCCTCAGTCCCTCTGTCTCCCTCCCCGCCCCCCCCCTTTCACCACGGACCAGGGGAGAGAGTCGAGGTGATGTGTCGGCTTCAGCGTCTCGGTGGCAGCAGCTTCCAAAGTCCCCACTGAGAACAAGGCACAGCTGCGCCAACGCTCCCATCTCCCATGACCGACTTGGCCCGGGGAAAGAGCCGCAGGTGGCTCCCATCCAGGGCCGATGGCGGGGGCCCAGGAGAGCTTCTGCGTGGCATCCCGGCTGCGGTGCGGCGTCCTCTTATCCCTCCAGTCAAGGCAGGGCCGGAGGGAGGCGGGGCCGGTGTCCACAGGTGGCTCCCATCCTGAGCCGATAGCGGGGCCCAGGAGAGCTTCGGTGCGGCATCCTGGGCTGCGGCGCGGCGTCTTTTTATCCCTCCAGTCAAGGCAGGGCCGGAGGGAGGCGGGGCCGGTGTCCGCAGGTGGCTCCCATCCTGGGCCGATGGTGGGGCCCAGGAGAGCTTCGGCGCAGCGTCCCGGGCTGCGGCGCGGCATCTTTTTATCCCTCCAGTCAAGGCAAGGCCGGAGGGAGGCGGGGCCGGTGACCGCAGGTGGCTCCCATCCTGTGCCGATGGCGGGGCCCAGGAGAGCTTCGGCGCGGCGTCCCGGGCTGCGGCGCGGCGTCTTTTTATCCCTCCGGTCAAGGCAGGGCCGGAGGGAGGCGGGGCCGGTGTCCGCAGGTGGCTCCCATCCTGGGCCGATGGCGGGGCCCAGGAGAGCTTTGGCACGGCGTCCAATTAATGCATCTGCAGTTGAATAATCATCTGCCTAAATCATTTTATTAATTACCATTAGAACCAAGCCCAAAACATTCTGCTTAATAATACATCTATCAAATTATCTACCAACTAACTAATGCCTTGACATCACTTTTAAAAAGAAACCTTTTTCACAAAATATGTAATTTAACTGGCTGTCAGGGAAACACTGATGCTAAGTGCATTACACTGGTGTAGCTTTCAGTCCTTAAGGACTGGGTGATGCCCTTTTGTAAACAGAACAGGGCAAAGAACTCAACATTGTGTTCTTATACTCCTATAATATCTTTATTATACGAGTATAATATCATTTTCTTATTTCTCTGTCTATCCATTTTGGTACAGGAAGGAATGTTACAGCCTGCAGGCTGCATAGAGCCTCTCTTGCTTGCCAATGTGGCTCCCAGGCCCTTGTGTGGAAAAACAAGAGGTCTAAAATGTCCAGTCATACACTCTAGCTGTGAAAAGGAGATGCAACTGCACATTCAAATGGTCCTTCAAGGACACATGGACATGTCTGGGGTCAAAACTAGCCCTTCCCCATAGAAAATGGAAATGATAAATTCTGGATTTGAAAGGGGAAAAGGAGGAACAAGTCCATAATTTTAAAATAACACACAAAAACAAGTGTTTCAAATGATAGTAGAACAAATGCAGGGGTAATAAATTAGAAGAACATCAAATTTTATAGATTTATTGAAGAGCAAATAGATTTATGGAAGAGCAAATAGGAAGTATCTTTCCAGCAATTCGAAGCATAGATTTGGATAATTGTATTGGTTTTAAAAATTGACAAACCAATAGGTACCACTTCAGTAGGAAGGTAGCAGCATTCTCTGAGCTCCAGTGTCTAGTCATGTCTGCTGCATGACCACAGATAGCACTGGTTCTTTGGCTATAATTGGAGATGAACACCGATCTCTAGAGTTTGAGAAGACTGGCTTTCGAGCAAGGGTGACCTTTATTTTTACCTTTACATCCTACCTGGGTTGGGTTGGGTCAATCTAAAGGGGATACAGATTAGTCCAAATCACTTAAGACCAAAGTCAGCAGTTCGGATGTTAAAAGAATACCAGACGGAGTGACTTCAGAAGTGCAAAAGAACACCTTGTGAGCCCCAGGGCATCATGCTGGGGAATAGGAAGGGAAAATAGACTTTGCTGTTTGACAGCTTCAATCTGTCATCTCAGATAAATGTTTCTCCTGTGTTTTCTAATCATGTCTCTTCTGGTGACATTACGTAGACATTATGTACGGAGTTCTTTTCATGCAGCTTTGTTCCTTTGCTTTTCCTTAGCTATTCATGGCAGATTCAAAACCCCATGTTTTGTTAGTCGTTGAGCTTCTTGATTAGCCTCTTTCCTCATTTTCAGCCCCAACTTTCTTTTTCTTTCTGATGTGCGTTTAGCTCTATTCGTTTTGTCATTCTTGTTCGTTTTACCATATGGGTATAATAAACACTTGAGCATTGTCTTGCTGTTGAAGAAGCAGGCTATCTTGACGTGTCAAGATCTCCCTATTTAAAAATGGTCATATATGGGGGCATTTTTCCCTCCTGCCCAAAGGTAGAGAGTCCATCATTATTTTTTCTACTGTGGAAGCATTAAGGAAATAACTTTGGGGGTGAGTTTTTGTTTCTGTTCTTTGTGAGAGAAAACCTTTTCTACTTTGTGTAACAAAAAGATCTAATGTATAAACACAGTAAAGGAATTCAACTCTGAATATTTCACCACCAATAGAATAATTTATCCTTCCTTTCCCCTTCTGTCTTGAACCTACATTCATTCACTCTGATGGCACACTGGTTAAACTGCTGTATTGCAGCCCAAACTGCAGACATTGTAAGTTTGATCCTGACCAGGCTCAAGGTTGAGTTAGCCTTCCATCCTTCGAGGTTGGTAAAAAAAAGTACCTAGCATGTAGGGGGCAAAATGTGTAATTACTACTGCTATCGCAAGTCAAATATTACATATATTGATCCCCTACTAATTTTCTAGGACATATTAAAATGTTTTCAGAGCTTTGGAGGCACTCAACTTCTGATATTGCCTCAGATTTTAATCCAAAAATTCCTATTCTTCCCTGGTGTATAGCTGGATGACATTGTCCCCAGAATTAAGGACTATAATAAAAAAGAGAATGTAAGACATACCCTATATTTACATGGTGCTGCCCAAGCTATTGCTAAAGCTAATTTCTTTAAGGCAGGAGGGTGTTGGGTACAGCACTTGCATTCATTATTCAAATTTATATATTGCCACCCAATTCGAACGAGTGATTTTTTTGCAAGGATTATTGGGAACAAGCCAGGTATGCCACATGCAAGCATCATATGAGGAGAAAAAATCAATCACATAACTAGAAAGAATCTGCAAGGATATGCAGATCACACACATACACCCAAATTTTCAACTATATGAATTTGCCAGATTTCCACATACTAGTTTTTCCTCTGGGTTGGGTCCCTTTATATTTTCCAAAAGAATAACTCTCATTAATGTCTTATGTGCAAAGGTTTGTGGTATGCAGTGGAACTTGGAACACAATGTGTCTGGCGGGGTAGAAGGCACAAAACCTTGGTGTGAAAAGTGAGGAGCAAAAGTCGATGTGCACACATGGGCACACACGTACACATGCATACAAATAGACATAAAAGCAGGCAGACAAGGATTCACACATATAGAGATATAGCAAACAACCCCTAACCCCACCTCTCTCAAAAAGTGTAGAATGTAGTGGATTGCTTGATAGTAGTCCAAACATGAAGTGAGAAAACACTCCATGCTTCCTAATGGAGGAATAGCTAATGGTTATAAGCAGAAGGTGAGCATCTCTGACTAAAACAATCTTCTTCTCTAATGATATTGGATGTACCAATACAGTTTGTACCAGGAGGGTTAAATTCTACATCTTTGGAAATAAAGCTTTGCAATGGAGGTGGCTGCAAACTCTTCAGAATAACAAAAGGCAGTGATGATGCAAAAGAAAGTAATTACCAGGTATTCTCGCCTACAAATTGAAAATCACCATGTACAACAAAATGCAGGGCATCCTTTTCAAGTTTTTCTTCTGTAATCCTGCACCACAGCAAAACTTGGTCAAGGGTGAATGCAAATCTAACAAAAAAGCATTCCATGATTTCATTGGATTAACTTTTTAAAAAACCTAAAAAGAAATTTGATTAATAATATCAAGTGGAAAGCTTTGGGATTTATTACTACTGTACTCATGCCTAATGAAATGAGCATTGTATTGGTAGGGTTTTTATTATTCTAATAATTAATCCCTTTTATAAATAGTAATAGGGAAGTGGAATTTTAAGTGTGTATTCACATAGCATCACTTTGTGCATTTCTCATTTTCTGTTTTATTTGAAAGCAAAAAAAGTTTCAAAAGAAGCTGTTGATGGTTTGAGAGTTCAGAGCTTTTACCATTTGAATTGGTACAACTACACTTCAGTGTCATGATGTTGATCTCTTTATCTAGAGATCTTGATCATGCCTTCCTGTCACACATCACCCTCTGCCCTCCTACCACCAGTGACTGCCTGCCACCTCCATTGTGAGGCAACCCGCTTTGAGTTGCCCGCTGGGTGAGTAAAGCGGTATAGAAATTAAACTTGAAATGAAAAAATGAAATGAAAACCCAGCCCTTATGAGTTACCGTTGGCTACACTTGGCCCAGGCTAGTGAGTATGCAGGGTTCAGATTCCTTAGAATAGATCAGGTAGCAAAAACATGGCCACTTTCAGTATGGTCCAGTCAGCCCTTTGATCCCAATTCAATAGACACAAAGGATCTATATTTAATAAGGTTTATTAAGTAAGTTAAAGAAATGAGCATAGCATTAGAAAATCAGACTTGAAAACTTTGACATTCGAAGTACAGTATATACAAAAATAATTTAAAGCTTAACTGGTTTTGGCCCTTATGACCTGTTGAATACTCACACTCCATGGCTTCCCAGATGCAGGAGAGCGAGCAATGGTTCCCACATGGGTTCTATTTCCTCCCTCCAGTGTCTGCCTCCCAGCCATTCCCCTAAGGGATCCCAACCAATGATCTTGCGAGATATTTCCATCACACATTAGGATTCATTTCTCTCAACTCACGAGGCGAACATGTTTACATTCAAATGCCTTTTGTATGTGGGAAAGTGCTCTCCCACTCATTGAAATTGCCATCTTAGATGGCCTAAAGCACACAGTATTTCAGTGAGCAAAAAGATCATGAAAAACACAGCCCAAGGTCCGGGATTTTCATGAAAATCTTGTTGGTGTACAGATGATGTCACCAGAAATAGGTTTTTTTTTTTAACTAATGAAACACTATCTCCTCCCACTTTGTCGCTCCCATGGCTCAGACTTGATGAAAGTGGCTATTTGTAAGTTAGAAAATCCCAATGTGTCCTTTCAGGCATGAACTGGAATTGGTCAATTGGAGGAATTTCATCAGTCCCTTGTCAAGTTCAAAGATAGGAAATTTCAGAGGGATGCTCAGGACTATACGAATTTGAGAATCTACAGATGGCGTTATTGGCAGAGTGGTTCACGAAAAAGAGTTACTTGGAAGGATCAAGTTTCTTCGGGTCCAGAAACATCAGATAGTGATGCCACGAGTGATTCTACTAGCTCCACCTCTTACAACTTGCACCCTACTAAATCTGATTCTACACCCTCCACCTCTAACAGGTCTACTTTTTTAGACAAACGAAGGACCGTCAGGTCGAGGAAGAAAACATAATTTTCAATTTGTCATCAAGACGATTGGACAGCGATGAGATGATTTAAGCTTTGATTTAAGCTTTGTCCCCATTCCCCATTACCAGGCATTTGAAACCAGGAAGGATATTTTCAGACTATTAAGACTCTTAAAGCTCAAAGCCTTTTACAACGGTATGGACTCACAAGTTGTAGATCTTTTCAGACCCAAGTCCACATTTATTCTTCCAATTGAAAATGCTAGTATCGAGGTTTTTGGCAAACTCATTATGAGGGACATAGCTAAATTAGAATAGGAACCAATCTGGACATTTCAGAACATTTCCTTCATGGATAGGCAGGCTCTAAATCATCTTTCTAATGATAAAACAATCATCATTAAACCTGCTGATAAGGGTGGGGGATTGTAGTGATGAATAGGGACAACTATCTTAAAGAAGCAGACAGACAACTCTCCAATAGTTCTTTTTATAAGAAGATTCATTCAGATCCTACTGCTAAAGTTCAATCTATTATTAGGACAGTTTTATTGGAGGGCTTGTCTCTCAATTATATTTCTGAAAAAACCAGTCAGTTCCTTTTCAATAAATTTCCAAGAGTCCCAATGTTTCACCTATTACTTAAAGTGCACAAAGTGTCTGATTCTGGCAGTTTCCCATCTGGCAGACCAATTGTATCCGGGAGTAATTCATCTCTTGAGCCTCTTTCAAAATATTTAGATAACTTTCTTAACCCTTTCACACGTAAGACTGCTTCATTCATGAGGGATTCCACACATTTCATTAACTCTTTGGAGGGCTTTTCTGTTCTGGTAGGAGGGTGCTTATTAACTTGTGATGTGTCTTCTCTTTATACTAACATACCTCTCGACAAAGCCAGATCAATTATAGCTGATACACTTGATTCACGTGATTCTTTACATCCCCCTACTCATTTTCTACTTGATTTACTTGATATTGTTTTTGAGCACAATTTTTTTAGGTTTTGTGATCAGTTTTATTTACAAATTAGCGGTGTGGCTATGGGCTATTCTCTGGCTCCATCCATCGCAAATTTATACATGATTAAGTTTGAAGATGATTTCATTATGAACCCCACTTCGAATCCATTTTTTGACCACATGCTTACATACAAGAGGTACATAGATGATTTATTTTTTTCTTTTTGATAATTCTGACTGCATTTTACAATTTGTGACTTGGCTTAATAGTGCAAATGTTAATTTGAAGTTTTCTCACAGTTTCAGTACACATATGGTTTCTTTGCTTTTTTTTTTGGATCTCTCTGTTTACATCCATCAACATAAATTAAATATGAAATTGTTTAAGAAGGCCACAGATCGCAGGGGCATGGCCAAGATGGTGAAGGTGTAACATCAACCTTATTAGCTCGCACCATTTAATGAGGCTTTGAAACCCATTAAAACTGTGGTCCGTACCAGCCTGAACTAAGGAGAGAAGATTGCTCACCATTTCGAAGGGTCAAAGCTCGTGGAGTGGCAGTGTTGGGTGAGGTAAGCAGCAAAAGCCGGGGGCCAAGCCAGACGTGCTGCTGGCAGGCGAGACTTCTGAGAAAGGGGGCTAGAAAAAGTTTAAAAAGAGAACAAAGGTGGTCGGACAAAGACGCAGAGGAAAACGGGACCTCTGAAGTGCGAATGCGGGGAGAGCCCATGACGGAAAGGCAAGTGCGGATAGTGTGGGAAAGTGAAGAATTGTGAGAAGGAAGGATGAGGTTGTGTAATGGCGGCAGAGCAGAGAGCGAGAGTTAAGTGAGACAGAGAAGGAGAGGGAAAAGAAGGCTCTGGTCTGCCAGGAAGTGAGCGAGGGGCGCCAAGGAGTTGAGAAGTTGGGAGAGGAGAGAAAAGTGAAGAAGGGAGCAGAAGGAATAAAGTCTGGAGGATACCGGCTGGTGTTTGTGAGATCGGGGTGAGGAGGAGAAGGAGGGGGGAGTGTTCAGCTTTGGCTCCGGAGGTTTCAGGAGCTCTTAGTGTTGTAGTGTTTCTTGGGTTTTTTATTGGACATTTCAACAGAATTGAGCCTTTACCTTTTTTCTTTTTTGATCTGTAATTTTTTATTGTTCATCTCTGTGGAATACCAGGGTTTGGATTGTGGCTGTGGAATGTGGAATCGCTACTTTGAATTTTGTGTCTGTCAGCTCCTCTGCCATTGATCTGAAGTTGTGTTTTTTTCCTTCCTTTGAGAAAGTTTCATTTCCTCTCCTCCTCCTATATTTGGAAACATTGTTGCTGTTTTTGCCTGGGCAAGGAGTTTATCAAAGCAGCAGGCCTACTGGACTGGAATATAAGGGGCTGGATTTTATTCAGTTTTTTGATTTGGATGCAAACCGTGGCATTTGATTGTGGCACAACGTGTTTGAAGAAGCTGGGAGTTTATATCTGTTTTTTTAAAAAACCTTATTGCGTTGGAGCACTGGAACAGTTTCAAGGAGAGGGACCTTCCCAAGCCAAAACTGTTGCGCCTTTGAAACTATTGTTTGACATCACAATGGATAAGATCACAAGGGGAAAAGAGAAGGAGGAGGAGGAGGTGAAACTGAAGAAGAAGGATAAACCAGCAGCTGTGGAGGCCCCTCAATCATCATCATCCCCTGAACCAACAGCATATGATCAGACTCAAATAATGGTGGAATTCGGTAAATTGTTTCAGAAATTTGAGAAGATGGAAGAAGCAAGGGTGAAGGATAAAAATGAAATTTTGGGGAAACAGGATAAATTGGCTACTATGTTTATTGATTTTTTCTTAAAAAGTTGATTTAAAGCTTCATAAGATAGAGGGTAATGTCAAGCTGATGCAAAATGAGATAAAAGAGATGAAAGGGGAAATGAAAGGGGTGTAAGAAAAGGTGAAGGACAATAAGATGAAAGCAGATGAATATGAAAAAAGGATAGATGTGATGGAAGAAATGATGAGAAAACAAAATATTGTCATTCGTCATATAATGGAATGAACGCCAGATCAGTTAAGAGATAGAATTGTTGATTGGTTAAACAATTTGAAAATGGGGAAAGATTTTGTCAAGGAACGTGGTTGGAGGTATAAGATGAAACCTGTAACAAAATTTTTGATGAAAAAAGGGATAAAATACAACTGGTGATTTCCACAACAGCTAAGATTTTTTTATGATGCAGGGACCGATGCATTAGAGTATTTGCATTTACTTGATTTAGTCAAGGCGGGTTCAAACGAATGGTTGGAATCAAGGAAAGATCTGTTGGGATCGGGAGGGATAAGAAGGGACTATGGTGGAGCAGATGAGGGTGGTGCTGCAGGAGGAGAACAACCAGGTGGGGCAGAGGATGACTTATCATTGATCTCTCTGTTTACATCCATCAACATAAATTAAATATGAAATTGTTTAAGAAGACCACAGATTGCAAGACCTACCTCCACTTTTCCTCATTCCACCTGTGTCATTTAAAGGGCAATATTCCCTTTAGTTTACTGACTAGAACCAGGAGGAATTCAACTTTGGAACAAGATTTCCAGCACTTGGCTAGAGCAGTTCAGCATGATTTAAGACATAGTGGTTACCCCGAAGATATTCTTAAACAATCTTTTGATAAAGCATGTGCCATTCCTACATCTCAAATGTTAGCACAGAAAGTACAGTCTTCTAAGGGTCTTTTGAGTTTTCTCCCCGGGCATTGGACATCAAAAAGATTGTCCATAAGTATTGGAATTTGGTACAGGATATCCCAGGGTGTGAACTTAAGCCTAGGGTAGCTTTTCATAAAACTAGTTCATTGAGTAATATCCTTACTCATACTGATATTTCTGTGCATCCTGATGTTTCCAGAATCATTACAGGACATTTTAAATGTGGGGGTTGTTCCGTGTGCAGGTTCTCAATAGAGACTAAAGAGGTGGCTATTCCGGATAGTTCTGTAAGACACTGTTTGAATTTCTTTAGTAATTGCATTTCTGTCAACACCGTCTATATGATTTCATGCCCTTGTGGTAAGAATTACATCGGTCAATCTTCTAGATCTCTGAAAACCCGGATATGCGAGACCCGTTCCCGCATACGTACACAGTCTCCTAAGCTCCTCTCATCTTGCATTTTACGCAACACCGTCATACTGAGGATCAGATCCGATTTGTTGTTCTGGATGTAATTAAACCAAAACCCTTTGAAAGAATAGACATAAAAAAGAGAGTATTGCAACAAGGTTTAACTCCATGGAACCTCATGGACTCAGTTTTGAAAATGACTTTTCATGCTTTCTGTAACGAGGCTTTTGCTATATTCCAGTTAAGGTTACTCTGTGTTTTTTCAGTGTTCTTTCTCTTTAAGACTAGTTTTTGGATGCTCTTACTATGTTCTATTGGTACTACCTGACTCTCTTTTCTTTACAGTTAAATATCACTTCTTGTATGACCATTGCTAACGTCTATGGCACTAAAATAATTCATTTTAGAGGCTGTTTAGAACACGTATTATAAGGTATTTATTAGTGTTCTTTGTTTACAAGTTGGTTAATTGTGAGTTTTGTACCTACCCTTATGATGATTCTTTAAGGATTCGAACTCTATGTATGATATTAAGAATTCTTATAATAATTATAATGTTACCATTTTAATTGATTATTATTTTCTGTATCCTCCTATCATTAAGATTATACACACCTTTGATGAAGTACTGAAATACCGATTTTCCGGAATGGTGTCGGTGTGGTTGTGCCTTTTGAAGATATTTGTGTTTGAAGTTATGAAGTTATGAAGTTTGAATAACTCTACCTTGTGAATTTCAATTTTCTTTCACTGAATTAAGCATCTTTAGTTATCCTTATACAATAAATGAAGATTCAATTTTTGCATTGCCTCAGATGGGACTTTTTTCATATTGATTATACCATTTGGCCCATCTCTTCTTGATCATTCTTCTTTGGCACCAGCAGGTCAGTCTACCATACTGCTTTTGAATTTACTTTGCTCAGGATTATTTTAACCTTGCAAAGGCTAAATGGAATGTGAATTTTGTTTGTTTGTTCAGTCACACAGTAAATTCTGACCCTTTGCGACCCTATGGACCATTGCCCACCAGGCACCTCTGTCCTCCACCATCCTTCCCAACTCACCCAGCTCTGTGCCCATTGCATCACCAATACTATCTAGCCATCTCATTTTCTGCCACCCCCTTCTTCTTTTGCCCTCAACCTTTCCCAGCATCAAGGCTAATTTCATGAAATAAAGTGTGCTTTTCTTGAGTACAAAGAAAGATTAGACAAGACAAAACATGCTATCTCTGTTATAATACTCACTAAGAAACAGCTGTTGTTGCATAATAAACAAAACTAGCTGTGTCCTCATGGTGGATGAAAGCGGGTGAAACAGTACAGCTCTACAGCTGAAACTTTGAGATAATTCATAGGCGATTTTTCCTTCATGGGGAAATATATATTCTCCTTTCTCAGATTATCTTTCTCTTCTTTTGTTCTCATGAAAGCTTGTGTTCACTCAGAGCAGGTAGCTAGGGGTAAGCTTCACTGCCTTTATCTCCCTTTTGCAAGTAAAAGGTGGTCAACAAGGCTTTTATCATGAGATGAGGTCAAAATATTTTGTGTAAACAGGAATATTACTTACCAAGGGTAAAGGGAGATGATGCTTCTTTCCCAATATTATTTGTGTAATTGCAAATTCTTATCTTGCTAATGTTGCTTTGCAGGCGCACCCCCCAAAGAAAGACTCAGACACCTGTATATGGATAAAGGCATTGGGCCACTTTTATTGAATAATGCCCTAGTCCGAATTATAACTTTCAATTGGTACTCATCCAATTATAATTCTTAAGGCAAGCATGCCGCAGTAACACTGGTAAGGTTCCTCCCAAAATTGCCAACGGCAATTGGCTACAATGTATCCTTTTGTATCAATTTGTTTGTTGACACAAACACATTGTTGACCGTAGTCAATAAACTATCTACTAACCCCACCCTCTGACGTGTATCCGTCAAATCACGGGGTGATGCATGCTGAAAAGCTCGTGCCATCACCCCTTGCCTGGTTCGTCGTTGACCGGTCAACGTTATTACACCTGTACCTGTCTAAGTGTTGGCCAGTCAATTGCGAACCTGCCGGAAACCTATGGGTCATAAATCTTTACCTTACCAGTGCTACCCGCCTAAGTGACTTAAGTCAAGAGCAAGAAAACCCCTACGTCAAACCTCAGCAACAGTGTGGGATGGGCAAAAAAGCCAGAACCCAAGAGCCAATTGTGGGTTCAAGCCAAAAATTCCCACCTGGCCCCGAAGCGACCAAAATATCACACTGTTCACTAGGGAGGGGGTGGAGGGAAAACTTCTCCTCTCCGTCGCTATTTTAAAATGGCAGCTCGGCTAACTCGTGACCACCCCTTTTATAGAGGGGTGGCCACGGCCCCTAACTCACCCGGATGTCTGAGTCCGGGTGGGGGCCCCCGCAAAGAGCGCAGCGGCCATTTTGGCGCCGCGCTTTCATTGCAGGCGCACCCCCCCCAAAGAAAGACTCAGACACCGGTATATGGATAAAGGCATTGGGCCACTTTTATTGAATAATGCCCTAGTCCGAATTATAACTTTCAATTGGAACTCATCCAATTATAATTCTTAAGGCAAGCAGGCCACAGTAACACTGGTAAGGTTCCTCCCAAAATTGCCAATGGCAATTGGCTACAATATATCCATTTGTATCAATTTGTTTGTTGACACAAACAAATTGTTGACCGTAGTCAATAAACTATCTACTGACCCCACCCTCTGACGTGTATCCGTCAAATCACGGGGTGATGCATGCTGAAAAGCTCCTGCCATCACCCCTTGCCTGGTTCGTCGTTGACCGGTCAACGTTATTACACCTGTACCTGTCTAAGTGTTGGCCAGTCAATTGCGAACCTGCCGGATACCTATGGGTCATAAATATTTACCTTACCAGTGCTACCCGCCTAAGTGACCAAAGTCAAGAGCAAGAAAACCCCTACGTCAGACCTCAGCAACAGTGTGGGATGGGCAAAAAAGCCAGAACCCAAGGGCCAATTGTGGGTTCAAGCCAAAAATTCCCACCTGGCCCCGAAGCGACCAAAATATCACACTGTTCACTAGGGAGGGGGTGGAGGGAAAACTTCTCCTCTCCGTCGCTATTTTAAAATGGCAGCTCGGCTGCCTCGTGGCCACCCCTTTTATAGAGGGGTGGCCACGTCCCCTAACTCACCCAGATGTCTGAGTCTGGGTGGGGGCCCCCGCAAAGAGCGCAGTGGCCATTTTGGTGCCGCGCTTTCATTGCAGGCGCACTCCCCAAAGAAAGACTCAGACACCGGTATATGGATAAAGGCATTGGGCCACTTTTATTGAATAATGCCCTAGTCCGAATTATAACTTTCAATTGGTACTCATCCAATTATAATTCTTAAGGCAAGCAGGCCAAAGTAACACTGGTAAGGTTCCTCCCAAAATTGCCAACGGCAATTGGCTACAATGTATCCATTTGTATCAATTTGTTTGTTGACCCAAACAAATTGTTGACCGTAGTCAATAAACTATCTACTGACCCCACCCTCTGACGTGTATCTGTCAAATCACGGGGTGATGCATGCTGAAAAGCTCCTGCCATCACCCCTTGCCTGGTTCGTCGTTGACCGGTCAACGTTATTACACCTGTACCTGTCTAAGTGTTGGCCAGTCAATTGCGAACCTGCCGGATACCTATGGGTCATAAATCTTTACCTTACCAGTGCGACCCGCCACACGGGAAGGCTTCAATGAAGACTCACCGCCCCCCCCCCCAGACCGTCAGCTCAGTCAACAGGCCTGCTTGCAAATCTTCCAAAAAGAGGTTCATACCTCTAGCCGACAGGTGGACCCCATCCCCTGCATACAGATCATAATTTTGTAAACTAATGGTGCGGTGTCCGATGACCATCCCCATACCCTTGTCTGCCATGAACCGGGCAACTGCCCTGTTCACCGAGCGACGAGCGCGGTCAAGGGCACGGAGGTCAATACCTCCCCGGTAAGCGTGACGTGGTATGATGTCCGACCATAGCAGCCTTGTGAACGGCCACA
The DNA here is from genome assembly GCA_035047345.1 of Bradypodion ventrale. Taxonomy (NCBI): domain Eukaryota; kingdom Metazoa; phylum Chordata; class Lepidosauria; order Squamata; family Chamaeleonidae; genus Bradypodion; species Bradypodion ventrale. The sequence continues at coordinate 27,479,871 of JAWDJE010000003.1, forward strand.
CATAATGCAAATAAGCTAGGTCTCTGCAAATCGAGAATTTTAAAGAAAGGCCAGTGACATGGCCGAGGTCATTGCCCCCGAGGTGCAGTACAAGGACATCAGGCAGTTCAGCATCCCTAATGGAGAAAAGGAATGGCAACAGTTCCTGCCATCTCATTCCACGCTTACCGTACCAACGTATGCATGCGGCCGCACGCAGTCCAAGCTGGGGTCCCCACTCTGTCGCCGCAGCATACTGCGCAGCACAGTGCACGTAACTGTGGCCCACCAGCCATACTGCCACCGGTGTGCGGGGACACACAGGGTCTGTAAGAGATAAAGAGAACAGTGACTTAACTGGTACTCATGCCTGAAGAGGACGAACATATAATGCAAAACGCATAGATCCCCATCTTCCCATATGGCATATATCAGCCTCAGAGTACCCAAATGCAGCTGCAGTTCAAGCAGCACCTATTCTAAATGAATGGGTGCCGTAACGAGCCCCTGGGAGGCCAACACTGGAAAGTGCCATACCGGTCACCTTCCAAAATTGAAATTTAGTAAGGGGAGACCCATTCTGGTGGCAGAAAAACGGGCCAGGGTGCGTGCCACGCACTGCCAAGAACTCCTGTAGGGCACCAACCGGACAGATGTCTGCCATGGAACATCGTAGCAGTCTAACTCCACTGCCTACGCCGTGCTGATCAACTTTTGAGGACCGTATCCTCAACTGAGCCCACTCATTAGAAACATAGACATTGTCGAGTTCCAGTGCCCTACGAGTCGCATCTGCCTTAGACAGTAGTACCAACTCACTGATGCGGAGCGCTCCAAAGAAGGCCACCGTGGTAGCCGAATGAAAAAGAGCTGCCTCATACCTGTCAAAACATAGGTTAGGCCAGCCTCGTGCAAGGTGGGTAACCCCCCCTTGGGAAATTGGGTGACGAGTGTCCGGGCGGCGGCCACGTTCCCATGTCCACCCCTCCAAAACATGCCGTATGCGGAAATCGTTCACGCTGTCAGCAAAACCCCTCACCTTGGCAATAAATGCCAGTGCTGACAGCCTGGATGCTATAGTGCGGGGAGCGAGGCCCTGACTGTGTAAATAAACCATGAATTGTAAAACTTGTTCCACTGGAATGGGCCACACCTCGGGCAACTGAAGTTGCACACAAATTTTTTAAAATTGAATGAAAGCATGATGGTACGCCTTACGCGTGCGGGGCACCAAGGACATGCCGATCGCCCGGTTCACCTCTCCTTGCCAAATGTCCAAATCTCGGCCGGGAGTGGCGAGGGGAATTCCTCTGCATCCGGAGCCAAGGCGCGGAACCGGGGGATCTGCAGGCGGGATAAAGCATCGGCAATATCATTATTAGTGCCTGGTACATGTCTGGCCCTGAAAAGCACATTGAGGCGTAGGCTACGTAACACGAATTGGCGAACTAAAGCCATCACCCTGGGTGATTTAGACGTCTGAGCATTGACAATGTGCACTACTGCAGCATTGTCACACCAAAAGTGAACCACAGAGTCGGCCCACTCCTCGCCCCATAGCATCAAAGCTCCCAGGATTGGAAAAAACTCAAGGAATGTAAGATCGCAGAGGCGATCCATGCCCCGCCATGCTGGAGGCCATTGGCCATAAGCCCACCTCCCCTGGAAGTAAATCCCATATCCCTGGGACCCGGGTCATCCGACTGTACTTCAAACCTAGGGGAAACTAAAAGGTCGGACCTCCAAAAGGAGACCCCGTTGAAGTCCCGCAGGAATGAGAGCCAAACCAAAAGGTCAGCCCGCATGTCCCTCGTTAGTCGGCCCCTATAATGGCGCCTTGTTTGGCCAGACATGGCGTCGCATAGGCGCCGAGCAAATGCCCTGCCAGGCGTAACCACCCTGCAGGCAAAGTTAAGATGGCCGTGTAGCACCTGAAGCTCATGAAGTGACACTTTACGTTTGGCCAGCAAGGCCAAAACCATCGGGGAGATCCGGGTGACCTTATCGATGGGTAACCGGGATGCCTGTGCGACCGTGTCAATTTCGATACCCAGAAATGTGAGGGTAGTGGATGGGCCCTCGGTCTTTTCGGGCGCTAAAGGGACACCCAGTTCCTGCATTAGCGTCTGAAATGTGGTGAGGAGACGCGTGCACATGTCCGAGCCCCGTTCACCCCCAAACAAAAAGTCATCAAGGTAATGGGCTACAGACCGAGACCCAGACCTGCGAACAAAGGCCCACTGAAGGAAAGTGCTAAAATGTTCAAATGCTGAACATGATATAGAGCAGCCAAAAGGCATGCCTTATCTACAAAGAACTTCCCTTGGAACCTAAAACCCAATAGCTCAAAGTCCTCCGGGTGCACTGGCAACAATCGGAATGCCGATTTAATGTCGGATTTTGCCAGGAGGGCGCCGGGACCACAAGAGCGCACCATTCGCAGGGCTTGGTCAAAGGACATATACCTGACCGAAGAAAGGTGATCAGGGATAGCGTCATTGACAGAATAACCCGCCGGGTACGATAAATGGTGGATTAAATGAAATTCCCCCGGGGCCTTTTTGGGTACCAACCCCAGAGGGGAGACTTTCAGGTTGGGAAAGCGTGGTACAGAAAAGGGGCCTGCCACCCTCTTGGCCTCAACCTCCTTAGCGATACTCAGGGCAGCCACCTCTTCTCTACCCTTCAAGGACAGTAAATTGGGTGCACCTTGGGGTCCCCGCACTCCTTTGAATGGGATTCGGAAGCCCCACTGAAAACCCTCGAGGAGGTACCTCGCGTCCTCTCTCCTTGGATAAGTTGAGAGCCATCGCTCCAACATATACACATTAACTGGGGAGGGGGCCTTTTGTCTGGCTAGCTCCCTGTCCACCTCTACCTCTGCCCCGTGACCTGCCGGCCCGCGGACGGCGCAAGAGGGACACTCATGTTTGTATCGGCACTGCCGCTTATTGCACACACTGCTAGCCGAGAAGCTCCAACACAGCAAGCGGGCTGGAACCCCCTGCCCCGCCGACTGGCGGGAAGCCTGCGTTGGAGCAGCTCGCTGAACGGCATGTCCACAATGGTACCTATCCCCAGGCGCCGGACGCGTGGGGGTTATGTACAATAGCCACAATTTCTGACAGGGCTCATCCCATCTCATCTCCGGGTGCAAGGCCACCCTCATTCTAAATTCCTCATCGTAAGCCAACCACGATGGTCCAGAAAAATCCACCATCGCCCTGTAAATATTGTCCAAATATTGGACCATAGGAATGGCCAGGTCAGGCCGGGTCCTGAGGTACACTGCCATATAAATAAGATATGCGGGCAACCAGTTGGCCCAGGTGCGTGGTGGCTTACGACGGCGGGACAGCTCTTTGTCTTTGTCATCCTGTCCCTCTCTCTCCTCCTTAGTGGGCTCACGGTTCAATAGGGAGAATATATCCACGTACTCCCCCCACCAAATCTTTTCCCTCGTGACCTGGGACAAATGATCACCAAGGGGCAACGAGTAACCAGCCATTGGCAAGGCCATCACCGCCACATTAGGAACCCGGGGCATACGCAGCAGAACCTGGACAGTCCCTGCGATGCCCGGCACTGTCCCGGGGGCGGAAACCCCCACCCCCAACGCTGCACCAGTATGGAACCAAGGGGCACTGGGATAGGCTGGCAACTGATGCCCACTCGCCTCGACTTGACGAGGCCATGGCCACTGAACCCCACCATTGGAAGTGGGCTGTGATGTGGGTGCATTAACTTGAACCTGATACTCACTAGGTGCACCCCTGTGAGCCGCCCCCACTGGGGGTTCCGACCCACGGCGGGCATCGGAGCTCGCGCCCGGAATCGAGCTCTGGGGCCACACCTGACCACTCTCCTGCTGTAGCTCCTGACAAACAGGGAGCTGCGAGGCACCGGCAGGGGCAGGCCGGAGCATCTCAAGCAGCTCAACCCGGCTGGACGCTTGTTGCAGTGTGGCGGCCGTCGAGGTAGCCAGTGAACCCGAAGGGCCCCCCGCAGAGAGTGAAGGGCCACCTGACATGGGGTTGTGTGCCATCCCCAAGGATGCCTCAAGCACAGCTAAACGCGTTAGCAATGCATCAACTGCCACAGATCCCCTAGTATAAAGTGGGCCGGGTGGGCCGGACGGCCCACCAGGCATTTGACCAGGAACCCCAAAATGAGAGCCTGGGCCCGAATAGGGCCATGCCCAAAACTCCGGCCCATGAGGGGCCGGAGGAAGAACGTGCTGTGCACCAGCACCGCCCCCCCCACTGACCGGACCCATGGCCGGCAACTGCGGGCCAATGGCCGAAGCCCCAGAAGGGCCGGTTGAAGGCTGGCTAGCCGAGGGCCAAGCAGCCTGCATCGCCCCACTGGTATCGGTGGAGGTAGTGCCCTGCCGCGTGGGCGTAGCCCTGGTCCTCCGACCTGAGGTCTGGCCCCCGCGTTGCGCAGGGCCAGCAAAAGTCCTCCCCATTGGCCGCGGTTTCATCGCCGGGGCCTTCCATTTGGGAGGCATATCGAATAGCAGGATCCCTTTCCAGGGATCAACCAATGCCAAAAAACACAGAGCAACCAAGCCAAAAGCTCTGTGCAACTCCTTCCTTCCCAGCCGGGAAAGTCAAGGGCTAAAGAGCCGAAGAACCAAAGGAACAGCGACGGAGAAAACTTCTCCTCTCCGTCGCTATTTTAAAATGGCAGCTCGGCTGCCTCGTGGCCACCCCTTTTATAGAGGGGTGGCTACGCCCCCTAACTCACCCGGATGTCTGAGTCCGGGTGGGGGGCCCCGCAAAGAGCGCAGTGGCCATTTTGGCGCCACGCTTTTATTCTTGACCCAAAAGGTGAAGCTGGTCAAAAATTTCTGTCTGAGAGCTTTTACAGCTTTATCTTTCACATTTTTGCTATTGTTCACAATATACAATGGAAAGGTATGTGCTGACCTTCCATAACATACTTTGAATTGAAAAGGAACATAATACTGTTATTAATGCTGTACAACCTTCATTCTATAATAAAAGACATACTTGCCTTCAACAATGTACTAGAATGGATTTTGTATTTCATACATATACACAAAGGCTGCATGTTAAAGCTTTTAGATATATACAGTAGTTCAGCATGATCAGGGAGAATTTGTCTTTCTATCTCTAACCTTCATGATGCTTGCCCCAGATGTTATGATTGTGGATCTGTGGGTCTGGAAGGGACTGCAAAAGTCACTAATCTAGCTGCCTGTTTAAGTAAGAAAGCTTGGAAACAAGTTGTTACAAATAAATGTTACAATAAATAAATTCTTTTTTGCAGTATTGGTACAAAAGGAATATGAAGGGTAAAACAATGATACTGTAGGATGCTATCTTAATTGAGGATAATGAAATTTCTTTTTTGTGTAACTGTTAATTTTTTAAAAATAAGTATTGCATTGGATCTGTGTTGCTGGCTAGGATTGGGACTATCCAAGGACAGCCCACTCCTGGGGCTTTGGGACTTGCTCTGAGGGAGAAGGAGAAGGGGTAAAGAGGAATCCCCTTGGCCCATCCCAGGAACCTGCACTATGGGGCCCCACTGCAGAAAAGATGGTGTTTGTTGTCAAGGTTGATAAGATGTGACCCTTTGTTAAACTGCAACTATGGTCTGTGATGCCCACTCGCCTCGACTTGACGAGGCCATGGCCACTGAACCCCACCATTGGAAGTGGGCTGTGATGTGGGTGCATTAACTTGAACCTGATACTCACTAGGTGCACCCCCGTGAGCCGCCCCCACTCTGTCTGTTCGGGGATGTGGTGGCAAAGAGAGTAAAATACACACACACACTCTTGAAAAATGTTGCTCTTTACACCCAAAGCCCAGGCCTGGTTGTCAAAAATGGACACTAGGCTTGGCTTTGAGGCCTACCCCTCTTTTCTCAAATTATTAATCATACACTTGGCAATGCACCTGGCCAGTGCATTGCTCTAATATGGCCAACTTTGACATGAGCCCACCCACCTGTGGTGACTAAAGTAGCATTGAAAACACGGGCACATTGGACCCTGCTACAGTAGCAGTAGGACCTTCCGATGGTGAGAGGCTGCAAAAATCTCAGAAACGGACCAATTGTCAAAGTTTGCACTTATAATGCATGTATTATTAGCAATCAAGCACACCTCATCCTGCTTATGGATGAAAAACTTAAAATAAAGTGTGATATCCTTGGAATTGTGGAAACAAAATGACAAAAAGCCTTACATGCTACCTGGAAAAATGGAGATGAGATCCATCTTGGAGCTAAGAACAACAATCAAAACGTGGGAGGAGTTGGATTTATTATCTCTCGAAACTTTCTGCAGTTTATAGAGGAAGTCAATATAAAGTCTCCAAAAATTGAGAAGAAGGAAGCAAGGAGATCGACACGGATCTCACTAAATGCAAGAACAAAAACAAAATCAACTACATTATAGTTAATGGAAGACACATATCACATGATGTTTCAGTCATTACCCCCTTTATCACGGGAAGTGACCATTGTCTCGTTCATGCTAAAATCAGATGAGAAAGTAGAAAGTAAGATAAAAGCCACCAAAACCCCAAAGAAAAGGCTTGTCATTGATTCCAATCTCCTTTGGGGCTCTGAGTGCCCCTACTGGCACGCGTGCCATAGATTCACCACCACTGATCTAGAATTTTGCCTGCTATGCCATCTACTTAGAAGAAAGTTCCAGGAAGACCATGAAGCGTACAGAAGAAAAAGACTCATGGAAGTAGCTGAACAAAGAAGGAGCACTAAAAGATGCAAGAAAGATCTGTCCCAATACCATGAACAATTGCCTGCACTGCTAAATATGAAAGGGGAGAGAATAAGGAGAAGATCAGAAATGGAATAAATGGTTAAGGACTTCTACATTAATTTCTTTGAATTGAAAGTTAGAGTTCAAGAACTGGCAATCACACCAACTAAGGAAGCATTACCAGAAGTACTAATCAGTGACATGCAGTATGCTCTGACACAGACCCAGTCAGAAAAGGCCCCTGGAATTGATAGAATTACAATAGAAACCATAGATCATCCATTCCCATGGGGCGCAGTACCATCAGTATGTGGGTGACACCCAGGTGTACATCTTGGCCTGTGGGGACCCCAGTGATGTGGTCAAACTCCTGTCCGAATGCCTGGAGGCCGTTGTGGTCTGGATGGGGGGCAACGGGCTTCAGCTGAACCCTAGCAAGACTATGGCTATGGGTTGGGGGTCTGGGGTTATCCAGAGAGTTACCATCTCTGGTCTAGGATGGGGCAGTTCTGCCCCAGACAGACCCGGTGCGCAACTTGGGTGTCCTCTTGGACTCACGGCTGCTGCTGGAAGAGCAGGTGGCGGCTGTGGCCAGGAGGTCTTTTGCTCCACTTAGAGTAATTCGCCAGTTGAGCCCGCTCCTGGACTGGGACTACTTGCTCATGGTCACTCATGCTCTGGTCCCTTTCAGATTAGATTACTGCAATGTACTCTACACGGGGCTGCCCTTGATGACCATTCAGAGGCTACAGCTGGTGCAGAATGCGGCTGCCCGCGTGGTGATGGGGTGTGGGCATTATGCCCATGCCTCCCCACTACTCCGGAAGCTGCACTGGTTGCCAGTTTGCCTCCGGGTGCAATTCAAGGTGCTGCCTATATGGCAGTGGGCCAGGTTACCTGAGAGACCACATTGTCCCAAGAGTGTCTGCCCATCCAACCAGAATGGACTGGAGGGGCTCCCTAGTTGTGCCTTCAGCAAGAGGGGCTCACCTCTCTGGCACACGGATGAGGGTCTTCTCCGTGTCGGCTCCAGCCCTATGGAACTTCCTGCCAACAGAATTGAGGCTACAGACAGAATTGCTGCCTTTCAGGAAAGGTTTGAAAACCTGGCTGGCGGGGCAGGTGTGGGGCCCTAATGGGAATACAGCCCCAGCCTGCTGGCTCATCCCCAACTAGTCCAGTTGTGCCCTCCTTCTGTGTCTTTGCATTCCCCCCTCCCTCTTTCTTAGCTTTTAGTTGAGTTTAAATGGGGTGGGAGTAATGAGGGTGGATGGATGGGAGGATGATGATGTTTTAACATGTTTTTATATGTGTTTAACTGTTGTACACTGCCCTGAGTCAGGTTTTTTACCTGAGTGGGTGGCATAAAAATTGAAATAAAATAAATAAATAAATAGAGGCAGGTGAAGAAAACCTGCAGAAAGTCCTGACATGCATGTTTACCAAATAAATACTACATGGAGCTATCCCAGCTCAGTGGAAAACATCAAAAGGCAGTACAGTATTAATCTTTTTTAAAAAGGAAATTGTGAAGAGATCAAGAACTATAGGCCAATATGCCTTTTGTCACAAATATATAAGCTCTTCACATGAGTTCTTCTCAATAGAATTGCATGACACCTTTACCTATATAAGCTCTTCACACAAGTTCTTCTCAATAGAATTGCATGACAGGTGGATGAGGGCCAGTAAAGAGAACAGGCAGGTTTCAGACGAGCATACAGCACCCTGGATTTTTGTATTGTTGTATTTCTATTGTATTATATTATTGATTTGTTGTGAGCCGCCCGGAGTCAGCGTGTGCTGAGGAGGGTGGCATGCAAATAAAAATCTAATATAATATAATCATCTGTACACTGTCAATCAGTTGATAGAGTGAAAGAGACAATATAAATTGCCATTTGTTCTCACCTTCATGGATTATGAGAATGCCTTTGACTCTATTAAAACCAATGTGGTGCTGCAAGCACTCTACGAACAAGGAATTGATCCACACTGTATCAGTCTTCTCAAAGAAGTGTATAAGGGATGTACAACACTAATCACTTTATTTCAGAAACTGATAAAGATCCCTATAAAAAGAGGAAACCTTCAGGGCAATATGATCAGCAGTTGTTTACTGCTTCCTTAAAATCAGCAATGTGCATTTTGACATTGGAGGAAAAATGAATTTGTATAAATGGTGAGTACTTATCCCATCTTTGCTTCACTGATGATATAGTGTTAATATCAGAATCAGAAGAAGAAGCCTAGAATATGCTCCAAGAGTTAGACATAGAAAGTTGAAAGGTCGGCTAAAGATCAATATGTCAAAAACAAAATATATAAGGAATGCCTCCACAAATGCCATAGATATTAGATGTGGAGACAAGATAGTAGAAGAAGTTGATTCATATGTATACCTTGGCCAAGGGGTTAACCTAAGGCATGATCTAACAAAAGAAATTTTGAGAAGAAGGCAAGCAGCATGGGCAGCCTTTAACAATGTGAAGGATGTGCTTAGTGAAGCAAAAACAAGAAAATTATGGTCTGAACTTGTCAACACTACCATTCTGCCTACTTTATTATATGACAGTGCAACATGGGTACTTACAAAAGCTGACATCAAAAAAATCGATGTAACACAAAGAGCAATAGAGAGAAGGATGCTACACATATGATGAGTTGATCAAATATCAAATGAAGAACTGTGTATAAGATGAAAAGAAGTATCAACGTTGATTGAGTTTGCAAGACATCACTGGGCCGGGCATGTGTGCTGCTTCAGAGATGAAAGGTGGATGAAAGGTGGATGAAAGCTACGGTATATACTCAAGTATAAGTTGATCTGAATATAAATCGAGGTACCTAATTTGATACTAATCTAAATCCCGAGTATAAGTCGGGGGTCAAAAATGTAGCAGCTGCTAGTGAGTTTCAATAATAAGAAAAAACATGAAGATACAGTAAAATTAATTAATTTAAACATAAACTATATTTGAACCACCAACCAGTGGTGGTGTTGAATGGAAAATGGGTGGGCAGGCCAATTGCACTGAGGCAGGAAGCAATGCTCTAGCCTAGCCCTCTGCTCTCCCTGCAAGCAGGAAGAATGGCTTTCGCCCTCCATTTTGACCACATGGAGAAGGGACAAGACACGAAGGTAAGTGAAGCCCTTTCTTTTTATGTACAGGTTTGTGTGATAGGCAAATTAAAAAGGAAGACATTTATTCTCATTAATTTTAATTGTGTGAAGGAAAACTATTTTGACAAAGTATCAGCTCAGACGGTGGTACAATAAGCCGAAAGGAGCTAGACGCTTGCAATTAAAGGTGGCAGAGGATCTAATTTTTTCACCCTTGGAAGATCAAGTTTCAGGAGGATTAAAAATTCCAGACACTGAATTTCAAGCTTGGGTGCAGAGGGGAAGAGCCTGTCCTTATCTGAAGGGAGGGAGTTTCCAGATGGCAAAGTCACAGCTGAACAGAGCCACCCCACAAACAGACCAGAGTCCAAGGTACAGTTCTTCACCCAATTTTACCCCTAGCTCCCTTGACTCTGTGAGTGCCAGTCCAGATGAAGGAATTAAGTATTTGCTATTGTTCTGGGAAGCCATGGAAGATTAGGGGCAAAGATTTTTTAAAACAGATGCAAAGGGAAGTGTTTGCTCATGTTAAACAAGAGTATTCCCGAGGCATTAATCATGCTACAAATGAGGCTCTTTACCAAATGACTGAGAAATTTGCAGTTCTCTCTACAGTGCCAAACCCTGAAGTTAAATGCGCTTGTGGAGGAAGAGTGCCCGAAGCCAAAGTGAATATCGGAGATGGAGTAAACCTGATGGGAGAAAGTCAAAGCCAGCCTGCGGCAGTTCCAGACGATGGGCTACCATCGATCCCAAGATACAGGAAGAATTTAGAAGCCCTTGGTTTACCTCCATCCCCACTTTTTTCCATCAAAGATGAGGAGGAAGAAGAAGAATTACTCAAATTGATGAGACTGACCGATCCTGATCGTAATGAGCTGAAGGCAGTTTAAACTCTGTTTTATTCACAGGTACTTGCCAGAAGCAGCCACCAGATGGGAAGAGCGAGCGGAGGAGAGAGAGAAGATGAATTCGCAGGTCGCTGCTTTTTGCCTCGGATGAAGCAAAGCACGGAAGATCAGTAATGTGAAAGCTTTTACTATTGTAAACTGTTTTCTTTTTATCTCTTAACTACTCTCTCTTTGTTCTCTCTAACTTTACTTTTCAATTACTAATTCTTGCTCTGTAAAAACAAGCCTGTCATTTTAACAATATAATGTTCAATGTGTTTAGTTAAGATTGAATGCAGATAAGTTTAGAAATGTTTTTCTACTATGCTTTCTTCTAGTTCAAAGGAGTTAAGTTAGTTTAATCACTTAAATGTGTATCTAATCAGTTGTTAACACTTCAGTAAGGTGTGTTCATTTAGTTTAATTGCTTGATAGATTAATTGTTTAAATCTTTAGAGCAGAATTGTTTTTGCTTAGTTGTTTAGATACAGTGATTACATTTAATTTTTAGTTAAGAAACTTATAATTATGTGAGCATCCTTTTTTATTTGCCAAATGCTATATGTTTTAAAAAGAAATTAATTTGAGGTGTGCCTTAAGATTATTTCATTCTTATGGGAGGCATGTGATGGGCAAATTAAAAAGGAAGACATTTATTCTCATTAATTTTAATTGTGTGAAGTAGAAATGTCCAGTTAGATTTTTATTCTATGATGTCATGCTAATTACCAGATCTCCAGGTGTTAGTCAGGCATTCTTTTCACACACCCACATATTGACGCCAAGATCTGAAGACCCTATGTCTTAGAATCTGACAGATACATTTATCTCACAGGATGAGAGATAAGAATCTCACGCACGCACACAGGTGCAAAGATGCAGCTGGCAGAGCCCAGGTGCCCAGTCTTAATGTCGCCAAGATGACATAACTGGGAGTTTTGACATTTTTCCAATGGTGGGTGTATGAAAGAAAAATGTATAAATACTGATACCTTTTAGTGTTCAAGAGGTCAGCTTTTCTCATGCCTAAGAGAAATGCTGCCTGTCTTTTCTTTTCCTTAGAAATCAGATCATGCTGGTCTAATTTCTATGGCTGGGTCTTCGGCCCCAGGTCTTAGCTTTATTTAGTTAGCTCAGTTATTCATGTTTGTTTTTATGATTTCTATTTTGTATTTTTAAATGTCTATTTTAACCGCATAATAATCTACCTCATTTTTGTAAACCAATAAAAGCTGCTAATTTGATGATATTAGTAGTTTCTGGTTTGTCCTCCTCTAAGCTGAGAAAAGGGGAGATTTTTAGAAGTCCAGCACAAGCCATAAATTTAGGGTTTTGTCAGGAAGGCTAAATTCCAGCAGCCCAGGACAGGGCCCCTCCTGAGTTTGTTTTGAGAACAATTTTATCTCTGCGGTGCCTTCCTGCACTGAGACAATTATTAAATCTCAAGGTAATGCTGGACTCTCAAAGTGCCTTAAGCGGGAGGGGTAAGCGTAAGAAGGCGATGTTTGGGTTAAGAAGAAACAGTCTTATAAATCCTTCATTGCTATTTTTAATTGTCAGCTGAGGCTGATTAATCAGAGAATCAGTGTACCTCAAAACACTGCCTGCAAAAGATACCCTGAGCAGGGATATCTCTGAGAAAGTGTTATGCTGCCTCTGCACTATAAATCTTTTAGGCTGTTGTCTGTTCAGTTACCCAGAGCAGAGCTGTTAGACTAAAAGAGAGGTCCGCAACAGTTTGTTTCCCCACTGAAATGCATTGGAAACAAGCAAAGAGAAAAACTTCAGAATACAAGAAATTAATTTATAATGCATTTAAATGGAAAATCGTGATTTGTGCCCTTTGTGGCCACCTGTGATAATGTCCTGCTGAACATATGTTTTCCTCCCCCCCTCCTGAAGTCAGAAACCCCTTTTAAGGTCCTGAACTGCATTAAATCCAACACGGTTTTGGGACCCTCCTAGTTGTTGACCCGTGTATAAGTCAAGTCACCTTTTTGGACCTCATTTTGGGGTCCAAAATGAGTATATATGGTATCACAGAATGGATGCCAATTGACATAAAACAACCACTAGGAAGGCCAGCAACCAGATGGGCAGACCAGTTCAAAGCAAAGTTCCTCAGGCCCTGGATTATACTGGCATGGGATAGGAAATGGTGGAAGATGATGCTTCAATCTGCCATGTCAACCTGAAGTGTGAAAGACAGATCAACCAAGTAACCTAAGATCTAGATATTCTAAAGTCATGAAATAAAAACATATTTGGATAGTTCCCGAGTGGGGCGGCATTAGAAATCCAATTAAATACATAAATAAATAATTTGATAGTTCCAATTTTCTGTAACAAAGATTCCTAATATTCAGAGTCCTTACTCCCCTAGATTAGAGGAGGAGGAAGATGAGGTGGAGGAAGATGAAGAAGAGGATGATTTCATGTCAGAAATTATTCTGGATTGAAAGGATTTTTGCTGGAGAAACTCCGCTCAGGGGATGCCCGAATGAGGCATCCCCAAGATCTTTTCCCACCAAAGTGGTCCCTATTTATCTACTTGCAATTTCTTGCTTTCAAAATGCTAGGTTGGCAGGAGCTGGGACAGATGGGCACTCATACCTTCATGCAGTACCCAGGTCTTGAACTGCCAGTTTGTCAGCCTTCCAGTTAACAAGGCAAGTTTCTCAACTACTGAGCCACTGCAGCTCTGATGATGATGATAACTAAATATGGTGAGGAAGAGTTGGGCAATGTGAGTCCCTCCAAATGTTGCTGGTACTACAGTTCTCATCAGTCCTAAGCAGCACAGCTATCAGTGAGAGATAAGGCCACTGGTAGTTGAGTCATATCTCTGGTGTTTTGTGCCATTAAGTTGCTTCTGAGTTATGGCAAGTCTATGAATTAGTAACCTCCAAAAGATCCTGTCTTTACCAGCTCTGCTGGAGTCTTGCAAATTAAGGGACTGCTTTCCTTCAAAGTTACTCAAAACAGAACAGAGGCAAATTCTCCATCACAATTCTGAGGTTCCTTTGTGACTCCATGTGAAAAATACTCCTATATGCTTTTTTAAAAAATATGCTTGGGAAATAATGGTTTGTCTGTTGCAAAAGAGATTCAAAGACAAAGACAAGATAGTTTTCAAATATTTATTTTTGATTAACTAGCTCAATGCCTACATGATTAGAATATCATAAATACTCCATTGGGAGCTCCCTCAGGTAAAGTGGTTCACTAAATAGTGACTGATGAGTGTGAATGACAACAATTTTTCCCCTGTATTGTCATTAATTTTTTGCAGTTGTGAAGAATGGGGAAGGCACAGCTGCTGTACTTTATCTTTTATCAAATTACTTCACAGAAATCTCTGGAGGAATGATCTGTGGCACAGCTGGATCTCTGCAATAGAATGAAAAAGCCTGCCATTTTTTGACACTGGTGGTAGTGATTGGTTGGGAGGAGAAGGGAAAATCTTTATGAAAGGAAAGGCTATTAAATTAAGAATACTTTCTTTTTGGAAAGAAGCAAGCTGCACCTATAAGAAGGAGGAAAGAAAAGGAAGGAAGAAGAGTGGGAATATACAAAATGCAATTGTGTAATTATGCACTGTTTATTTTTATTTGAAAAAAAGCAAGCATGAAGGAAAGAATGCGAGCGTGGTGCCAAAATGGCCGCCGCGCCCTTTGCGGGGCCCCCTCATCGGACGAAGGCATCTGGGTAGTTAGGGGGCGTGGCCAGCACCCTTATATAAAGGGCGGCCATGAGGCAGCCGAGCTGCCATTTTGCGAAGCGACGGAGCGGAGAAGTTTTTCCCTCTTACCTCCGTCGCTATTACCCTCACCGGGGAGCCTCTCGGCTGCTGATTTTCTCCTTTTCGGCTTCCCATCGGCTAGCTGTAATGCCCTCAAAGGAGAAGGCGACTGCGAACGCGGCTCGTTCTGCGCGGAGGCGCAATCCGGGTCGGAGGACCGCGGCTGCGCCTCCCCAGCAGCCTCCTATGCCTGAGCCCACCGGGACTGGTGGGATGGGGTTAATTCCCCCTTGGCCGGAGGCTGGGGATCCGCGTACGGGCCCAATAGGGGCCGTGGCCCTCGGCCCGCAAGCGGTGGCCATCGCTCCCCTTTGCCCCCCTTGGTTTAGGTGGCTATGTCAGCGTGGAGACCCTCCTGGCCCGCGTTGCGGCTCTTGAGGCATCCCTGGCCCGGGTTAGTCACCCTGGGGCCCCTTTTGGGGTGCAGGTCGATGCATCGTCTGCTGGGCAGCGGCAGGCTACGGGACGGGTCGAGCTGCCTGAGGTGCGTGGCCCGGCTTCGGCCACTGCCTCGCAGCTCCCCAATCCACAGGCCGGTGCTGATCAAGCCCTGTCGGCGAGCTCTATGGCGGTCGTGAGCTCCGACGCCCCCAGTGGGTCGGAACCCCCGGTGGGGGCGGCCCATGGGGGTGCAGCATGTGAGTATGCAGTCCAAACTAGTGCACCTACACACATGGCCACGTTTGGGGGGGGCTTTTCAATGGCCTTGGCCTCGCACGGGTGGTGCGGCGGTTCAGTCGCCGACGCCCCACTCGGTGAATTCAACTACCACCCAGGGCCCCGTGGTGGGGGGTGCTTATTACCCAGTCAGGAATCTTCTAGGGGTGACCGGGTTAGTCCAGGCTCCTTTACAGATGCTCGCAGTTTCCACCGTACCTGTGTCGGCTTTGCCGACAGCAGGGTAATCCTTGCCACTGAGGGGCCATTTGGCCCAGACCCCCATAGAGAAGATCTGGCGGGGGGAGTATGTGGACATCTTCTCCCTCCTTAACAGAGAGCCCACCAAGGAGGAGAGGGAGGGGCAAGATGAGAAGGATAAGGAGCAGGCGCATCGTCGCATGCCACCACGTACGTGGGCCAACTGGTTGCCGGCCTGCCTCGTATACATGGCGGTCTGCCTTAGGGCTCGGCCGGATTTGCCAATTCCGATGGTCCAGTATTTGGACAATATTACCGGGCGATGGTTGACTTCCCGGGCCCGTCGTGGTTGGCTAATGACAAGGAATTCCGTAGGCGGGTTCCCCTGCACCCTGAGATTAGGTGGATGAGCCCTGCCAGAGGCTGTGGCTTCTGTACATGACTCCCACGTGCCCCACGCCCGGGGAATGATACCATTGTGGACATGCGGTCCAGCGAGCGGCCCCAGCACAGGCACCCCGCCAGGTGGCGGGGCAGGGGGTTCCAGCCCTCCTGCTGTGCTGGACTTTCTCGTCCAATGGTTCCTGCAACAGGAAGAATTGCAAGTACAGGCATGAGTGTCCCTCCTGTGCTGGCCCCCAGGTGGCCTCCGCCTGTCCCAGGCCTGGAGGGATGTGGGGCAGAGGAAGGGGTGGACACGGGATTGGCAACACTGCCGCAGAGGGAGCTGGTTCGCCGAAAGGCCCCCTCCCCAATTAATGTGGACATGTTGGAGCGTTGGCTCGCATTGTACCTGAGGGAGGAGGATGCGGTTTACCTCCTTCAGAGTTTTAGACGGGGGTTCAGTATTCCTTTCGTGGGTGATAGGTCCCCCCAGGATGCCCCCAACCTTTTGTCCCTTAGGGGGAGGGAGGAGGTAGCTGCTGCCAGCATTACTAGGGGGGTCGATGCGGGCAGGGTCGCTGGCCCTTTCCCGACACCCCCGTTCCCTAATCTTAAGGTATCACCCTTGGGCTTAGTGCCCAAAAAGTCACCGGGCGAGTTTCGCCTGATTCATCACTTGTCCCACCCAGCTGGCCAATCGGTCAATGATGCTATCCCTGATGATCTTTGCTCAGTCGGGTGTGCATCTTTTGACCGAGCGCTGCGCATGGTGCGCTCATGGGGCCCGGGTGCGCTGTTGGCTCAGTGCTACATCAAGTCGGCGTTTCGCCTCCTGCCGGTGCACCCGGGCGACTTTGAGTTGCTGGGTTTTTTAAGTTCCGGGGTGAATATTACTTTGATAAGGCCATGCCTTTTGGCTGTTCCATATCATGCTCGGCCTTCGAGCGTTTCAGTACATTCCTACAGTGGGCTTTCGTCCGCTGGTCAGGGTCCCGGTCTGTAGCCCATTACCTGGATGATTTTTATTCGGGGGTGAACGGGGCTGGGACACGTCCACACGTCTCCTCAACACATTTCAGACGCTAATGGAGGAACTCGGTGTCCCTTTAGCACCCGAAAAGACCGAGGGCCCATCTACTAAGCTAGTATTCCTGGGGGTGGAGATTGACACGGTAGCGCAGGCTTCTAGGTTACCGGGGGATAAGGTGTCAAGGATAGTGGCCCTTATCTCGGACTTGCTTGCTAAATGCAAGGCATCAATGAGGGGAATGCAGGTGCTACATGGTCACCTCAATTTCGCTTGCTGGGTGTGGGAAGGCATCTGGTTTCTGTCTCCTGTCTGCCTTCACATTGTGTAAACAAAGGCCTCTTTGCTTGCATGAGAGACAACGCTGGTTTTTGGGCATGCGTAGAATAGTATTCTCCTTATCTCTCCTTATTTGGGTTCTGACATTCTGATTGATGATGTAGCTTAAGTTTCGTTTCTGGGATACTCTGCTTGAATAAAGAGAAGCGATTAGTATCCTTTGTTCAGCCAAGAGTGCAGCGTGTGTGTGTCTGCTTTCTCTCTATCTCTTTTCCCTTCTTACTCCATCTAATGAAGCTAGACTTCATCAGACCTTGTAATACGCTATCTTAAAAGATCTGGGGCAATAAACTGCTGCTTCAGGAGACTGATTGAAGAGATCTTTACATGAATCGAACTCCGACAAGTGGCGCCCCATCGTGAGGCCATTGAATGAAATTCAAAGGAATGCTTTGAAGCAGCAATCAGCAATTAACACCTCATAATTGGTGACCAGGGACAAGGTCTTCTTCATTCACCTACGACCAGGCAAAAAGGTCCGACCGGGAAGGTCATAAATCAAGCGCTTGAGAAAACATCACAACAGGGTGAGTGAAAAAAAAAAGAAAATATTTTTTTTAAATTATGGGGTGTGTGCTGGCGTCTCAAATGCAGGAACTTTGTAAAGATATCTCAGATCTTTTGAATAACAATGGGAAACGAGCAGATGAGAAGGAGATGCAAAAGCTAGTCAAAGCTATAGAAAAAATCAGTCCTTGGGTTAAATATGATGAATGTTTGGACTTAAAACAGTGGAAACAGATTGGGAGAGAAATGCAGAAGCATAATGGAATTTCTGTATCAGTGCTATTTACATGGGAGGAAGTTAGAGACTGCCTTCAAAGACTCACTCCAAAGAATATTCTGTTGTCTCAGGGGCTTGCTGGCCCCCTCCCAAAGCTTCTGCCCCCAGCCAAAGGAGGGGCTATGGCAACTGCCCCTCCATCATATGAGCAACAACAGCATAAGCCCCCTGATGTGGGTGGAAATGAAGATGGGACATTATATCCTGCCTTACAGCAATCAAGCACTTTTAGCCCTACAAAAGACCTGTTCTCTGCTGCAATACTGCCTGCCGAGTCTAAAAAACAACTAGTGCCAGCTGATGGGGAACAAATGGTGGGGACCTCATCACAGATTGAAGCTGTTAATGCATGCAGAGTGGCAGGAAGCAAGGAGTGTGTTTCAAAGAGCAGCATAGGAGATCTCAGCCCCCCCGTGAAGCAACCCTCTTCACAAAAGCAGAAGCTGAGGGGTAAACTTGATTCCTCACGTGTGGCCAGGAAGGATGACCCAGAGGATGGCCCAGAGGAGGAATGCAGAAAACCCAAGCAAAAGGGGTCTTCTTGCAAATACAACCTTACAGATGCAGTTTGTCATCAAGTTGAGATTCAGATGCTGCAGATGAAAAAAGTACAGAGGAAAAGGGGGGTGGATCCCTCCTCGATGGACAGCAGGCTGTTGCAAAAATACAAGGAGGGAGAAAATATTGAACTGCCCAACCCTCAAACAAAGAGATCAGAGTGGGCTGTCTCAAGTTTCAAGCATCAGGATTGCAGGGAAAGCAACTTGGACTTCCCTGTGATTTTCTTCTGTGTGAAATTACTTGCAACTTCTGGAGAATTTGTTCTTTGTGCCTTCACACCTCATCGGCCTGCCTTAATGCAGATGGGTGTGGCTGGAGCAAGAAGGAATGTGTGTTTGCCTGAAAGGATGAAAAGGGGGGTCTGGGTGTCTTGTGAATTCAGTGAGAGTTAATTTATGGCTTAGTTTCAGCTTGCCATGCCAAGAACTGTGCTGGAGAGAAGATAGTGTTTAAGAAGAAACATTTGGACTTTTAATTTGGACATTTTAATTGGACTAAAAAGTTTGTGTGGACTCTAAGCAAAGAATTGGCTTTGTTTACATTTTAAAACCTGAAAACCTTTTTTAAGCAACCTGCTCATGCTATGAGTGTGAAATGCTCTAATGGTATTTGTACTGTATTGATTTACCATGCTATGCTGGTTTTAAGTTATTGAATGCAATGGAGACCTACTTCATGTAAGGAAGAAGAGAAATGTTCATGTTTTGTTCATGCTTAAATGTTTGCTTATGTTTTACCTTATGAAACTGCATTTCTCAAGGTACCTCCAGAAGCACATGGAAGAGTTTTCAGTACCCTACACATGTAAATGGGTTTGTGACATTGCATTTGTGTTATACATCAGGCAGGTTTCATGTTTAGTTACATGGTACTAGTAATAACAGGGCATGCTCCTGTTTCTTAGGGGAGTGTCTTCCTAAGCCATTGGTCGTTTATTGGCAACAAGGGGATCCTGAGTGGAAGGATTCCTGCTGGAGCGATCCGCCCATGGAGAGAGAAGAAGGTTACTCAGCTCCAGGATGGTGGTTCACCAGTAAACTAAATGTGCTGACATTTGTTCTTTTCTTTCTTACTGTGCTTCCAGCTGTAAGAACAATACCTCATGGGGGCAACCCCAACTTTTGGATTCGTCATGCTAACTATATGTTTGAGGTTCATGGTAAGAATGCAACGTTATACTATGAGCATCCACTGGCAGTGTCTCAAATGGCCTTTCTTCCGGCATTGTTCAACACGCCAGAGTTGGTTATTGGACATTTGCAACATATTGATAGATCTACACTCTTCTCTAATCCACCAGAACAATTTAACAACACCCGCTGGGGAAGCATGACATTCAAGAAATACACTAAAGGACTTTGTTTCTGCTGTCATAGTTCTGGAGTCTGGAATAGTAAATGGAAGTACTGGACTCAAGCAAAAAGGGTTTTGCGGAATGTAGGCAATTATACAGGTTGTGACGATTATTTTTGGTTATGGGGTAGTTATAACAGTTCTTATAAGCTTAATTATACCTTGTTTAACACTACTATTGAAGATATATATGATGTGTTTCCTATGTTTACTCCTGATTATTCTGCTATAGATAGTGGTTCAATTTGCAATGGATGGCAAATCAAGGATCCCAACATGTGGTTCTTTTTTAATGGAGTTGCCACGAATTTCCATCCAGGACAATATCAATGTGCAGCATTGGGTTATTTTACCTTACAGACTGGCCATAGATTACCTGTTGGCAAAATCCGGAGGATTTTGTAAACTGGTCGGGAACCAGGGATGTCGGGTAAAATTCCAGGATCTGAATAATACTATTGAGAAAGAACTACAGAATTTACAGGAGAGCATTACTAACAATGTATGCACTGATGTTAATCTCTTTGATTGGGTGACTTCTTGGTTGCCTGATTTATCTATCCTTAGACGAGTTTTCTTTTATGGGTTCATTATTATTATCTGCTTTATACCTTTGTGTTTTTGCATTAATTGTATTCCTAATCTTATTTCTATGTGTAACACATGTCCACTGCGTAGAAGGGAGACATCGAGTTTTGCACGACGGCAATTGTACTCAATGAGGTATCATCCTCCGGAACAAAGTACCATGAGTCAGGAGGGGTACGATGTCCAGGAGGACAGTGATGATGTATATGGAGGAGTAGTTATGGAGTATGATGACATGCAGGGGTATGATTCGCCGTCCCTCTCTCAAATTTAAATGAAAAAGGAAGACATGTTGGAAGGCATCTGGTTTCTGTCTCCTGTCTGCCTTCACATTGTGTAAACAAAGGCCTCTTTGCTTGCATGAGAGACAACGCTGGTTTTTGGGCATGTGTAGAATAGTATTCTCCTTATCTCTCCTTATTTGGGTTCTGACATTCTGATTGATGATGTAGCTTAAGTTTCATTTCTGGGATACTCTGCTTGAATAAAGAGAAGCGATTAGTATCCTTTGTTCAGCCAAGAGTGCAGCGTGTGTGTGTCTGCTTTCTCTCTATCTCTTTTCCCTTCTTACTCCATCTAATGAAGCTGGACTTCATCAGACCTTGTAACACGCTATCTTAAAAGATCTGGGGCAATAAACTGCTGCTTCAGGAGACTGATTGAAGAGATCTTTACATGAATCGAACTCCGACAGCTGGGTCGTCGCACCGGGCGGGGCATCTGCTCGGTGCTTGTGCGACGCCATGACAGGCTTATTTAGGCCCCACCATAGGATTAGACTCACCCGGGGTATCAGGGCAGATATGCTTATCTGGCTCCAGTTCCTGAGGGAGTTCAATGGAGTATCATTTGGAGGTCTGACCTCCTGGCTTCCCATCGCTTTCAGATACAGTCCGATGTTTCGGGATCCCTGGGTTATGGGATGTACTCAATGGGAAGTGGGCCTATAGTGGGTGGCCACCAGCCTGGGCAGGCACTGGTCGCCTGCGTGATCTCACGTACCTGGAATTTTTCCCTATCCTGGGGGCTTTGATGCTATGGGGCGAGGAGTGGGCCAACTCGGTTGTCCATTTCTGGTGTCATAATGTGGCCGTTGTACACATTGTCAACTCACAGACTTCCAAATCGCCCAGGGTCATGGATCTAGTGCGCCAGTTTGTGTTGCACAGCCTGCGCCTCAATGTCCTCTCCAGGGCCAGGCATGTCCCGGGGGTCTATAATGATATCACTGACGCTTTGTCCTGCCTGCAGATCTCCCGGTTCCGTGCCTTGGCCCCGGATGCGGAGGAATTTCCCTCGCCACTCCCGGACGAGATATGGACCATTGGCAAGGAGAGGTGAACCGGGCGATTGGCCTGTCACTAGCGCCACGCACGTGTAAGGCGTATCACCACGCATTCAATTCTTTCGGAGATTTCTGTACCCAATTCTGGCTGCCAGAGACCTGGCCGATCCCAGTGACCCATGTACTTCGGTTCATGGTTTACCTGCATGCCCAGGGCCTTGCACCTCGCACCATGGCATCTGGGCTGTCAGCATTGGCTTTTATGGCCAAGGTGGGCGGTCATGTGGATAGTACCGCTGACTTCCGTGTGAGACACGTTTTGGAGGGGTGGGTGCGGGAGCGTGGGCGTTGCCCGGACGACCGCCACCCGATTTCCCCAGGGGTTCTTACCCAACTGGCCCGGGGCTGGCATGGCCTCTGTTTTGATAAGTACGAGCAGCCCAATTCATGCGGCTACTACGGTGGCCTTTTTGGAGCGCTCCGCATCAGCGAGCTTGTGATGCTTGCCTAAGGCGGAAGCAAGTTGTAGGGCACTGGAACTCGAGGATGTCTATGTTGCCAAAGACTGGGCTCAGTTGAGGATACGCTCCTCTAAGACAGATCAGCATGGCGTAGGCAGTGGTGTAGACTGCTATGGTGTTCTTTGGCAGACATCTGTCCGGTTGGTGCCCTACAGGAGTTTCTTGCACTGCGTGGCATCCACCACGGCCCATTTTTCTGTCACCAAGATGGGTCTCCCCTTACTAAATTTCAATTTTGGAGGGTGCCGGGAAGGCACTAGACAGTGTTGGCCTCTCCGGGGCTCGTTGCGGCACCCATTCGTTCAGGATAGGGGTGGCTTCTACTGCAGCTGTTTTTGGGTACTCTGGGGCTGACAAACGCCGCATGGGAGGGTGGGGATCACAATGTTTTCAGTTTTGTGTTCGCCCTCTTCAACCGTGAGTACCAGTTTAGTCACTGCATTGTTTCTCCCCCCCTTTTTTTCCTTGACAGACCCTCGGTGTCGTATTACACCAGTGACAGTATGGCTGGTGGGCCATGGCCACGTGCACAGGGCAGCGCGTTACGCTGCATGGGGCAGCGCGTTACGCTGCACAGGGCAGCGCGTTACGCTGCACAGGGCAGCGCGTTACGCTGCGGCGACAGAGTGGGGACCCCGACTGGGACTGGGTGCATCCGCACGTCTCAGGTGGCATGGTAAGCGCGGCATGTTATGGCGGGAACTGTTGCCATTCCTTTTCTACATCAGGGATGCTGACTCGCCTATGTCCTAGTTATGTACCTTGGGGGCGATGGCTTGGGACACGTCACTGGCCTATCGCGGCACCTTGCGATTTGCAGTGACCTGCCCTACTCACATTTTGTGTGGCCTGCGACAACCCTCAATTGGTCGGACACGATACCGCGGTATGCTTACAGGGGAGCATTCGGCCTCGGGGCTCTTGACTGAGCCGACGCTCCGTGAACGGGGCTATTGCCCGGTTCCTTTTCAACAAGGGTGGGGGATGCGTCATTAGCCTCCCTGCCATCAGTCTGCAAAATTAAGAGCTTTACTCAGGGGATGGGGCCCATCTGTCGCAGGGAGGTATGGACCTCTAGTTACTGGACTGGCGAGCAGGCCTGTTGACCGAGCTGACGGTCTGGGGGGCGTCGAGCCTTCTTTGAAGCCCCTCCGTGTGGCGGGTAGCACTGGTAAGGTAAACATTTATGACCCACAGGTATCCGGCAGGTTCACAATTGACTGGACAACACTAGACAGGCATAAGTTGGTTAAACGTTGTCCGGTCAACGACGAACTAGGCGATGGGGTGATGGCTACAGCTAGACAGCATGCATCACCCCGTGATTTTACGGATACGCGTCAGAGGGTGGGGTCATTAGTTAGATATTGACTACGGTCAACAATTTGTTTGTTGTCAACAAACAAATTGATACAAATAGATACATTGTAACAATTGCTGTTGGCAATTTTGGGTGGTACCTTACCAGTGTTACTTCGGCCTGCTTGCCTTAAGAATTATGATTGGTCAATTACCAATAGAAATTTATAATTCGGACTAGGGCATGAATCAATAAATGTGGCCCAATGCCGTTATCCACTTTCATCAGTGTCTGAGTCCTTTATTGGGGGGTGCGCCTGCAATGCGAGCGCGGCGCCAAAATGGCCGCCGCGTCCTTTGCGCCCCCCCCATCGGACGAAGGCATCCGGGTAGTTAGGGGGTGTGGCCAGCACCCTTATATAAAGGGCGGCCATGAGGCAGCCGTGCTGCCATTTTGCGAAGCGACGGAGCGGAGAAGTTTTTCCCCTCCACCCCCTCCCTAGTTAACAGTGTGATATTTTGGTCGCTTCGGGGCCGGGTGGGAATTTTTGGCTGGGACCCACAATTGGCTCTCGGGTCCTGGCTTTTTTGCCCATCCCACACTGTTGCTATGGTTTGATATAGGAGTTTCTGTTGCTGCTGTTGACTTTGGTCACATGGGCGGGTAGCACTGGTAAGGTAAACATTTATGACCCACAGGTATCCGGCAGGTTCGCAATTGACTGGACAACACTAGACAGGCATAAGTTGGTTAAACGTTGTCCGGTCAACGACGAACTAGGCGATGGGGTGATGGCTACAGCTAGACAGCATGCATCACCCTGTGATTTTACGGATACGCGTCAGAGGGTGGGGTCATTAGTTAGATATTGACTACGGTCAACAATTTGTTTGTTGTCAACAAACAAATTGATACAAATAGATACATTGTAACAATTGCCGTTGGCAATTTTGGGTGGTACCTTACCAGTGTTACTTCGGCCTGCTTGCCTTAAGAATTATGATTGGTCAATTACCAATAGAAATTTATAATTCGGACTAGGGCATGAATCAATAAATGTGGCCCAATACCGTTATCCACTTTCATCAGTGTCTGAGTCCTTTATTGGGGGGTGCGCCTGCAAAAAGAAATATTGTGTTTCCTTGTTAAGTTATTTCAAACCATCACATAAAAACTGATTAGAACAGTGAAGTTAAGATTATTTATGGTGCATAAGCTTCCCTAAATAATAGGATATTCATCATTACTAGGAATGTGAATATATCTGTTTTGATTTCATTCCATTTGCCACATTTCATCTACATTTTCTTCCCATCGATGTTTCACTTCATGTTCAGAGATGTTGGGCTTTTCTTTCTGCCTTAAAGTTTATGCAGACAGACAGACAGAAAAACAATCAGACAATTAAATTACTATCAAGCTTCTTGTCAGAGAAGATTCATAGTGTGGTAATGATTTGCTCAGAAGTATGGAAAGGCATCAGCAAAAGTAGCTGACTTGTAGAAACATATGTAAGCAAAATCTATTACACAGCAGTTTCCAGATTTTTCAGCATCACAACTCTCTAGTCTTTTGAGAAGCTCTTATGTTTCTCTGTCTTTCTCCTTTACCTTTCTCAAAATCTGTTCTAAGGACACATGTAATTTATAAAATATAAATAAAAATATTTCCCCGCTAGGTGAGAGCCTTGTCAAGGTGAGGGGGCTTGAGCTGTCTAACTAGACATTGTTGCCCATCTTTTGTCAATGATGTAAGGCCGGGACTAAAACTCATCAAAGTGTCCTCCGTCAGATCCCTTGGGCAAAGTGAAAGTGGAAGTCTCACATCATGGTCTGCTTAGCCAGCGGGTGATGTGATATCCGAATGGCTAAAAACTGCATGCAAGTGGACTTGATTTTTCAAGTCCATTTGCATGTGCAGAATGTTGTTGCAGAGATGTCTACCAATGTGCAGATTCCTCTCTGAATAACATCTCCAAGATATCCATGGTAAATAAAAATGTTAGGTTTTATTAGAAAATTAGCAGAAACTGTTCCAAATTACCTTGAGGTTGATATTTAAAAATAAAAAAAGCTTTGCTTGCATTTTTTTAATTAAAAAAAGTAACATGAACTTTCACCTCCTTGGGATTTC
The DNA here is from genome assembly GCA_035047345.1 of Bradypodion ventrale. NCBI lineage: Eukaryota > Metazoa > Chordata > Lepidosauria > Squamata > Chamaeleonidae > Bradypodion > Bradypodion ventrale. The sequence goes on from JAWDJE010000003.1 coordinate 27,505,559, forward strand.
ATCAGCTTTTCAGGAGGGATGTTCCTCCCCGAGTTCAGGGATCAGTATCTTTACAGACTCTTTGACATCATGAAAACTATAAATATTTTGGAACCTTACCAGCTGCTGATGTAAATGATGCAATAATGAAAAAGAAGACTAACACAGATTATTTAAGAAGAGTAATAAAAATCCTGAAATTGAGAGAGGATGGCGGAGATATCATAAAACGATAAATACCTGAGCAGTACTGGTGATAAGATATTGTATTTGTATTATAGATTGGATGGTGAGTGAATTGGATTCTTTGGAGGTTGATGACTCTTCGCCCATGAAGTGATGTGGATAGATTGTATCTGCTGCAACAGTAGGATGGAGGGGAAGGATTGCTGCAAGTGAACCAAACTATGGAAGAGGGGGAAAGTACACTTGGTAAATATATTTGCATCAGTTACAAGAGGATTTTGAATTGATTTTCTAGGGAAGATATAATCAAGATGGCGGCTGAGTCAAAAGATGCACATAGGGAACAGATATTAAGGAATAAAATAAATCAGGAATTCTCAACCTTTTTAAGCTGTAGACTGGGTCATGCACCCTCAGACAGCTTTGGGGGGCAGATGGGCATTTTGCCCTTCCTCCTCCACATGGCACTTCCTGGTGTGATGGAGATGGTGGTGGGCCACATGAAATGATGCCATAGTCTGCATCTGTCCCACAGGCAACAGGTTGAGAATCCCTGGAATAAATGTTTGAATTAATGAACCATTACATGCTCAGTATATATAAAAAATATTGAAGGTAAAATGGATAAAACTAATAATTGGGCATCCTAAAAAAGATGAGATGCTGCTGAAGAACAAGCACTTCAAACCAACATAATTAAAAGCAAAATTAGTTTTTTTTAAAAAACAAACAAACTGGAACTGACAGTAAAAGTAGGCTTTGAGAATGAGACACTTAAGATTTCATGGGAATTTAAGATCCAAACTGATAAGAAGCTCAAACAGAACACTCCAGACTTTATTGTGGTTGAGGAAAAAAAAATATGGTTAAGCTTGATTAATGTCCCAGATGACAGTCAGATAGAAGAAAAAGAGTTTGAAAAGATAATGAGATATCAGGAATTGAGAACAGAAGCAAAGCATCTTTGGGAGAAAAGAGTAACAGTGATACCCATACCGACAGTATCCTATTTTTCCCAGGAAAGCCCCTTATTTTTACCCCTCTTCACACGCCCTCCCATTTTATTAATTTCCCCGTAATATCCCTTTTTTTAAAAAAAATCCTGACCGGAGCCCTCACAGGTGAAGCTGCATTATGTTTTTCCTGCCACCGGAGGCTGCTGTGACTTTTCGCTTGTGGAAGGGGAGAGAGAAGGTGGTAGGGGCCCGACCTTCTCTTTCATTTCCCTGCCACATGGTCATGGAGGCTTTGGTTTTGCTGCTGCTGGTCGGAGCCACCATGGGATGGGAGTCTACTCTAGGTGAGCAATATTTCATATATGCAGGGGCAAATCAGCTCTTGGTCTGGGGCAGAGACTTCTCTCTCACTCTCATGGTTTATTGAGCTGATTCTGCCTTGTCTCCTGGAGGCTTTCGTTTCTGTTCTAGAGTTAACTTAGGAGGGGGGGTGTTGCTTGATCACTATATGAGAGAGAGAGAGAGAGAGAGAGAGAGAGAGAGAGAGAGAGAGAGAGAGAGATGAGGTTTATTTTGCTTGCAGTTGCCTGGCTGGGTTCCTTTTACAGTAGGAAAAGCGGCTGCCAAATGTTTCCCCACCCTGCCCAACGGGCACCCCACCTTCTAACAAACCATCTGAAGGGAGATTAACTCCTCAGCAACTGGGAGGCTTGGAAACTATAGAGGTTGCTTTTTACTTTACTAATTACCGTATTTTCCGGCATATAAGATGACTTTTTAACCCCAAAAATTCTGTGCCAAAGTTGGGGGTCATCTTATATGCCGGGTACTCTTGAGCCAGAGGCCGCCCGGCGGGGAAAGCCATTTGCTGCTGCTGTGAATGGGGCTGCCCGGATACCACACCCCCAGCCTTGCGGCGGCGGCGGTGAATGGCTTTCCCTGCTGGTCAGCTGCTGATCCTCGTCCTCCTCAGCCCCCCCCCCACTGGGGTGGTGGTATCCGGGCAGTCCCTTGCTCCGGACATCTTGCGGCTGCGGCGGCAGCTGGTTTTCCCCGCCGGTCAGCTGATGCTCCTCCTCCTCACCCCCTGGCTGGGGGTGGTGGTGCGGAGGAGAAGGAGCATTAGCTGACCGGCAGGGAAAACCAGCCACCGCAGCCGCGATGCCTCCGGAGCAAGTAGCCGCCCGGATACCACCACCCTCAGCCTCGCCAGGGGGTGAGGAGGAGGAGGAGCTGACTGGTGGAAAAAGCCAGTTACCACCACCGTGAGGCTGAGGGTGGTGGTATCCGGGCGGCCACTTGCTCCGGAGGTGTTGCGGTGGCGGTGGCTGGTTTTCCCCGCCGGTCAGCTGATGCTTCTTCTCCTCCACACCAACACCCCCAGCCGGGGGGTGAGGAGGAGGAGATGCAGCTGACTGGCAAGGAAAGCCAGCTGCCACCGTGATGCCTCTGGAGCAAGGGGCCGCCCGGATACCACCACCCTCAGCCTCGCGGCGGTGGCTGGCTTCCCCCCACTGGTCAGCTGATGCTCCTCCTCCTCCACACCACCCCCAACTGGGGAGTGAGGAGGAGGAGGAGGAGCTGACCGGCGGGAAAAGCTAGCTGCCACCGCCACAAAACTAAGGGTGGTGGTATCCGGGCAGCCACTTGCTCCGGAGGCATCGCGGCGGCGGCGGCGGCAGTAGCGGCAGCAGCGGCAGCAGCAGCGGCAGCAGCGGCAGCAGCGGCAGCGGCAGCAGCGGCTGGTTTTCCCCACTGGTCAGCTGCTGCTCTTCCTCCTCACCACCACCACCAAGCTAGGGTGGTGGTATCCAGGTGGCCCCTTGTTCCGGATGCCTCGCGGCGGTGGCAGCGGTTGGTTTTCTCCACCGGTTAGCTGATGCTCCTCCTACTCCACACCACCACCCCCAGCTGGGGGGTGAGGAGGAGGAGGAGGAACTGACCGGTGGGAAAAGCTAGCTGCCACCACTGCGAGGCCTCCGGAGCAAGGGGCCGCACGGATACCACCACCCTCAGCCTCGCGACAGCGGCTGGCTTTCCCCCCCCAGTCAGCTGCTGCTCCACCTCCTACCCCCCCGGCTGGGGTGGTGGTATCCGGGCGGCCACTTGTTCTGGATGCCTCGTGGTGGCGGCGGCAGCTGGTTTTCCCTGCCGGTCAGCTGATTTTCCTCCTCCATCGCACCACCATCCCCAGCCGGGGGGTGAGGAGGAGGAAGAGCTGACCAGCAGGAAAAGCCAGCTGCCGCCACCGCGAGGCCTCTGGAGCAAGTGGCATCCCGCCTCCCCATCCCCTTCACCTCCAGGGAAGGTAAAAGTAGCCCCGTTGGGCTCAGAGATGCCGTGAGCCACGAGCCATGCCTCCCCGCCCCTTCGCTGGTGGGGAAGGTAAAAGGAGCCCCATCGGGCTCGGAGATGCCACCAGCCGTGCCTCCCCACCCCCTTCACTGGCGGGGAAGGTAAAAGGAGCCCCATCGGGCTCGGAGATGCCACAAGTTGCGTCTCCCCACCCCCTTCACCGGCGGGGAAGGTAAACGTAGTCCAGTCGGGCTCAGAGACGCCACGAGCCGCGGCTCCCCGCCCCCTTCACCCACGGGGAAGGTAAAAGGAGCCACATCGGGCTCGAAGACACTGTGAGCCGTGCCTCCCCGCCCCCTTCACTGGCAGGGAAGGTAAAAAGAGCCCCGTCTGGCTCAGAGGTGCCTGACGGGGCTCCTTTTACCTTCCCCACCCGGGAAGGGGATTAGGTTATATATGTTGTAAGCCGCTTTGAGTGGCACTTGTGTCAGGAAAGTGGGATAGAAATAAAACTTATTATTATTATTACCAAAAAATAATATTAAAATATTAAATATTAATATTAAAAATTATGATGATAGTACTAATGGCATCCTGATTTATGGCCACCCTTCCAGGGTTTCTTAGGTATGGAGTCTCTAGATTTGAGTTTCCTCCCCTAAGGCTCTTGGGATTCTTGGGCCATTTGCCCAGCCCCCACCCCAAGCTGGCTTTCCCCGCCGGTCAGCTGCTCTTCCTCCTCCTCCACACCAACCCCTCCCCCCAGTAGGTTAAGGGAGCCATCCCCAGCCCAGGAAGCTCCAAAGACGCTGCCGTTGGAAGAGGGGTAGTCATACGGCGAGTATATTGCAAACTCTACATTTTAACTAGAAAAGTTGGGGGTTGTCTTATACGCCCAGTCGCCTTATATGCTGGAAAATATGGTACCTTCCCTAAGCTGGATCCGACATTCCCAGGTGTTGGTGCTTCAATTGGTTGCAGTGAGGAACAAATAGATTGGTTAATTTGGGGGAATTAATCCTTTGCTCCTCCACCCTAATTTTTTTTGGGGGGTCTAGCCATGTGCAGGGCTAGTTCATTAAAGCCAAGCTGCTTACAAGCAGATGGTAACCCTAGGGGGCTGGTTTACTATTCTGCACTTTGCTTCCCAAACATTTTTTTAAAATTAAAAATGAGTAAACAAGAAAGAAAACAAAACAAAAGTACCCCAAGAAGATGGGAAAAGGGTTCTTCGGCCCACACAGCTTTGTGCCCATTGCATCTACAATACCATCTAGCCATCTTATTTTTGGCCACCCCCTTCTTTTGTCCTCTACCTTTCCAAGCATCAAGGCTTTCTCAAGTGAATCCTCTCTTCTCATTTGATGTCCAAAGTACTTTAGCATCATCTTTACTATTTGACCTTTAATGAGCAGTCATGGTTGATTTCTTCTAGGATCGACCTATTTCTAACACCGCATTTTAAAGGCATCTATTTTTCTGTGCTCAGCTTTCCTAATGGTCCAGCTCTCACCCCCATACATTACCACCAGGAATACCATTGTTTTGGCTATGCAATTTTTTGTTTGCAAGGTGATATCTCTACTTTTAACTATGTTTCCCAAGTTTCTCATAGCTTGTTTCCCAAGCATCAGTCACCTTTTAATTTCATGGCTGCAATCACCATCTGCAGTTATCTTTCTTCCTAAGAAAGTAAAATCTGCCAGTCGTATCCAACTTTAGGGTACAGTTCTCATCTCCATTTACAGCCAAAGAGCCAGTGCTGTCTGTGTTTGCAGACATTTTCATGGCCATGTGGCAGGCATGACTAGAGCCCGGCAAGTCACATGGCTATATTTGGCCATGCCCACAGAATTGGCCACACCCACAGAGGGGTGTGGCCAAAATTTCCCTTATTTTCAAATTCAAAACTTGACAGGTATGGTGATACCAGTAGTGATAGGAGTGATGGGAACAGTCACAAAAATGTTGAAATAATATCCGAGTGTGATAGACATTGGTAAGACCATGATAGAGCAGTTGCAAAGAACAGTATTACTATGTACCAGCTACATTATAAGGCATACCTCACTGACTATTAGGTCTAAGGCTAGGACCCAAGCAGTGGAATTCCTAAATTCTGCTCCAAACATTTGGTGGACTGTGCACATCTACGTACATAATAGCTTGCCAAGTTGATTCTGATTGATAGTGATCCTTTCCAGGGGTTTTTGGGCACAGAAGAAATGGTTTACCATTGCCTTCTTCTGACGGTACCCTGGGACTGTGCAGCTTGCTCAAGGCTACACAGGTAGACTATTCTCTGAAGAAGCACAGTGATGACATGAATTCTCTGCTTGTGGCTTCAAAGTCCCAGTCTGGGATTTCACTCGGCTATCCAGACAGCTAGTATTTTATGTAGGACATCAATATAACTTTATCATAAATTAAGAAGATGAATTATTTTATATTCAGGAAGGCTGTTCTGGGAGATACATCTTGCCCACCGGGGAAATGAACAGAAGTTTTTAAAAAGTTAAATAGAGACAGGAAAAATAGACAATAGTTTCTTCAGAAATACTATAGAACTCACCAATAAATTAGTTTTGTTTAACTGTTGTGTCTAAGCAAAAGCAATACCCTAATTATTGTCAGATCACTACAGTTGCTGGGTGACACTTTGGTCCTCTGTATTCTCATCAGGCCTGACCTTCCACTTGGCAAGGTCTTTCTGCTCACTGAGTGAATTGGCCGTTTATTGATCACACCTCTGTGCTAATGCAGTGTAACATTTCACATGTAATTGAGATGCTTATTAATCCCAAGGAATGGTGGCCAGCTAGAGAGCAGAAGGGATGGCTGAAACATACATTAAATGCTTGCAGAAGGAATAACAGGCCATCAGGGATACTGAACTTCTTCCTGTCTCTGCATTGGAAGCCCAATGCAGGTTTACATCTAAAAGAGATGAGGCATGTTGACACAATTTGTCACTAGAGTATGAAAGAGAAAATCTCTGGGAGGGTTACAGGTAGACCTCCATGCAGAAAATAATAGTGGGTTTGCAAGATGATGAATAAAATGCAATAGTAAAATTGTTTTATTTGACACAAATAAGTATTAGATTTTATATGGCATAAGGTTCCTTTTGATGAATCTGAAAAAAGTGGACCATAGTTCATGAATACAAACCAAGTGGAACTTCTTAGTCTTAAGTGTATTTACAGGACTTGTTGTTGCTTTAATTAACTCTATATATCAGTGGTGGCTAACCTATGGCATGTGTGCCGGAGGTGGCACTTGGAGCCCTCTGCTGTGCTGGCCCATGCAGTCATCCCAGCACAGAGTTCGCCCAGCCCCTCTGCCCATCAGCCCAATGGGAGTGTTTCCTTCCTCCCCTGTTGCTGTATTGGCACTTTGTGATAAATAATTGAGTTTTGAGCACTCAATCTCTAATAGGTTCACCATCACTGCTATATATGTTATAATGAAAGATTGTGGCTGATGCTGTTATATGCTCTGAAGTTACCCTAATATGATTTTCAATATATACAGTAAGAGGTGTTTTTAATGAGTCATTTTAGTGAGTTTTCATTATTATTAACTTCCACTTATACCCTGACCATCCGGGGTTTCATCCCCACTTTGGGCTGGTACCAACAACATATTGAAAACATCTTAAAATCAATCTCACACACACACACACACACACACACACACACACACACACACACACACACACACACACACACACACACACAGACACACACGAACCCCGCTGTATAACACCGATATCAGACTTCAAACCTATAACATCACTGGAGGTGTTCCACAAGGTTCAGTGCTTGGTCCCTTATTGTGGAAGATTATGTATGACAGGGTGCTTTCGGTAGCCTATGCCAGTAGGGACAAGGACAGTTGGGTTTGCAGATGATGTGGTGGTAGTGGTTGTCACAAAACATCTGGAGAAGTTGTCCAAACCACAAACGAGAGTGTTGCCAAAATTCGTCAGTGGCTCTCAATAGCTAGCTTGCATCAAGCAGATCATAAGACTGAGGCAGTTCTTGTGACAAGTAGGAAAGCTAGGGAGACCATCACCCTTTATGCTGTAGGCTGCAGTATACTCTCGCAGCCGTCACTACGATATCTGGGCATCCAGAGAGAAGCCAGGCTATGCTTCAGTGAGCATTTGCAAATTGTGAGCACAAGGGCTGGAGCAGTATGTAAGACATTGACAAGGATCATGCCAAATATTGGAGGCCCGTGGCAGACTTGCCGAAGACTCCTCTCAACCGTTATTAGTTCCTTGCTGTTGTATGCAGCCCGAATTAGGTCAGAAGTCATGGCAGGCACATCGTATCTGCGACAAATAATCTTGATATACTGTAGGAGTGCGCTGCGGGTGGCTCGGGCGTTTCAAATGGTCTCATACGATGTCATGTGTGCCATTGCCGATATGATGCTGATCCATCTGATGGCAGAGGAACGGGTGGAGATTTACTGGTGAAGGTGATAAAACCAGGTGACGGAACAACACACAATTGCTACAAAAGCCAGGATAGAGAGGACAGCGAGATGGCAGCAGATCTGGGATACATCGACCAAGGGATGGTAGACTCATTGTCTCATCCCAGACATTAACACATGGTCAACAAGACAGCATGGAGAGGTGTATTATTATCTCACACAGCTGTTGATGGGGCATGGCTGCTTCTGAGCCTATCAACACCGATTTAGACTGGACAATGATGCTTTGTGCACCGTCTGCCAGCCCATGCAGGAAGATGCAGAGCACGTCCCCCCCCCCCCACTGTCCATGCTTTGATGCAGAATGGGAAATACTACAGAAGCATCTTCAACAACAGTTATCTCTGGAAGACATCATCAGTGAGATGTTGAGCAGGGATACTACCTGGGTCACGATGTCCAATTATGTGGCCGGGGTCATCTTGGAACTTACAGGTGTGGAGAAACTGAGAAGCAGGCAGCCAAAGGCTTAGAGGAAGGGGGCGAGTAGCCAAATTGGAGAAGGGTTTCTAATAGTCAGTCTGCCTCACATAAAGTAGTGCCTGACGGCGGTTCCACAGAATGGTTGGGCATAATGGGAGGTGGTAAAAATCCCACACACTGTGAAGCAAGGGCTCCACAGTGTCACTTGAAGATTTCCACCTGCCCCCCTCCACACACACACACTGTTTGTCCCAAACCATTTAGGGCTTTAAAAGTCAAAACTAACACCTTGAATCTGATATGGAATGGAACGGGCAACCAGTGCAGCCCTTCCTGCTCTGGTGAGATAGGTATGAATTTCCTCACCCCAGTGGTTAGCCTGGCTGTTGCATTTTGTACCCATTGAAGTTTCCATACCAGGGTTAGAGTAAGTCACATGTAGAGAGCATTGCAGTAATCTAAACGAGAGAATACCAGCGAGATAACCAGTGTTGTAAGGGATGGCCTGTCCAAGTAGGGATGCAACTGACTTATTTGATATAAGTACCAGTACCTCCATCTTACCCAGGTTCAGTTGCAGCTAGTTAGCTCTGGTCTAACACCAACTCCAACACCAAGGCCAGGCAATCGTCTAGGCACTGAACTGCTTCCACTGCCAATGATGTAAAGGAGAGATAGAGTTGTGTGTCATCTGCATGTTGATGACAATGCACTCCAAATCTCTGGATGATCTCTCCCAGAGGCTTCACATATATGTTAAACTAGCATATTTGTGCCCAGCCAGCTGGGCAGTTTTTATTTGTGTGTTGTTGTTTTTTGGTTAAGGATGGTTTGGGTGGGAGTGTTTTGCATTTGTGGTTTGTGACTTTTTTGATCTCTTTTATTAGATTTATTTGTGATTTGGATTTATTTCTTATTTTTCTGACTTGTTTTTACTCTGCTAGTAATAGTGTTGGATCCTCTTTTTGTTTGACTTGTTTTTTTTCCTCTCCTTTCCTCTAGGTGGGGCTTCTTCCAGTAAGTAGTCTTTGTTTCTTCATTTCTGTTCTGGAGTCGTGGAGGGAGGATGTGCTGGTGAGTTCTCTGGGTTTTTTTAATCTGGGTTTTGTTTTTTGTTTTGTGTTGGACTGGTAGGTGTTTCTGTTTCTTCTTTTGTGGTTTTTTTTGGTTATAAATGTGTTTAATTGTTTTTTTTATTTCTGGTTGTTTTTTATGTTTCTGATTTCTTTTGTGATTATTTGTTTAATTTGTGGTATTTTTGTTTGAGTTAGGTATTTTTGTGTTGTAGTTAGGTGTTTTTTCTGTGCTTTCATGGTAATTTAGGTGTTTTTGTTTGTGGATTTTGTTGTTTATTGTTTTGTTGGTTAATATATTTGTTTAATTAGTTATTTATTTGTGTTTTATTATTTTTGGTGTTTGGCGTTTTGGGTAAATGTTTGGTTTTGTTGTTGTTGTGAATTTTTGCGTGAAGAACGGGCTGCCTGTCGGTTCCTCTTTTCCCCATTGCTGCTTCAAATTTTGGTTTTGATGCAGCAATGGGGAAAAGGAGGAGCCGGCAGTCAGTTGGCTCTTCCCCCAGGAAAGTTCATTAGGTAGGTCAGGGGGAAAGGAGTCAGAGAAGAGCTATCTGTCTGATGATGGTTCTCTCCTCTCTGTCTCCTTTTTCTCCATGCTTACCTAACCGGAGATTGACAGGCAGCGATCTGTAAGGGGTGGTGCTCTTCTTTGCGGATTGTTGGCTGCTGCTTTTGTATTACCTCCGTTGGAAGTACAAAGGCAGCAGCCAGTCATTTGCCAGGGAGTGTGCATCCCCTGATGAACTGCTGCCTGCTGCTGTTGTGTTTTTTCCACCCTGGATCAACTTTCCTTGAGGCCAGCGGTGGTCTCGGCGTGTCTTCGGCGGTGTAGCGTGGAGGAGAGGGAGTCCCTCTTCTCCCTGTTGCTCCGGGGAAGAAGGCTGGTGGTGGTCTCACCATGGTTGTTTGTGTGTGTGTGTGTTTGAGAGGCCGTGAGGCACTGCGTCTGGCTGTGGTGGACTTGCGCTCCCATTGTGGGAGGCCAGCGTGTTTTTATTTTATTTTTCACGCATCAGCTTTCCCAGCATTCTGCATGCTTGCGCCCTTCAGCCTGATTGGCTGAAGTGCTCATGGCACGTAGGATGCTGGGACTTGGAGTTTTGTTTGTTTTGTTTGCATTTGTGCAATGTTTTTTTCCTGCGGCTCAATTTCAATTGGGTGTGCTGCGGTTCCCAACGTTCTTTTTGCTCGCGCCTCTCAGCCTGATTGGCTGAGGCGTGGCGAGGCACAGAGGACATTGGGAATTGAAGTACTTTCCCTTTGTTCCCATTTGTGGGGCTGTTGCCCCACTGATGGCTTCGGCAATGTTATGGCACTCTGTGGTCTGGGTTCTGGTGAGTGCAGGCGGCTCGGTATGGGATACGATAGCCAGGTGCAGGCATGTATATCAGAGTCCAATGATTAACTCCTCTCTTTATAGGTTAAGATAGCATAGGAGAGATAATTGGCCCCTGTGGAACCCCCCATTGGAGCGTCCACCAGGCCGACAAATGTTCCCTGAGCTGAACCCTCTGGAGACTATGGCCAAGGAAGGAGCAGAACCACTGCAACACAGATCCCTGGGATCCCAACTCAGACAGTCACTCCAGAAGGATACCATGATCAATGGTACTGAAAGTCTCTCATAAGCCCAGGAGTCCCAGGTAGGAAGACCCCCCCTCCCATCTGCCTCCCAGAGCAGATCATCCTACAGTGCCACCAATGCGGTTTCAGTGCTGTGACGAGGCCTGAATCCCAACTGGAATGGGCCATGCAGGGATTTGAATTCAGCTCACTTGAGTACCTGTCTTCACTTTTTGAGAGACTAGGGACTCTTCTAAGGCCAATCTCTACTCTGTTTATTGGGTGAGTACTAGCACATTTTTGTCACCAAGTTGGAAGAGGGATGGATTCTCATTTCTAGACAGACAGCAGGATCAAATAGAATTTGATCAAATTTTTCCAATTTTGTAGTTTGTAATATTTATTTCATGTCACAGCAATATCAACATCACAAAAAGCCTTGTACAAAAAAAATGAAAGGCCAGAGCTTTTAAAAAGATTATGAAATAGGTAAAGGGCATTCTTTTATTATACAGTAATTAATACAGCATCAGAATGAGAAAATTTCAGAATGCTTCTCTCTTTAATTTACTATTTTTACACAATGCAGCAGTGGAAAACTATTTCCCTCAGTACACAGACAGAGCAGTTACAAGAAAACAGGCTAAGTGCTAACAAAGGCACTGTTCTCTCAATGATATTATGTTTGTGAATTCATGAAAGAAAACACATACACCATTTTTGAATATAGCAAATATTACAAAAAACATACTAAAATATGGCTCATAAATACACTAATCTGAAGGCAGGAGAGAAAGTCCTGAGGGAAAATATCCCCCTTTCAGTTGTAAGCACTACTGTGTGTATGTGTATGTACACACATGTATCTATGCGTATGATTTCATGTTTACTGCCCAAGGATGAATTGGGACTGGGTTTACACCTCTGTTTTTACTGTGGGAAAAGGCACCATTGCATGTACAATAATGTTGGTGATCTTTCATCACCTAACACGAATGTGAGATATTTAAGAACTGTTTTCCCAATCCCATCCCCTTGAGTTGTCATGGCCAAGGAAGGTGAGATTTGAACTTTAACAATCTGTCCAATACACTGGCTGTCAAAGAAAGCATACCACAACATGTGCCTCGTCGTTTCTTGATTACAGACAACTCAAGAATGTGGAACTCACCTCAGGAATATGTTTTGTTAAAACAAATTTAAAACCCAAATTCTGTTACTATCAAGTCTTAGGAAGAATTAAGCTACAAAATGATATGGCTGATGGTCCTTCTTCTGTTGTGTCCAGATCAAACTTTGAGTTGCCAAAATGAAGCCACCTTTTTGGCTTTGTCATTGGCCAAAACTAAATCTTCGTTAGTACATGTTTCTGGTAGTAATCGCCAGATCAGTAAATGAGCCGGATTCTGTATCTTTTCATATTCACACAGTGTGTTGTTGTCTGCCAGCAGCCCCCACTTCAGCATATTAGTCTAACATTTAGCCACTGCAACCTTCATCCTATTCAGGGATCTCCAAGTGGCATAGGGGAGGTTGAGTTCCTCAGCCATATCTTCCTTTAATGTTGTTTCTTGTTCAGTGAGCTCCTTTCTTCATCTTTTAATTTGGTTTTACACTTGCATGTCCTCAAGAATGTTTGTTCTCACCATAAATCTCTTCCTGGATTTGAGCTGTCAGACTTGAGGATCATATCCATTCAGAGGATGCCAAGGGGGCAATTTTGAACAAGAATGAAGGCAGGAATCACGGCAAAAGTTAAAGACATGGTTTTATGTGACCTGAATGGCAGGAGTGGGTCTTTATTGATAAACTGTCTGGAACTCTCAAAACACAAAGCACAGAGCACAGTCTGCCAGACTTACCTGTATGGAGAGAGCAGAATTCCTGCAATGCAGGATCTGTCCTTTAAAACCGTCCCTTAGAAATCTATGTTTGAGATCATCACCTGGGAGCTCAATTAGGTGGCAACCATGGCCAGAGTCTTCTATTGCTGTGCAGTACATTGGAATTTGCAAACAATTTCTTAGGTGATGACATGAAGGATCAGGGAAGGTTTTAGTATGCAGCATGGAGAACTTCACACAGATTGCTTTATTGGTTTATTTGGAAAATGTTCTGGAATGTTGCTCAAATAAAAATTACTTTACTATCTGTTTCTCAAACATTTGGTTTAATTGAACTCTAGGGTGCAAGGGCCAAGAATTGAATTTACTACATCATTAAGAAGAAAGCAATGTTAAACTCTTACCTATCTAATAAATTCAGTTATTGTGAAATAAAGTATAATTTATCTGTTGCATCCCTAGAAAGATTTTATAACATTACCTGGGAAATATACGGTATCTAATCAACTGAGCCTTATGAAACAGCATGCATTTTAAGCTGAACAATTACTCTCTGTGTGTGTTTCTCCTCCTCCTCCATTGGGTGTAGGGGGAGATGCAAGGTTCTTATGCTGGCCCTTCTAGTGACCTCCGCCATTGTTATTTGGTGTTCTTCTAATATTTCTTGGATGTTATCCCTCCACCTTTCTCTGGGTCTGCATCATGTTCTTTGTCCTTCTCTTCTTTCTGTTGTCTTCATTGGCTGCTCTTCATATCTGAGTATACATATTTCCTGGAAACAGGAAAAATGCTATGGGCACACATTTGTTTAAGGTGGATCACAGCCTGCCATGAAATGACCAACACACTGTGATCACAGCATGTATGAAATTAGACATGCAGGATTTAACACCGGGAGTGCAATGGACTGCCTCAGCTTTGAGGATATTAAAAAGGTGTGCCTTTGCAGTCAATCCATCTGGCATGGCCTCTTCCACCTCCATGACCATTAGGAATTAGAAGTGGTTCCTCCTCTGCTCATTTTGCAGTTCGGCCCAATATGATGGTTTCTAGTGGCATTACTCCACTGAGGGGTACTATCACCTCATCTAAAGGGGCTCATCCACCCATAGCTTTTCGTCCCTTTAGGGAGTCAGGTTATTTACCGCTGTCCAACACTTGTCGTTGAGTCGCTGGCTGTATGGTCTACTCCATTACCATAGCAGGATGTCTGGCCAGACATCTATATATGCCTTGTAAGGTATAGAATTCCAAGACACACTCACCAAATGGGCAAACCCCTTAATTTGTTGTCTATGTATGTAGTGTATCTGATTATAGAATTGTTTCTGCTCTTTCAAGGTGACGAAGGGGAGTTATGCTATTGCTTGTGTTGCCAGCAAATTCCAAAAATGAAAAGCCAGATGTCATTAAGAAGGATTTATATGGCAGCAACCAGATCAGCCATATTTACAAGAGTGTCACACTTGATGGAGACAATAGTGAGTGCAGCATGTTTATTTTATTTCCTTATTTATTTACACTATTTCTATGCCACCTTCCTTGCTTAGAAAAAGCGATCCAAGGCAGTTCACACAGATAATAAAACATCACCTAAAAACAATTACATAAAAACATCCTTTGTTAGCCAAAGGAAGGATTTTAAACATAGGAGTTTCACAGTAATCTGGAAAGAAGGGGATAATGTGCAGGACAGGGTGTCATCTGATTACATGTGACATTAATATAACTGTACTCTCTCAAATGTCTTGAGAAGGGCTGAGCTGAAAGTAGCCAAGAGATTTTCAGGAATATCTCTGACAATGTTAAAATGTAAGGTGTGTGTGTGTGTTCTTATTTGTTTTGATTTTTTGTTTGGCATAACACTGCTTGCAAAAATGTTTGCTATTCATCCCATTGTGCCTCTGCCTTGACTTCATTTACTTCAGTGATGCCACCATTTGGCATATTTCATGGGCTAAACCTTTTATTTGCGACCTCTTATTCACACGATAATCTTAAAGGGGTTTGATCTATTCTATGAAGGATTGCTTTGGTGGGACCATCCCTGCATGTCATGGTATAATATTCCTAAATGCTAAAAAAGATTATTATGATTTTTATTTTAATAATTTATATTTAAGATATATATTCTCTGATTTTCCTATGTTCCTTTTCAAATTATAAGATCCAGCATAGTTTAAGAATGTGTTAGAATGTAATTCTTCTTCTTCTTCTGTATCTGAATCCGAATCCGAATATTGGCAGTCACATTGGTGATCAGCCATGAAGACTGTCTTGAGAATATAATGCAGTGGCCTTTCATCTGCCTTCTGCATCGCAGCATGACCCCATTCCACTGATCTAGTTCCACTAGTCACTTTCTGGTCTTGAGCCTTTTTGTCATGCAAAGTCCTCATCAGCCCCAGGCTAGTATTGATGAAACTGCTGCCCACCATCAAGATGGATTCAAGTGGGATTTAATCCACTTGGGGACCATCACTCTTCCCTGTGGACTGTGCTGCCAAAGTCTGCTAGTCCTGAAGGTGGCCAGGTTAATTAACCACCACCTGACACTCGGTGTTGAGTCACTGGCAGTATGTTCTGTTCTATTGCTATAACAGGATTACCTGGCCAGACTGATTATAATGTAATTAGGTTGGGTTTTCCCCTATTTTTTGTACCTTTTATGTTTCTGTATTTTGAATTGGATTCTGATAAGTATAAGGCTGCAGCTTAAATTTAGCCTTCATATATTTTTTTAAAAATATTTTCCCTACAGTTTGCCACAACTGTAAGACATTTGGATATCTTTCACAATTTTGAAGTAATTTTGCATCTATAGAATATAGAAGCAATCGTAGATAAATAATGCTGGTAAAAACCAACAAGCTTGCTTTTGCCTTATGCCCAGGTGAATTTTGATATGGCATGATTGGCATCAGATTATCTGAGCTAATGTGCTGACTTGTGTTCAAGCTTCTCTTACCAAGGATGGTCCATTACTGCAGTTTTGGTAGAGGCCATAATGTTAGGATATTAGGATGGTATAGCACTTGTACAGGGTGCCCCGCAAGTCCCTACCCGGCCACAAAGAGAGTAGGACTCTGCTGGGGGAGGGAGGAAGTGCTCCCATTGGGCTGCTGGGCAGAGGGGCAGGGCAAACTCTGCACTGGGAGGAGGGAGGAAGCATTCCCATTGGACTGCTGGGCAGAGGGGTGGGGCACATGCCTATGGAGAAGATGGGTAAGGATTTACAAGCCGGGTAGGGACTTACAGGCCACCCTAATCCCTGCCCAGAAAGTGATGTCAAGAGTCTTTTCATTAGGTAGAGAACATACCTAAACCTCATGGTGCTTGAGAGCACAGTCTTGCATGTCTTGCATGGGTCCATCACCCTGCTTAAGTTCTAGGGGCCAGGTTCTTGTTCCTTCCCAGGGAGCTATATTCCTTGCCTCTTAGCAGTTTCCTCTCTTCTTCCATCCAATCACCTCATTTCTGGTGTTGTTCTAAATCTCTTATCCCTTGCATTCTTCCTCCTGCCTTTTCTTCCCTTCTGAATGCTGGCCATTTTCCAGGTGATGGACAGTCCTCATCATATGTTGGGTTGACATCATCCCTGATCATCACATACTCCTCACTCCATGGGTTCCTTATTGCTAATCACACTGGCAGGCTGAGGCCTGCTTTTTGCTCTTCCTTCCTACAAACAATCGTGATGCAGAACCAGATGAGATGGGAAGTTAGTTAGGTTGAGCTGCCTACTAGTTCTGATCTCCCACTTACTGTAGAAGTGTATTTTTATTTGACCTTATTTGATCTAAGCGATGTTGTCACATTCTCAGTTCTAATATAGTTAAGAACAATGTGAAGCTACCCTTTTCTGTATGCGTTCCATGATTGTCTAGAATCTTACATAGCAATAACTTAGGGAAGAACAAAGACGCAGCAAGCCTTGTGGAAGCTATAGCACCAAACTGGACCAAGGAACAATGGGTTAACGTCAAAGCAAAGCAATGCAATCACACATATATACCACCCCATAGCGCTAAGTGCACTCCCTGGGCAGTTCACAAATTAATTAGCCTTTTGCCCCAACATGCTGGGTACTCATTTTACCAACCTTGGAAGGATGGAAGGCTGAGTCAACCTTGTTCTCATCAGGACTGAATTCACAAACTTTTGGTTGCAGTACAAAAAATTAACCACTACACCACCAGTGCATCTTCAATTGTTTCTTGTCCTGAATCACTACTTCTTCACTCCTCTGGAAAAAAGGGAATATAATAACAGCAACCCTATTTATATTGCTTGCAAATATTAAGTGTTGCACTTCCCCATCTGCTATATTCTTCTCTGTACAACAGCAGGCACATGACAAATAATTTACCATGGGTTTCTTGTTGTTAATTCATTACTGATAATAATTAGCCACCACTTTCAGTAATTTGTTCCAGCACTTTGTAAATGATTTGCTGACTGAATATGTTTACTGTAATACAATATCATTATGCACAATATGCCAACCAGCTAGAAAACAGGTTATATTTTTGAAATGTGGCAGTTAACTTGAGGGGAAAGTGGATTCACTGATGGAACTCCCACAGCACCATGCATTAGGTGAATGTGTATGAGAGAGCTACACCTATCTATTTCAAGCACACTCACAAAATTACAAGCTTTTTCTGTTTTGCATTACTATGTACTTATCTGTAAAACATATTGTTGATTGAGTTTACATTCCCCAGGTTTTGCCTCCTGGTTCCTTCTTGGGATATGAGATCCACAAAACCATCTGCTTCTGTCGACTGCAAGTTTGAAGAGGAGTGTTGGGCATTCAGACACCCAGCTGTACTAATGGTCAATTCCAGACTGAATCAAGCTTCAAATCAACCCACTGAAATCAGCAAACCTGTATCATTTCAGGACTTACTTAAGTCCAATGGATTGCCATGGGTCAGTTGCAGTGGTGGGCTCCATTTTTTTTTTACTACCACACTGTGGGCATGGTATCATGGGTGTGACCAGGGGGGAAGCCCTGTTTTGCACCTGAATTAGGACTACTTTATTTCAAAACTTGGATGGGCGGGGCCTGTTCCAGCAAGGGTGTTCTTATGTTATGTTCTTATGTACCGGTTCTGGCGAACTGATGCGAACCTGATAACGCCTACCACTGGTCAATTGTACACATAATTAAATCTGAACTCAACCTTAGATTGTTTAGAACAGTGATGACCTTCTAGAGACTGAGTGCCCAAACTCACTTTTGCCACAGAGTCAACAGGTTGCCGTCTGCACTGCACCCTCACACCACATGTGAGCCGCCCGCCTTACCCCAGAGTCCTGACAGGGGAGGGAGGAAGTGCTCCCATTGGGTTGCTGGGCAGAGTGAACTCTGTGTTGAGGTGATGGTGCATGTGGCCACAGAAAGGGCTCTGAGTGCCCCCTCTGGCATGCATGTCATAGGCTCACCACCACTGGCTTAGAACAACCTATCTCAGGATGAGATAGGTTAGACTACAAGTCTCTTCTGGCCATGGCTAATAGCTGCTGCAGTCAAATGACACTGAAAATTCTGTTTGAGTGTATCTTTAATCAGCATCCACCAGAATCTACAGGATGGATTCAGATGTCAAAGAGAGTGAAACTGACAGATTTCCCATCCCCTGGAGAAGCGTGAGGAATTACATTTCAGTCAGCCAGAATTTACCAACATTAAAAATATGGGAAGAAGTAGTACTTTTGATACAGAGGCAAATTCCTCTAGGACACATTTCTTTCAATATTATACAGAATTATTATAATGGTCCACATTTTTTCCTGTCAAAGGATTTACACAGTAACTCTCCTTCATAAACAGAGGTAATGATTGATTCTTCCGATTATGTTAAAGCTTGTATCCACTCAACATCTTTACCTCAGACACTAGACTAGAGTAAACACACTGCTGTTTGCATATTAATATTAAAGACATGCATTGGAGAACTTAAAGGCTCAGCAACTTTACAAGCAATCAGATAAATTAAACTGCCCTTTGTGCACCATTTATGGATCATTTTTAGTTTTGAGTTATTTTTAGTGTTCTATTGAATATGATTCTTCTTGTCAATACTGACATTTAAAATCTACCTTTCTATTACCTGCTTTTACAAGTTGAATTTACAGTCTGTTATACTTAGAAGTCATGACTAGCCTTAGTTCCATAAATTACTATACTAGAGCTACTCCAAATATGACTAAGGCCAAAAACAGATTATTAGAGAGAGCTCATGAATGAACAAGTAACTTATTAACTAATGAAAGCATCTGAGTATTATACCATGATTTTGTGTTAACTCTGGGCACATATAAATTAGCTTATTTTATTTCATGAATGGTGTTCAAGATATAATTTAATTTAATTTAATTTTACACATTTATATACTGTCCCCTTGATTGCTCGACTCTGGGGGGCTAACAGAACAGGTAAACACCACAAAAATCATACAGGTCATAAATACAACATTATAAAACATCATAAGAAACATTGTGAGGAAAAAAAACCATTCATTTAAAAGTTCATAAGTTCAATTTACAAGTCCATGCCAACAAAGTAACCATCTCCATAGAGTTCATGCCACGCCACAGGCAGGGCCCAGAAGACGGTGACAGTGGCCACAGCTGCTCTTCATCCCCCGGCCGATTGTAGGGGCCCAGGGGGAGGGGAGCGGTCTATTCTCATCTCCCAGGTGGAAGTCCAGAGATGGGGCATCAGGCATCCTCAGCCGCAGCGGCAGGCTGTCCTCCACCACTCGAGCCAGCGTGGCTTTTCAACCCATGGCCAAGTGGAGGTCTGGGGGTGGGGTGGCAGGTGTCCTCCGCTGCTCGAGCCAGTGTGGCTTTTCAATCCCCGGCCAGGTGGAGATCCGGAGGTGAGGCGGCAGGAATTCCTTTGAAATCTGGTTTCATAAGCACAGACAGATTGCCTCAATCACCTCGGCAGCATTAACATGCCTTCTTGTCTCATTATGGGATAGCTTTAATGTTTGTTTCTGGGCTAAGCCAGATCAACCTTTTATGTTATCTTGATAAGAAAGGTGCTTTTAAAGAAGTAAATTTTTGGCACAAAAGTTTTAGGGTAAACTTTTCTCTCTGTGTGTGTGGTGATTTTCACTACATTAAAGCAGATGGATAGAGCCAGTGGTTAGTTTTGAGCCAGTGGTTAGTTTCCAGATTACTTTTAGTCACAGCAATCTGAGCAGTAAAAGTCAATTAGTTTTGCTATGTAAACAATTTAAATACTTCTCCAAGGACATGGCCATTCATTGCTTGCAAATGTCTGGTAAAGGCTTTCAGACTGTGCCTATGCCACTTCCAATTAATTAAAATCAAGTTTCCTGCTAAGTTGACACTCTCATGTCTTTCAGTGTTTTAGAACCAGCAGCTGCAGCTATTCATATTCAATGGCTTCATGAACCAAAATGAACATTTATTGTGTGGTTACAGCAAACTGATGGATGGTGGAATAGACCAGTCAAAACTGATACTGATGAAGAATAGCTGTGAAAAGCTTTTAGCAATATTTCTTTCATTTTGAAACTTAGACTATTAACTTGCCAACTGAGGTGCTTTTATATGTTCTAAACTTTCAAATATTTATTATTGTAAATTAGTCAGACCATGAATATTTATATAACTTTGTGTTCCAAAATGTAATTCAGAGAAAACAAAGAGAACTCAGGTTCCATTTAATTTGTTCTGTTTATCTGCTTTGCACGGCTACAGTTTAGTCTCTATCATACATTATGTTGTCCCTTTAAAAAAAAAACATTTCTGAGCAAATGGTTTAGCAAACTGCATTACTCTCTTGCTATAGCTGGGTAGTCTCTGAATCCAGCAAGTTTCCCCCACATTTCCTCTTATGCTAGATATCTTTTTAGGTGAGTTCATTCTGCAGTTCCTTTCACCTGACCTAGTGTGAGAAATATTAGCTGGCAACACAAGATTGTCAATGATTGTCATACCTATGCCTGATTGTGGTTTAAAAATACCACAATCTTCAAGGAGGCTCTTTCTGTGAACTCACTGACTAAAGAATAACATTAAAGGAGGATATGGCTGAGGAACTCGACTTCCCTGTGTCACTTGGAGGACCCTGAATGGGATAAAGGTTGGAGTCCCTAAAAGTAAGACCAATATGCTCAAGTGGGGGCTGCTGGCAGACAATAACAACACATTGTGTGAATGTGGAGAGATACAGAATCTGGCTCATTTATTGGTCTGCCAATCATTATCAGAAACATGTACTGATGAGGATTACATTTTGGCCAATGACAAAGCCAAAAAAGTGGCTTCATATTGGCAGTTCAAAGTTTGATCTGGACATAAAAGAAAGAAAATGTATGTCACCTTTCTCCCCATGAGGATGCCCAGGCTTGCTTAATTGCTTTTTGTTACTACATGACATCATGTTATCTCCATCCTATGATAACCCTGTGAATGTGCAATCTCCAAAATGTTATGCCCTAAACAACCATGGTCAGCTCTTGCAAACTCAATGGAATCAAACCATCTTGCATTTGGTCTTCCTCTTTTCCTGCTGCCTTCTACTTTCCCCAGCATTATTTTCTTTTCGAGAGAATCTTGCCCTCCCTCTATATGCCCAAAGCAGGAAAGTCTCAATGCCAACATTTGTTTGTTGTTTATTTCATTTGCATACTGTCTGTCTAATATAATAAACACTCTGGGTGGTGTATACAGCAGATAAAATATGAATATAAAAAAATCCCAACCGAAGTGCAAAACAAAATATGTACATCTATAAACAGATCTGCCTGAGTATGCAATTGGACATGTACCTACTGTGACTTACACAATTTAACTTTAAATTGCCAATTGGATTGTGGCCAATATTATGTCTAGGGCTGATGAGCTTTATTACTCAAAGTGTCTGAATGCAGTTTGTGTGGTCATTTCATATGTTTGGACTGTCAAGGTATATCTTCTCCTTCTTGATCCTGTTTCCCTTTTCACAGAGTCTGTGATTCTTCACTCACACCGACATTGTAGAACCATCCATGTGAGTAATTCATGCAGAAGCAAGACATAATAGGTAAAAATAATAATGACAAAACACCAAGGAAGAAAAAAGAGAAAGAGGAAAATTTATTCTGGGTTAAAATGGTTAGTTCTTACATAGAAATAGAACATTTTCTAAGTAAGCAATATCTATCTGATCATGTGATTCATAAATGATTCCTGGCTCAATCTAATACAGTGAAACCTTCCATAAAGAGTGCCTCACTTAGAGACTAACTCGCTTAAAGAGCAGAGTTTTCTCTCAATGGCTGCCCACATATAAAGACCAAAACTTGCTTAACAACTAAATTGGGGTTCACAATCCTCCCTGCCAGAAGTCACAATCGGTCACTTACCAGGGACAACACTTTTTCCAAGTGTTTTGGACAGCCTCCACCACATCCCAAGGTGGTGAGAGGCTTGTCTGACCACGATCCCTTTGTTTTTAAATTTTACTTCTCCCATGCTGCATTGAACAGGTACCCTGTAAATGACTCTTTTTTAATCTTTATTCTTGATTTGTGATGTTTTAAAAGTTGAAGTTTGATGTTTGAAATGTTATTGTTTGATTTTAACATGTCACTGCACACTATTTTTTCTATTAAAGTGCACTTTATAAAGAATTTTGAACCAAAAAATGGTTTTTGGGCTTTTTTCTGAAATATCTGGAATATTTCATTTTCAGTGCATTTCTATGAGAACATGTGTTTCATTTAAAGAGCAACTTGCTTAAAGTGCAATCCCATGGAACGTATTATGCTCATTAAGTGATGAACCTCTGTACTCTAGAAGTGCTCCATACAAAATCCTTCAATGGACAACAGTGTCTTCTCTCCATTAGTAGTTCAGTCTGTTCTGAATTGCAGGGGTATATTAAGAGCTATCTGATGGATGGCTGCGGCTTTGAACTAGATGAGCTTGATTTGGATGGCATTTTGGCTTGATATATTGTATTTCTGGGTGTTTTTCTAAAGGGAATCAAATAGATTCCACTTGAAGTTTCTAAATGATGTTGCTGAGATTTCTAAATGAATAAGCTTTCTGAAGCAGAAAACAAGAGTACTGTATAAATTGCACTAAAGGAAGCAACTCCATGTGAGTTGAGGTTAATGACAACAGGCAGCATTAAAATGGTATTCATTTTCTCAAAATAACAGATTCTACATCAAGAGCACTAGTAGCAATATTTGTAAAGGGAAAGGAAAGAATACTCAAAAGATGCATATTTGTATGCTTTAATACATGTGAGAAAGATTAAAAATTTCCAACATATTCTGCACAACCAGAATATGTGTTCTTTTGTTATCCTTCTGAAATAAACAATTTCACAACAAAATTGTGTTTGATTACGGATTGCAGAGACCGCAATGCAGGGTAACCTTCAAGGAAACAAGTTTTGTGTTGCAATACAGTACTTGGTTTGCTAAATGCATGCTAAAAACATATCTAGAAAAGGACAGCCCATTTAATTGTCTCTGTTGATGTGGAAAAGGGAGCAAAGCAGTAGGAAAAAGGACTATAAACTTGTTCTTCACATAAGTTAGCATCATTATGTGCAATTTTTATTCTTTGCAGCATGGCTAAGGTGTTCAGTTTCTATTTGTTCATGTTTAATATTTATGAGGTTGTGCTTGCAATTCTAAGCACACTTCCGAAGAAACAAAGCCCACTTAACCCCATGGAAGCAAGAACTAGCGTGGTTAGTCAACAGGTCAGCAGTTCGAGAAAGGAGTGCTGCACAATGGAGTGAGCTCCCAACATCTGTCCCAGCTCCTGCCAGCCTGGCAGTTTGAAAGCAAGAAATTGCAAGTAAATAAATAAGTACAACTTTGGTGGGAAGGTAACAGCGTTCCATGCACTCTGGTGTCTAGTCTTGCCAGCCACATGACCACAGAAACATCTGCAGATGCAGACAGTGCTGGCTCTTTGGCTGTACATGAAGATGAGCAGCAAACAGTAGAACAAACAAAAGGAGCTATGGAATGAGTTCACCAAAAGGGTCTTTGCAGGCGCACCCCCCAAAGAAAGACTCAGACACCGGTATATGGATAAAGGCATCGGGCCACTTTTATTGAATAATGCCCTAGTCTGAATTATAACTTTCAATTGGTGTATTCATCCAATTGTAATTCTTTAAGGCAAGCAGGCCGAAGTAACACTGGTAAGGTTCCTCCCAAAATGCCAATGGCAATTAGCTACATGTAACTATTTGTATCAATTGGTTTGTTGACACAAACAACTTGTTGACCGGAGTCAATAAACTATCTACTGACCCCACCCTATGACGTGTATCCGTTAAATCTCAAGGTGATGCAGGCTGTTAAGCTCCTTTGTCCCTTGCCTGGTTCGTCGTTCACTGGCCAAAGCTATTACCCCTGTACCTGTCTAAGTGTTGCCCAGTCAATTGCGAACCTGCCAGATACCTATGGGTCATAAATCTTTACCTTACCAGTGCTACCCGCCAAAGTGACCATAGTCAACTTACCCCTTTTCTCAAACACTAGCAACAGTGTGGGATGGGCAAAAAAGCCAGAACCAAAGGGCCAATTGTAGGTTCAGGCCAAAAATTCCCACCCGGCCCCGAAGCGACCAAAAAATCACACTGTTCACTAGGGAGGGGGTGGAGGGGAAAACTTCTCCTCTCCGTTGCGAATCTAAAATGGCAGCTCGGCTGCCTCGTGGCCACCCCTTTTATAGAGGGGTGGCCACGCCCCCTAACTCACCCGGATGTCTGAGTTCAGGTGGGGGGGCGTAAAGAACGTGGCGGCCATTTTCGCGCTGTGCTTTTATTGCAGGCGCACCCCCCAAAGAAATACTCCGACACCGGTATATGGATAAAGGCATCAGGCCACCTTTATTGAATAATGCCCTAGTCCGAATTATAACTTTCAATTGGTGTAATCATCCAATTGTAATTCTTTAAGGCAAGCAGGCCGAAGTAACACTGGTAAGGTTCCTCCCAAAATGCCAATGGCAATTGGCTACATGTAACTATTTGTATCAATTTGTTTGTTGACATAAGAACATAAGAACATAAGAACAGCCTTGCTGGAACAGGCCACAGCCCATCCAGTCCAGCATTCTGTCTCACACAGTGGCTCACCATTTCCTTCAGGGTATTCCCAAGGAGATGCCTTCACCTGCTTAGGATTCCCTGGAAATGGCATTGAGAGATATCCTGCCTATCTCTTCAACCCAGAGGTTGTCCTTAGGTATCCAAAATTATAGCCATTGATACCCTTGTCCTCCATGAACTTGTCTAATCCTTTCTTAAAGCTGTCAAGTCTGACAGCTGTCACCACTTCTTCTGGCAGGGAGTTCCATAGACCAGTAATCCTCTGGGTGAAAAAGTACTTTCTCTTATTTGTTTGAGAACTAGTACCCAAAAGTTTCATGGAGTGTCCCCTAGTTCTAGTGTTGTGCGATAGGGAAAACAGTTTTTCCTTATCTACTTTGTCCACACCGTGCATGATTTTATAAACTTCAATCAGGTCACCTCTTAGACGCCGTCCTTCAAGAGTGAAGAGGCCCAACTGTTGCAGCCTCAGATGGTAAGGAAGGTGTTCCAGTCCCCTAATCATTCTGGTTGCCCTCCTCTGTACTTTCTCCAACTCCATAATATCCTTCTGGAGGTATGGTGACCAGAACTGTACACAATATTCCAGATGGGGCCTCACCATAGATTTATAAAGAGGCAAAATGACACTTGCTGACTTATTTTCTATACCCTTCCTAATGATCCCTAACATTGAGTTTGTTTTTTTCACTGCTGAGACACAAACAAATTGTTGACCGGAGTCAATAAACTATCTACTAACCCCACCCTATGACATGTATCCATTAAATATCAAGGTGATGCAGGCTGTTAAGCTCCTGCCATCACCCCTTGCCTGGTTCGTCCTTGACCAGCCAAAGCTATTACCCCTGTACCTGTCTAAGTGTTGGCCAGTCAATTGCGAACCTGCCGAATACCTATGGGTCATAAATCTTTACCTTACCAGTGCTACCCGCCACACGGGGAGGTGTCCATGATGACTCACGCCCACCCCCCCAGACCATCAGCTCGGTCACCAGGCCTGCTTGCAAATCTTCCAGAAAGAGGTTCATACCTCTGGCCGACAGGTGGACCCCATCCCCTGCATAGAGATCGTAATCTTGCAAAACTATCCTGGGGTGCCGGATGGCCGTCCCCAAGCCCTTGTCTGCCAAGAACCGGGCAACCGCCCTGTTCACCGAGTGGCGAGCGCAGTCAAGGGCACGGAGGTCAATACCTCCCCTGTAAGTATGACGCGGCACGATGTTCGACCATAGCAGCCTTGTGGATGGCCACACATAATGCAAATAAGCCAGGTCACTGCAGATCGTGTATTTTAAGGAAAGGCCAGTGACCTGGGCAAGGTCATTGCCACCGAGGTGCAGTATAAGGACATCAGGCGGTGCAGTATCCCTGATGGAAAACGCATAGATCCCCATCTTCCCATCCGGCGTATATCAGCCTCAGAGTACCCAAATGCAGCCGCAGTTGATGCAGCGCCTATCCTAAATGAATGGGTGCCGTAACGAGCCCCGGGGAGCCCAACACTGATTAGTGCCATACCGGTCACCTTCCAAAATTGGAATTTAGTCAGGGGAGACCCATCCTGGTGGCAGAAAAACGGGCCAGGGTGTGCACCACGCACTGCCAAAAACTCATGTAGGGCACCAACCAAACAGATGTCTGCAATGGAACATCGTAGCAGTCTAACTCCACTGCCTATGCCGTGCTGATCAACTTTTGAGGACCGTATCCTCAACTGAGCCCACTCATTAGTGACATAGACATCGTCGAGTTCCAGTGCCCTACGAGTCGCATCCGCCTTAGACAGTAGTACCAACTCACTGATGCGGAGTGCTCCAAAGAGGGCCACCGTGGTAGCCGCATGAAAAAGAGCCACCTCATACCTATCATAACACAAGTTATGCCAGCCTCATGCAAGGTGGGTCAGGAGCTCTGGTGAAATCAGGTGGCGAGTGTCCGGGCGGCGGCCACGTTCCCGTGTCCACCCCTCCAAAACATGACGTATGCGGAAATCATTCATGCAGTCGGCAAAACCCTTCACATTGGCCATAAATGCCAGTTCCGACAGCCTGGACGCTATAGTACAAGGAGCCAGACCCTGACTGTGAAGATAAACCATAAATTGTAAAACCTGTTCAACTGGAATGGGCCACACTT
The DNA here is from genome assembly GCA_035047345.1 of Bradypodion ventrale. Lineage (NCBI taxonomy): Eukaryota > Metazoa > Chordata > Lepidosauria > Squamata > Chamaeleonidae > Bradypodion > Bradypodion ventrale. The sequence goes on from JAWDJE010000003.1 coordinate 27,532,638, forward strand.
CGGGCAACTGTAGTTGCGCACAAACGGTTCTAAATTGTACAAAATCATGTTGATACGCCTTACGAGTGCGAGGTGCCAAAGACATGTGGATCGCCCGGTTCACCTCTCCTCGCCAAATGTCCAAATCTCGGCCGGGAGTGGCGAGGGGAATTCCTCTGCTTCTGGAGCCAAGGCACGGAACCGGGGGATCTGCAGGCGGGATAAAGCATCAGCGATATCATTATTAATGCCTGGGACATGTCTGGTCTTAAACAGCACATTTAGGCATAGGCTGCGTAACACAAATTGGCGGACCAACACCATAACCCTAGGCAATTTAGACGTCTGAGCGTTGACAATGTGCACCACTGCCGCATTGTCACACCAAAAATGTACCACTGAGTTGGCCCATTCCTCGCCCCGTAGGATCAAAGCTCCCAGGATGAGAAGGAACTCAAGAAAGGTAAGATTGTGGAGGCGATCCGTGCCACGCCATGCGGGAGGCCATTGGCCGTAAGCCCACATCCCCCCAAAATAAATCCCATATCCCAGGGAGCCGGTGGCATCCGACTGTACTTGGAATCTAGGGGAAACCAAAAGGTCTGATCTCCAGAAAGAGACCCCGTTAAAATCCTGTAGGAAAGTGAGCCAAACCAAAAGGTCAGCCTGCATGCCTCTGGTCAGTCGGACCCTATGGTGGCGCTTTAACAGGCCAGACATGGCGTCACATAGGCGCCGGGCAAATGCTCTGCCAGGTGTCACCACCCTGCAAGCAAAATTAAGATGTCCATGAAGTACCTGCAGCTCACGAAGTGACATTTTACGTTTGGCAATCAATGCCAAAATCGTCGCGGAGATCCAGGTGACCTTATCCATGGGTAACCGGGATGCCTGTGTGACCGTGTCAATTTCAATACCTAGAAATGTGAGCGTAGTAGATGGGCCCTCGGTCTTTTCAGGCGCTAAGGGGACACCCAGTTCCCGCATTAGCATCTGAAATGTAGTGAGGAGACACGTGCACGTGTCCGAGCCCCGTTCACCCCCGAACAAAAAGTCATCGAGGTAATGGGCCACAGACTGGGACCCTGACCTGCGAACAAAGGCCCACTGAAGGAAAGTGCTAAAGCGTTCGAATGCCGAACATGAAATAGAGCAGCCAAAAGGCATGGCCTTATCTGCGTAAAACTTCCCTTGGAACCTAAAACCCAATAGCTCAAAGTCCCCTGGGTGCACTGGCAGTAATCGGAATGCCGATTTAATGTCACACTTCGCCAGGAGGGCACTGGGACCGCAAGAGCGCACCATCCGTAGGGCCTGGTCAAACGACGTGTACCTGACCGAACAAAGGTCATCAGGAATAGCATCATTGACAGAAGAACCCGCCGGGTATGACTGATGGTGGATTAAACGAAATTCACCCGGGGTCTTCTTCGGTACTAACCCCAGAGGGGAGACCTTCAAGTTGGGGCAAGGTGGTTCTAAGAAGGGGCCCGCCACCCTCATAGCCTCCACTTCTTTAGCTATGCTCAGTGCAGCAACCCCCTCATTACCTCTCAAGGAAATCAAATTAGGAGCGTCTTGGGGTCCCCGAACACCCTTGAACGGAATACGAAAGCCCCGCTGGAAACCCTCCAACAGGTACCTCGCATCCTCCCTCCTTGGATAAGCTGAGAGCCATCGCTCCAGCATGTATACATTAATTGGGGAGGGGGCCTTTCGCATGGCTAGCTCCTTCAGATGGAGCCCTGGCCGCCCCCTGTCCACCCCTACCTCTGCCCCGTGACCCACCAGCCCGCAGGCATGTGGAGGCGGCGTGGGGGCCAGCGTAAGAGGGACACCCATGTCGGAAATGACACTGGCGCTTATTACACACGCCGTTAGCTGAGAAGCTCCAACACAGCAGGCGGGCTGGAACCCCCTGCCCCGCCGGTTGGTGGGGAGCCTGTGCTGGAGCAGCCCGCTGCATGGCATGGCCACAATGGTACCTATCACCAGGCGCCAGACGCGTTGGAGTCATGTACAAGAGCCACAATTGCTGGCAGGGCTCATCCCACCTCATCTCTGGGTGTAGGGCCACCCTCATTCTAAATTCCTCATCGTAAGCCAACCACGATGGGCCAGGGAAATCAACCATCACCCTGTAAATATTGTCAAGGTATTGGACCATTGGAATGGCCAGATCAGGCCGGGCCCTGAGGTATACTGCCATATATATGAGGTATGCCGGTAACCAGTTGGCCCAGGTACGTGGTGGCTTACGACGACGGGACAGCTCTTTGTTTCTGTCATCCTGTCCCTCCCTCTCCTCTTTAGTGAGCTCACGGTTCAATAGGGAGAAGATATCCACGTACTCCCCTCGCCAAATCTTATCCCTTGTGACCTGTGACAAATGATCACCCAGGGGCAAGGAATAGCCAGCCGTTGGTAAAGCCATTGATGGCACATTTTGCATAGAGGGTATGCGCAGTGGGACCTGAACAGCCCCTGCGGTGCTCGGCACGGCCCCAGGGGTGGACACCCCCACCCTGAACGAATGACCATTTGGCAACCAGGGGTTAATGGGGCAGTGTGGGAGTGGCTGCCCACCCACATTGACTTGACGTGGCCAGGGCCACTGACCCCCCCCGGTGTAAGTGGACAGTGGTGGTGGTGCACTAAATTGAACCTGATACTCACTAGTCGCACCCCCATGAGCCGCCCCCACCAGGGTTTCCGGCCCACTGTGGGCGTCGGAGCTTGCGACTGGCATCGAGCTCTGGGATCACACCTGACCGCTTGCAGCCTGTACATCAGGTCGTATGGGGAGCTGCGAGGCACCAGCCGGAGCTGGCCGGATAGCCTCAAGCAGCTCGACCCTGTTGGCCGCCCGCTGAAGGGTCATGGCCGCTGAGTTGGCCGGGATTGACGAAGGGGCCGCAGTTGAAGAAGCAGTTGCGCCCCCTTAGGAAGGTGGCTGGGCAATGCCCAATGATGCTTCCAGCACTACTATATGTGCTATTAGAGCATCCACCGCCTCCGAGCCCCCAGTGTAAGGTGGGCCGGGTGGGCCGGACAGCCCACTAGGCAGTTTGTGAAATGGCAACCCAAAAGGGGATCCAGGGCCAGAATAGGGCCATGCCCAGATCTCAGGCCGGTGGGGGGCCGGAGGAGCTGTGGGGCGGAAACCCGCACCAGGCCCCCCTGGGCCACCTTGCCCTGGGCCCTGCAAAGGTGTGCTCAGAGCCGAAGCCCCAGAGGGGCCAGCCTGTGCCGGCCCGGCCAGAAAGCTGGCACCTGGCTGCCAGGTGGTAGCCTGATTGGCCCCACTGGTAACTGTGGGCAAGGTCCGGTCGCTGCCCTGCCGTGGGGGCGCAGCCCTGGTCCTCCGACCCGGAGGCTGTCCCCCATCTGATGAAGGGCCAGGAAAAGCCCTTCCTCTCGGCCGCAGCTTCATTGCCAAAGAATCCCTATCCAGGGATCAGCTCCTGAGCCCGAAGTACCGCGTTAGCAAGGAAGTAAGGCAAAACCGCTCCGTGTACAAAGGGCTATGAAGAGAACGCGATGGAGAAAACTTCTCCTCTCCGTCGCGAATCTAAAATGGCAGCTCGGCTGCCTCGTGGCCACCCCTTTTATAGAGGGGTGGCCACGCCCCCTAACTCACCCGGATGTCTGAGTCCGGTTTGGGGGGGCCCCGCAAAGAGCGCAGCGGCCATTTTGGTGCCGCACTTTCATCAAGCATGACAATGATCTCAGTAAATATTGAAGGACTTTATAGTAATAAAACTATTCTACTAGCGGATATGTGCATTTAATACAAATGTAATATACATCTAGTTCAGGAAACACATCTGGGGACAACAAGTTGAAGACCCAAATGGGCTGGAATGGAATTAGTGATTGAGAGACTGCATGACCAGTATGGGAGTGTCACTGGTCGCACAGTGGTGAAGTTGCAGTCCTGCAACCAAAAGGTTGTGAGTTTGATCCTGACCAGGGCTCAAGGTTGACTCAGTCTTCCATCCTTCTGAGGTTGGTAAAATGAGTACCCAGCATGTTAGGGGCAAAAGGCTAATTAACTTGTGAACTACCCAGGGAGTGCACTTAGCGCCATGGGGTGGTATATACGTGTGATTGCATTGCTTTGCTTTGACGTTAACCCATTGTTCCTTGGTCCAGTTTGGTGCTATAGCTTCTACAAGGCTTGATGTCATTTTTAAAATTATTTGCTGCATCTTTGTTCTTCCCTAAGTTATTGCTATGTAAGATTCTAGACAATCAGGGAACACATACAGACAGAAAAGGATAGCTAATCAACTTGTGAACTGCCCAGAGAGTGCACTAAGCCCTATGGGGTGGTATATAAGTGTGATTGCTTTGTTTTTAGACTCCAAGCCAGTATAATATCAGTTGCACTGAGAGAAATGGGTGACATTGACATTTTCACCATACGAAACCCACAATTCTCTGTTACCTCTTTTTATAAGCCACCAGAAGTAAATTTTAGTTTTAATGAATCAGACAATTTTATTCTCTCTCTCCAATGCTTTTTAGCCAAACATTTAATTTGTCTGGACATTTTTGAGGATGGCTGTGCTGTTTTATTTTGCTTTTCTTTCTTTCATTCTTTTCCATTCTGTTGTCTTTCACTATGGCTATTATTAGGTTAATTGTTTCTACTGTGGATGAATTGTTGCATATTCTGTGTGATGTCCTTCACAATGTCTTTGTAAGTGTGATATCCCACACACTATCTTTATATGGGGAAAGTATTTAATGTATTTCCACAAAATTTTAAGATCGAATGCACTAAAAAATATACTTCACTATAAACATGCATAGGACTGTAAGTTTTGGCACGTGCTTAGGAGCCAGGCCTATTGTACTCAGTGGAATTTAATTCATAGTAATTATGCATAGCTTTGGAATGCATGTTATGAATAAACATTCACAACAAAATAATTTTCCTGGATAGGAAATCATGTCCTGTTGGTGATATTAACTATACATATATGTAACACACAGAAAAACTATAACAAGAACTATTTCTTGAGAAAACATGTTCCATCTGACATTAAGAGCCAAACTATACACTATAGGATCACACATTAGAAAGGGAATTTCTTTGTGTTTTGAAAAGATGTTTGTACAGTTGGAGCTTTCCATACTTCCTATACTTTCCAAAAAGCTTGCAAGAGAAATTTGCATGGACTCATTTTCAAGTATGAGCGCTCAGTTATGAAGACTGACTTGAACTGCATCTCAGGAACACTAACAAATTTAAGTTTAAAATGATGAACTGTCTATAGCAGATAGTTTGGTCCTAAGCCTAGATTTTGGCATTTGGGGCCATGAAGTAACATTTCCCCATTTAGATCTCTCTAAGGCTTGTTTTGGTCATTTGACACAGCTTGAATAGGATCAGTTGTAAGGGATAAAGTGGGGTGCTCAAACTTTTTGGGCCATGGGCCAGTCACATGGTTGAGTGGGCCAGTCTGTCATGTGGTTCCTCGCACCAGAAGCAATGAAAGCGCGGTGCCAAAATGGCCGCCACGCTCTTTGCGCCCCCCCCCGAACTCAGACATCCGGGTGAGTTAGGGGGCGTGGCCACCCCTCTATAAAAGGGGTGGCCACGAGGCAGCCGAGCTGCCATTTTAGAATAGCGACGGAGAGGAGAAGTTTTCTCCATCGCTGTTTTTTCTCTGTAGTCTTCGGCTATTGAGCCCTTGCAATTAGATTCCCGGATGGGAAAGGAGGATTGAAGCACGCGGAGCCCCGGATTGCTTGGCTACTGCGGTGCTTAAGCGCTTGGACTTCGATCCCTGGATAGGGATCCTGCCTTTCTTCTCCTAGGGAGACATGGCTCCCAAGCAGAAGGCCCCGGCGCTAAAGCCGCGGCCGAGGGGAAGAACTTTTACTGGCCCTGCGTCGGATGGGGGCCAGCCTTTGGGTCGGAGGACCAGAGCTGCGACCCCTTGGCAGGGCAATGTGCCAGCCTTGCCCACTGGTACCAGTGGGGCTGGTCAGGTTGACACTTGGCAGCCGGGCTCCAGCTTGATAGCTGGTCAGCCACAGGCCGGCCCCTCCGGGGCTTCAGCCCTCGGCCCGCCTTTACTGGGCATGGGACAGGGCGGCCTGGGGGGACCTGGTGCGGGTGTCCAACCCACTGCTCCTCCGGCCCCTCATGGGCCAGAGTTTTGGGCATGGCCCTATTCTGGCTCTGGCTCTCCTTTTGGGTTACCTTTTCCTCAACTGCCTAGTGTGCCGTCCGGCCCACCTGGCCTGCCTTATGCTGGGGGATCTGGGGCAGTGGATGCTCTGTTAGCACGGTTAGCAGTGCTGTAAGCATCATTGGGCATTGCACAGCCTCCTGCGGAGGGAGGCACTACTCTTTCCATTGGGGCCCCTTCGATGGCCCCGGCTACCTTGCCGGCCACAATGCTTCAGCGGGTGGCCAGCCAGGTCGAGCTGCTTGAGACGGTCCGGCCGGCCCCAGCTGGTGTCTCGCAGCTCCCCGTTCATCCCGATGTCCAGACTGGGAGCAGTCAGGGGTGGTCCCAAAGCTCGATTCCGGTCGCGAGCTCCGATGCCCGCCGTGGGCCAGAACCCCTGGTGGGGGCGGCTCACGGGGGTGCACCTAGTGAGTATCAGGTTCAATTTAGTGCACCAACACCACAGCCCACTTCCAGTGGTGGGGTTCAGTGGCCCTGGCCTCGTCAAGTTGAGGCGAGTGGGCATCAGTTACCATCCTATCCCAGTGCCCCATGGTTTCGAAATGGTCCCTCGTTAAGGGCGGGGGTGTCCGCCCCTGGGGCAGTGCCGAGCATCACAGGGGCTATCCAGGTCCCGCTGCGTATGCCCTCTATACAGAATGTGCCGACGGTGGCTTTACCGACGGCTGATTATTCCTTGCCCCTGGGTGACCATTTGTCACAGGTCACGAGGGATAAGATTTGGCGAGGGGAGTACGTGGATATATTCTCCCTATTGAACCGTGAGCCCACTAAGGAAGAGAGAGAGGGACAGGACGATAGAGACAAAGAGCTGTCCCGGAGTCGTAAGCCACCGTGCACTTGGGCCAACTGGTTGCCGGCATACCTCATATATATGGCGGTATACCTTAGGGCCCGGCCTGATCTGGCCATTCCTATGGTCCAATACTTGGACAATATTTACAGGGCAATGGTTGATTTCCCTGGCCCATCATGGTTGGCTTACGATGAGGAATTTAGAATGAGGGTGGCCCTACACCCAGAGATGAGGTGGGATGAGCCGTGCCAGAAATTGTGGCTCTTGTACATGACCCCCACGCGCCCGGCGCCCGGGGATAGGTACCATTGTGGCCATGCTGTGCAGCGAGCTGCTCCAACACAGGCTCCCCGCCAACTGGCGGGGCTGGGAGTTCCAGCCCGCTTGCTGTGTTGGAGCTTCTCAGCTAATGGCGTGTGCAATAAGCGACAGTGTCGGTACAAACATGAGTGTCCCTCTTGCGCAGGCCCCCACGCTGCCTCTGCATGCCCGCGGGCTGGTGAGTCACGGGGCAGAGGTAGAGGTGGACAGGGGCGGGCTGGGCTTCCTCTGACGGAGCTAGCCAGTCAAAAGGCCCCCTCCCTAGTTAATGTGTATATGCTCGAGCAATGGCTCTCAACTTATCCAAGAAGGGAGGATGCGAGGTACCTTCTGGAAGGTTTCCAGTGGGGCTTTCGTAGTCCGTTTGAAGGGGTGCGGGGAGAAGGGTTTGGGGATGGTCATCCGGCACCCCACGATTAGTTTGCAAAATTACGATCTCTATGCAGGGGATGGGGTCCACCTGTCGGCTAGAGGTATGAACCTCTTTCTGGAAGATTTGCAAGCAGGCCTGGTGACCGAGCTGACGGTCTAGGGTGGTGGTGGTGGTGAGTCTTCATAGACGCCTCCCCGTGTGGCGGGTAGCACTGGTAAGGTAAAGATTTATGACCCATAGGTATCCGGCAGGTTCGCAATTGACTGGCCAACACTTAGACAGGTACAGGTGTAATAGCTTTGGCCGGTCAACGACGAACCAGGCAAGGGATGATGGCAGGAGCTTTACAGCATGCATCACCTCGTGATTTGACGGATACACGTCATAGGGTGGGGTCAGTAAATAGTTTATTGACTCCGGTCAACAAGTTGTTTGTGTCAACAAACAAATTGATACAAATAGTTACATTGTAGCCAATTATCATTGGCTTTTGGGAGGAACCTTACCAAGTGTTACTGCGGCCTTAAGAATTACAATTTGATGAATACACCAATTGAAAGTTATAATTCGGACTAGGGCATTATTCAATAAAAGTGGCCCGATGCCTTTATCCATCTGAGTCTTTCTTTGGGGGGTGCGCCTGCAAAGTAAAACGTGCCTGTTCATGTGCATAACACTGCCATAAATGCATCTGCGGCCAGTGGTGTGCTCCCAAAAAATTTACTACCACACTGTGGGTGTGGTATGGTGGGTGTGGCCAGGGGGAAAGCCCTGCATTGTACCCAAATTAGGACTACTTTATTTCAAAACTTGAATGGGCAGGGCCAGCCGGAATTTCTACTACTGGTTCTGGCGAACTGGTGCAAACCTGCTGGTGCCCACCACTGCCTGCGGCTGTTGTAAATGTGTAAATGACAGCCATGGGTCATTTATGGCAGCATTTTGTGCATGTGTAGGCGTATTTTACTTCCGCTTCTGGGAATGGCATGGGCTGGATGGAATGGTGCCATGGGCTGGATCCAGCTTGCAGGCCGTGGTTTGGGCACCCCTGGGATAAAGGATATGTTCTTTGCAAATTGCAGTGCAAACTGATGGTCTATGCAGATCAAAATTTAGTTATTCATCAGTTTTTCCATATCACAAATGGATACTGACAATATTCATTTATAAGTCCACTCCAGCCTGTCTCGACATGAACCTCTATGCATATATATCTGAATATTGTCAGAAGTGACACTGGCTCAAAGCAGAATGATTCATCTATTCCCCACAGCTATTTGGGTTATTTATGGGCAGAGTTTGGCAATTTCTTACTTTTTGCACAAGGCAAAGCTCAATATACTAGAAAATTTTCACTGATGCTTGTCAAGATCAAAAATATGGATCTGAGAAAACAAGTGGTTTCCAGAGAATGCAAATTGAAACTGTATGAATGGAGTTATTTATCAGTTTGTAATGATAAGCAATAATTTTGGAATATAATTTATGTTGATAGTTACTTGGTTTGTCATAAAACTGAAATTTGATGTGTAGGACAATAAACAGCTTAATGATCATTAGACTGCAATGAGTGACCTGTTTTTCAACAGCATAGAGAATAATGAAAATGATAAGTTATAATAATATTATTAATAATAATTAAAATAGTTAAAATGGTGTAGCTATGTACTCATATAATTATACTGTGTTGTAAGATGCATTTTTATCAATACACAAAGTTTGGCTTGGCTTTGGCTTGGCTTACCACTCAAAAGTCATAACTAATGTCATTCCTGAGCCAATCTAGTCTACTGAATCTCATGTAATGTACATAAAAATTAGAAGGAAGTGTGTTCTGCCACTCTGTATGACCAAATTTATAAACTTACAGTTATTCCCAGAATAGTAATAATAACTGTATGCTGTCAAGTCAATTTTGACGTATGGTGATCTTTTCCAAGGTATTCTAGGTAAAGACTACACAGAAGTGGCTCACCATTCACTTCTTCTGAAGGTACCCTGGGAATAGGCATTTTGCCCATGGCTACACAGGCTGTCTCTTCTCCCAGGAGATACTCCCAGGAGAGTGAACTTGCAATCTCTGGCTCTGCAGCCACATAGCTAAATCACTCAATTATTCTGCTAGAGTATTACCAGTATGGACAGTGTCATATTGAACCAACCTGGCATATAGTTTTAGAATGAGGAATCTGCGAGGGAAAAAAATGTGGTAGTCCTTATTAAACATCCCAAACATGACTGAATAAACATGGGATGGAAAGACAAATCTGAAGAGCTAAGAACATAAAGCTGGAGATGTGACCAGTCATTCAAAACATCTTCCCACAGTGAGATTGCTGATTAGAGTTTCCTGAATTCCCATAAAAATGAAAGCCCAGTCTCATCTTCCACTTAATAAAGAAAGTGCCAAATTACAGGCACCTTAAGGCTCTTTCCAGATGAACCATGTACATGAAAGATCACATTTTGCAGAGGACTAGAAATAATCTTTTGATATTGTTCTCCTCTTTCAAGATGACTCCTGTAGCACAGGGGTTCTCAATCTTTTAAAACCATGGGCCACATCACGCTCCCTCAAACAGTTGAGCTGGCCAGACTGGTGGTCCCACTCCGTAAACACTGCTGTAAAATGTGGACATGACTGTTGAAAATGCATTTTATGCATTTACAACAGCCACAGACGCATCTATGGCTGTTTCCATCACTTCTGGCAGTGGCGGTAGCAGTGGGAGCAAGGGCACCTGGCCACATGAAATGGTGCAGCAGGCCAGATCCAGCCCATGGGCTGTAGGTTGAGAACCCCTGCTGTAGATGGAAGATGTCTGATTCTTTGCAGGAATTGGAATGACTTTGCACATTTTTTTCTGGGAAAAGAAAGAAGACTTCTGAGGATATCTGCAAAATTTCTCAAAAGAATTCTGAGGGGGGAAATGTCATGCAGAGAAATCTTATGTAGCAAAAGCAATTATACTTTTATACCACCCCATATACTCAGTGCACTCTTTGGGTGGTTCACAAGGTAATTAGCATTTTGCTGGGTACTCATTTTGCCTATCTCGAAAAGATGGAAGGCTGAGTCAACATTGATCCGCATTAAGATCGAATTCACAATGTCAGCAGTTTAACCACTGTGCCACCAAGGGTCTATGTAGAAACAAATGGCATCTCCCCCACTCCCACCCCCAATTCCTCTTTGGACACAACTATACTTTCAAGAAAGGACTAAAATCGTTTAGCAGCAACTTTGGTTGCTTCACATGATTTAAGCCCTGGTGTTTGTTTTTTAAGTATATGTTCTGGCAATTTTTATACTACTCCAAGGCCTCTGTCCTAGATAAGCAGCACTAGAAGGCTTTCTTGCTACTAATAGCACCAAGGTCAAGGCAAAACAAGAGGACTGGAGTTTCCCCTGAGGCAAGGGAAGCATCACTGCCCAGCCAGTAGGGGGGGGATGGATGGATGGACTTTGCTTTTCTCCATATAACAAGTGGTCAACTGCCATGACTTGGCCTTGTCAGTAGTTATGGGAAGCTTTCTAGTGAACTCAACAACCTGCTTTCATGCAAGGATTCTGATTAAAGCAGGTGCGAAGCAACAGGTGGCTTCATCCCTGTTTTCACATAGCTCACTGTTTTTAGAAAAACAAAAAAACCTTGATGTAGGTATTCAGAAATATATAGTTCTTGCTTCTGAGGAGAAGAAGTTGTGAAATGCAAAACTCTGCTCAAATCCTTGTGCCTGGATGAACAACTTTATGTTTCCCCTCACACTCAGAATGGTCAAACTGCAGGTTGATTTCATGAAGATCTTCCTATTGTCTGGGTTTCAGATTTAAAAGAACAACAGCAACTTCAAATCAAATGTAATTCTCAGTCATCAGTAGTTGCTGCTTCCTCAGTGCACTATTTCCCTTTCAGCAACAAGACCTTATTTATTTATTATTTATTTAATGGATTTTTACCCTGCTCTACTCAAGCACAAGGCCAACTCAGAGCAGCTACAACAATTCAACAATTTGATACATAAACAATTACAATCAATAATTACAATTAAAGTACAAAGTATAAGAGCAACAACATACATAATATCCAAAAGCATTACAAAAACAAAAGGGAACCTCATTTCAGAAGCCCTCACAAAGACCGCCAGCAGCAATACCGCCCCAAGAAACAAAGTCAAAAAAATCACCATCCTTGCCTCCTCCTGGCTGATAACGGGTCAGGAGGGCACAACAGTTCATGGCAGCGGCATCTTCTGAGCCCATGGGGAGCACTCTTTATCCTCCCACCATTGGCGGAGGTCGGGAGGGCACAGCGGCTTGCGGCGTCATCTTCTGAGTTCCCTGTGGCAACGGGGAGCCCTCTTTATCCATTAAAGCTCAGCCTGGGGGGCTGCATGGCGTGGGTGAAGGTGGAGTCCAGGCTATCCTTCTTGCCTGTGGCCCCTGGGAAAACCAAATGTGCCCCCATGTCCCTGGAAAGCTGCAGAAGGCATCACTGGCACCTGGAAAAGCTGCACACACACCTTCTATAGAGCTCAACTGGGGGGGGGGAACTCTTGCTCCCCTGCTGGGATCTTGCTGGAGGCAGATAACAGCAAGGTGCAGCTGGTGCTCTCTGCTAAAAAAAAAAAAAAGACTTGCCAAGGTACTGCTTTGGGTAACTCAAGGTGAGGCAGGTGGTCAAATAAATAAATAAATAAATAAATAAATATTTCCTCCTTCTTTCCTCCCCCCCCCCCTGTGGAGTAGGAATCTAGATACTCAACTTTTCCTCATTGGTGACATTCCTCCTCCATGCTTCTCCTCTAGTGTAGCTGGCCCACATCAACAAGGATCTGCAACTGTGGAAGCATTCTCCCCATTCATATTGTGGAGGAAAGAGATGGATTTGTATCAACTGTGAAGTAAAATTTTTGAAAGGAACAAAGGAACACCAGCTGGGCTTTTCTGCAATCTTTTGGATAAGAAGGAATAACCAAAATATAGTACAGAAAATGAAATAAACTTGTCCCTTCTTTTCTTTGTGGAGGACTATTCCTCTTTTTCTTTTGTATAATAATAATTTCGTGTCAGAAATTATTCTGGGTTGAATGGATCTTTGTGGAAGAAACTCTGCTCAGGGAATGCCCCAATGAGGCTCCTTTCATGTCCCCAAGATCTGGAACAGAGAGTGGTGGTCAAATCCGTCAAATCCTGGGTCTCAAACTGCTGACTTGCTAGCCTTCCAGCTCACAAGGTGAGTGTCTTAACCACTGAGCCACCACATCCACTTAGACTAATAATTTCATGTCAGAAATTATTCTGGGTAGAAAGGATTTTTGCTGAAGAAACTCCACTCAGGGGATGCCCAAATGAAACTCTTTTTATATCCCCAAGATCTTATCCCACCGAAGAGGTCGCTATTTATCTGCTTGCAATTTCTTGCTTTCAAACTGCTAGGTTGGCAGAAACTGGGACAGAGATGAGTGCTCATAGCATCATGTAGTACTTGGGTCTTGAACTGCCGACTTGTTGACCTTCCAGCTAACAAGGTGAGCTTCTTAACCATTGAACCACTGCAGCCCTACCTTCTTCTTTTGTGTCCGGATCAAACCCTAGACTGCCAAAATGAAGCCAATTTCTTCACTTTGCCATTGACCAAACCCAAGTCCTCATCAATACATGCCTCTGGCAGCATGTGGAGGACTATAATTTTAAAAGGATGGCATTTCTCTCTTTTTCTATCAGAATCCTATAAAACCTACAACTCAGAGCAAAACTTCTCCCCTCTTTCTTGAGGAAGATGAAGAAATGCTTGGTGGTTATTTTGGTTGTCTATCGTATTGCTTTTTTATTTCTACCTTTTTTATGGCTCCAGTTTTTTTATTATGGAGGAGAACATCATAAAAAATATGAAAACATGAAACCATGACCTATAATAAGAAAAATAACCATAATCAAAAAGAAATACATTTAGCTATTAGGGAAAGATGAATTCATGCTAAAAGGTTTAAATTGCAGGCAGTGATATGGAAAGGTTAACAGCATTCTGAGTATTATATATATTGTTTTGGAATAATAAACAATATGTATAAACAATCATTTTTCCTCCACAGAGAAAATAAGAGGCAAATTCCTTTCCTTTTCAGCACTATATATTCATTATCCCTCCCACCACAAGGGGTTGAATATATATTATCTTGCCCCTCTGTATTGTAGCGTATTGTAAATTTGCTATATAAAATACATTTGCACACTATTTCATAACTCTCCAGCTTAGCGGGAGCCATAAACATATATAAAAAAACTATATGTCACTTTCTGTGCTTGCAAACTTACTGTTTTTAGATTAGTTCTCATATGAATGTGACAACATGCTGATATGGGTGGAGAAGGAGTTTGTCTTACTTAGCGTGTAATAGGTTATTCTTCTGGATGGATGCAATCTTCCATTACAGAGTCCAGGGCATTGGTGGTGAACCTATGGCATGCATGCAGCGGTGGCACTCGAAGCCCTCTCTGTGGGCACCCATGCAGTCACCCCAGCACAGTGTTTGCCCAGCCCCTCTGCCCAGCAGCCCAATGGGAGCACTTCCTCCCTCCCCCAGCACAGAGTTTTCCCCGCCCCTCTTCCCAGCAGCCCAATGGGAGTGTTTCCTTCCTCCCCTGTTGCTGTGTTGGCACTATATGATAAATAAGTGGGGTTTGGGTTGCAGTTTGGGCACTCAGTCTCTAAAAGGTTTGTCATCACTAGTCTAGGGCAGGGCTGGCCAACCTAGGTGCTCCCGCTGTTCTTGGACTTCAATTCCCAGAAGCCCAAGTCAGTACACCTGCTGATCAGGTGTACTGGGTTGGCCATACTTGGTGTAGGGTATAAAAACCTCTTTGGATTTCCCTCTGTACTGCCATGGCGGACTGATCATCTGTGTAGTGCTACCACCTTAAGGGACAATGTAAAAAGGCACCTCAACATGTGAGGGCATCTTTGTGTTTTCTTTTTCTACATCATATCATGTTGTAAGCCTGTTAACCATTATACAATGAACCATCTAAGGCACAAGTACCAGTCTGATCAGGTTATCCTTCTGTGATAATAGAGTAGACAATACTGCCAGTGACTCAATGACAATCATGAGGCAGTGGTTAACTAGCCTGACAACCCTGAGGACCAAGTCCACAGGAAGGGTGATGATCCCCAAGTGGACCAATCCAGTTCAATGGAGGGAAGCAGCTTTTTGTGTGCAAAAAGGGTTTAGGACCAGAAAATGACTCACAGAACTAGATCAGACAGGTGTCATGCTGTGATGTAGAAGGCAAATAGAAGACTACTGCATTATATTGTTCCCAGGACAATCTTCATGGCTGATTGACATGATGATAGTTAATATATGGAATTGGATATGGCACTTGAAGATAGAAGGTATGAGTGGCTTTCTGTTGGGGTGGGTTGGTGGGTGGTCGAGTGAGGGTTTAATCTGTTTTGTTATATTTTACTGTATTTTATCTGTTTTTACTGTTGTGCGCCGCTCTGAGTGCGGTTTCCCCGAGTGGGCGGCATAAAAATCTAAGAATAAATAAATAAATAAATGATTCAATGAACACAAATTTGTTAGGGTTCTAGGTGGTCAATTAGCTTATGGGTCACTCCTAAACTGAAACATTTCCAATAATAATGTCCTGCCAAAAGCCAGAACCTTGATAATTCATATACAAGCAGAAAGATCATAAATTGAAACTGGTAGATCATGTAGTACAGGGATTCTCAACCTGCAGCTCACGGGGCCGGATGCAGATGACAGTGCCATTTCATGTGGCCCCCCACTTTCTCCACCACATCAGGAAGTGCCATGTGGTGGAAGAAGGGCAAAATAGCTATCCGGTTTTAAAAGGTTGAGAATCCCTTGCGTAGTAGATGTGTTATGTTAAGAACAGGAGATCTAACTTTCTGCCTTGTGAAGGCATGCTATTCATTTCTGTTTTATTTTGATTTTTTTTTTCTGGACACCAATACCCAAAATTCTCCCAAATATCCCTCAGGCCATATTCTGGAAATCACAGGTCACAGACCCACATCTACAAGTACAGTATTTATATTTCACTCATCTGGACCAGCTGGTTGACTGACTCAGGCCTTGAGGAGACACTTTCCACCTAGCCTAAATGACAGTGAGATAACAAGTTTCAGGAATCACTATTGCAGATTCCTTTTATTTACACTAACAACAAGAAGCAAGATCTGAGACAATCATACGGCTTTGAAGACCTGCCCTGGTGCAGGTAGATGTTGGTGTCTGTAGGCATGGCTCTGTGAACTGGAAATTATTACACCACCTTCACTGAAACTTTTCAGTAGAATTCTGATTCACAACATAGGATGTCTCACCAAACAAAGGATGAACACACACAATTGTCAATAGATGCTGAAGGTTAAATGCATTAGCAAATGTTTAATGCCAGGTGTTCGTCTTGTATCCTCCTACTCTTTGCAATTCAACCGGATGAAACTTCACAATTAATCCGAATAACAAGTTGATTTGTAGTCATGTGGTCTTTGTATTGGTGTGTGCATCCTAATGAGTGAACATGCAGTACATTGGTCTAGGGCAGTGATGGCAAACCTTGGCACTGCAGATGTTCTTGAACTTCAATTCCCAAAAGCCCTGATCAGCAAGAGTGCTGACTTAGGCTTCGGGTAATGGAAATCCAAGAACACCTGAAGTGCCAAGGTACACCGTCACTGGTCTGACTCCAGGGGACTACATGGAATTTCAAATCATTGCTTTTACAAGCATTTTGGAACTTAAATACCTCAGGATAGTGGGGGCATAAATAACTTTTTCAAATTTATTTTTACTTTTTAAAAGGTGTAATAATATATGTGCTTAAGTGATGCAATGTTGCAATGGAACACTTTTTAAAAAGTGTGAGCAGGGTGATGGTGAGTCTGTTGTGGGACATAGGATTTATTTTTACTATTTATTTTGCACTGCTGCATCACTTAAATACTTATGTTCTGTACCACTTTGAAATATATTAAAAATAAATATTAAAATAATTTATCCCTGGAGACATGTTTAAGCAATGTACAGATGATGGCAACACCATGAACCCTCATCTGGGGCTTGGTAGCTCACCAATCCACTCTCTCCCTCTCATTCTGTCACTGCTGATCACACACATCAAAATGATCCAAAATAATCTGTGGATGAAATTGATTTGACATAAATAACCTGAACTGGAATGTTTAAAATAAATCCCTTTCTAGCCCCCCCCCCCCCCCAAAAAAAAAGTGCACTTTGCTGTACGTCTTGTTGTTCCCAATCTTCAAGTTGATTCACGCCTCAGAAAACCTGACACAAATACAGGAGCATTAAGAAGTCTAGACAAGCCCTCAGAGGCTGAAAAGTTCTGCCCTCTGGATTCTGAATGTTGCCTTCTTTAATGTTGGGCTTGTGTCCATATATCCTTTTCTAAAGACTGGTCTGTTTGTCCACTGTGAAGTACAATTAGGAAGTTCACCAAACATTTCCATCATTTGCACCATATGTTCAAGATTTATTCAAAGGAACATGTTCCAAATGGTTGACAAAAAGCAATAGAATTCACATTACAAAATTGGATGAAGTTATATCCAAACAGTGATTTCTTACTTTGTTAGTTTTGGTTCTTCTTAGATCCAACATTTGGTTCTTCTTAGATCCAACATTAAGTTTATTTCAGATCAGTAATGCATCAGTTGGCATTTTTATGTCCCCACAGAAATGTGTGGTCATTCTACTTCTTTGTTTGCATATTTATTCTAGTACAGTATATGCAATTGTGTATGGATAGATTTCTCCAAATGATTTCCCACATCATAACAAGTTTTGGTACACTTTGTCCCCTATAATTGCTTATTGCATGCACATTTTTCTGTTGTGTTCATCTTTATGCATGAATCTTCCTATGAAGTGCTTTTTCTTTATTGTTAAATTTGCACATTTCATCATTTAGAGAAGTATGAATGGTACATTTGTTGCCCATCTAGTGATCCCCTTTAAGTAAAGCAAATGGGAGCTTTATAACTTGCTTCAGTCAAAGTTGGACGATTTATTTCATCTGCTGTAAAAATAGATTGCTGTACAGGTAAATGTCACACTGAAGTTTCACCCAGTCTGGCACATGTTGTGATGCTCAGTACATAGAAGGCTGAACTAAGCAAGAACTGATTTCCATGTTGATGAATCTTAAGTAAATTGTATTGGTGTCTGACCTTGGGATATATCCACTATAAATCCACAATGCATGGAAAGGAACACAGATCGTTGTAGCAGGAGGATATCCTGACACCATGAAATGCCCAGACAGAGATACGGTCCAGCCGACTGTCTGGGGAGAGTTCTCTCGAACCACCCCAACCAGTATCTTTTATTGCCAAAATTCAACAGCAGATAAGAATACAGGAACAATAGTGCATTCAGTAGAAAGGGAGCAAAATGGGTTGCATAGTGAACAATAGAGAGTATTCAGCCATAGGTTACATTCGGCATACATTGTTTCTAACATTAGGATACCGTGTGAGAATAACACAAGCTACAGTATGTGATTAGAGTCCTGATTGGTTAGAGCAGCTAAGATAGCATACTAGCCTCATGAAACCTGCGTGATCAGTCTCTCCATAGTAGAAGCTTAGACCTTGATTACATGTGTACTGACATTCTTTCAGGAAAAGATTGAAACATAGTAAAGGGATACAGGACATCTCTTGGGGGAAACTCAGAAGCCAAAGAGGAGTGTTTGCACTCTCATGAACTTGGCTTATGGTTCAACCCTATCAGATTCCCACATGCCCCCCCCCCCATACTTCAACAGATCATGGGCACATATGCATGTAATTGTTTGTGTGGTTCAATTGATCTCTAGATTCTCTCTGTCCCTTTGCTAAGTGACTTTGCAAAAATAGATATCCTTACAGGTATAGTTTGCCAATGTTTGAGTCGGTCATGTCACTTTGGTAGCAGCCTCTAGAGTTCACACTACATTACTCCTAATATTTATAATCCATGAAGACCAGTAATATATTCAGTCTTCTGGATGCCTCAGTCTATGCGGGGAATCCATTGATTCACCAAGTCCATGGAAATCTACAGGAGGCTGACAGTTCTGAATGCATCACAGATCCATTTCATTGACCTGGAATTGTATTAGAAAACATTTGACACAGTAATAATAGCTCACTTTTGTCTGGCTGAACATCCTACTACAGTAATGGAGTAGACCTTTCAGCCAGCAACTCAATGCTGAGTGTTGTTGTTGTTGTTGTTCAGTCGCACAGTCGATTCCGACCCTTTGCGACCCTATGGACCATTGATCTCCAGTTACCCCTGTCCTCCACCAGCCTCCTCAGCCCGCTCAGCTCGGTGCCCGCTGCGTCCACAATGCCATCCAGCCATCTCATCCTTGGCCGTCCCCTTTTTCTTTTGCCCTCCACCTTTCCCAGCATCAAGGCTTTCTCAAATGAATCCTCTCTTCTCATTTTGTGTCCATCTTCATCTTTACTATTTGACCTTCTAAGGAGCACTCAGGACTGATTTCTTTCAAGATTGACTTATTTGTTCTCCTCGCTGTCCAGGGTACTCTCAAAACTCTCCTCCAACACCACATCTCAAAGGCATCTATTTTTCTGCGCTCAGCCTTCCTAATGATCCAGCTCTCGCATCCATACATTACCACCGGGAATACCATTGCTTTGACTATATGGATTTTTGTTTGCAAGATGATGTCTCTACTTTTCACTATGTTCCCCAGGTTTCTCATTGCTTGTCTCCCTAGAATCAGTCGCCTCTTTATTTCATGGCTGCAGTCACCATCTGCAGTGATCCTAGATCCCAAGAAAGTAAAATCCGTCACTGCTTCTACTTCTTCCCTGTCTACTTTCCAGGTGCTGATAGGGCCTGTTGCCATTATCTTGGTTTTCTTGATGTTAAGTCTCAGGCCAGCTTTTGCACTCTCTTATTTCAACCTAATCAGTAGCTTCTTTAAATCTTCCTCACTTTCTGCCATTAGGGTGGTATCGTCTGCATATCTCAAATTGTTGATGTTTCTCCCAGCAATTTTGATTCCATATTGTGATTCCTCCATCCCTGCATTGCGCATTATGTGCTCTGTGTATAGGTTGAAAAGGTAGGGTGATAAAATGCAGCCTTGTCTTACTCCTTTTCCTATTCCAAACCATTCTGTCATTCCGTTTCTGTCCTAACTGTTGCTTCTTGGCTCTTGTACAGATTTCTCATGAGGCATATGAGGTGTTCTGGTATTCCCATTTCTTTAAGTACTTGCCACATTTTATTGTGGTCCACGCAGTCAAAGGCCTTGGTGTAGTCAATAAAGCAGAGGTATACTTGTTTCTGATATTCTTTTGTTTTCTCCATGATCCACCGTATATTAGCAATGTGGTCTCTAGTCCCCCTACCTCTTCTGAAACCCGCCTGCACCTCTGGCAATTCTCTCTCCACGTGCTGCTGAAGTCTATCCTGTATTATCTTGAGCAGCACCTTGCTAGCGTGTGGGATGAGCTCAATTGTTCGATAATTTGAACACTCTTTGAGTGTTGGGCAGTGGTAAATAACTTGACTCCCAATGGCTATGGGTGGGTGAGCCACTTTAGGTGGTTCAATGGTCCTCTCAGTGGATGAAATGCCACTGGAAACCCATCAGGTTGGGCCCAGCGTCAAAATGAGTGGAGGAGGAAACACTTCATTTTTCTGACTCCCAATGGTCATGGAGGCAGAAGAGGTTATGCCAGATGGACTGGCCATGAAGGCACACCTTGTTAATATCCTTAAGGCTGTCCATTGCAGTCCTGGTATTAAATTATGCAGGTCTCATTTCATATATGCTGCAGGAGATGGCTCCATGATCACAGTGTGTGAGTCATTTCATGACAAGTTGGGATCAACCTTGAACAAATTCATGCAGTGGTGGGATTCAAATTTTTACTACCTACTCTATGAGTGTGGTATGGTGGGTGTGGCCAGGGGGAAAGCCCTGCGTTGCACCCAAATTAGAACTACTTTATTTCAAAACTTGGATGGGCGGGGCCAGCCAGAATTCTGCTACTGGTTCTGGCGAACTGGAGCAAACATGCTCAATCTCACCACTGATTCATGCCAATGGCATTTTTCTAATTTCCGTCGGGTGGGGGATGTATTCTTGGATATGAGTAGTGGCCATCAATGCCAACACCAACACATAGCTAACATACTGCAAATACATAGCATATAACGAGATCATGAATCGGAAACAATACATTTGAAAACAAAATGTTCGTTTTTAGATTCACAAGAAATAAAAAAAGGGAAATCCATCTGCCTATAGTTAGCATACCATACCATCTCTCCTCTTCACAACATGGTAAGGAAGTACCTGTATTGTAATTTTATCTATCACTATCTGGCATCTGGACGATGTTCTGCAAATTGTGCCATGCATTATGCATGGGTTCCTTACAGCTAATCTAGCAGGTCAGATGTTCCTGCTGTGTAAATGTGAACATAAAATGTATTAACAAGTTAGCAGAAAATACTAACTTATGGCTAACCATTTCTTAAGCACCCCAGTGTTTCAAAGGCTACAAACAAATTAGTACACAGGCAAAACAGTTTCACTGATTTTCTTTAAAACCTTTCCTGCGAGATCACATAATGATCTAGCCAAATAGAATATTTCAGAGGTGGGGAATTCAGCTGGCAGTACAATTTATTCTCTGCATCATGGCCAGTTTCAGGGATTACACAAATTTCAAGTTTATAAATACAGTATAGCTGTTTCACAGAAGGTCTTTCCTGTTTCATATATTTCTAGGGTTACTGAAACATAGTCATGCAATGGTAAATGTGAAAGTGCATTTACTCATCATGGTAGTCCACAACCAGTCTCCCATTAATAGAGCCAAAACATTCAAGAAGTGGAATTGGGCTACATCAATTTATTTATTTATTCATGTCAGAATCACACAAAGGGGACGCCCGAATGAGGTTCCTTTCATGTCCCCAATATCTTTTCTTACCGAAGTGGTCCCTATTTATCTACTTGCAATTTCTTGCTTTCAAACTGCTAGGGTGACAGGAGCTGGGATAGAGACGGGTGCTCATTCTGTCATGCAGTACTTGGGTCTTGAATTACCAACTTGCTGACCTTCCAGCTAACAAGGTGAGCTTCTTAACCATGGATCCACTGCAGTCCCCGGCTACATCAATGAAGCAGGAACAGGCCTTTTATAGCTCATGTTCAATTCACCCAGAGATTCTAAACCTGAGTCCCATGAGTCAGATGCAGCCCACAGCACTATTTCATGTGCCCCCACCACCACCACCTCCACCACACAAGGAATTGTAATGTGGTGGAGGAAGGGCAAAATGGCCATCCGGCCCCCAAAGCTATCTGAGGGAGTGTGACCCGGCCCCCAGCTTTAAAATGTTGAAAACTCCTGGGATAGCCATTTCCCCAATGAATATTTGCATGCAGGCACATAAACCCCTCTACCTAGTTTACTCATGAGTAATACCAAGTTGTGAGAGTTTGGTTCTAACTAAACTGCTTTTATAAAGTGGGGTTGGGATTGTATTATATCTATACTTGAATATTGGCATTTTAACCAAATAACCTACCCAGATTGGGAAACTATTCTCACTGTGAGAACATATTCCAGAAGGGCGATTAACAGGTATAAATGAATGAGTGAATGAATGATGCCATTGATGGGTCATTGACACTTGATCTATTGTGATCTGTTGATCTATTGTTTTGCCCAATCAGCTTTTCCTGGCAAGCTGCCTGATATCTTAACAGGTTCTCAAATCCTTCAGGGCAAAAAGCCAAAAGCCCTTTTCTAAAATTCCTGGAAAATATATGGGGAAGAAGTAGAAGCAGTGACAGATTTTACTTTCTTAGGATCCAAGATTACTGCAGATGGAGATTGCAGTCATGAAATAAAATGAAAGTGCGGCGCCAAAATGGCCACCGCGCTCTTTGCAGGCCCCCCCCACCCGGACTCAGACATCCGGGTGAGTTAGGGGGCGTGGCCACCCCTCTACAAAAGGGGTGACCACGAGGCAGCCGAGCTGCCATTTTAAAAATAGCGACGGAGAGGAGAAGTTTTCTCCGTCGCTGTTCAGCTCTTTAGCCCTTGGTCTTTCCCGGCTGGGTAGGAAGGATTCGCACAGAGCCTTTGGCTTGCTGGCTGCTCTGTGTTTTTTGGCACCAGGTTGATCCCTGGAAAGGGATCCTGCTCTTTCTAACAGATATGCCTCCCAAACGGAAGGCCCCGGTGACGAAACCGCGGCCAAAGGGGAGGACTTTTGCGGGCCCTGCATAGGGGGGGGCAGCCCTCAGGTCGGAGGACCAGGGCTGCGCCCCCGTGGCAGGGCACTACCCCAGCTTTACCCACCGATACCGGTGGGGCAATGCAGGCTGGTGCTTGGCCGGTGCACAGCACGTTCCCCCTCCGGCCCCTCATGGGCTGGAGTTTTGGGCATGGCCCTATTTGGGCCCAGGCTCTCACTTTGGGGTTCCTGGTCAAATGACTAGTGGGCCATCCGGCCCACCCGGCCCACTTTATACTGGGGGATCTGTGGCAGTGGATGCGTTGCTAACGCGTTTAGCTGTGCTTGAGGCATCCTTGGGGATTGCACACAACCCCATGGGAGGGGGCCCTTCTCTCTCTGCTGGGGGCCCTTCGTGTCCACCGGCTACCTCGACGGCTGCCACACTGCAACAGGCGGCCAGCCAGGTTGAGTTGCTTGAGACGATCTGGCCTACGCCTGCCGGTGTCTCGCAGCTCCCTGTTCGTCCAGAGCTACAACCGGGGAGTGGTCAGGTGTGGCCCCAGAGCTCGATTCCGGTCACGAGCTCCGACGCCCGCCATGGGCTGGAACCCCCAGTGGGGGCAGCTCACGGGGGTGCACCTAGTGAGTATCAGGTTCAAGTTAATGCACCCACATCACAGTCTACTTCCAGTGGTGGGGTTCAGTGGCCATGGCCTCATCAAGTCGAGGCGAGTGGGCATCAGTTGCCAGCCTATCCCAGTGCCCCTTGGTTCCATACTGGCACAACATTGGGGGTGGGGGTTTCTGCCCCCGGGGCAGTGCCGGGCATCGCAGGGGCTGTCCAGGTTCCGCTGCGTATGCCCCGTGTACCTAATGTGCCGGTGATGGCCTTGCCGACGGCTGGTTATTCATTGCCCCTTGGTGATCATTTGTCCCAGGTCACGAGGGAAAAGATTTGGCGGGGGGAGTACGTGGATATATTCTCCCTATTGAACCGTGAGCCCACTAAGGAGGAGAGAGAGGGACAGGATGACAGAGACAAAGAACTGTCCCGCCGTCGTAAGCCACCACGCACCTGGGCCAACTGGTTGCCCGCATATCTTATTTATATGGTGGTGTACCTTAGGGCCCGGCCTGACCTGGCCATTCCTATGGTCCAATATTTGGACAATATTTACAGGGCGATGGTGGATTTTTCTGGCCCATCGTGGTTGGCTTACGATGAGGAATTTAGAATGAGGGTGCCCTTGCACCCGGAGATGAGATGGGATGAGCCCTGTCAGAAATTGTGGCTTTTGTACATGACCCCCACGCGTCCAGCGCCTGGGGATAGGTACCATTGTGGCCATGCCGTGCAGCAAGCTGCTCCAACACAGGCTCCCCGCCAGCCGGTGGGGCAGGGGGTTCCAGCCCGCTTGCTTTGTTGGAGCTTCTCGGCTAGTGGCGTGTGCAATAAGCGGCAGTGCTGATACAAACACGAGTGTCCCTCTTGCGCTGGCCCCCACGCCGCCGCCGCGTGCCCGTGGACCGGTGGGTCATGGGGCAGAGGTAGAGGCGGCTAGCCAGGGAGCGGGCAGAGCTTCTGCTGATGGAGCTAGCCAGTCAAAAGGCCCCCTCCCCAGTTAATGTGTATATGTTGGAGCGATGGCTCTCAACTTATCCAAGGAGAGAGGACGCGAGGTACCTCCTGGAGGGTTTTCAGTGGGGCTTCCGTATCCCATTCAAAGGAGTGCGGGGACCCCAAGATGCACCCAATTTACTGTCCCTGAAGGGTAGAGAGGAGGTGGCTGCCCTGAGTATTGCCAAAGAGGTAGAGGCCAAGAGGGTAGCAGGCCCCTTTTCTGTGCCACCCTTTCCCAACCTGAAGGTCTCCCCTCTGGGGTTGGTACCCAAAAAAGGCCCCGGGGGAATTTCGTTTAATCCACCATTTATCGTACCCGGCGGGTTATTCTGTCAATGATGCTATTCCTGATGACCTTTGTTCGGTCAGGTATACGCCCTTTGACCAAGCCCTGCGAATGGTGCGCTCTTGTGGTCCTGGTGCCCTCCTGGCAAAATGTGACATTAAATCGGCATTCCGATTGTTGCCAGTGCACCCGGGGGACTTTGAGCTATTGGGTTTTAGATTTCAAGGGAAGTTTTATGTAGATAAGGCCATGCCTTTTGGCTGCTCTATATCCTGTTAAGCATTTGAATGTTTTAGCACTTTCCTTCAGTGGGCCTTTGTTCGCAGGTCCGGGTCTCGGTCTGTAGCCCATTACCTCGATGACTTTTTGTTTGGGGGTGAACGGGGCTTGGACACGTGCACGCGTCTCCTCACCACATTTCAGACGCTAATGCAGGAACTGGGTGTCCCTTTAGCGCCCGAAAAGACCGAGGGCCCATCAACTACGCTCACATTTCTGGGTATTGAAATTGACACGGTCGCACAGGCATCCCGGTTACCCATCGATAAGGTCACCCGGATCTCCACGATGGTTTTGGCCTTGCTGGCCAAATGTAAAGTGTCACTTCGTGAGCTTCAGGTTCTACATGGCCATCTTAACTTTGCCTGCAGGGTAGTCACACCTGGCAGAGCATTTGCTCGGCGCCTATGTGAAGCCATGTCTGGCCTGTCAAGGCGCCATCATAGGGTCCGACTGACCAGGCTCATGAGGGCTGACCTTTTGGTTTGGCTCACATTCCTGCGGGACTTCAACGGGGTCTCCTTTTGGAGATCCGACCTTTTAGTTTCCCCTAGGTTTCAAGTACAGTCGGATGCCTCTGGCTCCCTGGGATATGGGATTTACTTTGAGGGGAGGTGGGCTTATGGCCAATGGCCTCCAGCATGGCGGGGCATGGATTGCCTCCGCGATCTTACATTCCTTGAGTTCTTTCCAATCCTGGGAGCTTTGATGCTATGGGGCGAGGAGTGGGCCGACTCAGCGGTCCACTTTTGGTGTGACAATGCTGCGGCAGTGCACATTGTTAATGCTCAGATGTCTAAATCGCCCAGGGTGATGGCGTTAGTTCGCCATTTTGTGTCACGTAGCCTATGCCTGAATGTGCTTTTTAGGGCCAGACATGTACCAGGTATTAATAATGATATTGCCGATGCTTTATCCCGCCTGCAGATCCCCCGGTTCCGCGCCTTGGCTCCGGACGCAGAGGAATTCCACTCGCCACTCCCGGCCGAGATTTGGACATTTGGCAAGGAGAGGTGAACCGGGCGATCGGCATGTCTTTGGCACCCCACACGCGTAAGGCGTATCATCATGCTTTCGTTCAATTTATAATTTTTTGCGTGCAACTTCAGTTGCCCGAAGTGTGGCCCATTCCAGTGGAACAAGTTTTACAATTTATGGTTTATCTACACAGTCAGGGCCTCGCTCCCCGTACTATAGCATCCAGGCTGTCAGCACTGGCATTTATGGCCAAGGTGAGGGGTTTTGCTGACAGCATGAACGATTACCGCATACGACATGTTTTGGAGGGGCGGACACGGGAACGTGGCCGCCGCCCGGACACTCGCCACCCAATTTCCCCAGGGGTGCTTACCCACCTTGCACGAGGCTGGCATAACCTGTGTTTTAGAAGGGAGGGAAAACGGCAGGGGTGTCAAGAGACAGGGAGAGGAGAGAGAATGCACCCCAAGGAGCAAAAATATATATATAGAATTAATATTTTAATAATTTTATAAGTGAAAATGCATATAAAAATACGAATATAAATATAAGTGAGCAAATATTCAAGAACCGGACTAGGGATATATCAACAGTCTAGATGGAAAACACCATAAGTTGCCCACGGAACTGGAGAGGGCTGAGCACGTAAGAAGTCCACATTGGCTCGGAAGTCAGCGTGGTGGAATCTAATGGGTAAATACAAATGTCCGTGGAACAATAACAAGTACAAAAACTATATTGCAGCTCCAATAGCGTGGTAATGCATGTATAAAGACTTGTACGAAATCCAACGCTTGCACACGCCATCAGTTACTATTTAGAGGTGTCTACAGCGCATTATTACAGATCTTGACAAAGATTTTCGAAATATTCTCTACCGGAGGAATATTGACCTGTTCTACTCGTTTTCGTACCCGCTCAGTGGCATATTCTTAGCCCTTTTGACTGTTCTACTGTTACTGTTTAATGCACGTTCCAAACCGGACTTAAAAACCTTCATGGATTTCGCTTAGAGCTCCTGAGAAGCACCTTTCAGCGTCGTTCAACTCTCCTACGTCGGTACAGCCCACCTGGCTGTCATTACCAACTTTTCCAGTCTTTTTACATGCATTACCACGCTATTGGAGCTGCGATATAGTTTTTGTACTTGTTATTGTTCCACGGACATTTGTATTTACCCATTAGATTCCACCACGCTGACTTCCGAGCCAATGTGGACTTCTTACGTGCTCAGCCCTCTCCAGTTCCGTGGGCAACTTATGGTGTTTTCCATCTAGACTGTTGATATATCCCTAGTCCGGTTCTTGAATATTTGCTCACTTATATATATATATTCGTATTTTTATATGCATTTTCACTTATAAAATTATTAAAATATTAATTCTATATATATATTTTTGCTCCTTGGGGTGCATTCTCTCTCCTCTCCCTATAACCTGTGTTTTGACAGGTATGAGGCGGCTCTTTTTCATGCGGCTACCACGGTGGCCTTCTTTGGAGCGCTCCGCATCAGTGAGTTGGTACTACTGTCATAGGCGGATGCGACTCGTAGGGCACTGGAACTCAACGATGTCTATGTTTCTAATGAGTGGGCTCAGTTGAGGATACGGTCCGCGAAAGTTGATCAGCATGGCGTAGGCAGTGGAGTTAGACTGCTACGATGTTCCATTGCAGACATCTGTCCGGTTGGTGCCCTACAAGAGTTCTTGGCAGTGCATGGCATGCACCCTGGCCCGTTTTTCTGCCACCAAGATGGGTCTCCCCTTACTAAATTTCAATTTTGGAAGGTGACCGGTATGGCACTATCCAGTGTTGGCCTCCCAGGGGCTCGTTACGGCACCCATTCGTTTAGGATAGGTGCTGCTTCAACTGCGGCTGCATTTGGGTACTCTGAGGCTGATATATGCCGTATGGGAAGATGGGGATCCATGCGTTTTGCATTATATGTTCGCCCTCTTCAGGTATGAGTACCAGTTAAGTCACTGTTCTCTTTTTTCTCTTACAGACCCTGTGTGTCCCCACACACCGGTGGCAGTATGGCTGGTGGGCCACAGTTACATGCACTGGGCAGCGCAGTATGCTGCGGCGACAGAGTGGGGACCCCAGCTTGGACTGCGTGCATCCGCATGCATACGTTGGTACGGTAAGCGTGGAATGAGATGGCGGGAACTGTTGCCATTCCTTTTTTCCATCAGGGATGTTGAACCGCCTGATGTCCTTGTACTGCACCTCGGGGGCAATGACCTCGTCCAGGTCACTGGCCTTTCTTTAAAATTCACGATTTGCAGTGACCTAGCTTATTTGCATTATGTGTGGCCGTACACAAGGCTGCTATGGTTGGACATCATACTGCGTCACGCTTACAGGGGAGGTATTGACCTCCGTGCCCTTGACCACGCTCGCCGCTCTGTGAACAGGGCAGTTGCCCGGTTCTTGGCAGACAAGGGTTTGGGGATGGTCATCCGACACCCCACCATTAGTTTACAAAATTATGATCTTTATGCAGGGGATGGGGTCCACCTGTCAGCTAGAGGTATGAACCTCTTTTTGGAAGATTTGCAAGCAAGCCTGTTGACCGAGCTGATGGTCTGGGGGGGCGGGGCGGGGGCGGTGAGTCTTCATTGAAGCCTCCCCGTGTGGCGGGCAGCACTGGTAAGGTAAATATTTATGACCCATAGGTATCCGGCAGGTTCGCAATTGACTGGCCAACACTTAGACAGGTACAGGTGTAATAACGTTGACCGGTCAACGACGAACCAGGCAAGGGGTGATGGCAGGAGCTTTTCAGCATGCATCACCCCGTGATTTGACGGATGCACGTCAGAGGGTGGGGTCAGTAGATAGTTTATTGACTCCGGTCAACAATTTGTTTGTGTCAACAAACAAATTGATACAAATGGATACATTGTAGCTAATTGCCATTGGCAATTTTGGGAGGAACCTTACCAGTGTTACTGCGGCCTGCTTGCCTTAAGAATTATAATTGGATGAGTACCAATTGAAAGTTATAATTCGGACTAGAGCATTATTCAATAAAAGTGGCCCAATGCCTTTATCCATATACCGGTGTCTGAGTCTTTCTTTGGGGGGTGCGCCTGCAAAGGCGACTGATGCTTGGGAGACAAACTATGAAAAACCTGGTGAACATAGTTAAAAGTAGAGACAATTTACATGGTCATTACCCTTTGGTAATGTATGGTTGTGAGAGCTGGACCATTAGGAAAGCTGAGCGTGAAAGAAATGTGCCTTTGAAATGTGGTGTTGGAGGAGAGTTTTGAGAGTCCCCTGGACAGTGAGGAGAACAAATAGGTCGATCTTAGAAGAAATCAATCCTGACTGCTCCTTAGACGGACAAATAGTAAAAATGAAGCTAAAGTACTTTGGACATCAAATTAGAAGAGAGGATTCACTTGAGAAAGCCTTGATTCTGGGAAAGGTGGAGGGCAAAAGAAGAAGGGAGCAGCCATCTCTGCAACGGGCAGAG
This sequence comes from Bradypodion ventrale, assembly GCA_035047345.1. NCBI lineage: Eukaryota > Metazoa > Chordata > Lepidosauria > Squamata > Chamaeleonidae > Bradypodion > Bradypodion ventrale. Next base: position 27,562,249 of record JAWDJE010000003.1, read on the forward strand.
AGCTGAGTGGGCTGATGAGGATGGTGGAGGACAGAGGTGCTTGGCAGGCAATGGTACATAGGGTCGCAAAGGGTGAGAATTGACTGTGCAACTGAACATCAAAAATCCCTTTGAAATGACTAAAGTTACTTTGAAGCTCCTTCTGTTGGTTCCACAAAAGATGTAGCAGAGGTATACTTGCTTCCCAGTTCAGCTGCTCAGCCATTTAAATCTATATTTTGATATATACCAAACACCTTCATTTTTCTGTCACCCTGTCTGACAAAATTGTTGATCTGCCTAGATTGGGGGACTTTCTGCCTTTCTGATATAAACCAGTAACTATTCATCCACCCTATACAAGTGGGAGGTCAGCAGTTTGATTCCTGAGTACTGCAGGATGAATGAGCTCCCATCTTTGTCCTAGCTCCTGCCAACCTAGTAGTTTGAAAGCAAGAAATTACAAGTAGATAAACAGGGACCACTTTGGTGGGAAGGTAAACAGCGTTGCAGGCGCACCCCCCCAATAACGGACACAGACAACATTGAAAGTGGATAACAGCACCGGGCCACATTTATTGATTCAATGCCCTAGTCCGAATTATAAATTTGTATTGGTAAAACGACCAATCATAATTCATAAGGCAAGCAGGCCGAAGTAACACTGGTAAGGTACCACCCCAAAATTGCCAACGGCAATTGGTTACAATGTATCAATTTGTATCAATTTGTTTGTTGACAACAAACAAATTGTTGACCGTAGTCAATAACTAACTCATGACCCCACCCTCTGACGCGTATCCGTGAAATCACAGGGGTGATGCATGCTGGTTAGCAATCGTCATCACCCCATCGCCTGGTTCGTCGTTGACCGGACAACGTTTAACTAATTTATTCCTGTCTAGTGTTGTCCAGTCAATTGCGAACCTGCCGGATACTTGTGGGTCATACTGTTTACCTTACCAGTGCTACCCGCCAATGTGACCAAAGTCAACGTTACGAACGCAGAAAGACCCCTATATCAAACCATAGCAACAGTGTGGGATGGGCAAAAAAGCCAGGACCCGGAAGCCAATATGGGTCCCAGCCAAAAATTCCCACCCGGCCCCGAAGCGACCAAAATATCACACTGTTAACTAGGGAGGGGGTGGAGGGGAAAATACTTCTCCGCTCCGTCGCTGAGGTAAAATGGCAGCTCGGCTGCCTCGTGGCCATCCCTTTTATAAGGGAGCTGGCCACGCCCCTAACTACCCAGATTCTCTGTCCTGTGGGGGGGGGCCCGCAAAGGGCGCGGCGGCCATTTTGGCGCCGCGCTTGCATTGCAGGCGCACCCCCCCAATAACGGACACAGACAACATTGAAAGTGGATAACAGCACCGGGCCACATTTATTGATTCAATGCCCTAGTCCGAATTATAAATTTGTATTGGTAAAACGACCAATCATAATTCATAAGGCAAGCAGGCCGAAGTAACACTGGTAAGGTACCACCCCAAAATTGCCAACGGCAATTGGTTACAATGTATCAATTTGTATCAATTTGTTTGTTGACAACAAACAAATTGTTGACCGTAGTCAATAACTAACTCATGACCCCACCCTCTGACGCGTATCCGTGAAATCACAGGGGTGATGCATGCTGGTTAGCAATCGTCATCACCCCATCGCCTGGTTCGTCATTGACCGGACAACGTTTAACTAATTTATTCCTGTCTAGTGTTGTCCAGTCAATTGCGAACCTGCCGGATACTTGTGGGTCATACTGTTTACCTTACCAGTGCTACCCGCCACACGGAGGGGCTTCAAAGAAGACCTGACGCCCCCCCCAGACCGTCAGCTCGGTCAACAGGCCTGCTCGCCAATCACCCAACAGGAGGTCCATACCTCCTCACGACAGATGGACCCCATCCCCTGCGTACAAGTCATAATTTTGCAGGCTAATATCGGGGTGATGACTGACCCGTCCCCAAGCCCTGTCGGCAAGAAACCGCGCCACCGCCCTATTGACCGTGCGCCTAGCACGGTCAAGGGCCATGAGGTTAACGCCCCCTCTGTAAGAATGGCGCGGAACAATGTCCGACCACACCAGGGTTGTGGCAGGCCAGACATAATGCAAGTAGGCGAGTTCCTCGCAAATCGCATGCTTGAGCGATAAGCCGGTGACCTGGCCCAAATCATTGCCCCCCAGGTGGATAATGAGAATGTCAGGCGGGTCAGCACCCAGGCCAGAAAAAAGGAAAGGCCGCAGCTCCCGCCATAACATCCCAGGCTTACCATGCCATGTGAGACTGGCGTGTTCACCCAGTCCCAGTCGGGGTCCCCACTCTGTCGCCGCAGCGTAACACGCTGCCCTGTGCACATAGCTGTGGCCCACCAGCCATACTGTCACCGGTGTAATACGACACCCAGGGTCTGTAAGAAAATTGAGAAAAAAGGCGGTAAGGTGACTGGATTGGTACTCATGGCGGGAGTGGGCGCACATAAAACTGAAAACATTGCGAGCCCCACCTCCCCATGCTGCGTATGTCAGCCCCAGAGTACCCAAAAGCAGCTGCTGTAGAGGCTGCACCAATACGGAACAAATGTGTGCCATAACGGGCACCTGGTAGGCCCACCCTGGTGAGGGCTCTGGCTGTCACCTTCCAAAACTGAAATTTAGTAAGGGGAGACCCATCTTGGTGACAGAAAAACGGGCCGTGGTGCATGCCACGCAGTGCCAGGAATTCCTGTAGGGCACCAACCGGACAGATGTCTGCCAAAGAACAACGTAGCAGTCTTACACCACTGCCTACGCCATGCTGATCTGTTTTAGAGGAGCGTATCCTCAACTGGGCCCAGTCTTTGGCTACATAGACATCTTCGAGTTCCAGTGCCCTACCACTTGCATCCGCCTTAGACAGCATCACGAGTTCGCTGACGCGGAGCGCTCCAAAAAATGCCACCGTTGTGGCTGCATGGAAAAGGGCTGCCTCATAATGATCAAAACAGAGGCCTGGCCAGCCCCGGGCCAACTGGGTAAGAACCCCTGGGGAAATAGGGTGCCGGTCGTCCGGGCAACGCCCGCGCTCGCGCACCCACCCCTCCAAAACATGTCTCACACGGAAGTCAGAGGTGGTATCCACATGACCTCCCACTTTGGCCATAAAAGCCAACGCCGAGAGCTTGGATGCTATGGTGCGAGGTGCGAGGCCCTGTGCATGCAGGTGAACCATGAACCGCAGAACATGGTCCACCGGGATAGGCCAGGTCTCTGGCAGGTGACATTGAGCCGAAAATGCCCTGTAAGAATTGAATGCTTGTTGGTACGCCTTACGCGTGCGTGGCGCTAGTGACAGGCCAATCGCCCGGTTCACCTCTCCTTGCCAATAGTCCAGATCTCGTCCGGGAGTGGCGAGGGAAATTCCTCCACATCCGGGGCCAAGGCGCGGAACCGGGAGATCTGCAGGCGGGACAAAGCGTCAGCAATATCATTATTAATCCCTGGGACATGCCTGGCCCTGAACAAGACGTTGAGGCGCAGGCAGCGCAGCACAAAATGGCGCACTAGTTCCATAACCCTGGGCGATTTGGAAGTCTGTGCATTGACAATGTGGACAACAGCAGCATTGTCACACCAGAAATGCACCACCGAATTAGCCCACTGTTCGCCCCATAGCATCAAAGCCCCCAGAATAGGGAAAAATTCCAGGTATGTGAGATCCCGCAGGCGACCTGTGCCTGCCCATGCCGGTGGCCACCCACCATAGGCCCACTTCCCATTGAAGTACATCCCATAACCCAGGGATCCTGAGGCATCAGACTGGATCTGGAAATTGGGGGATGCCAGGAGGTCAGACCTCCAAAATGAGACCCCATTAAACTCCCTCAGGAATTGCAACCAGACAAACATGTCTGCCCTGATACCCCGGGTAAGCCTGACTCTGTGGTGGGGCCTGGATAACCCTGCCATGGCGTCGCATAAGCGCCGGGCAAAAGCCCTGCCCGGTACGACCACCCTGCAGGCAAAATTGAGGTGACCATGTAGCACCTGCAGTTCCCTCAGGGATGCCTTACGCTTGGCCAGCAATTCCGAGATAAGGGCCACTATCCTGGACACCTTATCACCCGGCAACCTAGAAGCCTGCACTACTGTGTCAATCTCAACCCCCAGGAATACTAGCTTGGTAGATGGGCCCTCGGTCTTTTCGGGCGCTAAAGGGACACCAAGTTCCTCCATTAGCGTCTGAAATGTGTTGAGGAGACGTGTGCACGTGTCCCAGCCCCGTTCACCCCCGAATAAAAAATCATCCAGGTAATGGGCTACAGACCGGGACCCTGACCTGCGGACGAAAGCCCACTCTAGGAAGGTACTAAAACGCTCGAATGCCGAGCATGATATGGAGCAGCCAAAAGGCATGGCCTTATCAAAATAATATTCACCCTTAAATTTAAAACCCAGCAACTCAAAGTCGCCCGGATGCACTGGCAAGAGGCGAAAAGCCGACTTAATGTCACACTTGGCCAGCAAGGCACCCGGGCCACACGAGCGTACCATGCGCAATGCATGGTCAAACGATGTATACCTGACTGAACAGAGGTCATCAGGAATAGCATCATTGACCGATCGGCCGGCTGGGTAGGACAAATGATGAATAAGGCGAAACTCGCCTAGGGACTTTTTGGGGACCAAGCCCAGTGGCGACACCTTAAAATTGGGAAACGGGGGTGCAGGGAAAGGTCCAGCGAACCTGCCCGCATCTAACTCTTTCTTAATGCTGGCCGCAGCCACATCCTCCCTCCCTCTGAGGGATAACAGGTTGGGGGCATCCTGAGGGGACCTATCACCCATGAAAGGAATACGGAATCCCTGCTTAAAACCCTGAAGGAGATACTCCCCATCCTCCCCCTTCGGGTACGATGCGAGCCAACGCTCCAGCATGTCCACATTAATTGGGGAGGGGGCCTTTTGGAGAACCAGCTCCATCCGAGGCAGTCTTGCCAGCCCACTGTCCGCCCCTCCCTCTGCCTCGTGCCCCCCCAGGTCTGGGACAGGCAGAGGCTGCGTGGGGGCCTGAACATGTGGGACACTCATGCTTATACCTGCAATTCTTTCTATTGCAGGAACCATTGGACGAGAAAGTCCAGCACAGCAGGCGGGCTGGAACCCCCTGCCCCGCCGCCTGGCGGGTAACCTGCGCTGGAGCCGCTCGCTGGACCGCATGTCCGCAATGGTATCTATCTCCCGGGGCAGGGCGTGTAGGCGTCATATACAAGAGCCAAAGCCTCTGGCACGGCTCATCCCATCTCATCTCGGGGTGGAGGGGAATCCTCATACGGAATTCCTCATCATATGCTAGCCATGAGGGGCCCGGGAAATCAACCATTGCCCTGTATATATTGTCCAAATATTGGACCATGGGAATAGCTAAATCCGGCCGCGCCCTCAAATACACCGCCATGTATATTAAATAAGCGGGGAGCCAATTGGCCCAGGTACGCGGCGGCTTACGGCGGCGTGCCTGCTCCTTGTCCTTCTCATCCTGTCCCTCCCTTTCCTCCTTGGTGGGCTCTCTGTTCAGGAGTGAGAAGATATCTATGTATTCCCCCCGCCATATCTTTTCTCTGGTAGTCTGTGCCAAGTGATCACCTAGTGGCAAGGAATACCCCGCCGTCGGCAAAGCCGAAAAAGGCACAGCCGGCCTAGGAAAAGGGGCCTGAGCTAAACCAGCCACCCCCAGCACATTCCCCGGAGTGTAAGAACAAGTACCCACCCCAGTACCCAAGGTGGCAGTCGTCGTCGCCGGGTGGGTTGCCGATAGCGTGGCCCCCGCACCACCCGCGCGAGGCCAAGGCCATTGAAAGACCCCCCCCATATTGGGGATGTGTGTGGATGTACTCGCTTGCACCGTATACTCACATGCTGCACCCCCGCGGGCCGCCCCCACCGGGGGTTCCGGCCCACTGGGGGCGTCGGAGCTCACGACCGACGTAGAGCTCATCACCGGGGCTTGACCCGCACCTGGCTGCTGGCTGGGGAGCTGCGAGGCAGTGGCCGAAACCGCGCCACGCGCCTGCAGCAGCTCGACCCTCCCTGCCGGCTGTTGTCCTCCTGCCGACATCGCCTCAAAAGGGACCCCGAAGGGGGCGCCCGCCTGACTGGCCCGAGCCAACGACGCTTCCAGGGCCGCGATGCGGGCCAATAAGGTGTCCACGTTGACCAGGGGCAAAGGGCCGGCCGGCCCGCCTGGTCCAGGCGCGGGTGCAGGTCCCTGTACCCCAGGACCCGAATATGGCCATTGGCCAGCAGCGAAGCCCGGCAGGGTCGGTGGAGAAACCTGCCAAGGCAGGGGGCCGCACCACCCCCCAAGGCTAGAGGGCCCCGGGGGAGGCTGCGACCCAAGATGAGTAGGCCCAACAGGGTGGGCAGGTGCAGGAGCGGTGTCCACCGCTCGCGGGCCGCGGGCCGGAACGCCTTCCACGCCCGCACTCTGATCGGGCCAAGGGGCAATAGACCCCATTCCGCTGGCCCCGGCAGGGGCCGGCAAAGGCGGCTGTTGAGGAGGCGGCACCGCGGTCCTCCGACCTGGGTTGCGCCTCCTAACAGCGCGAGCTGCACTAGAAGCTGCCTTCTTCTTCGAAGGCATCTCCACCGAAGCAAGAAGGGAAGCCAGCAAGGCAGAACCGCTACCAAAAAAGGCTTCCCGGTAGGCTAAAGTGCGACGGAGACACAGGGGAAAAGACTTCTCCGCTCCGTCGCTGAGGTAAAATGGCAGCTCGGCTGCCTCGTGGCCATCCCTTTTATAAGGGAGCTGGCCACGCCCCTAACTACCCGGATTCTCTGTCCTGTGGGGGGGGGGGGCCCGCAAAGGGCGCGGCGGCCATTTTGGCGCCGCGCTTGCATTCTGTGAGCTCCGGTGTCTAGTCATGCCTACCATGACCACAGAAACAGCTGCAGAAGCAGACAGAGCTGGCTCTTCGGCTATGAAACAGAGATGAGCACTGAACCCTAGAGTCAGATACAACTGCTTTTGAGCAAGGGAAACCTTTATACAGCATTGCCCTTGGCAAGGAAAGATGAAAGTCTGGAAAACAAATGTATGTTGAATGGTATACAATCCCCACCTCCACTTTAAATATATTGCTGCTGTATTTTTTTTCTGAGCATAGGAAGAGGCTTTCTATCAGGCCAAATGATAAAGCCATCTAGCTCAATACTGTCCATTCAGACTCTACATGGCTTCAGATACAGGTGTTATTCATACCACTTGTTGATTTTCTTTTTAAAAAAATACAGAAAAACCAGAAATTGATGAGAAACATTTAGCATGAATAACACACATGTCTGAAATTGTGTTAGGATCATTCTTTCTTGTACTTTAAGGTGAATACAGATGTAACATATGAAGTCTGGTATGAATTATGAACACACATTTGCTACATTCAGAAGGCCAAAACAGATGTTCTTAAAACAGGTAGATGGAAAATATGCTTTTATTTTTTGTTAAGCTAATTACAGTTCTAAAGCTGATGGTATTTACTAAATGCTATATAAGCATTTAGTAAATACCATGACAGGGTTGCAATGCCATGACAGGGTTGCAAAAATTATATGTTGGAAACTTTGCCAGAAGTTGGGATTTGAATGCAATAAAATCATTGGGAACATCAGGTAGAGAAATTTTTTGGATAAAGAGAGAGTCAAGAGCCTGTGGGACTTTAAAATTCAAATAGATCTGACACACAACACACCTGATATAATTGTTGTGGAAAAGAAGAAGGTCTGGTTTATTGACATTGCTATACCAGAAGACATATGAATTGAAGACAAACAACAGGAGAAAAATCACAAACTATCATGATTTGCAAATTGAAGTTGAGCGTCTACAGAGGAAGAATGCAAGCGCGGCACCAAAATGCCCCCCCCCATAGGACGAAGGCATCCGGGTAGTTAGGGGCGTGGCCAGCTCCCTTATAAAAGGGGTGGCCATGAGGCAGCCGAGCTGCCATTTTCCGAAGCGACGGAGCGGAGAAGTTTTTCCCCTCTTGTCTCCGTCGCTCTTACCTGCCAGGGAAGCCTTTTTGGCGGCGAATTTTCTCTTTTGGCTTCCCTTAGATTTCCTTGCGATGCCTGCGAAGAAGAGGGCGGCCGCGAGTGCGGCTCGCGCTGTTAGGAGGCGCAATCCGGGTCGGAGGACCGCGGTTGCGCCTCCCCGGCAGCCGCCTTTGCTGGTACCCACCGGGACCGGTGGAATGGGGTCTATTCCCCCTTGCCCGGAGGCGGGGGACCCGAGCATGGGTCAAGTGAGGGCTGTGGCCCGCGGCCCGCAAGCGGTGGACACCGCTCCTGGTGCTTCCCATCCTGTTGGGCCTCCAGCAGCGGGGGCGCAGCTCACCCCGGGGCCTTCTAGCCTTGGGGGGTGGTGTGGCCCCTTGCCCTGGCAGGTACCTACATCGGCCCTACCGGGCCTCGGCGTGGGGCGATGGCCCTATTAGGGTCCCGGGGTACAGGGACCTGTACCTGTGCCTGTAGCAGGAGGGCCGGCCGGCCCTTGGCCCCATGTCAGCGTGGAGGTCTTACTGGCCCGTGTTGCGGCCCTTGAGGCGTCCTTGGCTCGGGCCAGCCATGCTGGGGCTCCCTTTGGGGTTCATTTCGACGCGTCGTCTGCTGGGCAGCGGCAGGCGACGGGACGGGTTGAGCTGCTTGAGGCGTGGCACAACCTCGGCCACTGCCTCGCAGCTCCCCAACCAACAGGCCGGTGTGGGTCAGCCCCCAGTGACGAGCTCTATGGCGGTCGTGAGCTCCGACGCCCCCAGTGGGCCGGAACCCCCGGTGGGGGCGGCCGCGGGGGTACAGCACGTGAGTATGCGGTCCAAACTAGTGCACCTACACACGTGGCCACGTTTGGGGGGGGGGCTTTCCAATGGCCTTGGCCTCGCATGGGTGGTGCGGCGGTGCACCCGCTGACGCCCCACCTGGCGATGACAACTACCACCCAGGGCCCCGTGGTGGGGGGTGTTCCCTACCCCGAGGGGAATGTTTTGGGTGGCCGGGTTGGTCCAAGCCCCTATTCCTTACCGCTGAGTGACCACTTGGCACAGGCCAACAGAGAGTAAATTTGGCGGGGGGAGTACGTGGATATCTTCTCACTCCTAAACAGAGGGCCCACCAAGGAGGAGAGGGAGGGGCAGAATGAGAAGGATAGTGGCAGGCACGTCGTCGCGAGCCACCAAGTATGTGGGCCAAATGGTTGCCGGCCTGCATCATATGCATGGCGGTGTACCTTAGGGCCCGGCCGGATTTGGCAATTCCGATGGTCCAGTATTGGGACAACGTCTACCGGGCGATGGTTTACTTTCCGGGCCCATCGTGGTTGGCTTGTGACGTGGAATGCCGTAGGCGGATTTCCCCGCACCCCGAGATTAGGGTCCAGCAGGCGGCCCCAGCACAGGTCACCGGCCAGGGGGCGGGGCGGGGGGTTCCAGCCCGCCTGCGGTGCTGGACTTTCTTGTCCAATGGCTCCTGCAATGGGAAGAATGGCAAATACAGACAGGAGTGTCCCACCTGTGTTGGCCCCCATGCGGCCTCTGCCTGTCCCAGGCCTAGAGGGATGCGGGGCAGAGGGTGGGGCAGACAGGGGGCTGGCAAGACTGCCGCAGATGGATCTAGTCCACCAAAGGCCTCCCTCCCCAATTAAGGTGGGCATGTTGGAGCGTTGGCTCACATTGTACCCGAAGGGAGAGGATGCGGGTTATCTCCTTCAGGGTTCTAGGCAGGGGTTCCGGATCCCTTTCATGGGTAACAGGTCCCCTCAGGATGCCCCCGATCTTTTATCCCTTGGGGGGAGGGAGGAGGTGGCTGCTGCCAGCTTTGACAATAGGGTCTATGCGGGCAGGGTCGTTGGCCCTGTCCCTGCACCCCGTCCCGGGGAGCATATTATTTCAATGATGCCATGCCTTTTGGCTATTCCATTGGGGCTCGGTATTCGAGCGTTTCACCACTTTCCTAGAGTGGGCCTTTGTCCGCAGGTCAGGGTCCCAGTCTGTAGCCCATTCCCTGGATGGTTTTATTCGGGGCTGAACGGGGCTGGGACACGTACACACGTCTCCTCAACACATTTCAGACGCTAATGGAGGAACTTGGTGTCCCTTTAGCGCCCGAAAAGACCGAGGGCCCATCTCCACAGCTAGTATTCCTGGGGTGGAGAGTGACACGGTAGCGCAGGATTCTAGGTTGCAGTGGGATAAGGTGTCAAGGCTAGTGGCCCTTATCTCGTACTTGCTGGCCGAGCGTATGGCATCACTGAGGGAACTTCTGGTGCTACATGGTCACCCCAATTCCGCTGGCAGGGTCGTCGCACCGGGCAGGGCATTTGCTCCGCGCTGGTGCAACGCCATGGCAGGATTATCCAGGCCCCACCATAGGCTTAGATTTACCCGGGGTATCAGGGCAGACGTGCTTGTCTGGCCATAGATCCAGAGGTAGTTCAACGGGGTGTCATTTTGCGGTCTGATCTCCTGGCTCCCCCTTGCTTTCAGATGCAGTCCGATGCCTCAGGATTCCTGGGTTATGGGATGTACTTCAATTGGAAGTGGGCCTATGGTGGGTGGCCACCATCCTGGGCAGGCAAGGGTCGCCTGCATGGTCTCACGTATCTGGAATGTTTCCCTATCCTGGGTGTTTTGATGCTATGGGGCAAGGAGTGGGCCAACTCGGTTGTGCAATTTTGGCGTGACAATGCGGCTCTTGCCCGCATCGTCAATGCACAGATTTCCAAATCGCCCGGGGTTATTGACCTAGTGCGCGAGTTTGTGTTATGCAGCCTGTGCCTCAACGTTCTCTTCAGGGCCAGGCATGTCCCAAGGGTGATAATGATATTGCTGCTGCTTTGTCCCGCCTACAGATCTCCCGGTTCCGTGCCTCGGCCCCGGATGCGGAGGACTTTCCCTCGCCACTCCCGGACGAGAGATGGAACGTTGGCAAGGAGAAGTGACCCGGGCGATTGGCCTGTCACTAGCGCCATGCATGAGTAAGGCGTACCACCACGCATTTAGTTCCCTCAGAGCATTATGTACCCAATTTGACTGCCAGGAACCTGGCCGATCCCAGTAGCCCATGTTCTGCGGTTCATGGTTTACCTGTATGCCCAGGGCCCTGCACCACGCACCATAGCATCTCAGCTGTCAGGGTTGGCTTTTATGGCCAAAGTGGGAGGTCGTGTGGACAGCACCAATGACTTCCGTGTGAGACATGTTTGGGAAGGGTGGGTGTGCGTGCGCGGGCGTTTCCTGGGCGACCGCCACCCGATTTACCCAGGGGTTTTTACCCAATTGGCCCGGGGCTGGCCTGGCCTCTGTTTTGATAGATGAGGCAGCCCATTTCATGCGGCTACTACGGTGGCCTTTTTGGAGGCGCTCCGCATCAGCGAGCTTGAGATGCTGAATAAGGCGGATGCAAGATTTTCCCAGGGTTTTTACCCAATTGGCCCGGGGCTGGCCTGGCCTCAGTTTTGATAAATGAGGCAGCCCACTTCATGCGGCTACAACGGTGGCCTTTTTGGAGCGCTCCGCATCGGCGAGCTTGAGATGCTGAGTAAGGCGGTTGCAAGATTTTCCCAGGGTTTTTACCCAATTGGCCCGGGGCTGGCCTGGCCTCTGTTTTGATAGATGAGGCAGCCCATTTCATGCGGCTACTACGGTGGCCTTTTTGGAGGCGCTCCGCGTCAGCGAGCTTGAGATGCTGAATAAGGCGGATGCAAGATTTTCCCAGGGTTTTTACCCAATTGGCCCGGGGCTGGCCTGGCCTCTGTTTGGATAAATGAGGCAGCCCACTTCATGCGGCTACAACGGTGGCCTTTTTGGAGCGCTCCGCATCAGCGAGCTTGAGATGCTGTATAAGGCGGATGCAAGTCGTAGGGCACTGGAACTCGAAGATGTCTGTGTGGATAATATTGGGCTCAGTTGGGGATACGCTCCTCTAAAACGAATCAGCACGGCGTAGGCAGTGGAATAGACTGCTACGATGTTCCTCGACAGACATCTGTCCGGTTGGTGCCCTACAGGATTTCCGTGCACTGTGGCACGCACCATGGCACGTTTTTTCTGTCACTGAGGTGGGTCTTCTATTCCTAAATCCCAATTTGGAGGGTGGTGGGAAGGCACTAGACAGTGTTGGCCTCTCAGGGGCTCGTTGCGGCGCCCGTTCGCTCTGCATAGGGGCGGCTTCTGCTGCAGTTGTTTTTTGGGTACTACAGGGCTGAAATACGCCGCATGGGAGGGTCGGGATCACAATGTTTTCAGTTTTGTCTTCGCCCTCCTCAACTGTGAGTACCAGTTTTAGTCACTGCACTGTTTCTCCCCCCCCCTTCCCTTTTTTACTTGACAGACCCTGGGTGTCGTTTTACACTGGTGACAGTATGCCTGGTGGGCCGTAGCCAGGTGCACGGGGCAGCGCGTTACGCTGCATGGGGCAGCGCGTTACGCTGCGGCGACAGAGTGGGTACCCGACTGGGACAGGGTGCATCCGCACGTCGGACACGGTACCGCGGTACGCTTACAGGGGGGCGTTCGGCCTCGGGGCTCTTGACTGAGCCGACGCTCCGTGAACGGGGCTATTGCCCGGTTCCCTTGACAAGGGCGGGGGATGCGTCATTAGCCTCCCCGCCATCAGTCTGCAAATTTACGAGCTTTACTCAGGGGATGGGGCCCATCTGTCGCAGGGAGGTATGGACCTCTGGATTACTGGACTGGCGAGCAGGCCTGTCGACCGAGCTGACGGTCTTGGGGGGGGGGGGGCGGTGAGCCTTTGCAAGCCTCCCCGTGTGGCGGGTATCACTGGTAAGGTAAACATTATGACCCACAGGTATCCGGCGGGTTCGCAATTGACTGGACAACAATAGACAGGCATAAGTTGGTTAAACGTTGTCCGGTCAACGACGAACTAGGCGACGGGGTGATGGCGATAGCTAGCCAGCATGCATCACCCCGTGATTCCACGGATACGCGTCAGAGGGTGGGGTCATTAGTTAGATATTGACTACGGTCAACAATTTGTTTGTTGTAAACAAACAAATTGATACAAATCGATACATTGTAACCAATTGCCGTTGGCAATTTTGGGGTGGTACCTTACCAGTGTTACTTCGGCCTGCTTGCCTTAAGAATTATGATTGGTCATTTTACCAATAGAAATTTATAATTCGGACTAGGGCATGAATCAATAAATGTGGCCCGATGCTGTTATCCACTTTTACCGGTGTCTGAGTCCTTTATTGGGGGGTGCGCCTGCAATGCAAGCGCGGCGCCAAAATGGCCGCCGCACCCTTTGCGGGGCCCCCCATAGGACGAAGGCATCCGGGTAGTTAGGGGCGTGGCCAGCTCCCTTATAAAAGGGGTGGCCATGAGGCAGCCGAGCTGCCATTTTCCGAAGCGACGGAGCGGAGAAGTTTTTCCCCTCCACCCCCTCCCTAGTTAACAGTGTGATATTTTGGTCGCTTCGGGGCCGGGTGGGAATTTTTGGCTGGGACCCACAATTGGCTCTCGGGTCCTGGTTTTTTCGCCCATCCCACACTGTTGCTATGGTTTGATATAGGGGTTTCTGTGATGCTGTTGACTTGGTCACATGGGCGGGTATCACTGGTAAGGTAAACATTATGACCCACAGGTATCCGGCAGGTTCGCAATTGACTGGACAACAATAGACAGGCATAAGTTGGTTAAACGTTGTCCGGTCAACGACGAACTAGGCGACGGGGTGATGGCGATAGCTAGCCAGCATGCATCACCCCGTGATTCCACGGATACGCGTCAGAGGGTGGGGTCATTAGTTAGATATTGACTACGGTCAACAATTTGTTTGTTGTAAACAAACAAATTGATACAAATCGATACATTGTAACCAATTGCCGTTGGCAATTTTGGGGTGGTACCTTACCAGTGTTACTTCGGCCTGCTTGCCTTAAGAATTATGATTGGTCGTTTTACCAATAGAAATTTATAATTCGGACTAGGGCATGAATCAATAAATGTGGCCCGATGCTGTTATCCACTTTTACCGGTGTCTGAGTCCTTTATTGGGGGGTGCGCCTGCAAAACTGCTGCTGTACCCATAGTGATTGGAACCCTTGGACATTACCTAAAATACTCCCTAGATATTTGGAAATTTTGGACTTATGGAACATCCAACTCTCCAAAAACAACTCTACTTGGAACTGCCTATATACTTAGAACAGGCAATCACAACCTATGGCCCACAGGCCAGACCTGACCCCTGACACCATTTCATCTGACCCATACCACCCTTGCCGCTCCAGGAAGCAGAAGTAAAATGTGCCCACGCATGTGCAGAATGCTGCCATAAATGTATTCTGTGCATGCATGGGACACGTTTTACTTCCTCTTCCAGTGGGAGGAACCATGTGACTGGCCCAATCAGCTGTCAGGGGGCATAGCCAGGCCCGTGATCTAAAAATGTTGAGACCCCTGACTTAGATGATATCTTAACAATAACAATAAAATGCTAACTATTCCTTTTGATTTGACCAAAATGAGTTTCACAGGTTATATAAGGGTGTTCAAACAAGGGTCCACAGGCATGTAAGCACAAATTTATATGTGTGGTCATGCAGAGTGGCCATATTGTGGTGTTACATTATCAGCCAGCTAGGCCTAATTCAAAGGTAGAATGGCAAAATTGACGATGTTTCTGTTATGACAAATTTAATGTCACCATAACTAAATAGTAAACACAGTGAGAAGAAAATAATCACATAATGAAGCCCTATATTTTCATTAAGAAATACATATATCTCACCAGAATCTTCCACATAATTGATCAAATTTTGCATCATAGATATGATTATGTAGTCTGATCCATAAATGATTCAAATATTTTCTTTTCTTTATATGTTTTTGTTCTGTTTTAGTTATTTATTTTTAAACTCAGTTTTGTTATCAATAATCCCACCTTGTGGTTTTTCTCTTTTAAAGGAGAGCTTGGATATAAATTTGAAAAAATAGATGACTAAATACATAATGCTCAGAACTACTTCCCAACAGTGTACAGTATTTAGTTATGGGAGTTACAAAAGAGATTGGTGTAAGAGAAGCAATTCTAAGTATAGGGTTTCTAGGTGGCCGAAATACTGTGGAAATATTTAATTAATTGGAAATGATGTGACAGCATGTTGTGAATGGCCGGCAATGTGTGTCATTAATGCATCCATAATCGATCCATGATTATGGATAATGAGATCATCCACTTACTATCAAGCCTTGAGATACTATTGCGTTATAATTCAGCACTGCAGTTAAAACAAAAGACATCTGTTTCAAGACACTTCCTTTAGAAAAACCATTCCGTGTTTAATATTAAATTGCAAAGAAGAGTAGAAAATGTGGGAGGAAGGAAGATGCTGATGTAAAGGAGATATATGTTGTATGCCAGATATAAAAATCTCCTCTCATTTTCTTTCTACTATGGAAAAGCATCAGATGATGCCTCCTAATAAATCTTTGAATATAAATCTACATGATCTACATCAGGGGTGGGCAACCTATGGCCCACGGGATGGAACCAGCCCATGGCACCAAATTATTGATCCCCGCCCCCGCACTCGTTGCTCCCAGAAGTGGAAGTAAAACACACCTGTACATGCACAAAACACTGCCATAAATGCACCCACAGTTGTGGGAACATGTTTACGACAGCTGCAGGTGTATTTACGGCAGTGCTTTGCTAGATGTTTTATTTCCACTTCCATTGGGAGGAACCACATGACTGGCCCACGGCATGAAAAGCTTGGGAAACTCTGATCTATATGATCAGGAGTGGGTCTTGATGGAAATAGTGTCAGTACTTTCATAGAGCCCTGCTGACTTGATTAGCTAGGCACCTATGTGCAAAAATTAGACAAACCAGATTCTCTTTAGCTTTCCCATCTGCTTTCTAAATAAAGTTGTATCCTCTTGAGCATCTTGCTCAAAAAGGGGGTTATGAGTAACCAGATGGCAGCTGTCATTAAATTCTGTATTCAGGGAGGATTCCTCGATCTCTTTAAAGGCAGTTGAGCATACTGTCTCACAGAAAGGCATTCTAATCACTCTCTGGACCTATCCAGCAAACTTCTAAAATAGACAAAGGGAAAGAGGGTATGTGGTTGACCACATCATCCATAATGTGTGTTTAGTTGCCAAGTCTTGGAGGTGGGTGCTGACTTACTTCCCTATATCTCCCTTCCAAACAGTCTCTGTGACTCGTCTATGTGTTGGTTATGGAAAATGCAACAATCTTCGGTTCTACTCTTCTTTCACTATTACTCTTTGCATTATTTTTTAGGCTAAACTGTGCTGACCTCAATTCAAGCATTTATTGGTTATTAAGCTTTTTTTTTGTAAGGGCTGTGGTGTCTTAGTAGTTAAGATGCAGATCTTGATGGCTGGAAGGTTGGCAGGTCAGCAGTTAAAGATCTGAGCGCTGCGCAACGGAATGAGCTCACATTGTCTGTCTCAACCAATCTAGCAATTTGAAAGCAAGAAATCACAAGTAGACAAAAATAAATAGGTACAACTTTGATGGGAAAGATAACAACATTCTGTATCTATTCATGCCTGCCACATGACCATGGAAACGTCTGCAGATGCAGACAGTGCTGGCTCTTTGGCTGTAAACGGAGATGAACATCACCACCCTACAACTAGGCGGAACTGGCTTTTGAGCAAGAGAGACCTTTAAAGGTAAAGGTTTCCCTTTCTCGAAAGCCATTCATATCTGACTCTTGGGTTCAGTGCTCATCTCTGTTTCAAAGCTGAAGAGTTAGCACTGTCTACTTCTGAAAACATTTCCGTGGTCATGTGGCAGGCATGACTAGACATCAGAGCACACAGAACACTGTTTACCTTCTCACCGAAGTGGTCTCTATTTGTCTACTTGCAATTTCTTACTTTCAAACTGCTAGGTTGGCAGAAGCTGGGACAAAGACAGGAGCTCATTCTGTCCTGCAGCACTCGGGAATCGAACTGCTGACCTCCCACCTTCCACTCAGCATCTTAGCCACTTGAGCCACTGCAGTCCCCAAGAGAGACCTTTACTAAGCTTTTTAAAAAAGAAACCTAAGGTGGATACTATCTTCTTTGGTGTCAAACTATCCAAGAGTAGACTCATCACTTACTGCTCATTTAGTGGCAGAGACAACTATCACCATAGTGCCATTCATCTGTTCAAATTTGAGGTACCAATTTTAGCCTCTTACCTTTTTATGAGTTCTCTACCTTTTAGCTTTTGTTTTGTTTTCACGCTTGTTCTGAACAATTTATTTGCCAATAACAATTACTCTAGCATTTCCTGTTGCTTTCTGACCTTTCAAAAGGCCAGATTACATGATTTATTTGTTTCTGCTGTGTATGATCAGATGTGTTTTGCTGGGCTATGAATGTAGGCTTATGGTTGGTTAGATAATTCATATCTTTTTTCCTCCCTAGATCAAAACTCGTCAAGGAAATATTGACATTTTTGCTACACTGGATATTTGTAAACATTACTTGAAGAGACCCTTTGCATAACTTCTCGCTCTAATGACCATCAAATACAACCGATCCATTTCAATATGGATGGAAACATCCCTTGTTGTTGTGCTTATGTGCTGTCAACTGTTCTCCTCCTCATTGTGACCCTATAAATGGGAGATCTCCAGACTGTCCTGTCCTCCTCAGGCCAGGTCAACTCCTCCAAGTGATAGCCTATTATTTCCTTAGAGCAGGGGTTCTCAACCTATGGCCTGTGGGCCAGATCTGGCCTGTGGTGCCCCTGCCCTCACTCCAGCTGCCACCACAATCAGCTGCGGACTCATTTATGGCTGTCGCAAACACATTTACGACAGCTGCAGACTTATTTACAACAGCTGTAAATGTGTTTACGACAGTCATAAATAAGTCTGTGGCTGATTCTGGTGGCTGCTGCTGCTGCTGCTGCTGGAGCACCAGTCCAGCCCACCAACTGTTTGAGGGAGTGTGACCCGGCCCCTGACTTGAAAAGGTTGAGAATCTCTGCCTTAGAGAATCAACCCATCACATGTTTGCCCTTCCTCATTTCCTGTTGCCTTCCATCTTTGCCAGCACTATTCTCTTTTCCAGAGAGACTTGCCTTCCCATGATGTTACCAAAGTAGGACACTTTCAATTTCATCATTTTTGCCTCCAGTGACAGCTCAGGCTTGACTTGCTCTAGGACTCACTTGTTTGTCTTTTTGGCATTCCAAGGTACCCACAAAGATCTACTCCAGCACCACATTTCAAATGAATATCCCCCGTCCCCACCCCCCCGGTCTACTTTCTTCACTCCATACATGATGATCAGGAACACAATATTATGAATTATATTGGTCTTGGTCTCCAGTTAAACATCCTTAAATGTTATGATATTTTCTCATTCGTTCATTGCTACCCTTCCAAGTCTCAGTCATCTTCTGATTTTTTGGACAGTCCCCAATTGAGCTGATGATTGAACCAAGGTATACAAAATATTTTATTATATCTATTACTTCATTGTAAACTTTGAAATTGTGTAGTTCTTCTGTAACGCTGATTTTTGTTTTCTTAATGTTCCACTCCAATCCTGCTTTGGAACTATCTTCTTTCATTTTCATTAATTGTTATTTGAAGTAATTGCTGTCTCCTGTCAGTAAGATGGTGTCATTTGCATATCTTAAATTATGTACATTTTTTCCACCAGTTTTCATACCTCCATCACCTGAGTCTAGTTTGGCTTTCCAATTGATATGTTCTACATACAGATTAGATCACTTTGGAATCCTATGTCATCTGCTTTAAGTTTCTTAATGGAAGGAAGGGGGAGATGAACAAAATATAGTTAGTTTCAGCTCATTCTTTTGCTGGAATTTTACAGAGCTTATATATGACACCTAGGTGCCTACCAGGAAGGTAGGTTTGGATTTGTCAAGAAAATTGCCCATTTCAAATTTGCGAAGCCTCTCTATAGTGCTATCTGGGCTCCGAAAATCTCTTGATCTCTCTGAAGGCAAAAACACTTTAAGGCTGAATCATGTTTTTCTCCAAGGCTTTAGATTAAACCAATTTAGGTCCACCTATATTGGAAGAATTCAAAAATGAGTTATTCCCTCTTCAGTGCAGATAAAAGCATGGAGAGATCTGCCCAGTCTTACCCCTTTCTTTGGAAAATGAAACATTAACAGTTTGGATGCTTCTTGGTAAAAGGAAACAGAAAACATTTAGTTTTACTACATGGCTATCAGCACTGCAGTGGCTTAACGGCTAAGATGCTGAGCTTGGAGACTGGAAGGTTGTGTTTCAATACCCGAGTGCTGCATGACAGATCTTGGGGACATGAGAGGAGCCTCATTTGGGCATCCCTTGAGCAGACTTTCTCCAGCAAAAATCCTTTCAACCCAGAGTAATTTCCTGACATGAATTTTATTTATTTTACAACATGGCTTTGTTGTTTTCTCCATATAGTATGGAGTTGTATCTGCATACAATCTTCAGCAAGCCAAAAATAAAGGAGAGGATAAAATGTGGTTAACAAAAGAAGGAAGGGTTGTTCTCAAAGAATCTTGGGATGTAGAGGGGAAGAAGTTTAGTGGCAGGCAGAGTATGCTCCCCATAGAACCCATTGTTAAAAGAGAAGCATATAGGATTTCAATTTTCCAAAGGAAACTCCTTATAATTGTGTTGAGGATGCTGGATTATATAATGTTTAAATAGGCATTTAGCCTTTAGTGGCCTAGCCTATGCAGTTTTTAAAAACAAAATACAGAGATATATTAGTTAAAAGCGCTGGGGTGACACCGACAAAGTAAATGTCTAAAGAGCCATCATTGCTAATCTTCACAGTATCAACCTTTGGAGTAAAATTGGTGTTGATGGCCATATGTTCTCTTGAGTTCCGCAGCTTCTCATGCTCATTTTCTTACTCTGTGTAAATTTCAACGTTTCAGAAAAGAGAGACAGATGCCTCAGAGGAGAACAGAAAAATGACGTTAATGACAGGTGACACAAGCTATTTGACCCACAAGCAAGCTCAAAATCACTTACTGTGGGGAACCATAAAGTGATTTCTCTCACATCCTACTTTCCCTGCTGCCTCATAAAAATAATAGCCCAGATCAGAGTGGAGAAAATTCATAGCTGCATAAAGATGTTAAGCTTTACACTTCTTTCCTACTTGCCTGCTTATTTGGATTTCAGCAAGCATTGGAGAATATTTTACAAAGTTTAAGTTAGCAGAGTCACTTTTCCTAAAATAATTAAATATTGAATGAAAGCTTAGGCTGCATCTTCAAAAGAAAAAGTGATGAACATTTTTTCTTTGTTCATTTCCTGTATTTTTTTTACACTGACCAGTGCTATGGCAATTGAAGTGTAATACAGTACTTAGACCTCTGGTTGATTTGAAATTCGAGGAACTCCCATTACATAACTCCTTAGTCAATGAAATAAATAAAGTCTGAGAACTCAAATATAGCTAAGTATTTAAGTACATTTTATAAGAACATTAGACAAGAACAACTATAACAACAACACATGCCCCCCATGGCCTCCACCACACCAGGAAGTGCCATGTGGTGGAGGAAGAGCAAAATGGCCATCTGGCCCCCGAAGCTGTCTGAGGGAGAGTCATCTGACCCCTGGCTTAAAAAGGTTGAGAACTCCTGGGCTAAAGCATCTATTCTCAAGCGTTGTCCAAAGCAAAAGTTTCAGATATCCATCCAAACAAGGTACAGTCGCCTTCTTCTTCTTCTTCCTCTTCTTCTTCTTCCTCCTCCAGATCTAGTCCAGACATGAAACTGCCAAAATGAATGTTCATTTTGGTGAGTTCATTATGTAGTTCCCTCACCTGACCTGGTGTGAGAAAGGGTAGCTAGCAACACAAAGTTGCTATATATATATAAAGTTTTCTGTTTTCTGAACGAAATGCCAACGATGGATAGAAAACCATATACAGTAGTTTCACTTTCTTCACAGGAAAGAATTTGTACCTTCCTTTCTTACTGCAAATATGCTATGTCTATTTTTTCTAGTTGTTGTATAGTCGCACAGTGGATTCTGACCCTTCACGACCCAATTGGACCACTGCATGCCAGGCACCCCTATCCTCCACCATCCTCCTCAGCCTGCCTAGCTTTGTGCCCATTGCGTCAACAATGCCATCTAACCATCTCATTATGTCTATAGTCATTCTTACTTTTTTGTTTAATTGGGGTCTTTATTTCTTGATCACAGCATCTTATCTATAACCTTAAATATGTGCAGGATCTTTAAGAAAAGGTGGTTGTTGTTTTTTGCCATCCAACACATTTAGACACCGAGAGGGACAATTTGTCTCAAGGCTGTCAGACCTTCTGTTGGAAAGATGTGACATATCCTTCAGGAACATGCATAATGGGCACAGAGAGAATGAAACAGAGTAGCTTTTTAGGGATATAAATTACTTAGGCTCAGTTAATCATTTACATGCTGACAACCTGCATCTTTATCCTAACAAGGATGATTTTGCTCCTCCATGAACACATGAAATAAAGCTCCTGAGAAAGAAAAGGCATTGATTAAAATATTCAGAGAGCATTACTTGGTAGAATTCAGGGCTACAAAAGAAACAGGAAATATCATCAAAGGAATAATTCACTACATACAGGCTCCAAAACCCAGGGGACAAAAATCACATTACCAGTGCTGCAATTAGATATATTTATTTATCTAGGAGTAGCATTCATTGAATTTGGTGGGGCTGACTTCTCTGCAGACAGGTGCAGTATCACAGCGCAAGGATACATTTCTCTACATGTGCATTATGAGCCTCTTTAAATTCACTGGCCAAGATCCAACAATGTTCTGGGGTAACAAAGACTAGCAGAAGACAGATTTCTTTGTGCTCCTTCTTCTCCATGATGCTCCCAATAATTCCCCAGAAATCCTTAGCATGTATTTATGTTCTACACAGGTTTATGCAGGGAGAACAAGGGCATGTCATTGTGAAGGAAACAATGGATCTGATGGAAGTTACACCATTGGATTATAGTCCGTGAAGCTTACTTCTCAATAAGCCTGCTCTGGGTTGAACCATTGAATTCTCTGGATAATGGTAGGATGAGGACCAAATTATATTATGCAATTTGTTTATATGATGGTATTCATTTTTAAAAATTTATGTAATGCATTTGGTAGCTTTTGAAAATGCACATATTTGTCTCAAACATACAACCATATGTGTACACATGCAAATACCCTGTGTATGAGAAACTGCAGTATGAGAAGCTATATGAACATGCCAGATGGACTGGCTGTGAAGGTGCACCTTGATAATATCCTCAAGGCTGCGGCAGTCCATTGCAGTCCCAGTGTTAAATCTTGCACGTCTCACTTCATACGTGCCACTGGAGATAGTGTGTGGGTCATTTTATGGCAAGCTGGGATCCACCTTAAACAAATTCATGCCAATGGCACTTTTCCTGCTTCAGGAAAAAAATGCATTCTTGGTACAAGTTACAGCCACTGCCACAGCTGCCAATGAACTGTATTTTCTTGTGTACCATGTGCCAGTCCCCAAATACTTCTTTAATGTCTGCTTCCGCTTTTTCGTGAGTATGTGCTCCAGGTGCTCAAATTTCATTTTGCTTGAGATTTTCAGTGCTGGGACTTAAATTCTTCTCTCTCATTTATCTCTGACAAATGCAGCACTTAGAAGTTGAAACCTCTTGCTCCTGTGCAAGAAGGTCTTATTTCTGAATCAAAAGGCTACATTTAATGCACTGATGAAATCCATCCGGTACCATTAGATTGTCCCCGTTCATGAAATGCTGGTATAAGTCTACCATTTAAGCCCTTTGTTACCCACCAGTAATTCTCTCATCCACAGCTGAAGGTCACTGTTTCTTTTATAGGCTTTTCTTTTTTTAATGTTCACTACACACCATGTCTTTGCCTTTTCTCTGTTTTATTCCAGCTGCCTGTCTTAAAAGGAAGGAAGTGGGGGGGGGGAGCTCTAGCTGTATGTTTTCCTAACCCTTGGGTACAAATAAAATCTTTAAAACTTCAAGCTCTCACTGTTGGTTTTGAAGACCTGAGAGGTTGTCACATTTCCCCTCAACTACCCATGGAAGTCATTGTACTTTGTAGTTCTGCAATGTTGACATTTCTCATACTACCAGTATTGACTGCAGCAAAATCCCTTGACAGATCACGAAAATTCATGTTGTAAAATATATTGGCAGTCTAAGTAGGTTCTTTCATTTTTAACTTGAATAGACTTTTCAATGATAGTAACTTAATCTTGAGGAGTCTGACAGTTTTCCTGAACGATTTCTTTCTTGTCAATGTGAAATTTCCAAAGGGTGGTGATCTTGTTTTCTTCCTGTGGAGATTTTTTTCAAAAGTTTGCAATTTATTGAGGGGGGAAGTAATTGAGCATCATATCTCCCCATATTTGCATTTACTGAAATTGAACTGTTCCCAGTTTGGCAGAAAGTGTGAGAGTCCTAAAGAGCCTCTTGATGAGGGTGAAAGAGGAGAGTGCAAAAACTGGCCTGAAACTCAACATTAAAAAAAAAAAAGATCATGGAATCCAGACCCATCATTTCCTGGCAAATAGAAGGGAAAGAAATGGAAGCAGTGACAGACTTTACTTTCTTGGGTTCTAAGATCATTGCAAATGGTGACTGCAGCCATCAAATAAAAAGACACTTACTTCTTGGGAGGCAAGCTATGAGAAACCTAGCCAGCATAATAAATAGTGAAGACAACAAAGGTCTGCATAGTTAAAGCAATGGTCATCCTAATAGTAATGTATGGCTGTGAGAGTTGGACCATAAGAAAGGCTAAACACAGAAGAATAGACACCTTTGAATTGTGGTGCTGGAGGAGAATCTTGAGAGTCCTCTGGACTGCAAGGAGATCAAATCAGTCAATCCTGTAGGAAATCAACCCTGACTGCTCATTGGAGGGACAAATATTGAAGCTGAATCTCAAGTACTTTGGCCACCAAATGAGAAGAGAGTACTCACTCGAGAAGGCCTTGATGCTGGGAAAGATTGAAGGCAAAAGGAGAAGGAGACAGCAGAAGATGAGGTGGCTGGATGTCATCATTGTAGTGGTGGGTGTAGAGAAGCGTGGCGTGCAGTGGAGCCTAGCGTGCAGTGGTCAATGGGGTCACAAAGGGTCAGACTCAACTGTGCACTGAACAAAAACAACAACAGTTTGGTACTGGGACCATGAAACAAGGAGATTTGCCTCATCATCACCAGCAATGTAGTGATTTAGTGGAGCCAGGTTTGCAGTCCAAGTCCTTTCTGACTAATATAAGTTCATGACAGTATGCATTGCAGGCGCACCCCCCAATAAAGGACTCAGACACAAATGAAAGTGGATAACGGCATTGGGCCACATTTATTGATTCATGCCCTAGTCCGAATTATAAATTTCTATTGGTAATTGACCAATCATAATTCTTAAGGCAAGCAGGCCGAAGTAACACTGGTAAGGTACCACCCAAAATTGCCAACGGCAATTGTTACAATGTATCTATTTGTATCAATTTGTTTGTTGACAACAAACAAATTGTTGACCGTAGTCAATATCTAACTAATGACCCCACCCTCTGACGTGTATCCGTAAAATCAGGGGGTGATGCATGCTGTCTAGCTGTAGCCATCACCCCATCGCCTGGTTCGTCGTTGACCAGACAACGTTTAAACAACTTATGCCTATCTAGTGTTGTCCAGTCAATTGGAACCTGCCGGATACCTGTGGGTCATAAATGTTTACCTTACCAGTGCTACCCACCCATGTGACCAAAGTCAACAGCAGCACAGAACAAACCCCTATATCAAACCATAGCAACAGTGTGGGATGGGCAAAAAAGCCAGGACTCAAGGGCCAATTGCGAGTCCCAGCCCAAAATTCCCACCCGGCCCCGAAGCGACCAAGAAATCACACTGTTAACTAGGGAGGGGGTGGAGGGGAAAAACTTCTCCGCTCCGTCGCTTCGCAAAATGGCAGCTCAGCTGCCTCATGGCCAGCCCTTTTATTAGGGTGCTGGCCACGCCCCTAACTACCCGGATGCCTTCATCCGGTGGGGGGGGCCGCAAAGAGCGCGGCGGCCATTTTGGCGCCACGCTTGCATTGCAGGCGCACCCCCCAATAAAGGACTCAGACACAAATGAAAGTGGATAACGGCATTGGGCCACATTTATTGATTCATGCCCTAGTCCGAATTATAAATTTCTATTGGTAATTGACCAATCATAATTCTTAAGGCAAGCAGGCCGAAGTAACACTGGTAAGGTACCACCCAAAATTGCCCACGGCAATTGTTACAATGTATCTATTTGTATCAATTTGTTTGTTGACAACAAACAAATTGTTGACCGTAGTCAATATCTAACTAATGACACCACCCTCTGACGTGTATCCATAAAATCAGGGGGTGATGCATGCTGTCTAGCTGTAGCCATCACCCCATCGCCTGGTTCGTCGTTGACCGGACAACGTTTAAACAATTTATGCCTATCTAGTGTTGTCCAGTCAATTGCGAACCTGCCGGATACCTGTGGGTCATAAATGTTTACCTTACCAGTGCTACCCGCCACCCGGAGAGGCTTCAATAAAGGCTCGACGCCGCCCCCAAGACCGTCAGCTCGGTCGACAGGCCTGCTCGCCAATCACCCAACAGGAGGTCCATACCTCCTCGCGACAGATGGACCCCATCCCCTGCATAAAGCCCATAATTTTGCAAACTAATGGCGGGATGACGACTGACCCGCCCCCAGCCCTTGGTCAAAAGGAATCGGGCCACAGCCCTGTTCACCATGCGCCTAGCGCGGTCCAGGGCCTGAAGGTCAAAGCCTCCCCTATAAGCGTGCCGTGGGACCATATCTGACCAAACAAGGGTTGTGGCGGGCCATACGTAATGTAAGTAGGCGAGGTCACCGCAAATCGCATGCTTCAGCGATAAGCCAGTGACCTGTCCCAAATCATTACCCCCAAGGTGTATGATCAGAATGTCAGGCGGGTCAGCATTCCTTCCCGAAAAGAGGAATGGCAAGAGCTCCCGCCACAACATACCGGGCTTACCGTACCATGTGAGACTTGCATATGCACCCAGTCCCAGTCGGGGTCCCCAATCTGTCGCCGCAGCATAACGCGCTGCCCTGTGCACGTAGCTATGGCCCACCAGCCATACTATCACCGGTGTGATACGACACCCAGGGTCTGTCAAGGAAAAACAGGGAAGGAAGAAATATGCGGTGACTAAACCGGTACTCACGGCGGGAGCGGGCGAACATAAAACTGGAAACACTGAGAGCCCCACCTCCCCATGCTGCGTATGTCAGCCCCGGAGTACCCATAAGCAGCCGCAGTAGAGGCCGCCCCAATTCTAAATGAATGGGTGCCGTAACGGGCCCCAGGGAGGCCCACACTAGCCAGTGCCTTCCCAGTCACCTTCCAAAATTGAAATTTAGTGAGGGGAGACCCATCTTGGTGACAGAAAATCGGGCCATGGTGCGTGCCACGCAGTGCAAGGAACTCCTGTAGGGCACCAACCGGACAGATGTCTGCCAAGGAACATCGTAGCAGTCTTACACCACTGCCTACGCCATGCTGATCTGTTTTAGAGGAGCGTATCCTCAACTGAGCCCAATCATTGCAAACATAGACATCTTCGAGTTCCAGTGCCCTACGACTTGCATCCGCCTTAGACAGCATCACAAGCTCACTGATGCGGAGCGCTCCAAAAAAGGCCACCGTCGTAGCCGCACGAAACAGGGCTGCCTCATACCTATCGAAACATAGGTCATGCCAGCCCCGTGCCAGTTGGGTAAGGACCCCAGGGGAAATTGGGTGGCGGTCGTCCAGGCTACGCCCACGTTCCCGCACCCACCCCTCCAAAACGTGTCTCACACGGAAGTCAGCGGTACTATCCGCATGACCTCCCACCTTGGCCATAAAAGCCAGCGCTGACAACCTGGATGCTATGGTGCGGGGCGCAAGGCCCTGGGCATGCAGGTAAACCATGAAACGAAGGACATGGGCCACTGGGATCGGCCAGGTATCTGGCAGTCGAGATTGGGTACAAAATGTCCGAAAGGAAACTAACGCATGGTGATACGCCTTACGCGTGCGTGGCGCCAGCGACATGCCAATCGCCCGGTTCACCTCTCCTTGCCAAAGGTCCATATCTCCTCCGGGAGTGGTGAGGGAAATTCCTCCGCGTCTGGGGCCAAGGCGCGGAACCCGGAGATCTGCAGGCGGGACAAAGCATCAGCCATATCGTTATTGACCCCCGGGACATGCCTGGCCCTGAACAATACATTGAGGCGCAGGCTGCGCAATACAAACTGGCGCACTAGTTCCATGACCCTGGGAGATTTTGAAGTCTGTGAGTTGACAATGTGGACAACTGCAGCATTGTCACACCAGAAATGCACCACCAAGTTGGCCCACTCCTCACCCCATAGCATCAAAGCCCCCAGTATGGGAAAAAATTCCAAATATGTGAGATCCCTCAGGCGACCCGTGCCTGACCAGGCTGGTGGCCATCCACCATAGGCCCACTTCCCGTTGAAGTACATCCCATAACCCAGGGATCCCGAGGCATCAGACTGTATCTGAAAGCGGGGTGAAGCCAGGAGGTCAGACCTCCAAAATGAGACCCCATTGAACTCCCTCAGGAACTGGAGCCATATGTGCATATCTGCCCTGATGCCCCGTGTCAGTCTCACCCTGTGATGGGGCCTGGATAAGCCTGACATGGCGTCGCACAAGCGCCGAGCAAATGCCCTGCCAGGTGCGACCACCCTGCAAGCGAAGTTAAGGTGACCATGTAGCACCTGCAATTCCCGAAGGGATGCCTTGCGCTAAGCCAGCAATCCCGAAATGAGGGCCGCTATCCTGGCCACCTTTTCCCCTGGCAACCTAGACGCCTGCGCTACTGTGTCAATCTCCACCCCCAGGAATACTAGCTTAGTAGATGGGCCTTCGGTCTTTTCGGGCGCCAAAGGGACACCGAGTTCCTCCATTAGCGTCTGAAATGTGTTGAGGAGACGTGTGCACGTGTCCCAGCCCCGTTCACCCCCGAACAAAAAGTCATCCAGGTAATGGGCTACAGACCGAGACCCTGACCTACGGACAAATGCCCACTGCAGGAATGTACTAAAACGCTCGAAGGCCGAGCAGGATATGGAACAGCCGAAAGGCATGGCTTTGTCGAAATAATATTCACCCCTGAATTTGAAACCCAGCAACTCAAAGTCGCCCGGGTGCACCGGCAGGAGACGAAAAGCCGACTTAATGTCGCGCTTAGCTAACAGTGCACCCGGGCCAATGAGCGCACCATGCGCAATGCCCGGTCAAAGGATGTATACCTGACCGAGCAAAGGTCATCAGGGATAGCATCATTGACCGAGCGACCGGCTGGGTAGGACAAGTGATGAATCAGGCGGAACTCGCCCGGGGCCTTCTTGGGCACTAGTCCCAGTGGGGATACTTTAAGGTTGGGGAACGGGGGCGCGGGAAAAGGGCCAGCGACCCTGCCCGCATCAACCTCCTTATTAATGCTGGCAGCAGCCACCTCCTCCCTTCCTCTAAGTGACAAAAGGTTGGGTGCGTCTTGAGGTGACCTATCCCCCGTGAAAGGAATACGAAACCCCAGTTGAAAACCATGAAGCAGGTACACTGCGTCTGCCCTCCTCGGGTACACTGCGAGCCAACGCTCCAGCATGTCCACATTAATTGGGGAGGGGGCCTTTCGGTGGACCCGCTCCCTCAGCGGCAGTCCTACCTGCCCCTTGTCCACCCCTACCCTTGCCCCTGAATCCTCCCGGCCATGGGACAGGCGGAGGCAGCATGGGGGCCAGAACAAGAGGGACACTCATGCCTGTACTTGCAATTCTTTCTGTTGCAAGAACCATTGGACGAGAAGGTCCAGCACAGCAGGCGGGCTGGAACCCCCTGCCCCGCCACTTGGCGGGGAACCTGTACTGGGGCCGCTCGTTGGACCGCATGTCCACAATGATATCTCTCCCCGGGCGCCGGGCGCGTGGAGGTCATATACAGAAGCCACAGCTTCTGGCAGGGCTCGTCCCACCTCATCTCTGGGTGCAGTGGAATCCTCATGCGGAATTCCTTGTCGTAAGCCAGCCACGACGGACCCGGAAAGTCGACCATAGCCCGGTAAATGTTGTCCAAATACTGGACCATAGGGATGGCCAGATCCGGCCTGGCCCTGAGGTAAACAGCCATGTAAATTAGGTACGCTGGCAACCAATTTGCCCATGTACGTGGCGGCTTACGACGACGTGCCTGCTCCTTATCCTTCTCATCCTGCCCTTCCCTCTCTTCCTTGGTGGGCTCCCTGTTAAGAAGGGAGAAGATGTCCACATACTCGCCCCTCCAGATCTTTTCCTTGGTGGACTGGGCCAGATGGTCCCCTAGGGGCAAGGAATACCCCGCTGTCGGCAATGCCGACACCGGCACAGAGGGAAGTGCGGGCAAAGCAAAGGGGGCTTGTACCAACCCGGACACCCCCAACACATTCCCTACCGCATAGGGGGCGCCACCCCAACCCGGGCCCTGGGTCAGGGATGAAGTCGCCGGGTGGGCCGGAGGCGGCTGCACCGCCGCACCACCCGTGCGAGGCCATGGCCACTGAAAAGCCCCCTCCAGGGAAGTCAGTTGTGTGGGTGCACTAGCTTGAACTGCATACTCACCCGATGCACCCCCACAGGCCACCCCCACCGGGGGTTCCGGCCCGCTGGGGGCGTCGGAGCTCACGACCGAAGCTGAGCTCGTCAACGGGGCAAGATCAGCACAAGTCTGCTGCGCCTGCTGAGTGGGGAGCTGCGAGGCAGTGGCCGCCACCGGCCCGCGCGCCTCAGGCAGCTCGACCCGACCCGTCGCCTGCCGCTGCCCGGCAGCCAAAGGATCAACCTGGAACCCGAAAGACGCCCCCGCTTGGTTGGCCCTTGCCAGTGATGCCTCAAGGTCCGCTACGCGGGCCAGAAGGGCCTCCACGTTAACATAGCCCCCAGCCCCAACAGGGGGCAAAGGGCCAGCTGGCCCACAAGTAATGGGCACCTGTCCAGGTCCCTGTGCCCCAGGGGCCGGATATGGCCAAGAGCCCATGCTCGGCCCTTGAGGGGCCGTGGGCATGCCCTGCCAAGGCAGGGAACCCAACCACCCCCCATGGCTCGATCCCCCCGTGGGGAACTGTGCACCCAGGGAAGAAGGCCCAGCCGCACGGACCATGCCAGGGGCAGTGGCCATCGTTTGCGGGCCAAGGGCCGAGGCCCCAGCCGGGGCAGCCTGCGTGCGCCACGCATCGGGCCAAGGGGCCACCGATCCCATCCCACCGGTCCCGGTGGGCTCCGCCAAAGGTGGCTGCTGGGCGGGCGCAGTCACGGTCCTCTGACCCGGCTGACGCCTCCGCGCAGATCGAGCCACGTTCGCAGCTGCCTTCTTCTTAGAGGGCATAGCTGGTCTAGCTGGGAAGCCAAAGAAAGGAAAAACTGCACCGAAAAAGGCTTCCCCTGAAAGGACACAAGCGACGGAGGTAAGAGGGAAAAACTTCTCCGCTTCGTCGCTTTGCAAAATGGCAGCTCGGCTGCCTCATGGCCAGCCCTTTTATTAGGGTGCTGGCCACTCCCCTAACTACCCGGATGCCTTCGTCCGGTGGGGGGGGGGGCCCGCAAAGAGCGCGGCGGTCATTTTGGCGCCACGCTTGCAATATCCCTGTCAGGTTTTGCTGTTTCCTCTTAAATTAGCTAGAATTTTTAAGGTAGCTGAAGAAGCAATTATTTTAACTCTTAGGAACATTTAATTTAATTTAATTTAATTTAATTTTTGAATTTCTATACCGCCTACTCAGGTACAACCCGACTCAGGGCGGTTCAACAGCATAATCTAAAAACACAATATACAATTTCAATAAAACTAGCATAAAAACATACAAAAGATAAAACAGATTAAACCACTTAGTTAAATTCACCTATCCTTATTAATAAAGAAGGGAGGGGAAGGGATCACTAAACTGGATTAGGCTATAAACCAGTGGGTGGGGGCCACATTCCCATCGGGGCCCCACACCTGCCCTGCCAGCCAGGTTTTAAGAACTTTCCTGAAGGGCAGCAATTCTGTCTGTAACCTTAGCTCTATTGGCTGGAGGTTCCATAGGGTCTGTGTGAACATGGAGAAGTCCCTCCTTCATGTGCTAGAGAGACGAGCCCCTCTAGCTGATGGTACCATTAGAGAGCCCCTCCGGTCTGCCCTGGTTGGATGGGCAGACATTCTTGGGGTGATGCGGTCTCTTAGGTAACCTGGCCCACTACCATGTAGGCTTTAAAGGTCAAAATCAGCACCTTGAATTGTACCCGGAGGCAAACCAGTAACCAGTGCAGCTTCTGGAGCAGTGGCAAGGCGCGGGCATAACGTCCACGTCCCATCACCACCCGGGCACTCGCATTCTGGACCATTGTAATATTGTGCAATCCTCCCATTGTAATGCAGAGTACTCA
Organism: Bradypodion ventrale; assembly: GCA_035047345.1. Lineage (NCBI taxonomy): Eukaryota > Metazoa > Chordata > Lepidosauria > Squamata > Chamaeleonidae > Bradypodion > Bradypodion ventrale. The sequence continues at coordinate 27,593,741 of JAWDJE010000003.1, forward strand.
AGTGTGGTTTGAATGAGCAAGTAGAGACATTACCTGTAAATTTTTTAAATCCCTGCCCTGCATTTATTGATATGGATCAAACCAGAAGGGTACAACAACTCCAGAAGCATATGTAATGCTGGAGTAAAGATCAGCCATGCTAATTACTCCTTATTATATGTAGCCTACATAGTGGAAGAATATACTGCATGTTTAGTTTTGCTTCGTTGCCATGTCACATTTAACAATAATTGGTATGTTTTTGTTTTTTGTTTTTTGTTTTTTTCTACCTTTGTTTGGTTTTTGTTTGGTTTCTGTTAAAACTATTTGAACGTAGAAGGCATTTTCTATTGCAATATGTTTCCTAGCAAAACTGTATCTGGGAGTTTAAAACAAAATAAAAGTATAATGGATGCACTCTAAATTTGAAGTAAATAATCTACATTTGATTGGTGTTTTTCCCCCAACTATTTCAAAGCCTTATTATAAATATGGGATAAAGACATGCACCATAAAAGAATCAATTAATTTGGACATTTTAAATTGAGGATTCAACTACACATTGTAATATTATAGTTTTTGTGTTGGGTTTGCCATGCTTAAAATTGATTTAGAAATCATCAAACACAAGATATACAGCTAAGTGCACTTTTTTTTTTTTTTTGGCCAGACTAGAAAGTTGGATTTTCTAAACACACAGGATGGTTGCTTAGTTTTAATTGATTCCAATCACATTTGCTGTTTTAAATCTTTTTAGCATGTCTTGTGATCTCCTATATTGGAGAAAATTGCGTCTCTGGGGTTTGCCATGTTTTTGGTAGCCAGATTACAGATTGTGAATTTATAACTTTTCAATTTACATTGAAAAATGACTTTCAGCTTAAGCATTACATCAATTAAAGCACTGAAAACTACAATCTGTAAAGCAATTTATAACATCGATCTAGCACTATGCCACTTTGAAAATATATATCCAAAATTAACTATTTAAAATATTAAAAAGTTAATTTAGACAGTGGTAAAGAATTCACTGCTCAAGGAATAGGGCATAACACAACATTGGGCCATACCAAAAAACAAAACAAAAAACTTTTGTCATGACAACGAGGAAGGAAATATGAGAGCCCCAAAGTTCCAATTCACTTACAAATTTAGCAATTTGAAATCCAATGTAGTCCCTTGGACCCATCTATCTATCTATCTATATCTATATCTATATCTATATCTATATCTATATCTATATCTATATCTATATCTATATCTATATCTATATCTATATCTATATCTATATCTATATCTACATTGATATAGATATAGATATAGATATAGATATAGATATAGATATAGATATAGATATAGATATAGATATAGATATAGATAAATTGAGGTGTTTGTATGTCCTGTATGCATTCCCTCACCTATGGACCGAGCCTCCTGAAATTTGGCACACACCTACCTTGGGGCTCCAGCTTGGTTTGTGCTAGGGAACAGTGTCTGATGGGGCCACATATATCCCCCCCCCCAAAATGAGTAAAACAAAAAAAACACAAGTCCCAGTGGCTACCGCGGTGCAGCATGGCCAGTCAGGGAGGCTAGTGCAAGAGCAGAAGAGGTGGGGCAATGGACGCATGGCTGCAATCCCAATGGATGCCAAACAAGCAGAAGGTGGCTGTGGGGTACTCCTGCACCCCTGGCCATGGGAACACGGGGCTGTGATGAGCGGGCTGCTACCGCCGCCCAAGGACCACAGCATGTGGCAGGACCCTATGCATGGGCGGCCTGGACCAAACCAGTCAGCGCCCATTGTGGGAGAGACGGGGTGCCAGACACATGGCTGCAACACCAATAGCCACCACACTCGCAGAAGGCAGCTGCCAGATACTACTGCACTCCTGGCCAGGGAACACAGGGCCACAACGAGTGGTCTGCTGAGGTTGTCCAAGAACCCCAGTGGGTAGCGGGTCCCTATAGGTGGGCAGCCCAGACCAACAGAGTCGGTGCCTGGCAAGTAGCATGACACGCCAGCACACAATGGGAATAGCAGGCTGGCCATTCACACAGTAGGGACCGGGAGGCCTAAACGGCAGTGGCCACAGAGACAAGGGTATCGGCGGTGGGAAATACAATTTGGTCAGGTAACGTGGGCAACAGCAAGTGACTGTGGCAGGGGGCCTGGGAGGTATGTCAGGACACCCCAAAAAATCCCCAGACAAAGCCGGGCACTAAACTAGTATACTATACAACCAGACTAAATGTTGTCCCGTGAGAATGTACACATTGGCATAAGGACCACATGACCTACTTCAAAAACCTAAACCAACTTCCAATTTATTTAACTAGCATACTCACCCTCTAAGAAAGCAAGGACATCTCAGTGACAAGAAAATTCAGTCATCTTAATAAATGTCAAAATGTATCTGCTGATTTTTTTTTTACCTAAATGGAGTCTTAAGATTTTTGTTAAAGAATTATATTAGGCTGACATACTTTTAACTATCCTTTTTTATGTTTTTATTTCACCAGAGGGGGAACAAACATATTTTCCCCTTCATTTTTGTGTTTAAATTTCATTTTAGTGAAATATCAGTGGCAATTAGCGAATCTGTATATTAGGTCCTCTTCTGACTGATTTGAAGACAGAAGCAGATTTTACAGACACTCCATGATTAGAAAAGGAAACCTCTTAACTGCTGAAAGCAGCTTGATTATTTTTTTTTACTCTGATGTAATTTGCAAATTACCTTGGTTTTGTTCTGTGCCTGGTTTTATCTGAACAGCAGTTAGAGTGGTTTGATTCCACTTAAAATGGTATGTCTCTGTCTTATGGAATTTGTCATATGAAGAGCTTTTGAGAATTCTCTCACAGCAGAAAATTAATCACCAAACTCAACATCCCAGCACTCCAAGGAAAACAGCCACGGTAATTAAAATGGAATCCAACTACTAACTGTAGGTACAATCCTAACTAGCTAAGCTAAATTTAGGCTGAGTGAGCAGACTTAGGCTGGCTAGGTTGTATCCAAACCCCTCCCAGCTCAGGAGAAGAACTTCAGCTGGTCCAAGGGCAAAATAGGACAAGGGGGGGGGGGGGGATTAACAACGATAAGCCCAGCACAATCATCATGGAAACTGAGTTGACAACTTCTTCATCTTTCGTGTTCCAATCAAACCATGGATTGCTAAAATGAAGCCACTTTCTTCACTTTGTGGTTGCCCAAATTTAAACCCTCATCAGTGCATGTTTCTGGCAGTAATTATCAGACTGGTAAATGAGCAGGATTTTGTATCTCTTCACATTCACACAGTCTGTTGTCTTCCAGTGGTCCCCACTTTAGCATGTTGGTTTTACATTTAGGGACTCCAACCCTCAGCCTATTCAGGGTCCTCAAGTGGCACAGAGGAGGTTGAGTGCCTAAGCTATATCTTACTTTAATATTGTTCCTTATCCAGTGAGCTCCTTTCTCCATCTTCTAATTTGGTTTTGTTCTTTTGTACCATCAAGAATGTTTGTTCTTGCCATAAAGCTCTTCCTGGATATGAGCCAGGGGATTTGAGGCTCATACCAGTTCAGAAGATGTCGAGGGTTGTCCTCTTCCTTAGTTCTCTCAGTGTCCGCTGCTATTTCTCTCCTTATCTTAGGTGGAGAAATATCAACGAGAGGGTATATTTTCTCAACTGGTGTGGGTTTGAGGCATCCTGTCACTTTACACATGATATAATTAACAGTGATGTCAACTTGTTTTGCAGAGATGCTCTGGGCCAAAGTTGATGTATGTAGCATGGATGGTTGACTTTTGTTGGATCGGGGCTGCGAAGCGGCTGTTGGGTCCCGGAGGAGACTGGTCAAGCAATGAGACACGAGGCAAGATGGAGCGAAGACCAGTGATTTAATGAAGGCAAATCATCAGTATTTATCATGTACAGGCTGCGTGTAAAAGCATCGTGACCTGTAGAACTCACACTCCGTGTTTACACAAGTTAATTGGGGAAGTCTACAGGGGAAGTTAATTAACTAACTTAATTAACGGCAGGGGAAATACATTGTTCCATGTTATCTGGGGTAAACATGTGGCTGGTATTGGTTTTAGGATTTAGAGTAATCCGCAGACGCGAGATTACCTATTACGCGACTAGCCCATTAGTCATTAGCTCTCTGTTGACCGAGCAGTTTGTCAGATCAGCTAGTGATGAATTAAACCCTATCTAATATTCCGCTCCCCCAATTTCTGTCCCTTCAGGAACCCCTGGTAACGATGTGATCACCCCTTACTGGGGTTCTGTCAGGGCCAGTATACCAATTGTGTGCGCGGATCCCACACTCCCCCTTTATTTGTTTAGTTGGACCTGACAGATGGCTCGGCGTAGGAGCGGCATCAGCTGATGTGGAGTGAGGACATTCCAGGGTTCCCTCCATGGGGGACATCTTGACATCAGCGAGGGAATACATTGCATGAAACAACACACAGTCATTCCCAGTATTATCACCCCCACAATCACCTTAAGTGTCATTTGTACCCAACCCCATGGGAACCAAGAACATAACAAATTCCATCACGCCCACGTAGCATCTTCCTTGATGTTTTTAACCAAGGTATGGAGGTCTGTGATTTGACTCTGTACCTTACACGAGTTGTCCGTGAGGTTAAAACAACACATGCCATGGACATACTCGCAACCCAAATGATGTAACAGTAGGAGGTAACCGATAGCTGCTCGATTATCCAATATGGCATGGTGAAGCTCTGTCTGTTCTTGATTAAGCAGCGCTATCGCCGAGGAGGTGTGGTTAATGACTTTTGCCAAAGCGCAAGCCAATTGACCAATTCTCCGAGCGTGGCCTACGGCTAAGCCTGGCACGCCAAACAAGCTGACTGCTAAGGAAACACACTCAGCTTTACTCAGAATCCTTATGTTGCTATCACATGAACTGTCTAAGGTACAGGTACATTCGTGCTTGGGGCAACCATGTCTCTAGTAGGAAGCAACAATGTCAAACAACTGATACAGCAAAGGGAATCAGATACATTTGCAGGAATGTAGTTCCAAGTATACTGGTTACATGCAAAAAACCATCCTGAAGGCAAGGTAACATGAGCATACATTGAGCTAATAGTCTCTGGGTTATTGCAAGTCCAGTTGCTGTTGCTGGGGTTGAGGCAACGGCGCTGTGGCCCTTCGACCATGGAACAGCCGGTCATGCGAGCACAAGTAGAGTTCGGGCTGACCGACACTCGGGGAGTGTAGAGAGTGGCCACATCAGCCAGTAAGACTTTGGTGACTTGGGTTCCGCAGTGCGCGTACGTTGAAAAGCCAGTCTTGTAAAATGGACTAAATATCCGCTTCACCAACCAGTGACCGTTCCTGATGCGCGCATCTGGGGAGTGACACACCGGGATGAGACAAGAGCTCAGAATAGAGGCAAAAGCGGTGGTCTGCCTCAGGCAAAAATCGGACTGATTGACAAGGTTCGCCAATCTTTCCCAAACGTTGTACTGCAGCCAGGCAGAGAGATCTCCACCTGGCATCAGGTTGTTGGCTTCCAGTGAAGCTGCTTGAACGCCTCCCCCCCACAAGCAGGGAAAGGATCAAGATGATGGTGGTCATCATGGAATTAGCTGTAATCAGGGAAAAAGCTGCAATCAAGATGTTCTCTGGCGTCGGCTCCTTGTCCGAATGGTGTCCGCTGCCTCCTTGAACAGGGACTTGGCCATCCCCCAGGTGATCTTCGGCACTGACATCTGCTGTCGCCATCTCCTCCGCTTGGCTCTCCCCATCAGGGTTAGTTCCTCCATCTCTGGGATCGGGTCCGGAACTGCCTGGGTCCACGCCATTGGACTCGAAGTGAGGCTTGACACACCGGGCTGGAATCCACATGACGCCTGTAAGAGACATAATTGCAGCATACCCTCTTCCCCAGGTTATGAGTGGCGCCGGGCTCTTCCAGGAAGGATCCAGTGGCACTCAGTAATGCACCATCGACCGTGGGAGAGCCTCTGTGCGACGGAAGTGCCTCTCCTGTGGAGTGTAATCCGAAAAAAACATTAAGGTGATTGTACTAAACAATACTTTGTTCAGACAATGTTGTGCCTGACCCTGATTTTTGGGGAGGGCTGGTGGTTCCCCCCTTTCTGTTTGTTTGTCAATGTAGGACTTAAGAGTCCGATTGATCCATTCCACAATTGCTTGCCCTTGCAGATTGTATGGAACGCCAAAGGTGTGCTTAATGTCCCAGGTGGCCATGAAGGTGGCCAGCTGCCTGGAGCTATAAGCCAGGGCGTCATCGGACTTCATGTGCCGAGGTTCACCCATGGCCGCGAAGCAGGAAAGGAGATGCTGCTCCACATTGGAAGCCGTTTCTCCCTTCTGCGCTGTAGCCCAAACGAACTGTGAGAAAGTGTCAATGCAAACTTGCATGTACTACCATCTGCCAAAATGTGGGACATGAGTGACGTCCATCTGTCACACCTGGTTGGCCTCTGTCCCTCGTGGGTTGACCCCCCACGAAGGCCCCCCTACCGCCCCTGCGGGCAGGACGGACTATGCCCTGGGCTTGGGAAAGTGGCAGGTTGAACTGCCATGCGAGTGCTTTGGCGTTCTGATGGGAAAATGCATGACTCTGAATTGGAGCCGTGAAAACTCCCAAGACAGACCTTTGCTGAATTTCCTTTGTGGCTGCATCCACTCTGCTATTGCCCCCAGAAGTCGGACCAGGCAGATCCTGGTGGCTTCTGATGTGGGCGATATAGAGCGCTTCGGTGCAGTTCCACAAATGAAATTGAGCTGTGAGGAAGAGACTCAACAAGTTCTTGTCTATCGCGGGAGTGATGTACGCTCCCGGTAGACTGCAAAGTAAATTCCTGACATACTGACTGTCAGTAATTATGTTCAAGCGTTCTTTTGCAAAGGTGCGCAAGGTGAGGCTCACAGCTGCCAATTCTGCCCGCTTGCGGAAGAGTCAGGAGCGTGCGCCAAGCCTGTCCCTCTTGCCAAGTAAGAACACCATATGTGCGACCCCCATCAGTGAAAACTGTCCTAGCTCCCTGAAGTGGAACCAGTAACATTAATTCACATAAGGTGACTGTCTGTGTTTGAAGCGAGATGAGTCTGGGGTCTTATGGCAAACCTTGGTGCATGACGTGCCAGGCTTCCCTTGGGTAAGTTTCTCATGAAGGCCCCCCTGCGCATTTCTGCCCATGGCGTGCGTGCGCACATTTCCTGGAGCTATTCTTGTGCTCCAGTGAGAAGGGTACCAGATGCTGGCTTAACCTTTTGCCTGTGCTTAGACTAACAGCAAAAAAAGGGGTGGCCTGAAAATGCCTGCATCTGATTGAAAATGTGACCTGACTGCATTCTTAAAACGGTCCTTGGCAGCCCTGGCTAATGAGTGGCACTCTGTACATTCTCAGGAGCTCAGGGACTAATCTTATTTCCTCCCTTTGTGCTCTGGAGTTTACAAAATGTGTCTGCTCATTTAGAGTGGGTGCCGTGGTCCAGGTACCATACTTGAAATGACAAACTAAGACTTATTAAAAAAAACTAACTTTGATGTACCAGCTGTAAGGAAACAATACACAAAAATGAAAAGACACACAAGTTAAACATTTCCAGCAAGGAGTTCCAATGGCGAGAGGAAAGGAGGAAAGATAAATCGGAAGTTAGCACAATGAGAATGCAACAACTCTTATCATAAGATAATTAAGACAGCTGGCTGTGATCCTCCTGTTGAGGAATCCCTACCAGTAATTAACTCAGGAGCCTGTGAAAGGATGCAATTCAAGACTATAGAAATAAATAAATTGGTTACTTTCAAGGCCTGGAGAGGAGTTTTGTTCCTGTAAAAAGGTAAAGATTAAGCATTTTCTGAATATACAGAGCGCAAGAATGTTTGTGTGCTTTTTCCTGTGAAAGGGGTACAATTACTTTACATGGATTAAAGTCAAAATACCAGAACAACAGCTTTCTTAAGAGAATGAAGGAGAATTAGAACGATTCTCAACCTGCGGGCCAGGTGTGGCCCATCGCATTGTTCTGTATGGCCTGCCACCACCTCCACCACGCCAAGATGTTTTGCATGGTGGAGGGAGGGCAGGATGACCGTCCAGAACTCCGAAGCTGCCTGAGGCCGCGGAACCTGGCCCCTGACTTTAAAAGGTTGAGAACCTAGGTTACAAAATGATTAACTTAACACAGTAAACACATGAAGACAATGCAATTCTCTCATTCCTAGTGAGACATGTGACTCAAAGACCACTAACGGACATTCAAATGTCATTAAAACACAGAAATAGGGGTTTGAGAAACACAGACATAGGGAGGGGCCCCATAGTTTATGATTTAGTGAGGAAAATTCATAGAAGTGATTTTTGTTTTCAGATCGTGCTTCTGAAAAGAAAATCACCTCTTTCAGGCAGGTTTCTACAATGCAAGGCTTTTATCATTTCCAATTATCTGTTTGCCTGAGTGGCACGGATTGCAAAACCGGTTCTTAAGAGTGGCTTAATCCTTGAGACAAAGAAAAGTCTCCCTGGCATATCCAAAAGAAAAGCCTTTGGCTGAAAGGAAGAAGGGGGGTCACTTTGCCCTATTGCAGGTTAGGATTCCCCCCCCCCCTCCTGCTTTCGTTGCCCTGGGTGCCTTAAGATGCTAAGCAGGCAGGGCAAAGAGGTTTTGCTCACCATGCTTTCTCAAACTTTAAATGGTTCCTGCCCATGAACAGAGTGCAAACTGTTTAACACACAATGCCTGATATTTCACAGTGACATTACCACTCAGTTACACACAAGGAACACTTTTACAATCATACTGTGGTCATAGAGGCAAAGCTTTTGCAATCAAACTGGTTCTTGCAGTCATACATTCAGTGGTGCACCACGCATACACACATTCCTTTACGCATTCGCACAGTCCTCCCCTGATCTGCAGTGTTCTATCCAGCGCATGAGGAGATGACTTATACACAGCTGACTATCACAACCATCTGGGTGCTTCTGCTTAGGAGAGAGTTCCTCTGGGCTACTCCGAGGCAAGACAAGTAGGTTCTGCTTGTGCCTTGGGAGAGCTCGGGGTACTATTGCTGGGATGGTTCCTCTGGCGTAGCCAGGGCGATGATTGCCTCCTTTCGAACCTGGGCCAGATGCATGCCGGACGGCTGGATTCCCGGATCTCGGTGCTGTCTCGCCCTCCAGCACCAGTGTGGCCATTTGGTCTTAGGCTTATTTGGACAACCTTTTGAAGATCTGCCTGGTCTAGATTGGCATTCTCTTCTGAGGTGTCTCATTTTTTCCATACTGGAAGCAGGCACCTTTGGGTTTTGGCACTGCTTGGCGCCTGAGTGTGGTATTGGGTCTGCTCTGGAGCCCTGCGTGGCCAGGGGCCATGCAGATTTCCATGAGCAGTGGGTGCTGAGCAGGCAGGTAGACAATAGTCTGTCTGCCTGAACGTGTGTCTGCCTTCAGGCAGGCTGAACACAGCGGCTGGATGTTAGCTAACTGTACTGCTGGCAATTTCCCTGTGAATGGATCTTCCTCACCCATGCACTGGATGGAACTCTTGGTAGTCTGGGAACTTTTAACTGTCAGAGAAGCACCAGTGCTTCTCATGCCATGAATTCCTTCAGTGACGTCTGCAGCTGTCACTGAGGGAAAGCTTCCTACACTGCCCTGCTTAAGCTGAAATAACAAAAAGAGAGCCATTGGGGCTGATGGCTCTGACTGCGATGGGGGTTCCTGGGTCTCTATCCGGACTGGGTGTATCTCTTCTAAGAGCTTCCTACACTTGCTCCATGTGCTGATTATGCTATCTGGAGCTATAGGTGCTTGCTGAATGCAGGCTCCTATCCTGTCCCAAAGTTGGAGGTTAAGCATGCCTGTTTCTGGATAAAGCAGACAATTATCCCCCAAGTACACCAAAAGATCTGCTAACTGGGCGCTGTGAATGCGTGTATGGTATACCCTGGCCAGGGCCTTGAGTTCCATTAAGTGAACTCTCTGGTTAGCGGTCGGACATTGCCTCTGAGGACAAGTCCCCATATTACCTGCCGGTCCTTTGAAGTGGTTATCAGCGACGCGTCTGAGTTTTAGGTAACAGGTCTGGCATGACGAACCTCTGGGAAGGAACTCGGAACGTGGGCTGCTGCCACAGGCCCTCGGGGGCCTCTGTGCTGAAGTCAGGGTTTCACAGCTGACCCTGAGCGGAATGCCTCGCAGCGTAGCTGTCACTCAGATCGGATGGCTTTCCGACCAGAGCTGCTGCGCTGTCCTCCAGGACGATTCGGACATGGTTCTGGCATAGAACCGGACCGCGAAGATCGCTTACTCATGAGTAGAATCACGTCTCGGGGTCACCATATGTTGGATCAGGGCCGCGAAGTGGCTGTTGGGTCCTGGAGGAGACTGGTCAAATAATGAGACACGAGGCAAGATGGAACAAAGACCAGTGATTTAATGAAGGCGAATCATCAGTATTTATCATGTACAGGCTGCATGTAAAAGCATCGCGACATGCAGAACTCACACTCCATGTTTACACAAGTTAATTGGGGAAGTCTACAGGGGAAGTTAATTAACTAACTTAATTAACGGCAGGGGAAATACATTGTTCCATGTTATCCGAGGTAAACATGTGGCTGGTATTGGTTTTAGGAATTAGAGTAATCCGCAGACGCGAGATTACCTATTATGCGACTAGCCTGTTAGTCATTAGCTCTCTGTTGACCGAGCAGTTTGTCAGATCAGCTAGTGATGAATTAAAACCTATCTAATATTCCGCTCCCCCAATTTCTGTCCCTTCAGGAACCCCTGGTAACGATGTGATCACCCCTTACTGGGGTTCTGTCAGGGCCAGTATTACCAATTGTGTGCGCGGATCCCACAGAGTTTCCCATTTATCGTTTGTGAGTTTCCTAATAATGTTGTTCCTTGTACTAATTTTGGCTTTGGTATTCAGACAGTGCTGCTTTAAAAAGATTAAGTGTCACACCGAGGTGCAGTGGTACCTCATACAACGATATTAATCCGTTCCACGGGGTTCATTGTTGTATGAAACAATTGCTATACGATACATGCATCGTATAGCAATTTTCCCTATGGGATGCATCGTATAATGATTTTTTCCCTAAGTGGTTTTTCCCATTGAAAAATTGTTGTGCGATTTTTCCATAGGGAAAATTGTTATGTGGGATGCTATTTTTCCCAAAAATCTAATTGTTATATGATTTTGTTGCTATATGGGACGCATGAGGTTCCACTGTATTTTGGTGTTGAACAATGCTGTACTGTAATTTGTTCCCTTGCCACATAACATCCAACTCAACCCTTGCCTCTTAGTTTCAACAACAGCCAGCATAAGGGGCTAGGTCAGTTTAAGAATAAAACAAAGGTCTAGGCTGTATCCAAACCCTTCTCAGTTGTTCTTAACCTGGAGTGAGGATTGTATCCAGTGTTGTGTTGGTAACTAAAAATAGGACTTTTCTGTGGGATTTGAACTGCATCTTCCAGAACTCTTAGGGAACACTGAAACTTGAAAATATAATGGCTCACTTCATTATGCTATGTAGGGAGAGAAGTAAATCTTCAGTTGTACAGAATTCAAGCCAAACTGTTATTCAAGAACATTCTTGGATGCAATCAGTTTCAATCTTTATTATTTAAATGAAGTTTTCATTTTAAAAACAGCTGCATCTAGACATTTGGAGAGGTACTAAAGCCAATGCATAGGTCAGGTTTGTTCAGAATGGAATTAACAAAAATGGAATTCTTCAAGCATCCTTAGTCCAGCAAATGTTACCTCTCAATAAATTTAAGTACTTTCTACTGACTGCTTTTTCTGGTTAGAAATATATCACTACCTTTATTCGGGCTAATTTTGATTGTTGTATCCAAGCATCAAACTGCACTGATAGATTTCTGTAATTAACGTTGTATGTGCGTTGCTGGCAATTTCCACCCTATAAAACATGTATACATTTTTATGGCAGAAAAATATTATATTTCGGAGCCACACTCACATATCTTAGAGCTCAGAAACATTATTGCAAAAGCTCGCATTTATTTTATTTATTTATTTATTTATTTATTTTTCACGCTTATATACTGCCCACTCAGGTACAACCCAACTCAGGGCGGTTTACATAGCGGACAGTAAATACATAAAAGACACATGATAAAAAAAGTTAAAAGTTAAAAAACCCACCCCTAAAAGGTGCGCAAGAACCGAAGGGACCTTGGGGGAAGGCACACTTCTCTATACCAACCACCCAATGGTACCCCCATCCCCACCCGCACCCCAAACTTGGCCCGCCAGCCAGGTATTTAGTTCCTTCCTAAAGGGCAACAACTCCGTCTGGAGACGCAGTTCCACAGGCAGGAGGTTCCAAAGGGCCGGTGCGGACACGGAGAAGGCCCTCCTCCTTGTGCCAGAGAGGCGAGCCCCCCCTGGCTGATGGCACAATTAGAGAGCCCCTCTGGTCCGCTCTGGTTGGATGGACAGATGTCCTTAGGGCGATGCGGTCTCTAAGATACACTGGCCCACTACCATGTAGGGCTTTAAAGGTCAAAACCAGCCCCTTGAATTGCACCCGGAGACAAACTGGTAACAAGTGCAGCCCCCGAAGCAGTGGTGAGGCATGGGCATAACGGCCACACCCTATCACCACCCGGGCCACGACATTCTGGACCAGCTGCAGCCTCCGAATGGTCATCAAGGGCAGCCCCATGTAGAGAGCATTACATTAGTCTAGTCTGGAGGTCACCAGAGCGTGAGTGACCATGAGCAAAGAGTCCCGGTCCAGGAGCGGGCGCAACTGGCGAATCATCCGAAGTTGGGCGAAGGCCCTTCTGGCCACAGCCGCCACCTGTTCTTCTAGCAGCAGCCGCGAATCCAGGAGGACCCCCAAGTTGCGCACTGGGTTGGTCTGGGGCAAAACAGCCCCATCCAAAACCAAAGATGGTAGCTCCCGGGATAACGCAGGACCCCCTATCCATAGCCACTCAGTCTTGCTAGGATTCAGCTGTAGCCCATTTGCCCCCATCCATACCCCAACAGTCTCCAGACAGCTGGAAAGGACTTTGACTGCATCACTGGGGTCCCCACGGGCCGAGATGTACAACTGTGTGTCATCCGTGTACTGGTGGTACCGTACCCCGTGGGAACGGATGATCTCACCCAGTGGCTTCATGTAGATGTTAAATAGGAGAGGAGAGAGTACCGAGCCCTGAGGCACCCCATATTTTAGGGGCCTAGGACTCGACCTCTCACTCTCCAACCACACTGACTGGGTCCGGCCCCTCAGAAATGAGGAAAACCAGGACCACACAGTGCCCTGGATCCCCAATCCTCGGAGCCATTCCAGAAGGATACTGTGGTCAACGGTATCGAAGGCCGCTGAGAGGTCAAGAAGAGCAAGGATGGACGGATGACCGCCATCCCGCTCTCGCCAGAGATCATCCATCAGCGCGACCAATGCAGTCTCAGTACCATATCCAGGTCCGAATCCTGACTGGAATGGGTCCAGATATTCCACTTCATCCAGTACCCCCTGCAGCTTATGTGCCACTGCCTTCTCCAGAACCTTCCCCAAAAAAGGAAGGTTGGAGACAGGTCTGTAGTTGGTTAGGATTGCTGGATCGAGGGAAGGCTTCTTCAGGAGGGGGCACACAAGAGCATGTTTCAGCAGTGCAGGAAACATCCCCTCTCAAAAAGACGCGTTAATTATAGCTCCGACCCAGCCACCTGTCACCGTCTTAGAGGCTTTTACCAGCCAGGCGGGACAGGGATCCAATGGACAATTAGTGGCACGGACCGCCGCAAGGAGCCTGTCCACTTCATCCGGGGCAACTGGATCAAACCGATCCCAGGTAACACCGCAAGACTGCGCACTGGCTCCTCCCGGACCCTCCCCGTCCACGCCAAGTTTGAACCCCGAGTGAATCCGATCGATTTTCTCCACCAGATGGTCAGCAAAGTCCTCAGCCGATCCCTGCCAACCAGGCACAGGCCCCGCCCTACCCAAGAGGGACCTGGTCACCCGAAACAGGGTGGCTGGGCGATTATCAGCAGAGGCAATAAGGGAGCTGAAGTACTGCCTCCTCACCACCCCCATCGCCACTAGGTAGGCCCTAATAGCGGCTCTAGCTAGTGTCCAATCGGAATCGCTCTGGGTCTTCACGCAGCGGTGCTCAAGGCATCTCTTTGCCCGTTTGAGCTCCCGTAGTTCTTCAGTGAACCACGGGGATGACCTAGCTCCACGGGCTCTGAGAGGCCATAGTGGAGCGATTACATCCAAGGCAGATGTCGTCGACCCGTACCACAGGTCAACAAGTGCCTCAGGTGAATCATGTCACCGATCCAGAGGAAATTCCCCCAGTTCCCTCTGGAATCCATCCGGATCCATCAGTTGCTGGGGGCGGGCCACTTTAATTGACCCTGCCTCCTTATGATGAAGTGTCGCCCCCAGAAAGTCTAGAGCCACCAGATAGTGATCTGACCATGGCACAGGTGTTATGTCTAGCTTCTGTAAACTCAGATCACTCTGCCACCGCCCCGACAAAAAGACTAAATCTGGCATGTGGCCACTGCCCCTGGTCGGGCCCTGAATTACCTGAGCCAGGTCCATAGCTGCCATGGAAGCCATGAACTCCTGTGCCACCCCGGAACCAGACCCCAGCGAAGGCAAATTGAAGTCCCCCAAAACCATCAGTCTAGGGAACTCCAAAGCCAATGCCGAGATGGCTTCAGGGAGCCCAGGCAGGGAGTCCCTTACCCTGCAAGGAGGCAGGTACAGGAGTAGGACCCCCAACTGACCGTTAGGGCCCAACCGCAGGAGCAGGGCCTCACAACCCGAAATTTGTGGAGCGGTGGCCCTGGCGACTCCCAATGACTCCCTGGCTATAATGGCAACACCACCACCCTTACCCACATCCCTAGGCTGGTGCCAAACACCAAACCCGGCTGGACACATCTCTGATAGAGGCACCCCATCCTCAGGTCTCAGCCAGGTCTCAGTGATGCATGCCAGGTTGGCCCGCTCCCCCAAAATAGATTCTTGTATTAGGGGAGCCTTATTACAGACCGACCTGGCATTCATCATCAGCAGCCTAAGGGCGGGGTCACCCTGGATCAGCTGCTCAGGACCTAGAGGTGAAACCGGGGGGCCAGAACGTGGGACAGATACTAAGCATCCGTCCCACATTCCCCGAGTGCGGCCCGCCCCACGGTTCCCGCTATAACGCCCCATGCCCGTCACAACCTCTAAATGAGCCCCTGGAACCTCCACCATTAACCCAGACAGAGTGTCGCCCTCTCTTCCTGGCTGGCAAGGCCATCTCCCCCTCCCTCACTCCCTAACCCACTTAAAACATACCCTCTCACTCCCTCCACCCCCCCCAACAGAACTCCAATGACGGGAGTCTCCTCCTCCCGGCCCTGGTCCAAGTGCTGTAAGGCCACGGGGGTGATGGGGAGGGGGGTGCCGCCCCTAAGGCCGCCAAGCAACCCCAGGTGTGGCCATAGTCCTCCTCCCCACCCCGGTCCACGCGGCACGAGGCCCGATGCAGCAGGAATGGTGAGGGGTGCCACTTTTGAGGACGCAAGTAACCCCAGGTATGGACAATGTTCTCCTCCCTGCCCCAGTTCTGGCAGCGCAAGGCTCGTGGCTGCTGGGATGGCCAAGGACGCCGCTTTTGTGGCCGCAAGCGACCCCAGGTACAATCAACGCTCTCCTCCCCACCCCAGTCCTGGCAGCGCAAGGCTTGTGGCTGCATAGATGGCGGGGGGTGCCATCTTTGGGGTCACAAGCGACCCCAGGTGCAGCCGCTGTTCTCCTCCCCACCCCCGGTCCTGGCGGCACAAGGTCCTCCTTATAGCTGCTGCGCCAGACCCGCACAGCCGGGAAAAATATCCCCTCTCCGAAACCAGCCATGGGACGGAAGACAAACATCCAATGTTCTCAATGGCCTCCACTCCCGAAGATGAAACCGGCTAAGCGGCGGTGGATGTGGTGGATGTGGTGGAGGTGGCCTTGGAGCCCAACCAGGAGTCCAGAAGCCACCCTGCCTCAGGTGTTCTCGCCAGTCTCCCTCCCAAAGGCGGTGTTCTCGGCAGGCCAGGGGCAGGTGGCCTTTACCTTCCCTCAGGCTGGGAGAAGCAGCCCAGGATCAGCTGTGGCCTTGGTGTTCTCAGCAGACCAGGGGCTGGTCGCTTTTACCTTCCCTCAGGGTGGGAGAAGCAGCCCAGGATCAGCTGTGGCCTTGGAGTTCTCGGCAGGCCAGGGGCTGGTGGCTTTTACCTTCCCTCAGGCTGGTAGAAGCAGCCCAGGATCAGCTGTAGCCTTGGAGTTCTCGGCAGGCCAGGGGCTGGTCGCCTTTACCTTCCCTCAGGCTGGTAGAAGCAGCCCAGGATCAGCTGTGGCCTTGGAGTTCTCGGCAGGTCAGGGGTTGGTGGCTTTTACCTTCCCCCAGGCTGGGAGAGGCAGCCCAGGATCAGCTGTGGCCTTGGTGTTCTCGGCAGGCCAGGGGCTGGTCGCTTTTACCTTCCCTCAGGGTGGGAGAAGCAGCCCAGGATCAGCTGTGTCCTTTACATTTACATTTTTCTGCTTAAAAGGGGAAAACAATTTGTTGCCCATTGCTCACTCTTGTGAGTAACAGATATAATTACTTATTAGCAACATGTTATGAAAAACATTAATGTTCTAAAAATAAATTAAAAGTACAAAATGAAAGATTCTTATAACATTTTGAAACAATGAGTAAACATTCCTCATTATATCAGTTATATCTAATGATTCCATTAATGGTTCATGTTATTTCTTTTAAATAATATCTTTGGCAACTCATTAACCACCCATCCTATCCATTTATGAACACTGCTTCCTGTAATATTGTACTTCCAAGTACTTCCAAGTGTTGTAATCAATGAAACAAAGATGCTTTAAATTCAGGGCAGATATTTCAATAGAAAATAGATAATGTATCTGTGAGAGAGCAGGACTGTGGAGAAGATTTGAACATCATGTTGAAGAGCAGAGAGGGTCTTGAAGATAAAATTTCACTCTCCCTCCTATGCATTGATTATTCTCATGCATTCATTACCAACACAGGACTACTACAATTACTTGATCTAAATTTGATTTTGCCTCTCTCCACTTAGAATGGATGCATGAAAGAAGTTCCAGGATCTCCTGATATTGAAAGTTCAGCAAATTAAGCATTTTCTCTTTCTTTAGGTTGGCAAAAATGAGATCAGCATAAGTTTGAAGTGCTGTCTTAAGATATAAACCATTTTCTTCAGTTTCCTATCCCCTTCCCCCAGTGATGTACTCCCAATTTTTTTACTACCACCTCTGTGGGTGGGGCCAAATCTATGGGCAGGTCCAAATCTCTGTGTGTGTGGCCAAATCTGTGGGCATGGCCAACACAATGGGGTATGGAGGTGGGCTTGGCCAGCCAGGTGGGCATGGCCAGCCAGGTGGGCATGGCCTGGGGGAATTTCCGCTACCGGTTCTCCCAAACAGGACAGAACCTGCTGCAGTGCATCACTGACTTCCCCCATTAAATAATTCAGCGGGGAAAGTATCTTGATGGTCATTGTTTGGGAAGTAAAGTTGTAGTTCTGTCCCCTTGTCTTTCTATTTTCTTTCTGCCTCTCCCTGGTTCTTTTTTTTTTACCCTTTTCTATCTTGTTGAGATATCACAGCATAGTAACCTTGTTCTCCTGTTTCTTCCACTTTGGCTCTTTGTTCTTGTCTTTTAAGCTGTTTGACATCGACAGCTCATATTTGGTGAATTTTAATATGTTTGAGCCAGTGCAACCTCTGTCCAAATTATCTCCTGGATATGTAGAAGTAGCACACATGTTGGGATGGTATCAGAAGCCATTAAAAGAACAAGCTGTAATCTTTAACACATGTCTAAAATCCAACTCAGGCTTCCTTGAACTGACTTGGTTAGAAAATGTAAAATAGGAGAAATATCCTGATCAGATAACAGTAGATGGTATACCGTTTCTGTTATTGTTTTGCAGTCCACGGCCAACATCCTATTAGTTGCAAAGACTAGTGTAAATTGCCTCAGGTTTAAGAAGCCATCATAAACATTCTCTGGTGTGCACAATTCACACAACTTAACATGTAACAGGTAATGTCTTCAGTGAATTCTTAACTTGAGGAAATTTCCATATAAAACTTACACAGTTTTCATTAGATCAGCATAAATTTCTGATAGGATTTTGGATTATGTCTCCATAGGAACGGACCACCATTTTCTCCCATTGTGATAGACCTTTCATGTGAGAAAAAAATTGGAACAATAAATCCCTGCCTGTCTCCACTGATCGTTTCTCCACCCAGCGTTGGTGGCAAAATATAATCAAAACTGTGTACAGATATAAAACAGCAACTTTAGGTACCAGGTGTCTCTATTGGTATTATTCCACACTAGTTGCTCAGAGGAGATATACCAACAGCCACATAAATCTTTTCTGTACCTTTAGGCCTTGAACTGAATCGTTACACACAGACTGGCCATTGGATATTTCACTGGAAGCACTATATGTTTCCTGTTTACATTGAGCTTTGAGTCTTCCTGAGTTAGGCTTCCTTAGTTCTGATTTTTGGCTTAATCATCAACCATGTCTCCTGCTTTGCCTTATGATTCTAATTTTTGTTCATGGTGTATCTCATGGCTCTGGTTCTTTGGTCATTCTTATCCTGCTACCCATAATCCTGCTCTGGCAATGAGAAGATGGTTTGGATTCCAGTTCTACCCTGCTATCTACAAGTGTTGGGATATACCCATCAGAAATTCACACTGACTAGAACAGAGGCATTTCTGGAGCAGTGAATCAAGCATACATTCATTATTTTATTATTTATTTAGTTAGTTAGTTCAACTTATATTGCCGCCCAATCGGCAGACGACTCCGGGCAGCTTACAACATTGTCCCATAAAACATTTAAAACCCTATTCCAATAATAAAACATTATCATTACCAACCTTTACACATCATCCCAACAAATCTTGGGACTGGGCATTTATACACACTTTGTGATGTTTAGTTTGGAAACATCAAATGACTTTGTGGGCACAGACAGGAAAGTTCTTCTTTGGGCATGTGCTTTTGGTTCACCAAAGTTTTTCATCCAAGCAAAGTGTGGAGGTCCTTGACATAAGCAGATATCCCTTGACATGCTCACTCAGCCAATAAAAGAAAGGTAGACACCAAAAGGTTGCAAAATAGCAATGTATAAGGAAAATACTTGGATGGGGTGAGAGGGAGGAGGGGAACCAAATTTTGCTCAATGTCTGTTCTTGCTTCCCATCTGAGTAAAGGCTTATGCAAGTGCTGAGAGAAAGAAGTTATTTTCTTCTCTCTTTGCTAGTTGGTTTAACAACAGCCATGTAAATACTTTGTTGGAGTTATTGGCCATTGCATTTGAGCCCTTCTTCCCTCAGCCTGACAATGTCAAAAATCAGCATTTTTCTATCTATTTCATGTATGTTTCTTCTGTCTTTACTTAGTCTCCTTCCTCTTTCTCTCTAAATGTATGTCTATGACAGTTAGACAGAGAGAGTGAGAACATGTACATCACAACCTATTATAAAAAAATTGGCCAGCTTTATATTAAAGCAAACTTCAATGATGGGTAGTTTAAACCAGCCTGGACTTAGCTGTCTGATTATATCTGAATCATCCCAAACCAAATCCCTAATTAATTTGTGGACTGAAGTGGGATGCCCTTAAACAACAATTTACTGCGCCAAACAATCTTGACAACTTGATTCTGACTTAGTTATTTGTCTGTCTCAAAGAAAGTGCTTCAAAACATACTAGCCTCAGGATAGTCTGAGTCATTTTGGCTATATCTGGGATTTCAATTATTACAGAAACATTATCAGAATGATGATCCGCACCTGCTTGATTAGCCTCTACTTTACAGGCAGCTCTGTGTCTCACAAACAACATTTGTGTTTGTTGTTTTTGTTTGTTTTTCTCCTGTTTGCCAGCAAAAAATGAGAAATATAATTTCAGGAAGGTGCACAAGAGCATTTTTGCAGCACATTTTATACTTGCAAACCAGATGTTTTTTTTTAAACCCTTTTTCTTAGAGGATGGAAATGTTAATTGCTTTGCAAGCAAAATGTCCCCAGCTTCATCACTTTTCTTTTGCCTGACTAATTTTCTTCAACAAACTAATCTTAAAGAGAAAGGGGGAACAACTTATTTGCATCCATCTGCTAGGAGGCTAGCACATGTTGTTGGTGTTAATGTCTTCACCAATCCATCCTCCCTTTGTGCATGGCAATGTATAATGTAAGGTCTGTCAAGGACACATGGAGTCTGGCTAACAAGGCAGGGAGAAGAGAAGTGGGAAAGAAGTTGACCTTGTCTGAAAGTTTTTACAGATTTCATCAATTCATCGTTGCATGAACAGTAAGAAAAGTTTGAACATAACCTTCCATTTATAGAAGGAGCTATGAACATAAGTGTCTTTACCGGACCCACTCCCCAATAACGAGATGGACACTTGTGATGGATTTAAATTGGGCCACTATATTAACTCATAACTTTTAACTTTTCTCAACCATGTTGAGGCAATGGCACTGGTAAGAAGTAAGCCTTAATTGCCAATCATATTTGGCAACATTGTATCCATTCATTTTGCCAATCATATTTGGCTACATTGTATCCATTTGTTGTCAGTCATAATTGGCTACTTTGTATCCATTTGTTGTTGCCAATCATATTTGGCTACCTTGTATCCGTTTGTTTTGCCAATCATATTTGGCTACATTGTATCCATTTGTTTACCAATGAAACAAATTGTTTACCCTGATCAGATGCTACTTGTTGACTCCAGCATCTGATGTATATCCGGTAAATTTCAAGGTGTTGCAGGCTGCATAGATCATAGCATCACCTTGTTCATGGCCCACCGTTGATCGGCCAGCCCAAGTTTCACTGTACCTTGTCCTTCTGGTGGCCAATCAACTGCACACCTGCCGGATTCCTAGGGGTCATCCACTTTCTCCTTACCAGTGCCATCCGCCAAAGTGACCTGTATAATAAGCACAAAACATATTACCCCATAGTTCAACCATCAACAACAGTGTGGGATGGGTGAAAACAACAAGAACCAAGGGGCCAATGCAGGTTCAAGCAAAAATTCCCATCCGAAGCGACCAAAATAGTCACACTGTCACCTAGGGAGGGGGTGGAGGGCAAACGCATGATTCGCCCAGCCGATCTGAACAACTGCCGGCAAGGCTGTGCGGAGCCGGCCCCTTTAAAAGGGAGCTTGGCTCTGCCCCTCACCCAGCTCAAGTGCCCGGCTCTATGTGGCGGGGCCAGCAAAGAGTGTGGTGGCCATACTCTAGCTGCCGTACTTCCCTTGTTCCTTCTTTTTCCCTGTCACATTATATGCAAGTAAATTTAACAGGAATGTATATATATATATTAAAAATCCAAACAGCTTAGTCAATGGAAAAAGATACATTAGGAAACATGTGTACTAAAATATGCAGAGTTCAATAGAAGCAAAACATTACAACCCTACAGCTACTAATGACCATGCTGAGGAAGCAATTCTTGGAATAGTTGTCCAAAAGAGTAACTATCATACCTGTCAACTATCCCGTTTTCCCCAGGAAACCCCCTTATTTTTACCCCTCTTCCCATCCCCTCCCATTTTATTAATTTCCCTGTATTTCCCCTTATTTTTTAAAAAATATCCTGACTGGAGCCCTCACAGGTGAAGCTGCAGTATTTTTTTCCAGCCACCAGAGGTCACTGTGTGGCAGGCTTTTCACTTGTGGAAGGAGAGAGAGAGAAGGTGGGGGGGGGGCGTTCTGTAGTTTTCCCTTTCTCTTTCCCTTTCCTGCCAGCCACATGGTCCTGGAGGCTTTGTTTTGGCTGCTGGGAGCAGGAGTCTACTCTAGGTGAGCGATATATTTCATATATGCAGGGGCAACCTCATTGAGCTGTTTCTAACCTGCCTCTTGGCTGGAGGATTTCATTTCTAGAGTTCTAGAGTTAACTTGGGGGGTGTTGCTTGATCACTATATGAGAGAGAGAGGGGGGGGGAATTAATCCCTTGCTCCTCTACCCTAATTTGGGGGGGGGGGATGTTGCCTGGTCACTATATGAGAGAGAAAGAGGGTGGGTTTCCCTTGCTCGAAAGGCAGTCGTATCCGACTCTAGGGTTCAGTGCTCATCTGTGTTTCAAAGCTGAAGAGCCAGCGTTGTCTGCATCTGCAGACATTTCTGTGGTCATGTGGCAGGCATGACTAGACACCAGAGCACATGGAACGCTGTTACCTTCCCACCAAAGTGGTCCCTATTTATCTACTTGCAATTTCTTGCTTTCAAACTGCTAGGATGGCAGGAGCTGGGATAAAGACGGGAGCTCATTGCATCCTGCAGTACTCAGGAATCGAACTGCTGTTCTTCTGCCTCCCAGTCAGCATCTTAGTCACTTAAGCCACTGAGCAAACAAGAAAGAAAACAAAACAAAAGTACTCCAAGAAAATGGGGAAAGGGTTCTTTGGCCCACACAGCTTTGTGCCCATTGCATCTACAATACCATCTAGCCATCTTATTTTTGGCCACCTCCTTCTTTTGTTCTCCACCTTTTGCAGCATCAAGGCTTTCTCAAGTGAATCCTCTCTTCTGATTTGATGTCCAAAGTACTTTAGCGTCATCTTTACTATTTAACCTTTAGTGAGCAGTCGTGGTTGATTTCTTCTATGATCAACCTATTTCTAACACCACATTTCAAAGGCGTCTATTCTTCTGGGCTCAGCTTTCCTAATGGTCCAGCTCTCACACCCATACACTACCACCTGGAATACCATTGCTTTGACTATGCAATTTTTTGTTTGCAAGGTGATGCCTCTACTTTTAACTATGTTCCCCAGGTTTCTCATAGCTTGTTTCACAAGCATCAGTCGCCTATTTATTTCACAGCTGCAATCACCATCTGCAGAGATCTTTGATCCTAAGAAAGTAAAATCTGCCAGTAGTATCCAACTCTAGGGTGCAGTGCTCATCTCCATTTATAGCCAAAGAGCCAGTGCTGTCTGTGTTTGCAGACCTTTTCATGTCCATGTGGCAGGCATGGCTAGAGCCCAGCAAGTCACATGGCTATATTTGGCCACACCCACAGATTTGGCCACACACACAGAGGGGTGTGCCCAAAATTTCCCTTATTTTCAAATCCAAAAGTTGACAGGTATGGTAACTATTCCCATCTCCTTTAATGTCCATACAGGAAAGGGAGGAGAAAAGAGTCTGGGAAACTGGTATGGGAGGTGGGACAGAACTGGTAGGATTCTGGAAAATGAAAGAAAAATGGAACTGACTGCATTTCATGTCCTTAAGAACAACCTCAAAGGTAAGGGGCTGTGGTGGCACAGTGGTTAAGAAGTTCACCTTGTTAGCTGGAAG
This sequence comes from Bradypodion ventrale, assembly GCA_035047345.1. Lineage (NCBI taxonomy): Eukaryota > Metazoa > Chordata > Lepidosauria > Squamata > Chamaeleonidae > Bradypodion > Bradypodion ventrale. The sequence continues at coordinate 27,617,156 of JAWDJE010000003.1, forward strand.
GCTGGCAAGTTGGCAGTTTGAGACACAGGTACTGCATGATGGATTGAGCACCCATCTCTGTCCCAGCTCTTAGGGACATGAAAGGAGCCTCATTTGGGCATCCCCAGAGCATAGTTTCTTCCTAAAAAATCCTTTCAACCCAGAATAATTTATGACATGAAATTATTATTACTTCAAAGGTAGGTGCAAATACATCATATCCACAAGCTATCACTTACCAAGCCATATTTTCTCTTCCTCTTCTTCTCTTTCTTCTTCTCCTTCTTCCGAATCCAAATATTGGTGATCCTCATGGCGATCAAGACTGTCTTGAGAATATAATGCAGTGGCCTTTCATTTGCCTTCAAAATTGCAGCATGACTTCTGTACCACTGACCCAGTTCTGCGAGTCACTTTCTGGTCCTGAGCCCTTTTGGCATGCAAAGTCCTCATTGGCCCCAGGGCAGTATTAGTGAGGCTGCTGCCCTCCATCAAAATGGATTCAAGTGGGATTTAATCCACCTGAAGACCATCAAAAAAGCCATATTTAGGTTACTCAAATAATTTCTCTGACAACTTGGATTAAATGAACAGGTGATCTTATCAGGAATTTGTTGTGGATGCTAGTTCACCATAACTAGCAGCTGAAGCAAGCAGAATATTGTGCCACACTCATGGTGCAGGGGGAATCAGTACAAACTAATCAGAGTAACTATGGCCCATTCAACATATTGTGCTGGCCAGAAATCTAGTTATCACTTTGTTCTGAAATCACACACATTTTCATATGTCACATATGTCTTGTTCCTACTGTAATGTTTCTTTCCTCTTGAAAATGTATGGCCTGCCAAAAAAATTCTCAAGGAACATGCACATTGGGGAGACACAATCACAAATATGTACTAACAACATCAGGCTCATAGGATAAAGAGCATATTTACTCCAGTGTATTTTTTGAAATCTTTGGCAGCTGTTGTTCCTTTTGTCTTTTTCACCACCTTTAGTAAAATATTTTGTAAAAAAATTACTCATAAGGAGCACTGGTGGCACAGTGGTTGAACTGTTGTACTGCGGCCAAAATGTTGTAAGGGCTTCAGGTTGACTCATCCTTCTATCCTTCTGAGGCTGGTAAAATGAGTATCCAGCATGTTGGGGTAAAATGCTAATTAGCTTGTGAACTGTTCAGAGAGTGCAATAATAACTATGGTGTGGTATATAAGTGTAATTGCAATTGCTCATTCAGTTGTTCGGATTATGGATTAAAATGGTTTTTGGCACCTAAAGACTGTCTTTGTCTTGACTATCTACTGGGAGCCTGTCAGTTTAAGGCTGTAGTTGCAGCTCTGTCTTGCAGAGTTTAGAGTCAAAAGCAGTTGTTGTTGTTGTTGAGTCACAGTCGATTCCGACCATTTGCGACCCCATGGATCACCACACCCAGGCACCCCATCCTCCACCATTCTCCTCAGCCCACCCAGCTTTGTGCCCATTGCATCAACAATGCCATCTATCCATCTCATTCTCTGCTGCCCCCTTCTTTTTTTGCCTTTGACCTTTACCAGCATCAAGGTTTTCTCAAGCGAATCCTCTCTTCTCATTTGATGTTCAAAGTACTTTAACTTCATCTTCAATATTTGACTTTCCAAGGAGCAGTTGGGGTTGATTTCTTTTAAAATTGACCTATTTGTTTTCTTTAAGGCTATCCAGGGTATTCTCAAAATTCTCCTCCAACACATATCCTTGTGAATTTTTGCATTTCCTTGAAGCACTGCTTAGTCAAGACAAATCAACAAACTTGAAGGATGCTGGGACAGGAAGAGGTTTACTGCAAACAATTTGTGTGGATTCACAGGGACTTAGGTTTCTGGGAACTGAAGTCCAAGAACAGCTGGAGTGCCAAGGTTTGCCATTACAGCTTTAGCCATTTGTTCCTCCTAGCTTCAATCACACCAAGACAAATACAGTAGTGTGGCTCAGTAGTTTGTGTGGGTCTCTTTGCACCTGCTGGCATCTTGACAGGTCCTTACTTTCTTATCTATTCAGTAGATTTGCAAAGTTAACCAATTCCTGTCCAATGCTATAATTCATCCATCAGAAACAAAAACAAAACCAGTATTACTGTAGCACTTTTTAAAACTAATACATTTATTCCAGTGAAAATGTTTGTAGATCATGATCCCCTTCTTCAAATACATCTGATTTATCTAATACTTCCTCAAAATGTTAGAGAATATTATTTACTGTTTGTTGAGATACTGTTACAGCCCATCACATCAGGTTTTCATGGCTACAAGCAGCAACTACTGAGAAGAGGAGAATGTCAGGAATCTTGCTGTTTCCAACAACACCTGGAAGAAAACTCCAGTGAATAACCAGTGAGCATTTGCCCTTTAGTATCTTTCTTTTTTTAAAAAAATGGAGGGAAAGCAATGTTATAACACACTATGGTACAATCTGCACAGCTAGGTAACATAAATATGCTCAAAAGTATTCACTGAACTTGAGTTACCCATATAAAAAAATCATAGGAAAGCACAGCCAGTCACGCATTGTGAAATTAATGCTTTGTTGTTACCATGGTGCATTACCACAAAGGACTTCATCCATGATCAAAGATCCTATGCCTGAAGTCTGACACCAAAGGCAAATATCAGGCCTGTAGGGAGGTAACATCCTTCAGATAAGAGACTGGCATTCTGAAGTCTGATAATGGTGCATGACAACCAGGAGCTCAGAGCCTTGGCTGTATTAAGTACATCTGCTCCAGCAGTTTTGAGACTTTCATGCACTTAGATTTGTTGGGGTAAAAATTCCAGATGAAAATAAAGGAGAAAGGTGTGGGATGCTCAGGTTTTTTATTATTTTTAAAAGGCAGAACATGATTCATGTATCTTGACATATAAAGACCTTCATGGCTGGGTACTTTTTGAAACACCTCTCCTGGTTAAATCAGCCCCTGCTCATCCAGTCCTCCCAGGCATTGAAATGTGATTACCTGTTTTAAGATAGTCCCATAAGGCTATAGCTAGGAATGGAGTCTTCTACATGGTGGCTCTACCAGCCGAGAATGCTTTGCCCTCAACTTCGCCCCGTCTATGCCACTTTGCCACCCCATTCTCGAACAAAGACACAGCCATTGTTGGTTGGCGTTAAGTAAAGGGCTACAACATTATTAACTGTTAACTTCAACTTTAACTGTGAACAATACCCTCTGCAGAGTTCTGCAGTGGGGCCTGCGTAGTGTAGTAACCTGGGACAGAACCAGGGATTTCTCCTTATTCCTGCTCCTGCTCCTCACTGGATGCCTTCAAACCCCCAAGAATGTGCTGTCTCTTGACAGCCCAGTCCCGGCCACTCCAGTCAAACTTGACCAATCATACACACACACCAGCCTCAGGACGTTAGGTAGCAGTGCCATCAGCTAGCCACATGTGCTCCCCCCATCCTGGAACTGAATCTCAGGATAATGGTATCCCAGATGTTGGACACCCTGGGACCCACTCCCAAGATATCCTGAGATCTCACCAGTACTACTCTTGCCCTGCTCTACCCGCCAGCTGTGACCTATTTAACATAGCCCTCCAAAGTGGTTTAGGTAACCCTTTCAGCAACAGTATAGGTAAAGGTCACACTTGCTTGAAAGTCAGTCATATCTGACTCTAGGGTTCAGTGCTCATCTCTGTTTCATAGCTGAAGAGCCAGCACTGTCTGCTTTCCTATCTTTCCCTGAAACAGTCAGCTAGTCCACTGCTACTTGAAGTTGGGTGGGAGAGCCATTTGCACCTTACTGGTAAGACTGAGGGGATGAGACCCAATTGAAAGAGAGGGTTCCCTCACCCAACATGTGGGACACTCCCATTAGTGTGTGCCCAGAGGTCTGATGTCTGGGGCAAGAGCAGGAAAATCCCACCTCACAGCAGTGGCACCTAGATGGGAGTGCCTTTTCTGCAAGCTGGTGAAGGTAGGGTTGTGAGGAGTCATAGTAAACAAATTATAAAAACCCCAGAATGGGCCAGAGAGAAAATCTCTTGGACCTTGGACTGCCATCATGTAGTCACTTTACCCAGCAAAGGGGGTGGGGGTGGGCTGAGCTTTCCCTGGACTGCAGCTTTCTGTTCACAGGATTGCCTTTTTGAACTTTTGCTTGTACTTTATTCTGTATGCTGTACTTTGTTCTGTACCTTTTTTACTTTGACTTCAATACACTTTTTTGAAACCTGGAGAGGCATGGAGTGATTGCTTGGCTATGATGCTACCTTATTTACCTTAATTTACACAAGTTTGGAGGCCTGGGTTATTCAGCCAGGGGGCTGCAGCTCAGAAGCATGAAAAGGCTTACTTATGGAAGTACTGGAGGTGAAGGCAAGATTTCTTAAGAGAGTTAGATAATCTGGTTATTTTACTATGCTCAAACGGACATTTCTCACTTTTAGTGAAGATAAGGATGTGGTAAGGATAGCAGTAAACACTTTACCAAGACTAGAGATATATGTGCTGTGCACCATACTTCCAAAGCATGGTGACCCTGTCCATTGGATCAGGCCTTCAGAATTAGCTAAAATTTCACTTTGATATGCTCCAAGGTCTACAGCCATGATGGCAAACCTTGGCAGTCCAGCTGTTCTTGGACTTCAATTCACAGAAGCTCAAGTCCTTGTGAATCCACACAAATGTGGATTCACATGGATTTGGGCTTCTGGCAATTGAAGTCCAAGAACAGCAGGACTGCCAAAGTTTGCCATCACTGGTCTAGAGTCTTTGTGAAAACTGAGTTTATGGTGCTTAATGTCCTCTCCCCAAGATGATGCTCTGAATTTAGACAGAGAGACATCTATTGGAGGGATATAACAAAATAAATTGACTATGTTTTCAATTACATCATAGCTTTGCTCCCAAAATTATAAGCTTTCCCCAAACCTTCTGACTCTTTGCAAGTATACTAAATCCTTTTTTGATATGCTCAGTTGGTGTATACATTACTGACTTTGACACTTGATCCGGTATCATATTAATCCTTTCTAAATCCGATATTGACATTTTTCAGTCTAGATCTTATTGCCCTTTCCCCCAAACAAGCTGTAATTAGTGATCTAGATTGAAACACAGTGTTATCACAGGGCAAGGGCATTGTTATCAAACATGTTGATAAATGACTCCTAGTTCTACAAACTTAATCTGCAGATAGTTTCAGATTGAAGCATGATGTATCTCTATTCACCAAAGAAAAGGAAGTATACAGAAAGTAAGTATGGAAATCATCAGGAATATATTATTAGGGTCTTGCTGACAGAAGTAAATTAGACTGGAAAAAGAGAAGCAGGAATGCCATCTTGAGAACCCTAGCCTTGCAAATGTAGATTCTCTAATTCTGTCAAAGCCTGTGGTCTGAAGTTATTTAACAGTGAAGCTGCAGTAAAACTATTGAGGTGTATGGCTGTGCGAGAGAGAGAGAGAGAGAGATACAAAGAGAATGAAAGAGATACAGACATGTGTGTACCTCAGGGCACTTTTGGAAGTACTGGAAGATGATTTTCTGTTTTTGCATCCTCTGAACAGCACACAGACCACCAAGAATGAGCAAATCCCTAAAATGGCTGGAAAGTAGCAGCCTTGGAAGGGGCAGTGTGCCTTTCCCTTCTTCAAAGGAACAAATGGCAGGAGCAGAGGCTGACAAATACAACCATCACCCTTTGTGTGGGATAGTGAGAAGTGGGCCTTATTTTAGGGTACCTCACCCTCCCACTTCCCTGTGCAGTGAGCAACAATGAATGGATGGATTGATTAAGATAGTGGTTCCCAACATAGGACCAATGCCCCACAAAAGAACTTCAATTCCCAGAAGCCTAATTCAGTACATTGGCTTGTCAGTGCTTTGGGGAATTGACCTAGGCTTCTGGCAATTGAAGTCCAAAAACCAAAGGTTGGGAAACACTGGGTTAAGATAGGCACCAAAGTTCTGTTAACATTGAGTAAGACCATCCCCAGCAGTAAAAAAACAAAAACAAAAAAACAAAACAAAAAAACTTTGCTTTGGCAGGAGGGTGGAGGCTAGACTGGCAGGATTCACCTCAGCTGTCAGTGGCCAGTGCAGCGGCCATAAGGAGACCTGCTGTTGCAGGAGGGTGGAGGTGAGAGCTCCTTTCCCCGGTCCGGCAGGGAAGTTGGAGCATCACCGTGGACATAAAAACTGCCACCTTCTCTGTTTGACCCCAAGGTTGCTGCAAGCCTCTCCTGGGGACCACACCATCGGTCCTGGGATGGGAGCCAACTGCGCCTGGCACCCCTCCCCCTGGCCCATTTGGGCAAGGGACTTAACAGGATGCCGGAGCTGCCACTGCTGCAGCAGCAGGACTCGCAAGCCTCTCCCGAGGGCCCACACCATTGGCCCCGGGATGGGAGGCTGGTGCTGTATGAGGATATCTGGACCCTAGGTCTTGTTGATGGTTTATTGAGGGGTGTTGAATTTTGTTATGTTATAGTGTATTTTTGCTTTTTATGCTCTTATTATTGATACTGTATTGATTCTGTTGTATTGTGGTATTGTTGTACTATTGTGTGTTTATTTATCTTGTATATTGATTCTATTGTATTGTTTGCTATTGTTGTTGCCGCTTCAAGTTGCCCTCGGGCTGAGGGAAGCAGGATACAAATAAATTATGAATGAATGAATGAATGATGCAGGTTAAACAAGTGTGCTTCTGAATATTTGTTCTCTATTGTTAAATAACTTTTAAACTATTTTATAACCTTTTCAGGCATGGCTCTGTGTATGGCCAGGAAGGAGTTAAAATTCTATTGGGTCCTGATTGACAAATTCAAAAGTTCAGATTGTCCCAGAGGTAGAGCTGATTTCCTCTTTGCTAACTTATGTCAGGAGCCTGTTCCAGAAATCCTGAGAGAATGATTACTGGGCTGGGACAAATACAATTTACTCTGTGTTATCATAATCCAGAAATACTTTGAATATGCCTCACAACGTTGTATTATAATTTGTTGGACATACATGGCAAAATGTCTCATTTTTCTGGAGGCCTGCCATTCCTTTACTTTATTTAAAGAAACCCTATTTTTCTTTTACTCTACATAATTTTTTTTAAAAAAACTCTGCTTCTGTAACCTTTAATTACCATAAGCTTTCTACATATATCACTTCCCTGTCCCAGAAAATACAATAATGCAACTACTGTACTTTACAAAGCTCTTATTGTCCAGCCTATGCTGTATTTGCTCAGTGTGATAAAAATACTGATTTTCAAATTTGAAAGGCCTTTTTTGAGGACCAATATTTCAGCTATTAAAGTTGGATTTTTCCTAATTAAAAAAGCAGTTGGGTAAACCATTCTTTTTCAGGATGAGCAAAACTCTACTTTTCAATTTTGGTAAGTTATTTTAAATTTGAGGACATTTAAGGTCACTTATTTCTGAACAAGGATTTAAAACAGTTACTTGTGAAAATCATAACCTGAAGATCTTTTGTGCAAATATCCCCAGATTTGGCACGGGAGCTGACTGTCTTCTATAACTGTGCCAAATTTCATGTAGAAGCCTGTTTTAAAAAATGATCAATTTGGGCTAACCTGTTTTTATAATTGCTTTATAAAATGTAAATCTGCTCTGCCAGTATAAGATCTGCCCAGTGGCGGGATTCAGCTGGTACACCCCAGTACACCTGTACTGGTAGTAGAAATTCCGGCTGGCCCCACACATCCTGACGGACTGGAAAGGTCACTTTTTGAAAAAGGACAATTCCCTGTTCTGCACCCTCATCTGGTCTCCTTCCCTTCTAGGAATCATCAACTCAGCACCCTTAACCCAATCTGTGCCTGGTAGAATCTCTTTTAAGCCTCCTGGTGGTCTTCCTTCACCCCCTCTCCAAGACTCCCACATTTGAAAAATCACTCCGAAAGAGAAGGAGGAGCAAGTCACATGGCCACCTTGCCATGGCCACTCAGTCACATGGCCACCTGGCCACACCCACCATGTCATGCCCACAGAGTAGGTAGTAATTTTTTTTAATACCACTACTAGATCTGCCAATGTACAATAATAATACGTTTATTGGAGTGATGAACAAAACAGATACAATATATTGAAATATCATGGAATGTTAATCTCAAGGTGAATGGATGATGTTAGGTCTTGTCATCCAGGTTCAGACCATGAAGTGACAAGTTGCCAAATCTTTAAACTGAAATGTTCTCTCTCTCTCTCTCTTTAATGTACTGTACATGGATAGGACATAAGAAACAAAAAAAGACTATTGTGCTTTCAATTAAAATACAGTACTAGTCACTGTTTGTTGAAAGGCATTTTTGTGGGGTGGGGGCACATATTCACTTGCAAGATATAAGATTTAAGCTGTCCCAACACACCCAGCCACTTTCACAGAGAGTTTTCAAGCAAGCCACATAACGTTTCTCACCTCAAGTCTAGTGATTTTTAAATTTTCAACTGCAAAGCAAAAACATACAGCAAGCATAGAATGACTGATTGTTTAACAAAACACAGATGCCCCTCCAGTGCTTATACTTATAAGTCTATGCAACACAGCAGCAGCCACTGCCATATTGTACAAGTAACATTAATTTCATCAAGACAAATTGTTTGCATTATTTGTACAATTTTGCTTCATGCACACACAAACCGTCAAAAATTACTGTTTTCTTACCTTTTTGAGAGTTCCACAAAATACCAATGAATGTTTATTCTGTTTCTCATGTTTGGTGAGCAAGAAAAGGGCAAGTGAGAATTTGCATCCTTAACATACATAGGAATATTCATATACATGCATGCACACACACACACACAGAGAGAGTGAAGGTATCCCAACTAGCTGACAAAATAAAGTTTGAAATAATATACTACATCAACTGAAAGCAAGGAACAAGCACTAAAATATGAAATATAGCAGTAGAACATGATTAATGTTAGCTCAGAGATTATATTTTATTCATGAGGGCTTACACCCAGGTTAGTATGTGTGACTGCAGCCTGAAACTTAATAAGTTTGAAAACTACATCAAAGAAGCCAATGCTGCAAACCATTCAATATAATGTATGTTCAGAGAAACATGTTCTGCTCTATCAGAAATATGCCAAAATCGATGTTGCCTATGATTCCTTTATTTGGCCAAATAAAAAAAGGCTCAATATTCTTTGTAAATGTACTGAGGTAGGAAAAAACCCTCTTTGTCAGGTGTGATGTTATAAAAAATCAGTAGGGAGTTGGGTTTTAGAACAGCTTAGTCAGCATCCCATCTTAATAATAATACTCTTAAAACTGCAGAGCTGGAAGGGACCTTATATATCATCCAATTCAGGATGATACAGTATGGATTTAGACTCCAATCTCGGGCTTCACTGCCACTAAATAATCCAGCAGGTAGGGAGGAAGAAGCCACAGAAATCATAATAAAGTTCAGCAGGTTCATCATTTGATTAAACCTGTCTGAAGAGTATTTGTTTTATGATGAAAGGACAAGAGGGAGGGTAATATCATGGCTTTTTGGGGCAGTGCATTCCAAAGCCTAGGAGCAATCACTGTGAAAGTTCTCTACCGTGTTCTCACCAGTTCAGTTTGGAAAGATGGTATAACTGAGAAATGGGCCTTCCAAGAAGATCTTAAGAACCAAGAAGGCTGATATGGAGTGAAATGATCCTTTAAATAGCCTGGATCCAAGCCACTCAGAGTGTTCTATAGTGCTGTACACACTCTTCAAACCCACTGGAGTTTCCAAACAATTTCCAAGCCAGTCCCACATAGAACACATTGCAATAATCCAAACAGGATGTAACTAAAGTATTACCATTTTGACATTTCAAGGAATGGGATGTACCATTTTGACATTTCAAGGAATGAGATGCAACTGGTGCACCATGTTCAGCTGTGTAGGTACATATGTGGCTACCACTGAAATTTGTTCATCTAAGCTCAGGGTTGAGTCCTGGGGCTCACCCAAAGCTGCAGACCTGACTTTTCAGGGGGAGTGAATCTCAATCCATGATTTGTCTTCTGACTTTCCAGAAGCAACTCTGTTTTGTCTGGATCATGTTTCAATCTGTTAGCATTCAACCAGTATATCACTGACGACAGTCAATGAATTAAGCACATAATAACTTTCTCAGAATCAGGTGGGAAGGAAAGATAGAATTGGGTGTCATTAACATGACTGCAATTGCAAGGAATTAGGTGAAATTTCCATTTCTCTCTCCAAGCTCTAAAATGGTTAAAATCATGGAAATGTATTAAAGTACAGTAGAACCTCGGATAACGTCCAAACTCCATTCCACAAGTTTGGACTTTATCCAAATTTGGTCTTTATCCGAATCAAATGGGCGATGCATCGGATAATGTCCAAAAATAGACATTATCTGAGGTTCCTATACCAAATACCTTGGATAACATCCATTTTTTAGCGGTTTTGGACTTTATGTGATACATCATGTGTGCATAAAAACCGCAACTTTATCCGAATTGGACTTTATCCGAGGTACCACTGTAGTAGAATTTTCTTGCTAACCAGTTTGTTTATTTGGAAGGCTTTGCTTACTGGATTATGGATGTTTTCCCATTGAATTTATCAATTAGTAAGATTTAGTAGAGCAATAAAGAATAGACATGGAGTTGTTGTTGCTGCTGCTGTTTTTGGCAGGGAAGCACAGAAGAGATAGAATGGCTCTGACCATGCCCGTGTCCTTAGCTTGAAATCTCATGATGAGCAGAAAGTCCCAGACTAGTAAGGAAGTGATGAGGCAGGTCATACTGACCCTTTCCTAAGTTCTCACTTGATAACAACTGGTAATGAGCTGAAGTAGACCAGCTGCAAGGATGAAGCATCAATTGACCAATTCCAAATGGCCTTGTTGAGTTTGGATGACCTTTGAGTGAGGGGCATAGAGCCAAAGATAATGACACAACACTTCAGCCAAAGTCTTGACAGATTCACCATCAGGAAACCATTTGGATCCATCAGTCTTCTAGGGCAGACCCCTTTTAGATTGACCCCTTCACCCTTTTAGAGGCTCAGAGTTCCAAGAAACCTAAACCTTATGAGGAAGTGATCTGACAATAAAACTACTGAGAGCTCCTGCACACCGAGATCATCAACATCCTTCTCAGCATAGAAATCAAGGATAAGAGTGCACCCTGCAACATGGGACAGCTCCATGGTTAAAATGGTGGACATGAAACCCTGAACATTTCCTGATAAACTGATGCCATATACAAAAAGCCAAGTTGACTACAACACCACACCTAGTGAATAGTTGATGAAACAGAGATCCTGTTGTCGTTTCTAATGCAGTGAATGTGTATCATCTGCAAAATGATATTCCTATTCATAATGTATCAATTAGTTAAAAATATATAAATGCATTTTTAAATCTCTGTTTACATGAATTGCTTGATTAGGGAAAGATGAACTGTTCTGTTCCACCTTGGCTTCATTTTAGAATCTTGCTAGTGCTGTTCATGCCAGAATAATAGAACCATCATTTCATCTTATTATACTTAGTCCTGCTGATAGGAAGCTGATTAACTGCCTGGGGATGCTCTATTTAAGTTGTTTCCACATCTGAGGCTTAAATGAGCTTTGCTTTACATCAGCTCAAACCCTCAGTGCAAAATCTGCATTTGCTGGAATACACATTTGTTTTTTCTTCAGAATAATCTTCTTCAGTAGCTTTCTCACATGTAAAGCATGAAATGAGCTTTATCAGCTCACACATAAATAGATTCTAATCAGGCACAGTGTTGAAGATGGCACCTTTAAGACATAATTTGCTAACTCTAAACTTTAACCATAGGGACTGTGGTGGCTCAAGTGGTTAAGATGCTGAAACGATGCTGGAAGGTCAGAGTTTGATTCCTGAGTACTGCATGATGGAGTGAGCTCCTGTCTCTGTCCTGGCTGCTGCCAACCTAGCAATTCAAAAGCAAGAAAGTGCAAGTAGATAAATAGGTACCACTTTGGTGGGAAGGTAAACAGCATTCCGTACACTCCAGTGTTGAGTCATGGCTACCACATGTCCACAGAAACGTCTGCAAACACAGGCTTTTTGGCTATGAACAGAGATGAGCACTAAAACCTAGAGTTGGATATGACTGCCTTTCGAGCAAGGGTGACCTTTATCTATACTTTAAACATATGTAGAACAGACTAATTGAAATCAATAATACTCAGATTAATTGTGAGCAATGTAAATCCTTTTGATTGTGTTGGTCTAATGAACTTGGAAATAAAGAAGTGAGATACAAGTGATGAAAACTGCCACAAACTTTTTTGATTAATAAATCCCTTAACAGTTTGAATGCCTCTTTCTTAGGAATTATACCCTTTCCATCCAAATGTTTAAACTTACGTTGGTCACGCTAAAGATGAAAGAAAGGTGGTGACCAGATCAACATAGCGTTTGCTATGGATTTATGCTCCTGGGGGACTTCAATTTGCCTTCACTGGGACCAGCATAGGAGACAGCTCAGGAGTTTATGGGCACCATGGCAGCTGTGGGCCTGACTCAAGTAATCCAGGGCCCTACCAGGAGCAGTGACCACTCGCCTGACTTAGTTTTCCTGTCGAAGTGATCTGAGTGATCTGAGACTACAGCATGTACAGATAACACCGATGCTATGCTCAGATCACTGTCTGGTGACTCTGGACTTTCTGGAAGCATTACCTCACTGCAGGGAGGCAGGACCAGTTAAATTGGTCCGGCCCCAGTGACTGATGGATTCCGAGGGATTCCAGAGAGAACTGGGGCTGTTTCCTCTGGACCGGCTACATGATTTGACTGAGACCTTAGTTTCCCTCTGGAAGGAAGAGATGACGTTAGCCTTGGAGGTAATTGCACCACTACAGCCTCTCCAAGCTCGCTGGATCTGCTCGGCCCCATGTTATGGAACAGCTGAAGGAGCTGAAGCAGACAAGGAGACACCTAGAGCATCATTGGGTGAAGATCCAGAGCAATCACGACTGAACACATGCTAGAGCCGCTGTTAGAGCCTATCTTGTGGCAATGAGGGTGGTGAAGCATCAATACCTCACCACTCTTATTGCCTCTGCGGATAGTCATTCAGCAACCCTGTTCCTGGTGAACAGGTCCATCCTTGGTAAGAGGGGTGGGAGCCTAGTTGGCAGGGTTCAGCTGATGATTTTGCTGTTTATCTGACAGAGAAAATTGCTCAGATTTGCTTGAGGTTTAACCCCAACATGGAGACAAAGGGTCTGGAGATGACTGGATCACAATCTAGCCATGTTATCTGGGATCAGTTTGATCCAGTTGTCCTTGAGTAAGTGGACAGGTTCCTGGGGGCTGTTTGTGACACCACCTGCTTGTTAGATTCATGACCTGCCTGGCTGATCAAGTCTGCCAAGGTGGTGACAGGCATTTGGGTCGGAGCAATGGAAAATGCTTCTTTACCGGAGGGGGTGTTTCCGGTATCATTCAAACATATGCTGGTGTGCCCCCTACTGAAGAAACCATCGCTTTATCCAACAATATTGGACAACCTTACTGGAAAAAGCAGTGGCACGGTAGTTCCAGGGAGATCTGGATGAACCGGATTATCTGGACCCTTTTCAGTCAGGATTCAGGCCCAGATATGGTACTGAGACTGCACTAGTTGCACTTATGAATGATCTCTGGTGTGAGCAGGACAGGGGTAATCCTTCTGTTCTTGCTCTCCTTGACCTCTCAGCGGCCTTTGATATCATCGACCACAGTATCCTTCTGGAACAGCTCCGAGGAATGGGGATCCTGGGGACTTTGTGGTCCTGGTTTTCCTCATTTCTGACAGTCCGGACCCAGTCAGTATCATTGGAAGGCATGTTGTCCAGCCCCAGGCCTCTCCAGTACTCTCACCTCTTCTATTTAACATCAACATGAAGCCGTTAGTGAGATCATCCATTCCCATTGGGTGACGTATCATCAATACACTGATGATACCCAACTGTATATCTCAGTCTGTGGGAATCCTAGTGATGCAGTTAAAGTCCTATCCAGGTGCCTGGAGACTGTGAGGGTCTCAATGGAGGACAATGGGCTTCAGCTGAATCCTGGCAAGACTGAGTGGCTGTGGGTTCAGTGCCCTGTGTTATCCTGGGAGCTACCATCTTTGGTGCTGGATGGGGCTTTTTTGCCCCAGACAGACCTGGTACATAATTTTGAGGTCCTCCTGGACTCATGACTACTGCTCGAAGAGTAGGAGGCTGTCATGGCCAGAAGGGCTTCTGTGCAACTTCGTGTCATCCGCCAACTGGACCGGGACTCCTTACTTTCAGTCACCCATGCTCTGGTTACCTCCAGACTGGATTATTGCAATGCACTCTACATGGGGCTGCCCTTGGTGACCATTCAGAAGCTATAGCTGGTTCAGAATGTGGCTTCTCGTGAGGTGATGGGGTGCGGGCATTGCCGCTGCTACGGGAGCTGCATTGGTTGCCAGTATGCCTCCAGGTGCAATTCAAGGTGCTGGTTTTGACCTTTAAAGCCCATCATGGTAGTGGAGCAGATAATTAAGAGACTGCATTACCCCAAGGTTTTTGACCCATCCTACGAGAGCAGACCGTAGGGGCTCCCTAGTGGTCCCATCAGCCAGGGAGGCACATTTCACTGGGAACAGGAGAAGAGCCTTCTCGGGATCTGCTACAGCCCTATGGAACCTCCTGCCACTTGAATTACATCTCCAGACAGAGTTGTTTCCCTTCATGAAGGCCTTAAAAATGTAGCTATGCCAGCAGGTGTGGAGTACAACTGGTACCACAACCCTGCTGGCTTATTTAGCCCTGCCCGGGGTTCTTATTTACTCTTGTCTGGGTGTCCTTCTTTTGAAGGGGATTTGAGAGGTTTTATAAATGGTTTTAGACAGTTCTGTAGTATTCAGAACTGGGTCTGTATTCACCAATGGACCCAGTCAGTGTGTTGGAGAGTGGGAGGTTGAGCCATAGGCCCCTTAAATATGGGGTGCCTCAGGGTTCGGTGCTCTCCCCTCTCCTATTTAACATCTACATGAAGAGGCTGGGTGAGATCATCCGTTCCCACAGGGTGCGGTACCATCAGTACGTGGATGACACTCAGTTGTACATCTCGGCCCGTGGTGATCCCAGCGATGCTATCGAAGTCCTGTCTGGGTGTCTGAAAGCTGTGGGGGTCTGGATGGGGGCCAATGGGCTACAACTGAATCCCAGCAAGACAGAGTGACTATGGATTGGGGCCTCTTGGCTGCCCAGGGAATTACCATCTTTGGTTTTGGATGGTGCTGTTTTGCCCCAGACAAACCCAGTGTGCAACTTGGGGGTCCTCTTAGACTCGCGGCTGCGGCTAGAAGAACAGGTGGCAGCCATGGCCAGGAGGGCTTTCGCACAGCTCTGATTAATTCACCAGTTGTGCCCATTCCTTGACAGGGACTCCCTGGTCATGGTCACTCATGCTCTGGTCACCTCCAGACTAGATAGATTATTGTAATGCACTCTACATGGGGCTGCCCTTGATGACCATTTGTAAGCTACAGCTGGTCCATAATGCGGCAGCCCGGGTGGTGATGGGGTGTGGACGTTATGCCCATGCCTCGCCACTGCTTCGGGAGCTGCACTGGTTACCAGTTTGCCTTCGGGTGCAATTCAAGGTGCTGGTTTTGACCTTTAAAGCCCTACATGACAGTGGGCCAGGTTACCTAAGAGACTGCATAGCCCAGGGCAGACCGGAGGGGCTCTTTTATTGTACCATCTGCTAGAGGGGCTTGCCTCTCTAGCACAAGGAGGAGGGCCTTCTCTGTGTCCACACCGGCACTCTGGAACCTCCTACCAACAGAGCTACGTCTCCAGATGGAATTGCTGCCTTTCAGAAAAGAACTTAAAACCTACCTGGCAGGCCAATTATGGGGTGCAGGTGGAAGTGTGACTTCCGTTGGGTGGCGGGTATAGTGCAACTCCGGCCCCCTCGGTTCCTGCACCCATTTTTAGGGGGAGGGTAGTTTTTAAGCAGTTTTTAAGTATGTTTTTATTATGATTATGAACCGCCCTGAGTTGGCCTTGGCCAAGTGGGTGGTATAGAAATCAAAATAATAAATAAATAAAAAATAAATAATTAGCATTGGGTATAAGTTTTAACTGAGTTTGTGAGCCGCCCTGGGTCGCTTAGGCGAAAAGGCCGGTTGTATAAATCCAACAAATAAATAAATACAGCATTTTCTAATGTAACCCTCAGGTTATGGAATGAATTGCCAGCAGAAAATAGTGGAATATGTTTTTCTGGTCCCTTCTCCCTTTTCCCCCCATAATGGTGTTTTAACAGTTGACAAAAAGAAAACTATTTCTGGTGAGAGTTTGTTGCAGTAATTCCTCTGCATTGTTTCCTTCTCATGGGCTGAACAACCTGCCTTGTCTTTTTTGATGGTGTCTTTCTAGAATGCCTCAGCATTGAGATACCTGCTATTTCAGGATGGACTTTGGACGTCAGACTATAGAATAATTAAAAGTCAAAGAACATTTCCTTTGCATGGTATCTAACACTGGTCAACTTTTTGCTGAGTTTTCGTGAAGAAGAAAAAAGGGGGGAAACACATTAAGTTTTTTTCATTGTGTGATTGATAAGGTAATCAACAGAATCTCGGTGGAGATACTCTTTGATTATGAGATTTTTGTAAGCCTATGATCCTTTGTTTTGAGAAACAAGTACATTCTGGATAGCGGGGGGAGGTGTTAAAGGCTGCCACAGAGATAGCCCTGAAGGACACGGAAAGAACTAGAGAGACCAATTCTTCTATGCTCTAAATCTGCCACAGAGCAAAAACATTAATATCACAGCTTCTGGAAGCAGAAGATCAAAGATCCGGAGGATTTAATACACATCTGCCCTTTCCTCCCTTGATATTAACAGGGTTTTGGAACACCTGTCATATAAAGGTTCTACTTTATGTTGGGACCTGCCTTGTGAAAATATCCTGCTGTTCCATAAACAAAGAAAGACAGCCATGTGATTAAGACACAAAACAAATGCAGGAGAAAGGCAATAGGATCACTCAAAAATTCAAACATTGTGCAAGCCTTCGTCAGGCATGCATCAATTTCTTGTGAATAAGGTAGGAAAATTATAAATGGAAGTCTCAAGGTTAATGGTAAGATCTTCTGGCAGGCTTTACTGCTTAGAGGTGAATTGTGAAAAACAGCAGGCTGTTTCGGGTGTCATCCCCATTTAGTAAACACAGGAAATCAGGTTCTACGAATCCACACACACCCCCAAATGCTTCTGCTGTTATAATGCTTACACATTCCTATGGGTTAAGGTGAATGGCAGGAGGACTAGCTTATAATTTCCATTCATTCATGCTGTGAACATTCAGACAATTAAAAGCATGCAGCAATTTTGCTATCATATGTTTGCCATTCCTTTCTCCAACTCAGACTTCTTTGTGCATATTCTTTGAAAATGTCTGCAATAGAAAAATTTGATACAAGAAAGTGTCTGCTTGATGCTGGGAAAGGTGGAGGGCAAAAGAAGAAGGGGGTGGCCAAAAATGAAATGGCTAGATGGTATTGTAGATGCAATGGGCACAAAGCTGGGCAGGTAGAGAAGGGTGGTGGAGGACAGAGGTGTCTGGAGGGCAGTGGTCCATGAGGTTGCGAAGGGTCAGAATCGACTGTGTGACTGAACAACAAAAAAGTGTCTGCTCACTTGGTAGAAGCAGTTTTGTGCATAAAATGCTTGTATACATTTTTGCACACACTTTCCTTTTATATATACATTTCCCTTCAATTTCACGTGGTGAACCTGATCTGTTGTCGTTACATGTCATCAAGTCATTTCCAACATATGACAACCCTATGAATCAGAGCTGCCGCTGAGCTGCCACAGATGCCGGACCCACCTCGCCTCTCCCGGGGCTCCTGTCATCAGCCCCAGGATGGGAGGGAGCTAAGCCTGATGCCCCTCCCTTTCCCCCTGGCCCCATCCAGACAGGGGTAGAAGAGGTGCCGAGGCGCTGCAGATGCTGGACCCGCCACACCTCTCCCAGGTCTCCCGTCATCAGCCCCAGGATGGGAGGCAGCTGAGCCTGAAGCCTCTCCCCCTGGCCTCATCTGGGCAGGGGGTAGAAGAGTCACAGAGCCTCCACAGACACTGGACCTGCCGTGCCTCTCCCGGGGCTCCAGTCATCAGCCCTGGGATGGGAGGCAGCTGAGCTTGACGCCCCTCCCCCCTGGCCCCATCCAGGCAGGGAGTAGAAGAGGCACAGAGCCGCCACAGATGCTGGACCCTCTGTGCCTCTCCCGGGGCTCCCGTCATCAGCCCTGCGCTGAGTTGCCTGCCCTCAGTGAGAGCGAGGGCAGGGAGAGAGACTGGCTACAGCTGTGGGGCAGCCGGCACAGCAATAAAGACCCTACCAACACTGGAGCTGCTAGAGACGATGTTTCACTTGCTTTCGGTGAGAGCGAGGGTGGTGAGAGAGACTGACCCCAGTTGCGGGGTGGCCGGCGTGGCCACGAGAACCTTGCTTGTGTTTTTTTTCAAGGATCTTATTGGATATGATGTCACTTTGTTAAAATTTTCTTTTCTTTCTTTTTCTTCTTTTTTCTTTTTATATTGTAATGTATTGTATTTCTATTTAAAATGTTGTACGCCGCCCTGAGTTGGCCTGTGCTGAGAAGGGCGGCATATAAATTAAAAATTATTATTATTATTATTATTATTATTATTATTATTATTATTATTATTATTATTATTATTATTATTATTATTATTATTATTATTATTATTATTATTATTATTATTATTATTATTATTGGGCTTCTGGGCAGAGGGGTGAGGCAAACTCTGTGCTGGGGTGACTGTATGGGTGCCCACAGAAAGAGCTCAGAGTGCCATCTCTGGCATGCGTGCCATAGGTTCACCACCACTATTATAGTTCATGGTTCCTTCAGAGAAGCAATGTATCTCACATTTCGCCTTCATCCTTTCCTGCTGCCTTCCACCTTTCCCAGAGAGTCTTAACTTTTCATTATGTGCTCAGTCTAGGATAGTTTCAATTTCATCATTTTTGCCTCTAGAGACAGTTCAGACTTGACTAGCGATGGTAAACCTTAGCACTCCAAACCTTAGCACTCTAATTCCCAAAAGCCCTCATTAGTAGGACTGCTGACTTAGGCTTCTGGTAATTGTACTCCAAGAAAACCTGGAATGCCAAGATTCACCATCACTTTCTAGGTCCTATTTAGTTGTCGTTGTTGTTGTGTGTGTGTTTTTATTTTTATTTTATTTCTATTTTCGGGGGTGGGGGTGATGTCTTGCATTCCAGGGTATTCTCAAAGCTCTGTTCTAGCCCTATATTTCAAATAAATACATCTTTTTCTTATCAGTTTTCTTTCCTGTCCAGCTTTTACACTTGTGCAGGATGATTGGAAACACAAGAGTGTGGATGGTCTTGGTCTTGGTCTCCAGTGAGATCTTCTTACACCTTAAAATCTTTCCCAATACCTTCATTGTTGCCCTTTCAAGACCCAGTCTTCAGATTTCTTGGTTGCAGGCCTCCTTTGGACTGATGATTGAACAAAGATATATAAAATCTTCCACTATCTCAATTTCTTTATCATCAACATTAATATTGCTCTTTAACGTGGGTGTGGGGAGGGTAATGTAGTTTTAATTAGATAATTTTATGCGATTTTAATGATGTAGTTTTCAGATATTCTGATTTTATCTGATGTTTTATGTAACTGTTTTTATGTGATGTTTTATGTGATGTTTATTACCTTTGTAAACTGCCTTGGGTCACTTTTATAAGCAAGGAAGGTGATATAGAAATAGTGCAAATAAATAAAAAAATAAATAAATATTGTGTAGTTCTTCTGTAGCTATAATTTTTGTCATCTTAATGTTTCACTGCAGCCCTGCTTTGCCACTTTCTTCCTTCACTTTTGTTAGAAGTCATTTCAAGTCATTGGTGTTTTCTGCCAGTAAGATGGTATGATCTACATATCTTAAATTATCAATGCTTCCTCCATCAATCACACCTATTTTATCTGAATCTATTCCAGCTTTCTAAATGATACATTCCACAGGTAGTTTCAACAGGTAAAAGCATAATAAACATTCTTATCTGACACCTTTGCCTATAGAAAACCAGTCTGTCCATATTCCATCCTAATGGTTGTTTCTGGCCCACATATAGGTTACATATCAGAACAATCAAGTGTTGAGGTACCCCCATTTATTTTACAATCAGCCATAATTTCTCATGATCCACATGCCCAAATGCTTTGCCATCTATACCTATAAAATGGTGCGTTAACCATTGGAATGTGACAAAGGATGTTGCACCAGGCCCCACTAGCCCGTAATGGGCCTCCGTTCACTCGCCCGAACCCGGTTCGCAGGTAACTGTTGGGTTGAAATTTTCAACCCGGGGGCAGGAGCCCCCCAGTCGCAAACAAAAAAAGCGAACTTCAATTCCCAACATTCCTTGTGCCGTGCCGCGCCAGAGCCAATCAGGCTGAGCGGCGCGGCAAAAGGAACGTTCGGAAACGCGCCGCGGCCAATCAAAAAAAAAAGCCGCAGGAAAAAACCGCCACAGTAAGCAAACACGCGCAGGCAAAACTACAAGCCCCAGCATCCTGTGCGCCATTAGCGCACCGAACGCTGAGGCGGCCTGCGCGCGAAAAATTAAAATTAAAAAAAAACACCAGCCACTGATGCCCTTCTTCCCCACGGGCCAGCCAGCATGGCCTTTGGGGGAAAAAAAGAAACCCCCCTGCCGCCGCTGCCCTTCTTCCCCATGGGCCAGCTGGCATGGCCCGTGGGGGAACCCCCCCCCTGCTGCCGCTGCCCTTCTTCCCCACGGGCCAGCCAGCATGGCCCATGGAGAAGAAAACAAAAAAGCACCACCCCCGCCACTGCCCTTCCTTCCCACGGGCCAGCCAGCATGGCCCGAGGGAAAGAAAGCCACTCCCCCTCAAAAAGTAAACAAAACAAAAACACTCAAAAACACACAAAAAACAGAAAATAAAACACAAAAACAGCCAAAAACAAACAAGAAAAAACACACAGACCCCCCCCCCCCAAAAAAAATCCCAAACACCCCCCCCGGAAAAAACAAACCCAAGAGAGCTTACCAAAACACGTCTTCCATCCATGAAGACCGGAACTCAAATGAGAAAATAATTTAAAAAAACCAGAAGCGACACCCAGAGGACAGAAGAGAACAATTGTAGAGAGGCAGAAAAGCTCACCACCCCCACCCAGAGGCCAAAAGAGAAAAAACATTCAAAAATATTGAAACTAATAAGATTAATTCAAAAATTAATAAAATAAGTTATAAAAACGTTCAAAAATAATCACACTAATCTCAATAAATACCAAAAATAACAAAAATCACTTTTCACTCAAAAAAACCAAAAAAAGTAAAAATAAAAATGCATAAAAATAAAGATTTAAAAAACCAAAATTAAATTTTGAACTAAATAATATTAAATAAAATAAAATAAAATAAAATAAAATAAAATTTGCATAAACAGAAAACAAAAACCTTCAAAAACCAATTCAAAGAGCCCGGCACTGAGGAAGCCGGCATGCAAAAAAAAAAGCCAAAAAAATAACCACTGGGAGCGCAAGTCCGCCGCAGGCGGACACAGCGCCTGGAAGCCAAAAAAATCGCAAAAACTTACAACGCCATTTAAAACAGCCCAGGACCATTGGTTCAAGAAAAAAAAAGAAACCCTTTACTATCCAACACAATTTTAAAAAGCCCGGCACCGCCGGGCAAAATATGCTAATAGTCTATAAAGCACAGGCTGATCTTCTAATATTTTTCAGCATGTTCCAGTACCAACTAAATGTTTACATGTTAGGAAGAAGATTGAAGTCCCGGACTTCCAAGGTAGCATTTTCAGAAGTGCTGCCTGTCCCTCACGCAGGACCTACCAGGCAGGCAGAGCTCAGAAGCCTCAATGCGTGGATGAGGCGGTGGTGTCGAGAGGAGGGCTTCAGATTTGTCAGGAACTGGAGAACATTTTGGGACAAGCCAAATCTGTTCAGGAGGGATGGGTTGCATTTAAACCATGATGGGACCAGATTGCTGGCACTCAACATCAAAAAGGCTGCAGAGCAGCTTTTAAACTGATAACTGGGGGAAAGCCGACAGGAGCTGGGCAGCATCCGGTTTGGGAAAGTGTGTACTTGAGTAGTGAGGAGGATGCAAAAATTACTGAGCAGAGCAAGGAGCTAGTCACCAACACTCTAGCAGAAGGATGCAAGAGGCAGTCTAACAATGCAACTGGATTCAAAAGACTGTATCAGGAAAGCATATATAAATGCTTGTATACAAATGCCAGAAGCCTCCGGAACAAAATAGGGGAGCTGGAATACTTAGCAATAGATAAGAATATTGATATTATTGGTATCACTGAAACCTGGTGGACGGATGATAACCAATGGGATACAGTTATCCCAGGCTACAAACTGTACAGGAAGGATAGGGAGGGGCAAACAGGAGGTGGTGTAGCCTTGTATGTCAAAGAAGTGATAAAATCGTATGAATTGGAATATCTAGGTGATTTAGAGTCACCATTAGAAGCTCTGTGGGTAAGAGTACCAGGCCACAAGGATGGTCTAACAGTAGGCATATACTATCGGCCTCCGACCCAAACTCTTGAGGGAGACTGGCAGATGGAGAATATTGTAAAGGAGGCATCCAGGAAGGGAAGCCTGGTTATAATGGGGGACTTCAATTACCCTCACATAGACTGGGTAAACTGTTGTTCAGCACATGATAAAGAGATACAGTTCCTAGATATGCTAAATGATTGTTCCCTGGGACAGATGGTTGAAGACCCAACTAGAGGTACAAGAATCCTTGACTTGATCCTGAGTAATACTCAGGATCTGGTGCAAGATGTTAATGTGACTGATCCAATAGGGAACAGTGACCACAGCTCAATTATGTTTAACTTGATCATAGACTGCAAGTCACTGATAAAATCTAAAACAGAGACCTTAAATTTTCAAAAAGGAAATTTCCCAAAGATGAGGAAACTAGTAAAAAAGAAACTGAAAGGGAAAATTGAGAGAGTCCAAACACTCCAAGAGGCATGGAGGTTGTTTACAAAAACAATAACAGAGGCCCAATTGGAATGCATACCCAAAAGGAAAAAGGGCACTGCCAGGTCCAAGAGGACTCCGATGTGGCTTACAGGAGCTGTTCGGGAAGTGATCAAGAGCAAGAAAAGCTCATTTAGAAGGTGGAAGGCTTGTCCGAATGAGGACAGCAGGCAGAAACATAAATTCTGGCAGAAGAAATGCAAGGCAACAATCAGGAAAGCAAAGCAAGACTTTGAGGAGCGTATAGCTAAAAATACTCAGAGAAATAACAAAGACTTCTTTAAGTACATTAGAAGTAAGAACCCAACTAGGAAGGCCATTGGACCATTAGATGACAATGGAAGGCAAGGGGTTATTAAAGAGGAAACAGAGATTGCAGAGAGACTCAATGAATTCTTTGCTTCAGTATTCACTGAAGAAGACAGAGACCACATGCCCAAAACAGAGCCTATCTTCGTAGGGAGGGAAACCGAAGAATTAAGCAAGATAGAAATAACCAGGGAGGAGGTCCTTGCATGTCTTGTTAAGCTAAACACTAACAAATCACCAGGACCAGATGGCATCCATCCACGAGTTCTCAGGGAACTTAAAGATGAAATTGCTGATCTCCTAGCCAAAATATATAATATTTCCCTCAAATCAGGCTTTGTGCCTGATGACTGGAAGGTAGCGAATGTAACACCAATTTTCAAAAAAGGATCCAGGGGTGATCCAGGAAATTACCGACCTGTCAGTTTGACATGTGTCCCATGTAAAGTGATGGAAACCATCCTAAAAGATAGAATTAATAGGTACATTGAAGAGAAGGCGCTGCTAAAGGTGAGCCAACATGGCTTTTACAAGGGCAAATCATGCCTCACTAATCTGTTGGAATTTTTTGAGAGTGTCAACAAGCATGTGGATAAGCGGGATCCAGTTGACATTGTTTATCTGGACTTTCAAAAGGCTTTTGACAAGGTCCCACACCAAAGGCTCTTGATTAAACTTACCAGTCATGGAATAAAGGGACAGGTCTTGTACTGGATCAGCAACTGGCTAAGGGACAGGAAACAGAGGGTAGCACTAAATGGACACTTCTCCAAGTGGAGGGAAGTAAAGAGTGGGGTCGCCCAAGGTTCAGTACTGGGACCCTTGCTTTTCAACCTCTTCATAAATGATCTAGAGGTAGGAGTAAAAAGCAAGGTAGCCAAATTTGCTGACGACACTAAATTATACAGGGTAGTGAAAACTGTGAGAGATTGTGAGGAGCTCCAGAGGGATCTCTTGACACTGGGGGAGTGGGCAAAACAGTGGCAAATGAGCTTCAACATCAGTAAGTGCAGAGTGATGCATGTTGGGGCAAAAAAACCCAATTACATTTATAAACTGATGGGGTCTGAACTCTCTGCGACAAACCAGGAAAGGGACCTTGGTGTCCTGGTGGACAGCTCAATGAAGATGTCAACCCAGTGTGCCTCAGCAGTGAAAAAAGCAAACTCAATGTTAGGGATCATTAGGAAGGGTATAGAAAATAAGTCAGCAAGTGTCATTTTGCCTCTTTATAAATCTATGGTGAGGCCCCATCTGGAATATTGTGTACAGTTCTGGTCGCCATACCTCCAGAAGGATATTATGGAGTTGGAGAAAGTACAGAGGAGGGCAACCAGAATGATTAGGGGACTGGAACACCTTCCTTACCATCTGAGGCTGCAACGGTTGGGCCTTTTCACTCTTGAACGACGGCGTCTAAGAGGTGACCTGATTGAAGTTTATAAAATCATGCACGGTGTGGACAAAGTAGATAAGGAAAAATTGTTTTCCTTATCGCACAACATTAGAACTAGGGGACACTCCATGAAACTTTTGGGTACTAGTTCTCAAACAAATAAGAGAAAGTACTTTTTCACCCAGAGGATTACTGGTCTATGGAACTCCCTGCCAGAAGAAGTGGTGACAGCTGTCAGACTTGACAGCTTTAAGAAAGGATTAGACAAGTTCATGGAGGACAAGGGTATCAATGGCTATAATTATGGCTACCTAAGGACAACCTCCGGGTTGGAGAGATAGGCAGGATATCTCTCAATGCCATTTCCAGGGAATCCTAAGCAGGTGAAGGCATCTCCTTGGGAATACCCTGAAGGAAATGGTGAGCCACTGTGTGAGACAGAATGCTGGACTGGATGGGCTGTGGCCTGTTCCAGCAAGGCTGTTCTTATGTTCTTATGTTCTTATGTTTTCATTGTATTGTTACAATATAATTTTAGTAGAATTAAAATTATAATTATTAATAATTGCAATAATTGCAGTAATAATTATCAGAATTATTAAAATAGAATTATTATAAGCTACAGAGATTGGATCTTGACAAGAATATGCCAAGACCTTTTAGGCAAGTGGAAATTGATGAATGAATATCTGAACTTCAGGTCCTGGGTGAATTTAGTATCCTTTTCTGCTTCATTAGCAGAGTTTTGCTGCACTATTAGATCTTAAATTCACTGGAGCATGTTCATTTTCTTGCTTGATCTGAAAAGCTCACGCTTGACTTGATAATTCTACATGGTAATGTACATCTCTTGATCATTTTTCACTTTGATGCCCTAGCTTTCACACTTTACGTATTTGTCTCAACCAAATTTACTGCCATCAAGTATCTAATAGATAAGCTATAAATAAATCCCTCCCTGCTGATTCCTGCTTTATCACTGAAATTAAAAGATAGCTGTGAGTAGAAAACCTAAACCCATGGCTTTAGTAAGATAGGAGAAGAATGCTGATAGTGGCCAGAATCCTAGTAGTCATTTATTCCTACATCAGGGATAGTACATGTATGCCAGGGAACATAACAGAAACTCATTAAGAAAATTTGCTGTAGTGACTTCAACAGTTTCTCTGTCTAGAAGACCAGTTTGAATGACCTGATACTTCACTTTTTGAAAGCTAACTTTGGAAAAGAGTTTAACCAGATAAAAATATGTAGGACATTTTTAAAAATGTGAAAAACATTATAACTTTCTAAAGGATTTTTTCTTTCCAAGTAGTAGATTTATTCCAAAAATCTTGTGAGATAGGATAGGCTGGAACTCTTCCATTTTTTCCTCTTTCCCTTTTCAACCCTGAGAAGCCAAAATGTTTCCAAGCCTTTTGAAATATTACAAAAAAATCGTGCTGATATAAGGGGAAGGGGTGGCTTAGGTTGTTTTAGCCAATTATGTATTTAATATTCCCAATCAATTTGCATATTTCTTTAATATAGCTGCCATTTTTGCCTGTTGATAAGGGATGGGGAAAAATCCAGATGACAAATTTTATGTATTTTTTGCATAAAGACAACCAAACTAGCTCCACTGTAAAATAATTTAGAATCAAATAAAACAATTAAAATCTTTGAAGTCATCATCATGATAGTCATTATCATCATAGTATAGGGGCCAGCAAAATTGGCTCTCCTGTTGTTCTTGGAGTTCAATTCCCAGAAGCCCTGAACAGCAGGTGTGCTGACTTGGGCTTCTGGTAACTGAAGTCCAAGAACACCTGGAGAGCCAGGTTTGCTGACCCCTGTGACATAGTGTCATCAATGCAGTTCAGACTTATGGCAACCCTTTCTAGGATTTTCTAGGTAGAGTACTCAGAAGCTATTTGCCATTCTCTTCTTTGCAGGATGTCCCAGGACCCTGTAGCTTGCCATGGTCACACAGGCTGGCTCTTCTGGGATAAACAAATCAGCAAAGGGCACACTTAAAAATAACAGAGCAGGGACAGTTTAGTATCACATGCTTTATATATATATATATATATATATATATATATATATATATATATATATATATATATATATATATATATATATATATATATATATATATATATATATATATATATATATATATATATATATATATATATATATATATATATATATATATATATATATATTTGTTAGTGCTGGGGGAAGGAGGAAGCACTCCTGTTGGGCTGCTCGGCAGAGGTGTGGGGCAAACTTTGTGCTGGGATGACAGTGCATGTGCCCACAGAGATGGCTCTGAGTGCCCCCTCTGCCATGTGTGTCGTAGGTTCGCCACCACAGCTCTAGAGCATAGATGGTGCTACTTTTGTTACATGGCAAATGTAGTTTCTTACTATAGTATATTATGATTAAAATAAATATGAGATGTTGCTACAATTTTAAAAGAAAGACATATGACCAGAGCTGCTTTTCTTTTGGTTTGTACACTTTTTGCTGAAATGTTTCTTTGTCCAGAGGATGTTTTCTTTTGTTTTAATGTAGAACATACTTGATGAGCACAGTAATTGCTTTTTTAAAAATACACTGGCTCTTTTATATTGCATAAGAATAGAGTATATTTCTCTGCTGTTTAAAGGAGAGATAACAATTGATAAATAGGAACACTTTCCTCCTAGTTGTAATTGCTTCTCTGTGGTCTTGGTAACCTGTAAGAAGTGTGTGAGAGATTGCTCAGAAGATAATTTATATAGAAACCTGTTCTTTGTTTTGTTTAGGTCAGTGGCTCCCAACATGGGGCCTACACTCCACAGGGAGACTTCAATTCCCAGAAGCCTAATTCAGTAAATTGGCTGGTCAGTGTTTTTGGAAATTGACTTAGGCTTCTGGGAATTGAAGTCCAAACACCAAAGGTTGGGAAACACTGGTTAAGGTTCTCAGTCAGGCTGAGCTACATTTGCCCACATAGTTTTGAACTAAAGCTCCTATCAGTCCTACCAATTATTATAGCTATTGATGTCTTAGTAATGACAATAGTTGCCATCCAGCTATTTCTGAAGAACCATTGTTCTGAATCAGAGTGGGCAATCTGCAATGGTCTAGGTGCTACACATCCATTCACTAGTATTGAACAGCCACACCCATTTCTATATCCTGCCACTCCCAATTGTTTCTTGCAAAAATGGTTTTCCTACTTGAAAGAAATATGTGTGCTCTTGTGGCTAATTTATCTTAAAAATAATATATAGATGCTATGGAAGAGTCAATGAGAAAACAAAATATTGTCATTCGCCATTTGTTGGAGAGAATGCCAGACAATTTAAGGGACAGATTAGTTGATTGGCTAAATAGTTTAAATTGGGGAAAGATTTTGTTAATGAGGACGTTGTGAGTGCTAATAGGGTGGGGTCAACGAAGGGGAAAGATGTTCAAAGAAATGTATTGGTTAAATTTGCAAATTGGGGGGGATAAATTGAGGGTAATGGCCTTTTTGAAACAAGCTGGTTCTGGTGTTCTCAAAATTGATGGTTGTGACATGGAGGTGTGCCTCAGTGTGCCTCAGCAGTGAAAAAAGCAAACTCAATGTTAGGGATCATTAGGAAGGGTATAGAAAATAAGTCAGCAAGTGTCATTTTGTCTCTTTATAAATCTATGGTGAGGCCCCATCTGGAATATTGTGTACAGTTCTGGTCGCCATACCTCCAGAAGGATATTATGGAGTTGGAGGAAGTACAGAGGAGGGCAACCAGAATGATTAGGGGACTGGAACACCTTCCTTACCATCTGAGGCTGCAACGGTTGGGCCTTTTCACTCTTGAACGACGGCGTCTAAGAGGTGACCTGATTGAAGTTTATAAAATCATACACGGTGTGGACAAAGTAGATAAGGAAAAACTGTTTTCCCTATCGCACAACACTAGAACTAGGGGACACTCCATGAAACTTTTGGGTACTAGTTCTCAAACAAATAAGAGAAAGTACTTTTTCACCCAGAGGATTACTGGTCTATGGAACTCCCTGCCAGAAGAAGTGGTGACAGCTGTCAGACTTGACAGCTTTAAGAAAGGATTAGACAAGTTCATGGAGGACAAGTGTATCAATGGCTATAATTATGGCTACCTAAGCACAACCTCCGGGTTGGAGAGATAGGCAGGATATCTCTCAATGCCATTTCCAGGGAATCCTAAGCAGGTGAAGGCATCTCCTTGGGAATACCCTGAAGGAAATGGTGAGCCACTGTGTGAGACAGAATGCTGGACTGGATGGGCTGTGGCCTGTTCCAGCAAGGCTGTTCTTATGTTCTTATGTAGGTGTACAATGATATCTCAATTAATGAGCGTGGTTGGAGATATAAAATGAAACCGGTTACAAAACTGTTGGTAAAGAAAGAAATAAGATACAATTGGCGTTTTCCACAACAATTAAGATTTTTTTATGATAAGAAAATGCAGGTGATTGATGCAGATACTGATGCATTGGAACTTTTGACTTTAATTGATTTGGTTAAGGTGTCTTCAAATGAATAGCTGGAGTTAAGAAAAGACTTGTTGAACTCTGGAGCAATAAGAAGGGAATTCAACAGAATGGATGAGGGTGGTGCTGCAGGAGGAGAACAACCAGGTACAGGGGAAGAAGAGCTGTCACTGACAGTGTTGGACGAGATTGGGGAAAAACTCCATTGAGATAAATTGGGCAATTTAAGAATGGTTAAGGTGCACTAGAGCAGTAAGTAACACATGCATCTTCCATGCTTCCCCCCCTCCCCCCTTTGGTGGACAAAGGCGATCTTTTTGTGATGAAAGTGGGGAGGGAAAAATGAGTGTTTTTTGTTATTTTTGTAGTATTGTTATTTTTAGTTTTTATTTTGATTATTGCTGGGTATTAGGTAGCACGCCCTTTGGAGGACTTGGATGTGGTGGAAATGGAGGAAAGATAGGGAATTATGAGAGCAATTAAGGTGTTATCCTGGAATGTAAAAGGTACAGGTTCTTTGATTAAGAGACGGAGATTAGAATCAGCCCTGAGGAAAGATAGACCGGATATTCTTTTCTTACAGGAAACCCACCGAAAATCTCAAGATATGAATGACCTATTTTTAGGATGGATGCAGCACTATGAGAAATCATACGGTACATCAAAAGCTAGAGGAGTCGCAATCTTGATTTCAACTAGACTGGGGTTTGAGATAACAAAGTCTATTGTGGATTCAGAAGGTAGATATTTGATTGTAAAAGGTAAAATTGATGATGATGAGTTAACCTTGGTGAATATATATGCCCCAAATGAACATCAATATGAATTTCTAGGAAAAATGCGTAAAATTTTAGAAAAAGAACAAACAACAAGGATGATTGTGACTGGTGATTTTAATTTAGAAAGATCGAACTTGGATTGTACAAATATACAAAGATGAGGAAAGGGAATTAAAGGAAGTATTCTGGATGATTGGATGCTAGCATTAGGTTTGAAAGATTCATGGAGAAAACTTAAAGGTTCAGAAAGGGCATATTCTTATTTTTCAAGTGTTCACAACTCATATTCCAGAATAGACTATATATTCCTACCTGAAAATGGTCAAAAATATGGACAAAATGGAAATTGGGATTTTTAAGGAGTCCGACCATGCTAAAGTTGTGTTAGACTTAAGAATGCAGTGTGAAAGTGGAGGGAGAAGGAGTTGGAGATATGATGCTAATTTATTCAAGGTTCAAAAGATTAAGGTTCAAATCCTAGAATATTGGAATGAAATTTGGCAACTGAATGATAATGAGGAGGTAAAATTTAATATGGTCTGGGATGCCATGAAGTCAGTTTTTAGAGGGGAATGTATAAAAATGGCAAGTAATAGACATGAAAAGTATAAGTTGGCACAGGGCAAAATTGAAGAGGAGATAAAAATTTTACAGGGGGAGCACACCAAGACAAAAGATAATAAGGTTTTTGCAAAATTACAAAGTTTAAAAATTGAAATGATAGGTAGAGACATAGAAAAGGTTAAGAGAGATTTGGTGTATTTAAAAAGGGAATATCTTGAATATAGTAACAAAAACTCAAAACTGTTAGCAAAAGCAGTGAAAGATAAGAGGGAAAAAAGGGAAATTGGAGTTTTGATTGATAAAATGCAATAAGATTAAGGATAAATGTAGGATTGTGAAGGAATTTTATCAATCACTATATAAGAGAAAAGAAATTGATGAGGAGAAGCTTAAAAAACAATTAGAGAAGTTAATCACCGGGGGAATAGAACAGGAACTCAAAAATAGAATGGAGGACCAAGTGTCTGAAAAGGAAGTAAGAAAGGTAATTACAGGTTTGAAGTTGGGAAAAGCTCCCGGTGAAGATGGATTACCTGCCGATTTTTATAAGGAATTTAAAGATACAGTGGTACCTAAGTTGGTAAAGTTATACAATCATATATTAGATGGAGGACAAATTCCGACTTCATGGTATAGGACCACAATTGTATTTTTGCCAAAACCCAGAAAAATCTAGAAAAAGTGGAATCATATAGACCAATCTTGTTGATAAATCAAGATGCCAAGATTTTTACGGCAATACTGGCTAATCGTTTAAATAATTTTATGGGTAATTATATAAATATGGACCAGGTGGGGTTTTTTGAAAGGACGACATATGGCGGACTTAACCAGAAGAGTGGTAGATTTAATAGATGTTGTGAGTCAATCAAAGGTAAAAGCGGGATTAATATTTTTGGATATATTTAAGGCTTTTGACTCTTTACAATGGATTTCAATTAAGGAAATAATTAAAGCCTATGGATTTGGGGACAAATTTAGAAAAGTAATAGACCAATTATATCAGCAAGGAATAGTGACTATTAGAGTTAATAATGAGGTTACCGAAGAGATAAAGCTAGAGGCAGGTACGAGACAGGGTTGTCCCTTATCCCTAATTTTATTTATTATGGCTATGGAATTATTAACAAAAGCTATAAGAGAAGATGGAAAAATAGAGGGGATTATGGAGAACAAAATAAATATGTATGCAGATGATACTATGATAATTGTTAAACATCCAGAGAGGGAATGGACAGAATTAGAGCGAAATTAATTGATTTTGAGAATATCACGGGCCTGAAGATAAATTGGGATAAATAAGAAATGATGCTCTGTAATATGGGAGAGGATGATCAGAAGAAAATAAAGGGAATGGTTAATATTCAGATTAAAGACAAATTGAAATATCTGGGAATAGTAATATCTAATAGCTTGGCTGAACTCAAAAGTTTGAACTATGTTGTAGTTGTTGTTCAGTCGCACAGTTGATTCCAACCCTTTGTGACCCCATGGACCATTTTCCTCCAGGCACCTCTATCCTCCACCATTCTCCTCAGCCCACCAAGCTCTGTGCCCATTGTGTCCACAATACCATCTATCCATCTCATCTTTGGACGCCCCCTTCTTCTCTTGCCCTCCACCTTTCCCAGCATCAAGGCTTTCTCAAGTGAGTTCTCCCTTCTCATTTGATGTCCAAAGTACTTTAGCTTCATCTTCACTATTTGTCCCTCCAATGAACAGTCAGGATTGATTTCTTCCAGTATTGACCTATTTGTTCTCTTTGCTGTCCAAGGGACTCTCAGGACTCTCCTCCAACACCACATCTCAAAGGCATCTATTCTTCTGCGCTCAGCCTTCCTAATGGTCCAGCTCTCACACCCATACATTACCACTGGGAATACCATTGCTTTGACTATGCGTATTTTTGTTTTCAAGGTGATGTCTCTGCTTTTCACTATATTCCCCAGGTTTCTCAATGCTTGTGTCCCCATAATCAGTCGTCTTTTTATTTCATGGCTACAGTCACCATCTGCAGTGATCTTAGATCCCAGGAAAGTAAAATCTGTCACTGCTTCTACTTCTTCCCCATCTATTTTCCAGGGACTGATCGGACCTGTTGCCATTATCTTGAGTCTCAAGCCAGCTTTTGCACTCTCCTCCTTCAACCTAATCAGTAGCTTCTTTAAATCTTCCTCACTTTCTGCCATTAGGGTGGTATCGTCTGCATATCTCAAATTGTTGATGTTTCTCCCAGGAATTTTGATCCCATATTGTGATTCCTCCATCCCTGCATTGCGCATTATGTGCTCTGTGTATAGATTGAATAAGCAGAGTGATAAAATGCAGCCTAGTCTTTTCCTATTCCAAACCACTCTGTCATTCCGTGTTCTGTCCTAACTGTTGCTTCTTGGTTCGTGTACAGATTTCTCATGAGGTATATGAGGTGTTCTGGTATTCCCATCTCTTTAATTACTTGCCACATTTTGTTGTGGTCCACACTGTCAAAAGCCTTGGTGTAGTCAATAAAACAAAAGTAGACTTGTTTCTGGTATTCTTTTGTTTTCTCCATGATCCAACGTATGTTGGCAATGTGGTCTCTATTCCCCCTGCCTCTTCTGAAACCGGCCTGCACCTCTGGTAGTTCTCTCTCCCCATGTTGTTGAAGTCTATCCTGTATTATCTTGAGCATCACCCTGCTGGCATGTGAGCTGAGCGTACACTGATCTTTTCCAATCCTGTGGCCACTGTTTTGTTTTCCAAATTTGCTGGCATATTGATTGCAGTAGTTTGATTCCATCATCTTTTAGGGCTTTGAAAAATTCAACTGGAATGCCATCATTTCCACTAGCTTTATTGTTTGCAGTGCTTTTTAGGGCCTTTCTGACTTCACTCGCCAGAATGTCAGGTTCAAGTTCAAATTTCTCATTATTGTTATTATCAGGAGTGTTGAGGTCCTTTTTGTAGAGTTCCTCTGTGTACTCTTGCCATCTTTTTTTTTTGATCTCTTCTGCTTCAGCTAACTCTTTTCCATCTTTGTCCCTTATCATGGTCATTTTTGCTTTAAATGTTCCCTTGATTTCCCCAATTTTTTTGAAAAGATCTCTAGTCCTGCCTCTTTTGTTGTTTTCCTCCATTTCTTTGCACTGTTCGTTTAGGTATTTTTCCTTATCTCTCCTTGCTTTTCTTTGAAATTCTGTATTCAGGTGGTTGTATTTTTCCTTTCTCCTTGGAATTTTGCATTCCTTCTTTCCTCTGCTATTTTAAGAGCCTCATCAGACAACCACTTTGCTTTCTTATGCTTCTTTTCTTTTGGTATGGTTTCTCTTGCTGCCTTCTACATGATGTCCCGCGTCTCTGTCCATAATTCTTCTGGTACTCTATCTATCAGGGACAGGACATTAAATCTGTTCATGACCTCCACCATGTATTCTTTAGGGATGTTGTGTAGGTCATATCTGTCTGGTCTAATTGTTTTCCCCATTTTCTTTAGTCTAAGCCTGAATTTTGCGATCAGTAGGTTGTGATCTGAGCCACAGTCTGCTCCAGGTCTTGTTTTTGCTGACTGAATGGAGGTTCTCCATCTTTGACTGCAGAGTATGCAATCAATCTGATTTCGATGCTGGCCATCTGGTGATGTCCATGTGTAAAGTCGCCTCTTGTGTTGCTGGAAGAGGGTGTTTTCTATGACTAGTGCATTCTCTTGGCAGAACTCTATCAATCTTTGCCCTGCTTCATTCTGTGTTCCAAGACCAAACTTGTCTGTTATTCCATTCACTTTTTGATTTCCTACTTTGGCATTCCAATCTCCTAAGAAAATGTGGACATCATTTCTTGGTGTCTGTTCTATGAGGTGTTGTAGGTCCTCATAGAACTGGTCAACTGTGGCTTCATCTGCACTAGTGGTTGGTGCATAGACTTGGATTACAGTGATATTGAAAGGTTTGCCTTGGATTCTGACTGACATCATTCTATCATTTTTGAGGTTGTATCCCATTACTACTGTGGACAAGAAAACCTTAGAAGACATGGAGTAGCCATAATTGTCAATAAAAGAGTGAGAAGAGCAGTAATGGGATACAACCTCAAAAATGACAGAATGATGTCAGTAAGATTTCAGGGCAAACCCTTCAATGTTACTGTGATCCAAATATACGCACCAACCACGGGTGCAGATGAAGCCACAGTGGACCAGTTTTATGAGGACTTACAACACCTCATAGAACAAACACCAAGAAATGATGTCCAAATTATTTTAGGAGACTGGAATGCCAAAGTAGGCAATCAAAAAGTGGAGGGAATAACAGGCAAGTTCGGTCTTGGAACACAGAATGAAGCAGGGCAAAGATTGATAGAGTTCTGCCAAGAGAACGCACTGGTCATAGCAAACACCCTCTTCCAGCAACACAAGAGGCGACTTTACACATGGACATCACCAGATGGCCAACACCGAAACCAGATTGATTACATACTCTGCAGTCAAAGATGGAGAACCTCCATACAGTCAGCAAAAACAAGACCTGGAGCAGACTGTGGCTCAGATCACAACCTACTGATTGCAAAATTCAGGCTTAGACTAAAGAAAATAGGGAAAACAAAGAGACCAGACAGATATCACCTAGATAGCATCCCTAAAGAATACACGGTGGAGGTGATGAACAGATTCAATGGCTTAGACTCAATAGAGAGAGTGCCAGAAGAATTATGGACAGAGATGAGGGACATCATGCAGGAAGCAGCAAAGAAAACCATACCAAAAGAAAAGAAGAGCAAGAAAGCAAAGTGGTTGTCTGATGAGGCTCTTAAAATAGCAGAGGAAAGAAGGAATGCAAAAGTCAAAGGAGAAAGGAAAAAATACAATCTTTTGAACACAGAATTTCAAAGAAAAGCAAGGAGAGATAAGGAAAACTACCTAAAAGAACAGTGCAGAGAAATGGAGGAAAACAACAAAAGAGGCAGAACCAGAGACCTTTTCAAAAAAGTCCAGGAAATCAAGGGAACATTTAAAGCAAAAATGAACATGATAAGGGACAAAGACGGAAAGGAGCTAGCTGATGCAGAAGAGATTAAGAAAAGATGGAAAGAGTACACAGAGGAACTCTACAAAAAGGAACTCAACACTCCTGATAGTCACAATGATGAAGAATTTGAACCTGAGCCAGACATCCTGGAGAGTGAAGTCAGAAAGGCCCTAAAGAGCACTGCAAACAACAAAGCTAGTGGAGATGATGGTATCCCAGTTGAATTTTTCAAAGCTCTAAAAGATGATGGCATCAAATTACTGCATTCAATATGCCAGCAGATTTGGAAAACAAAACAGTGGCCACAGGACTGGAAAAGATCAGTATATGTTCCAATCCCAAAAAAGGGCAATGCCAAAGAATGCTCAAATTATCGAACAATTGCGCTCATCCCACACGCCAGCAAGGTGATGCTCAAGATAATACAGGATAGACTTCAGCAGCATGTGGAAAGAGAATTACCAGAGGTGCAGGCTGGTTTCAGAAGAGGCAGGGGGACTAGAGACCACATTGCCAACATACGTTGGATCATGGAGAAAACAAAGGAATACCAGAAACAAGTATACTTTTGCTTTATTGACTACACTAAGGCATTTGATTGTGTGGATCACAACAAGATGTGGCAAGTGATTAAAGAGATGGGAATACCAGAGCATCTCATATGCCTCCTGAGAAATCTGTACAGGAACCAAGAAGCAACAGTTAGGACAGAACACGGAATGACAGAGTGGTTTGGAATAGGAAAAGGAGTAAGACAAGGCTGCATTTTGTCACCCTGCTTATTCAACTTATACACAGAGCACATCATGCGCAACGCAGGGATGGAGGAATCACAATATGGGATCAAAATTGCTGGGAGAAACATCAACAATCTGAGATATGCAGACGACACCACCCTAATGGCAGAAAGTGAGGAAGACCTAAAGAATCTCTTGATCGGTTTGAAGGAAGAGAGTGCAAAAGCGGGCTTGAAACTCAATATCAAGAAAACCAAGATAATGGCAACAGGCCCGATCAGTTCCTGGAAAATAGATGGGGAAGAAGTAGAAGCAGTGACAGATTTTACGTTCTTAGGATCTAAGATCACTGCAGATGGGGATTGCAGCCATGAAATAAAAAGGCGACTGATTCTTGGGAGACAAGCCATGAGAAACCTGGTGAACATAGTGAAAAGCAGAGACATCACATTGCAAACAAAAATTAGAATAGTCAAAGCAATGGTTTTCCCAGTAGTAATGTATGGATGTGAGAGCTGGACAATTAGGAAAGCTGAACGCAGAAGAATAGACGCCTTTGAAATGTGGTGCTGGAGAAGAGTTTTGAGGGTACCCTGGACAGCGAGGAGAACAAATAGGTCAATCTTGGAGGAAATCAACACTGACTGCTCATTGGAAGGTCAAATAGTAAAGATGAGGCTAAAGTACTTTGGGCATCAAATGAGAAGGGAGGATTCACTTGAGAAGGCCGTGATGTTGGGAAAGGTGGAGGGCAAAAGAAGAAGGGGGAGGCCAAGGATGAGATGGATAGATGGTGTTGTAGACACAGTGGGCACAGAACTGGGAGGACTGAGGGGGATGGTGGAGGACAGAGGTGCCTGGAGAGTGATGGTCCATGGGGTCGCAAAGGGTCGGAATCGACTGTGCGACTGAACAACAACAATCCCATTACTGCTTTCCTCACTCTTTTGTTAACAATTATGGCTACTCCATTTTTTCTGAGGTTTTCTTGCCCACAGTAGTAGATATGATGGTTTCCAGAGATGAATTCACCCATCCCTGTCCATTTTAATTCACTGATGCCCAGGATGCCAATGCTTATTCTTTCCATCTTGTTTTTAACCATTCCAGTTTTCCTTGATTCATAGACCTCACATTCCATGTCCCTATGCAGTATTGTTCCCTGCAACACTGTATTTCTCCTCCCCCTTTTGTATCCCTCCCCCTTTTCAGATCTGCTATGCTGAGCATCCCCTTGTTTTGCCTTTTGTTTTGGTCCATAGGGTTCTCTTGGCAAACTTTGTGGCGTGCCTTGCCGATCTCTATGCCAGTCTTTTCCCATCACACATGTTATCACAGTTTAAACAGTTTTAAAACAAAGTATTATCATGTACAATATCACAGTTTATCACATAGTATCAAAGTAAAAGTTGAACTAATTAAAGAAAGCAAAAAAAAGAAGAAAGAAAGAAAGAAAAAGTCCACTATATCAAGTCTCTATGTAAGTCAGTTTCTCATACAGTCACTATGTCAGTTGCCATAAGCCATCTATGTTTAGTCAACTATATTATTTCAGTTCGATTACTTATCCTTTGCATGCATGCATCAGCTCTTGCCTCCCTTCGGCCGGATGGAGTTGGTCAAAGGTGCCGGCTCCGGCCTCGCTGTGATGGTGGTTGTGGATGGTATCTCCTGGGGGTGGTTGGGGGTCTCCTGAGGTGTCCTTCTCTCTGACCCCAGGTCTTTATTATTGAACTATGACAGCTTGAAATTCGAAATAAAAAACAGAATACAAATTTTTCAAAAACTGAAGTTGTCATGGTTTGGGAGAATTGTGCTTACTAAAATGATGTTGCTACCCAGATTCAATTTTTTATTTGATGCATTGCCAATTTATTTGAAAATTAAGGAAATCAGGGAGTTTCAAAAGTTGATTAATAATTTTTGCAATGCTGGAAAGAGACCTAGAATATCTAAAGTTATGGTACTTGCCTCAGAAGGAAGGGGGATTGGGTATGCCAAATTTGTTGGCCTATTATAGAGCATTTCAAATAAAGAATGTAGTGAAGATCTTGGCTAGAGAAAAGGTAATATGGGAAGAAATCGAGATGAAGGAATTTAGACATATAGGTAAATTGGTTTTCTTGGGAGCTAATATTGGAAAGGTAGCAACCAAAAATGCCATGATGAAATATTTAATAAATGTATGGAAGAAAGTAAAGAAGGATTTGGTCCCAAACTTGTCTCCAATTGTAGAATTATTAGATATGGCGGGTTTTCTGATTAAGATTGATAAAGTGGTAAAAGAAACTTTGGTTAAGAATGACATTTTTTTGTTGAAAGATTGGATATGTGCTTGTAGGGATGATGTAGCTAGGGCAAACTTGTTTGATCAATTGAAATTGAATTGGTTACAGATTATGAGGGTTAATAATTGGAATAGTAAATATATGAGAGAACTTGACCTGGAAAGAGAAAAGACGGAATTTGAGGAGCTGGTTCTAAAAATCAGGAAGGGAGTTAAAAATATTAAAGGCTTGGTTAGTAAATTATATACATTGATGAATAAGGAGGAGGATCCGCAGGAGGACTTGAAATTGATATGGGAATTAGAACTAAAAATAAAGATTGATAAAGATATTTGGAAAAATATTGAGGTTACATCAAATGGATAATACAAAAGATGGAATGTGTTGGAGATGTAAAGAAACATTAGGGACATATGAACATACGTGGTGGAGTTGTAATGTGGTAAAGGATTTTTTGGGAAAAATTGAAAAAGAGATGGGTGAAATAATGGGTAAAAGGATTAAACTGGGGCCGAGTACCACATGTTAACGAATGTGGAATCTATTTGTGGAAATAAAGAGGAAAGATGATTATTAGAAATAATGCTTACAACGGGTAGGCAATGTATTGCTAGAAATTGGAAAAGTGATCTAAATATACAGATTGAAGAGTGATATAAAGAAATGTGGACTTTAGCATTGAATGACAAATTAACATGGGAAATAAAAGAAAAAAGGGGTGCTCTGAAAGAGAATAGATTTTGGAAGATATGGAAACCATTTCTGGATCATTCTTCTATGGGAGGTGAAAGAAACAGACCTGTACCAGATCAAAGTAGTTTTTGAAGATAATGTAATGCGCCACTCGGAGTCCTCAGGGCATTGTATATAAACACGGAGTGTTATAAGTTTTCTTTTTGTTGTGGCTTCCTATCCAGAATATTAATGATGCGGTTGAAGTGGGGTAACATGAAGGAGTTAGTAGTACTCAAAATTACAAAGATATTTGGAACAATGTATTAGGATAGGTCGTGATATGTTTTGATTACTTTGTATTTTAGGTATGTTTGTATATGTTTTATTTCTTTGTATTGTTTTATGTACTGTTCTTTTATAAAAATTAATAAAAATGTATTTAAAAATAATAATAATATAATTTTGGGAAACATGGGCACCATGGAAGCTGGATGTTGAAAATATGCCAAAATGTCCAAAGGTAAAGGTCATCCTTGCTCGAAAGCCAGGCATATATAGGGTTGCCATATGTACTGGAAAACCAGAAATTTCACTGGTTGATCCTATCCCAGTGCAGTTCCAAAATAATCATTTAAAATTCCCGCTTTTCAGACCAAGGGGTTTTGAAAGGGAAAAAATGTGCTTTTTTCTTGCAATAGAGTGGCACTTCTATTGAACCAGGTGGCACAGCAGTAGCAGCTTGGTGGCCAAAGAAGACAGAGGGAGAAAAATTGCACCACTTTATTGCCTCTATTGAAGTTGCGGCAGCAACAGCTTGCGGAATGAGCTCCCGTCTTTGTCCCAGCTCCTGCAAACTTAGCAGTTCGAAGGCAAGAAATTTCAAGTAGATAAATAGGGACCCCTTTGGGGAGAAGGTAAACAGCATTCTGTGCACTCCAGTGTCTAGTCATGCCTACCACATGACCACATAATACATCTGCAGAAGCAGACAGCGCTGGCTCTTTGGCTTTGAAAGAGAGATGTAATTTCAAAATATATGATTCTTTAATACTTCTTTTTAATTCAATAAACATTATCATTTCTGTATTTTCTTATACTTATTCATTTGTAATCTCTAACTTAGAAAGTTAATCCATCAAGCAAAATTTCCCTCAAAGAAAATTCGATACTTTTCTTTTAGATACCTTCATCAGGAGTTTTGCATGATTTTACAAGCTGAATTATTTACAATCTGCAGATAACAGAGAAATGGACACAGCTTAGCAAAGGTTTCTTAGCTATACAGCATAATCAGAAAACTTACACTCTTAATCAATCATACAATGCATAATCATTTTACAAGTTCAGCATAATGAATTCTCTTAGGTTGTTTTTACACGCATGGTATGCCTCTTTTAGTTTTTTTCTTTCTGTGCATTTTGAGGGAAAACAAGTGTGTCTTATACACCGACAAATACGGTGTAAGATTTTGGGCAGAATAAGTGCCTAAAATGAGATGGCTGGTTGGTATTGTAGATGCAGTGGGCACAAAGCTGGGCATGTTGAGGAGGATGGTGGAGGGCAGAGGTGCCTGGAGGGCAGTGGTCCATGGGGTTGCAAAGGGTCAGAATCAGCTGTGCGACTGAACAACAACAAAAGTGCCTTAATAAAATTTCATTTAGATTTCAAGACAATTAAGGATACTATTCACTAATAGGGTGTGTACATCCATAGTTGTTAACACTGTAGTTTTTACCTACCTGTGCTTGGCTTAGTGTTTAAAATGCTGAACTTGATGACTGGAAAATCAGCAAGTCAGCAGTTCAAGACCCGAGTGCTGCATGACAGAATGAGCTCCCATCTCTGTTCCAGCTCCTGCCAACCTAGCACTTCAAAAGCAAGAAATTATAGGTACCACTTTGGTGGAAAGGTAAACAGTGTTCTGTGCACTGTGTCTACTCATGCCTGCCACATGTCCATGGAAATGTCTGCAGACGCAGACCGCACTGGCTCTTTGGCTGTAAATAGAGATGAGCACTGAAACCTAGAGTCAGATACGACTGGCTTTCGAGCAAGGGTGACCTTTAACTTTAATTAACTCTGCTTGTGATTACATATTCACAAATAAGATGCTTTTCATTCTTTTTAATCTTTTTTTTTGCATCCAGAAGACCCACCCCTATAAATTTTAGTTCTAGCTTAACAACAGCTAAAATGATTGCACTTTGCACAATGTTGATTGTTTCTAGTTTTTTTAAAATCAACTTTTAACAGTAAATTGAAATAGCAAGTATTTTTCATGCTTCCTAGTTATGTTAGCTTCTGTAATGTTATTAGCTTCTGCTTGCAGTAAATTAGTTATGCAAGGAAAAGGGGCAATAGATTTCTAGTGCATGAAATAATATGTAAAAGATTAATTACCTTGGCAGAAAAGTTTAGATAAGATATGCAAATATTTGACCAGAGCAAATAAGTGATGCATTATATTAGGACTGAAAATTTAGGGGACAAAATTTCTATTGAGTTGATCTCCAGAGGTTAAAATAATACGAAACAAATTGTAAATATTATGTGTTTCTTTATAAAATAATCAAAATCATTTATTCCATTTTGGTAAAAACAAGAATCCTGTAGAAGGAGATAATCAAAGTTCAGGAAATGGTCTAAATGTGACATAAATTGTGAGTTGGGTGGCTATATAAATATGAATATAAAATAAATAAATAAATAAAAAATAAGGATTTTGCTGAGAGTTCTTATCTTCAGACTGTCCATCTTACATTGAAAAAGAAAGACCACATCAAGTGTATGTTGTGCATTACATATGTGGACAATGGCCTATTGTGACAGCTCTGTACTAGCAGTGGAGGTCAGGAAGTCCTAAGCCAGTAGCTCAGAGGGAATCAGGGTTCAAATCTTGAAGTCACTCTATGCTATCATTATGGATGCTTTCAACATCATATTGAAGATCACATTCATTTCAGACAAGGGCATTCTCAGGCACAGACTTAAAAGTTACTTTTAAGAAACAAGTTACTAAAGGAGTAAATGAAAAGAATAGCAGGGGATGCGATATATTGTGGCACTTTAAAGACTAACAGCTCTTATTTCTGTGTGAGTATTGGTGGGTCAAAATCTACTAGTTCAGACAATTCATCCACAGAAATGATCCAAAAATAAATCTGTTAGACCTTGAATTGCCACAATATTTTACTTTCCCTTTTAATTTTATCAATTTTCTAACACAGACTAACATGGCTATGCCTTAGGATTTTTTAAAACGACGGTTCATGTTAAGACATTTTAAGAATCTTTCTTAATACTTCAAAGGTAGTTTTAAAAAGAAAAAGTCACTGTTGACATTTGAATTAGGTAAAGGTCTCCTTTGCTCAAAAGCCAGTCACTCCTTATATCTATCCTAACTTAAACAAGCTAAATAAAATAAGAAATAACTAACTCTTTCAAGTTGGTATTTCTTCTGTCAGATTCTAAGCACTCTGCCCCAGATGGTTTCGGCAAAGACTCAGAGACTGATGCTCTGGGCTTTTGCCCCAATAGGATTTCTTCCATTTCCATATTCCATGGAACATAGGCTCCCGTCTATTCCAAAATGGGTGCTTCTGAACCCACAAATCTTGGGGTTTATATATCCTATTTTGACCACTCACACCTCCCCCCAGAATGTGAAGTATCTGGCTGTTTTGACTAACAGGTGTTTATCCCAGTGTTTTCCCAGACAATGATGTAACTAATGATGTAACCCCTCTCACAGGTGTTGAGTTTCCCATAGTCCACTTCTATGAGAATGTCACCTTTTCCCTTTCTAAGGTGATGGTTGAAAGTGTGAATGTCAAAGTGTGAAATGACAGATGAAAGTGTTCTTCTTCTTGTTAAGGCTTGAGTGGAGTTCATCTTCCCTCCTTTGAGGTGACTGACCCATTGTTACCTTGGGTTTATCTCCATTCAAATGCTAATGTGCAAGTGTGGGCTCCCTCACAAGTGTTTGAATGGTGCTTA
Source organism: Bradypodion ventrale (assembly GCA_035047345.1). Taxonomy (NCBI): domain Eukaryota; kingdom Metazoa; phylum Chordata; class Lepidosauria; order Squamata; family Chamaeleonidae; genus Bradypodion; species Bradypodion ventrale. Next base: position 27,660,452 of record JAWDJE010000003.1, read on the forward strand.
GCAACCCAGATGCTTAATGACATCTTGATGTGTGGAATGTGGCTGGTTATGTGTATTGAATGCTGCTGACATTCGAGTGCCTTCCCTATCAAGTTAGCCTTTCTCAACCTTACAGATGATATGTTATATGAACTTTAATACTTAATAAATGTAAAGAAATTAAAATTATGTGAACATCCCTTGGGATTATCATGACACAGACCAGTAGCATTACCAGTCCATCTCTTGGATAGACAACTATGGTCACTGGTCCATCACTCTAATTCAGGAGTTCACAACCTTTTAAAGCCAGGGGCCAAGTCATGCTCCCTCAGACAGCTTTGGGGGCTGGGCAGGCATTTTTCACTTTCTCCACCACATGGCACTTCCTGGTGTGGTGGAGGCAGCAGGAGCCACATGAAATGGTGCCACAGGCCGCATCCGGCCCATGGTCCGCAGGTTGAGAATCCCTGCTCTAATCTGTTGTACATAAATATTGGTTAAGATTAAAGGAGATGACCAAGAATTAGCCCAATTCTTTCCTATTTGAGTCTCAGCCAAGCTACACAGACTTTGCACATTCTTTTGGCCTAGAAATGAGTGGGAAACAGAGGTTTTCAAGTCATTAAATCTGGCCTGCCTGATTTAACTTATTTAAGTACAGTGACCCAGCTTGTTTATGGCAACATGGGTAAATTGAGGTATAGAACTCCTTTGGGATGCTATAAAATCAATGGAGCTCTGTTGACTTATACTAGCAAAGAGCATCTGTTCTTGATTTTCCTCTGCTCCAAACACCTTGCATTATTTCTCTCCTATGGTATGGCTTTCTGCTTTACCTGCTATATTCAGCAAGGGGTAGACACTATGATCTGTTTTCTTTTCTTTCAGCACTTTTCTCTGCAAACAGATTAAGGGAGTAGTACACTTCTATAATGGTGTGATAAATCAGACAATTTACACGTGTCAGAATAAAATTAGCATTGCTGTTACTTCATAATGGGCTGTGGCTTTGGCTTTAGAATTGATTTCAAGCTAAGGCTGATACATTACAATTGTGTTAATATTGAACTTTAAATAGAATGAGGAATTGCAAATCAATGCCTTTATGAAAATACACTGAGAAAAATAATCAAATAGTTTTAATTGCATAATTTTTTGGGGTGTGTGGCCTGATTGTAGAGTTCAAATCAGAAATGTTGCAGATTGTATTATGAGCATCAGCCTTAGAGCTGAAAGAACATTCTTAATGTGACAGGTAGGGAGAAGCAAGGGTTTTCTCTTTTGCATTAGAAGCAGGGCTTTTTTTCTCTTTAAAACGAGTTCAATTAACTGTAAATGATTAACTGCATAAGTCAGTACACAAGTGCTTAGAAGACAGTCCCACTGAGATAAATGAAGTGCACATCCAAGTAGCTCTATGTATAGAGGAAAGACCTATATTTCTCTGCAGGAAGGATTCTGTCTAGGTACCAGATAGACTAAAATTGTGCTGGTGAAAGTGTGATGACATAGTCTGCAGGGTTCAGTTTTGATTTTTTTTTTAAAAAAACCTGTACTTCAGTCCTGCAGTTTTGGTGACTCCCATATAACCTCTTTTATTGTATGGAAGTCATGGGAGCCACAGAATGGAAGGAAGAAGTCCTTAATTATTGGAAAAAATCATTGGTGCTGAATGACGTTTGTTTACTAAATGTTTTCTACTTCTGTCCTGCAGCTTTTCTGATTCCTATGTAATCCATTTCCTCCTTTGGAACCCCTGAGACAGGAGGAGGACATTTTTAATTACTGATAATCAATATATATACATTGTATTGAAAGCATTTCCTACTTCAATTATGTGTTCTTTGTAATGTATAATTTACCTCATACACATTTTGGTCAGACATATAATGCTGCAGTTTGAAACTTATTAGTACTGATCTTGTCCATCCATGTTGGATCGGGGCCGTGAAGCGGCTGTCGGGTCCTGGAGGAAACTGGTCAAGCAATGAGACATGAGGCAAGATGGAGCGAAGACCAGTGATTTAATGAAGGCAAATCATCGGTATTTATCATGTACAGGCTGCATGCAAAAGAACTGTGATCTGACAGGATCCACATGCCATGTTTACACGAGTTAATTGGGTAAGTCTTCAGGGGAAGTTAATTAACTAACTTAATCAACGACAGGGGAAATACATTGTTCCATGCTATCCGGGGTAAACATGTGGCTGGTTTTGTTTTTAGGACTTAGAGTAATCCACAGACGCAAGATTACCTATTACGCGAATAGCCCGTTAGTCATTAGCTCTCTGTTGACTGAGGTGGTTGTCAGGTCAGCTATAGGTGAATTAAACCCTATCTAATATTCTGCTCCCCCAATTTCTGTCCCTTCAGGAACCCCTGGTAACGATGTGATCACCCCTTACCGGGGTTCTGTCAGGGCCAGTATACCAATTGTGTGCACGGATAACACACTCCCCCTTTATTGGTTTAATTGGACCTGATAGACGGCTCGGCATAGGAGCGGCATCAGCTGATGTGGAGTGAGGACATTCCGGGGTTCTCTCCTTGGGGGAGATCTTGACATCAGCGAGGGAATACATTGCATGAAACAACACAGTCGTTCGCAGTATTATCACCCCCACAATCACCTTGAGGGTCATTTGTAGCCAACCCCATGGGAAGCAGGACCATAACGAATTCCACCATGCCCACATAGCATCTTCCTCGATGTTTTTAACCAAGGTATGGAGGTCTGTGAGTTGACTCTGTACCTTACGCGAGTTGTCCATGAGGTTAAAACAACACATGCCATGGACAGACTCGCAACCCAAATGATGTAACAGCAAGAGGTAATCGATGGCTGCTCGATTATCCAATATGGCATGGCGAAGCTCTGTATGCTCTTGATTAAGCAGCGCTATCGCCGAGGAGGTGTGGTTAATGGCTTTTGCCAAAGCGCAAGCCAATTGACCAATTCTCCGAGCGTTGCCTACGGCTAAGCCTGGCACGCCAAACAAGCTGACTGCTAATGAAACATACTCAGCTTTACTCAAAATTCTGATGTTGCTATCACATGAGCTGTCTAACTGGGCAGCACGAGCGTGCCGTATGTGTGAAGGTACATTTATGCTTGGGGCAACCATGTCTCTAGTGGGAAGCAACAATGTCAAACGACTGATACAGCAAAGGGAATCAGATACATTTGCAGGAATGTAGTTCCAAGTATACTGGTTACATGCAAAAAACCATCCTGAAGACAAGGTAACATGAGCATACATTGAGTTAATAGTCTCTGGGTTATTGCAAGTCCAGTTGCTGTTGCCGGGGTCGAGGCAACAGCGCTGTGGCCCTTCGACCACGGAACAGCCGGTCATACGAGCACAAGTAGAGTTCGGGCTGACCGCCACTCGGGGAGTGTAGAGAGTGGCCGCATCAGCCGGTAAGACTTTGGTGACTTGGGTTCCCCAGTGCACGTACGTTGAAAAGCCAGTCTTGTAAAATGGACCAAATATCTGCTTCACCAACCAGTGACCATTCCTGATGCACGCATCTGGGGAGTGACACACCGGGATGAGACAAGTGCTCAGAATAGAGGCAGAAGTGGTGGTCTGCCTCAGGCAAAAATCGGACTGACTGACAAGGTTCGCCAATCTTTCCCAAACGTTGTACTGCAGCCGGGCAGAGAGATCTCCGCCTGGCATCAGGTTGATGGCTTCCAGTGAAGCTGCTTGAACGCCTCCCCTCGCAAGCAGAGAAAGGATCAAGATGATGGTGGTCATCATGGAATTAGCTGTAATCAGGGAAAAGGCTGCAATCAAGATGTTCTCCGGTGCCAGCTCCTTGTCCTCCCACCGAATGGCGTCCGCCGCCTCCTGGCACAGGGACTTGGCCATCCCCCAGGTGATCTTCGGCACTGTCATCTGCTGTCACCGCCTCCTCCGCTTGGCTCTCCCCATCAGGGTTAGTTCCTCAATCTCTGGGATCGGGTCTGGAACTGCCTGGGTCCATGCCATTGGACTCGAAGTGAGGCTTGACACACCATGCTGGAATCCAGATAACCCCTGTAGGAGACATAATTGCAGCATATCCTCTTCCCCAGGTTATGAGTGGTGCCGGGCCCTTCCAAGAAGTATCCGGTGGCAGTCGGTAACACACCATCAGCCACGGGAGAGCCCCCGTGCGATGGAAGTGCCTCTCCTGCGGAGTGTAATCTGAAAAAAACATTAAGGTGATTGTACGTAAACAATACCTTGTTCAGACAATATTGTGCCTGACCCTGATTTTTGGGGAGGGCTGGTGGTTCCCCCCTTTCTGTTTGTTTGTCAATGTAGGACTTAACCGTCCGATTGACCCGTTCCACAATCGCTTGACCTTGCAGATTGTACAGAATGCCAAAGGTGTGCTTAATGTCCCAGGTGGCCATGAAGGTGGCCAGCTGCCTGGAGCTATAGGCCGGACCGTTATCGGTCTTTACATGCCGTGGTTTGCCCATGGCTGTGAAGCAGGAAAGGAGATGCTGCTCCACATGGGAAGCCGTTTCTCCCTTCTGCGCCATAGCCCAAACAAACTGTGAAAAGGTATCAATGCAAACGTGCATGTACTGCCATCTGCCAAAATGTGGAACATGTGTGATGTCCATCTGCCACACCTGGTTGGCCTCTGTCCCTCATGGGTTGACCCCCCACGAGGGCCCCCCTACCGCCCCTACACAATGCGGACAGGAACAGACTATGCCCTGGGCTTGGGAAAGTCGCAGGTTGAACTGCCTTGTGAGTGCTTTGGCATTCTGATGAAAGAATGCATGACTTTGGATTGGAGTTGTGAAGACTCCCAAAACTGACCATTGCTGAATTTCCTTTGTGGCTGCATCCGCTCTGCTGTTGCCCGCAGAAATCAGACCAGGCAAGTCCTGGTGGCTTCTGATGTGGGCGATATAGAGCGCTTCAGTGCAGTTCCGCAAGTGAAATTAAGTTGTGAGGAAAAGACTCAACAAATTCTTGTTTATTGCGGGAGTGATGTACGCTCCTGGTAGACTGTGAAGCAAATTTCTAACATACTGGCTGTCAGGAATTATGTTTAAGCGTTCTTTGGCAAAGGTGCGCAAAGCGAGGTTCACCGCTGCCAACTCTGCCCACTGCACGGACTTCTGTGGAAGAGTTAGATGCGTGCGCCAAGCTTGGTCCTCTTGCCAAGTAAGAACACCATATGTGCGACCCACATCAGTGAAAACTGTCCTAGCCCCCTGAAGTGGAACTGGTGACATTAACTCACACAAACTGACTGCCTACATTTGAAGCAAGACGAGTCTGGGGTCTTTTGGCAAATGGTATGCCAAGCATCCAGTGAATCCTTCCAATGCAATCGGAAGCGAGTCACCGAGCTGCATCAGTTGCTGAATTTGCTCTTTTGTGAATGGGACCACGATTTTTGCTAAATCGTTCCCTGAGATGTCCCTTGCTCTCAGCTGTCCTCGGTAAATCACCACAGAGACCAGTTCCTGCAGAGGAACGATGTTTCGGGAAGAGGTGTGTGGTAAATTCACCCATTCCACGATACTCGCCCCCCGCCCAGAGTCCACCCCTAGGGCTCCGGTAAACATGGATCCGGTCCGAACAATGTACAGGTTTAGAATCGGAGCATAGGGCCCCTGACTAATCCTGTCCACCCATCTCTGGCTGAGAACTTTGTTGACCTTTTCGAGAGTCAAGCGCGCCTCTCGAGGAATGTGTATTCGGTCTGCCAGCTGCTTACCTAGCATTAGAGGCAAGAAGAGCAGTTTTAGAAGATCTGTATCTAGTCTGAAATACGGTTTGGCCCAATTAATATTCTCCAGAATCTGCTGCAATTCTACAAGGGTGACTGAATCTTTTAAGTTGATCTGTGGCAAAACTGGTGCTGCTAAAGAACGGAGAAGCCGATGGCCCAAGTATGAAAATGGCTCGGTTCTCTGAACTTTCTCTGGGGCAATGAGTAACCCTTTTCCCCCCAGAGTGGCCTGGAGGTTTTTAAACATTTTGCTGCCGAGTTGCTGCGCTGCAACCAGGATGTCATTCATGAAATGACACACTAAGACTGTTGGGTGAAGGCTTCGGAACTTTTCCAGTGCGTTGTGAATGTAAATTATGCACAGGGTGGGCAGGTTGAGCATCCCCTGTGGCAAATATTTCCACGTGTAACGTTGCATAGGCTCTCTGTGGTTCACGACTGGCACTGTAAAAGTGAACCTTTCCCGATCCCTAGTATCTAAGGGAATTGTATAAAAACAATATTTTAGGTCTACGACCAAGATCCCCCAATCCTCGGGGATCATGTTCAGATTCGGGATGCTGCATTGAAGCGGACCCATTGGCTGGATACATTTATTGATCTCTCTGAGATCATGAAGGAGTTGCCACTTCCCCGACTTTTTCTTGATAACAAATATGGGCGAATTCCAAGGACTGGTGGACTGTTCTATTTGTCCCGCATCTAGCTGCTCTTTTACCAGCTGTTTCAGGGTGACTAATTTCTCCCCTACTACTGGCCATTGCTCTACCCAGACTGGAGTATTGTCAGCAATTTAAGCGGTAGAGCCATTACCCGAAGGTAAGAGTGGCACGGTACTGCTGCAGAATGTCTCGCCCCCAAAGGTTGACGTGCACGTCCAGAATGTGCGTCAGGATGACCGCTATGCCGTTCGCTTCAGGGATCGTGACTTCTACCCAATCTAGGCTTCTAAATGCTTCTTGAACACCGCCTACCCCCCACACATCAGAGACCGGCTCGAGAGCCCACTCACGCAGCCAGTGACTCTGGCTGACCACGCTGACGTCAGCTCCGGTATCTAGCAACCCAGCAAAAGGTTTTTTTATTGAAAAATACCTTTATGACTGGCCGCCGCTTCCACTCTATGTTGGTCTCCACTGCCGCTAAGATCTGGTATTCTTGCACTGCCCCTTCTGCGCTCGAGCAGTCTTCCGACCCGGACTCTGAGCTGTCCATGAGCCTTTCCTGGCTGCCTGCTGGCAAGTTACAAGGAACCATGATCAGTTGCGCTAACGTGTCTCCCTTGTGAATGGTCTGGGGTAGGTGTGTCCAGAGTTGAACTTGGAGAACACCCGAAAAATTTGAGTCAATGACTCCCAGAATTGTAAGAATTCCTCACGTTCCTGCAATACTACGGGGCAAAACTAAACCTATGTAGCCTCTAGGCAGGGGTCCCATGTACTGGGAATCGACCAGATAGACTATGCCTGGCAAGTCACATGTGACTTCTGACTGGCAAGTCAAATCTAGTCCCACACTGCAGGGAATGTGATTGGAATTTAATCCAGCTCTGGCTCTCCCAGAGCGATTGAGGTCTCTGTTTGGACCGGGGCCAGAGACAAGCCTGCGTTCCGGTTTCCCGAATTCAGGCAGTTCCTGGCCCAGTGGAAGTCTTTATTGCCCCTTGGGCATGGGGTGGTCAGAGCCTTGGGACGGCCGGCGTTTTGGCCGCTGCCCTTGTTGGATCGGCATTCCCTAGCGAAATGACCGATCTTGCCACAATTGTGACATGCTCCTTTGGCCTTGTTCTTGGGTTTCCTACCGCCTTGTACCGCTGCTGCCAACAGACCCATTTTGTAGGAATCTGTACCAACATTGGCACAAGCCCTAATCATGTCCGTGAGAGTCGGATCGGGGCAATTGCCCAGTGACTGCAAGATCTTACAGCAGTCAAGGTTGGCGTTGTCTTTTGCCAATTTCATCATGAGCTCCTGTTGGGCTTGCTCATTATCGATCTGTCTACTGACTGCTTCCTCCAGTCTATTGATAAAGTCCATGTAGGACTCCTGGGTGCCCTGTTTGACTGCTGTGTAATTTTTTGCTGCTTTGCCAGCTGCTGGGACCTTGAGATAAGCCCTGAAGGCTGTCTCAGCTGCCAACCGAAGGGTGGCGATTGGCAAGGCAGTCTGCGCATCAACGGATTCGAATGGACCTGAACCATATAGATGGTCAGGGATTGCTGCTCCACCCATCCTGGCAGCCCTTGCCTGCGCTTCGAGACATACTCACTGTCCCATAGCATATACTGGCTGGGGTTGAGCATCATTCGCATGACGGCTTTCCAGTCGTATGGAATGAGCATCATGGTTTTGCACACTTGCTGAAGCATGCCCTTGGTGAAGCAACTCTGAAGTCCTGTCTCTGTGATGGCCTTCTGTATAGCCATGAGCAGCTTGTACGGAACTGGCGAATGGACTGTTTGCTGCTGGCCCGTGAGGGCATCTACCTCTATGCGAACTGGGCATATCTGCCTAAACTCAGCTAGTTCTTCTGCTGGCAAATCCCCCTTGCTGATTTCTTCCTCAACCATGCGCTGGATGGAACTCTTGGTAGCTTGGGAACCTGTAACTGTCAGAGAAGCGCCAGCGCTTCTCATTCCATGCATTCCATCAGTGACGTCTGCAGCTGTCACTGAGGGAAAGCTCCCTACACTACCCTGCTTGAGCTGAAATGACGGATAGAGAGCCGCTGGGGCTGATGGCTCTGACTGCGCTGGGGGTTCCTGGGTCTCTATCCAGACTGGGTCTACCTCTGCTAAGAGCTTCCTACACTTGCTCCATGTGCTGATTATGCTATCTGGAGCTCTCAGGGCTTGCTGAATGCAGGCTCCTATCCTGTCCCAAAGTTGGAGGTTAAGCATGCTTGTTTCTGGATAAAGCAGACAATGATCCCCCAAATACACCAAGAGATCTGCTAACTGGGCACTGTGAATGCGTGTATGGGATACCCTGGCCAGGGCCTTGAGTTCCATTAAGTGAACTCTCTGGTTAGCGGTCGGACATTGCCTCTGAGGACAAGTCCCCATATTACCTGCCGGTCCTTTGAAATTTTTCTCCTTGGGACAAAGGGACACATCTGAGTTTAGGTAACAGGTCTGGCGTGACGAACCTCTGAGAAGGAGCTCGGAGCGTGGACTGCTGCCATGGGCCCTCGGTGGCCTCTGCACTGAAGTCAGGGTTTCACAGCCGAACCTGAGCGGAACGCGTTTCCGCAGAGCAAGCTGCCTCAGAGCTTTGGAGCGCGCTCTGCCTCTCTGGAATGCCTCACCGCGTAGCTGTCACTCAGATCGGATGGCTTTCCGACCAGAGCTGCTGCGCTGTCCTCCGGGACAATTCGGACATGGTTCTGGCGTAGAACCGGACCGTGAATATCACTTACTCATGAGTAGAATCACGTCTCGGGGTCACCATGTATTGGATCAGGGCCATAAAGCGGCTGTCGGGTCCCAGAGGAGACTGGTCAAGCAATGAGACACAAGGCAAGATGGAGCGAAGACCAGTGATTTAATGAAGGCAAATCATCAGTATTTATCATGTACAGGCTGCATGCAAAAGAACTGTAATCTGACAGGATCCACATGCCATGTTTACATGAGTTAATTGGGGAAGTCTTCAGGGTAAGTTAATTAACTAACTTAATCAACGACAGGGGAAATACATTGTTCCATGTTATCCGGGGTAAACATGTGGCTGGTATTGGTTTTAGGACTTAGAGTAATCCACAGGTGCGAGATTACCTATAACATGACTAGCGAGTTAGTCATTAGCTTCCTATTGTCCAAGCTGCTTGTCAGGTCAGCTATAGGTGAATTAAACCCTATCTAATATTCTGCTCCCCCAATTTCTGTCCCTTCAGGAACCCCTGGTAATGATGTGATCACCCCTTACCAGGGTTCTGTCAGGGCCAGTATACCAATTGTGTGTGCGGATCCCACACATCCATTAAAAAAATGAAAATTATATTGCATCACCCAAATATCTAGGGCCCTTTTTTGTGTGCATGGATATGTCAAAGCTGTATTCGCTTGTGGAGGCCAAACAGTAATAGTAGGATTTTATAATCCCTACTCCTGGAGTCCAGATGTTATTGAATTTCTTCTTTGATCTGCAAAGTATCTTTTCAGGCATTGCTAAGAAAGATATAATAAAGAAACAATGATGTGCCAGGGCACTGAACTACTGAAGGGTACATTTATAACACCCATTTCAATTAAGCACAGCAAGTCACAGCTAGGCTAGTGCGGTCCCTGGGCTGTGAGATAGAAATTTAAGAGGAATGGATGAATCTAACAGCTCTCCCAACAAAAACATGCCCATTATAGCTCTTTGGCAAAATTTTCATTTTCACTTAGCAATCCATACAGTTATATATCATAGTTTGGGCTGCATTAAGATCTCGAGCATTCAGAAATGTATCTTAGTGCTACAAACCTCCGTTGTGGTTTGATTTCTGTATACAGCTGTATGAAACTTTTATTTATCAATAACTCATACCTTTTAATCTTTAATACACTGTCAGCACAATGATCAATTTTTTGATGAAAAAATAGGATTTTAATAAATTTGCATGTGATTATAGCCTAGCAGTTCAAAAGCCAGAAATTACAAGTAGATAAATAGGTACCACTTAGAAGAAAGTAGCAACATCCCATGCACTCCGGTATCTAGTCATGCCTGCCACATCCCCATGGAAATGTCTGCAGACACAGGCAGCTATTTGGCTACAAACGGAAATGAGCACCAAACCCTAGAGTCGGATACAAGTGCCTTTCAAGGAAGGGCAACCTTTACCTATAGCTTCAATACAAATGGTTTTTCTGAAATAATTTAATGAAGTGAGCTGCCCTGTTTTAGAATGACAGGGTGAACTCCGGCAAAGGAATTTATGCTGTGTAAGGCTGACAATGTAACTAACCATGGTATTTTTTCCTAAAATTAAAAACATTCTGATCTCTCCATCTCCAGGTCTCCAAAGACTGCCATGTGATCCCTTAAAATCATCTCAGTGAGCTCCTAGAAGTTTCCCCATGCTTCATTCATTTTTACCATCAGTTTAAAGCATCAATTTATAGGATATTGAGATCTACTTAATTTGCCTTCAGATGTGTAAACATGACTTCATTTTTTTTCAGAAGGTTAAAGAAATTGTTTTTTTTAAATAAGAAAAATACATTTTGAGGAAACCAAAACTGACAGATTAACTTATTTCCCGAGAAGTCTCCATTCTTTGTTGTTGTTGTTGTTGTTGTTGTTATTCAATTAAGTTCATTTTGATTTAGGCTCTTCATTTTTAATGTGATACAGGCAGACACAATATGGACATCTTCATTGCTAGGAACAACTGAACTTTTTCAGTTTTCCTTGAGGAACTGAAAGAAAATTCAGTTTTGTTCTTTTTTGAACAATTTGCTATTAATTCATAATTCTTTTCCTATTAAACACAGTATTTTTAATGCAAGAGAAATGCTAGCTGTTTGTCTCTGGATGGGTCTTCATCGTGCTGTTTACTGAAAACCTGGGGTACATAAGAAGGTAAGTCAGTTCTGACTTCAGGACACACAACATATGCACAATAAAGGTGTCACCCTTTCTTCCCCTCAGATTGTGTAAATAACAGTATAACTTATTTTTGTTGTCATTCAGAAACAAGAATCTATTCCATGGCTCAAATTCATTTCAACAAGGGCCATTGTCACATATCAAAGTGAGTTTAAAACAGCAGCTTTCACCTGATTGTTCTTTTTTTTTATTCTACTCATCAAAAGATGAGTACCCAAGATATTATGATCTTTATTTTTAACCTCACACAGTTGGCATCTCACATCACATGTTCCTCTCTTTCAAGGAGAATGAAAGCAGTGGGAGGAATAAAGAAAATAATGTTGGGGGAAATAGAGCTGTATGGCACTGCTTATAAAGAACAGTCTGACATGTATTTATGGTTATAATTTTGCACACTTCACTTAGTGCTCTACCACCCTGCCACTGATCATAACATAAATCACACTTTAATTTTAACCTTTGCAGTTTATCAATAGATTCAATATCAAAAATAATTCAGTACTGACACTTTTGGTTTACAGGTAAGCAGAACAAGAATGGCAGAGGCTTAATAATGTATTACCTGCCCTGTCGACTGGGGCAAAAAGATCCATTACTTCCTCCCTAAGTTTCTATCACATGCTAAAAGCTATAAATAAGGATAGTAGCTAATCAGACAGAGGGAAGATACAGAGTGTCATTGGAAATCAGGTATCTGTTCCATGGTATGCTTTCAAAATATACTCCTTGAAAGTTAATTGTCATATGGAATTCAAGAAATACCTGAATTTAATTTCTGCTTTGCATACTTTGTTCACACTTAATCATGTTAGAGTATTTCATGTAAGTATTGTCTTATTAATGTACATGTTGTCACCTAAATTTTATACCAAGATAAATAGGCAAGAGGAAACACAATGTGTAGCTGAGGTGGCCAAATGTTCTTTAAGGAGGGAAGTTTTCCATTTGAAGGCTAGTAGAAGACAAGCCTTCACTTGATGTACTGGGCCACCAAGAAGACAGAGAAGTGGGTTCTAGAGCAAATTAAGCCTGTGCTGTCAACTAAGTGCTCAAATGACTAAACTGAGACGTTCATACTTTGGACTTAACATTAGTGGAGAAAAATCATTGAAAAATACAGTAATACTAAGAAAAGTGAAAGGCAGGGGGAAAAGAAGGGGGTCTAACATAGAATGGATAGACTCAATAAAGAAGTTGCAAGCCTAAGCTTGCAAGATCTGGTCAGAGGTGTTATTAACAGGATACTTGAAATACATTAATTCATAGCATAAATATAATTCAAATATAACTTGAGAGCACATAACAATAACATATGTCAGTTACTACTTAATAGCCCATGCTATGCCACTCAGGAGGTTTCAGTCTTAAGAAACAAAGTCTATTCAGATATTATACTAGAATGTATGTAAATGGGAAGGTATTAATTTGATGTTAAGCCAAAGGAACTAAGAATAAAAAAATAATATAAATCGAAAAAATTATGCAGTAATGAAAGCAGTGTTCATAATTTTGCTTAACATGGCTATCCATTTAGAAATTTTTGTTACTTTTTACATAATTAAAAAAAAACAATACTATAGGCTTGTGGCCTAGGTTACATAGGAGGAAGTGGTTGATTCATTGAATTCAATGGGCCCCAATCCAACTCAACATCAAGCTCTCCAGTTGAATGGTGAGCAGATGATTTAGAGAGTGGGCTAGAGATTTTATGGGAAAGAAAGGGAATTTCCGGCTCCCAGGAGTGGAGACAGATGGGAGAGCCACCATCCCCCGCAGCTGACTTTGCTCTCTGGGCCGGCCCACCTAGAGAGCAGAAAAAGGGGAGATGCTGCCGTCGTGGAGAGGGACTCCCTGTCTCGCCCAGGAACCCACGCCACCGGCTCATGGGAGTGGAGACAGGTGGGAGAGCCACCGCCCCCCCCCCCGGCAGCTGACTTTGCTCTCTGGGCCAGCCCGCCCAGAGAGCAGAAAAAAGGGGAGACACTGCCATTGCGGAGAGGGACTCCCTGTCTCACCTGGGAGCCCACACCACCGGCTCCCGGGAGTGGAGACAGGTGGGAGAGCCACTGCCCCCCCCCGCAGCTGACTTCGCTCTCTGGGCCAGCCCGCCCAGAGAGCAGAAAAAGGGGAGACACCATTGTCATGGAGAGGGACTCCCTGTCTCACCTGGGAGCCCACGCCACTGGCTCCCAGGAGTGGAGACAGGTGGGAGAGCCACCGCTCCCTCGCAGCTGACTTCGCTCTCTGCTCCGGCGCGCCCAGAGAGCAGGAAAAGGGGAGACACTGCCGTCGCGGAGAGGGACTCCCTGTCTCACCTGGGAGCCCATGCCACCAGCTCCCGGGAGTGGAGACAGATGGGAGATGCTGCGGGTTGTCCTGGTTGGCCCCCCAGGATGCCTCGCTACCATCTTCTTGTTGTTGGCTAGGACGTGGGGCCAGCCGCGGTGGGTGGCTGGACTTGCCATGGTCTGGGCCTCGGTGAAGGTGAGGAGGTTGGTCAGCTTGGAGCTCCAGGAATTGTGCACGCTTTTGTCCCACCCACCCACCCCTTCTGGAAGGACTAAAAGGACTGTGCTGGGTATATTTTTATATTGTTATTTGACATTTTGAATTTTTTTATATTGTGTACTCTTTGATGTGATTAACTGATGTTTAGGATTTTATTGTATTGTACCTTATTTGATGTATTGTTAGAAACTGTATTGTAGTGCACATGTAGTGCATATTGTAGTGTGAGTCGGGTTCGCCTGAGCGAGCGGTATATAAGCGTGAAAATTAAATTAAATTAAATTAAGTTGGGAGGAAAAAATTATCCAAGGAGAAAAATGGAAAAATGGAAGAAGGGGTTGAAATAAGTGGTGGAAAAAGTAGAGCAGGACTAAAAAAAGAGCAGGAATAAAAAGATAATGAAAAAAAGGACCTTTCTGAGGAGACTGAACATTGAAGCCCCAGGGAAGACCTACATGGAGGGAATATAAAGAGGATACCTGGACAGGCACATGGGTGTGTTTGAGAGTACTCTTAGCCAAGGTGGAGAGACAATTCTGTAAGAAGATGGCATGAAAGCCTCCTTGCTGGAGTGAAAGAGAAAAGAGGGAGAGAAGACATGAGGAATGAAGGAAGGCAAGGATGAGTGAATGCTCAAGGTACAGAAGAGAATGAGGAAGACACCTGTCCAGCAGCCTGCCCTCATGTAGTGCAGTTTTCAAATGGGCAAAAGTGTCTTAAAGGATGTATTGCAGTGAACAGAACTGGCAACCAAGCAATATAAATAGTTGTGGGAACTTTAATGGAGAGATAAAATTGTGTAAAAGAGCACCTGTTTTGTATTAAAGTTTAACATTGCACTGCAGAGGAAGCATTATTGTTATTTTCATTACAAAGGAAAGGCAGGAGGGGCTACAATACAAAACATACTCTGAGCTGTCTATGTTATTGCCAGTTCAATCACCAAGAAAGTATGAGCCAGCGCTTAACTGTGTAATATTCCTCCTCTGTCATTTAATAACAGCACCCCACAACTATAAAAGTTGCTGAAAGCTAACAGCTATACCATAAAAGGAGTGGAATTTTCCCTGATTGAGTCACAATTGTAATGGAAAAGAGTCATGCATTTGTTAGGAGAAAAGGGAATGAACAAGTAACTTTTGTTGACAATTAGTTACTTCAAAGCTTTCTCTCAGAGTGAGTCTCAAGGAGTTCAGTGGAGTTGCTTGTGTAGGTACACTGCAAGATAGTTTTGAAGGGTGGCACATTAGTGTGCCATAATTTAAAAACTTAATATTTGGAAGCACAACAGATGTATTGATTTCACACTCTTGGTATTTTGGGTAAATAATAGATTTTTACAATAGTCACACACACATTTATTTGACAGAATGTCACTGCATTGTCAATAGCTATTTCTGCCTCTTGGGGACATCAGTAAGCTTTTAAATATGCATAATATAATTGGGAAAGCTGATGGTATTTACAGATTGTCTCAGGAGAGTAGGATGCTGCTTTTGAAGCTTCCTTGTTTTTTCAAGGTAAAATCATAGATGATGTCATACATTTCCTGGTTCTTATGTTTTAATTTAATGGATTTTTTAAAGTACACCTAAGCAAAATAAATGTTTAAAAAAATTCTGAGGCAGCAGAATAATTACAAACTCAAAAGACACCCCCCAATCAATGTAAGTTAATAGATTCTGTCAGGGACTGGCAATGTTCCAGTAATGAGGATCTGTATTGAATCCCATAAGGACTCTCACCGCTAACTATACACTGCTTTAAATTGTTATCAATGCTATTTCTGTGGCTCCTGAAGGCTTCTCAAGGACAAAAGGGATTCCTAGGGACCCCCAGAACCTGGGTTGCTTTTGATCGTTCCTAGATGCCTTGTTGCGTATATTGGCTCTCAATCCAGGTGATGTCTGGGTATCTGCTGCCATTGTCTCCAGTCTCTCCATTATGAGCGCCTCATCCTCCATGTCAGATAGTTGGTCATAACACGTGTGAATCAGGCTCCCCATACGCTTTATTTCACCATGGACATTGTGCCTCGGTTTCACAAATTCCAAGAGTTCTGTGATCTTCTTTCTGAGCATCTGCAGTTTTCCCCATCTCCACTCCACTGAGTTCCTCTTCGTAAGTTTGGGTTTACTCAGCAGGCCGGCAACAGGGAGGTACTAGGAAGCCACACACCTGTTTCTACTCCGATGTTTCATGCAGCCATAGCAGCTGGGGCTGCAGACCAAGATCAAGCCAAGATCAAACCAGGGCTATGCCCAAGAACAGGAAAGACCCAATGGCAGAAAAGTCTGTTCAAAGACTCCAAAATAAATGGTACTTATTATTATTATTATTATTATTATTATTATTATTATTATTATTATTATTATGTGAGAAGTTATTGTACTCTATAATATTTTGTATTGTATCTTTATTGTCATGTTGTGCTGTAATTGTAATTGTATTTTTGATATTTTGTAACTGTATCATATTTTTGTTGAAAACCACCTTGAGTCGCACTTGTGTTGAGTAAGGCGGTATACAAATTTAATAAATAAATATATAAATAAATAAATACCTACTTGGGAGCCTGTTTCTTTATTGCCATTTTTGGCCTTCTGTCAATTTGGGATGCTTTTCTTTTCAATCAGTATGGTGAGCCAGCTCCTCCGTAGCCCCCGTAGACTTATTAAATCTCGATTATTAAATCTCAGTTATTTTCCCCAAGTTAGAATAGCTTTTTCAGAGTTTGAGTAACCTCCTCAGAACCCACAACACCTGTATTTGGCTCCAAATGAGTCTGTTGCTCTTATCTTTATTGCTCCTATCTTCAAGGCTTTGTTGCTCCTACCTTCAAGGCTGTCAGCATGGGGGAGGAGGAGAAAGAGTCTAACTCCAAAACACCAACACAGCAGAGCTAGAAGAGGGTCAATCTCAGAACTATAAAACAAAGTAAAACAAAATAAAACAAGATAAAAGCATAGGCTACTGCTAGCTGCTGCACCCTACCATGTGTGAGTGAGTGTGTGAGTGAGTGTGTGTGTGTGTGCGCGCGCGCGCTCGTGCGCTGAGAGAGAGAGAGAGAGATTAAAATCAAGGCAAATAAAGGTTGCTGTGTCTGCAGTACTGTTGTGGTTTATTTTTAACCTCTTCTATAAAAAAAGAAAATGCTGACTCCACTGGATTGACTGCAATATCTTCATCTATGTATGAGTTGTGCCAACCAGTTCATATTGTTTCTTAGCGAAAATATTATCAGCTGTTCTTTTTCCCCAGTGAAGAACTGAAATAATCTTAGCTTCAATTAACTACATCATAAGTACCACCACATTAGAATCAATGCATCATTTGCTTGGTTGTGTCCTATTCAGCTTACACAAGATGTGCTGGAAATTATTCAAGTGACAATTTCAAGCATCTTCTCCGAAATGTGGAATGAGAGAGACTCATCTGGTGGTGACTATAGAACAAAAGTGCCTTAAAATTGCTGAACAAGCAAGAAAATGGTTGCTGATTTGTATGTATGTATGTATGTATGTATGTATGTATGTATGTATGTATGTATGTATAATTCTATCTCTCATTATTTTGACAACTTAAAATTGATCTCTTTAAACATTTTTTCCTATGTTATCTTGTTTTCTGCTACATTTAACAGTAGTTTCTTACATCCTACCTAAATTCAGCCAATACTTCCATCACTCCAAATGTTTCCCAAAGAAGGAATGTGCTAATTTAGCAATAACATTTAATTGTGTAATTTTTACCACCAATAATGTGAAAAGTGTTTCTGAGTTTTCAAGGTGCTTTAATTTTCTTCATATTGCAGTGACCCTTAATCTTCAGGTAAGCTCTGAAATGGTAATGTAGTCAAGACAATCCAAAAATCTTAAGAGAAATGTAGATCCAGAGCTGACTGAACACTGCCTATCATTCCCATTGCATTGATAAAGGAATGTCTATGGGGTAATTCACCCATCCCATGTTGCCTTTCAGTTTCACATTTTTATCCAACTACTCCAAGTTGGGAATATGGTTATTAGACAAATGCAGGCACAATGGTATCTATTGCTACAGGACATAATGGCTATAACGTACTTACTTTTCAACATCAGTTGTCCGGTAAAATAAGTGGAAGAGCATTATTGCATTAACATCCTTCCAATGAGTTCTCATAGACATCTACAGTATATGTTGCTCCAATTGTCACTGTTTAACAGAAACAGTCCCCATATTTTGCAGTTGCCATCCTTCAGGGTTTTATGACAGGTGCTTATCAGAACTTGTAGCACAGCTGGGCAATAGAAGGATAGTCAAAGTCAATGACAGATGAGTCTAACCAAAGCTGGTTTTATCCCATTCTTCTTTCTCTGCAATTGCACTGCAATATTGCTTCATAATATTTAATATCTAAGTCAACTGATGAAGAGATTATTAGGTTGATTCTGTAGGTTTTCAAGTCCATGCTTGGTTCTTTATTGGGGTAAAAAGGGTATCAGCTGCAGCAGGGAAAATATCCCACTTGCTTTAACAAACCACCTTCTCCTTTTCTGTTAAAATATTCTGAAGAGCAAAAATTTATCTTACTCTCCAAATATGAGAGTATGTACATCCTGTCTCTAATGTACATGCATGCAATTGCACCATCCTAGGAAAAGAACAATTTCTGCTTTATGTTTTGAAATCTAAATATTGTACCCCATTTTGTTATTGTTGCCACCATTGTCTCCTATAACAGAGGAATACACGTGCTGTAGCTAACAACAACATGATTTATAATCTTATTAACTTCCTGTTACAAACTAAAAGGCAATTCAGAGATGTAATGATACAAATGCCTGCAGTTCAATCCAGTTTCACCCAAAATAAGAGGAAAGATCGTATTTGATTAACATATGTGCCAGTTACCTAAAAGGAGAACAGTGTAGTGGAAAAGTGGAAACAGAGAATGAAAACTGCCAGTTCCAGCTATGTATATGGATTTATAAAGTTTAATATCTGAAAAATATTAAAGTTTCTATTTTTTCCTAGTCTAGTATTTCACCTGCAGAGCACTTTAATATTTTACCAATTTGAAAAGCATGTGATTATTTTTAAGAGTTTGTTTTTTGCAAACATATCTCACCTACATTTATAGCACCAGAATTTATTAGTTTGTCTTCTTGCTGAATGAATCTTTGTTTTGGAAACAAATTGAGCATATACATAGAGAAATTCAGGTGAATTAATGGATTCTTCATTTTTCTACAATACACAACATTTTTATTTTATGATACCTGCCACATCATATCAATATTTGTCAATACTTTAAATATAATTTCATTTGAGGGGAAAGAGAAGAAGAAATAATTGCTTTTTTTCATATTTTGTATTTAAAGTCATATTTCTAGAAAATACAAAGCATGTAAATTTCTAATATACGGGTCTCTGACATAGGCACACATGAGCATACTCAGTTATTTTATAATATTGCTCTGTGTTTAACTAAAAATTGTTACCTTTTTTGTCATCTTTTGTTCTGACTGTACAGTTATGAACCTGTAAATCTGCAATGATAATGTAGAAATTAAACCCAATTAAAAACCAACATTACCTTTGCAAGAGTACACAGAGGAACTCTACAAAAAGGACCTCAACACTCCAGATAATTACAATGATGATGAAATTGAACTTGAGCAAGACATCCTGGAGATTGAAGTCAGAAAGTCCTAAAAAGCACTGAAAACAAAAAAGCTAGTGGAGATGATGGTATCCCAGTTGAATTTTTCAAAGCTCTAAAAGATGATGAATTCAGATTTTCAATATGCCAGCAGATCTGGAAATCAAAACAGTGGCCAAAGGATTGGAAAAGATCAGTATACGTTCCAATCCCAAAAAAGGGCAAAGCCAAAGAATGTTAAAATTATCAAACAATTGCGCTCATCCCACATGCCAGCAAGATGATGCTCAAGACAATACAGGATAGACTTCAGCAGCACGTGGAGAGAGAACTACCAGAGGAGCAGGCTGGGTTCAGTAGAGGCAGAGGAACTAGAGACCACATTGCCAACATATGCTGGATCATTAAGCAAACAAAGGAATATCAGAAACTAGTCTACTTCTGTTTCATTGACTGTTGTGTATTGAATGTAATTGTAACCACACGAATGAGTGGATGTAACAATCTCTAATTGTAACACTGTAACCTTCTGTATGAGGACGCGAGCTAGTGGCCACCGGGGGCAGTAGCGAGCGCCCAGCTCATATGGTACACATTCCTCAAATGCCTTCATCTGTGCGGGAAAGATTCCCGCGCTCACCTCACCTGGACAAGAAAGGAGTGACCAAGAATGACGTCACTTGGACAGTAGCCAATGCCTGTCAGAGAGCCATATTCAATTGTATAGCCACCGCATAAAAGGAGCTGTTTGTCCGCCATTACCACATGTTCGTATTGTACTCCATGCAATAAAGATGTGCTAGGCTAGCTTACAGCCGTTTCCATTGTCTTGATTCCCAAACACTAAATTGGCGACGAAGGTGGGATTATGGATTCCCACGGGGACAAGACAACTTCACAGCAACCAGTCTTCGACGTGACCCATCCCGAGCAATGGGACTGGTTTGCAATGCATTTCAAGAGTACGGTAGCGTATGCCAGCATCACCGATGCAGGAAAGAAGAGAGGTCTTCTCATCACGATGCTCGGTTTCCATGCAGTGCAAGCGCTGATGGATCTGGTGGCACCACGAGAGGTGAAACAGGTTTCGGTAACCGAAATACTGGCGACTCTGAGAAACCACTTCAAGCGCAAGGTATCCTTCTTCTCTGCCAGGTCTGCCTTCACGAGGAGGGACCAAAAGCCGGGTAAGTCCGTATCTGAGTATGCAGCGGCCCTCCGTTTGTTGGCAACCCAATGCGAATGGCGGGAGATTCTAGACGTGGCCCTGAGGTACAGGATGCTCTGCGGAATGAGAGATGGAGAAACCCAAAGGAAGCTCATGACCCGAGGCCACGACCTCACCTTTAAAGAGGTACTACAAGAGGCCCTAGCTGCTGAGTCCACGAGGGCCGGGTACAAGCTTATCAAGGCAAAGCCTCCACCAGTAGAGGCAGCTGCATCCGCAGTCCAGGCGTCTTGGAGGGTGGCCCCTGCCCCGCGCTCGCCCACATCCTCAGAGGCTTCTGCCACCCCAGGCTCCAGTGAAGATGAGGGGGTCCGGAAGGTCAGAAAGGGGCTGAGCGAGAAGAAAGGGAAAGGGGGTTGGCGCTGCGATGGATGCAGGGCGTCCCATGAGAGGAGCAAGTGCCCATTCAGGAAGGCTGAGTGCCACAACTGTGGACGGAAGGGCCACATCGCCAGGGTCTGCAAGCAACGCCGGGACAAGAGCAAGCGCTCCACGAGGAGACGGGATGGCGTCGGCAGAGTCTACGATGGCGGCGACGACCCAGAGGGGGACCACGTGTACCGAGGAGTACATGCAGAAGACGACTTGGCCATCCACACCGTGCCTCTAGGGCAACCACGTTTTTATGCTGAGGTACTGTTGCAAGGGATTCCTGTTAAAATGGAAATAGACTCGGGGTCTGTATACTCTCTCATTTCCCATAAGGAGTTTTTGCGCATTCCCCCCAAGGAGCGACCCAAACTCAAAGAGATGAGGGCGAACTTAAGAGACGTGCAGGGAAATGGGATTCCAGTGCTGGGAATCGGGGACTTCGAGATACAGTATAAGGGACTCCGAAGGAAACTCCCTCTAGTAGTTCTAAGGGAGGGGGGTGTAATCTCCTGGGAACACAGTGGTTCAAACCCCTGGACATCTTCATAGGCGGCGTCCATGCCATCGGGGGGACTGAGATCCAGGCAGTGTGCGATGCACACTCTGAGGTATTCAAGAAGGGGCTCGGGAAGTACAAGGGGCCGCCAGTTTCTTTCGACCTAGACCCGGAGGTCCGCCCAATTAGACTCAAGCCATGTCGGGTTCCATTTGCCCTAAAGGACAAAATTGAGGCAGAACTGGACAAACTGGTGGAGCAGGGGATTTTAGTGCCTGTGGACTCTGCAGAGTGGGAGACTCCTATTGTTACAGTGTTGAAAGCAAATGGGGAGGTGCGGATTTGCGCTGACTACAAGTGTACAATTAACAAGGCGATCTGCCCTAATGCCTATCCGGTGCCGGTAGTTAGCCATCTGCTAGCTACTTTACATGGGGGAAAGTTTTTCGCCAAACTAGATCTGGCGCAGGCGTACCAGCAGCTTCCAGTAACTCCAGCCACAGCTGCTGCACAAACCATTGTAACTCACAAGGGGGCATTCAAGGTAACGCACCTACAGTTTGGGGTGAACTCGGTGCCAGGAATATTTCAGTCCCTAGTGGAACGTTTGTTAAAGAAGTTACCGGGGGTCTTGCCATTTTTCGATTACATATTGATATCTGGGGAGAGCTAATCAGAACTGGCCCAGAGACTAGATAAGGTCCTTACAGTCTTCGAATCCGCAGGGTTGAGGCTGCGGAGTGACAAATGTGTGTTTCTGGCCAGGGAGGTTGAGTTTCTGGGGTTCCGTATAACCCCTGAGGGGGTGAAACCCACTGAGTCCAAAGTCGCAGCTATTCAAAACTCCCCTCACCCCACCGCGAAACCGGAGCTACAGTCCTTCCTGGGGCTGCTGAATTTTTACCATTCCTTCCTGCCCAGGAAAGCATCGATTGCAGAGCCCCTGCATAGGCTGCTGAAGAAGGATGCGGTTTGGCGGTGGGGGGAGAATCAGGAGCGGGCTTTCAGGGGACTCAAGCAGCTCCTCTCCTCAGAGGCTATTCTAACCCATTTCGACCCAAAGAAGCCAGTAGTCTTGGTCTGCGACGCCTCACCAGTGGGGGTGGGGGCGGTCCTGTGCCACGTGTTAGAGGGTGGGCGAGAAGCCCCAGTTGCCTTCTATTCGAGATCATTGTCCAAGGCAGAACGAAATTATGCCCAAACAGATAGGGAGGCCCTTGCTATTGTGGCGGGCACAAAGAAGTTCCATGATTTTTTGTATGGTCACCCATTCACCATTGTAACCGACCACAAGCCACTATTGGGTATCTTCACCTCAGACAAGTCCACTCCACAGATCCTCTCCCCCAGGATGCTTCGGTGGGCTATTTTCCACAATGCCTACAAGGGTTCATTAGAGTACCGCCCCGGGAAAGACATAAGCCACGCTGATGCACTGTCAAGGTCCCCTCTTCCCCACCTGGGAGACCCAAAGTGTGAGGTAGAGCAAGACAGCCAAGTCCTCCTCATAGAAGCCCTAGATGCACCCCCCATACTTCCTGTGGAAATTGCTGCAGCCACGGCCAAGGATAAAACTTTAGCCCTTGTTAGATCCTGGGTACAGAAGGGGTGGCCCACGGCTCCCCCCACAGACGAGTTTGCTGCATTTTTCAGGAAGAGGGTTGAGCTGTCCACAGAAAGGGGGTGTCTTCTGTGGGGGGAGAGGGTGGTGGTCCCACAAACATTAAGAGCAAGGGTGCTACGGCTTTTACATGTCAGCCACCCAGGGATTGTGCGCTCTAAGGTGCTGGCCCGAAGCTATTTCTGGTGGCCACAGCTAGACGCAGACATTGAACACATGGTGAACACCTGCGAAAGTTGCCAGAGCTCCCGACCTGAGGAGTCCCGCCTTCCACACAGAGAGTGGGACACAGCTAGGGGGCCGTGGTCCCACCTCCACATAGACTTCGCAGGGCCATTCAGGGGTTCCTTTTTCCTGCTGGTGGTGGATGCATACTCCAAGTGGTTAGAAGTAATTCCAATGCGCAACACCTCATCAGCTGCAACCATAAAACAACTGCGCAGGCTGATAAGTACCTTCGGGATACCTGACGTCATTGTGAGTGACAATGCGAGTTCCTTCACGTCGGCCGAGTTCCAGGCGTTCTTGGAGTCCAACGCCATTCGGCACATTACCTCAGCCCCCTTTCACCCTGCAACAAATGGCCAGGCAGAACGCCTGGTGCGCACAATGAAAGAGGGGCTGCGGCGCATGGGACCAGGGGATCTGGACCGGCAGCTCTGCCAGTTTCTGTTGGCATACCGGGTGACGCCATTGGTGTCGGGATTCTCCCCCGCTGAACTCCTCATGAAAAGGAAATTGCACTCATTGTTAACCAGGTTGGATCCCACCAGGGTGGAGGATAGGGGAAGAAACATTGAGCACAGCCCCACAAAAAACTTCCAGATAGGTGAACCTGTACATTGCAGAAACTACACTACTACAGGGCCAGCCTGGGTGCCGGGGGTAGTCATTAATCAAACGGGACCAGTGTCATACTGTGTCAAGACCAACACGGGTCTCCTCTGGAGAAGGCATGCTGACCAACTAAGGCATCGAGTGATTGGGGGGCCGGACAGAGGGGTCCAGCAGCAAAACGCAACGTTAGGGTTCTCCTCCGGCCGCTTATCCCAAGGGGGAGAAAACGAAGGGCAACAGTCCCAAACAAGGGGGGGAAGCACGGGCTCAAATCCGTATCCTTTTGATACACCAGTTCTACCACCCAGTCCTTTGAAAGAAAGGAATGAGTTTGCTCCTGTTGCCCCTGAATTAGATTTTGAGTTACCAAACCGGGGTTTTTTTTTTTGAGTGTTCCCCCACCCGTCCAAGCGAAGAGCGGGGTTTTTCTTTAGCCCCTAGTGCCCCCGGTTTCCCCACATCCGCATCAGAAACCCTTCCTCCCCCTTCTCCTGCCCGTACCAAAGCTGCAAGTCCGCAGCGAGTCACTAACGAGTCATCCTCTCCAATTGCAGGACAAGAGCCAGGAGGACACAGACGAGGGGGCACGGCCGAGTCAAGCATAACGGCCGCACGCCCAAAACGCACATGCGGGAAAACAGTTTGGTTGAGGGACTTTGTCCCATCTTAGGGGGGAGGGATGTTGTGTATTGAATGTAATTGTAACCACACGAATGAATGGATGTAACAATCTCTAATTGTAACACTGTAACCTTCTGTATGAGGACGCGAGCTAGTGGCCACCGGGGCAGTAGCGAGCGCCCAGCTCATATGGTACACATTCCTCAAATGCCTTCAGCTGCGTGGGAAATATTCCCGCGCTCACCTCACCTGAACAAGAAAGGAGTGACCAAGGATGACGTCACTTGGACAGTAGCCAATGCCTGTCGGAGAGCCATATTCAATTGTATAGCCACCGCATAAAAGGAGCTGTTTGTCCGCCATTACCACATGTTCGTACTGTACTCCATGCAATAAAGATGTGCTAGGCTAGCTTACAGCCGTTTCCATTGTCTTGATTCCCAAACACTAAATGACTACACCAAGGCCTTTGACTGTGTGGACCACAACAAAATGTGGCAAGTAATCAAAGAGATCAGAATACCAAAACACCTCATATGCCTCATGAGAAACCTGCACATGAATCAAGAAGCAACAGTTAGGACAGAATACAGAATGACCGAGTGGTTTGGAATAGGAAAAGGAGTAAGACAAGGCTGCATTTTATTACCCTGCTTATTCAAATAATACACAAAGCACATAATGTGCAATGCAGGGATGGAGGAATCACAATATGGGATCAAAATTGCTGGGAGAAACATAAACAATTTGAGATATGCAGACAATACCACCCTAATGGCAGAAAGTGAGAAAGACCAAAAAATATCTTGATTGGATTGAAGGAGGAGAGTGCAGAAGCCAGCTTGAGACTCAATATCAAGAAAACCAAGCAAATGGCAACAGGCCCTATCAGTCCTTGGAAAATAGATGAGGAAGAAGTAGAAGCAGTGACAGATTTTACTTTCTTAGGATCTAATATCACTGCAGATGGTGATACTTGGGAGACAAGCAATGAGAAACCTGGGGAACATAGTGAAAAGTAGAGACATCACCTTGAGGGGGGGGGGGGAATTCTTATAGTCAAAGCAATGGTATTCCCAGTGGTAATGTATGTGTGTGAGAGCTGGACCATTAGGAGAGCAGAGCACAGAAGAATAGATGCCTTTGAGATGTGGTGCTGGATAAGAGTTTGAGAGTACCCTGGAAAGCGAGGAGAACAAATAGGTCAATCTTAGAAGAAATCAACCCTGACTGCTCATTGGAAGGTCAAATAGTAAAGATGCAGCTGAAGTACTTTGGACATCAAATGAGAAGGGAGGATTCACTTGAGAAGGCCTTGATGCTGGGAAAGGCAGTGGGCAAAAGAAGAAGGGGGCAGCCAAAGATGAGATGGCTAGATGGCATTGTAGACACAATGTTCACAGAGCTGGGCTGGCTAAGAAGGATGGTGGAGGATAGAGGTGCCTGGAGGACAATGGTCCATAGGGTTGCAAAGGGTCGGAATCTACTGTGCGACTTAACAACAACAACCTTTGCAAACCCATGGACCGCAGCACGCCAGACTCCTCTGTCATCCACCATCCTTCAGAGTCTGCCTAGATCTATATCCACCATGTTAATGATACTGTCTAACCATCTCATCTTCTGCCATTCCCTTCTCCTTTTGCCTTAAATCTTTCCTAGTTTCAGGGACTTCTCCAGTGAGTCCTCTGTTCTTCTTTGGTGGCCAAAGTATTTGAGCTTCACTTCAGAAGCTGTCCTTGCAAGGAGCAGTCAGGGTTGATTTCAGGGGTGTGCTGGACAGGGAGTAATGATGAACAAAATATTTACATTCCCACTTGCCTTCTAATTTCAACTCCTCTCTGGGGATTTGAACCAACAATCTCTTCCTTATAAGACAAAATTGCAATCTCTAAGCCACAGCAGCTCCACAGCAAATGGAGCTATTTTTCTAAGCTTATCTTTGGCGGCAAAGGAGAAGGCAGGCAGAGAAACATGGAGCCCTGCTCATTTGCTTGATTGTTCTGGGCTTCACAGCTCATCTCGGCTCTTTGAATTGGCACCTAAGGAGGCGCCATGATACTGGGGGACTGGGTGTGTGTGTGCCCCAGGCAGAGTCCTTGTAGCCTGGTGGTCCAGACCACCACTGGTTGATTTCCTTTAGGATTGACTGATTTGATTTCCTTGCAGTCCAGGGGACTCTCAAGAGTTTTCTTGATCACCACAGTTCAAAGGTGTCTATTCTTCTCTGCTCAGTCTTCCTTATGGTCCAACTCTCACAGTCATACCTTACAACTAGGGATCATCTACTCTAGACATTATTAATTTTTTTTTACAAAAACTATATGACTATATGAGCTGTATTTCTGCAGCTCTTACTAAACTCAACACGAGCATAGAAAGTTGGACATACTGAATGTTGTGTATCAACCTGACATCTGCAGACTTTGAATTTTCATTGGTATCAGCTAGATTTTCCAACCTTACCTTGAGTTACTAGGCATTGTGTTAGACATGTAATGTAATCCAAGCATGCAGTGAATTCTAACACAATTAATCATATGACACAAGAAGCTCCCTTCTGGGAAAACTAATTTGTTTATATCTAATCAGCAGACAGCACTGTCTCTCTGGCTGTTAAGAGAGATGAGCACTGAACCTTAGAGTCGGATATGCCTGGCTTTCAAGCAAGGGCAACCTTTACCTTTAATCAGCCAATTAGAAAATAATTCTTGTCTTCCTTCCAGAGGGCAACTTGAGACACACTGTTTGCAAGTCTAATCCCTTAAATCTGTTTTTCACCTACACTGTATATTCATAAGAGATGTGATCTAGGTCATACGTGAATGTAACAATGGTTTTCCTTCCCCTCTTTATTCTAAGCTTGAATTTTGCCACAGTCAGCTCCAGGTTTCATTTTTACTGACTGTACAGCATTTCTTCATCTTTGACTGCAAAGTATGTAATTAATCTGATTTCACTGCAGATGGTGACTTCAGCCAAGATGCTTACTCCTTGGGAGGCAAGCTATGGCAAACCGAGGCAGCATAATGAAAAGTAGAAACATCACCATGCAGACAAATGTCCACTTAGTTAAAGTGACAGTCTTCCCAGTAGTAATGTATGACTGTGAGTGTTGGACCATAAGGAAGGCTGAGCGGAGAAGAATAGACACCTTTGAACTGTGGTGCTCAAGAAAACTCTTGATAGTCCCCTGGACTGGAAGGAGATCAAATCAGTCAACCCTGACTGCTCCTTGGAAGGATAGATACTGAAGTGAAGCTCAAATACTTTGGCCACCAAAGGAGTAGAGAGGACTTGTAACAATAGGATCCTTACTCTCGAGTAAGCCCTTTTGTCCTTCTGAGTTGCTATCCAGGCCTCAGATGTGTGTAGAATGAGGTAGCATTGAGCCAAGAAATCACTCCAAGTCTCTTCAGGCATTTTATAAGTGTATTGATAGCATAGCAAGATACAATATACAGTCCATCAAAAGAGCAGGAAGCAAATAGATAAAATAGGCTGCTTTGGTGAGGGAAAGCCAGTCCTCCCCTTTCTCTCAAGCCTCTACATTTTGGCTGCTTGCAAAGCTGGCATTCCAGAGAGAGAGAGAGAGTGAATGTGTGTGTGTGTGTGAGAGAGAGAAATACCTCCCCCCCCCAGGGTCCACCTTTGCTCTTCCCCTCAGGGATTCCAACCAATGATCTTACAGTAAGACATATCAATCACACATTAGGTTTCAGTTCTTTTTGTGTTCAGGGAATGAAGAAGCAGATGAATGAAGTAGTGAAATTCAGCTCTTTAATAGTGGGGTTTGAACACAGTTTGAATGGGGCAAAACTTGGACTTATATACACTATAAACAGTAATAGTAACAATAATACAACAAGCCCATTGGCTAACAGAGTGTGCAATTTTTGATCCACTTATTTGCATAAGAATAGATACATGAGAAAAGATACATTCCACTCCTGTCAGAAAGCACAGTTGACATACATAACAGTTCTCCAAAGCCATGAGGCTCAGATTGTATACATACTTTCTAACTCCCACTTATTTGAAATCGCCATTTTGCAGAGGCTAAAGAACAAGGCATGAAAAAGCACAGGGTATATTCCTGTACGACACAGGACTTAATGGAGAAGTCTCTGATGCTAGAAAAGAAAAGGCAAAGGGAGAAGGGAGTGGCAGAAGATGAGATGGTTAGACAGCATCATTGACACAGTGGGTATGGATCTGTGCAGACGCTAAAGGCTGGTGGCTGAGAGAGGAACCTGGCGTGATGTGGACAATGGGATTGCAAAGGCTCAGAATCAATTTTGCAACTGAACAATAACAAAAACTTTACCCTAATTTGCATGCCCAATAACATTTCTTTGTTCTGGTCACTTGTTTGTTTGCCTTATAAGAGGACAGACACTTTTTATCAATCTCTGTATCCTCCTGACCACAGGTGAGAAGATGAAAACTATCTTTCTCTTTCTTCAGTTACTGTAACTTGTATCTCCCTACCTATACTAATAACCTGATGCCAGCCTATTTAATGGAAATAACTTGTCCTTTTAAAAAAAGAAAAAGTCAAATAAAGAAGAAAGTAAAACGGATGTATTTGCTCATCCCTGCGATACGCAGCACATGTTTTCCGACTGCAAAACCTGTGACTTTTGCCTTTGTCATGCAAGGAAGCATTGGATACACAATCTATAGCTCTACAAAATCAGATGTTATTATTTGGTAAGGCACATCTTGTTGCGATGGCTACCAGATGTAGGAATGGTTGGCTGCAAGGAAGACATGTGAGACAATCGTGCGGTGAAGTCCAGCCCCGAACGAAGTCAGGGATATGTATTTATTACCCTGCCTTGGGGTGATACATGTGTAAGATGCGCATGACCCCCTAATACAGAAGGCTTGCATACGTGGCATTTTCTGGTGGTCAAGACAATACCTGCTCTTGGACATTGCCCTGTGGTTAATAGACAGCCCACAATTAATTAAGGTCTGGGCTGGCAAAACCCATTGTTCCTGCCCTATCTCGGAGCCGCATGTGTATTGACTCCAGGTGCCTAGCTTGTCCGTTGTCTGGCGCAGCTTGTTTGCCCAACTTAATCTGTAGCCAGCAGCGGAGGATTGTGTGTTTTCACTAGAGTCATCATCTTGGTTTTTACCCCCATTTCTACCGTAGCCATCAGCCAAGGCTTTATGACTCACACCCCAAACTAACTAACTAGCCCGCACCCCAATTGCCTTCCTGCCAAGCCCGGTTGATCCCTGGATCTGTTGAAGGCCGAGCGAACCCCTGGGGAAAGGTTTGGCCAATTATTCCCATGGGGAACCCACAACATCTGAACCTTTTGATGCATTATTTTAAAATTATTATGATGATTATTGTTGTTTCTGTAATGGCATGATTGTGGTTATGAGTACGATTAAATTTCAGTTGCCTCATACAGTACTGCACAGGTCTGTGGTGCTGTTGCCTGACATCTATACAACTAATCTTTCTAAGAATCATTTTATGCATCTGCTTCCTTATTTCCCTAGTTAATGACCCCAGCAGTAAAGTTCTCCAGACTGCCTGTTTATTTGAGACATTTATCTCCTAGAATGAAGCAGCATTTTCCAGCTCAGAAGTAGAAAATCACAGCTATTTTCAGCACTCCTCTAATAAATTTGTTTAGAAGACATTTGATACCTTGAGGGTTAAATGTTAATGACTGATGGAGGAAAAATAATAGTCATGGCTTCCCACTTTGTGGCTGTTTTTAGAAGATGTTTGGTAATGAATTGCATGGTATTTTTAAAAGCACTGATTCTCATAGCTGAAAATAAGGACATCTCATTCTCAGGGCTCAACTCAGCCTTCTTCTATTTTGTCACCTAATGGAATCATAACATGATCTCCTTATTAAGGGAAGCATTTTATCATCATAGAATGCCTTCCTTTCACTATCTTTTGGATTCCGACTTACTAGATAAAGGTCTCCCTTGCTCAAAAACCAGTTGTGTCCAACTGTAGGTTGTGGTCCCAGTGATGCTTTCAAAGTCCTGTCCGAGTGTCTGGTGACTGTTGGGTTCTGGATGAGAGACAATGGATTACAACTGAACCCAGACAAGACTGAATGGCTATGGATTAGGGGCCTGGTGTTATCTCAGGAGTTACCACCATTGGACCTGGATGGGGTGAGCCTGTCCCAGACGGCTCCAGTGCACAACTTTGGGGTCCTTCTGGATTCTCAGCTGCAGCTTGAGGATCCAGAAGGGCCAGGAGGGCTTTCACCCAACTTTGGGTGATTCACCAGTTGCGCCCAATCCTAGACTGGGACTCCTTGCTCATGGTCACTCATGCTCCAGTCACCTCTAGACTAGATTATTGTAATGCTCTCTACATGGGGCTGCCCTTGGTGACCATCCGGAGGCTGAAGTTGGTCCAGAATGCAGCTGCTCAGGTGGTGTTGGGGAGTGGGAGTTATGCCCATGCCTCGCCATTGCTTCAGGAGTTGCACTGGTTACCACTTTGCCTCCAAGTGCAATTCAAGGTGCTGGTTATTACCTTTAAAGCCCTACATGGTAGTGGGCCAGGGTATCTCAGATACTACATCGTCCCAAGAACCTCCGCCCATCCAACCAGAGTGGACCGGAGGGGCTCTCTATTTGTTCCATCTGTTAGAGAGGCTAGTCTCTCTTGCACAAGAAGGAGAGCCTTCACTGTGTCTCCTCCGGCCCTTTGGAACCTCCTACCAGTGGATCTGAAGTTGCAGTTGGAATTGCTGCCCTTCAGGAGAGATCTCAAAACCTGGCTGGCAGGGCAAGTGTGGGGCGTCGATGGTGAAGTGATTACTGTGGATAACAGGAGGTTTGTAGCTATAGTCATTTTAGGCTTTGAGGCTCAACACAGCTAAGGCTCGCCGTAGTTGAATGCTGAACAGGTGCCTGATGCCAGACTGCTGCCTGAAGGCCATCTGCTACTGAACAACTGCTTGGAGCTGGAAAACTGATCGTCGCTCATCACATTGCTTTTCTACTTTTGCTATTAGACTGTTTGTTTTCTGACTATTTGCATTGAACTGTTTTCCTCATGTTTTTATGGACTGGTCAGAAGAAAGGAATACTTCTGATTTGCTTTGGAACATCGTTCTGCTATTTGCTACTATTGTGTTTTGCTTGTAAGAGACTTTGCCTTTGAACCTTTACTTTCAAAATTTGCTTTGCCACTAGTAAACAACTCTTTGCACACTACAGTATCTGTTTGATTGTTCACTGTGCTCTTAGCCTTTTCACTGCCACACCCTTGCTAACCCAAGGGCTACTCTCTTCAACCTAACAAAAAGCATAAGAAAAGCGAAAGGATCAAAAATGCATCTATGGACACCAAAGGGTTGAGAATGTTGTGTCATTCTAAGATAATAGAACACTTCTGTTGACAATCATCCTCTTTCAGGCATATCAGAGAATAAACTAAATAAAACAAAATTGTTGTAGCTCTTTAGACATTAACTGCTATATTTTAATGTGAGCTTTCATGGATCAAGTCCACCTCATCAGACATCTCTTTGAGATGGTTTTACTATGCTGGAGATTTTTGGAAATTAAAGTCCTCCACCCCACATCCTGTGGTTTCTCCACAATGAAAAGAATGTCAATTTTCAAAAATAAAAATAAAAAAATCACATGGTGTAAATTAGCCTAGTGAGCTTCACCAGGTACCTGTAAGGGCTGAATGACACTCATGTTAACTTTGTTTTGGTCCTACATTAAAACCTGGGTTTTCACCGAGTTTTTTGGGGCTCAGGAACCCATAGGTTACTTCTGACCTGTTGACTGTGGATTTCTGTATATTGCTTCAGCTTGTTTTGTTGTTGTTCAGTCGCACAGTCGATTCTGACCCTTTGCAAACCCATTGACTATTTTCCTCGAGTCACCCCTGTCTTCCACCATCCTCCTCAACCCGCCCAGCTCTGTACCCATTGTGTCCACAATACCATCTATCCATCTCATCTTTGGACACCCCTTCTTCTCTTGCCATCCACCTTTCCCAGCATCAAGGCCTTCTCAATTGAGTCTTCCCTTCTCATTTGATGTCCAAAGTACTTTGCAGGCGCACCCCCCAATAAAGGACTCAGACACTGGTAAAAGTGGATAACGGCATTGGGCCACATTTATTGATTCATGCCCTAGTCCGAATTATAAATTTCTATTGGTATTCAACCAATTATAATTCTTAAGGCAAGCAGGCCGAAGTAACACTGGTAAGGTTCCAGCCAAAATTGCCAACGGCAATTGGTTACAATGTATCCATTTGTATCAATTTGTTTGTTGACAACAAACAAATTGTTGACCGAAGTCAATTATCTAACTAGTGACCCCACCCTCTGACGCGTATCCGTAAAATAACGGGGTGATGCCTGCTGCCCAGCTCATGCCATCACCCCATTGCCTGGTTCATCGTTGACCGGACAACGTTAACCAACTTGTGCCTGTCTAGTGTTGTCCAGTCAATTGTGAACCTGCCGGATACCTGTGGGTCATAAATGTTTACCTTACCAGTGCTACCCGCCACACGGGGAGGCTTCAATAAAGGCTCACCGCCCCCCCCAGACCGTCAGCCCGGTCAACAGGCCTGCTCGCCAATCTCCTAACAAGAGGTCCATACCTCCCGGCGACAGATGGACCCCATCCCCTGTGTAAAGCTCATAATTTTGGAGACTGATGGTGGGGTGTCATATGACACGCCCCCAACCCTTGTCCAGAAGGAACCGGGCAATAGCCCTGTTCACCAAGCGCCGAGCCCGATCAAGGGCTTGGAGGTTCAACCCTCCCCTGTAAGCGTGCCGCGGTATCATGTCCTTCCAAAGCAGGGTTGTGGCAGCCCACACATAATGCAGGTAGGCCAGGTCACCGCAAATCGCGTGCTTCAGCGATAGGCCCGTGACCTGGCCCAAATCATTACCCCCGAGGTGTATAATTAGGACATCAGGCGGGTCAGCATCTCTGATGGAGAAAAGGAATGGCAACAGATCCCGCCATAACATTCCGCGCTTACCGTACCACCTGAGACTTGCGGATGCACCTAGTCCCAGCCGGGGTCCCCACTCTGTCGCCGCAGCAAACTGCGCTGCCCTGTGCACATAGCTGTGGCCCACCAGCCATACTGTCACCGGTGTAAGACGACACCCAGGGTCTGTCAAGGAAAAAAAGGAAACAGGGCAGTGACTTAACTGGTACTCACTGTTGAAGAGGGCGAACATACAACTGAAAACATCGGGATCCCCACTTTCCCATGTTGCATATCTCAGCCCCAGAGTACCCAAACGCCGCTGCGGTGGAAGCCGCCCCTATCCTAAATGAATGGGTGCCGTAACGAGCCCCAGGGAGGCCAACACTGGCTAGTGTCTTACCGGTCACCTTCCAAAATTGAAATTTAGTAAGGGGAGACCCATCTTGGTGACAGAAAAATGGGCCAGGGTGCGTACCACGTAGTGCAAGGAACTCCTGTAGGGCACCAACCGGACAGATGTCTGCCATGGAACATCGTAGCAGTCTTACATCACTTCCTACACCGTGCTGATCAACCTTAGAGGAGTGTATCCTCAGCTGAGCCCAATCATTGGAAACATAGACATCTTCGAGTTCCAGTGCCCTACAACTCGCATCCGCCTTAGACAGTAGCACCAGCTCACTGATGCGGAGCGCTCCAAAAAAGGCCACCGTAGTGGCCGCGTGAAACAGGGTTGCCTCATACCTGTCGAAACACAGGTCATGCCAACCCCGTGCAAGTTGGGTAAGTACCCCTGGGGAAATAGGGTGGCGGTCGTCCGGGCTGCGCCCACGTTCCCGCGCCCACCCTTTCAAAACATGTCGTATGCGAAAATCACTTGTGCTGTCAGCAAAACCACCCACCTTGGCCACGAATGCCATTGCTGACAGCCTGGATGCTATGGTGCGGGGGGCTAAGCCCTGGGCATGTAAATAAACCATAAATTGGAGGATATGAGCCACTGGGATGGGCCAACTTTCCAGCAGCCGGGATTGGGCACAAAAGGCCCTGAACAAACTGAATGCATGGTTATACGGCTTACGCGTGCGAGGGGCGAGCGACATGCCGACCGCCCGGTTCACCTCTCCTTGCCAAGTGTCCATATCTCGTCCGGGAGCGGCGAGGGAAATTCCTCTGCGTCCGGGGCCAAGGCACGGAACCGGGGGATCTGCAGGCGGGACAAAGCGTCAGCAACATCGTTATTAATACCTGGAACATGTCTAGCCCGAAAAAGCACATTGAGGCGTAGGCTGCGCAACACGAACTGGCGAACCAGTTCCATAACCTTTGGAGATTTAGACGTCTGTGCGTTGACAATGTGGACCACCGCCGCATTGTCACACCAGAAATGGACAACCGAATTGGCCCACTCCTCACCCCATAGCATCAAAGCTCCCAGAATGGGTAAAAATTCCAGGTATGTGAGATCTCGCAAGCGATCCGTGCCCCACCAGTCTGGCGGCCATCTGCCGTAGGCCCACTTCCCTGCGAAGTAAATCCCATAACCCAGGGACCCCGATGCATCCGACTGAACCTGAAAACGAGGGGAAACTAAAAGGTCGGACCTCCAAAAGGACACCCAATTGAATTCCCTCAGGAACTGGAGCCAAATGAGCATATCCTCCCTCATGCCCTTGTTCAGTCGGACCCTGTGGTTGGGCCTGGCCAAGCCAGTAATGGCATCGCACAATCGTCGAGCAAATGCTCTGCCAGGTGCGACGACCCTGCAAGCGAAATTAGGGTGACCATGTAACACCTGTAGCTCCTGAAGGGACACCTTGCGTTTTGCCAGCAAGTCCAAAATGAGTGCAACGATCCGTGAAACCTTATCAGCAGGTAACCTGGATGCTTGCACAACCGTGTCAATCTCAACCCCCAGGAATGTGAGCTTGGTTGAAGGGCCCTCGGTCTTTTCGGGTGCTAAAGGGACACCGAGTTCCTCCATTAGTGTCTGAAATGTGTTCAGGAGACGTGTGCACATGTCCCAGCCCCGTTCACCCCCGAATAAGAAATCATCAAGGTAGTGGGCTACAGACCGGGACCCTGACCTGCAAACAAAGGCCCATTGGAGGAAGGTGCTGAAGCGCTCAAATGCCGAGCATGAAATGGAGCAGCCAAAAGGCATGGCTTTGTCGAAATAAAACTCACCCCGGAACTTGAAACCCAGCAACTCAAAGTCGCCCGGGTGCACTGGCAGGAGACGGAACGCGGACTTAATGTCGCACTTAGCGAGCAGTGCACCCGGGCCACATGAGTGCACCATGCGCAGGGCCTGGTCAAAAGATGTATACCGGACCGAACAAAGGTCGTCAGGGATAGCATCGTTGACCGAACGGCCAGCCGGGTAAGACAAGTGGTGTATCAAACGGAACTCCCCTGGCGACTTCTTGGGCACCAACCCCAACGGGGAAACCTTGAGGTTGGGGAATGGCGGGAGAGGGAAAGGGCCGGCAACCCTGCCAGCAGCAACCTCCTTAGCAATGCTCATGGCAGCCACCTCCTCCCTTCCCCTGAGTGATAACAGGTTGGGTGCATCTTGAGGGGACCTGACCCCCGTGAAAGGAATGTGAAACCCCTGCTGAAAACCCTCAAGCAGGTAAGCTGCATCTGCCCTCCTCGGGTACATCATGAGCCAACGCTCCAACATGTCCACATTAATTGGGGAGGGGGCCTTTTGCCTGACCAGCTCCCTCTGCAGCAGTTCTGCCCACTCCCTCCCCACCTCTACCTCTGCCCCGCAGTCCGCCCACCTTAGGACACGCGGAGGCGGCATGGGGGCCAGCACAAGAGGGACACTCATACCTGTATTGGCACTGCTTCCTGTTACACGCACCATTGGCCGAGAAGCTCCAACACAGCAGGCGGGCTAGAACCCCCTGCCCCGCCACCTGGCGGGGTGCCTGGGCTGGAGCAGATTGCTGGACCGCATGTCCACAATGGTACCTCTCCCCTGGCGCCGGGCGCGTGGGGGTCATATACAGAAGCCACAGCTTCTGGCAGGGCTCATCCCACCTCATCTCTGGGTGTAGGGGCACTCTCATACGGAATTCCTCGTCGTAAGCCAACCACGCCGGGCCAGGGAAATCAACCATCGCCCGGTATATGTTGTCCAAATACTGGACCATCGGAATTGCCAGGTCAGGCCGGGCCCTGAGATACACCGCCATGTATATAAGGTACGCGGGTAACCAGTTGGCCCATGTACGTGGCGGCTTACGTCGACGAGCCTGCTCCTTGTCCTTCTCGTCCTGCCCCTCCCTCTCTTCCTTGGTGGGTTCTCTATTCAAGAGGGAGAAAATGTCCACGTACTCCCCCCGCCATATCTTTTCCTTGGTGGCCTGGGCCAGGTGGTCCCCGAGGGGCAACGAATAACCTGCCATCGGCAAGGCCGACACCGGAACATTGACAGTACTGGGCACCCTGAAAGGAGCCTGGACCAGCCCCGCCACCCCCAGTAAGTTCCCCGCGGGACAGGATACCCCGCCCCAAGAGGGGCCCTGGAGTGCGGGAGCCGTTCCAAGATGGGCCGGTGGCGACTGACCCGCCGCCCCAGCCAGACGAGGCCACGGCCACTGCAAGCCTCCCCCCAGTGTGGGTTGTGTCGTGGGTGCACTAGATTGGACCGTATACTCACAAGTTGCACCCCCGTGGGCTGCCCCCACCGGGGGTTCCGGCCCACTGCAGGCGTTGGAGCTCGCAACCGCAACCGAGCTCGAAGATGGGACCTGACCACTACCTGCTGGCGGGATCTGCTGCGTGGGGAGCTGCAAGGCCGCGGCCGAGGCCGACCTATTCGCCTCAGGCAGCTCAACCCTGTCGGCCGCCTGCCGAGGACCGGCAAGCGCTGAGTTGACCTGTAAACCGAACGGTGCCCCGGATGGATTAACTACCCCTAAGGATGCCTCCAGAGCCGCGACGCGGGCCAGTAGGGCATCAACATTTACATAGCCCCCAATACTAATGGGTGGCAAAGGGCCGGCCGGCCCACTGGTCGCCGGCGCCGGGCCAGGTCTCTGGACCCCAGGGCCCGAATATGGCCATGCCCCAACCACCAGTCCCTGCGGGGCGGGGAGCATGCCCTGCCAGGGAAGGGAACCCAGCCAACCCCCTTGATTGCAGCCCACTGCTGGAAGCTGGATGCCAAGGCCCGAAGGCCCAGCCTGGCTATGCGCCAGGCCCG
This sequence comes from Bradypodion ventrale, assembly GCA_035047345.1. NCBI lineage: Eukaryota > Metazoa > Chordata > Lepidosauria > Squamata > Chamaeleonidae > Bradypodion > Bradypodion ventrale. Next base: position 27,698,308 of record JAWDJE010000003.1, read on the forward strand.
GGCCGGTGGCCTCTAATTGCAGGCCGGGGGCTGAATCCCCCGCAGGGCCGGCCTGAGGCTGCCCAGCCTCAGGTCAGGGAGCAATCGCCCCCATCCCGCCGTTCCCGGTGGGCACCTCCGGAAAGGGGGCCTGCTGAGGGGGCGCAGTCGCGGTCCTCCGACCCGGCTGGCGCCTCCGCGAAGAGCGAACTGCATTCGCCATCGCCTTCTTTTTGGAAGGCATGGCTGCAGTCGTTGGGAAGCCGAAGAAAGAAGCTATGAAGGAACCGCTGCCCAGAACAGGCTTCCCAGCTGAAGGGAAGAGCGACGGAGCAAAAGGGGAAAAACTTCTCCTCTCCGTCGCTTCGCAAAATGGCAGCGCGTCTGCCTCGTGGCCACCCCTTTTAAAGGGTGCTGGCCACGCCCCCCTAACTACCCGGATGTCCAAGTCCGGTGGGGGGGGGGGGCGCAAAGAGCGCGGCGGCCATTTTGGCGCCGCGCTTGCATTAGCTTCATATTTACTATTTGTCCCTCCAATGAACAGTCAGGGTTGATTTCTTCTAATATTAACCTATTTGTTCTCTTTGCTGTCCAGGGGACTCTCAGGACTCTCCTCCAACACCACATTTCAATGGCATCTATTATTCTGGGCTCAGCTTTCCTAATGGTCTAGCTCTCACACCCATACATTACCACTGGGAATACCATTGCTTTCAAGGTGATGTCTCTACTTTTCACTATATTCCCCAGGTTTCTCATTGCTTGTCTTCCCATAATCAGTCGTCTTTTTATTTCATTATGTAAATTTTGTTTCTTAGTGTCATGGTTTGCTAAAAAAATCAGCATGCAAGCTTTTTTTGTCTTTAACTCTTATGTAGTGGAACCAAAATACAAAAATACAACTCCCCACACAACTGATAGCAAAATACACTCAATGTTTTAGAACAATTATTGTACCAGCTGCTTTTTTTGTCTGGGGAAAGAAACGTATGCATGATAAGTGGTTGAATTTCAGAGTTATTATTTTGCAACATTTCAGTTTACAATGTGATAGTATGTATTCCCTGCAGGTCTAGTTCGGTGACAGTTCTGTAGGAACAGAAGATGGCTCCAGGAGACAGAATGAAAGCGCGGTGCCAAAATGGCTACCGCGTTCTTTGCGGGGCCCCCCGGACTCAGACATCCGGGTGAGTTAGGGGGCGTGGCCACCCCTCTATATAAGGGGTGGCCACGAGGCAGCCGAGCTGCCATTTTAAAAGAGCGACGGAGAGGAGAAGTTTTCTCCGTCGCTACTTGTTTCCCCCTTGGTCCTTCCCGGCTGGGAAGGAAGGATTTCGCACGGAGCCTTGGCTTGCTGGCTCCTCGGTGCCTTTTCTCTGCTCTTCGATCCCTGGAAAGGGATCCTCCTCCTTCGATGCCTCCCAAACGAAGGGCCTCGGCGACAAAGCCTCGGCCCGCGGGGAGGACTTTTGGCCCTGCGCAGTGTGGGGGCCAGCCCTTAGGTTGGAGGACCAGGGCTGCGCCCACGCGCCAGGACTCTACCCCCACCGATACCAGTGGGGCGATGCAGGCTGCTTGGCCCTCGGCCGGTCAGCATTCAGCTGGCCCTTCCGGGGCTTTGGCCCTTGGCCCGCAGATACCGGCCATGGGTCCAGGCAGCGGGGGTGGGTCCGGTGCTGGTGCATAGCACGTTCCACCTCCGGCCCCTCATGGGCCGGAGTTTTGGGCATGGCCCTATTCGGGCCCGGGCTCTCATGTTGGGGTTCCTGGTCCAATGCCTGGTGGGCGGTCTGGCCCACCCGGCCCTCCCTATACTGGGGGATCTGTGGCAGTCGATGCATTGCTAACACGTTTAGCAGTGCTTGAGGCATCCTTAGGGATGGCACACAACCCCATGCCGGGTGGCCCTACATTTGCTGTGGGGGCACCTTTGGGTCCTCCGTCTTCCTCAATGGCCATCACACTGCAGCAAGCGGCTAGCCGGGTTGAGCTGCTGGAGACGCTCCGGCCTACCCCGGCCGGTGTCTCGCAGCTCCCAGTTTGGTCAGAGATACAACAGGAGAGTGGTCAGGTGCGGCCCCAGAGCTCGATTCTGGTCGCGAGCTCCGACGCCCGCCGTGGGCCGGAACCCACAGTGGGGGCGGCTCACGGGGGTGCAACTAGTGAGTATCAGGTTCAAGTTAATGCACCCACATCACAGTCCACTTACAATGGTGGGGTTCAGTGGCCATGGCCTCGTAATGTCGAGGCGAGTGGGCATCAGTTGCAACCTTATCCCAGTGCCCCTTGGTTCCATACTGGTGCAACGTTGGGGGTGGGGGTTTCCGCCCCTGGGCTAGTGCCGGGCATCGCAGGGACTGTCCAGGTTCCACTGCACATGCCCCGGGTACCTAATGTGCCGGTGACGGCTTTGCTGACGGCTGGTTATTCGTTGCCCCTTGGTGATCATTTGTCCCAGGTCACGAGGGAAAAGATTTGGCGGGGGGAGTACGTGGATATATTCTCCCTATTGAACCATGAGCCCACTAAGGTGGAGAGAGAGGGACAGGATGACAAAGACAAAGAGCTGTCCCGCTGTCGTAAGCCACCGCGCACCTGGGCCAACTGGTTGCCCGCATATCTTATTTATATGGCGGTGTATCTCAGGGCCCGGCCAGATTTGGCCATTCCTATGGTCCAATATTTGGACAATATTTACAGGGCGATGGTGGATTTTCCTGGCCCATCGTGGTTGGCTTACGATGAGGAATTCAGAATGAGGGTGCCATTGCACCCGGAGATGAGATGGGATGAGCCCTGTCAGAAATTGTGGCTATTGTACATGACCCCCACGCGTCCGGCGCCTGGGGATAGGTACCATTGTGGCCATGCCATTCAGCGAGCTGCTCCAACGCAGGCTTCCCGCCAGCTGGTGGGGCAGGGGGTTCCAGCCCGCTTGCTGTGTTGGAGCTTCTCGGCCAGCGGTGTGTGCAATAAACGGCAGTGCCGATACAAACATGAGTGTCCCTCTTGCGCTGGACCCCACGCCGCCGCCGCGTGTCCGCGGGCCGGCGGGTCACGGGGCAGAGGTAGAGGTGGACAGGGAGCGGGCAGAGTGGCTGCTGAGGGAGCTAGCCAGGCAAAAGGCCCCCTACCCAGTTAATGTGTATATATTGGAGCGATGGCTCTCAACTTATCCTCGGAGAGAGGATGCAAAGTACCTCCTTGAGGGTTTCCAGTGGGGCTTCCGAATACCATTCAAAGGAGTGCGGGGACCCCAAGATGCACCCAATTTAATGTCCCTGAAGGGTAGAGAGGAGGTGGCTGCCCTGAGTATTGCTAAGGAGGTTGGGGCCAAGAGGGTGGCAGGCCCCTTTTCTGTGCCACCCTTTCCCAACCTGAAGGTCTCCCCTCTGGGGTTGGTACCCAAGAAGGCCCCGGGGGAATTTCGTTTAATCCACCATTTATCGTACCCGGCGGGTTATTCTGTCAATGATGCTATCCCTGATGACCTTTGTTTGGTCAGGTATACGTCCTTTGACCAAGCCCTACGGATGGTGCGCTCTTGTGGTCCGGGTGCCCTCCTGGCAAAATGTGACATCAAATCAGCATTCCGATTGTTGCCAGTGCACCCTGAGGACTTTGAGCTGTTGGGTTTTAGATTCCAGGGGAAGTTCTATGTAGATAAGGCCATGCCTTTTGGCTGCTCTATATCCTGTTCAGCATTTGAACGTTTTAGCACCTTCCTTCAGTGGGCCTTTGTTCGCAGGTCCGGGTCTCGGTCTGTAGCCCATTACCTCGATGACTTTTTGTTCGGGGGTGAACGGGCCTTCGACACGTGCACGCGTCTCCTCACCACATTTCAGACGCTAATGCAGGAACTGGGTGTCCCTTTAGCGCCCGAAAAGACCGAGGGCCCATCCACTACCCTCACATTTCTGGGTATCGAAATCGACACGGTCGCACAGGCATCCCGGTTACCCATTGACAAGGTTACCTGGATCTCTGCGATGATTTTGGCCTTGCTGGCCAAATGTAAGGTGTCACTTAGAGATCTTCAGGTACTGCATGGCCATCTTAACTTTGCCTGCAGGGTGGTTACGCCTGGCAGGGCATTTGCTCGGCGCCTGTGCGATGCCATGTCTGGCTTGACAAGGCGCCATCATAGGGTCCGACTAACCAGGGGCATGCGGGCTGACCTTTTGGTTTGGCTCTCATTCCTGCGGGATTTCAACGGGGTATCCTTTTGGAGGTCTGACCTTTTAGTTTCACCTAGGTTTCAAGTGCAGTCGGATGCCTCCGGCTCCCGGGGATATGGGATTTACTTCCAGGGGAGGTGGGCTTATGGCCAATGGCCTCCAGAATGGCGGGGCACGGATCGCCTCCGCGATCTTACATTTCTTGAGTTGTTTCCAATCCTGGGAGCTTTGATGCTATGGGGCAAGGAGTGGGCTGACTCAGTGGTCCATTTTTGGTGTGACAATGCTGCAGTAGTGCACATTGTCAACGCTCAGACATCTAAATCACCCAGGGTGATGGCTTTAGTTCGCCAATTCGTGTTACGTAGCCTATGCCTTAACGTGCTTTTCAGGGCCAGACATGTACCAGGCATTGATAATGATATTGCTGATGCTTTATCCCGCCTGCAGATCCCCCGGTTCCGCACCTTGGCTCCGGACGCAGAGGAATTCCCCAAGATTTGGACATTTGGCAAGGAGAGGTGAACCGGGCGATTGGCATGTCCTTGGCGCCCCGCACGCGTAAGGCGTATCATCATGCTTTAGTTCAATTTAATAGCTTTTGTGTGCAACTTCAGTTGCCTGAGGTGTGGCCCATTCCAGTGGAACAGGTTTTACAATTCATGGTTCATTTACACAGTCAGGGCCTCGCTCCCTGCACTATAGCATCAAGGCTTTCAGCATTGGCATTTGTTGCCAAGGTGGGGGGTTTTGCTGACAGCATGAACGATTTTCGCATACGGCATGTTTTGGAGGGGTGGACATGGGAACGTGGCCGCCGCCCGGACACTCGGCACCCAATTTCCCCAGGGGTGCTCACACACCTTGCACGAGGCTGGCCTAACCTATGTTTTGACAGGTATGAGGCAGCTCTTTTTCATGCGGCTACCACGGTGGCCTTCTTTGGAGCGCTCCGCATCAGTGAGTTGGTACTACTGTCTAAGGCGGATGCGACTCGTAGGGTACTGGAACTCGACGATGTCTATGTTTCTAATGAGTGGGCTCAGTTGAGGATATGGTCCTCCAAAGTTGATCAGCACGGCGTAGGCAGTGGAGTTAGACTGATACAATGTTCCATTGCAGACATCTGTCCGGTTGGTGCCCTACAGGAGTTCTTGGCAGTATGTGGCACGCACCCTGGCCCGTTTTTCTGCCACCAGGATGGGTCTCCCCTTACTAAATTTCAATTTTGGAAGGTGACCGGTATGGCACTTTCCAGTGTTGGCCTCCCTGGGGCTCGTTACGGCACCCATTCATTTAGAATCGGCGCTGCTTCAACTGCAGCTGCATTTGGGTACTCGGAGGCTGATATACGCCGTATGGGAAGATGGGGATCTTTGCGTTTTGCATTATATGTTCGTCCTCTTCAGACGTGAGTACCATTTAAGTCACTATTCTCTTTTTTCTCTTACAGACCCTGTGTGTCCCCGCACACCAGTGGCAGTATGGCTGGTGGGCCACAGTTACGTGCACTGGGCAGCTCAGTATGCTGTGGTGACAGAGTGGGGACCCCAGCTTGGACTGCATGCGGCCGCATGCATACGTTGGTACGGTAAGCGTGGAATGAGATGGCGGGAACTGTTGCCATTCCTTTTCTCTATTAGTTGATGCTGAACCGCCCGATGTCCTTGTACTGCACCTCGGAGGCAATGACCTAGGCCAGGTCACTGGCCTTTCCTTAAAATTTGCGATTTGCAGGGACCTAGCTTATTTACACTATGTGTGGCCATTCACCAGGCTGCTATGGTCGGACATCATACCACGTCACACTTACAGGGGAGGTTTTGACCTCCGTGCCCTTGACCGTGCTCGTCGCTCGGTGAACAGGGCAGTTGCCCGGTTCGTGACAGACAAGGGTTTGGGGATGGTCGTCCGACACCCCAGCATTAGTTTACAAAATTACAATCTGTATGCAGGGGATGGGGTCCACCTGTCGGATAGAGGTATGAACCTCTTTTTGGAAGATTTGCAAGCAGGCCTGTTGACCGAGCTGACGGTCTGGGGGGGGGGGGGGCGGTGAGTCTTCATTGAAGCCTCCCCGTGTGGCAGGTAGCACTGGTAAGGTAACGATTTATGACCCATAGGTATCCGGCAGGTTCGCAATTGACTGGCCAACACTTAGACAGGTACAGGTGTAATAACGTTGACCGGTCAACGACGAACCAGGCAAGGGGTGATGGCACGAGCTTTTCAGCATGCATCACCCCGTGATTTGACGGATACACGTCAGAGGGTGGGGTCAGTAGATAGTTTATTGACTACGGTCAACAATTTGTTTGTCTCAACAAACAAATTGATACAAAATGGATACATTGTAGCCAATTGCCGTTGGCAATTTTGGGAGGAACCTTACCAGTGTTATTGCGGCCTGCTTGCCTTAAAGAATTATAATTGGATGAGTACCAATTGAAAGTTATAATTTGGACTAGGGCATTATTTAATAAAATGGCCCAATGCCTTTATCCATATACCGGGTTCTGAGTCTTTCTTTGGGGGGTGCGCCTGCAAATGTTGTGCTTTGGTGCATAAGGGTGAATTTACGGATGTGTTACTTGCTTCTCATTTGAATCAATGAAGTGAGCCACCTTCTTCTTTTGATCCTTTCCTCTTTTACTACCTAATGTAATGGAAGCAGCCAGAAAACAATTGATGGAAAGAAGAGTTTGACAGATAACAGTTTTTCAGTACCGTTGATGGTGGCTCTGATTCTCTTTCCTATGTACACAATGGGCAAGGCATCGGCTTATGTTGTGTGTGATCATAAAGGAAAGAACTACCACAAATCAAATGTGTTAGTTCCCAGTGATATAATAATAATGGCACAAGTACCTGGGAAGTGATCTGATTTTGAAGGAGAAAGCTGGACTCAATCTGGAAAACAAAAGCCCTGTATATCCTTCCCTAATAAGTTGCAGGGGGTACTGGATGAAGCGGAATATCTGGACCCTTTCCAGTCAGGATTCAGACCTGGATATGGTATTGAGAGTGCATTGGTCGCGCTGATGAATGATCTCTGGCGAGAGCGGGATGGCGGTCATCCGTCCATCCTTGCTCTTCTTGACCTCTCAGCAGCTTTCGATACCATTGACCATGGTATCCTTCTCGAACGGCTCCGAGGATTGGGGATCCAGGGCACTGTGTGGTCCTGGTTTTCCTCATTTCTGAGGGGCCGGACCCAGTCGGTGTGGTTGGAGAGCGAGAAGTCCAGTCCTAAGTCCCTAAAATATGGGGTGCCTCAGGGCTCGGTACTCTCTCCTCTCCTTTTTAACATCTACATGAAGCCGCTGGGTGAGATTATCCGTTCCCACAGGGTGCGGTACTATCAGTATGTGGAAGATACACAGTTGTACATCTTGGCCCGTGGGGACCCCAGTGATGCAGTCAAAGTCCTTTCCAGTTGTCTGGAGGTGGTTGGGGTCTGGATGGGGGCAAATGGGTTACAGCTGAATCCTAGTAAGACTGAGTGGCTGTGGATGGGGGGTCCTGTGCTATCCCTGGAGCTACCATCTTTGGTTTTGGATGGGGCTATTTTGCCCCAGACCGACCCGATGCGCAACTTGGGGTCCTCCTGGATTTGCGGCTGCTGCTAGAAGAACAGGTGGCGGCTGTGGCTAGGAAGGCCTTCGCCCAACATCGGGTGATTCGCCAGTTGCACACGCTCCTGGACTGGGACTCTTTGCTCATGGTCACCAGAGTGCTCTATATGGGGCTGCCCTTGATGACCATTCAGAGGCTGCAGCTGGTCCAGAATGCGGCGGCCCGGGTGGTGATGGGGTGTGGACATTATGCCCATGCCTCACCACTGCTGCGGGTGCTGCACTGGTTACCCGTTTGCCTCCGGGTGCAATTTAAGGTGCTGGTTTTGACCTTTCAAGCCTTATATGGTAGTGGGCCAGGTTACCTTAGAGACCGCAGCACCCTAAGGACGTCTGTCCGTCCAACCAGAGTGGACCGGAGGGGCTCTCTAATAGTACCATTGGCCAGGGGGGCTCGCCTCTCTGACACAAGGAGGAGAGCCTTCTCTGTGTCCGCACCGGCCCTTTGGAACCTCCTGCCAGTAGAACTGCGTCTCCAGACAGAGTTGTTGCCCTTTAGAAAAGAACTAAAAACCTGGCTGGCGGGCCAAGTTTGGGGTGCAGGTAGAGGGGTGGCTTCTGTTGGGTGGTTAATATAGGGGAGGATGCCTGCCCCATGGTTTCTTCAGGTCCTGCACCCCTCTCTTTTTAGGGGTGGGTTCTTATTGCTGGTTTTTAATCTGTTTTATTTGTTTTTATCTGTTTTTACCCACTGTTGTGAACCGCCCGGAGTCGGCTTTGGCTGAGTGGGCGGTATAAAAATTTAACAATAAATAAATAAATAAATAAATAAGGATGTCTATTGGCAATTGTCTCATTCAAGTGCACAAAGAGAAGAAACCACCAAACGTTCATGGCATGGTAGAATTGTCACTGCATGAGAGTGCAATGATGTTATTGTGCCATGGAACAAAATAACATTCTACATTCTAAAAATGTGGCCACCCAAAACAAAACTTTTAAACAAGGATCAACACCAGGTCTGGAACAGAAGGCATAGACCAGAGGTGGCTAGCAATCGTGCCACAAGTGTTCTTGGATTTCAATTACCTATACTTTTTGATGATCATATTTAACACTTTATAATTCTGAACTATAAGACAATCAGTGGCTTTTATATGTGCTACAATTAATGATGCCAGCTGACGGTGGCGGAAGGTCAACAGTTCAAAACCCAAGTACTGCTTGATGGAATGAGCACCAGTCTCTGTCCCAGATCCTGCCAACCTAGCAGGTCAAAAGCAAGATATTGCAAGTAGATAAATAGGTACCTCTTCTGTGGGAAGGTAAACAGTGTTCCATGCACTTTGGTGTCTAGGCATGCCTGGCACATGTCCATGGAAACATCTGCAAATGCAGACAGCTCTGCCTCTTTGGCTATAAACAGAGATGAACACTGAACCCTAGAGTTGGATATGACTGGCTTTCGAGCAAGGGTGACCTTTACCTTTACCTGTCTTAAGTGGGCTTCCTCAAAGGTGACTGGATAGCAAAAATATAGTTTAAGAAAAAACCTTTAAGATCAAGCTATGAAGTTAAATTTAGTCAGCAGTAGTGATCAATGTATGTTTTCCAAATCGCAGTGGCTTGAAATTGTATTTGTATTTCCTCAAATACTCTCTAATTTACATGTACTTAAAAAAAACCTTTATCTTGTCATTGGGTTATAATAATTTCATGTCAGAAATTATTCTGGGTTGAAAGGATTTTTGCTGGAGAAATCCCACTCAGGGGATGCCTGAATTAGGCTCCTTTCACATCCTCAAGAGCTGGGACAGAGAAGGTTGCTCAATTTGTCATGCAGTACCTGGGTCTCAAACTGCCAACTTGCCAGCCTTCCAGCTAACAAGGTGAGCTTCTTAACCACTGAGCCAGTGCAGCCCATACTTGGGTAGATCATCCCTGTGAACAAGCTACTTTCATGAGGAGTCAGAATACTGCAAGTGGTATGGAAAGGATGGCCCCAAATCATCCTTGCATTGAAAAAGGTCAAGCCACAAGGACAGTGATGGAAAGGGTATGATCTTTCCCTCACACAGTTCTGGTCACACTTATGGGGAATGTGGGCATAAGCTCTTAGATATCATATACACTCCAGAAGCAAACAGCAGAGGTCTCTCCTACTGACCTGTCTCTGTTGTAAGCAAAAATATAAAAAGGATATAAAGAACCACAATCCTATCAATTCCTTGTCTTCATTTCATCATGCCTTGCAGAGCAGTGAGGGTGTTCAGTCAACCAAAGAGACAGGAGGACATTCAAGCATTTTCTCCCCATATAGATCACTTTTATGGGATCAATAAAATACCATTTCCCAAAGTTTGAAAGAGACTTATCATCTTCTTAGCATTCTCTGGAACAGCTCTTCTGTTTAAACTAAGGCTTGATTTATAGGGCCTAGGGAGCAGTTGGCTCCCCCTTGAAATGAAGGCATGCAATTCATTGACTGAAAAGGGAAAGTAAGTTATGCTTTGGTTATGTATTTTCTTTGGAAGAAGTATGGGATCCTATGACAATGTTACAACAAAGATTCTCTGCTGATCTATTTGTCATCAGGAATTCAATTATTTCATCTTGTGTCCATAAACCATCCATATGGAAATAGGACATTCTGCTGTGCAATAGCCACTCTAGTTCCTGGGCTCTCAAAATAATCTTCCTCTGTTGAGCAGAGAGAAGGGATATGCTTTTCAGTGGGGGCTAAATCTACAACGTGACATATACCTCCAGGAAATGACTATGGATGAGTGGAAATCAGTCTTAAATAAACCATGGCTTCCAGGTTCAGCCTGGACTCTAGTTTAAACACAAGAGCTCACATGTAGAAGGTCTCAAGGCTGACTCTGCCTTCCATCATTCTGAGGTCTCTAGAGGGCCAAAGATTTCCCCTCCTGGAAAGGATTTGTGTGTACAACACCCAGTGCCAGTAAATCAGCTGCATGAGTTCAATTTTTTGGATTCATTCCAGTAACTGACAGATTCAATCTAGCACAAGGGTTGCCAAAATTTTATGTCATGCAGGCTGGACCATGCCCCCAGAAGCTGAAGCGAGCACATTTATGGCTGTCGTAAATGTGCCCACTTCTGCATTTACGGCAGTTGCGGGTGCATTCACGCATGCGTGGGCATGTACCTGATGCATGCATAAATGCATTCACTACCACTTCTGTGTGCAGGGGAGAAGGTGACAGGCCTGATAGAATGGTGTCACAGACCGGGTCCAGCCCATGGGTCAGGTCCAGCCCATGAGCCAGGTCCAGCCCGGGGGCCATAGGTTGGGAACTCCTTATCTAGCACATATGCTTAGACTCAGACCCACATATAAGCATATGTGTCCTGCTCAAATAAATGGTGTAGAAAACTTCCTTTCTCTTGATTTATGGTTTTCAGAATTCCACTAGAATTCTTTGAATTTCCTTATTCATATAAGGTTTCAAGGTTATTTTTCTTTCCAAATTGAATTTCATATGCTCTTTTGTACACATTTCAGTAATGGATGTTTTTTGAAACACATATTTCCATTGACTACAGTCTGTCTTCAATATTTCCCAGTGTACATATTGTAGTAGTTCACAAGTTTTAAATGTACATGTGGCTTTGTGCACATTTTGGTTATCTTGTAAGATGCAAAATTATTACTTCTGTTAGGATTTTGAATATAATTAATTTTTCACAGCTTCACAGGGAAACTCTTCAGCTAGGATTTCATAAGCAAGACAAGTGCCCAAGTGGGCAGATTTCAGAGACAGGAACTTTTCCCCACTCACTCATGTGTACAGTGGAAATTCAACAATCTGTAACATTTTCCTTGTCACAAATACATCTAGGCATAGACACTGTCTTCTGACAAATGTGTAAATATGAGCTAAGCAAGGGTTTTTGTGCATTTCCAGGATAACCATGGGGCAGAACATATAGCCACTTATTAGTATAGGCTAAAATAGCATCTCTCCCATTCCATGGGTTAAATCCAGTATACATAGATCCCCGTTAAAAATAGGGTAACATAGGAAGAGAGAGGAGAATACACTCTCCACCCAGAGTCCTCTAGTCAGAGTCTTCTCATGAGGAGAAAGGCAGAGAATAAATGAGACTGGATGGATGGATCTTCCATGCCTTTTCCTGATGCAATGGCACTGGACACATAAATTCATCTAGCTACAGGTATCACTAATTTCAGGTCAAGGGAACAGTAAAGCTGGGGACAGGCAAACCCCTTTCAAACCCCTTCCTAGTAGTTGCCCTGCCTGTATCATTCAGTCTATGCCCTGGCCTTGTTGATTGCATTTTGCTAGTCAGAGAATTGAGGTCATTGTCGATAACCAAAAACACACACAAAAAAATTATCTGGTGAAGGTAATATATCACCAAAATGGCACAATTCTGTGTACCTTTTATTTGGGCACATACCGGGTTGGAGTGACTGGCTTTGCATGATATTCAATGTATAAAATCTGAAAAACAACTACTAATCAATTTTACTTATTTGGAGTTCCCTGATTTGTAACAACTAAGGATTTAAATAATATCATTAAATTCTTCATCCTAGCGGGCATTGTTTACCATAAATTGTGAGGACACCTTGATAAACAATGGAGCAGCAGCATCTCCGTCCCTGAGTAAAATGAGTTGCAACAGTACATCAGCCATTGTCTTTTTGTCCAATTTATCTGTTTGCTTGAAAACATAATTTTCACATTGTTCCTTTGTTTGTACACTCATGTGTCATTCTTGTTATCTTGCAGAGAATGTCACAAAACACCTGCCCCTCTCCTGAGAGGAGGAGAATGGTCTTTCATTTCTTTGTCCTCATATACAAGGACAAGACCAGTGGAGATTTACTTTCCTAGTTGCAAAACAGCATGTGGTAGATTGGAAGAACTGAAAAGAAATAGTCAATTTGAATTTTTGTCTAGCAAATAGTATGTTGCAAATATGTGTGACTGCTTTAAATACCATTTCCTGCCATGTTTCATTATACTTTTTTGAGAGGTGGGGGTAACAATGCCCCTGAAGATGAATATAAATAGAATTTTTATCTGAAAGACATTTAATTATCCTGGTCTGCATATTTGAGGCATCACATAATTACTAAAGTTTAATTTGATGACACAATCAACGATATTCTATGTGCAGAGAGCACTTCTCAAAAGTAGTTTTATTACATATTAATTTTGTTTCTTGTCTGTTATGCTTGCACAGACTAACATGGCCACCACTTTGAAAATTATTACAAGCACTGAGCTATCAACTCACTTCCTTTATCTGATACAAAGTGAATGTGGTCTGGTGCAATCCATTCAAGAGAGATGCACACAAATATTTTTGTGAGTGTCAGCCTATCTCAATGGCCTGGAGGAAAATCCAAATGATTGATTTAAGCAGAGGTTGAAGTAAGCAAGAGAGATGCTTACCTTAGGATAGACTTCTAAGAACTATGCAATGATTATAGAAAGCATTTGGATAAGCAAGAGCTTGGTAATGGGAATCTACTGGCAGCTATTTCTTTATTCTTCAAATATGTTAAGATTTGGAGTAGTTTGTACAAAACTGCAGTCATTAAACTGAAGCTTTATATGGAAGATAATGCATAATGAATGATTCTGTATTGTGTTAGAAGGTGGATGAATTAAAAGACTTTTCCTTTCCTTTGAGGCTTTTGATCTACAAATAAAGGCCCATTCCAGTCATGTGATATCTTGTTGCATGAGTGTTTGAGCTTTCATTGTGCTTGCACAAATACATATCTGCTGTCTCCATGTGCAAATATGAAACCCTATTCAGTTCAAAGTCTTCAGCTTTTGCAATAGAAAGCTGGAGGTGATATGGAATGCTAAATTCATCTGTGATTCCAAAGAAGATACAGTAGAACCTTGGTTAACAAACAGTTTGGTTACCATAAAAATTGCATAAAAAAGGAAATCCATAGAAAATAGTGGCTTGGTTTACAGATCCCCCCCCCATGGATTAATTGATTTTCAATGCATTCCTATGGGAAACTGCATTTTGGTTGATGCATTTTAGTTCTCAATGCATTCCTATAGAAAATTCGGTGAAAATAATTTTTGCTGTAAGAAATGTCCCAGAGAACGCTTTAATTATGTTAACAGAGGTTTCACTGTACTGGCCAAGAACATAAGAGTACAGCTATCTCAGATCAACACCGCATCTATTGCATATGGCTGTTATCCAGAACTGTGAAACATTGTCCCTCTTAAATCTTCTAGGAGGCCTATTATACCCATGTTCATCCACTGAGTTTGCTGCTCCCCTTGAATTTTAGTAGGGCAACATCCTCTAGTACAGGGGTGCCCAAACTATGGCCCAGGGGCTGGATCTGGCCCGTGACAACAATCCATCTAGCCCGCACCACCCTCATCGCTCCTAGAAGCAGAAGTAAAATGTGCCCAGATGGGCATGTTTTACTTCCGCTTCTGGGAGTGACAAGGGTGGTGTGGGCTGGATGAATTGGTGCTGGGGGCCAGATCTGCCCCCCAGGCCATAGTTTGGGTACCCCAAACCATGTGAGTGGCTCACGGCCTGGAAAGTTTTGGCACCCCTGCTCTAGCATTTTCCAGTTTTTGAAATGCTATCTTCATGTGCCTAGTTTTCAATCTGAATTGTACTTTTGAGAGGCTTTATGGGAGTGATTCAACTTGGAGACTAGATCTGTGGTCCGTATGTCTATCCTGCAAACAATTAGTGTAAACACTTCTTTGAGGAGCTTACAACCGATAAAGCAATATAAAAGCAGACAGAAACAATCAACCTCAAACATCATCCAATAATATATAAACCAATACAAGAAGACAGCACAAGACAATAACCTAGTAGCAATATACAAAACTGGGTGGCACCCAATCCCTATCACATTAAATTCCCCAAAATAATGATTAACAAAGAAGTAGCTCAGATAGCTCGTAAATGTCAGATATGCTTATAGGGGAGTTCATTGTTCAGTTCCTTTCACCTGACCTAGTGTGAAAAAGATTAGATGGCAGTACAAGGTTGCCGTTACCAGGGTGTGATTCAGAGTGTGATTCAAAAATACCACAATCTTTGTAGAGGCTCTTTCTGTGTACCCCATTAAATAGAACTTTGACACTCCTCTTGCTGTTCACATGTTATGTATCACCACGTTTGAAGGTACAAAACATTTTTAAATGATATAGAGTAAAATGAGACAAAAATGAGAAGTGGGGTATTATCTTCCCAAAGAGATAGTTATATGTTTAAAAAAATGTAAATAGGCTTGGAAATCCATCTCTTTCTGCCTTCCCACACAGAAATAAAAGGTTTGTTGTAGTTATTATCAAGAAATGCTGAGAGCTTTAGGTTGGTAAGAAGCCTGTTAGGCAACTAAGAAAGTAAAAGGGAAAGGTCGTTCATCTCTGTTTATAGTCAAAGAGCCAGCACTGTCTGCATGTTCAGATATTTCCATGGACATGTGGCAGGCATGACTAAACACTGGAGTGCACAGAATTCTGTTTACATTCCCATAGAAGTGGTACCTATTTATCTATTTGCAATGTCTTGCTTTCAAACTGCTAGGTTGGCAGGAGCTGGGACAGAGATGAGAACAGAAACAGGAGCTCACTCCCTCATGCAGCACTCAGGTCTCGAACTGATGACCTGCCAGCCTTCCAGTCATCAAGTTCAACATCTTAACCTCTAAGCCACTGCAGTCCCTAGCTAAGAAAGTAAATCATCATATAATCTGAAGGACAATAAAAAAGGGGGGGGGGAATGAAGGTATGTCTGTGTGTTTGGGTAAATTAATTAAATAAAAGGAGTCAAGAATAATTTGAAATTCAGTACAAAAATGGAGGTAAAGTGCAGGTTGTGATGGCTGAGGGCCAAATAGAAGTATATCCAGCTTGTTTTACCAGCTTGGCTGACAATTTAGTTATCATCCAACCTGGATCAAAATGCATTATTGTGATGGCTCTGACTAATTTCTCCCAGAGGCAGCTCCGAGAAGACAACAACAATAACAATTATAAACATCAATTGCTCTCTCAGGAAAATGAAGAGTAAGCACCAAAGTGAGGTGACAATTCTCCCTTGAAACAGGAGAAAGTACACCTAAAAAAGAATTCTAAATGTTATCAAGCAGACTAGGAAAAAACCCTAAAGCATTCTAAACTGAGGTTAAGATCTGTGGCTTTGCATGACTTACTCATCAACAATAATAACAACAACAAAAAAAGAAGAAGGTGGTACTTATTATTTGTCACACACACACACACACACACACACACACACACAATCCTGCCTTTCCTCTAGGGCAGTGATGGCCAACCTTGGCACTCCAGGTGTTCTTGAACCCTGATCATCAGGAGTGCTGACTTGGGCTTTTGGTAGTTGAAGTACAAGAACACCTGGAGTGCCAAGTTTCACCATCATGGCTCTAGGGAACTCAATTTAGTATGTGTAATGATTCCCAGGTTCATCAGGCATAAAATTTGATTCATTTCAGACCTTGGGGGATTTATGGAATATTATTCAGTATGGAAATAAATATTCCTATTACAATTCATTTTTAATGCCAGACTTGGGAGACAGAAATTGTCACCTCTCCTTTATATTTATTCTTCATTTCCTGATAAAACAACTGATATAAAGAGCCCTGATAGTATCCAGCTCTAGGGTGCGGTGCTCATTTCCTTTTGTAGCCAAAAAGCCAGTGTTGTTAGCATCTGCAGATGTTTCCATGGACATGTGGCAGGCATGATTAGATACATGGAAGCTGTTATCTTTCCCACCGAGTCTATACCTATTTATCTACTTGCAATTTCTTGCTTTCAAAATGCTAGTTTGGCAGGGACAGAGATGGCAGCTCACTCCATCATACAGTACTTGGGTCTTGTACTGCTGACCTGCCAGCCATCCAGTCATCAAGTTCATCATATTAAACACTGAGCCTCCGCAGTCCCTTAAAAAGAAGACTTAGGCATTTTTTTATGTGACCATAAACATCGGCAGTTTTAGCTAGATCATAGTTTCCCCTCAAGCTGGAAGGAGGGGAGGGTAAGGCCCAATCTCCATGCATTGACTTCTCCTGGCCAGTAGTGATGTTCACCTGAGACAATTGAGGCTGTGGAGTGAATGAGGAGGAATTAAATATGCTATATAACTTATTGTCCTCTCCTGCTGTTTCTCCATTGGCAGGCAAAGGCTTTTTCTTTTCTTCAGGTGTGTATTTGCATACCTGTCAAGTTTTGGATTTGGAAATAAGGAAAATTTCCCAGGAAATGCAGGATAATTGATAGCTATGCTTATCGTGTGCTGCCCTCCAATGGTGGCAATAGGGCATTGCAGTCTAATTAATACAGGATGACGGCGGGAAAGAGGGTAAAATAAGGGGTTTTCCCGGCCAATACGGGACACTTGACAGCTATGGTATTTAGCAACTGAATGGGCTGCTGAGAAAGGAGAATCTTTTCTTTTTAAAATTGTAGCTGCACAAGAGAATCCAGAAAACATGTAGAAAAGCAGCTACACAATTCAGGAGTCAGGATTTTTTAATTGCCCACCGGCTTGTTGGCTCACTGTGAATGGTGGTGAGTATAAGAGGTATTGAAGGCAGTTCAATTAAGAGTAATGCAGGATGGAATGAGCTGCCATCTTTGCCCCAGCTCCTGCCAACCTAGCAGTTCGAAAGCAAGAAAATGCAAGTAGATAAATAGCCTTCCATGCACTCTAGTGTCTAGTCGTGCCTGCCACATGACCACGGAAATGTCTGCAGAAGCATACAGCGGTGGCTCTTCTGCTTTGAAACTGAGATGAGCACTGAACCCTAGAGTCAGATACAACTGGCTTTCGAGCAAGGGCAACCTTTACCTTTACCTTTACCTTTACAAGAGGTATTCTACAGACCATCTTAAGAACATAGGAACAGCCTTGCTGGAACAGGCCACAGCCCATCCAGTCCAGCATTCTGTCTAACACAGTGGCTCACCATTTGCTTCAGGGTATTCCCAAGCAGATGCCTTCACCTGCTTATGTTTCCCTGGAAATGGCATTGAGAGATATCCTGCCTATCTCTCCAACCCAGAGGTTGTCCTTAGGTATCCATAATTATAGCCATTGATACCTTTGTCCTCCATGAACTTGTCTAATCCTTTCTTAAAGCTGTCAAGACTGACAGCTGTCACCACTTCTTCTGGCAGGGAGTTCCATAGACCAGTGATCCTCTGGGTGAAAAAGTACTTTCTTTAATTTGTTTGAGAACTAGTACCCAAGTGTTTCATCGAGTGTCCGCTAGTTCTAGTGTTATGCGATAGGGAAAACAGTTTTTCCTTATCTACTTTGTCCACACCATGCATGATTTTATAAACTTCAATCAGGTCACCTCTTAGACGCCGTCGTTCAAGAGTGAAAAGGCCCAACCGTTGCAGCCTCAGATGGTAAGGAAGGTGTTCCAGTCCCCTTATCATTCTGGTTGCCCTCCTCTGCACTTTTTCCAGCTCCATAATATCCTTCTGGAGGTATGGTGACCAGAAATGTACACAGTATTCCAGATGGGGCCTCACCATAGATTTATAAAGAGGCAAAATGACACTTGCTGACTTATTTTCTATACCCTTCCTAATGATCCCTAGCATTGAGTTTGCTTTTTTCACTGCTGAGGCACATTGGGTTGACACCTTCATTGAGTTGTCCACCAGGACACCAAGGTCCCTTTCCTGGTTTGTCGCAGAGAGTTCAGATCCCATCAGTTTATAAATGTAATTGGGATTTTTTGCCCCAACATGCATCACTCTGCACTTACTAATGTTGAAGCTCATTTGCCACTGTTTTGCCCACTCCCCCAGTGTCAAGAGATCCCTCTGGAGCTCCTCACAATCTCTCACAGTTTTCACTACCCTGTATAATTTAGTGTCGTCAGCAAATTTGGCTACCTTGCTATTTACTCCTACTTCTAGATCATTTATGAAGAGGTTGAAAAGCAGGGGTCCCAGTAATGAACCTTGGGGGACCCCACTCTTTACTTCCCTCCACTTGGAGAAGTGTCTATTTAGTGCTACCCTCTGTTTCCTGTCCCTTAGCCAGTTGCTGATCCAGGACAAGACCTGTCCCTTTATTCCATGACTGGTAAGTTTATTCAAGAGCCTTTGGTGTGGGACCTTGTCAAAAGCCTTCTGAAAGTCCAGATAAACAATGTCAACTGGATCCCCCTTATCCACATGCTTGTTGACACTCTCAAAATATTCCAACAGATTTGTGAGGCATGATTTGCCCTTGCAAAAGCCATGTTGGCTCTCCTTTAGCAGCACCTTCTCTTCTATGTGCCTATTAATTCTATCTTTTAGGATGGTTTCCATCACTTTACCTGGGACACATGTCAAACTGACACGTCGGTAATTTCCTGGATCACCCCTGGATCCTTTTTTGAAAATTGGTGTTACATTCACTACCTTCCAGTCATCAGGCACAAAGCCTGATTTGACAGAAATATTATATATTTTGGCTAGGAGATCAGCAATTTCATCTTTAAGTTCCCTGAGAACTCGTGGATGGATGCCATCTGGTCCTAGTGATTTGTTAGTGTTTAGCTTAACAAGACATGCAAGGACCTCCTCCCTGGTTATTTCTATCTAGCTTAATTCTTCGGTTTCCCTTCCTACGAAGATAGGCTCTGTTTTGGGCACATGGTCTCTGTCTTCTTTAGTGAATACTGAAGCAAAGAATTCATTGATTCTCTCCGCAATCTCTGTTTCCTCTTTAATAACACCTTGCCTTCCATTGTCATCTAATGGTCCAATGGCCTTCCTAGTTGGGTTCTTACTTCTAATGTACTTAAAGAAGTCTTTGTTATTTCTCTGAGTATTTTTAGCTATACGCTCCTCAAAGTCTTGCTTTGCTTTCCTGATTGTTGCCTTGCATTTGTTCTGCCAGAATTTATGTTTCTGCCTGCTGTCCTCATTTGGACAAGCCTTCCATCTTCTGAATGAGCTTTTCATGCTTTTGATCACTTCCTGAACAGCTCCTGTAAGCCACATCGCAGTCCTCTTGGACCTGGCAGTGCCCTTTTTCCTTTTGGGTATGCATTGCAATTGGGCCTCTGCTATAGTTTTTGTAAACAGCCTCCATGCCTCTTGGAGTGTTTGGACTCTCTCAATTTTTCCTTTCAGCTTCTTTTTTACTAGTTTCCTCTTTGAAAATTTAAGGTCTCTGTGTTAGATTTTATCAGTGACTTGCAGTCTATGATCAAGTTAAACATAATTGAGTTGTGGTCACTGTTCCCTATTGGATCAGTCACATTAACATCTGAGTATTACTCAGGATCAAGTCAAGGATTCTTGTACCTCTAGTTGGGTCTTCAACCATCTGTCCCAGGGAACAATCATTTAGCATATCTAGGAACTTTATCTCTTTATCATGTGCTGAACAACAGTTCACCCAGTCTATGTGATGGTAATTGAAGTTCCCCATTATAACCAGGCTTCCCTTCTTGGATGCCTCCTTTACAACATTCTCCAACTGCCAGTCTCCCTCAAGAGTTTGGGTCGGAGGCCGATAGTATATGCCTACTGTTAGACCATCCTTGTGGCCTGGTACTCTTACCCACAGAGCTTCTAATGGTGACTCCAAATCACCTAGATATTCCAATTCATACGATTTTATCACTTCTTTGACATACAAGGCTACACCACCTCCCATTTGCCCCTTCCTATCCTTCCTGTACAGTTTGTAGCCTGGGATAACTGTATCCCATTGGTTATCATCCGTCCACCAGGTTTCAGTGATACCAATAATATCAATATTCTTATCTATTGCTAAGTATTCCAGCTCCCCTATTTTGTTCCAGAAGCTTCTGGCATTTGCATACAAGCATTTATATATGCTTTTGTGATACAGTCTTTTGAGTCCAGTTGCATTGTTAGACTGCCTCTTGACTACTTCACTACTAACATTCTGTTGATCTTCACTACTACCATTCATCTTCACTACTACCATAGATCTTCACTACTACCATTCTGTTGTCAGCATTCAGGCTTCCCTTTGCTATGCAATGTTTGGTATTCTTTCCCCTGCTGGCAACATGGGCACAATGTTTTGCCTCAATACTGTGTCATTTCCTGGCATTTTGAATTGTGGATAGAGAAGAAAAAATATCCATTTTTCATAAATAGAAGATTTTATTCTTGAATAACTTACACTGTATTTGTTTTAAGTTAGGATCTTTCGAGGGACTGATTTGTTTTACGTTGGGGTCAATTGTTACCATCGCACAATTACTATCATTTTAAAATTATGCTTTATAAACTATTTATATTGGGTTTTGTATGTGACACTGAGCCCTAGAATTGGATGAAAATTGGGATACTGAAAAGCAAGCAAGCAAACCAACTAACCCTTTGCAAGAATGTCATTTTATTAGGATTCCCTCCATTCAAAAAGAATGGTTGGATCCAAAGTGGATTTTAACTCACTAAAGGGAACACCTTGGAAAATGCTGCTGCCAAGCACCTGGAAAATACTATTTAAGGGCCATAATCTGTTTTATTACATCAAATTATTCTGATGTGATACTGCTTGAACACTTCAGGCTGTCTCATACACATAATGGAAAATAAAACTCTTTATCTATTTAAAATTATATAACCTGCCTCCTTTGTTACTACAACTGATACACTCTTTTCCTCACTTTAAAACATTCAGCATTCCATAAAATTTGTTTACATTTTGAAATTAAAAAAAAATATGTTTTACATACTTCAGGCTTGGATTCACAAGAATCAAATATTGCAGGGGCGGAACAGCTGCCTTATTGTTGTTTCCGTGCCATTAACTCCTCCTAGATCTGAAGCTAAATTTAATTTGTTGATAGTTGTTGGAACCTGAAAGTGATCACAAGGGGCTTGACCTTTTTCTGTAGGTCAAGCTAAATGTGGCATTGATTATTCACTCCTATGATGGTATCCTCAGAAGTAAACCTTGTTGAATTAACTTCCAGATTGCTGCCTGAAAGTGCTTTTGCACTGAAAGGGTTTGATTTTAACACACCAGTAAATGCTGCTGGAAATCCTCCTATGGAAAGATGGTAATAGCTGCAACTGGAGACAGGGAGCTTAACAATTTCCTATGTTGTGCCATTCTTGAGAAAAATCTATTCTGTATTGGAAATCTATTCTGCATCAGAAACAATGTATTAAAACAACCAGGAGCAGCTTGTCCCTTGTTTTTATACCTATAATGATGACCAAACTTTCCAGAACTCATGTGAGCTTAGACTGTAGACCAACATCTTGCTAGTGGCCAAGTAGTTGCCTATAGTCAAAGCAATGGTATTCCCAGTAGTAATGCATGGTTGTGAGAGCTGGACCACAAAAAAAGCTGAGCGCAGAAGAATAGACACATTCAAAATGTTGTGGTGGAGGAGAATTTAGAGAGTGCCCTGGACAGCAAAGAGATTGATCAATCTTAGAAGAAATCAACCCCGACTGCTCCTTGGAAGGCCAAATATTGAAGATGAAGCTAAAGTACTTTGAACATCAATTGAGAAGATTCACTTGAGAAAGCCTTGATGCTGGGAAAGGTTGAGGGCAAAAGAAGAAGGGGGTGGCAGAGAATGAGATGGTTGGATGGTATTGTTGATGCAATGGGCACAGAACTGGGTGGGTTGAAGAGGATAGTGGAGGATAGGGGTGCCTGGCGCACAATGGTCAATGGTGTTGCAGAGGGTTGGACTCGACTAAGCCACTGAACAACAAAAGTTGCCTATGGGATGCCTACTAGCAGTACGCGGTTGACACTCATGTGTACATCTCAGCCCGTGGTGATCTCAGTGATGTGGTCAAATTCCTGTCCGAATGCCTGGAGGCCATTGGGGTCTGGATGGGGGACAATGGGCTTCAGCTGAACCCTAGCAAGACTGAGTGGCTATGGGTTGGGGGTCCGGGGTTATCCAGTGAGTTACCTTCTTTGGTCTTGGTTGGGGCAGTTTTGCCCCAGACAGACCCGGTGCGCAACTTGAGGGTCCTCCTGGACTCGCAGCTGCTGCTGGAAGAACAGGTGGCAGCCGTGGCCAGGAGGGCTTTTGCTCAACTTCGAGTGATTTGCTAGCTGCGCTCACTCCTGGATCGGGACTCCTTGCTCATGGTCACTCATGCTCTGGTCACCTCCAGGCTATATTACTGTAATGCTCTTTGCATGGGGCTGGCCTTGACGACCATTTGGAGGCTACAGCTGGTTCAGAATGTGGCTGCTTGGGTGGTGATGGGGTGTGGACGTTATGCTCATGCCTCCCCACTCCTCTGGGAGTTGCATTGGTTATGAGTTTGGCTCCTGGTGCAATTCAAGGTGCTGGTTTTGACCTTTAAAGCACTATATGGCAGTGGGCCAGGATACCTGAGAGACCGCATCATCCCAAGAGTGTCTGCCCATCCAACCAGAGTGGACCAGAGGGGATCCTTGGTGGTACTTCAGCTAGAGATGTTTGCCTCTCTGGCACGCGGAGGAGGGCCTTCTCTGTGTCTGCCCCAACCCTCTGGAACCTCCTTCCAACAGAATTGAGGCTACAGACAGAATTGCTGCCTTTCAGGAAAGGAGTGAAAACCTGGCTGGCAGGGCAGGTGTGGGGCCCTAATGGGAATACGGCCCCAGCCTGTTGGCTTATTTCCAACTAGAGCTCAACTGTCCCTCTTTTTTGTGTTGTGTACTGCGGTATTCCTCCATTCCCTATTCCCTTTTTAGTCTTTTATGTGGGGTGGGAGTGGTAGGGTGGGTTGGTGGGTGGCCGAGTGAGGGTTTTAATTTGTTTTGTTATATTTTACTGTATTTTATCTGTTTTTACCGTTGTGCACCGCCCTAAGTCGGGTTTCTCTGAGTGGGCGGCATAAAAATCTAAGAATAAAATAAATAAATAAAAAAACTGACAGCAATACCATTGGCTGCCCACAGGAGTTGATATCTTCTTTGATACAGAGACATACATACAGCCACAAAAACTGATGACTCTAACCTTTATGAATTTGCCTAATCCATACAAACCATACAGACTGACAATTATAACAACATTTTGCAGCAGTAAATCCCATGGTTTAACTATGTGTTGGATAATAGAGCCCTTCCTTTGTTGCTCCAGAATTATCCCATCTTTAACTTCAGTGGTTGATGCTCTCAGAGTTATGAGAGAGGGGGGGAAACTCCCGTTCAAATTTTAATCACACTATAAAGAAGAAGAAAGATGTGACATGTTTAACACCACATAGAGTTGGGAAAGCAAAACACCACTGGCATTATCACCTAGGCAGCTATTGTGGTCTTTGTATTCCAGTGGGGCACATCAGCACACACACACAGAGGGAGAAGCTATATATTATTTATTTATTTAGTATATTTTAATATACTATTTTATATATTTTATATACTACTAGCAAGGGTTGCCCGGCGTTGCCGGGCTTTTCCCCCCGTGTGTTTTAATAAAAAATGAACCAATTTTATTTTTGCAATAGTTTTACATTGTGTTGGAAGGTTAAATTGTGTTATTTTTTTAAAAAAAATTGCTTAGTCTGAAATTTTAATTTTTTAAATGTTTATTTATGTTAAATTTTTTTGGCTTGGCTGTTATTAACTGTGATCTGCTTTTTTGGTTTTTTTTGAGGATTAATAAAAGAAGAAAGTATGATATAATTTTTTCAAATTGTTTTATGTAAGCGAATAATGTTTTAGTTTTTTGAATTTTTTTAATTAGTTGTACCGTAGGTAATAATTTTAATAATGTAAAAGTAAATGTTTATTACATTCAATGTTTTTAAAATGTGTTTAGATGTTTTGAGTTTAAATTTGAGTTATAACTCAGCACAGGATTTTTAAAAGTTTCTATTGTATTTTATTGACATATATTTGTGATTTGTGTGACAGTGTGTTTAGTGTAATTTTTTTAACTTGTTTTTATTGGTGTGACCTTTTATGTAAAATTGTGAATTTGTGTTTTGTTTGGGGCTGTTGTGTGTTTTTGAATTGTTTTTACTATTGTGGCCAGCAGGTGGTGCTGGTAGGGGTTATTGTATTTTGACTTTTTTTTTCTCTCCTGGCCTCTGGGTGGAGCTTCTTCTGGTAAGTAGTGTCTTTCTTTATTCATTTCTTTTCCAGTCCTGGTGGAGGTAGCGCCTCTTTTGGTAAGTTTGCTTGTTTTCTTTCTTTTGTGTGTGTGGGTGGGTGGGGGGGAGGGGGGGTTGGAATTTGTATTTTTTGTCTGTTTGTTTTGTTTTTGATTGTGTCTTTGTTTACTTCGTATTGTTTTTGGTGTTTTTGTTTTTGTGTATTTTTGGATGTGTTTGAGTGTTTTTAGTAATTTTTAAAAAATTATTTATTTGGTGGTGGGGAAGGTACGTGGTCATTGGGGGTTAGGAAGGGTGGGCTAGGTGGTGGGGAGGGGGGCATGGTCATTGGGGGTTAGGAAGGGTGGGCTAGGTGGTGGGGAGGGGGGCATGGTCGTTGGGGGTTAGGAAGGGTGGGCTAGGTGGTAGGGAGGGGGGCTTTATTGTGTTATGGTGCTTTGTTTGTGTGGAGTCATGAAAGTAGATCGTGGTTTCCCCTTTAATATCAGTGGGTGGGGGGTTGCGACCCCCCTCTCTGCTGGCTCCCCTGGGGTTGGGAGGTTTGTGGGGACAAAAGAGGTATGTCCCCCAACTCTTCTGGACCCAGTAGACCAGGCAGAGTGGATCGATTCCCTCCCCCCTCCTTAAAACAACTCCGTTTTTAAAGAGAAGAAAAGACGGAGTTGTTTTAAGGAGCTGGGTGGGAATCGATCCCCTCTCCCTGGTGTCCTGAGTTCAGAAGGGTTTGGGAAACATACCCCTTTTGTTCCCACAAACCTCCCAACCCTAGGGTAGCCAGCGGAGAGGGGGATCGCAACCCCCACCCACTGATATTAAAGGGGAAACTCCAGTCGGGACCTTCAGGCACCGTGGGTGAGGGAAAGAAAGCCAGCTGGTGTGTGCTTGGCTGTTAGGTGGTGAGTTGTTTTTCTTTTTAATTTTTCAGGCGCCGGTTTCCTCAGCGTTCTGTGTGCTCATGGCGCACAGGACGCTGGGGCTTGTAGTAATGGGTTGGTGCTTTGTGTTTGTGCTGCGTTTTTTAAAAATGTTTTTCTTTTGATTGGCTGCGGC
Organism: Bradypodion ventrale; assembly: GCA_035047345.1. NCBI lineage: Eukaryota > Metazoa > Chordata > Lepidosauria > Squamata > Chamaeleonidae > Bradypodion > Bradypodion ventrale. The sequence continues at coordinate 27,724,201 of JAWDJE010000003.1, forward strand.
GCGTTTCCGAACGCTGCGCCGTGTGAGAGCCTCTCAGCCTGATTGGCTCTGGCGCGGCGCAAGGAATGTTGGGAAGTGAAGTTGTTTCCCTTTCTTCGCGTTTGTGGGGCTGTTGCCCCACTGCCGGTTTTCTAAATCCTTCGTTGACCTGCGTTCCCAGATCGGCCATGTGCACGAAGGGTGAGTGCAGGCAAATAGGGCGAGGCATAGCAACCTATAGCCAGTTCCAACGGTTAACCCTTGGATTTATAGGTTAAGATTTTATATTTTTTTAATATTTATATATTTTATATACTATTTTACATATATTTATATATTTTTATACCGCTTTCCTCACCTATTGGTGACCCAAAGCGGTTTACAGACAAAGATGGTAAATTACATAAAACACATTTGAAATGTATCATTATAAGCATTATAATCATCATCATTTCAAGTCAATTCTGACATATGGTGACCTTTTCCAGGATTTTCTAGGTAAAGAATACACAAGTGTGGTTTATCACTTCCTTATTCTGGATGTACCCTGAAACCTGAGTTGTCCTCTAGATTCAGGCTATGAATTCAGTAAATGCAGACATTTCTTCTCTTTTCTACTGTGTTTTTCTAATCTGCTTGGTAGTATCTTTATAGCTGGGACAGCTCTTTAGTTGTAAACTGGAGTCTAAATGTTACATACTTGAAATTTCTACATCTATGTTACCATTTAATAAAGGGACTCTCCTCATCACCGCCGCCAGCACCTTCAGCACCCGCCCCCTGGTCAGTCAGGCCAGGGGAGAGAACACCTGGGGTGAGGCTGGCGGGCGGCTCAAAAAGGGACTCCCCTCGCCGCCACCGTCAGCGCCTCCAACGCCCGCCCACCCCCACCGCCGCCACACACCTCACAGCTGCAGTCACACTCAGGGCCAGTTGGACTGCTGCTGCTGTTACTGCCGCCACCATTGATGTTGAGAAACTCTGGTGTTGGTTTCTCGTGGCCAGAGGGTCTGTTGCTGTCAAGGTCATTGCCAAGGTGCGGAGTTCCTTCCCCCAGTTTGGCTGGGGGAGTGGTAGCACCTGTGCCAGCACCCCGCGACATGAGGGACTTTGCTGCTGCCGGACATTGTTGATAAGTACGTTGAGCTTTGCTCCATTATGTTTGTGGTACTATGGCATATTTATTTTGTACTGATTTGTAATTTTGTAACCTGCAATTTGCAATTGTATGCTTTATTGTATTTTGTGTGTTGTTCATATTGTTATATTGTATTTCATTTATTATACTGTATTTGATTTGAGGGGAGAAAGGGGAGGGACAGGAAAGGGGGAGGGGAAATGCAATGCTGTAAGGAACAATACTGCATAGGGACATGGAATGTGAGATCAATGAACCAAGGTAAACTGGAAATGGTAAAAAATGAGATGGAAAGAATAAGCATTGACATCTTGGGCATCAGTGAGCTAAAATGGACAGGGATGGGCGAATTCAGCTCTGGAAACCATCATATCTACTACTGTGGACAAGAAAACCTTAGAAGAAATGGAGTAGCCATAATTGTCAATAAAAGAGTGAGAAAAGCAGTAATGGGATACAATCTCAAAAATGACAGAATGATGTCAGTCAGAATTCAAGGCAAACCTTTCAATGTCACTGTGATCCAAATATACGCACCAACCACTGGTGCAGATAAAGCCACAATGGACCAGTTCTATGAGGACTTACAACACCTCATAGAACAGACACCAAGAAATGATGTCCAAATTATATTAGGAGACTGGAATGCCAAAGTAGGAAATCAAAAAGTGGAGGGAATAACAGGCAAATTTGGTCTTGGAACACAGAATGAAGCAGGGCAAAGATTGATAGAGTTCTGCTAAGAGAACGCACTGGTCATAGCAAACACGCTCTTCCAGCAACACAAGAGGCGACCTTACACATGGACATCACCAGATGGCCAACACCGAAACCAGATTGACTACATACTCTGCAGCCAAAGATGGAGAACCTCCATACAGTCAGCAAAAACAAGACCTGGAGCAGACTGTGGCTCAGATCACAACCTATTGATCGCAAAATTCAGGCTTAGACTAAAGAAAATAGGGAAAACATGGAGACCAGAAAGATATCACCTAGACAGCATCCCTAAAGAATACACGGTGGAGGTGATGAACAGATTCAATGGCTTAGACTCAATAGATAGAGTGCCAGAAGAATTATGGACAGAGATGAGGGACATCATGCAGGAAGCAGCAAAGAAAACCATACCAAAAGAAAAGAAGAGTAAGAAAGCAAAGTGGTTGTCTGATGAGGCTCTTAAAATAGCAGAGGAAAGAAGGAACGCAAAAGCCAAAGGAGAAAGGAAAAAATACAATCATTTGAACACAGAATTTCAAAGAAAAGCAAGGAGAGATAAGGAAAACTACCTAAAAGAACAGTGCAGAGAAATGGAGGAAAACAACAAAAGAGGCAGAACCAGAGATCTTTTCAAAAAAATTGGGGAAATTAAGGGAACATTTAAAGCAAAAATGACCATGATAAGGAACAAAGATGGAAAGGAGCTAGCTGATGCAGAAGAAATTAAGAAAAGATGGAAAGAGTACACAGAGGAACTCTACAAAAAGGACCTCAACACTCCTGACAATCACAATGATGAAGAAGTAGAACTTGAGCCAGACATCCTGGAGAGCGAAGTCATAAAGGCCCTAAAGAGCACTGCAAACAACAAAGCTAGTGGAGATGATGGTATCCCAGTTGAATTTTTCAAAGCGCTAAAATATGACGGCGTCAAATTACTGCATTCAATATGCCAGCAGATTTGGAAAACAAAACAATGGCCACAGGACTGGAAAAGATCAGTATACGTTCCAATCCCAAAAAAGGGCAATGCCAAAGAATGTTCAAATTATCGAACAATCGCGCTCATCCCACACGCTAGTAAGGTGATGCTCAAGATAATACAGGATAGACTTCAGCAGCATGTGGAAAGAGAATTACCAGAGGTGCAGGCAGGTTTCAGAAGAGGCAGGGGGACTAGAGACCACATTGCCAACATACGCTGGATCATGGAGAAAACAAAGGAATACCAGAAACAAGTTTACTTTTGTTTCATTGACTACACTAAGGCATTTGACTGTGTGGACCACAACAAGATGTGGCAAATAATTAAAGAGATGGGAATACCAGAGCACCTCATATGCCTCCTGAGAAATCTATACATGAACCAAGAAGCAACAGTTAGGACAGAACATGGAATGACAGAGTGGTTTGGAATAGGGAAAGGAGTAAGACAAGGCTGCATTTTATCACCATGCCTATTCAACCTATACACAGAGCACATAATGCGCAGTGCAGGGATGGAGGAATCACAATATGGGATTAAAATCGCTGGGAGAAACATCAACAATCTGAGATATGCAGACGATACCACCCTAATGGCAGAAAGTGAGGAAGACCTAAAGAATCTCTTGATTGGGCTGAAGGAGGAGAGTGCAAAAGCTGGCTTGAGACTCAATATCAAGAAAACCAAGATAATGGCAACAGGCCCAATCAGTTCCTGGAAAATAGATAGGGAAGAAGTAGAAGCAGTGACAGATTTTACTTTCTTGGGATCAAAGATCACTGCAGATGGGGATTGTAGCCATGAAATAAAAAGGCGACTGATTCTTGGGAGACAAGCAATGAGAAACCTGGGGAACATAGTGAAAAGCAGAGACATCACATTGAAAACAAAAATTAGAATAGTCAAAGCAATGGTTTTCCCAGTAGTAATGTATGGATGTGAGAGCTGGACAATTAGGAAGGCTGAACGCAGACGAATAGATGCCTTTGAAATGTGGTGTTGGAGGAGGGTTTTGAGAGTCCCCTGGACAGCGAGGAGAACAAATAGGTCAATCTTAGAAGAAATTAACCCTGACTGCTCATTGGAAGGTCAAATAGTAAAGATGAAGCTAAAATACTTTGGACATCAAATGAGAAGGGAGGATTCACTTGAGAAGGCATTGATGTTGGGAAAGGTGGAGGGCAAAAGAAGAAGGGGGAGGCCAAGGATGAGATGGCTAGATGGCATTGTAGACACAATGGGCACAGAGCTGGGAGGGCTGAGGGGGATGGTGGAGGACAGAGGCGCCTGGAGAACAATGGTCCATAGGGTCGCAAAGGGTCGGAACCGACTGTGCGACTGAACAACAACAAAATTTGATTTACCTGTTGTAAGCCGCCCTGAGTTGGCCTGGGCCGAGTAGGGCGGGGTATAAATCTAATAAATAATAATAATAATAATAATAATAATAATAATAATAATAATAATAATAATAATAATAATAATAATACTCAAAGACAGTGGGCTTGTGTCTTTTGAAAAGCAGTGAATTCATGGCACATGTTCAGTATGGTTGTGGAGTGGGGCCTATTGTTTTCAGGACAAATCCAAAGTATACTTCATTGTGCTCAAACCTTCAGACAGCTCTACTTTTTGTCATATAATTTTCTCACTAGATAGCATCAGAAGGAGAAAAGACAACCCATCTGTAGTTTGGGTTTTGTTTTCCTTTTTTCCAAAAATGAAAAACTAAAACTTGTAAAAGAGTAAGAATATAAAGTGTAAAAACTTGCCATGCTTTAAAAGGCAAATTTTCAAACTCGTGCATATGAAATGGCCTCAGGCATTAGACTTTGGCAATGATTTATGCCTCTTTGCAGCTGCATTTTTACCCTGCATCAAATGGCATTGCTAATTCCTGGTTTGGAAAAAGAGTGAGGGCTTTCTTTTGATCAATTTGGGTATCTTAACAAAAGTTTCTACAAGTATAATAAGTTTTGTATACATAATACATCTTAAAAATGAATGGTAGCTGTGAATGTGATGGAAACAACTGAAACTTCATCAGCTCATTATGCAAAAGCTAAAAGAATATGAAACAGAATAGAAAACACTAAATATACCATGGCCTATATTTTGTTCTCCTCCAAGCAAGTCAATCATAGTATGCCCATCCATGGATTTATTTAGCTAAGATGTATTCAGTCTTTCTCTAGAACTGGGATTTAAAGGGTGTCTACTATGTTGTCCTGATTAGAACTGATTAGAACATGGGGTCTGAATTGAGTTACACTGCTGTTGACATTAGCTGAAGGTCAAGGTGGTTCAGTGAATGGAGTATTAAGTGTGAATCTTTATCTTTTAACAAAAGTCCTGGAAAAGAATACATTCTTAATTTTCCCTAACAAATCCTTCCTTGAGAAGTTACACTATGAATAAGAAAAACTTATTATTAGGAAGACTTGATTCATCTTATGAATGAGAGTAGATGACTGAGGAATAATGCATACACAAAAATGTGATGCCTCATAAGGTGAAAGAAGGCTGTTATCCCCAAATGAATCAGATAATAAGAAGACCAAGGAGGTGGGATGAGACCTTAATCCAAGGCACCATGAAGTTACATGTAGCCAATACGAGTTGCCACTGCAGTACGGATGCCATACATCATGTTTTTCCATGATTTTAACAGATTCATGCAGTCCCATCTGGTTCAAGGAAAAACATGTAAAAATCCCAATTCAGGGGAAAATATGTAAAAAGCTACGGAAGATTCCTTCAGACACAAAGGGTTAAATGCATAGAGTCAGCATTTCTAGAGAAGAAGGGAACAATATGGATAGGAAGTGAGAAAAACAACTCTTCACTTCCCTTCCTCACTAGGAATGCTGACTCTATGCATTTAACCCTTTGCAGTCTGAAGGAATCCTTCGTAGCTTTTTACATATTTTTCTGTTCTGGACTTTTTAGAGCTTTCTTCCAAGGGATCCTCATGTGGGGTTTGAAGGTGAGTCCAACTCAATTGGGGGGTTGAAGGGTAGAGTAGGGGTGACCTTAGGGAGAGGAAGGGTCTTAGAGTTTGTGGTGTCTAGTCATGCCTGCCACATGACCACATAAATGTCTGCAGAAGCAGACAACACTGGCTCATCAGTTTTGAAACACAATGAGCACTGAGCCCTAGAGTTGGATACGACTGGCTTTTGAGCCAGTTTAAGGGGATAGAATTATGGCAACCCTACACTGCGGTGGCTTCCTTAATATCAGTGGAAGCTCCATGGCAGCTGATCCATCTGCCTAATTCAATTAGCATCTGACTATTTGTGCCAGGACCAAGGAAAAGTTTTATTTTTCTTTATTTTATTCAATTTTATTCAATTTTATTTAATTACATTTTCTGTAAGTGAATCTAGAGGCAGACTTGCTTTTTATATACGTCTGACTAGGATATAAGTTGTTCAAACATTGCATCTATGTGGCTTTACTTTCCAAGTAGTAATTAGGATAGTCATGATGGGTTCAGTTTAAGTTGAGAGAGAGAGAGAAAATGAGAGATAAAGAGAGAGCAATTTGATGAACTGTTAGAGCTATTTAACCTGGTGGTAGAGAAAATAGAGAGAAGGTATTTTTGCATCCTGCCTAGGAAATTGACCTTTCCATTTCCATAGCTTGTATTCAAGGAGTGGCTATGCAGATAGGGGCAGAATGTCTTTTTCACATCTTTGTGATGTGAGAGAAATGAGTGAAAATGAACAATTGCAAAACTGATTTGATTCAGTGAGCCATGATGAGGTTCGTTGAATCAAGACTACTTCAGTGAACCAAAGTTATCATTCTCTTTCATGCTCACATACTTTTAGCATGTGTCAAGGAAAAAAAAGAAGACTTTGCTAACAGTCATTTGTACTGAACATTAATTTTATATTTCGAAAAGCTTCTCTGGAAGCTTTCTATATTTGGAAATGGCCCTTCTTTGGAAGCTTTCTATATTTAGAATTGGTTTCCTTCTTGTTTCATGTGTCTCTCCCCCCACCCCCCAAATGGAAACAGTCTGATATTGATAATGCATGCTGCAAAGGGCACTGGAATAAATTTGACACAATAGTAGATCTTTGACAGTTGAGCTTCTGTAAAAAAGGCTTTTGATCTGCTTAATTTTCAAAGAAAAGTCTTAGTTGGAAATGAATTGCCTTTTTGCTTTAAATTTAATGTTTCTAATCTTGCCATTTCCATCTACAGTGGTACCTCTCTTAAAGAGCATAATCTGTTCCACGGGATTGCTCTTTAAGCGAATTGCGAAACACTTGGAAAAAAGTGTCATTGCTGCTATTGTAAGGTTACCAATTGTGACTTCTGGTGTGTGTGTGGGGGTTTGTGAACCCCGATTTAGTTTGTTAAGTGAGTTTTTGGGTTGTTAAGAGAGGGTGACAATTCAGAGAAAATTCTGCTCTTTAAGTGAGTTAGTCTCTAAGCGAGGCACTCTTTATGTGAGTTTTTACTGTACTTTATTGTTGACCACCTTCTAAGGAGAAAGTTTCTAAAGAGTACTACTAGATTGAATTTTTGGATTGCATATTTATGATAGAAAGATAGGTAGATCATGGGAATCATAGAATCACTGAGTTGGAAGAGGCCTTTTAAGCCATCGAGCCAATCCTTATACAATGCAGGAACCCAAATCAAAGCAGATAGGTAAATAGGTAGGTAGGTAGACAGATCAGGTGGTAATTAACTAACTTGACAAATCTAAGGACTAACGGCCTTGTGTGCCAAAGTACACAGAGAAGAGTGATGGTCCCTAAGTGGATTAAATCCCACTTGAATCTATCTTTATGGAGGGCAGCAGTTTCATCAATATCAGCCTGGAGCTGATGAAGACTTTGCATGCCAAATAGGCTCAGAACCAGAAAGTGACTTGTGGAACTGGATCAATGGTATGGGTGTCATACTGTGATGTGGAAAGCAGATGAAAGGCCATTGCATTATATTCTCAGAACAGTCTTCATGGCTGATCGCCATGATGATTGCCAATATTTGGCAGAAGAAAAAGAAGGTAGACAGATAGACTGAATAATTGATGAGAGGATCACAATCAAAACAACATTCTGCAAGCCATGTCTGATGGAAGGAGGCAGTGCAAACAAAACATTATAATTTCTGAACAGGTTCTAGAATCAGAGCCATATCTAACAGAACAATTGTACACAGTATGTGTTCTGTGCTGAATCTGTAGAAGGGTTGGCCAAGTACTTTTGAAAATCTAATTTCTGGAAAGAAAGAAAAATCATTCCTACCTCCTCTTGTCACCTTTTGTTAGTTTTGGTCATTTGTTGTTTGCCAGGACAATAATTATTTTCAAATGCCAACCACTGCTTCCTCAAATGAAATGTTTGCTGCTACTAACTTTCTTTAATTTGAAATTGATCCATACTGTCATTTAGATTATGTGTTGCCTTAAAGTTAATTAACAGGACATATTTAATAAAATCTGGCTGCAGAAGATCTCCAAAGTATTCCATAGCCATTACCCAAACTTCTTGTTAGTATTTTGAAGAAACTGATGAGTCTGGCAGAGGTGAATGGGGATTTCAGGCTTACGACAGCTATAAGGGTCTTTAAGTAAATAAATGCAGTGAGTGGTATTCATGGGATGGGAAGAATAAGAGAACAAGAAAAAATGATGGAAACCAAATGATGAGCGGAAAAAAGAAGATACAGATAAAGCAAGTGTTGACATGGAGAGAGTAAGATGGGGAAGAGAGAGAAGAGCCACAGAGAAAATAAGTATTACTTATTATTTGGCCCTCACATTTGCCAATATCTCATTGATTACATGAGGATAGTGAAGAAGAACTTGGATGTGTTTATCTTTGAAGTCTCAAGACAGTTTTTGAAAAAAACCTTGAGGCATTTTCTAAAACAGGCATCCTCATCCGACAGCCCTCAGCGCCAAATAATCCGGCCCACACTCTTGCTCCAGCCACCACTGCTGCACACACATTTGCGACAGCGTTTATAGTGGGGGGGGGGGACCACCAGTCTGGCCCCCTCAATTGTCTGAGGGAGCATGACCTGGTCCCCAACTTCAAAAAGTTGAGGACCCCTGTTCTAAAAAGTTAGCTGGACACAATAGAGTCTGAAGCTGACAGTGGCAGTGAATGATCTCTGAATAGCACATGATTGAATACAGTATAAGAGTTATTTCTCAGAACAAATGGACTGGAGTGCAGTGCACCAATTACATGGGGGAGAAACACTCTACATTCATCTAAATACCTTACGAATTAACACTCCAGCACCTTTGTTCAAATAAAGCCACATGAATCTCATGTGCACTTTTCAAAGAGGGATTTAAGTATATCCTCCCCAGTGCCAATTAGTAATCATTTTTATATTTGGGCTGCCAGCCTTGAACATTGATTGTTGTCATTGATTGACTAATTGTTTATTGTTTTTAATTATTAAGATACTGAACAAGTTGACCAGCTGGTTGGCAGGCCAGCAGGTTGAGACTTGAGTGCTGAGCGATGGAATGTGCTCCCAACATATGTCCCACCTCCTGTCCACCTAGCAGTCCGAAAGAAAGATAATGCAAGTAGGTAACTAGGTGCTGCTTTGGTGGGAAAGGTAAAAGTATTCCATGAGCTCTGGTGTCTAATCATGCCTGCTACATGACCATGGAAACATCTGCAGACACAGACAGCTCTGGCTCTTTGGCTGTATACAGAGACACAACCTAGAGTTGGATATGACTCCAGTAAAGTAGCCATACTCTTCATGATATTTTCCAATGCCTTTATTGCTGCACTTCCAAGTCTGGGTCATCTTCTGATTTCTTGGGTTGATGAATGAACCAAGGTATAAAAAATATTTCACTATCTCAATTTCTTCATTATTGGTTTTTAAACACTGTAGTTCTTCTGTAGTGATAATTTTTATTTTCTTAATGTTCAGTGGCAATCCTGTTTTGGCAGTTTCTTCTTTCTTTTTCTTAACCAATTTTCTTAATGTTCAGCTGCAATCCTGCATTGGCACTTTCTCCTTTCACTTTTATTAAAACAAATTAAGCATCAGTTTCAGTCCTGTGTCTATTCTGGACACAGTACTTATAGAAGGATGCTAACAAACCAGAACATGCGTGGCCAAACCATGGCCCACAGGCTGGATCTGGCCTGTGATGCTGAATCATCTGGCCTGCACTGCCCATGCCATTCCCAGAAGTGCCTGCACATGCACAAAACACTGCCATAAATGCACCTGCAGCTGTCGTAAACATGTTTACAACAACCGTGGGTGCATTTACAGCACTGGTGGGAGGAAATACATGAGTGGCCTGCTTTGGTGTATTAGAACCAAGACACAGGACACAGCCTCGGGCTGGGTTAACTCAGGTTTATTGCATGGTGGACAGAGGGAACATGAGGTAATGGCGGATCAATAGCTCTTTATATACAGTAGTAACACATTTGAACGTGGTTCCATGATAGCCCATTGGCTACTGTCTGCGTGACGTCATTGCTGGTCACGCCCTTCTTGTCCAGGTGTAGGTGGTGGCGGGAAAACTTCCCGCGCTGTTGCCTTTGATGAGTTTGGACCAAGAGAGCTTGGACGCTCGCTGCTGCCAGCTGGTGGTCATTAGCTCGCGTCCGATTACAGGGTTTATGTGATACAGCTGAAGGTTACATTGTTACCCGTTGGCAAGGTTACATTGGTTAAGATACATTGTTATCCATGTAGAAGATTACTCCATTAGAACACAACACTCCTCCCCCCTAGGATGAGACGAAGTCTCGAACTCAACACTCCCCCCCCCTAGGATGAGACGAAGTCTCTCAGCCAAGATGGCTTATTTCGAACACGCTGGGGTCTCGATGCGGGCTGCCTTTCCCCGGGTTTGCTACCTTCTCTTTGTCCCCTGTTTTCCTGTCCTGTAATTGGAGAGGGAGACTCGTTAGTGACTTGCCGCGGCTCCGCGGCGTTGTTGGGAGGTGTGTGCTTTATTAGGGAAGAACCGGGGGCACTGGGGGCTAATGAAAAACCCCTCTTCTCGCTTGGATGGGTGGGGGAACACTCCCGAAAACCCCCCCGGCTCGCAAAATCAAAATCAGAATTAATTTCGGGGGCAGCGGTCGCGAACTCCTCTCCCCCTTCCCCGGCCCCTGATAGAGCTGGCGTATCAAAGGGGTATGAGTCGGGGCCGCTGCTTTCCCCCCTTGTTTGGGACTGTTGTCCGTTGCTGTCTCCCCCTTGGGCTAAACGGGTGGGGGAGAACCCTAACGCTGAATCCTGTTGCTGAGCCCCACTGACCGGCCCCCCACTCACTCGGTGCCTAAGTTGGTCCGCGTGCCTCCTCCAGAGGAGACCGGTGCTAGTCTCGACCCGGTACGACACTGGCCCCGTCTGTTCCACAACCGTCCCTGGTACCCAGGCTGGACCTGCGCTGGCGTAGTTCCTGCAATGCACAGGATCGCCGACGGCGAAACCTTTCGAGACTGCCAACCCTATGTTTTTTCCTTTGTCCTCGACTCTCGTCGGGTCTAGCCTGGACAGGATCGTGGTCAGTTTTCGCCGCATCAGCAGCTCTGCCGGCGAGTAACCTGACGCTAGGGGGGTCACCCTATACGCTAATAAAAACTGACATACTTGGTGATTTAGGTCCCCTGGGCCCATGCGCCGCAGCGCATCCTTTGTTGTACGCACCAGCCGTTCCACTTGGCCATTCGTGGCCGGGTGAAACGGCGCGGATGTGACATGCCGAATGGCGTTTGCCTCCATGAATGCCCTGAACTCAGCGGAGGTGAAACAACTAGCGTTATCGCTGACCAAAGTGTCGGGTAGACCGAACGTGGAAAAGACTCTCCTTAGCTGGCTAATTGTAGTGGCGGAGGATGTGCTCTTTACTGGGATAACCTCCAGCCACTTGGAGAACGCATCCACCACCAGGAGAAACATGGTTCCTCGGAACGGGCCAGCGAAGTCTACGTGCACCCTGGACCATGGCCCCCTTGCTGCGTCCCATTCCCTATGCGGGAGACGGGCCGCCTCCGGTCGGGAGCCCTGGCATGCCTCACAAGTGCCGACCATGTGCTCAATGTCCGCGTCCAGCTGTGGCCACCAGAAGTAACTCCGGGCCAGCGCCTTGGAACGGACGATGCCCGGGTGGCTTACGTGCAGCAGTTCGAGTACCCTCGATCGCAGGGACGTAGGAACCACCACCCGTTGACCCCACAAAAGGCACCCCCTCTCTAGGGACAACTCTATTTTTTTTCGAAAAAATGGGTCGAATTCCGTACCTGGGGATGACGCCGGCCACCCCTTCTGTAGCCATGAACTAACTTTCTCTAGCGTTCTGTCCTTGCCTGTCGCCCTAGCAATGTCGGCCGGTACTATTGGGGGTGAGTCTAAAACCTCTATTAACAAAACCTGGTGATCTCTCTCCGCCCTTTCCTTTTGGACGCCCGACAAGGGCAAAGGAGACCTCGAGAGTGCGTCTGCATGGCTGATCTCCTTCCCGGGCCGGTATTCCAACTCATGTTGGTATGCGTTGAGAAAGATAGCCCACCGCAGCATTCTTGGGGACAGGATCTGTGGCGTGGGCTTATTTGCAGTGAAAATTCCTAACAGGGGCTTGTGGTCAGTCACGATTTTGAACGGCCGACCATACAGAAAATCGTGAAATTTTTTGGTTCCCGCTACTATCGCTAATGCCTCCCTGTCGGTCTGTGCGTAATTACGCTCTGCTTGGGACAGGGACCTTGAATAAAACGCTATCGGAGCCTCCCTTCCGTCGTCCAACACGTGGCAAAGCACCGCCCCCACCCCCACCGGGGATGCGTCGCAGACTAAGACCACTGGCCGTTTGGGGTCGAAATGCGTCAGGATTGCCTCAGATGTTAGGAGCTGCTTCAATTCTTTAAACGCCCTCTCTTGCTCGTCACCCCACATCCATGTTTCCTCTTTTTTTAGCATCCGATGGAGCGGCTCGGCCACTGACGCCTTCCGTGGAAGGAAGGTATGGTAAAAATTGAGGAGCCCCAGAAATGATTGTAGTTCGGTTTTGGATGTGGGGCGAGGGGCGTTCTTGATGGCGGCTACTTTGGCTTTGGACGGCTTAATACCCTCTGGCGTGACCCGAAACCCCAAAAACTCAACCTCAGTCTCGAAAAAGACGCATTTGTCTTTTCTCAGTCGCAGCCCCGCTTTCTCGAACACAGTCAGTACTTTATCCAATCTCTTTGCCAGTTCAGCCTCACTCCCCCCTGTTATCAACACGTCATCAAAATAAGGCAACACCCCCTCCAGCCCCTTCAGGAGGCGTTCCACAAGCGACTGAAAAAGGCCGGGTGCCGAGTTCACGCCGAACTGTAAACGCGACACCTGGAACGCCCCTTTGTGTGTGACTATCGTTTGTGCCGCGGCCGTGGCGGGAATTACAGGGAGTTGCTGATAGGCTTGTGCCAAATCGAGTTTAGCGAAACACTTTCCCCCATTCAGCCTGGCCAGAAGGTGGCTGACCACCGGCACCGGGTATGCATTAGGGCGGATCGCCTTATTAATTGTACATTTATAATCAGCGCAAATGCGCACCTCCCCGTTAGCCTTCAGAGCGGTCACAATTGGAGTTTCCCACTCCGCGGAATCAACAGGAATAAGAATCCCCTGGCCCACCAGTTTGTCCAGTTCCGCCTCTATTTTGTCCTTTAATGCGAATGGCACTCTGCGCGGTTTGAGTCTTATCGGGCGGACCTCTGGGTCTAGGTCGAAGGCTACAGGGGGTCCCTTGAACTTTCCCAGTCCTTTTTCGAAAACGGCGGAATGCGCGTCGCACACCGCTTGTATTGGATCCACCCCCACTGTATGCACTCCCCCTATGAACAACCCTAGGGGCTGAAACCACTGCGTCCCTAGGAGGCTACAACTTCCCCCCTTAAGGACAACTAGGGGCAGTTCCGCAGAATGTCTCTTAAAACTGACCCGAAATTTCCCGACCCCCAACACCGGAATGCTGTTTCCCTGTACGTCTCGCAACGTGGACCTCAGTGTTTTAAGCTTGGGCCGCACGAGGGGGTCGATTTTCAAGAACTCTTTCTGGGGAATTATAGAGTAGGAGGACCCCGAGTCAATTTCCATCCTGATAGGGGCCCCTTGTACTAGTACCTCAACGAAGTAATGGGACTGTCCCGCGGACACGCTGAACACGGGGGCATCGTCCTCGCTGTCGTCCGAGATGCGGCCCACGCCGTCCTGCTTCCTCGTGGTCTGGGCGCCATCTTTGGACCTCGCTGGACGGTCCGGTCTGGTCGAACGGTCTTGTGACTGCCTCCGGCCCTCCTTCCGTTTTCTGCATGCCTTGGCGATGTGCCCCCGGCGACCGCAGGTGTAACACTCAGCTTTTCTGAATGGGCACCTCGCGCGCTCATGGGCTGCTCCACAACCATCGCAGCGGCGCCCTCCTTTTCGGACCTTCTGGACCTCCTCGCCGTCGCTGCCTTCTGTGGACGACTTCGAGGCTCGTCGGGTTGCGTGCACCGACTGCCCGGACCTTCCGTGCACCGAATTTTCCGCTTTTCCGGCTCTAGGACGCCACTCCCGCCACTGGTGCATTTCGTCCACTCCAGCATTCGTGGCTTCCGCGGCTTCCGCGGCCTCTACAACTTCTGCCAGCGTGGGTGGTGGCTCCTTGTTCATCAAGCTGCGCTGCACCTCCTTGTCCTTCAGGCCACACAGGACTCCGTCCCTGAGGGCCATCTCTAGGTTGTCCCATCTGCAGGGGACGGCGGCTATTCTCATGGCTGTTACGAATGCCTCAACCGACTCGTCCGGCGCTTGAACTCGCCTCCAAAACGCGCTCCGAGCGGGAAACATTGCCCTCGAGGGTCGGAAACGCTCACGCAGCAGCTTCATAATGTCCTCGGCTTTGAAATCGCTCACCTTCTTCGGTGCAATGATGCCCACCAGCGTTCGCTTGGTTTCTATCCCAAGCATTCTGGTGAGGATGGCCCTCTTCCTCTCCTCGTCGTCTTCTTTGACTTTGAGTTCCACCAGTGCCGCCTGGAAGTCCATCTCAAAAAGCTCCCAGTCTTGCGGTTTGGTGATGTTGAACCCGCTCTGTGCCCTGGCTCCTTGGGGATCCATAATCCCACCTTCGTCGCCAATTTGGTGTATTAGAACCAAGACACAGGACACAGCCTCGGGCTGGGTTAACTCAGGTTTATTGCATGGTGGTCAGAGGGAACATGAGGTAATGGCGGATCAATAGCTCTTTATATACAGTAGTAACACATTTGAACGTGGTTCCATGATAGCCCATTGGCTACTGTCTGCGTGACGTCATTGCTGGTCACGCCCTTCTTGTCCTCCATTAGAACACAACACCTGCTGAATCATGTGACCAGCCCACGGCCCGAAAAGTTTGGCTACCCCTGAACTAGAACAAGTTCAGAGAAGGACAACAAGAATGATGAGGATATTGAACCCCAAGCCCTATGAGGAAAGAGTGAAGGAACTGAACATGTTGATGCTTGAGAAAAGGAGACAGAGAGGAGTGGAGTAGCTTTCTCTGCCCAGCTCCTGCCAACCTAGCAGTTTGAAAGCAAGAAATTGCAAGTAGATAAATAGGGACCATTTTGGTGTGTGTGCGTGGGGGGAATCTTGGGGACATGAAAGAAGCCTCATTTGGGCATCCCCTAAGCAGAGTTCCTCTAGCAAAAATCCTTGCAACCCAGAAAGTACCTTTGTGTCTACTGACAAGATTAAAAGAAAAAAGGTTAGCACTACCAAACCCTTCTGTAGCTCTTGGATACAAATTTCAATACAGTAAATGTGTTTTTTATGCCAAAATATTGTGCCTTTCCTCTTTATTTCACAGTGGGGGTAGAAGGGGGGAAGCTGTACTATACAGTATATTCAAGACTTCAAGTCACTCCTAAAGTCTTAAAAATCATAAGAGTTCATCACATTCCTTCTTCAACATTATGTCTGTACCAAAATGTCTTTGTTTTGATGCCTGAGGACCTATCTCTGCAAAGCCATCAGAAATGCAACACCCAGTAAGCCAAGTTTTACATGGATCCTGTGCTCATTTTTGCAGATTCACCTCATGCCCCTTTCCTCAAGCAGCTAACCCAAAAACAGTTGCTTCTCCTCTTCCAAACATGATCTGTCTCACCTTTGTGAGACATTAATCTGTGACATTAGAAGGGCCCACCCACTTTCCTGGGTTTTGACCCTGAAGAAAGGTTATGCTTCCCAGCTGGCAGCCATACAACATGGAAATAAAGTCTATCACGAATTCTCCAAGATTTCTGAGACCAATATGAAACTGGGAATCTGGAAGCTGTAGTCAACAAATCTAACTTTTCCAAGCTCTGAAATGATATTTCTAAATATACAGCTCTGAGGACCAGGCCATGAAGGAAACAAGAATATTGAAAGAGATGTTGCTACTATATTTTTCCCCTTAAAGTTGAAGAATTCCTGGATATAAATGCCCAGAAGCGGATGTAGGTTGTTTAAAAAATACAGCTAAAATATTTTTGAGTGAGAACATCTGTTTCTTTTGCTGTTACAAAAGAAAGTGCAGAATGATCCATCTAATGACTTTGATTTCTTGATGTGATGTTTTGCCTTCCAGACTTCTAACACCACCTTTTACCATTTCTTTGGAGCCTTAATGTGCATTCCTTGACATCTGCGTGCCTTTTCTTTATCATTATAGAAGGTTTCTGAAGAAAGAAATACTTTGTAACTTTAAGCAGAAGAGCAATGGAAGTGCTGGCACATTAAAAAGTAAGATGTTTGTACAGCTATCTAAAGGAACAACTAGAAGAGTCAGGAAGCAACATGAAATTAAGCACTATAATTTGAAATAAAGATAGATATAAAGGATAGTTTTGAGGGCACAGTGTATAAAACCCAGGAAGGAAAGTCATTTTAGATGAAGACAAAGGGTGATTCAGATTTAAAGAGTATTTATGACTACATCTGGATGGGAGTTTGTTTATTGAAATAAAATATTTCTCTGTAGGGATACTGGGGGTCTTCAAACCCAATGATGTAATTTCAGTCTAAGAAGTGCACTTTTGGACTTTTCTCTAACACAGGAATGAGGTATATTTTTAAAAAAAATAACAGGCTCATACTTTTATAAAAGAGTAGACCATACTGCCAGTGAGTGACTCAACATCGAGTGTTAACTAACCTGACAACCCTAAGGACTAACAGTTTGAGTGGTGAAGTCCACAGGGAAGAGTGATGGTCCCCAAGTGGATTAAATCCCACTTGAATCCATCTTGATGGTGGGCAGCAGTTTCATCAATATGGGCCTGGGCTTTATGTGCCAAAAGGGCTCAGAACCAGAAAGTGACTCACAGAACTAGATTAGTGGTACAGATGTCACACTGCGATGTGGAAGGCAGATGAAAGGCCATTGCATTATATTCTCAGGACAGTCTTCATGGCTGATCGCCATGAGGATTCCCAATATTCAGATTTGGATACAGAAACAGCAGCAGAGGAAGAATACCGTTATAAATTGCATGAACTCTGCAGACTCTGTTTCTTTGATCCTGATTTCTCATCACCTTGCCTCTCTATCACTAGCTGCTTTCTCCAATACCTTGGAAGTAACACATTAACAATCATTGTCATCATCATTGTTGATATTTTGTAAGGAATAATAGATAATGGTAGTATTTCCTCCTAGTGGGGAAATGACATCCTGCAAATTGCTTTTGATCTTGCAATTGGAAGAAAACCTGGATATAAATAAAATAAATAAATAGTCTTTCTTTTGTGTACAACAAGTAATGTTGTCAGTGTTGAACATAATCAAGTGTAACAAGGTCCTTTGATTTTCTTTGTGTTATCAGTATAGCTTCTTCTGCTATAGTCTGATTGACTCAATGGCTGGTTGCTTAGTATAGTAATTTGCACTAGAGTAGGACCATGGAAGGAGTGGGGATTTGGTAAATCAACTCCTTCATAAGTTACATTGATTGAAATGTGCCTACTCTAGTTTACTGACCTAAAGTAAGTCGCAAACAGAGTAGGCTCATTTGAATTAAAGGAACTAACTTTACCAGATCCCTACTGATTCAATGGAGCTTCTCTAGTGTGACTTTTATTTTATCTTATTAAATTTATATACCACCACTTGGAGAAACAGATTCCCCACTCTAGGTGGTTCACAACATCATAAATACATATACAGTACTGTATAGACCTTATAAATACCATTTAATAAAATCAAACACACCTAATTAAATAACAGGACTGAGAATAAAAAAAAATACATTGGTAGTGGGTGGATTGGAACCAGACCAATTGAATGGATTTAAAGATTACCATGTAACAGAATCAATTCAAGAAACCTAACTAACAAAAGGTGTGCCATTAAACACCAAATTAAATGGCTGAGTTTTTAAGCCCTTTTAAAGTGCTGTTGTAGAGGGAATTTGCCTTAGCTCTGCAAGTAGTTTATTCCATAAAGTGGATGCCATCACTAAGAAGGCCCTCCTTCTAGTTACCACCTTCCTAACCACTCTCGGTGTGGGCACTGCCAGTAGAGCATGTTGTAAGGATCTGGTGATGGAGGCATTTAATGATCGGGAGAGACACTCCGACAGATAGTTATGCAAAGAAAAATAATTTCAGCTACTGTTAACTAACATGCTCTGGGACAGGGGAAGCTAGGTATAAAATGAAATTCCATCACTGACTATATATGTGTGTCTGTGTGTGGGGGGGGGACACATGAATTTCCCAATAAATTGGTTCCAATTCATGGTCACACTCCTGCCTATGTACTATAATCATGGATAGAAATTTATTTTTATACTGAGCTTCTGACAACTGTTTGACAAAGCAGAACCTTCCTGCCTCCCCTCCAATTTTGTGGCTCTCGAAAGGGAACAAATTATTTCATTCATTGCTATTACTTCCTGAATTAAAAAGAAGTGCTTCTGTGATCCTGCATCCTGCTGTGAAATACATGACAGGTTGAATGCTTTACAGCATTATAAGGTAGGTTATGGTGGTGGTAGTGCTGTGCCTGGTACAACTTCACTTCCAGCCACAAAATGTCTCAGGGTGGACTGTACAGTAGGTGTTACAATCCTATTTTTACTTTTGCTTATAAAAGGTCTCCCTTGCTCAAAAACCAGTCATGTCTGACTCTAGGGGGTGACTAGACACCAGAGCTCACAAAATGCTGTTACCTTTCCCATTGAAGTAGTATCTAGAAATCTACTTGCAGTCTCTTGCTTTCAAACTGCTAGGTTGTCAGGAGCTGGGACAGATTACAGGATCTTACTCCGTCACACAGCACTCAGGTCTCAACCTGCTGACCTGCTGGTCATCAAGCTCAACATTGTTACCACAAACCACTATTTTCTTTGCTTAGGACTTAATGAAAATGCAAGCAAACTTTATAAGTGAAATGGAACAGAGCAGGTACTTG
The DNA here is from genome assembly GCA_035047345.1 of Bradypodion ventrale. NCBI lineage: Eukaryota > Metazoa > Chordata > Lepidosauria > Squamata > Chamaeleonidae > Bradypodion > Bradypodion ventrale. Next base: position 27,743,458 of record JAWDJE010000003.1, read on the forward strand.
CAAGCTGGTGAATTAAAATAAACAAATTTATTTTTTTAAAAATTTAAAAATGGACATATATGGTAGAGAAGGGAGAACCTAATCAGCTTCCTGCTTCTCTGCTGAATATGTTTGCTTTGTGTTTTCTTCTATATGTTTAGAACTTTTTAAAAGATATAGTACTTTGGACATAAAATGAGAAGAGAGGATTCACTTGAGAAAGCATTGATGCTGAGAAAGGTTGAGGGCAAAAGAATAAGGGGCCAGCAGAGAATGAGATGGCTATATTGTATTGTTGATGCAAAGGACACAGAACTGGTTGGGTTGAGGAGGACGGTGGAAGACAGAGGTGCCTGGTGGGCATTGGTCCATAGGGTCACAAAGGGTCAGACTCGACTATGTGACTTAACAATAACAACAGATTGGAATAGACTGTGATGGGGAATTGGAGACTGTTCTCTACATTTTCCCTATGTCCTATAATGATGAGAGTATGTTGATGATGGAATTTTTAGCTGATGTTCCACATTGTGTTAAGATGATAAAAAAATTCCTATGCCTTCCCATTCACATCTAAGAGACTCACTGTATGGGTACAGATTTTCTTTAAAGCCAACATGTCTCATGCACCCACATTTTTGGGAGTTAGAGGGAAATTGGCTCGGAAAGGACTGCCTCAATGTGTTCCTGCAGAGGTAACAGTATGTGCAGTGAAGAGAGAAAAGTGATCACATTGTCTCTAAACTAAGGCCAGGAATGGCTCACCCTGGTTACAGGCAGGTTCTGTGTTACTTGTATTTTACACAATAATGATTCATGGCCCCAGGCAGGGAGGTGCCTCTGAATTTCAGGGTGAGGCGATACTTTGTCCCCATCCACGATCCACTCACCTTTTTGCTTTTTGATTGTAGATCCAATTGTGTTAAAGTGAAATAAAGTTTAAGCCATAGCTAACCCAAAGGTATCTGTCATTTCTTGAGTAGCCACGCACATGAAGCGTGATGATAGCCCATAAACAGGTCTTGAAAAATATGATCTGGCTACATTTATTATTGGAACCCATTTGAATGTAGTGGACAGAGTGACAGGCTAGGATTCAGGAGGCCTAGGTTCAAATTCCTGCTCAGCTATAGAAGCTCACTTGGGGTGTGAAAAAAGTAAAACTACTCCTTAAATATCTCACCTTGAGATTCCTTTTAGGGCTGTTATAAAATGGTTCCAACTTGATGGCATATAACTAACATCCTTTGTTAGTTCAGTTTCAGATATGTTGATCTTGCCAGTCAATTTTAATTCTTATTTGCAATTGTATGCATATCTACCCAAAAGTAAGCCTTTGTGTATTCAGTGGAGCTTAGTCTCAGATAAATGCATGCGGGACTGCAGTTTTAGAGCTAAATCCAGTTGGTAGTCCCCATTAGTTTGGACCCACTGGATTAAAAAATTGTCAAAGGGTTGAATTAAGAAGCCACATACATTTAAAGGGTCTGCTGTAGCTGAGACAACTCTGACAAGATTTCTATACTCTTTGCAAAGTAGTGTCAACTGAAGAAGAAAAAGAATTAAATAAATATTATTTTAAAGTATAATTTTTAAAAAAATATATCACAGTTTTGGGCTGTCAAAACCAACCTATTTTTCTGCCATAAGAACAATGATCTATTACATTTATGACAGCTATGATCTAAGCCACTCCAATAGAGTGTCATATTTGTCGGTGTAGACAGAAAAGTGTATAAACCTACCATAAAGTAAAGATATTGTCAGAACGTCAGCCTCCCTGCAACCCCTGGTCTTCTTTTTTCTAAACTCAAGGTGCTACAAAAGTGTCATGTATGAATATAAAGATGCATTTCAATATGTCAGGAGTGAGCGTGAAATGTTACTTTCCATCATTTTTATAGCCAGATGAATTTTATATTCTGTGGCATGTTATATATTTATGGTCAACATGAGTTTAATCATTCTTCAGTTTTGTATTCTGTTGTGTTGATGCCACTGTAAGAGAACCATGGAATTACTGGGCTAAAAGTACTTGAGGATTAACTAGTCTAATCCATGTAAGGAGGCTGTAGCCTACATACCTTCAACCCTTTAACAGATTAGACTATGCAATGGAAAAATGATGGTTTGTATAACTGCATTACACTGTGAAATAAGGGAAAGGAACTTTGGAGTAAGGTACATGACTCCAGAGGATAGGATTAGCACTGGTTCAAACCCACAGAAGAAATCAGCTTAATACTGAAGAAATGGGTTTTTGCAGGCGCCCCCCCCCCCCCCAATAAAGGACTCAGACACTGATGAAAGTGGATAACGGCATTGGGCCACATTTATTGATTCATGCCCTAGTCCGAATTATAAATTTCTATTGGTAATTGACCAATCATAATTCTTAAGGCAAGCAGGCCGAAGTAACACTGGTAAGGTACCACCCAAAATTGCCGACGGCAATTGTTACAATGTATCTATTTGTATCAATTTGTTTGTTGACAACAAACAAATTGTTGACCGTAGTCAATATCTAACTAATGACCCCACCCTCTGACACGTATCCGTAAATTCACGGGGTGATGCATGCTGTCTAGCTGTCGCCATCACCCCGTCGCCTGGTTCGTCGTTGACCGGACAACGTTTAACCAACTTATGCCTGTCTAGTGTTGTCCAGTCAATTGCGAACCTGCCGGATACCTGTGGGTCATAAATGTTTACCTTACCAGTGCTACCCGCCCATGTGACCAGAGTCAACAGCAGCAACAGAAACCCCTATATCAAACCATAGCAACAGTGTGGGATGGGCGAAAAAACCAGGACCCGATAGCCAATTGTGAGTCCCAGCCAAAAGTTCCCACCCGGCCCCGAAGCGACCAAAATATCACACTGTTAACTAGGGAGGGGGTGGAGGGGAAAAACTTCTCCGCTCCGTCGCTTCGCAAAATGGCAGCTCGGCTGCCTCGTGGCCGCCCCTTATATAAGGGTGCTGGCCACGCCCCATAACTACCTGGATGCCTTCGTCCGGTGGGGGGGGCCCGCAAAGAGCGCGGCGGCCATTTTGGCGCCGCGCTTGCACTCTAAAAGAAGTTGGATTCTATAACATTTAATTTTAGAAATAGTATCTCTATATTTTAATTATTGGCTGTATCAGATAGTCCATGCAGATTGTTGTGGGGACCTCCCACAGGGCTTTCACTACTCGCCTGTAGACCTCGGGTGCTCAAAATTCAGTGTGGCCGATGGCTACAGCACGAGCACGGGGCCCACCACTGGTTTGTGTGGCCTAAGGGTTTGCTCTCTCTGCTCAGGTTCGGCAGAGAAAGGTGGGTCCAGCTAATCTGGCTCATAGGTTACGGGGAAGATGGCAAAGAGCAAATTAATGTTGCAGGTCTAATTTGGCTACAAAGACCTCTGGGACAGACTATGCCAATTCCCACAGAATGACACCCTTATCTCTAAAGTTGGGGAGAACTTGCTGGCCTTGGAAGTGTTGTGTGTGCGTAGGGGTTTGCCCATTAACGTCTTCTTCAAAGACGACTCCCCGCTTCTTGTCTGGGAAAGGCGAGATAGGCTGATCCTCCTCCAGACAGCTGGAAGAATTCCCCTCACAAACCTCACAGGAGCAAGTTGCTAACTTCCCTGCAATAATGGGCCTTTTGTAATGCAAAAGCCTCCCCTCTCTATATCTTGCTCTCGGCTTGACTTTGAGAGCAAGAAGAACTCAGATTGACTCAAAAGCCAACTTAACGAGTTTATTATAGAATCATAAAATAAATGTACATAATACAGAAATCAAAGAAATCAAAGTTAAGAAACAGAGTATAGCAGTACTCTAACCTAAACTAGGCTATGGTACTCTGTGGCGCCCCATGAATGATGGGTTCGATAGCTTCCTCGATGGTTAGGCAAGCATACTGAATGCATGGAAGTGTGCTTATCTCTCTAAGGAGAGAGATCTCTGTATAATTGAATTAAGCTTCTGTTTATATACCTTTTCTGATGAGAAAAGATAGATAAGCAGGGCTAATTGGCTTGTCAAAGTGACAAGTCAAGTCCGTAGATCAAAGATCCAGATGGCTTCTTATCAGTGTTTCCATCTAACTCTATTAGAGAGAACATGTTCAAGGCTGTTTCCCTAGGGACGACCTTGAACAACCGGCCACTAGGCAGGCAAGTTAAACCTTCTAGAAAATGGTGGAATATTTTCACAAAATGGCATCGCTTTGGCTAAGTGTACTAACTCAGAATGAAACAAAATTAACTACATAGCATTTCTACATGATAACATACATGAAACTATGATTAATAACATAAAAATGTCTTCTTGCCATGGAATCATGACAATTGTAACATGAATATCTGTGCTCACACTGAAACATGGGATTTATAGTGTTTATAAATATAATCACTGGCAGTAACTCAAATTAAGTTCATACAAGAGGATAGGATATTGGAGGATATACTTTTTTGTTGTTGTTGTTGTTCAGTCGCACAGTCGATTCCGACCCTTTGCGACCCTATAGACCATTGTTCTCCAGGCGCCTCTGTCCTCCACCATCCCCCTCAGCACTCCCAGTTCTGTACCCATTGTGTCTACAATCCCATCTATCCATCTCATCTTTGGCCTCCCCCTTCTTCTTTTGCCCTCCACCTTTCCCAACATCAAGGCCTTCTCAAGCGAATCCTCCCTTCTCATTTGATGTCCAAAGTACTTTAGCTTCGTCTTTACTATTAGACCTTCCAATGAGCAGTCAGAATTGATTTCTTCTAAGATTGACCTATTTGTTCTCCTTGTTGTCCAGGGTACCCTCAAAACTCTCCTCCAACACCACATTTCAAAGGCATCTATTCTTTTGCGTTCAGCTTTCCTAATTGTCCAGCTCTCGCATCCGTACATTACCACTGGGAATACCATTGCTTTGACTATTCTAATTTTTGTTTGTAATGTGATATCTCTGCTTTTCACTATGTTCCCCAGGTTTCTCATGGCTTGTCTCCCAAGAATCAGTTGCCTTTTTATTTCATGGCTGCAATCCCCATCTGCAGTGATCTTTGATCCTAGGAATGTAAAATCTGTCACTGCTTCCACTTCTTCCCCATCTATTTTCCAGGAACTGATGGGGCCTGTTGCCATTATCTTGGTTTTCTTGATATTGAGTCTCAGGCCAGCTTTTGCACTCTCCTTCTTCAATCCAATCAAGAGGTTCTTTAGATCTTCCTCACTTTCTGCCATAAGGGTGGTATCGTCTGCATATCTCAGATTGTTGATGTTTCTCCCAGCAATTTTAATCCCTTATTGTGATTCCTCCATCCCTGCATTGCGCATTATGTGCTCTGTGTATAGATTGAATAAACAGGGTGATAAATGCAGCCTTGTCTTACTTCTTTTCCTATTCCAAACCACTCTGTCATTCCGTGTTCTGTCCTAACTGTTGCTTCTTGGTTCATGTACAGATTTCTCAGGAGACATATGAGGTGCTCTGGTATTCCCATCTCTTTAATTACTTGCCACATCTTGTTGTGGTCCACACAGTCAAATGCCTTAGTGTAGTCAATAAAACAAAAGTAAACTTGTTTCTGGTATTCCTTTGTTTTCTCCATGATCCAACGTATGTTGGCAATATGGTCTCTAGTCCCCATGCCTCTTCTGAAACCGGCCTGCACCTCTGGTAGTTCTCTCTCCACATGTTGCTGAAGTCTATCCTGTATTATCTTGAGCATCACCTTGCTGGCGTGTGGGATGAGTGCAATTGTTCGATAATTTGAGCATTCTTTGGCATTGCCCTTTTTTGGGATTGGGACGTATACTGATCTTTTCCAATCCTGTGGCCACTGTTTTGTTTTCCAAATTTGCTGGCATATTGAATGTAGTAATTTGACACCATCATCTTTTAGAGCTTTGAAAAATTCCACTGGGATACCATCATCTCCACTAGCTTTGTTGTTTGCAGTGCTCTTTAGGGCCTTTATAACTTCGCTCTCCAGAATGTCTGGCTCAAGTTCAATTTTTTCATCATTGTGGTTATCAGGGGTGTTGAGGTCCTTTTTGTAGAGTTCCTCTGTGTACTCTTTCCATCCTTTCTTAATCTCTTCTGCATCAGCTAGCTCTTTTCCGTCTTTGTCCCTTATCATGGTCATTTTTGCTTTAAATGTTCCCTTTATTTCCCCAATTTTTCTGAAGAGATCTCTAGTCCTGCCTCTTTTGTTGTTTTCCTCCTTTTGTTGCTTCGGCTGAATCCCAGCAAGACAGAGTGGCTGTGGATAAGGGGCCCCGCGTTATCCAGGGAGTTACCATCTTTGGTACTGGATGGGGCTGTTCTGCCCCAGACAGACCCAGTGCGCAACTTGGGGGTTCTTCTGGACTCGCGGCTGCTGCTGGAAGAACAAGTGGCGGCTGTGGCCAGGAGGGCTTTTGCCCAACTTCGGGTGATTCGCCAATTGCGCACACTCCTGGACCGGGGCTCCTTGCTTATGGTCACCCATGCTCTGGTTACTTCCCGACTAGACTATTGTAATGCGCTCTACATGGGGCTGCCCTTGACGACCATTCGGAGGCTGCAGCTGGTCCAGAATGCGGCGGCCCGGGTGGTGATGGGGTGTGGGCGATATGCCCATGTCTCTCCCCTACTTCGGGAGCTGCACTGGTTACCAGTTTGTCTCCGGGTGCAATTTAAGGTGCTGGTTTTGACCTTTAAAGCCCTACATGGCAGGGGGCCGGGATACCTTAGAGACCGCATCGTCCCAAGAGTGTCTGCCCGTCCAACCAGAGCGGACAGGAGGGGTTCTCTAGTGGTGCCACCGACTAGGGATGCACATTTGTCTAGCACCCGAAGGAGGGCCTTCTCCGTGTCCGCACCAACTCTCTGGAACCTCCTGCCAATAGACCTAAGACTCCAAAGTGAACTGCTGCCCTTCAGGAAAGGAGTGAAGACCTGGCTGGCAGGGCAGGTGTGGGGCCCGAATGGGACTATGGTGCCCGCCTGCTGGCTTGTATAAGAACTTTCTCTTCCTCCTTTGTACAGTGGATGGGATGGGTGGGTGGGACATGGGGGTTTTTAAAGGGGGTGGGTTGGGGGGGTTTTTTATAATTATTTTTTATAATTGTTTTTATGTCTTTTGTGAATTGTTGTGATGCCGCCCTGAGTCGGGTTCTGCCTGAGCGGGCGGCATATACAAATTTGACTAATAAATAAATAATAAATAAATAAATAAATTTCTTTGCACTGTTCTTTTAGATAGTTTTCCTTATCTCTCCTTGCTTTTCTTTGAAATTCTGTGTTCAAATGATTGTACTTTTTCCTTTCTCTTTTGACTTTTGCATTCCTTCTTTCCTCTGCTATTTTAAGAGCCTCATCAGACAACCATTTTGCTTTCTTATGCTTCTTTTCTTTTGGTATGGTTTTATTTGCTGCTTCCTGCATGATGTCCCTTATCTCTGTCCATAATTCTTCTGGCACTCTGTCTATTGAGTCTAGGCCATTATATCTGTTCATCACCTCCACCGTGTATTCTTTATGGATACTTTCTAGGTGATATCTGTCTGGTCTCCTTGTTTTCCCTATTTTCTTTAGCCTTAACCTGAATTTTGCGATCAGTAGGTTGTGATCTGAGCCACAGTCTGCTCCGGGTCTTGTTTTTGCTGACTGTATGGAGGTTCTCCATCTTTGGCTGCAGAGTATGTAGTCAATTTGGTTTCGGTGTTGGCCATCTGGTGATGTCCATGTGTAAAGTCGCCTCTTGTGTTGCTGGAAGAGAGTGTTTGCTATGACCAGTGCATTCTCTTGGCAGAACTCTATCAATCTTTGCCCTGCTTCATTCTGTGTTCCAAGACCAAATTTGCCTGTTATTCCCTCCACTTTTTGATTTCCTACTTTGGCATTCCAGTCTCCTAATATAATTTGGACATCATTTCTTGGTGTCTGTTCTATGAGGTGTTCTAGGTCCTCATAGAACTGGTCCATTGTGGCTTCATCTTCACCAGTGGTTGGTGCGTATATTTGAATCACAGTGACATTGAAGGGTTTGCCTTGAATTCTGACTGACATCATTCTGTCATTTTTGAGATTGTATCCCATTACTGCTTTTCTCACTCTTTTATTGATAATTATGGCTACTCCATTTCTTCTAAGGTTTTCTTGTCCACAATAGTAGATATGATGGTTTCCAGAGCTGAATTCACCCATCCCTGTCCATTTTAGCTCACTGATGCCCAAGATGTCAATGCTTATTCTTTCCATCTCATTTTTTACCACTTCCAGTTTACCTTGGTTCATTGATCTCACATTCCATGTCCCTATGCAGTATTGTTCCTTACAACATTGCATTTCTCCCCCCCTTTCCTGTCCCTCCCCTTCCTCCACTCTGTGGTGCTAAGCATCCTGTATCACCTAGCCTGCTCCTTTGTTTTGCCTTTTGTTTTGGTCAATAGGGTTCTCTTGGCAAGCTTTGTGGCGTGGTTTGCTGGTTTCTACGCCATTTCCCCCCCTCATACAGTTTATCACAGTTTTTAAAAGTGTAGAACATTTTAAACAACATATTATCATGCATATTATTACACTTTAAACACAGTCTCTATGTCAGTTGCTATATTAAGTTGGCATAAAGTCTTTAGGTGAGTTATTATATTAAGTCATCAAAATTTTTCATATCAGCTACTTATCCTTTGCATGGGGCTCTGAGTCTCGCCCCCTGGTTTTCTTCCTCTGCCTTCTTCTGTCAATTGGCGCTCGATTGTTGCCAGGAGGCTGGAGATGGTGGCTCCCGGGCTCGGGAGGGCTCGCGGTGGGGCAAATGGCTGACCTCCCCCCGCCCGGCTGGTCCTCCTCCTCTTCCCTGTCCCGGCTGGAGATGGTGGCTTCCGGGCTCGGGAGGGCTCGCGGTGGGGCAAGTGGCTGGCCTCCCCCCGCCCGGCTGGTCTTCCTCCTCTTCCCTGGCCCGGCTGGAGATGGTGGCTCCCGGGCTCGGAAGGGCTCGCAGTGGGGCAAATGGCTGGCCTCCCCCCGCCCGGCTGGTCTTCCTCCTCTTCCCTGGCCCGGCTGGAGATGGTGGCTCCCGGGCTCGGAAGGGCTCGCGGTGGGGCAAATGGCTGGCCTCCCCCTGCCCGGCTGGTCTTCCTCCTCTTCCCTGGCCCGGCTGGAGATGGTGGCTCCCGGGCTCGGAAGGGCTTGCGGTGGGGCGAATGGCTGGCCTCCCCCTGCCTGGCTGGTCCTCCTCCTCTTCCCTGGCCCAGCTGGAGATGGTGGCTCCCGGGCTCGGAAGGGCTCGCGGTGGGGCGAATGGCTGGCCTCCCCCCGCCCGGCTGGTCCTCCTCCTCTTCCCTGGCCCGGCTGGAGATGGTGGCTCCCGGGCTCGGAAGGGCTCGCGGTGGGGCGAATGGCTGGCCTCCCCCCGCCTGGCTGGTCCTCCTCCTCTTCCCTGGCCCGGCTGGAGATGGTGGCTCCCGGGCTCGGAAGGGCTCGCGGTGGGGCAAATGGCTGGCCTCCCCCCGCCCGGCTGGTCTTTTTTGTAGTCAGTTAATATGCAGTTCATGACTAGAATTTTTCACTAGAAAAGAGTTTAGTGATTCAAAGTAGCTATTAATATTAAACTGTTGGCAACAGAAATGAAGGATAATGGATACAAAAAAGTTTCATATCCATCTCTCCCTAGGTGTTCTCCCTGGTCTCCTGTCATATAGAAACATATCCATCTTCTTCTTCAGCCACTGCTCCTCCTTCTTTCTCGTTACATGTCATGCCCATTCAACTCTTGTACTTTTCATCAGTCCAACAATGTTAAGCTCCTTGTAGAGTTGTTCTGGATCTATATTGTGGCATTTTGTCCATTCCCTAATAGATGATTTGGTCCCTGAATTTTCCTGAGTACTTTCCTCTCAAAAACAAGTAGCTGAATAAGGTCTTGTTTCTGAGTTCCCCAAGTTTGGCAACCTTTCTGTATCATTTTTAAAAATGTTCCAATAACTTAAAAACAATGGTTAACTATTCATCAGCAAATATATATTTTCCAATTCTATAGTTGACAATTTTGCCCACAATACCTTACCTCTCCTTTACAGTTCTCTAAATAAAAGAAAACAATTTTGGTAAGTATATTTAACTAGGCCAAAGGAAATAAATCTAGTGAAGTGAAAATATTATGAAAAGGTTCACACAACAGCAAATATTTTATATAAATGTTCTTAATGGTTAAAGGTTGGATGATAGACTATATAAGATAGTATATCTATGGAAGAAAATAGATAATTAGATTTCCTCTTGAAAAGCAAAGAAGAGAGGTGAAACAAGAGCAAAGAACTAGACAAAATAGATAAGTGTCCTGAAAGAAAACATTTTTCTTAAACCTAGCACTTTTAAAAATAGATTAACCTGCTAAACTGATTGGAAACTTGATTAAAATTAAAATATATTCAGTCAATTTGCACAAGCAAATTAAATGCTTGAAAAACATAACTGCATCCAGAGAGCATAAAGATAGCATAAGGAAGCACTTAGTAGAAGAAAGTATGCCAGGCTTGTCTCATTTCAGGGAGAAATTGTTAACTTGAATTGGCCTTAGTGTATCCAGTTGCTAAATATTCCTTCAATTTACATTTTTTGAGATTTGAGATATGGAAGAGCAGATTGGGAGAAGAGGGGTTGGCCACCAGTCCAGATACGATAAAGAGGGATTTTATTTCAACTTAACACTGATAACCCTGAGCTGAATTAAAATGAAGATACTGGAGCCATTCTGTTATTTTTTGAGACAGGAAGGGCACTAGACATATCACCATTATTGGATGCAGTTATTCCCTAGTCTGGAGGGAAGAAAGCTTTGCTTGGGTGTGAACTTTCCATAGGAGCAAGAATCCAGATTTTCTAGGATTCCTGCTCCTATGGAGAGTCCCCACATCAGCAGGACTTCTTCTCATAAGTTTTCATGGTAATTGCAAGAAAGGGACAACAGATAGAGGTAAGCCAGGTACTCTCCTTCTTCTTCTTCAAAGCTAAAAAATTAAGTATAAATTGAGTCTAATTTTTGTGCATTTACAAACATATACATAAATTGGTCCCCAACATGCTGAAAATCAATCTAAGACTGGCAAAAAAAAATACACTTCATTGGAAGAAGATGTAGTTTCATGTTGCCTTATTTACAGTACAAAACTGAATCTGATCAGGGGTTTATCTCTATGCAGCAGTTTTAAAAACCCATTTGATAATCTACAATAAAATAAACGACTCAGGAAATAGCACATGTTTGTTTGGGCCCAATTTGTCCACCTAGAACAGGGGTTTCCTGGAACAGGGGTTTCCAAACTTTTTGCACTGTGGGACGGATCACCCCCCTCCCGGAACAGCTGAGTGGGCTGGTCACACGGTTCCTCCTGATGTGAATGACAGCCACTTTCACTTCTGATAGTGGCCAGGGTGGTGGCAGGTCACATGAAATGGTTCCATGGGCCAGGTCTGACTCACAGCCATAGTTTGGCCACCCCTGTCCTTGAAGCTCTAGTTGGTTCCATAGCAAGATACACACTCACCGGTGTGCCTAAGGGCTGCAGTGGATCAGTGATTAAGAAGTTCGCCTTGTTAGCCAGAAGGCCGGAAAGTCAGTAGTTTGAGACCTGGGGACATAAAAGGAGCCTGATTTTGACGTCTCCTGAGCAGAGTGTCTCTAGCAAAAATCCTTTCAACCCAGAATAATTTGTGACATGAAATTATTATTATACTGGTGCACCTTATTTTAATTTGGAAGTTTTCTAATTTTAAGGGAAATTTTGTTGTTGTTGTTGCTGCCACAGACATCTCACAGTGGTGATTGAATTGCCTACGATGGCTTTTCAGCAATACAACCACCCTAGAGGTTGCCACTTCTTACATATGTTGTCCTATATAAGGATCCCTCTGCTTTCTGCACTGTATAAACAATTCAGTCTTTACACAAAAGAATAAATGAACTGAAATGATATGTAAAAAATGGCAACATTGTAAATCCAAAGGAATATTGTTTTTCCCCCCTTAATAACTTGTTGCTGACTTGAATGCTGCCAATCTCTCAAAGAAGAATCTCAAAGATGACTCCACTAGCTGATTTGGAATTATCAGTACAATAAACTATGGAGCAGAAAAATGCATGAAAGGGGGAAGTATAAGTATAAGAAAATGCACACTCATTTTTATGCTGGAAGGAAAACATGGTATTGAAGGCAAATAATGAAATAGGAAAGTGAGGGAGAGTGCCAGTGAGATACAGTAAAATCCTGACTTACATATGCCTCGAGTTACATAAAATTCAACTTACAAAATGATTTTGTGCTAAAACCATGTCTCAGTTTACATAATTCCCTATGGGTTTGCTTCAAGTTACATAAATATTCTTTTTCCTATTGGTTTGCTTTGAGTTATGTAAAAAATAATTTCCCTATGGGTTTGCTTCGAGTTATGTAAAAAAAAATTCCTATAGGTTTACTTCGAGTTAGATTAAAAAACAATTTAAGCAGAAGCCTACGGAACGGATTTTTTTCGTATGTAGGGGTTTTACTGTACTAAAAACCATAAAGTGATCAAGATGGATAGATTTGCACAGCACAGCTCTTAATTTCTGATTGTCTTCATTGAGTGGTTCTTGGTAAATTTTGCAAACATGGCTGGAGAAATAATGCAATGTAAGGGAAATGATTTCCTAACTTTATTAGAAATTGGATAGAGTGAGTAATGAGATTGTGAGAGTGTCTAGCGCACCACAGTATTGCCTATCAAACCTTCTGTGCTTTTAACAACCATGTGACAAGTGGAAGTTTGACAGTAGTGATTTTAATGCAGTGATTGATAGAGCTGCACTTACCATGCCACTGACATCTGCCGCACATGATGCTCAGATAACTATTATTCCCTTTTTCAAATGTGATGGAAGAGATGCCTTTCCAGTTTTATTGCTAATAAGTACCTATCACTTCCCAGAAGGTGTTTTCCACCTGAAAGGTTAGATATAGCAGCCAACTTTCTTGACTACCAGAAGAGTCTTGCTTTGAATCCAGATCTGTTTCAGTAACATAAAAGTTCTTGGAAAAAGTTTTATTTTTATTGGCCACTAGTGCAGTGGCTCAGGTGGTTAAGATGCTGACTGGGAGGTGGAAGGTCAGCAGTTCAAAACCCGAGTGAGTGCCCATCTCTGTCCCAGCTCCTGCCAACCTAGCAGTTCAAAAGTAAGAAATTGCAAGTAGATAAATAGGTACCACTTCAGTGGGAAAGTAAACAGCATTCTGTGCACATTGGAAGCGTGGCGCCAAAATGGCTGCCGCGCTCTTTGCGCCCCCCCCCACCGGACGAAGCCATCCGGGTAGTTAGGGGCGTGGCCAGCACCCTAATAAAAGGGCTGGCCACGAGGCAGCCGTGCTGCCATTTTGGCGAAGCGACGGAGCGGATAAGTTTTTCCCTCTTACCTCCGTCGCTCGTATCCTTCCAGGGGAAGCCTTTTTGGGCAGCTTTTTTCTCTTCTTAGGCTTCCTAGCTAACTCAGCTATGCCCTCTAAGAAGAAGGCAGCTGCTAACGTGTCTTGATCGGCGCGGAGGCGCCAGCCGGGTCGGAGGACCGCGACTGCGCCCACCCAGCAGCCACCTTTAACGGAGCCCACCGGGACCGGTGGGATGGGATCGGTGGCCCCTTGGCCCGATCCGCGGTGCGTGCAGGTTGCCCCGGACAGGTCCTTGGCCCGCAAGCAATGACCACTGCCCCCTCCAGGCTCCGTGCGGATGGGCCCTCTTGCCCGGGTGCACAGTTCCCCATGGGGGGAGTGAGCTACGGGGGGTGGTTGGGTTCCCTGCCTTTGCAGGGTGTGCCCACGGCTCCACAAGGGCCGGGCATGGGCTCTTGGCCTTATCTGGCCCCTGGGACTCAGGGGCCTGGACAGGTACCCGTTACCTATGGGTCGGTTGCCCATTTGCCCCCTGTTGGGGCTGGGGCCTTTGTCAACGTGGAGGCCCTTCTGGCCCGCGTTGCGGCACTTGAAGCATCCTTTTTCCCTTGACAGACCCTGGGTGTCGTATCACACCGGTGACAGTATGGCTGGTGGGCCATAGCTACGTGCACAGGGCAGCGCGTTACGCTGCGGCGACAGATTGGGGACCCCGACTGGGACTCGGTGCGTATGCAAGTCTCACATGGTACGGTAAGCCCAGTATGTTGTGGCGGGAGCTCTTGCCATTCCTCTTTTCGGCAAGGAACGCTGACCCGCCCGACATCCTGATCATACATCTTGGGGGTAATGATTTGGGACAGGTCACTGGCTTATCGCTGAAGCATGCGATTTGCAGTGACCTCGCCTACTTACATTACGTATGGCCCGCCACAACCCTTGTTTGGTCAGATATGGTCCCACGGCACGCTTATAGGGGAGGCCTTGACCTCCAGGCCTTGGACCGCGCTAGGCGCATGGTGAACAGGGCGGTGGCCCGATTCCTTTCGACCAAGGGCTGGGGGCGGGTCAGTCCTCATCCGGCCATTAGTCTGCAAAATTATGGGCTTTATGCAGGGGATGGGGTCCATCTGTTGCGAGGAGGTATGGACCTCCTGCTGAGTGATTGGCGAGCAGGCCTGTCGACCGAGCTGACGGTCTTGGGGGGGGGGGCGTCGAGCCTTTATTGAAGCCTCTCCGGGTGGCGGGTAGCACTGGTAAGGTAAACATTTATGACCCACAGGTATCCGGCAGGTTCGCAATTGACTGGACAACACTAGATAGGCATAAGTTGTTTAAACGTTGTCCGGTCAATGACGAACCAGGCGAGGGGGTGATGGTTACCACTAGACAGCTGGAATCACCCCCTGATTTTACGGATACTCGTCAGAGGGTGGGGTCATTAGGTAGATATTGACTACGGTCAACAATTTGTTTGTTGTCAACAAACAAATTGATACAAATAGATACATTGTAACAATTGCCGTTGGCAATTTTGGGTGGTACCTTACCAGTGTTACTTCGGCCTGCTTGCCTTAAGAATTATGATTGGTCGTTTTACCAATAGAAATTTATAATTCGGACTAGGGCATGAATCAATAAATGTGGCCAAATGCCGTTATCCACTTTCATTTGTGTCTGAGTCCATTATTGGGGGGGGGGGGGGTGCGCCTGCAATGGAAGCGTGGCGCCAAAATGGCCACCGCGCTCTTTGCGGGCCCCCCCCCCCACCGGATGAAGCCATCCAGGTAGTTAGGGGCGTGGCCAGCACCCTAATAAAAGGGCTGGCCACGAGGCAGCCGTGCTGCCATTTTGGCGAAGCGACGGAGCGGAGAAGTTTTTCCCCTCCACCCCCTCCCTAGTTAACAGTGTGATTTCTTGGTCGCTTCGGGGCCGGCTGGGAATTTTTGGCTGGGACTCGCAATTGGCCCTTGAGTCCTGGCTTTTTTGCCCATCCCACACTGTTGCTATGGTTTGATATAGGGGTTTGTTCTGTGCTGCTGTTGACTTTGGTCACATGGGCGGGTAGCACTGGTAAGGTAAATATTTATGACCCACAGGTATCCGGCAGGTTCGCAATTGACTGGACAACACTAGATAGGCATAAGTTGTTTAAACGTTGTCCGGTCAACGACGAACCAGGCGAAGGGGTGATGGTTACCACTAGACAGCTGGAATCACCCCCTGATTTTACGGATACACATCAGAGGGTGGGGTCATTAGGTAGATATTGACTACGGTCAACAATTTGTTTGTTGTCAACAAACAAATTGATACAAATAGATACATTGTAACAATTGCCGTTGGCAATTTTGGGTGGTACCTTACCAGTGTTACTTCGGCCTGCTTGCCTTAAGAATTATGATTGGTCGTTTTACCAATAGAAATTTATAATTCGGACTAGGGCATGAATCAATAAATGTGGCCCAATGCCGTTATCCACTTTCATTTGTGTCTGAGTCCATTATTGGGGGGGTGCGCCTGCAATGATGTCTAGGCATGTCTGCCACATGTCCACGGAGACTTGCTCTTCGGCTATAAAACAAAGATAAGCACTGAAGTGACAAAAGAGTTTTTCAGACTCTTGATTCAGATTTGAGTCAAATTGAAAAGCCCCAACAGCTGTTCAAGATGAATTGGCCAAGTAAGAGTAATAACAGTATCATCCCCGTGATACATCTTTCCAACATTTTTTTTTATCATGCCTTCTATTATAAAATATTCAGTGGCTAGAGATAAAGGAAGATGCACTTCAACAATATTTGAATTTGAACAGGTTATCCACCCAAGCCGTATATGAAGAAATTTTACAGCACATTCTATAACATTTAAAACAAATGTCAAATGAAGTTTGAGTAGGTAAATTTGAAAGCATGAACATCAAATAGAGAGCCACTTCATTTTGCTATTTATTATGGTGACATCCCTAAATTCTCCATGTATTGGCCTTCAGAAGTCAGCTCAATCTAGTTTAGATAAGATGAATAATAGACATTGCACCAAATATATTCTTTATACAACTTTATTGACATTAATGGAATTAAGTCAGTAGTTAAATCATATCAGCATATTTCATCTTAAATTGGAAAATTAAATGTGTAGAGCATGTTTAAATTCATAATTAGCGGGATGGCATATGGAAGTAAATTACATGCTCTTACAATTAACACAAATATTGACATACAGGGAAAAAACTAACCCTTCAATGTAACTTATTTAATGTGCTACTAAATGTCAGAAGACTCTGAACACACGAAATTAATTGCACAATTTGGTTTTGAATTAATTAATACTGCAAGCTTTTATATTCATATCCTAATTTTCATTGCTTGAGATTAGATCAGGTTTACTTCAAGAAAGGACAGAGAAAATATATCTGATATTATGTATATTTTAGATTATCCAAAATGAATTTGTACTGTAAGGTGAAGTTTACATAATCACCAGACAGGAAGGATTTATGTTTAGTTCTTCATAGAACTTGACACTTATTGGTTATGAATAACCAGTTATTTGTAATTAAATACATCTGGCACAGTGAAAATATAAAATAGCATTTACAACATGACTATAACTTAGAGAGAAATAGCTTGATTTCTTTAATAATGTAACCACAATTGTTGTGTCATTATGTGTCATCAAGTCATTTCCAGCGTATGACAGCCAAATGAATGAATTCATGATTTTGAAAATATCTTATATCACTAGCAACCTTTGCTAAGGCCTTGCAAACTCAAGGTCATGAGTTACTTTATTGAATCAATCTATCTCATTGTAAATCTTATTTTCCTATCATCTTCCACTTTTACTAGCCAAATAATATTTGAGTTTATACTAATACAATATAGCTGGTGTAAATCTTGATGGTAAATCACTGTAAGACAAGTTAGTGTAAGCATTTTCTATTGCACATTAAGCCAAGACTTCTCAAGGAAAAAAGGGATCCTGAAGAGAGGAGTAGGAAGTTTTAAGTCAAACCTATATTGCCAGTTGATCATGTCATATGGCTTGCATTCATAAATTTACACCAACATGATTTCAGTCTGTAAATTAATAAAAACATATCTTTCATTGTTTTTCATAAGTCCAGTCTTTGTTGGATAATCTTTGCAGAGCAACCCAGGTAGTGTCTCAAAAGACTAAGGCTAAATATTTTGAAATGCAAGGACTCCTTAATTCCCAATTTCTTTTCTTCTTAGTTCCTATTGTACAAATGCTTAGGCATAGTTTTAGCAGAAGGATAGGTTTGTGTGCAAATAAAACTGTCAGATAGAGGGCAAAAATATGTTATAGCAGTTCACTTCTTCTTGGTTGCAATAAAGGGAAGGACAAATCTCTCAAGTAAATGATAATTGCAAGAGGGTACTGAATTAGAAAGTCAGAAAGAACTAGGCCAGTGGTGGTGAACCTATGTCATGCGTGCCAGAGGTGGCACTTGGAGCTCTCTCTGTGGGCACCCATGCAATCACACAAGCACAGAGTTTTCCCCAACCCTCTGTCCAATGGGAGTGCTTCCTCCCTCCCCCAGCACAGTTTTCCCCACCCCTCTGCTCAGCAGCCCAATGGGAGTGCTTCTTTCCTCTCCTGTTGCTGTGTTGGCATTTTGTGGTAAATAAGTGGGTTTTGGGTTGCAGTTTGGGCACTTGGTCTCTAAAAGGTTCGCCATCACTGAACTAGGCTGAACAACTGAACACTCAGACAGAATAAAACAAATGCAGTACACATTCAGGCACACAACTTGTCATGGAAATGTAGTACCATGGATTTAATAATGGTTCAAAATGGACAGCAACCTGTCTGACTGCTCTGGGAGTCTTAGTGTTCTGGAACTGGGCCTGGTAATGTGTTCATGTGATCCA
Organism: Bradypodion ventrale; assembly: GCA_035047345.1. Lineage (NCBI taxonomy): Eukaryota > Metazoa > Chordata > Lepidosauria > Squamata > Chamaeleonidae > Bradypodion > Bradypodion ventrale. The sequence goes on from JAWDJE010000003.1 coordinate 27,761,725, forward strand.
GTGAGAACATGGAGAGATCTGAGGCGAGGGGGTCAGTCCGGTATTTGTGATACAACTCAGAGTGGGAAATCAGTTACTTTTGGAAGAAAGAAACATTTAGTCTGCTGAATGGGTGTTTAGATTCAATAAAGGCAATTACTAGGTTTATTAAAAGCTAGCTCTTCCAATGTCCATGTTATTATGCAAAACAAACATAAAACATAATGGAAATGCCTGCTGAAAGCTCAACAGTCTTCACATTTGAATCTAGTAATAAGGATTACTATAAAATTATTTACTTTTGGAATCATGAGTAGTATTCCTTCTATATGTATAGAAGAGGAAATATCACACGGTTTGAAAGTGGCTCACACTGTGCTAAAAGTTCTGTTTTAGGTATTATGCTGATGATAACATGAATGGTCAGAGAGGCAAACAGTCTTCATCATTCAGGTGGAAACTATTATCAATATTGGATTGGTCATTCCTCTGCTCTTGAGATTTCACATGGTTAGGAAAGAAGATTTTCTCTGGCTTGCTTCTGTACAAGCATTTGAAAGCTGTATGCACACACCTGCTGCAGTGCTTAATGGCCAGGGGCAAGGAAGAGAAGGATAGAAGAAAAGATTATAGTGCTGTAAAAAAGGGAAAACAAATGGGAGCTGTTAGTGGTTAAATTTAATGAGCTGAGACCAATAGCATTTGGATAATAAATTATCAATTTCTAGACTTGACTAAAAGTGGTTCACTGGCTAACAGGGAGATCTACCAAGTTGCACAGTTCTCTTTAGATCCTCTTTCTCTAGCAGTGTCGTTGCGTAGCTTGATAGTTGTTACACCTGGTTTATTTCACCTAGGGCATTTCTTTTTTCTGGGCCAATGAATGAAGCCACTCCATCGATCTCACCTCTTGCTCTAATAAACATTTCCAGGATGCTTGAAAAGAAACTGTATTTCTGGCTGTCTCTGACAGAACAAGGAAGCTGTTCTATTTTGAGAATTAAGATACCTGAAGTATGCATTGGTCAGGATTTAGTTTGGCTTGCATTTTGATCAGAACTGACTGGACTTTACATGTTTGAATGAATAATTATACTATCCTTGGTGCTTAAGTACTTGCCAGAATTAAAAAATAATAATTCCTGGAGTGTTTCATCCTTACAGGGTAAAGAATTAAATGCAGGATTTTTCCATTTTCTGCTAGATGGCAACATTTCTGGGTGGGTCAGAGAGATTTTCTAAAGATATTGTCTGATTTTAAGAAATATTTTGACTGATTAATATAATAGTGCAACATTTGCAACTATGACAACTGTTTATTTATTTATTCATTTATTTTTCACGCTTATATACCGCCCACTCAGGTACAACCAAACTCAGGGCAGTTTACATAGCGGACAGTAAATACATAAAAGACACATGATAAAAAAGTTAAAAGTTAAAAAATACCCCACCCCTAAAAGGTGCGCAAGAACCGAAGGGACCTTGGGGGAAGGCACACTTCTCTATACCAACCACCCAACGGTACCCCCATCCCCACCCGCACCCCAAACTTGGCCTGCCAGCCAGGTCTTTAGTTCCTTCCTAAAGGGCAACAACTCTGTCTGGAGACGCAGTTCCACAGGCAGGAGGTTCCAAAGGGCTGGTGCGGACACAGAGAAGGCCCTCCTCCTTGTGCCAGAGAGGCGAGCCCCCCTGGCTGATGGCAGAGAGCCCCTCCGGTCCGCTCTGGTTGGACGGACAGACGTCCTTAGGGCGATGCAGTCTCTAAGATACCCTGGCCCACTACCATGTAGGGCTTTAAAGGTCAAAACCAGCACCTTGAATTGCACCCGGAGACAAACTGGTAACCAGTGCAGCCCCCGAAGCAGTGGTGAGGCATGGGCATAACGTCCACACCCCATCACCAGCCGGGCCGCGGCATTCTGGACCAGCTGCAGCCTCTGAATGGTCATCAAGGGCAGCCCCATGTAGAGCGCATTACAGTAGTCTAGTCTAGAGGTCACCAGAGCGTGAGTGACCATGAGCATAGAGTCCCGGTCCAGGAGCGGGCGCAACTGGCGAATCACCCAAAGTTGGGCGAAGGCCCTCCTGGCCACAGCCGCCACCTGTTCTTCTAGCAGCAGCCGCGAATCCAGGAGGACCCCCAAGTTGTGCACCGGGTTGGTCTGGGGCAAAACAGCCCCATCCAAAACCAAAGATGGTAGCTCCCGGGATAACACAGGACCCCCTATCCATAGCCACTCAGTCTTGCTAGGATTCAGCTGTAGCCCATTTGCCCCCATCCAGACCCCAACAGCCTCCAGACAGCTGGAAAGGACTTTGACTGCATCACTGGGGTCCCCATGGGCCGAGATGTACAACTGTGTGTCATCCGCGTACTGGTGGTACCGCACCCCGTGGGAACGGATGATCTCACCCAGCGGCTTCATGTAGATGTTAAATAGGAGAGGAGAGAGTACCGAGCCCTGAGGTACCCCATATTTTAGGGGCCTAGGACTCGACCTCTCACTCTCCAACCACACCGACTGGGTCTGGCCCCTCAGAAATGAGGAAAACCAGGACCACACCGTACCCTGAATCCCCAATCCTCGGAGCCGTTCCAGAAGGATACTGTGGTCAACGGTATCGAAGGCCACTGAGAGGTCAAGAAGAGCAAGGACGGACGGATGACCGCCATCCCGCTCTTGCCAGAGATCATCCATCAGCGCACCCAATGCAGTCTCAGTACCATATCCAGGTCTGAATCCTGACTGGAATGGGTCCAGATATTCCGCTTCATTCAGTACCCCCTGCAGCTGACGTGCCACTGCCTTCTCCAGAACGTTCCCCAAAAAAGGAAGGTTGGATACAGGTCTGTAGTTGGTTAGGATTGCTGGATCGAGGGATGGCTTCTTCAGGAAGGGGCGCACAAGAGCATGTTTCAGCAGTGCAGGAAACATCCCCTCTCGAAAAGACGCATTAATTATAGCCCCGACCCAGCCACCTGTCACCGTCTTAGAGGCTTTTACCAGCCAGGCGGGACAGGGATCCAATGGACAATTAGTGGCACGGACCGCTGCAAGGAGCCTGTCCACTTCATCCAGGGCAACTGGATCAAACCGATCCCAGGTAACACCGCAAGACTGCGCACTGGCTCCCCCCGGACCCTCCCCGTCCACGCCAAGTTTGAACCCCGAGCAGATCTGATCGATTATCTCCACCAGATGGTCAGCAAAGTCCTCAGCCGATCCCTGCCAACCAGGCACAGGCCTCGCCCTACCCAGGAGGGACCTGGTCACCCGAAACAGGGTGGCTGGGCGATTATCAGTGGAGGCAATAAGGGAGGTGAAGTACTGCCTCCTCGCCACCCTCATCGCCACTAGGTAGGCCCTAATAGCGGCTCTAGCTAGTGTCCAATCAGAATAGCTCTGGGTCTTCACCCAGCGGCGCTCAAGGCTTCTCTTTGCCCTTTTGAGCTCCCGTAGTTCTTCAGTGAACCATGGGGATGACCTAGAGGCCGTAGTGGAGCGATTACATCCAAGGCAGATGTCGTTGACCCGTACCACAGGTCAACAATTGCCTCAGGTGAATTGTATTGCCGATCCAGAGGAAATTCCCCCAGTTCCCTCTGGAATCCATCAGGATCCATCAGTTGCCGGGGGCGGGCCACTTTAATCGACCCTGCCTCCTTACGATGAAGTGTCGCCCCCAGAAACTCTAGAGCCACCAGATAGTGATCTGACCATGGCACAGGTGTTATGTCTAGCTTCTGTAAACTCAGATCACTCTGCCACCGCCCCGACAAAAAGACTAAATCTGGCGTGTGGCCACTGCCCCTGGTCAGGCCCTGAATTACCTGAGCCAGGTCCATAGCTGCCATGGAAGCTATGAACTCCTGTGCCATCTCGGAACCAGACCCCAGCGAAGGCAAATTGAAGTCCCCCAAAACCATAAGTCTAGGGAACTCCAAAGCCAATGCCGAGATGGCTTCAAGGAGCCCAGGCAGGGAGTCCCTTACCCTGCAAGGAGGCAGGTACAGGAGTAAGACCCCCAACTGACCGTTAGGACCCAACCGTAGGAGCAGAGCCTCACAACCCGAAATTTGTGGAGCGGGGGCCCTGGCGACTCCCAATGACTCCCTGGCTATAATGGCAACACCACCGCCCTTACCCACATCCCTAGGCTGGTGCCAAACACCGAACCCGTCCGGACACATCTCTGATAGAGGCACCCCATCCTCAGGTCTCAGCCAGGTCTCAGTGATGCATGCCAGGTTGGCCCGCTCCCCCAAAATAGAGACTGTTGCCTTGTTGCGTGTATTAGTAAATATTGTAGAATGTGATGGGTTGTTTTTATCTTGCTGACCCAATAGCTATTTCATTTATTCTTCCATTACATGTGTGCTTAGCTTGACAGAGAGAAAGAACTAGTGTTGATTGGACACATTATTGCAGGATCTCACATGGGGATAGGGAATGATTAGCAGTCATTCTCAACTGAAACTGAAATACAGTAAAACCCCTACTTACGAAAAAAAGTTCGTTCCGTAGGTTTTTGCTTAAATCATATTTTTATGTAACTCGAAACAAACCCATAGGAAAAATTATTTTTACATAACTCGAAGCAAACCCATAGGGAATCGTGTAAATTGGGACATGGTTTTAGCACAAAATCATTATGTAAATTGAATTTTATTTATCTAGAGTCATTTGTAAGTCGGGGTTTTACTGTAGTGAAATTTCTTCCCATTGAAACCATTAATTTCACACAGCCAAAGTTATTTTGGCATTCTGATCCCTTACATAGCCAAAGCCCCCCATGTTATTCTGGTACATGGAGAGTGAATCATACAAGTATCTTTCTGAAGGTAAATGAGGCAGGACATCATGCAAATACATTATTGGCAGCAAATATACAGACACAAGGTAAATAGAGAACCATTTGGCGGACTTTTCTTACACTTCAAGTTGCCTGAACAAGCAGCTGCTTCACTCTACCTAACAGTAGAGCCTGCCCTGGATAAATGAGTATACCTGATTTTATTGGAGAAAGTCAATATATCAGTTCAAACAAGGCTATATATTTATATCACGAATTGGTTATTCATTTTCCAGAGCATTGTACCATTATGTTACATCATTCTGTGCAACACATTATTCTGCAAATTACTCAGAGTGGTATAACGAAATGACAATGTGTTAATCCCCACTAAAACTTTAAAATGCACACATCTGTTTTGAAGAGGCAAAGTGGGTGCCAATTCTCTTCTAATCTTCACCTGCTGATGAGAAGTTCCAGCCACAACATTGAAAGTACTCAAGCACTACAAAACAACAATCGTTTAATTAAAATTACAGCAGAAGGGACTGGAAATTAAAGTAACTGCTCATATGCTCAATTGCTCATCAGCCATTTATATAGTCTAATGACAATAAATATGGATAAGGGGGATCCAGTTGACATTGTTTATCAGGACTTTCAGAAGGCTTTGACAAGGTCCTGCATCAAAAGTTCTTGAATAAACTTGCCAGTCATGGAATAAAGGGACAGGTCTTGTCCTGGATCAGCAACTGGCTAAGGGACAGGAAACAGAGGGAAGCACTAAATGGACACTTCTCCAAGTGGAGGGAAGTAAAGAGTAGGGTCCCCCAAGGTTCAGTACTGGGACCGCTGCTTTTCAACCTCTTCATAAATGATCTAGAAGTAGGAGTAAATAGCAAGGTAGCCAAATTTGCTGACAACACTAAATTATAAAGGGTAGTGAAAACTGTGAGAGATTGTGAGGAATTCCAGAGGGATCTCTTAACACTGGGGGAGTGGGCAAAATAGTGGCGAATGAGCTTCAATATTAGTAAGTGCAGAGTGATGCACGTTGGGTCAAAAAACCACAATTAAATTTATAAACTGATGGGGTCTGAACTCTCTGCGACAAACTAGGAAAGGGACCTTGGTGTCCTGGTGGACAGCTCAATGAAGGTGTCAACCCAGTGTGCCTCAGCAGTGAAAAAAGCAAACTCAATGCTAGGGATCATTAGGAAGGGTATAGAAAATAAGTCAGCAAGTGTCATTTTGCCTCTTTATAAATCTATGGTGAGGCCCCATCTGGAATACTGTGTACAGTTCTGGTCACCATACCTCCAGAAGGATATTATGGAGCTGGAAAAAGTGCAGAGGAGGGCAACCAAAATGATTAGGGGACTGGAACACCTTCCTTACCATCTGAGGCTGCAACGGTTGGGACTCTTCACTCTTGAACGACGGTGTCTAAGAGGTAGATAAGGAAAAACTGTTTTCCCTATCGCATAACACTAGAACTAGTTGACACTCCATGAAACATTTGGGTACTAGTTCTCAAACAAATTAGAGAAAGTACTTTTTCACCCAGAGGATCACTGGTCTATGGAACTCCCTGCCAGAAGAAGTGGTGACAGCTGTCAGTCTTGACAGCTTTAAGAAAGGATTAGACAAGTTCATGGAGGACAAGGGTATGAATGGCTATAATTATGGATACCTAAGGACAACCTTTTGGTTGGAGAGATAGGCAGGATATCTCTCAATGCCATTTCCAGGGAATCCTAAGCAGGTGAAGGCATCTGCTTGGGAATACCCTGAAGCAAATGGTGAGCCACTGTGTGAGAAAATGCTGGACTGGATGGGCTGCGGCCTGTTCTAGCAAGGCTGTTCTTATGTTCTTATGTAAATGCTAGAGAAGTTTGAATTTCCCATTCTTTAAAAGTCAAGCATCACAGAGTATGTGGGGCCACAATAGAAAATGCACTATTCCTTGGAGTAATATTTTCAGACTTTTTTGCTTTAGCCACTTTTAGCAACATGGATTGAGAGGAGTGTGTGAGATGGATAGCTGATTTCTGAGAAAGATATTCTGAAAGGTATCAAGTCCTAAACCATTAAGGCCTTTATAAGTCAAAACCAGAACCTTGATTTGAGCATGGGAACTAAGAGGGAGTCAATGAACAAATGCCAAGACTGAGGGTATGTGATCTAATTTACTTGACCTGGTAATCAATCTGGCTATTGCATTTTGGACTTCCTGAAGGTTCTTACTTTTTTCAAGGACAGCTCTGAATGAACAATATTACAGCAATCTTTTTCAAACCACTGTTGCCAGGTATTACTTATCCATGCAGAGGTGCAACTGTGCTTTCAACCAAAGCTGATAAAAAGCATTCTTGACTACAGCCAACATTTGAGCCTTCATAGGGAGAGTTGGGTCCAAAATTATCCATAAACTGCAGAACTGATCCTTCCAGAAGAGTAAAGCCTATCAAGGGTGGATAAAATTCCCTTTAACCAATCTGATAATCCTCCCAACAGTAGGGTCTCATCTGGGTTCAGTTATCAAATATAGGCAGCACTCCAGGACCTGCAGGCATCACTTGTGAATGAAAGCAAGGAGAGCTAGAACTGTTGATAGTTAACTCTAAATCTCTTTATGGCTTCTCCTGGAAGAAGAGATGTTAAAAAGCATTGGGGAGACAGAAACTCCATGATTGGGGACAGAAATGTAGCCATTTCTTGGGTGATGATTCCCTTTAGCTTTCTTGGGGAAAGAGAAGAAACAGTGGCAGTGTTTTCTACTGTCAAAATGGGTCCCTTCATCCCCCAAGAAGAGGAGGAGGAGGAGGAAGGAAGGAGGAGGTGGTGGTAGTGGAGGAGGAGGCAAGCACTTTAGTAATCAATCTCCCAGGGAACTATGTCCAAGTATAAATTTGAAATGCAGAGAGAAAGAGAATTAGTTCAATTCCATCGCAGGACATCAGAGTTTAAAAAAACAACAACAACCATAATGATTAGATTAAATATCTCAGTGTCTGGAATAAAGGAACTTTAGAATAGATTGCAATAAAAATATAGTACAATTTCATTATCCAGAAGGCTCTGGGAGTTAATGATGATAGTAAAAGGAAATGTTCTTTTTTGCTCTTTTAGAGAAGATGAAATAACTATTTGCCTTAGTGATTTGAAAGCAAGGTTAGACGTAAGGAGAACAGATTATATTAACAAGAAAACTCCACACAAATAAATTAAAACAGAAACTCCCAAACAACTCTGGTGAAAACCTAGACAGCATAATAAAAAGTAGAGACATCATCCTGCCAACAAATGTCTGCATAGTCAAAGCAATTGTCTTCCCAGTAGTAATGTATGGTTGTGAGAACTGGACCATAAGGAAGGCTGAGCCTTCCTCAGCAGCAGCAACAACAAAACATAAGATGTTGGAATATCTATCCAAAATACCTAATCACCTTTGTAATTCATTGACTTAATGTGTACAAATGCCATCCGCTAAATAATACATATATAATATTTCTGCTAAAACAACTTAAGAGTCCATATGCTGTAATGATTTGTGAATACTCTGAGAAGTTTCACCAAGCTTATCAAAATTGCTATGACTTCTCTTTGAATCCTTACAGATGATTCTGACAGATCTGAAAAGACCACTCCAAAAGTCATCACAAATTTTGCTTTAGGGTAAGTTGGTGGCAACTTGAGATGGAATACTCTTCCTACTGAAATAAATATGACTTTTCTAACAGTTTCCGAGCTTCCAATCTTGTATGCTTTTTCTCTATCCCCCCTGGAAGCAGAGCTGGTCAAATATATGTAGATTGCTTCTGATGTCTAAGACAAAACATTTTGAAATGAGCTCAATGTAATTTTAAGTTTGTCTATGGCTTTAAATTTTATCTGAAGGTATTAATTGCAACTCCTGTTGGCTTTCCCTAGAAATGGAAATAGCTGGTTTGCAGTGTTTTGTCAGGCAGGGAAGGAAGGAACATTCTCTTAATGTAGGAGTTTGCAACACAATCTAGGCATTGAATAGCTCTCTCCTTAATCCTAGAATGTACCAAGCAATATCTCCATGGCAACAATGTCCACAACGCTTTTCAAATATGCATGTTAAAAAGGTGCTTGCATTGTCATAGGGTTATAGATGATAGTTTGCCATATTTTAGACCCTGTTGACTTTTTTATGCTTGTTTCTTTTTGAAACACACACCTATACACCCACCAGTGGCACACTGAGATTTTCATAGTAATCTGGAGCCAGGGATTGCACATCATTCCTTACTACCTTAAGGGCCCTCAACCATTCAATGTGAAGGACTTCCCATTAAGGATTGTGTTTACAGTCTGTGTGTGTTGCTGGACTCAGAACGTTCAACACAACATCAAATTACCGCTGTGTTCCGCTTGGGTTTCTTCCACATGCACCATATCATCCAGCTGACTGTACTATCTTGATAGATGTCTTATGTTCTATAAACTGTGTAAAGGGAACATTCAAGGGAATATTCAAAGAAAAAATGACCATGATAAGGGACAAGGAGTTAGCTGATGCAGAAGAGATTAAGAAAAGATGGAAAGAATACACAGAGGAACTTTACAAAAAGGACCTCAACGCCACTGATAATCACAATGATGAGAACATTAAACTTGAGCCAGACATCTTAGAGAGTGAAGTCAGAAAGGCCCTAAAAAGCACTGCAAACAACAAAGCTAGTGGAGATGACGGTATCCCAGTTGAATTTTTCAAAGCTCTAAAAGATGACAGAATCAAATTACTGCATTCGATATGCCAGCAGATCTGGAAATCAAAACAGTGGCCACAGGATTGGAAAAGATCAGTATATGTTCCAATCCCAAAAAAGGGCAATGCCAAAGAATGCTCAAATTATCGAACAATTGCGCTCATCCCACACGCTAGCAAGGTGATGCTCAAGATAATACAGGATAGACTTCAGCAGCACGTGGAGAGAGAATTGCCAGAGGTGCAGGCGAGTTTCAGAAGAGGCAGGGGGACTAGAGACCACATTGCTAATATACAGTGGATCATGGAGAAAACAAAAGAATATCAGAAACAAGTATACCTCTGCTTTATTGACTACACCAAGGCCTTTGACTGCGTGGACTACAATAAAATGTGGCAAGTACTTAAAGAAATGGAAATACCAGAACACCTCATATGCCTCATGAGAAATCTGTACAAGAGCCAAGAAGCAACAGTTAGGACAGAACACAGAATGACAGAATGGTTTGGAATAGGAAAAGGAGTAAGACAAGGCTGCATTTTATCACCCTACCTTTTCAACCTATACACAGAGCACATAATGCACAATGCAGGGATGGAAGAATCACAATATGGGATCAAAATTGCTGGGAGAAACATCAACAATTTGAGATATGCAGACGATACCACCCTAATGGCAGAAAGTGAGGAAGATTTAAAGAAGCTACTGATTAGGTTGAAAGAAGAGAGTGCAAAAGCTGGCCTGAGACTTAACATCAAGAGAACCAAGATAATCAGCACCTGGAAAGTAGACGGGGAAGAAGTAGAAGCAGTGATGGATTTTACTTTCTTGGGATCTAGGATCACTGCAGATGGTGACTGCAGCCATGAAATAAAGAGGCGACTGATTCTCTGGAGACAAGCCATGAGAAACCTGGGGAACATAGTGAAAAGTAGAGACATCACCTTGCAAACAAAAATCCGTATAGTCAAAGCAATGGTATTCCCGGTGGTAATGTATGGATGCGAGAGCTGGATCATTAGGAAGGCTGAGTGCAGAAGAATAGAAGCCTTTGAGATGTGGTGTTGGAGGAGAGTTTTGAGAGTCCCCTGGACAGCGAGGAGAACAAATAAGTCAATCTTAAAAGAAATCAGTCCTGACTGCTCCTTAGAAGGTCAAATAGTAAAGATGAAGTACTTTGGACACCAAATGAGAAGAGAGGATTCACTTGAGAAAGCCTTGATTCTGGGAAAGGTGGAGGGCAAAAGAAAAAGTGGACGGCCAAGGATGAGATGGCTGGATGGCATTGAGGACGCAGTGGGCTGAGGAGGATGGTGGAGGACAGGGGTACCTGGAGATCAATGGTCCATAGGGTCGCAAAGGGTCGGAATCGACTGTGCGACTGAACAACAACAAAACTGTGTAAATACCCAGAGCAGCTACTCTACTAGATAGGTGGTATAGAAGATTAATGAACAAATTAGTAAATGAAACTTTGGAACATTTTCCATGTTGTTTGCCATGAAAAATAGCTCGTTCTTTCTTCCTCTACCCTTCTGACCAAAGTAAACTAATTATATTACTCTCTATTTCCTGTTAGTCTGTGAAGCCTAGGTCTCCAGACTCCTTGGAGTGAAAATCCAGTGCAAACGACTTGAGTGGATATAGGTTGCATAGATAGATATACCTTAACTTTTTTAAAGAAAGAAAAGAGGGAAGAAAACATTGTACTTCTTTGTAAGGAATATGTCATCCAACATTTGTGATGAAATTTTTACTGTCTTGCCATTTGCTTAAAAATCTATAAAGGTTTGTAACTACATCTGCATAATAAGCTAAAATGTATGTGACAATATTCTTCAAAGCTCAAACACTTAGATGTTCCTGCTATTAATTAAATATTAAAATGATGAAAAGCAGAGCAGAGTTTCTTTGTGTTTTAGACAGAAGGAGGTGAAAGAAAATATATATTTAAAAAATCCCCCCCTAAGATTATGTTTTTTGCTCAGCTACATCTGCAATTCTCTCTCCAATGCAAAAAAGAAAGAAAGAAAGAAATGTCTTCTTGTTTTCCTTTTTAATAATTCTCCATCCCCATTCCTGGGATCATTGACAAATGCATTTTGGAAATCTGGACCATTCTCACAGAGTAGTACTATAAGCCATTGAAATCCAGGATTAAATGTCAACTCCAGTATCAAACATAGTGAAAGTTTAAGAGTGTTTAAAGTTTTAAACCAGAATGATATGCACACTTAGGATAATACAATTAATGCTTAAACATTTAAACTTTCTAAATATAAGTTCTTAACTCAATTTAGTTTGAGGCAGAACACAGCAATAGCTAAATGCAAAACTAGAATTCCCAAGCTTGCGTTTCTGCCTTCAAAACAGTCTAAATCAGTAAGAAATGGATCACATTTCAAAAACATTCCCTTCTTCCTGTGTCACAATGGCATGGGCAGCACCTTCTTCAGGCAATTAATCAGCTATGCAGCCATTTAATGCTAAAGTTCAGCACACACTGTCCATCTTTTATAGCGTGAAATTAACCACATGTCTACTCTGTAAAGTTTGCATTGTTTTGCAAAATGTACATAAGAACATAAGAACAGCCTTGCTGGAACAGGCCACAGCCCATCCAGTCCAGCATTCTGTCTCACACAGTGGCTCACCATTTCCTTCAGGGTATTCCCAAGCAGATGCCTTCACCTGCTTAGGATTCCCTGGAAATGATATTGAGAGATATACTGCCTTTCTCTCCAACCCGGAGGTTGTCCTTAAGTATCCATAATTATAGCCATTGATACTCTTGTCCTCCATGAACTTGTCTAATCCTTTCTTAAAGTTGTCAAGACTGACAGCTGTCACCACTTCTTCTGGCAGGGAGTTCCATAGACCAGTAATCCTCTGGATGAAAAAGTACTTTCTCTTATTTGTTTGAGAACTAGTACCCAAAAGTTTCATGGAGTGTCCCCTAGTTCTAGTGTTATGCGATAGGGAAAACAGTTTTTCCTTATCTACTTTGTCCACACCATGCATGATTTTATAAACTTCAATCAGGTCACCTCTTAAACGCCGTCGTTCAAGAGTGAAAAGGCCCAACCGTTGCAGCCTCAGATGGTAAGGAAGGTGTTCCAGTCCCCTTATCATTCTGGTTGCCCTCCTCTGCACTTTTTCCAGCTCCATAATATCCTTCTGGAGGTATGGCGACCAGAACTGTACACAATATTCCAGATGGGGCCTCACCATAGATTTATAAAGAGGCAAAATGACACTTGCTGACTTATTTTCTATACCCTTCCTAATGATCCCTAGCATTGAGTTTGCTTTTTTCACTGCTGAGGCACACTGGGTTGACATCTTCATTGAGTTGTCCACCAGGACACCAAGGTCCCTTTCCTGGTTTGTCGCAGAGAGTTCAGACCCCATCAGTTTATAAATGTAATTGGGGTTCTTTGCCCCAACATGCATCACTCTGCACTTACTAATGTTGAAACTCATTTGCCACTGTTTTGCCCACTCCCCCAGTGTCGAGAGATCCCTCTGGAGCTCCTCACAATCTCTCACAGTTTTCACTACCCTGTATAATTTAGTGTCGTCAGCAAATTTGGCTACCTTGCTTTTTACTCCTACCTCTAGATCATTTATGAAGAGGTTGAAAAGCAGGGGTCCCAGTACTGAACCTTGGTGGACCCCACTCTTGACTTCCCTCCACTTGGAGAAGTGTCCATTTAGTGCTACCCTCTGTTTCCTGTCCCTTAGCCAGTTGCTGATCCAGGACAAGACCTGTCCCTTTATTCCATGACTGGTAAGTTTATTCAAGAGCCTTTGGTGTGGGACCTTGTCAAAAGCCTTCTGAAAGTCCAGATAAACAATGTCAACTGGATCCCCCTTATCCACATGCTTGTTGACACTCTCAAAAAATTCCAACAGATTAGTGAGGCATGATTTGCCCTTGCAAAAGCCATGTTGGCTCTCCTTTAGCAGCGCCTTCTCTTCTATGTGCCTATTAATTCTATCTTTTAGGATGGTTTCCATCACTTTACCTGGGACACATGTCAAACTGACAGGTCGGTAATTTCCTGGATCACCCCTGGATCCTTTTTTGAAAATTGGTGTTACATTCACTACCTTCCAGTCATCAGGCACAAAGCCTGATTTGAGGGAAAGATTATATATTTTGGCTAGGAGATCAGCAATTTCATCTTTAAGTTCCCTGAGAACTCGTGGATGGATGCCATTTGGTCCTGGCGATTTGTTAGTGTTTAGTTTAACAAGACATTCAAGGACCTCCTCCCTGGTTATTTCTATCTGGCATAATTCTTCGGTTCCCCTCCCTAAGAAGATAGGCTCTGTTTTGGGCATGTGGCCTCTGTCTTCTTCAGTGAATACTGAAGCAAAGAATTCATTGAGTCTCTCTGCAATCTCTGTTTCCTCTTTAATAACCCCTTGCCTTCCATTGTCATCTAATGGTCCAATGGCCTTCCTAGTAGGGTTCTTACTTCTAATGTACTTAAAGAAGTCTTTGTTATTTCTCTGAGTATTTTTAGCTATACGCTCCTCAAAGTCTTGCTTTGCTTTCCTGATTGTTGCCTTGCATTTGTTCTGCCAGAATTTATGTTTCTGCCTGCTGTCCTCATTCGGACAAGCCTTCCATCTTCTAAATGAGCTTTTCTTGCTTTTGATCACTTCCCGAACAGCTCCTGTAAGCCACATTGGAGTCCTCTTGGACCTGGCAGTGCCCTTTTTCCTTTTGGGTATGCATTCCAATTGGGCCTCTGTTATTGTTTTTGTAAACAGCCTCCATGCCTCTTGGAGTGTTTGGACTCTCTCAATTTTCCCTTTCAGCTTCTTTTTTACTAGTTTCCTCAACTTTGGGAAATTTCCTTTTTGAAAATTTAAGGTCTCTGTGTTAGATTTTATCAGTGACTTGCGGTCTATGATCAAGTTAAACATAATTGAGTTGTGGTCACTGTTCCCTATTGGATCAGTCACATTAACATCTTGCACCAGATCCTGAGTATTACTCAGGATCAAGTCAAGGATTCTTGTACCTCTAGTTGGGTCTTCAACCATCTGTCCCAGGGAACAATCATTTAGCATATCTAGGAACTTTATTTCTTTATCATGTGCTGAACAACAGTTCACCCAGTCTATGTGAGGGTAATTGAAGTCCCCCATTATAACCAGGCTTCCCTTCTTGGATGCCTCCTTTACAACATTCTCCAACTGCCAGTCTCCCTCAAGAGTTTGGGTCGGAGGCCGATAGTATATGACTACTGTTAGCCCATCCTTGTGGCCTGGTACTCTTACCCACAGAGCTTCTAATGGTGACTCCAAATCACCTAGATATTCCAATTCATACGATTTTATCACTTCTTTGACATACAAGGCCACACCACCTCCCATTTGCCCCTTCCTATCCTTCCTGTACAGTTTGTAGCCTGGGATAACTGTATCCCATTGGTTATCATCCGTCCACCAGGTTTCAGTGATACCAATAATATCAATATTCTTATCTATTGCTAAGTATTCCAGCTCCCCTATTTTGTACCGGAGGCTTCTGGCATTTGTATACAAGCATTTATATATGCTTTTCTGACACAGTCTTTTGTGTCCAGTTGCATTGTTAGACTGCCTCTTGCATCCTTCTGCTAGAATGCTAGTGACTAGCTCCTCGCTCTGCTCAGTAATTTTTGCATCCTCCTCACTACTCAAGTACACACTTTCCCGAACCGGATGCTGCCCAGCTCCTGTCGGCTTTCCCCCAGTTATCAGTTTAAAAGCTGCTCTGCATCCTTTTTGATGTTGAGTGCCAGCAATCTGGTCCCATCATGGTTCAAATGCAACCCATCCCTCCTGAACAGATTTGGCTTGTCCCAAAATGTTCTCCAGTTCCTGACAAATCTGAAACCCTCCTCTCGACACCACCGCCTCATCCACGCATTGAGGCTTCTGAGCTCTGCCTGCCTGGTAGGTCCTGCGTGAGGGACAGGCAGCACTTCTGAAAATGCTACCTTGGAAGTCCGGGACTTCAATCTTCTTCCTAACAACCTGAATTTGGCTTCCAGGACAGACTGCTTGGCCTTCCCAACATCATTGGTACCAACGTGTACCATGACAACTGGCTCGTTCCCAGTTCTCTCTAACAATCTATCTAGATTTCTTGTGATGTCTGCAACTTTTGCACCTGGCAGGCAAGTCACCATACGGTTATCATGTGCATCACAAATCCATTTCTCTGTATTTCTAATTATTGAATCGCCTAGTACAAGGAGCCTCTCTCCTACAATCTGTTCATCTACATGCACCTCATCAACCATATTAAGGGAGAGAACCTCAGTTTGTTCCTGTTGTTTATCTTCCTGGATCTCATCAAGTGTGATGAAAGAGAGATCATCAGGTGGAACCAGTTGTTCCTCTGTGTGTTCCTCATCAGGTGTGATGAGGGAAAGAGCCTCAAATTTATTCTGTAATTTCAGACTCTCAGAGTGATCCCCTACTCTTCTCCTCCTTTGAGTCACATTCCTCCAAACATCTCCCTCCTGAGTTAGTGAAGGGCCTTCTCCCTCAGAACTGTGCCCTGTCTCTTCTTTGTCCAGCATAGTCTGTTCCGCTCTGTCCAAGAACAGCTCAAGCTCCTTAATTTGTTGATGGTTAGATATGCGGGCCTCTAGCTGCTGGACCTTCTCTTCTAGTAGTGCAACCAGCTTGCACTTGCTGCAAGTGTAGTTCTCCATATGCTTTGGCAAGAACACAAACATGGCACAAGTATTGCAGGTAACTACAACTGTTCCCTCAGAATCCATTTTAACAAGTGCAGTATTCTGGGCCTCAAAAATGTACACGTTTACTACCTTTCTACCTAGTAAGACTATATTCTTCCTTTGTTATTAGTTTGTAATCTCTCGCGCCGTTAGGCGCGCGGGCCTCTAAAGCAGCTCTACTCCAACTGCAAAACTTACCAGTGCTCACTTCCTTTGTTTGGCTCTCCTCAGCAGCAGCTCTGCTTAAGAGCACATGCAGAGTCAAAAGGGCTGACCCTGAAAGAGCTCAGACCTTTTAAAGGCTAGTGTGGCTCCGCCCCTATGAGTCACAGTTCAGGGAAGGGCCTGGTGTGGCTCTGCCCCCCTGCTTCTGGAAGCTTCAAACTGCTTCCTCTGTTTGAACAGAGGTGGCTCTCAGCAGTTTAAATTATCAATTTAAATTAGTGGAGGCCTCTAAAGCAGCTCTACTCCAACTGCAATGTAGTGAATGTCTCACTTGAACATTTGCAAAAGAATGAGAAAAAAGAAGGGGAGGAAAACCACGGCCAATAACCAATTTTTCTTTGATGGCTGAGCCAATTTTTATGTCTAATTCTTTTGCTTTTAAACATAGATCCCTCACATTAGATCTAACAAAAACTAAATCCTAAGAGGATGACAAAAGAGGTGTGTCTAGTTGTACAACGTAGATGGTATGGAACTCCAGGACAGTGAAGATGATAGGGAACAGAGGAAAATAAATGAAAGATAAATGAATGAAAAATAAATTAAAATAAATGAAAGATAAATAAATGAAAATAAACAAAGATCAAGGTTTGGAATGGTCAATGTGAAAAGACTGATGGGTTGAAGATCCACCATTGTGTGGAAATTCCTGGAGCAAATCATTTCCAGTCCCTTGCTCCACATCAGGTCTGGTGATCTCCATTCCTGGAGGAGAAATGAAACTCCAACACCCCCTTTGGTTGCCAGAATTTCTATGACATCTGAGTTTTCTATGACATCTGAGTTTTCACTTCCTGCACTTTATACAAATACACATCTCTGAATAGCATGAGCACATCATCTTCTGCTAATCAGTTTGGACAGTGGAGGGGCAGCAGAATCTATATCTCACTTCACTAATTTTTATTGTATTTTTAATTGGTTTTTTTACTGGTTTTAAGTTTTTTTATAGTTCTCTAGTGGGATTTATGTAGTTCATGATGTAATTGTTGTACGCCGCCCAGAGTCGCTAGCTGAGAGGGCGGCAATACAAATGTGACTAATAAATAAATAAACAAACAAACAAACATTTAAAAAATCTTGATATTGGTGAGAAGTATGTCATGAACATTCTTACCAACTGTACCTGGGTGGAGGAATTATGTAATGAATGTTGTATTCATAAAGAATAATTAGAATATCTTTTAATATACACTGTTGCTTTAAAAGGGGGAAAAGGTTCTTAGTTCATTTGAACCATAGTAAGTGCTTTAGTAAATGACAAAATTGTTCAAGATTAATATCTGTACAATTTGAATCATAGCTTTCTACTCTGAAATTATCTTCCTGTTTAATTAAGGCTAGCACTCAATGCTCCAACAACTATTTATGCATCTAATAAAAGAAATGCCTTCTCTGCCCTTCCGCTGCAGACACTTTTCGGATGATTGCTAAAAATATTTTCCTTAGTAAATCTATTTTGTACATTGATTCTATTTTGAATTAAATGTTTTCTGACACATGTGTGTCTTGAACTTTCTGGACTGTTTAATATTTAACTGGTAGTGGGGTTGTCTACAACAACTTGTCAATGTTCCTGTGATACTATGATAATGTAACACCCATGTGCTGGGATTACTTGAGAACACCAAAGACCTTATACTATGTGGTGAGAGGATGATGCTAGCAGAGAGTATTAACTTCAAATAGTTCAGTTTGGAATCATGCTGAGCAATCCAAGCTAATTTTTCCAACACTTGAAAATGTTTATTTTTTATGAGCCCAATATTGAGATGTAGAATAGGTCACACTCTTGGTGGTAGTACAGCCTCTGATGTATCCAAAGTCCTATTTGAATTTGAATTTATTTTTATATACCACTTTCCTCATTTTGCAATGACCCAAAGTGGTTCATAGCATTCAAAATATACAAAAATACAATAATACAAAGTTATATGGCAATGATTATAATGTCCAAGACAAAATTCAAGTTTACAAGTAAAAAATATAAAAACTACATAGTAATACAGTATCAGAATACAATAACAAAATACAATAACAAAAAATACATCAGAAAAAAATTGCAGTTTACAAAATAATCCAAAAAAAGGGAGGGGAGGGATGGAGCCATGGCTCAACATCCATAAGCAGTCCTAACATGGACCGGGCTCAATGAACACATTGGAGCCCAGCTCCGAGTCCTCAGATGCATCGGCAGAACAAAACCACCAGGGAGACTTAGGCAAGACGGCAGCGGTAGATGGAAGCAGTGGCTTTTAAGTCCTCGCCGCCCCAGAGCCCCAGATGGATTTGCTCCCCCATGGTAAGTGCCAGACCGGGAGAGTGGGCTCAGCTGACGAGGCTCAGCTGGGCTCCTCTTCCCTCCCCTGACCAGCCGGGCCAGAGGAGGGGGGGCGAATTTGGTGTAGGCAACTCCAAGGCGCTGGCGGTGGTTTTTTCAAGCCACACACAGAGATGAGGCTCAGCTGGGCTCCTCTTCCCTCCCCTGACCGGTCGGGCCAGAGGAGGGGGCCGAAGTTGGTGCAGGCGACTCTGAGGCGCTGGCGGTGGCTTTTTCAAGCCCCGCATGGAGATGAGGCTCAGCTGGGCTCCTCTTCCCTCCCCTGACTGGCTGGGCCAGAGGAGGGGGCTGAAGTTGGTGCAGGCGACTCCGAGGTGCTGGCGGTGGCTTTTTCAAGCCCCGCATGGAGACGAGGCTCAGCTGGGCTCCTCTTCCCTCCCCTGACCGGCCGAAGTTGGTGCAGGCCAAATCTCCCATTCTTCCTATTTAATGACTTATGGAATGACAACATCCTGTTGCCTATATGCCTATCCCTAGGAAAAGCAAGTTTGGAGGGCTTAATTTGGTTATCTGGAGTCCTGAAAATTACTTTTGGTCTGCATGCCAGGAACACCACTGACCATGGGTGGCTGTGAAGTCTTCCAGCTGTAAAGGTAGCCCTTGATGCTCACATCAAAATTGGAAACATAATCTAGAAAACTACATTTCCTGACATGTTTGGCAATCGAAACACTGTCACTGTAGGATTAAGGATTTAAGGAAGAGGAAGATATACTCAATATATGTTTTGGACTTGAAAATACTTTTGGAGGGAAATCTACTTAGTTTGGAATGCATCTAAGCATTGTAGAAGCACATTGTTCTGTTCCAACCAAGGTTAATCTGCTGACATGGTTTCATAAGGGCATGGCTCTAGCATGGTTACTTAACATGTAAAACCAAAGATATAGTAGGAAATTTTAAAGTTCAGCCCTTCAGGATTCAACCCCCTTTGCCATGTTTGGAAGGAAAGTCCAAAAATGCAGGTAGCTTTTTCTTCTCCCTCCAAAAACAAGGTCTTTGGTAAAGCTTGTCAGTTGTAACTGTTTATTCCAGATGAAGCCACCCTGAAGTGATTTGGACTGTAACAGAGATAATCATGTTGCAAAAAAACAAAACAAAACACCATGCTATAATTCAAAGAAATGGGGTTGGAATTCCTAGTGTTTCAATCCTGTAAACCATTTGCTCTATGAGAATAAGATAATCCTCCCACAAGGACCTCTCTCCCTTCCTTCAAAGAATGGCATGTGAAACAGCACTTCAGAAAATGTTCCATCCCTCTGTCACTAAATGTGAATTGGCCTTCATCCTACCTCCCCTCAAACAAGATTTTCTCCTTTAGAAGCTGCCATGAAAAACATTTCTTGATATGAAATAGACAAATCTTACAAACATGACCAAAATAAGCAATCCAGTTTGTAATGATGATGGCATCCCATGCCAGCTGTCAAGTGGAAGTCAATTCACAAGTGTTGATTTATGAGAGAACTGATAGACGGACAAGCTTGCATTACACTGAATTGTTGTAACCTCTTTTAAGTCTCCAGACTGAAAATGAGTGAACTCATCCTCCATTTTGATGAGCATATCAACATGAAAAATATATCATACATATTCTCACACTAAATTAGGAAAAACAATCCCTGTTAGCTAAAGTTCAATATTTTAAAAGTGCTTTGATTTAGTAGGTCAACTACTGTCACCTACATAGTACATCTTGACAAAAAGTACAGTAGGAATAAGCAAAAAAAATAAAAATTAAAAAATGCCCAGTTTGCTGGGTAGGTATTTCTGTTCCACCAGAATCTGGCATTCCATCTTTAGGAAAGGGGGGAGAGGGATCTGTCATTTTCATGTGAGTGAGAAAAATTTCCAGACTGTTATTTCACACATTTTCTGGCATGGCTGGATTATAGCTTCTTGCTTTCACACTGGAGGCAGGAAGTCTACCAATCACTGAAAATTTTCAACCACAAACAAAATATTGACAAGATTTCTATCCATCCCTATTGAATTTTGTGTAACATCCTCACTTCGTTTTTTTAAAAATTCACCCGATTGCAGACCAGTGTTAACTGTTCAAAAAAAATGTTGTGGTATTTTTTTTCTTAGGTGAGATAAGAATAATAGATATTCACCACATCCTAGGTTCCACATTATTATTAGTATTATATTTCGACTTGTATGCCGCCTCACTCACAATGCGACTCTGGGCAGCTAACAAAGAAATAGAGTATCACAAATTGCAATTACAAAGTATCACATTAACACAATATTAAAAAAAATTCAAGAACAATACATATTTCAAGAGCAATAGCTATTTCAAAGCAATACACGGGGGGGGGGGGAGAAAAAATACATTGAAAAAACTCAGACTTGTCCAGGCTGAATGGCCGAGGGAAAAAGTATGGCAGCAGTGACAGTGGTGGCATTCTTATGGCCGGCCAGCCATTTCGCACAGCTGTTTTTGCTTCCCCTCAAGGCCGGGGCTGGCTGAGTGAAGAGTCCAGTGGTGGAGTCGTCAGTGGCGGTGTTCTTATGGCTGGCTGGTCACATCGCACAGCTGGTTTTTCTTTCCTCAAGGCCAGGGCCGGCCGAGGGAAGAGTCCAGTGATGGGGTTGGCAGCAGCAGTATTCTTATGGCTGCCCTCCCACACCGCACAGCTGTTCCTTCTTTCCCTCAAGGCTGGGGCTGGCCAAGGGAAGAGTACAGTGGTGGCAGCAGCGGCAGTGGCGTTCTTATGGCCGGCCATGGTGCACAGCTGTTTCTTCTTTCCCTTAAGGCCGGGGCCGGCCAAGGGAAGAGTCCTGTTTTCTAACAGCTGCCAGCTCGGTACGATGCAAAAGATATGTGGAGAAAGCCACTACATGTAACATCCACAGCACTAAATTCTGTAGAGTAGCCAATGTAAAGTAATGGTCTCCATTAGTCTTCAGATGACTAATGAAATAGCCAAACCAAATTACAGATATCAATCTATCAAGATCCACCATTTATAACACAGTATTATTGTTTCAGTGAAAGGTCTGCATATAGAGATATTTACTATTGTATTTTAAAATATTACAACTATCATGTGCTGTGAAGTTAATTCTAACTTATAGTGACCCTTTTTCAGGGTTTTCTAGGTAGAGAATACTCAAAAACAATTTACCAATCATTTCTTGTGTGGGGCATCCTGGGATTGTGTTGCTTGCCTATAGCTACACAGGCTAGCTTTTCTCTCAGGAAGCACAGTTGGGAATCAACCTCCCAAACTCCCAGGAAGCACAGATGGGAATCAAATGGCTCTGGCTCTGCAGCTGGATAACTAAATAAACTAATTTATAATATTAGTGTGTCTGAAAAGTTGGTTTGTATACCACACATAACCCTGATTGGCTATTCTGAATTGAACTGATGCAGGGTTTGGTAAATCTAGCTTCCTGGAATGTCATGATTTCTTTCCTAACCATGGTTAAATTAATTAAAAGGAAAAAAAAGACTAATGATCATTTTCCATGCTTAGGAGAAAATTGTTGTATTCTGAGATAAATAGTACAGATGAAGTTGTTAATATATATAGGCTAAGTTTGCAATGTCTACAGTACTGGTACAGGTTACATTCCTGCTCCTCAGTTGTTCAGATTAGCCTTTTCTGTCTTTTGGTCCCACTTCTAGCAAAGACTGCCAAATATATACAGTTTGCTTTTATTTTCACATCCTCACACAACTGGGATAAGTTGGGTATCTATCATCAGTTTACTGCACTGGTGGTCAAGCATGGACTTTTGTCAACATTAAAGAAGGCTGAATTACAAGATGGAAACTGATGATAAAGGTCTACCTACCTCCTGCTGAAGACATGATGAAAATAAAAGTATCATGACAACCCCCCCCCCCAAAAAAAAAGAAAGAAAAGAAAAGCCTATGCTGCAGCATACATAAATAAGGCCCATTCTCCCATCTTTGAGCTTGTTAGAATTTTAATAACCAAGGGCTTATGTTTGAAAGTTCATTGCTCAAAAATAGTAACAATGCAAGCGCGGCGCCAAAATGGCCGCCGCACCCTTTGCGGGCCCCCCCCCACAGGACAGAGAATCCGGGTAGTTAGGGGCGTGGCCAGCTCCCTTATAAAAAGGCTGGCCACGAGGCAGCCGAGCTGCCATTTTACCTCAGCGACGGAGCGGAGAAGTTTTTTCCCCTGTGTCTCCGTCGCTCGTTAGCTTACCGGGAAGCCTTTTGATAGCGATTCTGCCTTGCCGGCTTCCCTTTTTTGCTTCGGTGGAGATGCCTTCGAAGAAGAAGGCAGCTTCGAGTTCAGCTCGCGCTGTTAGGAGGCGCAACCCAGGTCGGAGGACCGTGGTGCCGCCTCCTCAGCAGCCACCTTTGCCAGCCCCGACCGGGGCCGGCGGACTGGGGTCTATTGCCCCTTGGCCCGCTGCGGGCGAGCAGAGTGTGAGCGCGGATGGCGCTCCGGCCCGCGGCCCACGAGCGGTGGACACCGCTCCTCCTCCTGCTCACTCCGTCGGGCCTGTTCCTTTTGGGCCGCAGCCTCTCCCCAGGCCCTCTAGCCTTGGGGGGTGGGGCGGCCCCCTGCCTTGGCAGGTTTCTCCACCAGCTCTGCCGGGCTTTGGTGCTGGCCAATGGCCATATGCTGGCCCCGGGGTGCAGGGACCTGTACCCGTGCCTGGCTCAGGCGGGCCGGCCGGCCCTTTGCCCATGGTCAACGTGGACACCTTACTGGCCCGCATTGCGGCCCTGGAGGCGTCTTTGGCCCGGGCCAGTCAGGCGGGAGCCCCCTTTGGGGTTCCTTTTGAGGTGCTGTCGGCAGCAGGACAACAGCCGGCGGGGAGGGTAGAGCTGCTGCAGGCGGGTGGCGCGGCTTCGGCCACTGCCTCGCAGCTCCCCAGCCAGCAACCTGGTGCGGGTCAAGCCCCGGTGATGAGCTCTAGGTCGGTCGTGAGCTCCGACGCCCCCAGTGGGCCGGAACCCCCGGTGGGGGCGGCCCGCGGGGGTGCAGCATGTGAGTATACGGTGCAAGCAAGTACATCCACACACATTCCCAATATAGGGGAGGCCTTTCAATGGCCTTGGCCTCGCGCGGGTGGTGCGGGGGCCACGCTGTCTACGGCCCACCCGGTGACAACAACTGCCACCTTGGGCAATGGGGTGGGCATTGGTCCTTACACTGCGGGGAATGTTCTGGGGGTGGCTGGGTTAGCTCAGGCCCCTTTTACTAGGCCGGCTGTCCCCTTTTCGGCTTTGCCGACGGCAGGGTATTCCTTGCCATTGGGTGATCACTTGGCACAGGCTACTAGGGAAAAGATATGGCGTGGGGAGTACGTAGATATCTTCTCACTCCTGAACAGAGAGCCCACCAAGGAGGAAAGGGAGGGTCAGGATGAGAAGGATAAGGAGCAGGCACGCCGCCGTAAGCCGCCGCGTACCTGGGCTAACTGGCTTCCCGCCTATTTAATATACATGGCGGTATATTTAAGGGCGCGGCCGGATTTAGCTATCCCCATGGTCCAATATTTGGACAACATATATAGGGCAATGGTTGATTTCCCGGGCCCCTCATGGCTAGCATATGATGAGGAATTCCGTATGAGGATTCCTCTCCACCCCGAGATGAGATGGGATGAGCCGTGCCAGAGACTGTGGCTCTTGTACATGACACCCACACGCCCTGCCCCGGGGGATAGATACCATTGTGGACACGCGGTCCAGCGAGCGGCTCCAGCGCAGGTTACCCGCCAACCGGCGGGGCAGGGGGTTCCAGCCCGCCTGCTGTGCTGGACTTTCTCGTCAAATGGTTCCTGCAATCGAAAGAATTGCAGGTATAAGCATGAGTGTCCCACATGTTCTGGCCCCCACGCAGCCTCTGCTTGTCCCAGGCCTGGGGGGGCACGAGGCAGAGGGAGGGGTGGACAGTGGGCTGGCAAAGCTGCCGCGGATGGAGCTAGTCCTCCAAAAGGCCCCCTCCCCAATTAACGTGGACATGCTGGAGCGCTGGCTCGCATCGTACCCGAAGGGGGAGGACGGGGAGTATCTACTTCAAGGTTTTAAGCAGGGATTTCGTATCCCTTTTATGGGTGATAGGTCCCCTCAGGATGCTCCCAACCTTTTATCCCTCAGAGGAAGGGAGGAGGTGGCTTCGGCCAGCATTAAAAAGGAATTAGACGCGGGCAGGGTCGCTGGACCCTTCCCCGCACCCCCGTTTCCCAATTTTAAGGTTTCACCACTGGGTTTGGTGCCCAAAAAGTCCCCAGGTGAGTTTCGTCTTATTCATCATTTGTCCTACCCAGCCGGCCGATCGGTCAACGATGCTATCCCTGATGACCTTTGTTCAGTCCGGTATACATCGTTTGACCAGGCGCTGCGCATGGTGCGCGCGTGTGGCCCGGGTGCCCTGCTGGCCAAGTGTGACATTAAGTCGGCTTTTCGCCTCTTGCCGGTGCACCCGGGCGACTTTGAATTGCTGGGTTTTAAATTTAAGGGGGACTATTATTTCGATAAGGCCATGCCTTTTGGCTGCTCCATATCATGCTCGGCTTTCGAGCGTTTTAGTACCTTCCTAGAGTGGGCCTTCGTCCGCAGGTCAGGGTCCCGGTCTGTAGCCCATTACCTGGATGACTTTTTATTCGGGGGTGAACGGGGCTGGGACACGTGTGCACGTCTCCTTAACACATTTCAGACGCTAATGCAGGAACTTGGTGTCCCTTTAGCGCCCGAAAAGACCGAGGGCCCATCGACCAAGCTAGTATTCCTGGGGGTTGAGATTGACACAGTAGTGCAAGCTTCTAGGTTGCCGGGTGATAAGGTGTCCAGGATAGTGGCCCTTATCTCGGAATTGCTGGCCAAGCGTAAGGCATCCCTGAGGGAACTGCAAGTGCTCCATGGGCACCTTAATTTTGCCTGCAGGGTGGTCGCTCCGGGCAGGGCTTTTGCCCGGCGCTTATGTGACGCCATGGCAGGGTTATCCAGGCCCCACCACAGAGTCAGGCTTACCCGGGGTATCAGGGCAGACATGTTCGTCTGGTTGCAATTCCTGAGGGAGTTTAATGGGGTCTCATTTTGGAGGTCTGACCTCCTGGCATCCCCCAATTTCCAGATCCAGTCTGATGCCTCAGGATCCCTGGGTTATGGGATGTACTTCAATGAGAAGTGGGCCTATGGTGGGTGGCCACCGGCATGGGCAGGCACAGGTCGCCTGCGGGATCTCACATACTTGGAATTTTTTCCCATCCTGGGGGCTTTGATGCTATGGGGCGAACAGTGGGCAAATTCGGTGGTGCATTTCTGGTGTGACAATGCTGCCGTTGTACACATTGTCAATGCACAGACTTCCAAATCGCCCAGGGTTATGGATCTAGTGCGCCATTTTGTGCTGCGCTGCCTGCGCCTCAACGTCTTGTTCAGGGCCAGGCATGTCCCAGGGGTTAACAATGATATTGCTGACGCTTTGTCCCGCCTGCAGATCTCCCGGTTCCGCGCCTTGGCCCCGGATGCGGAGGAATTTCCCTCGCCACTCCCGGACGAGATGTGGACTATTGGCAAGGAGAGGTGAACCGGGCGATTGGCCTGTCACTAGCGCCACGCACGCGTAAGGCGTATCAACAAGCATTCTATTCATATAGGGCATTTGCTGCTCAATTTCACTTGCCAGAGACCTGGCCGATTCCGGTGGACCATGTTCTGCGGTTCATGGTTCACCTGCATGCACAGGGCCTCGCACCTCGCACCATAGCATCCAAGCTTTCGGCGTTGGCTTTTATGGCCAAAGTAGGGGGTCATGTGGATACCACCTCTGACTTCCGTGTGAGACATGTTTTGGAGGGGTGGGTGCGCGAGCGCGGGCGTTGCCCGGACGACCCGCACCCTATTTCCCCAGGGGTTCTTACCCAGTTGGCCCGGGGCTGGCCAGGCCTCTGTTTTGATCATTATGAGGCAGCCCTTTTTCATGCAGCCACAACGGTGGCATTTTTTGGAGCGCTCCGCGTCAGCGAACTCGTGATGCTGTCTAAGGCGGATGCAAGTGGTAGGGCACTGGAACTCGAAGATGTCTATGTTGCCAAAGACTGGGCCCAGTTGAGGATACGCTCCTCTAAAACAGATCAGCATGGCGTAGGCAGTGGAGTAAGACTGCTACGGTGTTCTTTGGCAGACATCTGTCCGGTTGGTGCCCTACAGGAATTCCTGGCACTGCGTGGCATGCACCACGGCCCGTTTTTCTGTCACCAAGATGGGTCTCCCCTTACTAAATTTCAGTTTTGGAAGGTGACAGCCAGAGCCCTCACCAGGGTGGGCCTACCAGGTGCCCGTTATGGCACACATTCATTCCGTATTGGTGCAGCCTCTACAGCAGCTGCTTTTGGGTACTCTGGGGCTGACATACGCAGCATGGGGAGGTGGGGCTCGCAATGTTTTCAGTTTTATGTGCGCCCACTCCCGCCATGAGTACCAATCCAGTCACCTTACCGCCTTTTTCTCAATTTTCTTACAGACCCTGGGTGTCGTATTACACCGGTGACAGTATGGCTGGTGGGCCACAGCTATGTGCACAGGGCAGCGCGTTACGCTGCGGCGACAGAGTGGGGACCCCGACTGGGACTGGGTGACCACGCCAGTCTCGCATGGCATGGTAAGCCTGGGATGTTATGGCGGGAGCTGCGGCCTTTCCTTTTTTCTGGCCTGGGTGCTGACCCGCCTGACATTCTAATCATCCACCTGGGGGGCAATGATTTGGGCCAGGTCACCGGCTTATCGCTCAAACATGCGATTTGCGAGGAACTCGCCTACTTGCATTATGTCTGGCCTGCCACAACCCTGGTTTGGTCTGACATTGTTCCGCGCCATTCTTACAGAGGGGGCGTTAACCTCCTGGCTCTTGACCGCGCTAGGCGCACGGTCAATAAGGCAGTGGCGCGGTTTCTTGCCACCAGGGCTTGGGGACGGGTTAGTCATCACCCCGATATTAGCCTACAAAATTATGACCTGTATGCAGGGGATGGGGTCCACCTGTCGCGAGGAGGTATGGACCTCCTGTTGGGTGACTGGCGAGCAGGCCTGTTGACCGAGCTGACGGTCTGGGGGGGGGCGTCAGGTCTTCTTTGAAGCCCCTCCGTGTGGCGGGTAGCACTGGTAAGGTAAACAGTATGACCCACAAGTATCCGGCAGGTTCGCAATTGACTGGACAACACTAGACAGGAATAAATTAGTTAAACGTTGTCCGGTCAACGACGAACCAGGCGATGGGGTGATGACGATTGCTAACCAGCATGCATCACCCCTGTGATTTCACGGATACGCGTCAGAGGGTGGGGTCATGAGTTAGTTATTGACTACGGTCAACAATTTGTTTGTTGTCAACAAACAAATTGATACAAATTGATACATTGTAACCAATTGCCGTGGGCAATTTTGGGGTGGTACCTTACCAGTGTTACTTCGGCCTGCTTGCCTTAGGAATTATGATTGGTCGTTTTACCAATACAAATTTATAATTCGGACTAGGGCATTGAATCAATAAATGTGGCCCTATGCTGTTATCCACTTTCAATGTTGTCTGTGTCCGTTATTGGGGGGGTGCGCCTGCAATGCAAGCGCGGCGCCAAAATGGCCGCCGCGCCCTTTGCGGGCCCCCCCCCCACAGGACAGAGAATCCGGGTAGTTAGGGGCGTGGCCAGCTCCCTTATAAAAAGGCTGGCCACGAGGCAGCCGAGCTGCCATTTTACCTCAGCGACGGAGCGGAGAAGTTTTTTCCCCTCCACCCCCTCCCTAGTTAACAGTGTGATATTTTGGTCGCTTCGGGGCCGGGTGGGAATTTTTGGTTGGGACCCATATTGGCTCCGGGTCCTGGCTTTTTTGCCCATCCCACACTGTTGCTATGGTTTGATACAGGGGTCTTTCTGTGTTCCTACTGCTGACTTTGGTCACATTGGCGGGTAGCACTGGTAAGGTAAACAGTATGACCCACAAGTATCCGGCAGGTTCGCAATTGACTGGACAACACTAGACAGGAATAAATTAGTTAAACGTTGTCCGGTCAACGACGAACCAGGCGATGGGGTGATGACGATTGCTAACCAGCATGCATCACCCCTGTGATTTCACGGATACGCGTCAGAGGGTGGGGTCATGAGTTAGTTATTGACTACGGTCAACAATTTGTTTGTTGTCAACAAACAAATTGATACAAATTGATACATTGTAACCAATTGCCGTTGGCAATTTTGGGGTGGTACCTTACCAGTGTTACTTCGGCCTGCTTGCCTTAGGAATTATGATTGGTCGTTTTACCAATACAAATTTATAATTCGGACTAGGGCATTGAATCAATAAATGTGGCCCTATGCTGTTATCCACTTTCAATGTTGTCTGTGTCCGTTATTGGGGGGGTGCGCCTGCAATGGCCCCGGCCTCGAGGGAAAGAAGAAACAGCTGCCTTGGGTTGTCATGGGATAAGGAAGGCGGGGTATAAATGCTGTAAATAGATAAATAAAAAATAAATAAGAGTTAGGGAAGCATTGTAGAAGATGAGAAGATGAATAATCTCCATGTGAGAGTTTTGTCTGTGTGGGATATGCCAGGACCCATATGAATGCTGCAAGCCAGAGCCCTAGTCTCCAGCTAAAAGCTGCCAGGTTTTTAAAGAACCATTGCCTTCAAAAGCTCTCCTTAGGTAGAGGTACAGGCCGTCCTTGCTCGAAAGCCAGTCATATCCAACTATAGTGTTCAGTGCTCATCTCTCTTTATAGCTAAAGAGCTAGCACTGTCTGTATCTGCAGACATTTCTGTGAACATGTGGCAGGCATGCCTCAACATGGAATGCTGTTTACCTTCCCACTGAAGTGGTACCTATTTAGTAAAGGTTTCCCTTGCTCAAAAGCCAGTCATATCCGACTCTAGGGTTCAGTGCTCATCTATGTTTCAAAGCCGAAGAGCCAGTGCTATCTGCTTCTGCAGATGTTTCCGTGGTCATGTGGCAGGCATGACTAGACAGCGGAGCGCACGGAACACTGTTACCTTCCCACTGAAGTGGTCCCTATTTATCTACTTGCAATTTCTTGCTTTCGAACTACTAGGTTGGAACGAGATGGGGCAGAGACGGGAGCTCATTCTGTCATGCAGTACCTGGGAATTGAACTCTAACCTTCCAGTCAGCGAGTTCAGCATCATAACCACTTGAGCCACTGCAGTCCCTACAAAGCCCTCCTCACAGAAATTTTAAAATGAAGAATTACACAGCCAGAAGAGGTCCTGAATCTCTTTGAAATTTGAGGCAATAAGCTGCAAGTGTACATAAAAGATCATTTAGAGTGACCTTAAACCCAATACGTTCTCTGTCATCTTATATCCCTTTATGTTTGCAAATAAGCATACACACATACATGCAGGCCAATAGTTTGAAGGCCAAGGAGAAGTCTTTATCATATTTATTTTGTAATATGACTCTCTTTGATCTAGAATGAAAATCCTTACCGTTTATGAGAGAAGGCAGCAGACAAGAGCGTGAGGAATTAGTAGTTATGTAAGACTTCATCCAATTCATTATTTCAAGAGACTTTTCCTCAAATAGTAGTTTTAAAAGATATCAGTTGAAGCTGCAGAGGGTTTTTAGCCTCACTGAAGTCTTCAATATTACATGCTCAATGACTTTCTACCCCTTCTCATTTGACTATCTGACAGTGCCTGTCATTTGTCTTTTCATGTCTTGAAAGTATCTGGTGGCAGCATAATCAGAGATGCCAAATAAAAAAATACATCCCAGAGCAGAGGCCCATAAAATAACCCTGAATGTATTTATGATCAGACCATCAATGCCCATAACGTCATGGTTTGCTTTTCTTGTCTGTATCAGCAGTTTACTGCACTGGTGGTCAAGCATGGACCTTTGTCAACATTAAAGAAGGCTGAATTGTGAGATGGAAATGGATGATAAGGGTCTACCTACCTCCTGCTGAAGACACAATGGAAAAAAAGTATCATGACACCCCACACACACACACACCAAAAAAAAAAAAAGCCTATGCTGCAGGATAAATGAATAAGACCCATTCTCTCATCTTTGAGCTTGGTAGAATTTCAATGACCAAGGGCTTATGTTTGAAAGTTCACTGCTCAAAAATAATAACAATGACAGGTTTTAAAGACACATCAGCTTGTCTCTTGCAATAGAAAAATGTTTTTGTAAAACCGGGCAGAATAGACTGCAGGGCATGGGAGTCTGTGAGCAAAACCTTCCTCCTTGTTTATATGTTTGTATGCAATTTCAAATAAATTGTTTGGGAAAGAAGGGGATTCAAATGAATCCAAGCAGATATTCCATTTCTGCCCCACTGTCCTACTGGATCAATCTGAAACATAAATAACCACGGAAGATTGAAAAGAAACTGTACCTGCTTTGTACCATCTTTTCCCCCATATCCCTGCCATTTAATATCTGTACACAAGAATGAACTGAAGTTGACCCCATGTATTTAGAACACACACAAGGTCAAAATAGGACTAATAAAACTCAGTATCAAAGCACACTTGTGCATTAGGGCTCTGTAGCATCATTCCATATAATTTTGGCCAGTTCAGGTTTCTGGAATATATCTTGATTCATTCTTGAGCCATTTCTGTTCCATCTATTTAGCTTTGTACACCCAAACTGATTTGTTGGCTTCCCATCACAAACATCACAATAGCACACACTTGCATCAAACTATGCATACAAGGATTTAGAAGCCATGCTGGAACAGATAAAAAAATAAAATAAAATCTTCAGAAACAAACTAATTAAATGTTGTTCAACATGTTCACAGTTTAATTTCTAGGGCCACAATCTTATTGGCAATAGTAGAACATAGTGTCCAAGTAGAATTATGCATTTAGAAAGGAATCATCACCCAGACCATTCTGAGTGCAAAGTAGC
This sequence comes from Bradypodion ventrale, assembly GCA_035047345.1. Classification (NCBI taxonomy): domain Eukaryota; kingdom Metazoa; phylum Chordata; class Lepidosauria; order Squamata; family Chamaeleonidae; genus Bradypodion; species Bradypodion ventrale. The sequence goes on from JAWDJE010000003.1 coordinate 27,793,445, forward strand.
AGCAGTGCTTGGCAGAGAATCCAGAGATGAACATATTGTGTGGGTGATTCTCCTGCTTAGGAACCTAGTTTTCAGGAATATGCCCATGCAAGACACATAAGGATATTTTCCGCAATGACACCAAAATGCATTAAAGGTCTCAAACAAACAGAAAGGCTCAGTTGAACTGAAAGATATTTGGTTCCTCATACTACTGCTGGGTCTGCGGTGGCTCAAGAGGTTAAGATGCTGAACTTGATGAGGTCAGAGTTTGATTCCAGAGTACTGCAGGACAGAGTGAGCTCCCGTCTCTGTCCCAGCTCCTGCCTACCTAGCAGTTTGAAAGCATGACATTGAAAGTAGATAAATAGGTATCACTTCGGTGGGAAGGCAAATGGCATTCTGTGCGCTCGGGTGTTGAGGCATGCCTCCCACATATCCATTGAGACTTCTACAGACACAGACAGTGTTAGCTCTTTGGCTATAAACAGAGATGAGCACTGAACCCTATAGTCATGTTTGACTGGTCTGGTCATCAACCACAATAAAGTTTGATTGATTGATTGATTGATTCAACTGGCTTTTGAGCAAGGGCAACCTTACTACTGCTGACAGATCACAACAACAGCAACACTGTTGTTGTTTTTTTCTTTGTTGTGCACCAACAAGGGGAAAAGAAGAATGAGAAGGGGGAGCTGTAAACAATGGGGGGAGTAGACAGCCCTTTTATGACCTGTCCAACCAAAACCTGTACAAGGAAGAACACATTCCTCTGCTCACATTACCATTCTTTCCTCAATTCTGTGTACAATATGAAAGGATAAGTAGATATGAAAGTATTAGAGAGCAACAACTAGTCTAAAAACAATGTAGAACCTAATTTTACTCTGCTGAAATGTGAAAATAGCTGCTGAGCATCTTCCAAGGGTCTCCAAGGGAAAGCTCTGGGGCTTCATCGATGCTTTAGCTGGCAATCATCATCTTCTGTGAAACTTCCTCCCTGTGCAAGTGTTTTGCCTACAATATCTCTGGTCCAGAGTAATCAGCAGAGTGATTGGGGACATCTTACTCCTCTTTGTCTTCAGAAGAAGAAGAAAGGACTGTTTCTGTAGAATGAACCTTGAGGAAAATATAGCTTGAGGGAATTAGTATGCAGAACTGGAATAACTGAATGAGGAGCAAAATCTGGAAAAATAGATTGCTGAACAACAGATCTCAGAGTCCCCCAGCCAGGATGTCTATGGGACACCCTGAACTGGAGATTACATCTCCACGTTCTGATGAGAAAGATGTGATAGGGTTCCATAGACTTCAAATTTCTAACAATCTGACAAGTGTCCAGTACACATTCACACTGTGAGAGGTCTGTTGCTGCTAAAAGGGCTTATGTTTCCACAAGGATACATCTTGCACAAGCCTTAGAAAGGCCCAAATGCTCACACCACAAGGTCTGCATCCCAAGCAGAGGAGAGCAAATGTGAGCAATAGGTACTGCTATTTCTAACATGGAGAGGTTCCAATTGCATCTACCTGTAACATAGATGCTAATGATGAGTTCTAGGAATATTAGTTCAGCATTAAATCACCACCGGATATACAGTCAAACATTAAAAGTCCTGGATTTGAATGGATGGGTCTGTCTGTGAGGAAGCAGGAAGTCCATGGGAAAAGGTTTGCCAGATGCACCCTTGCCTAGCAATCTCTCATCTTTAGCTAGAGACAATTATCTTGCTTAAAACCAGAATTAGAGAGACAGCTGCTGCCATTCATTGCCAAAAGCAGTCAGTTAGATAAGACAATGGGAGGACTTACTGTAAGGCAGTTTTTCTTTAAGCCCCAAATGTGTAGGCAACACCTAAGCCAAAGTCAAGAGAATGTAGCTGCCTTAGTTTTTAAAGTTTGCAGCCATTCAATAAAATATCAGTATAATTTGAACCAGGGCAGATAATTCCACTGTGATTTCTACCATCCTCTGCCATGCAGAAGAATCTGTGTCTTTATTTACTTTACTTGTTCTTAGCATGCTAATCTGCATATTGCCAGATACTTAGAAATTCAAAGTCCATGGACCCCTGTCACATCTTCTCATCAGAACTTGAAGAGGTAATCTGCAGTTCAGAGTGTCCCATAGGTATCCATCCTGGCTGGGGGTGGACTTGGAAAGCTGTTCCCCAGCAATTTATTTTTGTTTCCAAATTTTGCTCCTCATCCAGTTATTCCAGTTCAGCATACTCATTTCCTCCAGCTTTATTTCTTCCCCGGTTCATGTCTCCAGTAAACACAGCTAGGTGATATTTTTATCCCTGTTCTTGCATGAACAACTAGAATAACAACACCAATCCAATGAAAAAAGCACAAAGTGCTAAACTGGAATGGGTGTAAGTTGACTTGCACACCTGTGTGTTATATTGCTTCTTTAGTTCCTAGTTTTCTTATCAATACTGATGCTTTGATAACTGCTGTTAAAGGTTAAATAGTAAAGATTACGCTAAAGTGGACATCAAATGAGAAGAGAGGATTCACTTGAGAAAGCCTTGATGCTGGGAAAGGTGGAGGACAAAAGAAGGGGATGGCCAAAAATAAGATGGCTAGATGGTATTGTAGATGCAATGGGCACAAAGCTGTGTGGGCCAAAGAACCCTTTCCCCATCTTCTTGGGGGACTTTTGTTTTGCTTTCTTTCTTGTTTACTCAGTGGCTTAAGTGACTAAAAAGCTGACTGGGAGGCAGAAGGTCAGCAGTTTGATTCCCGAGTACTGCAGGATGGAATGAGCTCCCATCTTTGTCTCAGTTCCTGCCATCCTAGCAGTTTGAAAGCAAGAAATTGCAAGTAGATAAATAGGGACCACTTTGGTGGGAAGGTAACAGCGTTCCGTGCGCTCTGGTGTCTAGTCATGCCTGCCACATGACCATGGAAACGTCTGCAGACTCAGACAATGCTGAGACAAAGACAATGCTCTTTGGCTTTGAAACAAAGATGAGCTCTGAACCCTACGACTGGCTTTCGAGCAAGGGAAACCTTTACCTTTCTCATTTTTAATTTTTTTTCCTGGGAAGCAAAGAAAGTGCAGAATAGTAAACCAGCTCCCTAGGGTTACTCTCTCTCTCCCCCCACTGATTTGCCCCCTATCTCTCTCTCTCTCCCTCACTGATTTGCCCCCTCTCTCCCCCACCACTGATTTGCCCCCTCTCTCCCATTGATTTCCCCCTCTCTCTTTTCCCCCCACTGATTTGCCCCTCTCTCTCTCTCCCCTCCCTGATTTGCCCCCTCTCTCTCCCACTGATTTGCCCCCTCTCCCTCCCCCCCACTGATTTGCCCCCTCTCCCTCCCCCCCCACTGATTTGCCCCCACTCTCTCCTCCCCCACTGATTTGCCCCCCTCTCTCTCTCCTCCCTGATTTGCCCCCTCTCCCTCCCCCCCACTGATTTGCCCCCACTCTCTCCTCTCCCACTGATTTGCCCGTCTCTCTCTCTCCTCCCTGATTTGCCCCCCTCTCTCCCACTGATTTGCCCCCTCTCCCTCCCCCCACTGATTTCCCCCTCTCTCCCCCCCACTGATTTGCCCCTCTCTCCCCCCCACTGATTTGCCCCTCTCTCCCCCCCACACTGATTTGCCCCTGCATATATGAAATATATCATTCACCTAGAGTAGACTCAGCAGCAGCAAAAACGAAGCTTCCCCATGACCATGTGGCTGGCAGGGAAGGGAAACAGAAACTACAAAAAGTCCCCACCACCTTCTCTCTCTCTCTCCCTTTCCACAAGCCAAAAGACACAATCAGTGACCTCTGGTGGCTGGAAAAACATACTGCAGCTCCAGTCAGGATTTTTTATTAAAAAAATAAGTGAAAATTAATAAAACGGGATGGGGCGAAAAGAGTGGTAAAAATAAGGGGTTTTCCCAGGAAAACGGGATAGTTGACAGGTATGTGTTAACAAGTTAATTAGCATTTTGCCGCCAACATGCTGGGTACTCATTTTACCAATCTCAGAGGGATGGAAGGCTGAGTCATTCTTGAACCCTGGGTTTTAACCGTGCTAGAAATTAAAGCTCATGTCTCTGTCTGAGCTCCTGCCAAACTAGCAGTTCGAAAGCAATAAATTGCAAGTAGATAAAGAGGGACCACTTCAGTGGGAAGGTAAGTTGCAGTGTTGAGGCATGCCTGCCACATGTCCATGGAAACGTCTGCAGACGCAGACAGTGCTAGCTCTTTGGCTATAAACAGAGATGAGCACTGAACCCTAGAGTCAGATATGACTGGCTTATGAGCAAGGGCAACCTTTACCTTTACTAGATTCAAATCAGCCTTTACATAATTATTTTAAAATAAATAAATTAAATTCACTCATTTTATAAGCAGAGCAAATCTCATGGTATTTGAAAGCGTAGTCAGGCTCTTATTCACAAAGGCTTTCAAAGGGGAAATTATCTGCATACCTCCAAATTGACAGGAACATAAGAGGGCTTTTGTTTTGTTTAACTTAACAGAAAGCTCTGGGAAATAAGGTGTTATAACCTTAGACTAATGTGAAACTATTAATATGGATCAGTAGACACCGAGAATGGGGAAATGGCTTTATGTCTGGACCATGTCACTTTAACATAGGATCTTTCATGAATCTCCTCCATTACCATACCAACTTCTTCTCCTGTTGCCTGTTTGTTTCCAAATATTTGGGACTCGTGGTGGCAAGGAATATGGCTGCTGCGCGCTTTGCCAGCCTCGCCCCATTAGAACCGGGCACTTGAGCCGGGCGAAGGGGCGGAGCAAGCTCCCCTTTAAAAGGGGAGGCTCTGCGCACCCTTGCCGGCATTGCTACGATCGGCTGGGCCAAGAGCATGTTTTCTTTCCTCCCCAGCTAATCTATCCGACCTCCAGCGGCGCAGCAATGGCCTAGCTGGCCATAGCACCGCCGGATTCCCAGTTCTTTGTGGTGCTTGGCTGCAAATTAAGGGGCATTGCCCCCCACATGGCCACCTGAGCTGACTTCGAGATGAGCCACGTGGCAAAGGTTGGGCCCTCTCTTGGGCCCCAGCAACTGGCCTTGTGCAGGCCGTAATTTGAATTGGCTATTATGGCACCTAAAAAGAAGGCCTCTTCGGGTCCGTCTGTGTTGCACCGCGCTAGGCCTACTAGGCAGGCATGGGCCTCTAGGCCCCCACAAGGGGGCAGGGCACAGGCATGGCACAGCCCATAGCCATCGGAAGCCGGGCCACCCCTGAGTCGCAGGGCTCAGGTGAGGTCCGAAACATTAGCGCCCACTCGGGCTGCTGGGCATGGCAGGGCATGCTTTGGGCCCAGCCAGGCAACAAACTCTCGCCTTAGCGGCCAGGACCTGACTAGGCCCGTTGATGCCCAGGGGGTATCCCCCAGCCCATTGTGTGGGGCGGGGCAACATGCCTGGCAGCAGGCCCTTCCCGCTGACTCAATGGCCATTGTGGCGCGTATCATGGCCTTGGAGCGGGCCGCAGACCTTGAGCCTACCTCGACTGCTCACCGATCGGCCAGGCAGTCGATGTCCCAGGGGCTTGAAAAAGAAGACACTGATTGGCCCCAGTTGTCCGTGCTTCTCACTAGGAGGGTTGAACATAGTGAGTATAGTGGTCAAGTTAATTCACACAGCATGGTTCAATGACCCTGGCCGCAGCAGACAGCCCCTGTATTCACAACCCAGGCCCTTGTATTAGCGGCCCAGCAGGTGGGCGCTTGGAGGGCTCCTTATCCGCCCATACCACCTGGTGTCCTGCCTGTGGGACCCAATATGCCGTACCCGATTTAGCCTATGGCCCCCTGGGGAACATGGCCTATCACACCATCCCGGCTTTGGCCATCCCAATGGCTGGTATTTCGTTGCCACTTGGGGATCATCTTTTACTGACCACCAGGGATAAGATCTGGCACCGGGCGTATGTGGACTTGTTTAGCCTTCTGAACAGAGAGCCAACTAGGGAGGAGAAGGAGGACGTCCGGGATAAGGAATTATCCCATCATCGCAAACCTCCACGGACGTGGGCCAATTGGCTCCCAGCGTATTTGATTTATGCTGCGGTGTCCATCAGGGCCCGCCCGGATTTGGTGATCCCTTTAATTCAATACCTAGACATCATATACAGGGCATATGTAGATTTCCCGAGGGAATCATGGCTCGCTTACGATGAAGAATTTCATATGTGGGCCACCCTTCACCCTGAGATGTGTTGGGATGAGCCCAACCAGTTGCTTTGGCTACTGTACATGACACCGTCATGTATCTGGTGATCATTATCATTGTGGCCATGTCATACAGCGACCCGGCTCTGCACAGTCTCCCCGCCAGCTGGCAGGGCAGGGGGTTCCAGCCCGCCTGCTGTGTTGGAACTTCTCATCCCCAGGCAGCTGTACCCACAAGCATTGCAGATTTAGGCATGAGTGTTCCATCTGCGGTGGACCTCATTCGGCCACCACTTGCTTCCGATCAAGCAGGTCGCGAGGTATGGGTCGTGGACAACAGGGAGCGGGGCGTGCTTCCTCAGATCTAGCAACAACTGCAAAAGGGCCTCTCCCCAATTCGAGTTGAGGTGCTGGAATGCTGGCTGCGCACCTACCCCAAGCGAGCTGATGCAGCTTACCTCTTAGCAGGTTTTTCTTTTGGATTTTGCATTCCTTTCGCAGGTGCATGCGCACCACAGGATGCGCCCAATCTACAATCATTAAGGGGTAAGGAGGATCTGGCCTGGGAAAAGATTTTTAAGGAGGTACAGGAGGGATGGGTTGCTGGCCCTTTCAATGAGCCCCCGTATCCTAATTTAAAAGTATCCCCACTTGGTTTGGTACCCAAAAAATCATCAGGGTTTTGGAGGGTTGGGTGTGAGAATGCGGCCCTCGCCCCGACATGCGGCAACCAGTATCCCCGACCCTTCTGTTCAGCTTGGCCATGGCCTGGCCAGTGCTTTGCTACAACCAGTTTGAGGCAGCCCTTTTCCGTGCTGCTACCACGGTAGCCTTTTTCGGCACTTTCAGAGTGAGCGAACTGGTTGCCTTCTCACGTAATGATAGGTCACACAGGGCCTTGGAGCTGGAGGATGTCTCACTCTCTCCCGGGTCGGTCCAATTGACCATCCATTACTCTAAGGTGGATCAGTGGGGCAGCTGCAGCACACGTGCAATTTCCCCAGACCTGGCCTTGACATCCTTTTTGTATGTCTGTGGCAACCCACAAGGGCCCCTCTTTTGCCACCAGGATGCGTCCCCGCTGATGAAGTACCAGTTTTGGAGGGTCACAGGGGCTGCACTTTCTAATCCAGGACTCCCGGGAGCACGTTATGGGACACATTCATTTCGTATATGTGCTGCATCGACAGCTGCGGCTTTTGGTATTCAGATGATGACATCCGTAAGATGGGCTGGTGGGGATCTGCCCGTTTTCATTCATACGTGCGCCCCATATTACATTGAGCACCTCGCTGGCACTTATTCTTTTTGTTCTCTTTCAGATGCATCGATTCGAGTGTGGCTGGTTGGCCATAGTTATATTTTTTGGGCTGCTCGGCACGCAGCTTCGTCTATGTGGGGCATGCATCCGGGGCTTCGCTCAGTAGCCCGTTTGAGCTGGTATGGGTTCCGTGGCATGAGGTGGCACGAGTTGATTCCCTTCCTCATGTCAACTGGGGATTCTATCCCACCTGATATATTAGTAATTCACTTAGGTGGCAATGATCTTGCACAGATCACAGGCCTTAATTTGATTCTCTCCATGCATAGAGACCTGGACCTGATTTGCCAATGTTGGCCACAGGTATGGACTGTATGGTCTCAGATCATCCCACGCTCATATATCCGGGGAGGTATTGATCCTCATCGTATTGACCGGGCCCGGCGGTCTGTTAACCGGGCATTGGCCAGCTATTTTGCAGAACATGGTTCGGAGACATTGGTCCAACACCCCATGATCCAATTTCCGGATCCCAGTTTGTACCGCGGAGATGGAGTGCATCTCTTTGCACGAGGCATTGGCCTCTTTTTGGCAGCATTGCAAGCAGGCCTGGTGACCGAGCTGGCGGTCAGGGGGGGGAGGTGAGTCATGTGACTCCTCCCCATGTGGCGGCTAGCACTGGTAAGGAGAAAGTGGATGACCCCTAGGAATCCGGCAGGTACGCTCTTGGTTGGCCACCCGAAGGACAAGGTAGAGGGAAACTTGCACTGGCCAATCAGGGGTGGACCATGAACAAGGTGATGCTATGCTCAAGACAGCATGCAACACCTGGAGATTTTACCAGATGTACGTCAGAAGCTGGAATCAACAGGTAGCATTCTGACTGGAGTCAACAACTTGTTTAAATAAACAAATAGATACAAGGTAATCAATTAAGATTTGGAAATGATATTTACTCCTTACCAGTTTGGCCCGTTTGCCTTAACAGTAGTTAAGGATAGTTGAATGTTAAAAGTTAATAAAGTGGCCCAATTTTAAACCCATCACAAGTGTCTGTCTCGTTATTGGGGAGTGGGTGTGGTAATGTACTGCTTCTCATTTCAAAAGGAAAAAAATATATCTCAGACCAGTTTGCACTGAGAGCAGATATAACAAAATCAGCTGCGAAAAGAGCAATGAAACAATGAAATCAATACAGTGCAGTTAAAAGAGGGGATTTATTATTTACAGCTACATTCCCCCAATGTATAGGATATGCTCCTTCTCATTTTATTCTCAGGCAACCATATAAATCATGAGGAGAGACTGATGGGTACACGGAATTTAAGTGCATTTCATGACTTTTATAGAACCCAGTGGGGTAGGGGTGGGGGAAACTGCTTTGCAAACCATGTTAATTTTATTTGATATCACCCATAAGTAGATATACTCCACGGTTGGTAGGTTTTGCCTGGCAGATTGATACCTTATAAATCTTTGAGTGTTGATTGTTCCATAGCTAAACTAAATGGAAACTGAATGTGTTCAGTGGACTGAGGAAGTTGGCTGTTTTGGAGGTGTAGTACTGAAATCCAGACAAGAGAGATGAAATGGAGTATTTTGGGAAAGGGCACACCAAGCTAAGTAGAACCCTGAACAGGAAACATTTCTTGCTGCAAAATTCTTATCCTTAGGCTCTACATTGAACAAGTATTTCTCACTATCTACTTGGATTCCTAGATTCAATTCAAAGGGATGGTTTAACCTGTAAGTCTGCAGTCATGTACACTTTTGCTTGGGAGTAAATCCTTGCCTCATCTTCATGAGAAATGCACAGAAAAATAAAAAAGTAAACTGTCAGCTTGACCTTTGTTTACACCCAAGTGTCTATTTTCTTTCCTATCCTTCTTCATGAAGGGGTGACAACACACATTGACCTTTCTTTTACTCCCACCTACACTCTTGAAGTAGAGCTTTCCACTGTATCAATTTCATTGGAAAAATCCTATCAGTAGAGAATTCAAGCCCTTAAGTGCCTTCTTATATAAGTTCCAACAACTGCCTGGAATTACAGGTATAGTTTTCAGTCAATTCAGAACTAGTGTTCTGGAATCATTGCCAATAACTCTGGAGCAGAAAGAGCTATGGCAGATGTTGTACCAGCTGGATTTTTTCCAAACCACAAAGCTATTCACATAGGAAGATAGGTAGGAGATATTTGGGAAGGGGGAACTCTTTAGGCACATTTTAATAAGCCTCAGATGGCTAATAGACGTAGGTTTTTTCTACAGACATCAGTAGTTACTCAAGCCTCCTGCTCAGATTAGCACTTTGAGGCCAGGAGGTGGGAGCCCTTCCAGACATGAATGCACCTAAGGGTCTTAAAATGTTCCAGGAGTTTCCTAGAGTTATTATAATTTGTGGCTGCAAATATAATTGGGCACAGGGTATGTCATAAAAGGAATGGTCTAGGGAGGTAAATAATACTCTGAGCTATACAAAGTGCTTGCTTGGAACATTCACATTACTAGTCCAAGCGCTTCCCTCGGTTTAGCTCTACATCAAGAAGGTATTTTCTGTCTTTCTGTTAATGAATCCAGCCAATGTTCAGAAGGGAAACAAACTTTAGCAAAAGCTCTCTGTGAGGGACCAGATGAGCACATTACTGACACAATTGCTTTCTGCCCTTCCTTCCAGGCAGATAATGTCCATTCTGGAAGGTGCATTCATCCCATTTTAATTTTCCATTCATGCTCAGTGCATTGTCACTCCAGAGCATTGTGGGAAATGTAAAAGCTGGACATTGCTTGAATTGCTATATATCACTGTTTGGACTGTTAATGCCACCTGCCTATCAAATCTTCGAGCAATATCAGTGGATAATCATCCTTTGAGAGCTACCTACAGCACATGACAAGAGACTTCAGAGAGGTGTCAGAATAAGAGCAGGACTGCAATAAAAGCAAAGCAGCAAATAAGAGATAGCTCTCCAGAGAAGGCTTTTCTGGCTACAGCAGCTGAGAGACTAATTTGGAGTACTGGCTCTGAGTAGAAAGTTGAGAGAGTGGTATAGGTTTTCTCTAGTTGATAAAAGATGATGTGAACTGATGACAGTGAACTAAAGCTGAACTATACATGCTGGGAGGGTTTGCATACCAGCAATTGGCCAAGGCAGGGTGGGTGTAAACTGTAGTAAAAGCTAGGATTAAACATTATTGCAAACTGCTTTCTGGTCTTTATAGATAAGAAGGAGGATCCTTTCCCCCCCCACCACCACTCCTCAGGAGAGGAAACTTCAATTGTTGTTTAGGCACATAGTCGAGTCTAACCCTTTGCAACCCCATGGACCACCACATACCAGGCACCCCTATCCTCCACCATCCTCCTCAACCTGCCCAGCTTTGTGCCCATTGCATTACCAATACCATCTAGCCATCTCATTCTCTGTCACCCCCTTCTTTTTTTTGCCTTTGACCTTTCCCAGCATTAAGGCTTTCTCAAGTGAATTCTCTCTTCTCATTTCATGTCCAAATTACTTTAGCTTCATCTTCAATATTTTACCTTCCAAGGAGCAATCAGGTTTGATTTCTTTTAAGATTGGCCTATTTGTTCTCTTTGCTGTCCAGGGTACTTTAGATCCAATAAAATGACTGCAGCTATTCTAAACTCAAGTGCGACTCGTCCCAGGACAAACAAATTTGTAGGCATTAGGAGGAAATTTTCCTTAGTTTGTATTAGCTAGGAGTGTGTTGTAGGAGCAGTTTTACTATTGGAACATGCTATAATGTCCTGCCACATGTATGTTCATGGAAATGTCTGCAAATGCAGATAGCGCTGGCTTTTCAGTTATAAACAGAGTTGAGCACTGAACCCTACAGTTGGCTATGACTGGGTTTGGAGCAAAGGTGAACTTTACCTTTACCTATCAAACAGTATAATCTAATAGCAAGCCTGCTCCTACACATCTCTACCAATAAGAATGAAGAGAATGGTTGCAGTGTGTGAGTAAAATAATATGGCTGGCTGGCATTGATATAAAGGCAGTCATAGTAATTGGAAATCCTAGCATCACCCAAAAAAATCCATCAGCAGACAACTTGCCTCTCTTGGTATCAGATCTATTTAAATACTATACTACAGGAAAGCCATCACCTGTTGTAAGAAGTCAAAAGTGTCAAATGAAACGTGATATAAATAATATTTAAGACAGTCTAATTCTTCCTTCACCAAGCTAAGAATGTTATATAAACCAAATACTCCTGTTATTCAGCTGCAAAAGCTTAGCATTTCAATTCAGAGTTGTTGTAAATTGGTGACTTCAAGATTGGTTTTCAAAGATACACGTCCACTAAGAAAGTGTTGCACCTGTATTTCTGAGAATGATTTTTGTTGTACTGTGTAAGTCACCCAGAGTGCTATATAAGTGGGGTATAAATGTAACCAATAAATAAATAAGAGCTGCTAAGCATTGCAATACAGCATAGGTGTTTTACCATAAATGATAGCGTAGTATGATTGGGTAACTAGTGGTTACAGAAGCTGCTTTGTAAACACAACTAATGCAAGCGCGGCACCAAAATGGCTGCCGCGCTCTTTGCAGCCCCCCCCCCACCGGACGAAGGCATCCGGGTAGTTAGGGGGCATGGCCAGCACCCTTATAAAAGGGGTGGCCACGAGGCAGCCGAGCTGCCATTTTGCGAAGCGACGGAGCGGAGAAGTTTTTCCCCTCTTACCTCCGTCGCTCTTGCCTTTCGCCGGGAAGCCTCTTTGGTTGCGCTTTTTCTTTATCTTTATCCGTCTTCCCAGCAGATAGCTGCTATGCCCTCTAAGAAGAAGGCAACTGCGAACACGGTTCGCTCTGCGTGGAGGCACCAGCCGGGTCGGAGGACCGCGACTGCGCCTCCCCAGCAGCCTCCCTTGCCAGAGCCCACCGGGACCGGTGGGATGGGGTTGATAGCCCCTTGGTCTGAGGCGGGGCATCCGCATACGGGCCCGGCAGGGGCCGCGGCCCCCGGCCCGCAAGCAATGGCCACTGCCCCTGGCATGGTCCATTCTTCGGGGCCTTCTTCTCTTAGTACGCAGCTTCCTGCGGGGGGTTTCGGCCATGGGGGGTGGTTGGGTTCCCTCCCCTGGCAGGGCATGCCCCCGGCCCCGCAGGGGCCGGGCCTGGGCTCGTGGCCGTATTCGGGCCCCGGGGTCCAGGGACCTGGACCGGCGCCTGCAACCTGTGGGCCGTCCGGCCCTTTGCCTCCTCCTTGGCTTTGGGGGCTATGTCAATGTTGAGGCCCTTCTGGCCCACGTTGCGGCCCTCGAGGCATCCCTCGCGAGGGTTAACCACCCGGGGGTGCCTTTTGGGGCGCAGGTTGATGCTTCGTCTGCCGGGCAGCGGCAGGCGGCGGGACAGGTCGAGCTGCCCGAAGCGCGTGGGCCGGCGTCGGCCATTGCCTCGCAGCTCCCCAATCAACAGGCTGGTGCTGATCAGGCCCCATCGATGAGCTCAATCGCGATCATGAGCTCTGACGCCCCCAGTGGGCCGGAACCCACGGTGGGGGCGGCCCACGGGGGTGCAGCATGTGAGTATGTGGTTCAATCTAGTGTACCCACACACCTAACTACATTGGGGGAGCATTTCAGTGGCCGTGGCCTCGCACGGGTGGCGCGACGGTTCAGTCGCCGACGTCCCACCCGGCGACTTCACCTCCCACCCAGGGCCCTGTTTAGGGTGGTGCCTCCTATTCAGTCGGGAACGTGTTAGGGGTGACCGGGTTGGTCCAGGCTCCTTTTACAATGCCCGCAGTTCCCACCGTGCCGGTGTAGGCATTGCCGACAGCGGGGTATTCCTTGCCCCTTGGGGATCATCTGGCCCAGGCTACCAAAGAAAAGATCTGGTGTGGGGAGTATGTGGACATCTTCTCCCTTCTTAACAGAGAGCCCACCAAGGAGGAGAGGGAGGGGCAGGATGAGAAGGATAAGGAACAGGCACGTCATCGTAAGCCGCCGCGCACGTGGGCCAACTGGTTGCCAGCGTACCTCATATACATGGCGGTTTACCTCAGGGCCAGGCCGGATCTGGCAATCCCGATGGTTCAGTATTTGGACAACATCTACCGGGCGATGGTCGACTTCCCGGGCCCGTCGTGGTTGGCTTACGACGAGGAATTCCGTATGCGAATTCCCCTGCACCCCGAGATGAGGTGGGATGAGCCCTGCCAGGAGCTGTGTCTTCTGTACATGACTCCCACGCGCCCTGCGCCTGGGGAAAGATACCATTGTGGACACGCGGTCCAGCGAGCGGCCCCGGCACAGACACCCCGCCAGGTGGCGGGGCAGGGGGTTCCAGCCCGCCTGCTGTGCTGGACTTTCTCGTCCAATGGTTCCTGCAATAGGAAGAATTGCCGGTATAGGCATGAGTGTCCCTCTTGTGCTGGCCCCCATGCGGCCTCCGCCTGTCCCAGGCCTGGAGGGATGCGGGGCAGAGGGAGGGGCGGACAAGGGGCTGCAAGACTGCCGCAGAGGGAGCTGGTCCACCGAAAGGCCCCCTCCCCAATTAATGTGGACATGTTGGAGCGTTGGCTCACATTGTACCCGAGGGAGGCAGACGCGGTTTACCTGCTTGAGGGTTTTCGACTGGGGTTTCGTATTCCTTTCACGGGTGATAGGTCCCCCCAAGACGCCCCCAACCTTTTGTCCCTTAGGGGAAGGGAGGAGGTGGCTGCTGCCAGCATTACTAAGGAGGTTCATGCGGGCAGGGTCGCTGGCCCTTTCCCTGCACCCCCATTTCCCAACCTTAAAGTGTCACCCTTGGGCTTAGTGCCCAAGAAGTCACCGGGCGAGTTCCGCCTGATTCATCACTTGTCCTACCCAGCCGGCCGATCGGTCAATGATGCTATACCTGATGACCTTTGCTTGGTCAGGTATACATCTTTTGACCAAGCGCTGCGCATGGTGCGCTCATGTGGCCCGGGTGCGCTGTTAGCTAAGTGCGACATTAAGTCTGCCTTTCGTCTCCTGCTGGTCCACCCGGGTGACTTTGAGTTGCTGGGTTTCAAGTTCCGGGGTGAATATTATTTCGATAAGGCCATGCCTTTTGGCTGTTCCATATCATGCTCGGCCTTCGAGCGTTTCAGCACCTTCCTACAGTGGGCTTTTGTCCGCAGGTCAGGGTCCCGGTCTGTAGCCCATTACCTGGATGATTTTTTATTCGGGGGTGAACGGGGCTGGGACACGTGCACACGTCTCCTCAACACATTTCAGATGCTAATGGAGCAACTTGGTGTCCATTTAGTGCCCGAAAAGACCGAGGGCCCATCTACCCAGCTAGTCTTCCTGGGGGTGGAGATTGACACGGTAGCGCAGGCTTCTAGGTTACCGGGGGATAAGGTGTCAAGGATAGTGGCCCTCATCTCGGACTTGCTTGCTAAACGCAAGGCATCACTGCGGGAACTGCAGGTGCTACATGGTCACCTCAATTTCGCTTGCAGGGTGGTCGCACCGGGCAGGGCATTTGCTCGGCGCTTGTGCGACGCCATGACAGGCTTATCCAGGCCCCACCATAGGGTGAGACTGACCCGGGGTATCAGGGCAGATATGCTTATCTGGCTCCAGTTCCTGAGGGAATTCAATGGGGTGTCATTTTGGAGGTCTGACCTTCTGGCTTCACCTCGTTTCCAGATACAGTCCGATGCCTCTGGATCCCTGGGTTATGGGATGTACTTCAATGGGAAGCGGGCCTATGGTGGGTGGCCACCAGCCTGGTCGGGCACGGGTCGCCTACGTGATCTTACGTATCTGGAATTTTTCCCCATCCTGGGGGCTTTGATGCTATGGGGTGAGGAGTGGGCCAACTCGGTTGTTCGTTTCTGGTGTGACAATGCGGCCGTTGTCCACATTGTCAACTCACAGACTTCTAAATCACCCAGGGTCATGGACCTGGTGTGCCAGTTTGTATTGCGCAGCCTGCGCCTCAATGTGCTGTTCAGGGCCAGGCATGTCCCGGGTGTCAATAATGATATCGCTGACGCTTTGTCCCGCCTGCAGATCTCCCGGTTCCGCGCCTTGGCCCCGGATGCGGAGGAATTTCCCTCGCCACTCCCGGACGAGATATGGACCCTTGGCAAGGAGAGGTGAACCGGGCGATCGGCATGTCGCTAGCGCCACGCACGCGTAAGGCGTATCACCATGCATTCATTTCTTTCCGAGCATTCTGTGCCCAATTCCGGCTGCCAGACACCTGGCCGATCCCAGTGGCCCATATCCTTCGATTCATGGTTTACCTCCATGCCCAGGTCCTCGCACCTCGCACCATAGCATCCAGGCTGTCAGCGCTGGCTTTCATGGCCAAAGTAGGCGGTCATGCGGACACTACCGCTGACATCCGTGTGAGACACGTTTTGGAGGGGTGGGTGCGGGAGCGTGGGCGTAGCCCGGACGACCGCCACCCAATTTCCCCAGGGGTTCTTACCCAACTGGCGCGGGGCTGGCATGACCTATGTTTTGATAGGTATGAGGCAGCCCTGTTTCATGCACCTACAACGGTGGCCTTTTTTGGAGCGCTCCGCATCAGCGAGCTTGTGATGCTGTCTAAGGCGGATGCAGGTCGTAGGGCACTGGAACTCGAAGATGTCTATGTTGGCAATGATTTGGCTCAGTTGAGGATATGCTCCTCTAAAACGGATCAGCACGGCGTAGGCAGTGGAGTAAGACTGCTACGGTGTTCTTTGGCAGACATCTGTCTGGTTGGTGCCCTACAGGATTTCCTTGCACTGCGTGGCACGCACCATGGCCCGTTTTTCTGTCACCAAGATGGGTCTCCCCTTACTAAATTTCAATTTTGGAAGGTGACCGGCAAAGCGCTGGCCAGTGTTGGCCTCCCAGGGGCCCGTTACGGCACCCATTCATTCAGGATAGGGGTGGCTTCCACTGCGGCTGCTTTTGGGTACTCCGGGGCTGAAATACGCCGCATGGGGAGGTGGGGATCGCAATGTTTTCAGTTTTATGTCCACCCTCTTTCACCGTGAGTACCAGTTGAGTCACCGCACCTTTTCTCTTCCCCTCGTTTTTTTTTCCTTGACAGACCCTGGGTGTCGTATTACACCGGTGACAGTATGGCTGGTGGGCCATAGCTACGTGCACAGGGCAGCGCGTTACGCTGCGGCGACAGAGTGGGGACCCCGACTGGGACTGGGTGCATACGCAAGTCTCACATGGTATGGTAAGCCCGGGATGTTATGGCGGGAACTGTTGCCATTCCTTTTCTCAGGCCGGAATGCTGACCTGCCTGACATTCTGATCATACACCTTGGGGGCAATGATTTGGGCCAGGTCACCGGCCTATCACTGAAGCATGCGATTTGCGGCGACCTCGCCTACCTACATTACGTGTGGCCCGCCACAACCCTCGTTTGGTCAGACATGGTGCCGCGGCACACTTATAGGGGAGGGTTCGACCTCCAGGCCCTTGACCGTGCTAGACGCATGGTGAACAGGGCTGTTTCCCGGTTCCTTGTCGACAGGGGTTGGGGACGGGTCAGTCGTCACCCCGCCATTAGTCTGCAAAATTATGAACTTTACGCAGGGGATGGGGTCCATCTGTCGCGAGGAGGTATGGACCTCCTGTTAGGTGATTGGCGAGCAGGCCTGTTGACTGAGCTGACGGTCTGGGGGGGGGCGTCGACTTCATTGAAGCCTCTCCGTGTGGCGGGTAGCACTGGTAAGGTAAACATTTATGACCCACAGGTATCCGGCAGGTTCGCAATTGACTGGACAACACTAGACAGGCATAAGTTGGTTAAACGTTGTCCGGTCAACGACGAACCAGGCGATGGGGTGATGGCTACAGCTAGACAGCATGCATCACCCCGTGATTTTACGGATACGCCTAAGAGGGTGGGGTCATTAGTTAGATATTGACTACGGTCAACAATTTGTTTGTTGTCAACAAACAAATAGATACAAATAGATACATTGTAACAATTGCCGTCGGCAATTTTGGGTGGTACCTTACCAGTGTTACTTCGGCCTGCTTGCCTTAAGAATTATAATTGGTCAATTACCAATAGAAATTTATAATTCGGACTAGGGCATGAATCAATAAATGTGGCCCAATGCCGTTATCCACTTTCATCAGTGTCTGAGTCCTTTATTGGGGGGTGCACCTGCAATTACAATGTGTGTTTCTTTTAATGTTATTTATATGCATATATGATGCACCTTACAGATTGCAACTTCTAGCTACTATTTTAAACCTATGATAGAGCCTTGCTTTGTATAATCACAGCAGTTAAATTGGGTCAGCCAGGTGCTACATATCTGATAACAAGATTTAAAGGAGGGATCAGGCAGTAACTGCCAACAAGAAATTATTAAGCTATTCCTTCCTCCAGGCTTGTGATAAACCACACACAGAGCATAAGACAGGCAGTCAGAATAATAAAAGTGATGTGGAAACTGTGGTTTAGAGCTGCCACCCAGATTGTCCCAAAAGCAAAGCCCCATAGTGAATTTGCTGGTTGTTTCTGAGGCGAAACATCTGAAGAAAGCCAGCAGGTTTGCCAAATTCGGCCCAAGCTTTGATTTGTTTATTTGAAACATTTCAACCTTGCATTTCAAGATAAGGTTTCAATCAAGCTAATATTTAAATCGAACAACCATGAACTTGACCATGATTAGCCTATGGAATAACAGCCAACACTCCAGAAAGCAATGAAGAAGCAAAGCAGCTCATCCAGTTGAAAGAGGGTGAGGAAGAATAAATACTGTATATTACTCAGTAAAATCTCCTTATTTGATTTATGCTCTCCTTTCCCTCTATGGCAGAACTTTTAGCAATGCTCATCATGCATTTAGTTGGACTTCCATTCAGGACTAACTGACCCCCAGACCTCCTGAACCTTATTCAGCTGAAATTGCTGCATCATTTCCCTTCAGGCTAAGAACTACAAATGTTCACTGACAACATAAATGCTAAGAGGATGAGTGTGAGTGAAGCATGCTGGAGAGAAGATTCAAAGCTTTGGTAGAATTAGTTTCAAATAACTGGTCACTTATAATTAATTCATTTTTGCAACAGCTCTAGCATAGGATATGTGTCTTCCAGCTGGATAATTTATTTCCCAAAATATATATATTGACCTTTGAAACCCCTTGGGTCCTACCCTCTGAATACCCCAGTTGACAGCTATTGCCACCACATTTATTCTAGCAACACGATTACTGGGCCCAACAATGTCACAAACAACATTAAGGGCAGTTTTACTTGTTCTTCTCCCAATGTGATTTATGCCACCTCTTGTCAACCGTGCATCTCAGCACTGTACATAGGACAAACAGGACAATCTCTGTGCAAAAGAGTTAATGGACATAAACCAGCCATTAGGTATGGCAATACATAGATAACTTGTTTCAAATCATTTCATTCTATCTGAGCACTCTACATGAAATTTGAAAGCTGCCATTCTGGAACAGAAGATTGTTAAGACAAGGATCCAGAAAGAGATAGCAGAGATAAAATATATACACATGCTGTGTACTCATCTGAAAGGTCTGAATATTTTTCAAGGTATGTTGTTGTTGTTGTTTTTTGACACTATCAAAATCGAAATGCCACAAAGAACACATTGTTATATGCTGTAATTTTCCATACCACCTTTATAGAGCAAACTTCAGAAGGGTGGTCAGTGATTCTCATCCATGTCCTCAGGCTGCCACAAAGGAAGTGCTTGCAGCCTAGGTCACTCACATCATCATACAGCATGTATGGTAAATTTTAAATGCTAGGTCTGAAAGGTAAACCCATGACCAAATGTGTAATGTCACAATGATTATTTTGCATCTATCTACTAACCATGTACCACTTCAGTAAACCAAACTTCACAGAAATAAATCTGAATATCAACCAGGGATCTATGGTCATTATCAGGTGTAAAAAGCCACACATTTGCAACTATATCTGTATCTATTATACTAATCAACCATTGGATACCTTATATCCCAGCCTAAACATGGGTCCATGTATAAATTAATCATAATAATTTCATGTCAGAAATTATTCTGAGTTGAAACTCCACTCAGGAAATGCCTAAATGAGGCTCCTTTTATGTCCCCAAAAGCTGGGACAAAGACGGGCACTCGATTCATATGCAGTACCCAGGTCTCGAACTACCAACTTGCCAGCCTTCCAGCTAACAAGGCAAGCTTCTTAACCACTGAGCCACTGCAGCCTCTATTAATTTTGTGTCAGAAATTACTCTGGGTTGAAAGGATTTTTTGCTGGAAAAAATGCCTCTCAGGGGATGCCCGAATGAGGCTCCTTTCATGTCACCAAGATCCGTCGTGCAGCACTCAGATATTGAACCCCGACCTTCTAGTCTTCAAGCTCAGCATCTTAATCACTAAGCCACCACAGTGCTTAATGTGTGTTAATGACATGAAGTCTCTCACCCTTATGTCTGACAAAGTGGAATTGATCCATGTAAGCTGAAGTATAGTAGTTTACCTTTAAGGTGCCACAGTGTTTTTGACTGTTTTGTTTTATCTACTCTCTGATACACTTGCACAGACTGCTGGTATAGGGAAAAATTTCAGAAAGAAGTATTATTTGTTTGTTTGTTTTACTAAATTTTATTATTTCTATTTGTATCCTACCCATCTGACCAGCACAACAAGAAAATGGATTTTAAAAAAAGGAATACTCTACTCTTCACATCCTTTTTTGGAAACATAACTTTCAGGGTTAGGGTTATAAGATTCTGACTATTGATGCCATCTTAACAATGGTGACTCTTAAATAGAACTGCCTTCTGTTCTAAGGGAGAAATAACACAATTGCTTCAGGAAACCATAGAAATCAGAAAAATCTATTATTTTCCTTGCAGAATACGGGAAATCAGGTATTCATTAAATTGCTCTGTTTCTAATATACAGTTGATGCTCAGTGTTCAATTGATTTGAAATAATGATTTATTGGTTTTTGACATTTTTTTACCATGTAAGTCATCTGAGAAGTCCAGAGGGCAGATATAAATTTTATAAAATCAACAAAATAGATGTAAACATGGCTTCCTTTAAGTTATTACAGTGATTAATTGTATGAATGTTGTCTCTTTTAACTCACAGTGTACATCTTCCTCTTCCCCCTCTGCTGACTGCAATGGTTCTGTAATAGAAAGAGAGAAATGATAGATTGGATACAGGTAAAATAAAAGGAAATGGAGGACATATTTGTAGCTGTGAGGTAGTGACTGGCAAGCTTACTAGGGTCATTGGCAGCTTCTTCCTGAACCAGATATGAGAGAGAGAGAGTATATCTATATATGTATGTATGTATGTATATGTATATTTGTGTATATACATATAGATATATACACACATACAATTTAAATTAAATTAAATTAAGACCAACATGCTCAAGTGGGGGCTGCTGGCAGACAACAACACACCGTGTGAATGTGGAGATATACAGAATCTAGCTCATTTACTGGCCTGCTGACTACTGTCAGAAAGATGCACTGATGAGGACTTAAGTTTGGCTAATGACAAAGCCAAGAAAGTGGCTTCACTTCTGGCAGCCCAGGGTTTGATTGGAACATGAAAGAAGAAGGCCAAGGCACTGGAGGCCAACACACAGGATAGGAAGAGAGCAAGGGAAGGGCCATTCCCTAGCTGGGAGATATAGTATATAAGGAGGTGACTGGAGGGTAAGCCAGGCAGATAGGGAGGTACAGACATTAGGATAAAGAGGGCCCTCCTTCTTAACTCTGGGAGGAAGAAGGAGAAGTTGAGGAACAGGACTGGGGAGACACCCTGGAGGAGCCAGTAAAGGGGGAGTATTTGATGGAGGAGGAGAAGCCAGAAGAGCTTCCATCTAGGAAACTGAACTTATATTTGTAAAGAGAAACACTGGACAAGAGTCATCCTGCCATTGTGGGTGGCAGGGCCTGAGAGGGCAAGCCTGTTATACCCAAAGGTCCCCAAAAAACAGTATACAAAGGGGAAAGAGAGAGAGAGAGATGTGAAGGTGGCTGTGGGTGCCAGTAGCAGTCTGTGACCATCTCTTGGGAGAAGGCAGCAGGTGTCGTTGTTGACCTCACCGCTGACAGGGAACCACAAGCCAGAATCACTGGGACTTTTCCTTTGGCTCTGCCCAGTTGTCCTCACAGTAACTGGAAGATGCACTTATTGTGAGCTGAAACTCCCTGTAGGTAGAGATGGTCAAACAAGGAATAGAACAGGAATCAAAGGATAGTGATGAAATAGACCTGTTTTTTGTAGCTTGGCTTTGTTAAAAAAAACTTTTTGAGTATACCTAATGGTGTCTACATATCTGGACCAATGGATGGAGGAAGGTGGATTGCTGGATCTTACCTGGAAGAGGTAGCCTCATGATAGCTTTCCTGCATTTTTCACATCTATGCCCTATTCAAGCCACCACAACCCTTAATTCAAGCTGAATTTCAATTAGGTTTTTAAAAATGGGATACATTTCATACAGTACATTTCTTTGGGGAGGCTAGTTTTCCACAGAGATCTTCCATGCACATCTATAGTTGTATACAATTTTACATAGGGTTTCACATGCTCATGTGCAGTGCTATGTTGCTGGCAGAAACAGGAGTGTATGTGTAAATAATAATAATAATAATAATAATAATAATAATAATAATAATAATAATAATAATAATAATAATAATAATAATAATAATAATAATAATAATAATAATAATAATAATAATAATTATTATTATTATTATTATTATTATTATTATTATTATTATTATTATTATTATTATTATTATTATTATTATTATTATTTCATTTCAGAAATTATTCTGGGCTGAAAGGATTTTTGCTGGAGAAATTCCACTCAGGGGATGCCCAAATGAGGCTCGTTTCATATCCCCAAGATCTTTTCCCACTGAAGTGGTCCCTATTTATCTACTTGCAATTTCTTGCTTTCGAACTGCTAGGTTGGCAGGAGCTGGGACAGAAACAGGTGGTCAATATGTTATGCAGTACCCAGTTCTCGAACTGCCAACCTTCCAGCTTACAAGACGGGTTTCTTAACCACTGAGTCACTGCAGCCCTTTTTATGTATAAGTCATATTCCTGAATGTCCCCACCATTTAAGAACTCAATGAAAGCGCGGCGGCAAAATGGCCGCCACGCTCTTTGCGGGCCCCCACCCACCCGGACACAGACATCCGGGTGAGTTAGGAGGCGTGGCCACCCCTCTATAAAAGGGGTGGCCACGAGGCAGACGAGCTGCCATTTTAGAAGAAGTGACAGAGAGGAGAAGTTTTCTCCGTCGCTCTTTGTTTTTCCTCGGCTCTCCAGCCCAGTCTTCGGCTGTTTAGCCATTTCAGCGCTTCTGATCCCCGGAAAGGGATCGTCTTCTTGTAGCTATGCCTCCCAAAAGGAAGGCCCCGGCGACCAAGCCGCGGCCAAGAGGGAGGCACTTGCCTGGCCCTGCACTTGCTAGGGGGCAGCAATCAGGTCGGAGGACTACGACTGCGCCCCCGCAACAGGGCCCCGCATCGATTGCACCCACCGATACCGGTGGGATGGGGCAGATTAGGGCATGGCCCTCGGCTCTCCAGCCTCAGGATGGCCCTGCAGGGGCTTCGGCCCCCGGCCCGCAATTGCCAGCCATGGGTCCAGACAATGGGGGAGGGCCTGGTGCAGTCACCCAGCAGGGCTTGCCTCCAGCCCCTCATGGGCCGGAGTTTTGGGCATGGCCCTATTCAGGACCTGGCTCCCAAATGGGGGTCCCCAGTGTACCACCCAGTGGGCCGTGTGGCCCACCTTGCCCGCCTTATACCGGGGGTTCTGCGACTGTTGATGCATTGCTGGCACGTTTAGCCGTGCTGGAAGCATCCTTGGGGGTCATTAACAACCCCTCGGGGGGGGGGGACTTCACTGCCGACTGGGGCCCCCTTTTGCCCGCCTGCCACCTCGACAGCTGCCACTCTGCAGCAGGCGGCCAGTAGGGTTGAGCTGCTGGAGACGCTCTGGCCTGCGCCGGCTGCGATCTCGCAGCTCCCCATTCATCCTGAACTACAGCCGGGGAGTGGCCAGATGTGGCCCCAGAGCTCGATTGCAGTCGCGAGCTCCGACGCCCACCGTGGGCCGGAACCCCCAGTGGGGGCGGCTCACGGGGGTGCACCCAGTGAGTATCAGGTTCAAGCTAATGTCCCCACATCACAATCCACTTCAGGTATTAGTTTTCAGTGGCCATGGCCTCGTCATGTCGAGGTGGGTGGGTATCAGTTCCCAGCTTACCCTGGTGCCAATGGGTCCCATACTGGCACAACATTGGGCGGGGGGCGGGGGGGGGTGTTCCGCCCCCAGGACTTTACAGGGCATCGCAGGGACTGTACAGGCACTGCTGCCGATGGCCCGTGTGAATACAGTGCCGGTGTCGGCATTGCCGACGGCAGGGTATTCCTTGCCCCTCGGGGATCATTTGTCCCAGGCCACGAGGGAAAAGATTTGGCGGGGGGAGTATGTTGATATTTTCTCCCTATTGAACCATGAGCCCACCAAGGAAGAGAAGGAGGGCCAGGACAACAGAGACAAAGAGCTGTCTCGTCGTCGCAAGCCACCGCACACTTGGGCCAACTGGTTACCCGCATATCTCATTTATATGGCGGTGTACCTCAGGGCCCGGCCCGATTTGGCCATCCCTATGGTCCAATATTTGGACAATATTTACAGGGCAATGGTGGATTTTCCTGGCCCATCGTGGTTGGCTTACGATGAGGAATTCAGGATGAGGGTGCCCTTACACCCGGAGATGAGATGGGATGAGCCATGCCAGAAGTTGTGGCTTTTATACATGACCCCCACGCGCCCGGCGCCTGGGGAGAGGTACCATTGCGGCCATGCCGTCCAGCGAGCTACTCCAACGCAGGCTCCCTGCCAAGTGGCGGGGCAGGGGGTTCCAGCCCGCTTGCTGTGTTGGAGTTTCTCGGCCAATGGCGTATGCAATAGAAAACAGTGCCGATACAAACACGAGTGTCCCTCTTGCACTGGCCCCCATGCCGCTGCTGCGTGTCCGTGAGCCGGTGGGTCACGGGGCAGAGGTAGAGGTGGACAGGGAGCGGGCAGAACTGCCGCTGAAGGAGCTGGTCAGTCAAAAGGCCCCCTCCCCGGTTAACATATTTATGTTAGAGAGGTGGCTCTCGACTTACCCGAGGAGGGACGAGGCGAGGTACCTACTCGAAGGTTTCCAGTGCGGTTTTCGTATCCCATTCAAGGAGGTGTGGGGACCCCAGGATGCTCCTAATTTGCTTTCCCTGAAGGGTAGGGAGGAGGTGGCCGCCCTAAGTATTGCCAAGGAGGTAAATGCAGGGAGGGTAGCTGGCCCCTTTTCTAGGCCTCCCTTTCCCAATCTTAAGGTTTCCCCTTTAGGTTTGGTTCCCAAAAAGGCCCCTGGTGAATTTTGGCTAATTCACCATTTATCATAACCGGCGGGTCATTCGGTCAATGACGCCATTCCTGATTACCTTTGTTCAGTCAGGTATACGTCATTTGACCAGGCCCTGCGCATGGTGCGCGCTTGTGGCCCGGGTGCACTTCTGGCAAAATGTGACATTAAATCGGCATTCTGGTTGTTGCCAGTGCACCCGGGTGACTTTGAGTTATTGGGTTTCAAATTCCAGGGGAAATTTTATGTAGATAAAGCCATGCCTTTTGGCTGCTCTATTTCCTGTTCAGCATTCGAATGCTTTAACACTTTTCTCCAGTGGGCCTTTGTTTGCAGGTCTGGGTCCCGGTCTGTAGCCCATTACCTCGATGATTTTTTGTTCGGGGGTGAACGGGGCTTGGACACGTGCACGCGTCTCCTCACTACATTTCAGACGCTAATGCAGGAACTTGGTGTCCCTTTAGCGCCCGAAAAGACCGAGGGCCCATCAACTACGCTCACATTTCTGGGTATTGAAATTGACACGGTCACGCAGACATCCAGGTTACCTATGGACAAGGTCACACGGATCTCTGCGATGGTTTTGGCCTTGCTGGCCAAACGTAAAGTGTCACTTCGTGAGCTCCAAGTTCTACATGGTCATCTTAATTTTGCCTGCAGGGTGGTCACGCCTGGCAGAGCTTTTGCCCGACGCCTATGTGACACCATGATTGGGCTATTGAGGCGCCACCACAGGGTCCGACTGACCAGGGGCATGAGGGCTGACCTGTTGGTTTGGCTTAAGTTCCTGTGGGAATTCAATGGGGTATCATTTTGGAGGTCTGACCTCTTGGTCTCCCCTAGGTTTCAGGTTCAGTCGGATGCCTCTGGGTCCCTCGGATACGGGATTTATTTTGAGGGGAGGTGGGCCTACGGCCAATGGCCTCCAGCATGGCGGGGCACGGATCGTCTACGCGATCTCACATTCCTCGAGTTCTTCCCGATACTGGGAGCTATGATGCTATGGGGTGAGGAGTGGGTCAATTCAGTAGTCCATTTTTGGTGTGACACAGCTGCGGTAGTCCACATTGTCAATTCTCAGACATCTAAATTGCCTAGGGTCATGGGGTTAGTTCGCCAGTTTGTGTTACGCAGCTTGCGCCTCAATGTGCTATTTAGGGCCAGACATGTACCAGGCATTAATAGCGATATTGCTGATGCTTTATCCCGCCTGCAGATCCCCCAGTTCCTTGCCTTGGCTCCGGACGTGGAGGAATTCCCCTCACCACTCCCGGACGAGATTTGGACATTTGGCAAGGAGAGGTGAACCGGGCAATCGGCATGTCACTTGTGCCCCGCACGCGTAAGGCGTATCAACACGCATTTAATCAATTTAAACAATTTTGTGTGCAACTCCGGTTGCCCGAAGTGTGGCCCATTCCAGTTGAACACGTTCTTCAATTTATGGTTTACCTACACATTCTGGGCCTAGCTCCCCACACCATAGCATCCAAGCTGTCAGCACTGGCATTCATGGCCAAAGTGAGGGGTTTTGCTGACAACATAACTGATTTTCATATACGACATGTTTTGGAGGGATGTACACGGGAACGTGGGCACCGCCCGGACACTCGCCACCCAATTTCCCCAGGGGTGCTCACAGACCTTGCACGAGGCTGGCCTAACCTATGTTTTGACAGGTATGAGGAAGCTCTTTTTCATTCGGCTACCACGGTGGCCTTCTTTGGAGCGCTCCGCATCAGTGAGTTGGTACTACTGTCTAAGGCGGATGCAGCTCATAGGGCACTGGAACTTGAAGATGTCTATGTCTCTAATGAGTGGGCTCAGTTGAGGATACGGTCCTCAAAAGTTGATCAGCACGGTGTAGGCAGTGGTGTTAGACTGCTACGATGTTCCATTGTAGACATCTGTCTGGTTGGTGCCCTACAGGAGTTCCTTGCAGTGTGTGACACGCACCCTGGTCCGTTTTTCTGCCACCAAGATGGGTCTCCCCTGACTAAATTTCAATTTTGGAAGGTGACCGGTAAGGCACTGTCCTGTTTTGGCCTCCCCAGGGCTCGTTACGGCACCCATTCTTTTAGAATAGGGGCTGCTTCTACTGCGGCTGCTTTTGGGTACTCTGAGGCTGATATACGCCGTATGGGGAGATGGGGATCTAAGTGTTTTACATTATATGTTCGCCCTATTCAGGTATGAGTACCAGATAAGTCACCGTTCTCTCTGTTTTATCTTACAGACCCTGTGTGTCCCCGCACACCGGTGGCAGTATGGCTGGTGGGCCATAGCTATGTGCACTGGGCAGCACAGTACGCTGCGGTGACAGAGTGGGGACCCCAGCTTGGACTGCGTGCCTCCGCATGTATCAGGTGGTATGGTAAGCGTGGAATGTTATGGCGGGAACTGTTGTCATTCCTTTTCTCCATCAGGGATGCTGAACCGCCTGATGTCCTGGTGCTGCACCTCGGGGGCAATGACCTAGGCCAGGTCACTGGCCTTTCTTTAAAATACGCGATTTGCAGCAACCTAGCTTATTTGCATTATGTGTGGCCTTCCACAACGCTGCTATGGTCGGACATCATACCGCGTCACGCTTACAGAGGGGGTATTAACCTCCATGCCCTTGACCGTGCTCTCCGCTCGGTGAACAGGGCAGTTGCCCAGTTCTTTGCAGACAAGGGTTTGGGGCGGGTCATCCGACACCCCACCATTAGTTTACAAAATTATGATCTTTATACAGGGGATGGGGTCCATCTGTCGGCTAGAGGTATGAACCTCTTTTTGGAAGATTTGCAAGCAGGCCTGTTGACCGAGCTGATGGTCTGGGGGGGGGCAGTGAGTCTTTATTGAAGCCTCCCCGTGTGGCGGGTAGCACTGGTAAGGTAAATATTTATGACCCATAGGTATCAGGCAGGTTTGCAATTGACTGGCCAACACTTAGACAGGTACAAGTTTAATAACGTTGACCGGTCAATGACGAACCAGGCAATGGGGTGATGGCAGGAGCTCTTCAGCATGCATCACCCCGTGATTTGATGGATACACGTCAGAGGGTGGGGTCAGTAGATAGTTTATTGACTACGGTCAACAATTTGTTTGTCGTAACAAACAAATTGATACAAATGGATACATTGTAGCCAATTGCCGTTGGCAATTTTGGGAAGAACCTTACCAGTGTTACTGCGGCCTGCTTGCCTTAAGAATTATAATTGGCTGAGTACCAATTGAAATTTATAATTCGGACTAGGGCATGATTCAATAAATGTGGCCCAATGCCTTTATCCATATACCGTTGTCTGAGTCTTTCTTTGGGGGGTGCGCCTGCAATGAAAGCGTGGCGCCAAAATGGCGGCCGCGCTCTTTGCGCCCCCCCCACCCGGACGCAGACATCCAGGTGAGTTAGGGGGCGTGGCCACCCCTCTATAAAAGAAGTGGCCACGAGGCAGACGAGCTGCCATTTTAGAAGAAGCGACGGAGAGGAGAAGTTTTTCCCTCCACCCCCTCACTAGTGAACAGTGTGATATTTTGGTCGCTTCGGGGCCGGGTGGGAATTTTTGGCTTGAACCTACAATTGGCCTCTTGGTTCTGGCTTTTTTGCCCATCCCACACTGTTGCTGAGGTTTGATACAGGGGTTTTGCTCTTGACTTTGGTCACATGGGCGGGTAGCACTGGAAAGGTAAATATTTATGACCCATAGGTATCCGGCAGGTTCGCAATTGACTGGCCAACACTTAGACAGGCACAAGTTTAATAACGTTGACCAGTCAACGACGAACCAGGCAATGGGGTGATGGCAGGAGCTCTTCAGCATGCATCACCCCGTGATTTGACGGATACACGTCAGAGGGTGGGGTCAGTAGATAGTTTATTGACTACGGTCAACAATTTGTTTGTCGTAACAAACAAATTGATACAAATGGATACAATGTAGCCAATTGCCGTTGGCAATTTTGGGAGGAACCTTACCAGTGTTACTGCGGCCTGCTTGCCTTAAGAATTATAATTGGCTGAGTACCAATTGAAATTTATAATTCGGACTAGGGCATGATTCAATAAATGTGGCCCAATGCCTTTATCCATATACCGGTGTCTGAGTCTTTCTTTGAGGGGTGCGCTTGCAATTAGAACTTTCCAATTTGGCCTGAAAAAAGATCTAAGTTTGCTAAGTACATTTACAGACTTTCCATTATCAGGCTCTCTGATAGCCCTATTCAGGTATTACTCATTGTAGTGTAATCAATATATGAGCAGAACAACACCTACACGCTCCCCATCATGATTGCTTTTTTCACGTGAAAAGGAATGTTTTCATTCTGCAAGGAGGCTCTCTACAAATTGGGGAGAAACCTGATATTGAACCACTCCTGTTCATGTGAAGAGATTCCACAGAAGTTGGAATCCCTCTTCGTCATACTCATCACATTCTGTTAGAGAAAACCTGATGAAAGAAGTAAACTGGGCTCTGCACTCTCCTCCTCACGTGTTGGCTGTCTGAAGAAGAATGAGATGGTACAACCTGGTAAATTGGTTTTTTTTCCAATCCACTCACAGTGGCATCTCTTTACCTTTGCACTGCAAATGTCTATTTATGATAATGTATAGAGTTCTAAGTAGTTTATAACTGCATTCTCCCTTACCTACTACAAATATAGTACTCCACAAGTTCAGGCCAAATTCTGAGTAGGCTTGCTGGTATGTCAATGCTAGAGTGCAAAATGTGCCATCTCACAAAATGTCCTCAAAATGGTCAACAGAAGCTGCAGCTCTTCTCACTTGATTCAACTATTCTAAAAGCAAAAAGGGTATCCTGAACAAGTAATTCATGACTGTTATGATAGGGCTTGCAAGGTTTCTAGACAGCAACTACTAGCTGGCAGACACAACAAGGACATGCGGAGATTACCGTGCTCATTTGAGTTCTCCCCATTGGCAACTAAGATCAAGGCGATCATTTATATGCACTGGCATATAATCAGACACATCCCTGGATGTGAATATCCGCCTCTCATAGGTTTTAGAAAGACTCGCTCTATTCGCCAGATTGGCACACGATCGGACCTAAGTGATTTTTCTTCTCTCCCTACACCGATTGCCGTAGGACATTTTCGGTGCAGCCACTGCGTACATTAAGCATTAGCTTTGGAAACAAAGGAGATTCAGATACCTGGTAATAATTTCAGAGTTACATTAAGAGAATTGATGACATGTAAAACCAAAAATTGTATCTATGTTATCAAGTGTAAATGCGGTCTTTGTTACGTGGGTTGCACCACTCGTGAAATAAAAATCAAGGTAGGAGAACATCAGTCCAAAATTAGATCAGGTGACACACAAGCGCCAATGGTCAATCATTTTGTAGAACACCAGCACAGTGATAAGGATTTTAAGTTTGCAGTACTAGAAACAGTCAGGTCTTCTCGCTTTGAACGCGTGAATATTGAACAACACTTACTCCGCAGGGAGGCATAATATATACATCATTTTTAATTCTATTCAGCCTCATGGACTCAACGTTGATTTAGATTTGTCCTGCTTTCTTTAAGACTAACCAGGTGTTATCTTAATGTCATTCAGCTGTTATGCATGATTGTACCGTTAAATATGAGTTTTTGGGCTTCTTTGATGTCTGGGAGCACTGAAAGAATCAATATTTGAGGCTCAAGATGCAAAAGAAACTGTTCTCTTATGAATTAATAAATTTACTCTTCTTGTAAGCAGGTAATTATCTACATCCATCTCTTTTCTTGAATTTTGTATGCAACTCTCTGATCTCATTTTATATATTGTATATGTTGTATATATGTATATATTCCTATGCACTAGTTACCTGTATAGTGACACATTGTTTTTGTGTATGCATTTAGATTCCTGATGAAGCTGTGAAAAGCCATAAGTAAATACCGGAAGGGCTTCAAATCTAATTGCACAATAAACAAATATTTTGAAACATTATAGCCTCAAACGGGACCTCTTTCTTTGTCTAAATTGCACCATTTGGCCCTTTTTGTTTCTACTTGCACTATATTTTAAGACAGGGATTTTCAACCTGTGGCCCACGATACCATTTCATGTGTCCACCGCTTCCATCACACCAGGAAGTGACATGTGGTGGAGGAAGGGCAAAATGTCCCCATGGACCCCAAAGTTGTCTGAAGTATCATGGCCCAGCCCCAGCTTCAAAAGGTTGAGAACTCCTGTTTTAAGAAATTGCTGCCCAACTTTGGGAATGACTGAGCCAAATTTATTGAAATCAACAGTGTTTATGAAGACTTAATTTTTTGCTGGTTTGTGCAGTCTTTACTGATTCCCTTCAATGCACCTTTGCTAAGAATTTATGCATTACAGGAAAAAAATGAAGCACTTGCTATATTTATCTGGAAAAAAATCTAAGTAATTTCTAGAGCTTAATTTAAAAGACAGATATATATGGCTCAAATGAAAGTACCTACAGCAAACTGCCAAAACCAATAAAAATCTGCATGGGTATAGCAATTTTTCTCCCTTAGCAGTCAGAAACAAACTAGTGGAAGAAGTGAGAAAGCTGTGCGCTTAAGAAAATGAAACAGAACAAAGCAAAACCATTCTAACCAATAATTCTCAATCCAGGTCTCTCTCCATACACTAATACAGCGGTGCCCAAACTATGGCCCTGGGGCCCCCAAGCCAATTCATCCGGCCCATGCCACCCTCATCACTCCTGGAAATGGAAGTTTTGCTTCCTCTTCCAGGAGCGACGAGGGCAGTGTGGGATGGATGAATTGGCATTGGGGCTGGAGCTGGCCCCAGGGCCATAGTTTGGGCATCCCTGGTTCAAGCAGAGAAAATGGCAGATTAAATTTTATATCATCCTGTTGCAAATCATATTGCAAGGCACATTTAATGCTTCTGGTGGGAGGAACCACATGACTAGCCTGCTGAACCACATGACTGGCCTGCAGCCTAAAAAGTTTGGGCACTCATAGTATTACTGACACATCAAAGTTAGGGCACTTGGTCACAGAACTCATTACTTCTTGTTCATTAAAGCATAGCTTAACACTATTTAGAATACCATGGAGAGCTTCCTTGTTTTTGTTATGTATGTACAATGCTGCTTTAAGAAATGTATGAATGTAACCTGACCACAATTACAATGTAGCACAGCTGTTAAAGGAACGCGAGTAAGCTGCCCATAGAGGGCAGCTGCGAGTGTTCAACTCACATGGTTCCCATTCCTCAAATCACCTGCAGCCACGGGAACTCCCCGCAATAGCAAACTACTACTGATCCACCACCGAAGATGGGCGTAACCAGGACGACGTCACACCAGTAGCAGCCAATGAGCTACCGTGCAGCAAGATTCAAATGTATTGTACTACTGTATATAATGTGAGGTATCTCCGCCATTACCATATGTTCGTACTGATCATCAATGAATAAACCTGTGTTAGTCCTTCCTGCGACTCCTTCTTTGTCTTCCGTGCAAGACACTAAATTGGCGACGAAGGTGGGATCGATGACGAATCCCAAGGTCAAGCCGTACCAGTTCGACGTCAGCGAGCCCAAACAATGGGAGCTCTACGAGTGCCAGTTTCGGCATGCGATGGAAGCCGCAGGTGTCGCCGCCGCCGCGAAAATGCGCTCCCACTTCCTGGCTCAGGTGGGGGCGGCCACGCTGTGGATCCTGATGACCCTGGTGGCCCCCTGGAAGGTGGACGAGGTGCCCATTGACCGTATCCTGGAGAGGCTGGGCGAGCACTTCCAGCTGCCCGTCTCGATCTTCCCAGCCCGGGTCGCGTTCCACAGGCGAGACCAGCGACCGGGCGGCGGTCCTCAGGCTTGCAGTGGTGCATTGCCAGTGGGACAATCTGGACCAGGCCCTCCGTGACCGCATGCTGTGTGGTTTGAGGGACGATGAGCTTCAGAGGAGGCTCATGACCCGCGACCATCGCCTCACGTTCAACGAGGTACTGCGGGAGGCCGAAGCAGCCGAGGAGGCCAGGAGCGGAGTGAGGCTGTTCAAGTCCCGAGGGGCCACGTCCGAGAGGGCCAAGTCACCAGTACAGGCGGCCCGGCGAACACCAGCGAAGACGGCCTGGCGGGCCCCCAAGCCGCCCGCCGGCACACCAACGTCATCCGAGGAGTAGTCCACGACAGCGGACTCCTACTCCAGTGAGGACGACGACGTCCAGAGGATCAAGAAGCGAGGTGAGAAGCGGCAGACCCGTGAACGGCAGGACCGCCACTGCGACGGTTGTGGGGCGGCCCACGACCGCACGAGGTGCCCGTTCTGAAAGGCCGAGTGCCACAACTGCGGCCGAAAAGGACACATCGCCCGAGTATGCAGGCGCGGGCGAGTCGAGGACAAGGGCAGTTCCAGCCATTCCCAGACGCACCAACGAAAGGCGACCGGCACCAGGAAGGTCTCAGCCAGCTACAGCGCGGAAGGCGTGAACCGCGTGGGCCTGGAGCACCGGCGGTTTTTCATAGAGGTACTGTTGCAAGGGGTCCCAGTGAGGATGGAGATAGACTCGGGGTCATCTTATTCCATCCTGTCCCAAAAAGAGTTTATGCGCATTCCCCCAGAGAAGTGGCCCAAACTGCGGGCCATGAGATCTCATCTACGGGACGTGCAGGGAAATGGGATCCCGGTATTTGGGGGTGGGGAAGTTCAAGGTGAAGTTCAAGAACTACTCCGAGAAACTGCCCCTAGTGGTCCTCAAAGGGGGGAGGTGCTGCCTTTTGGGAACGCAGTGGTTTGCTCCCCTGGGGATCGAACTGTCCGGCATCAAGGCCATCGAGACTGACCCAATGCGGGACGTGTGTAACGCACACCTGGACATTTTCAAGAAGGGGCTCGGGAAATACAAGGGGCCCCCGGTTTCCTTTGAGCTGGACCCAGAAATCCGGCCCATCTGCCTCAAGCCAAGGAGAGTGCCCTTCGCCCTCAAGGACAAGATTGAGGCAGAACTGGACAAATTGGTGGGGCAGGGGATTTTGGTTCCGGTTGACTCGGCGGAGTGGGAAACGCCGATTGTTACAGCCCTCAAGTCAAATGGGGAGGTCAGGATTTGTGCGGACTATAAATGTACGATAAATAAGGCCATTTGGCCAAATGCATACCCGGTACCCGTGGTCAGCCATTTGCTGGCCACGTTACATGGGGGGAGGTGTTTCGCCAAGCTAGATCTGGCCCAGGCGTACCAGCAGCTCTCTGTAACCCTGGCTGCTGCCACCGCGCAAACGATCGTAACGCACAAGGGGGCGTTTAAGGTAATGCGCCTTCAGTTTGGCGAGAATTCGGCCCCCGGAATTTTCCAGTCCCTCGTGGAACGCCTTTTAAAGGGGCTTCCAGGCATTCTCCCATACTTCGACGACGTGTTGATAACAGCGGGGAGCGAATTAGAGTTAGCAAAGAGGCTAGATGGGGTTCTCTCAGTATTCGAGAGGGCAGGACTTCGATTGAGGAGGGACAAGTGCATATTCTTCGCGAGGGAGGTAGAGTTCCTAGGGTTTAAGGTAACCCCGGACAGAATCAAACCCTCCGAGTCCAAGGTAGCGGCCGTGAGAGACGCCCCTCGCCCCACCGCGAAACCGGAGCTGCAGTCATTTCTAGGGCTCCTAAATTTCTATCACTCCTTCCTGCCTCGGAAGGCATCGGTCGCGGAGCCACTGCACGCGTTACTTAAGAAGGATGCGGTTTGGCGGTGGGGGAACAAGCAGGAGAGAGCATTCAAAGAGCTTAAGTCACTCCTGTCTTCGGATGCTGTCCTGACCCACTTCGATCCGAAAAAACCAGTGGTGTTAGTCTGTGATGCGTCCCCGGTGGGGGTGGGGGCAGTCCTGTGCCACGTGTTGGAGAGTGGGAGGGAAGCCCCGGTGGCGTACTACTCAAGGTCCCTCTCGAAGGCTGAGCGCAATTACGCGCAAACAGATAGGGAGGCCCTAGCCATAATCGTGGGAACAAAGAAGTTCCACGATTTCCTATACGGCCACGAGTTTACGGTCGTGACGGATCACAAGCCGCTTCTGGGGATCTTCACTACCGGCAAACCCACCCCGCAAATTCTATCCCCCAGGATGCTGTGTTGGGCCATTTTCCTTAACGCCTACCAATATGAGCTGGTCTATCGCCCAGGGAAGGAGATCTCCCATGCGGACGCCCTGTCCCGATCCCCTCTCCCTAGCTTAGGGGACCCCACATGCGAGGTAGAGCAGGAACACCAAGTCCTGCTGATTGAGTCTCTCGACTCACCCCCAATTGTGCCAGCCGACCTCGCCAAGGCCACGGCGGCCGACAAGATCCTGGCCCAAGTTAGTTCCTGGGTCAGGAAAGGGTGGCCCACCTCTCCCCCCGAGGAACATTTCAAGCTGTTTTTCAGGTGCAGAGTAGAGCTTTCTCTGGAAAGGGGCTGCTTACTCTGGGGCCAGCGGGTGGTTATCCCAGAGAAGCTGAGGGCCAAGGTGCTGAGGCTACTGCACACCAGCCACCCCGGGATTGTGCGCTCCAAGGCTCTGGCCAGGAGCTTCTTTTGGTGGCCCCAGATAGACGGAGACATAGAGCGTTTAGTGGGCACGTGTGAGAGCTGCCAGAGCTCTCGGCCCGAGGAGTCCCGGTTACCCCATAGGGAATGGGATACGGCCCGCGGGCCATGGTCCCGGATCCATGTCGACTTCGCTGGCCCTTTCCGCGGGTCCATGTTTCTACTAGTAGTCGACTCCTACTCCAAATGGTTGGAGGTAATCCCCATGAACAGCACTTCCTCTGCTGCAACCATTAAACAGTTGCGCAAACTTTTTGCCTGCTTCGGCCTGCCAGACGTCCTTGTTAGCGATAACGCTAGTACCTTCACGTCGGCAGAGTTCAAGACGTTTATGGAGAGGAACGCCGTCAGGCACATAACCGCTGCCCCTTTTCACCCCGCCACAAACGGTCAGGTAGAGCGCCAAGTGCGCACTACGAAAGACGCACTGCGGCGCATGGGTCCTGGTGAGTTGAACCTGCATCTGTGCCAGTTCCTCATCTGCTACAGGACAACCCCCTTAGCTTCAGGTTTTTCCCCAGCCGAACTCCTCATGAGGAGGCGTCCGGTAACACTTTTTGACCGGATGGATCCGTCCAGGGTGGAGGATGAAGGGAGAAATATAAGCAGAGGGGGAGAGAGCTCTAAAAGTTTTTGGTAGGGGACCCGGTCCACTGCAGGAACTACGCGGCCTCAGGGCCAACGTGGGTGCCAGGGACAATTATTGAGCAAACGGGGCCGGTATCCTACAGGGTCGAGACTAGCTCAGGTCTACTCTGGAGAAGGCACGCCGACCAACTCAGAAGGCGAGTCACCAGTAAGGGGGAATCAGCGTTAGGGTCCTCCCCCACCCGCATTACCCAAGGGGGAGACACGGCAGAACCCGAGGATACAAATGCATATCCTGGGTTCCTAACCACAGGGGAGGATACTTTGAAAGAGAGGGATCAGTTTGATGATGATTATGAGTTGTAGTACCAGGGGGGTGTAGCGGAGTGGCCCCCCACCCGTCCTAGCGAGAAGAGGGGTTTCAGTTCAGCCCCTGGTACCTCCAGTCCCCCCAGTCCTTTTGTTTTAGAGTATACCATAGCTCCAGCTCCCCGGAGACCAACACCCCCAAGACAGGCAACAGGGGCGAGTCCGCCCACCACAGTCTCTAGAACTCCCGGACAGGTAACGGGGGGTGGCGAGGCCACGTCGGTCCCGAGATTCGTTCTGGGGGGGTCCCCAAACTCCTCAAACGGTAGGCAGGGATTCACTTCCCAACTGTTCATTCCATTCCCGTCCCCCAATGCAAGGTTACCGCAGACGCCACACCGAACCACTAATGAGTCTCCCCTTTCCATTGCAGGGCAGGACTCCGCGGAACCAGGAGCCTCCAGCTCCCCTGTGTTAAGTCAAGCGGCCGCACGCCCCAGGCGCACGTGCGGCAAGCCACAATGGTTGAGGGACTTCGTCCCATCCTAGGGGGGAGGGATGTTATGTATGTACAATGCTGCTTTAAGAAATGTATGAATGTAACCTGACCACAATTACAATGTAGCACAGCTGTTAAAGGAACGCGAGTAAGCTGCCCATAGAGGGCAGCTGCGAGTGTTCAACTCACATGGTTCCCATTCCTCAAATCACCTGCAGCCACGGGAACTCCCCGCAATAGCAAACTACTACTGATCCACCACCGAAGATGGGAGTGACCAGGACGACGTCACGCCGGTAGCAGCCAATGAGCTACCGTGCAGCAAGATTCAAATGTATTGTACTACTGTATATAATGTGAGGTATCTCCGCCATTACCACATGTTCGTACTGATCATCAATGAATAAACCTGTGTTAGTCCTTCCTGCGACTCCTTCTTTGTCTTCCGTGCAAGACACTAAAGTTTTCTTGTTGGGAGAATGGTGGGGTAACAAATAAAATAAACAAACAGGTATGATTTAGAAAAATATGTTGACACTGAATGGCAGCATTTCATGTGGTAAGTTGCTCAATTTTCTTTCCTATATGCTTTATATATACTAATTCCATGGATCTATCCATGCTGAGGAAATGAGCGATTTTAGTGTTTATTGTGTCAGAATGTTCTCTATATACATCCCTAAGAAATAATTATAATTCTAATTATTTTATGACTACTCAGATGCTAATTTTTTTCAGAATATTTTAGTCAATTCTCACAATGTTCATAGACTATAACACTGACATTATCTGGAAAAAGCTAGCAAAATGTAGAAAAATTCAGATTTTTCAAATTATATCTTCTAATCTGGAATGTGATAGATAAATCTTTATTGTCATTGTCCTGCACAGAACAACGAGGTTGGGGGGGGAAACACTTAACAACCCAACAAAACCTAAACAAAATACAACTATACAAGGAAACAAAAAAAGAAAATTGGAATAACATTCTTATGCACCTTTTATCTGCATATATTATTTTTATATAGTGGTGCTGTTCATTTTTTTCTTTAAAAAGTAGGTTCTTGTTGCTATAAATACCAATACAGCAAATTGAAGAAAAGATTAAACGAGAGAACACAATAAGAGCAATACTGAACTATATTAGACTAATAGCCCCTTAAGACGAAATTGAAAAACTGGTTGAATCCAGATATGTGTTTAGAACAGCATATTTTATATTTATGGGATTTAAGTTAGTCCCACAGCTAACTTAAATTCTATTCATCAAAGTGGGTCTGCACTAAGTATGTGTAAGCCTGAATTAACCCACTTTGACTAAACCAGACACTCTAATATCTAAAAAACAGATTATGGTCCTAGTTGTAGGTTTTCATTTTATCAACATTTTCTTTTTTTCTTCTCCAAGTCAAATTACAGCTGCAATTCTATGTACAGAAGCAATTTGTATTTAAATTAGTGAGATCTAAATTCATGTACACACTATTCTTTTCCAAGTTGCAAATATATTACCTACAAAAAACTGTGTGATGAGTTGCATGGCCACTCGAGACACCTGAATTATGCAAACACAGAACCAGCCTACTGTGTAAGGTGTGCAGAGGTAGTTGAATTAGTTATCCCAAAATTGAACATGGAAAAGAAATACCCTAGAGATGGAACATCTCTGTCAGATGGGGATAGTTGATATACAGTACACGTTAGCTGGTACAGACAGAAAACAGATCAGTATTATCATAGTTTTTCCATGTTAGTGAGTTGTTTTACCTTCTGTTTCTCCCATTATCATGGCAGAGTGAAGCTGTTTCTTTTTTCCTGATTGCTCAATAGTCCTATTGAACTGATTTAGATCTTGTAAAAAATTAGTCATATCATTTTGATTTCATCAGCTGCCTGAAAAGATGTTGCAAGGTTCTTAACAAGACTCTAAATAGTTCTAGACCAGTGTTTTCCAAACTTTTTTTGGCCATGCCCAACCTAAGCATCTCTAAAATACTGACCCCCCCCCCCATTGTGACATATAATTCTTATTATTCAAAAAGTGAACTCCTATTCTTGTGGAGGAAGCCTAAAAGGCCATTCACTGTTAATAACTCATTTTTGAATTCTGCCCCCCCTCTTAAAATCAATTTCCCCCCCTGTGGTTGGGAACCAAGGGTCTAGAACAGGGCCACATAAACTATGGCCCGTGGGCCCAATTAGGACCCTGCATATAATTAATGTGGACCGCAGCAAGAACCCGGGATCACCATGGACTGCCCCCCACCTGCCCCAACAGCCTGACGTCAGCAGTGGCAGCAGCAGCTGCGACGATCGCGCTTTGACCTGGCTGCTCCAAGCAGCCTCTAGCTTGGTCCCATCCCCTCTGCAGTCTTTGCCAAAGCTGATCACTGCATTGAGGAAATTTTCGGAGCCTCCTCTGTTTCAAAATTCACAGCACTATGAGAGCCCTCTGGTACGCCCGGGATGACATCACCATAGTGCGCCAGGTTTACCCTTCCAGCGCCATGGATTTTGAAACAGAGGAGGCTCCGAAGATTTCCCCAGTGCGGCAATCAGCTTTGGCGAAGGCTGCAGATGGGATGGGACCGCCCCAGAGGCTGCTTGGAGCAGCCCGGACAAAGTGCGATCACTGCCGTCACCGTAGCTGATGTAAAAACTGTCAGTAGCAAGAATAACCCACATCCAGCCCCCAGCCCCCGCAGCTGTGTGTTGGAGGGGGGACTGGCTTGTGGGGAAAAAGTTTGGGGACCAATGGTCTAGAGTTTCAATCAAAGTGTTGTATACTGTTCTGCTAAAGTGAAATGGCTGTAAGTGCTCAAGTTTTTTTAAATTATTATTATGGAGTATTGGTTCCTCCTAATGGGACTCTTGACTGTCTTGGACTACAATTCCTAGATTTCACAAAAATATCTTAAACAAATCTTCTAGCTATTACACTCCAAACTAGTTTGCAGGGTCAAGATTGAGGTATCTAATATCAGTCATGTTTTGAAATGAAATGGAGTAACATGGCTTTTGAAAAATCATTTGAGGTCACAGGGAGGAGCAAAATGTTGTTTTTTCTCTTTTACTCTTTTCTCTAGGATTCCAAGTTGATGAATATGTTCCCAATTGACTTGACATGCTCTGCTCAGGTCTCACCATTTAAGCTGCCACAGACTCATTGGTTACATGACCTAGGAAATGTAGGATTGCATCCTGAGATATGTTTCTGTCAAAGCAGTTTCCCTTCCCGGCTGTGTTGTGCTGTGCATATGCAGCAGGAGTAGCAGGTTAGCTAAATCTCTCTGAATGTTTCCTTAAGTACAAGAAAAATGGTACTCAAGTAATGTGACCTGAAACTCATATTCTGCAGTTAAGCATTATTCTTGTCATTGACAGGAAGAAGACTTTTGGTGTGTCTCATACAAATTGCTGGCACAATTCACTGGCTAGCAATGACATAGGAACTGCCAGATATCTAATCTAACCAAAGTTAACCAAGACTTTTTTTTTACTTCAGCCCATAATTTGCAATAGAAGTAATTCTGGTAATTAGGACTGTTTTAAAGACTTCTGTGAAAGTGTTGTAGTGACAGAAGTCTGCTATTTCCAGGAATCTGCTTGCATCTGGTCATTTAGGCATGATGACATTGCAATGTGAGCATTTGTTACCTCCCATGAGAGGTCTTGGCTCAGACATGAGAACAAACTGCTGAGGGTTTGTGTGTGCTTCTGTGTTTAATTAGATTTTTCCAGAAATAATGACAACTGTTGAAAATAAGAAGATGCTTCTTTTTTTAATTTGTTTTTCTATAGGATGACATCCATTACATAATATCTAGGTCTGGAGTTCTCAACCATTTTAAGCCAGGGGCCGGGTCACGCTCCCTCAGACAGCTTCAGGGGCTGGATGGCCATTTTGACCTTCCTCCACCACATGGCACTTCCTGGTGTGGTGGAGGCGGTGGGGGACCACATAAAATGGTGCCACAGGCCGCACGTTGATAATCCCTGATCTAGGTCCTATAGCTAATGGAGTTCCAGTGCTTTCCTTTTCTTTTCATTATACTCAATGTGCAAAAGCAAGGCACAAAATGCATCAACTGTCTCAGACACTGAAATTGATTTAAAATCAAATGATCAAATCTTTCCTTAATTCAAGTGTATTTCCAAAGAAACCAGAACTGTAGGTTTCCTCTTAAATAGTACAGTCCCACCCATCTTTACACAGAAACAATTCCCTTGTAAATTTAGTGGGGCTTACTTACAAAGTAGCAGGGATAGGATTCCAGCCTGTCCATCCTTGTTCAACCATCTTTCCAGCAACCTCAAACTTTAAGGTAAAGACCCTGTTTCATATTCTTCTTAATAGAAAAATCCACTCAGTTTCCTAGTCTCCTTTAAGGAAACAAAAAACAAACCACCAACCAGCTTTATAGGGACAAGCTAACTCTGTTCTGGGCAGATTAAAAAAAAAATTACTTAAAATTTGGATTATTATTTTTTTGGAAACCAGGGGAATTCCTATGCATTTAGAATCATCAGAGGGGTTGGGATGGATTTATGGAACATTTCTTGGGGTATTCATAGGATCACAAAATTATAGAATAATACAGTTGTTGTCTGCTTTTTTTAAAAAAAAAACATGTACAGCAGCTGGCTGGAT
The DNA here is from genome assembly GCA_035047345.1 of Bradypodion ventrale. Taxonomy (NCBI): domain Eukaryota; kingdom Metazoa; phylum Chordata; class Lepidosauria; order Squamata; family Chamaeleonidae; genus Bradypodion; species Bradypodion ventrale. The sequence goes on from JAWDJE010000003.1 coordinate 27,834,805, forward strand.
GGATATTATTTACAGGTCTTCAGGTGACACTGTCATAAAGGGATCTTGTAGATCTAGTACTGCTGGGATTCTGCAACCAGACACAATGCTGGCATTCTAAACTGCCATTTTGGCTGATTGAAGATCGGGGATTACTAAGCAAATGTAGGTGACATATTTTGGATGCTACCTTAGGGTACTTTAAGTCGGACATGCAGGTAGTGAATCCTGTGTCATATAACCTGAGACAAAAAAATCATGTTACTGTCTTTTCAGGTTTCTCTGTTTTGTGCACATGTCATCAAAATAATGGGAATATGGTATGCATTTTTAATAGTCTTTCTCTCCTTCTATTACTTCATGGTATCATGGATCACCCCATATCTTCCTCTAATATGCTATCTAAATTCTATTATTACTTATACAGTGCCTATCATCGTGGTTATTCTAGCACTGCTAAATTTTATGTTCTCCATAAAAAATGATGTGTGTTTTCATGTTGTCAAGGATAATTCTCTGCAACCTGTACACATTGATGCCCTAAGCCCTTACAAACACCCAGTGTGGTGCAATATCTGGGATTTCAAGTTTGGTTGTAGAAATCTACATATAAATTAACAGTTCCCCAATCAGCTTTGTATTTCCCTGCAGTGTCCTGAGCGAGTAACCATTACTTGATCTAATGTACTTCAGAAAGTGAAGTACATATGGACAGAAATACAACTCTGCACTCATTTTTGGATTTTCATCCAGCAATCTGCATAAAACTTCACTTCCTTGTTTCATAGCTGAGTAAAAAATAGACTCTGAAAGGAAGACCCAATGACAAACCTTTCCTAGTCTAAATGAAAGCTTAACCTGACAGGACTAGAATTCTACACTAGACTAGACTAAGATGTGTTTCCTATCAACTTTCCTCCTTTTTTGTATCATAGAGATGTGAAAAAATCTTGGTGCTGAATTTTTTGTCAAGACAGGTTGTCTTGGCACAGCAACACAGCATTTCAAGAGTTCTGCCTCAAAAGTTTTGGTTTTTCATTACAGTTTTCTCAATTTGTGCAGCACATATCTTGTATGAAAAAAAATTTCTTCATGCAAAATAAGTGATTTTCCCCTTTGTCAAGCTAGGCACATACAAAGGGCAAACATTTATTCTGTGATCGGTCGCCAGACGTAAATATCAACAAATTCAATCCTGTGTCCAATCAGTTGGGAGAAAGATGTCTTAAACACAATACCAAGAATCCAATTGGTGTTCACATAAAATTTGTGGCATTTGCTGAAGTTAACTGTGGCTACTATATAAGATGCTGGGGAACATACCAGTTGAAAAAACTAGTCAGATAACTAATCATGCAACTAAGACACCTCCTTAATTAGCTGCAGCAAGTTACACAAACACCTATATGATCCTGGCCAGTGGGACTGAGGGTGTGATCAAACTGCAGGTGAATGTTTTGAGTGCACCTAAGAGAAATCACTTTTCAAGGAGTGAACCTCTATGAAGCAATCCTTCCATCCGCCTAAGAATTGCTCCTGCCTGGTTCCCAAAAATAGTAGCCCTACAAGTGGACCATAAAAGTTCCAGTGTGGGCACAGATCAGTGTCAGGATGGAATATAATTCCCCATTCTTTATGTGATTCATGAGATATCCATCAGTGGTCCAAAATCCAGTCTATCTTCCTGTGTGATCATACCTTTAGTTCTCAGTAAACAGGTATAGAATTGTGGGTATAGTTTATGTAAAACTCTAGCAACTTAGATAGATAGATAGATGATAGATAGATGATAGATAGATAGATAGATAGATAGATCTTTATTGTCATTGTCCTGCACAGAACAACGAGATTGGGGGAAAAACACTTATCAACCCAACAAAACCTAAACAAAATACAACTATACAAAATTATCAGCATATTCCCACCCCACATATACACATTTAACCCCTAAAAAGCTCTAAAACTCTAAAAACTATATACAGAAGCTCCCTCATAGACTGCATTGCACTGCATTCAAAGCCAGAATCTTAGCTGTTCTTCAAAGTATAAGGGAAACTGGCTGCAAATTTAAGAAACAAACAATCATGATTTTACTTAAATTTTGAATTTGCAGTTTAGTTTGCTTTCTGACACTGGGTATCATTGGCCTCTCTATAATGTTTTAGCGAAGACTCTACATGTCAGAAAGTTATTGTAGCATCTTATGAATAAATGAAAACCTCATTTTCTGCCCCTGATTTATTTTATATTCTTCCACAATGAAGAGGAAAAGTTTCAGATTTATTAGTCTTATTACCTTGTTCTGCTGCATTGTTCACAACATTAATTGACAGATCTTGTATGTCTAAATTTTTAAAGAGTTACAAAAATCACTTGTTTTCAATCAAAACTCCATCTGAAGGTTTACCAAATCAAATTTATTACCGGGAGATCACGCAGCACACAAGATTTCAATTTGTTCATTTCCTAACGTCAAGACACCCTCATTTCACAATGTGAAACAGAAATCTTTAGAAGCAAATGTAACATAAACAACACCAGGATGTTTTGAACATTAAGCAAATCAGACTGAAATCTCAGGACATTTTGAACATTAAGCAAATCAGACTGAAATCTCCAATTTTCCAAACCAAATACAGTTGCTTAGACAGTTTTGCTGATGAATCACATTACTTGGCCACCTCTCTGGAAGACATTTATAAAGCTCAGCTTGGAAATCAGGAGATGACCTTGCAGCTCACCCATTTTGCTAATTTGCAGTTTTTTTGGATGAGTGAATCTTTGAAATCCTAATTGACCAACAGATTTAATTAAATCAATCAATGGGGTTGCATGAGCATAAAATATTCCTTAACAGAGTAGAGAGAATCAGTATGCATCTCTGCCAGAAGAGAAGGGGAATTGCAGGGGGAAACATTCTTCCCACCCAACGTTTGCTTCTCCTTCACCTTCTTCTGTGTCTAAGCCAGTTGTGAAACTGCCAAAATGAAGGCCCTTTTTGGTGAGTTCTTCCTGCAGTTCCTTTCACCTGTCCTAGTGTGAGAAAGATTAGCCAGCAACACAAGGTTGCTGTTACCAGGGTATGCCCAATTGTAGTTCAAAAATACCACAACCTTTGAGGAGGCTCTTTCTGTGGACCCCTCCCCCAACAGTTGCAGATCTAGCTAGACATATTTCTCAGAGCTTGACTAAATGGTCAGGTAAATTGAGGTTTCCTCCTCTTATACAGGGACTGTGGTGGCTCAAGTGGTTAATATGCTGAGCATGATGACTAGAAGGTCATCAATTCCCGAGTACTGCAGTACTTCCGTCTCTGTCCCAGCTCCTGCCAACCTAGCAGTTCGAAAGAAAAAAATTGCAACTAGATAAGTAGGGACCACTTTGGTGGGAAGGTAAATAGCATTCTGTGCAGTCAGGTGCCAAGGCATGCCTGCCATACAGGTATGTCCACCGAAATGTCTGAAAATGCAGACAGTGCTGGCTCTTTGGCTATAAACAGAGATGAGCACTGAACCCTAGAGTTAGATATAACTGACTTTCGAGCAAGGGTGACTTTACCTTTACCTATACCTCTCTTATACAACTGGTGAAAATGATTCATTATCCCCCCTCCCCCCCACCTGAATGATGCAAAGCCTGAATCATTCCCATCCATGGCTTCCATTCCTCAAAGTGGATTTTTAGGGCTTGTACTTTTTTTTCCCACAGAAAGGATTCAAAAAGGGATTTTGCAGGCGCACCCCTCAATAAAGGACTCAGACACTGATGAAAGTGGATAATGGCATTGGGCCACATTTATTGATTCATGCCCTAGTCCGAATTATAAATTTCTATTGGTATTCAACCAATTATAATTCTTAAGGCAAGCAGGCCGAAGTAACACTGGTAAGGTACCACCCAAAATTGCAAACGGCAATTGGTTACAATGTATCCATTTGTATCAATTTGTTTGTTGACAACAAACAAATTGTTGACCGTAGTCAATACCTAACTATTGACCCCACCCTCTGACGCGTATCCATAAAAAAACGGGGTGATGCATGCTGCATAGCTCTTGCCATCACCCCATCGCCTGCTTCATCGTTGACCGGACAACGTTTAATCAACTTGTGCCTGTCTAGTGTTGTCCAGTCAATTGCGAACCTGCCGGATACCTGTGGGTCATAAATGTTTACCTTACCAGTGCTACCCGCCCATGTGACCAAAGTCAACAGCAGCAGAAAGAAACCCCTATATCAAACCATAGCAACAGTGTGGGATGGGCAAAAAAGCCAGGACCCAAGAGCCAATTGTAGGTCCCAGCCAAAAATTCCCACCCGGCCCCGAAGCAACCAAAATATCACACTGTTAACTAGGGAGGGGGTGGAGGGGAAAAACTTCTCTTCTCCGTCGCTTCGCAAAATGGCAGCTCGGCTGCCTCGTGGCCGCCCCTTTTATAAGGGTGCTGGCCACGCCCCCTAACTACCCGGATGCTCTTCGTCCGGTGGGGGGGGGGCCGCAAAGAGCGCGGTGTCCATTTTGGCGCCGCGCTTGCATTGCAGGCGCACCCCCCAATAAAGGACTCAGACACTGATGAAAGTGGATAACGGCATTGGGCCACATTTATTGATTCATGCCCTAGTCCGAATTATAAATTTCTATTGGTATTCAACCAATTATAATTCTTAAGGCAAGCAGGCCGAAGTAACACTGGTAAGGTACCACCCAAAATTACAAACGGCAATTGGTTACAATGTATCCATTTGTATCAATTTGTTTGTTGACAACAAACAAATTGTTGACCGTAGTCAATACCTAACTATTGACCCCACCCTCTGACGCGTATCCGTAAAATAACGGGGTGATGCATGCTGCATAGCTCTTGCCATCACCCCATCGCCTGGTTCGTCGTTGACCGGACAACGTTTAATCAACTTGTGCCTGTCTAGTGTTGTCCAGTCAATTGCGAACCTGCCGGATACCTGTGGGTCATAAATGTTTACCTTACCAGTGCTACCCGCCCATGTGACCAAAGTCAACAGCAGCAGAAAGAAACCCCTATATCAAACCATAGCAACAGTGTGGGATGGGCAAAAAAGCCAGGACCCAAGAGCCAATTGTAGGTCCCAGCCAAAAATTCCCACCCGGCCCCGAAGCAACCAAAATATCACACTGTTAACTAGGGAGGGGGTGGAGGGGAAAAACTTCTCCTCTCCGTCGCTTCGCAAAATGGCAGCTCGGCTGCCTCGTGGCCGCCCCTTTTATAAGGGTGCTGGCCACGCCCCCTAACTACCCGGATGCTCTTCGTCAGGTGGGGGGGGGGCGCAAAGAGCGCGGCGGCCATTTTGGCGTTGCGCTTGCACTCTCTCTCTCTCTCCCATTCAGATATGTAAAGACTGGGGTGGGGCATTTTGTAGAGGAGGAGGATAAGGGATAAGGGAAGAGTGGAAGGTAAAAGCCTGCTGCAAAAAAGAGAGGGTGCACGAGAGAGGGGGTCAACAAAGGAGTAAGGAGTATGTTGTGTGTGTATATTGGGGGGAGGGTGGAATAAGGGATGAAAAGAGGGCAAGAGAAAAAGAAAAGGAGCCATGGTAGCACTTGGTGTTTTTGCTGCTTTACTGGATCAATAGCTCGAAGAAGAAGAGGAGGATCAGAAGGTGGCAGGAAATGGCAGTGGAAGTTATTACTACCACTGCTGTGTCTCAGGATGGCACAGAAGGGACAAGCTCCTCATCTAGTAATGCAGCCTGAAGCAATTTGGCTGCTGTGGTTTGACTAAACTTTAAATAGAAACTGCAAGCCCAATGCAAGCATTTAATTATGATTTCAGTCACAACTAAAGGTATGGATCCAAACACAACAGAGCTGAATCATCCTGATTTGGCTTTCCAAAATCTTCTTCCTCTGTGTATAGGCCAGATGTGAAAACTGCCAAAATTAGCCACCTTTTCGTGAGTTCATTCTTCAGTTTCTTTCACCTGACCCAGTGTGAGAAAGATTAGCCAGTAAAAGGTGGCTGTTGTGGTTCAAAAATGCCACAATCTTTGAGGAGGCTCTTTCTGTGTACCCTGGCTTTCCAACTTAGTCATACTCTTAGATACAGGAGCAGTGTTTTTGCTTTGTCTTTATTCTACATTCATGTCTAGGATTAAGGTGTCTCAAAGACTTTCATTCTGTCTCAAGACAAAAAGAAATGTTGCATGTCAAGTTGATTTCCGAACCTGATCTGGAGAACTGTAATCTGGATTATGTTTCAAATGTGAATACATGGAGGGCAATATTAAGGTAGGGTTACCATATTCCACTTCTCCAGATTTTCATATCATAGGAGTGTGAGCTTTGCCCACTTTTGCAATCCTATCTGAGTAAGAGGTGAAGAATATACTGTACACTCTAATGCAGGGATTCTCAACCTGCAGCCTGCAGCACAATTTCATGTGCCCCCCCAACGCTTCCACCACACCAGGAAGTGCCATGTGGTGGAAGAAGGGCAAAATAGCCATCCAGCCCCCAAAGCTGTCTGAGGGAGTATTATCTGGCCCCTGGCTTTCATTTCATTTCATTTATTATTTATATCCTGCTTTCCTCGACCCAATGGGCAACCCAAAGTGGCCTTTACAACATGGAAAAAATATGCAGTATACAGTGTCAAAATGCGATGCAACAAATATAATAAAGAATACAGTTACAGTTCAGATACAAAATTATAAACTACAAGTCAAAAAAGCAATGCAAATTAGAAATCCCTTAGAACAAAACAATATCAATTCCGAGGCAACATATTAGTAAAGAGAACAGTATCATCTCAACAACAGCACTAACATGATCCCCCTGCCCCTGCCAAGCCAAGTCCAAAAAAAAAAAGGGGGGGAATCTATCCACCACCTCCCCAACCCTTTAAGTCCTGGCTGGGCAGTGAGGTTCTAGGCACTGATGATGAAGATAGTCCTGGCCATGGGAAACACCCATCAACTGCGCTTCCAGCTCCCATGGCTGGCTGGGCAAAAGAAGGAGATGGGATGGCGACAGCTGGAGGAGCACTGGCGGTGGCTCTCAAAGTCAAAACTCCCTCCGGCAGTGCCAGTCCTCCTCCCGCTGGTTCAGCCGGAAGGGAAAGGTAACACTCGGTGTCCCTGTCAGCAGCGGTGGCCCCAGTGTTAAAGCCACCCGCCGAAACCTCCTCCAGCTGTACCAACCCTCCTCCCACTGATTCAGCCAGGAGGGAAAGAGGACACCACTATTGCTCTTCTTCCCCACTGGCCGGACTGGCCACAGGCAGGGGAAGGAAGCAGGAGTCTCAGTTCCATGGCAGTGGCATGCACAGCTTTTAAGGATGGCGGCCACCCTCCTGCAACTGTTGCTGTTTTCCCCCACTGGCCGAACTGGCCGCAGGTGGAGGGAGAAAGCAGGAGTCCTGGTTTCACAGCAGAGGGTGCAGCTTTTGAGGATGCCAGCCACTCTCCTACAGCTGTTGCTCTTTTCCCCCACTGGCCAGACTGGCTGCAGGTGGGGGGAGAAAGCAGGAGTCCCAGTTCCACAGCAGCAGTAGGTGCAGCTTTTAAGGATGCCGGCCACCCTCCTGCAACTGTTGCTCTTTTCCCCTACTGGCCAGACTGGCCGCAGGCAGGGGGAGGAAGCAGGAGTCCCAGTTCCAAATATCACTTGTCCCCAAAAAATATATTGCTTCATGTGATAGCATCTGTTCTTTCCCCTTTAATAGGACAAATTCTACAAAATCTCCCAAAAAGGGTCGGAATCGACTGTGTGACTGAACAACAACAACAATAACAACAACAACAACAATTCACCTTAAACAATCACTTTTGTTTTGCAGGATACAAAGTCTAAGATGGAAGACTATTTCTACTATTTCGCACAGGCCCCTGCAGCTTTTCGAAAGAGCAACTCCCCTGTGTTTTGATGGTATTCTAAGCTTAAGACTCTGGCTTTTCATTAGAGAATATCTACTAGTTACAACATGACATGTATTAATGAAAACATCAGACATGAGTCTTTCCCAGGGCCCAAGACTTTCCTTTCCTTGAGTGAAGTATAACTATACACGCAATTCTGCACACTCTCCATTTCAGAGGTGAGAATTACAGAGTCAGATATGTGAACATGAGTGGGTTTTCTGCTTGAATTGAGAGATACTTGATGTCTCCTTGTGAATGCTCTCTAACTGTCCAAACTCTCAAACCATGTAGCATTGCACAAACAGAAGAAATGCAACAGGGGGTCAGCCCATATGCTATATTGGGGAAATTTTTTTTGAAACTTGTTTGAATGGGAGGTGTTTATCTGCTTTATGATATTCCCATGACATGAGATTTAAACTGATTGATGCATGAGATTTTCTGCCAATGTAGCAGTTCGAAAGCAAGAAATTGAAAACAGATAAATAGGTAACACTTCAGTGGGAAAGGTAACAATGATCCCTGTGGTCTGCCACATGGCCACGGAAATGTCTGCATCTGCTCACGGGTTCTCATATGTCCACTCATGGATCTGCAGACAGCGCTTGTCTCTTTGGTTGTAAATGAAGATGAGATTGAGCACCGCCCCTAAAGTCAGGCATGACTGGCTTTCAAGCAAGGGAGGCCTTTACCTTTACTAGGCATAAGATAGAAATAAGATCATTTGCAGGCGCACCCCCCAATAAAGGACTCAGACACTGGTAAAAGTGGATAACGGCATTGGGCCACATTTATTGATTCATGCCCTAGTCCGAATTATAAATTTCTATTGGTAATTGACCAATTATAATTCTTAAGGCAAGCAGGCCGAAGTAACACTGGTAAGGTACCACCCAAAATTGCCGACGGCAATTGTTACAATGTATCTATTTGTATCAATTTCTTTGTTGACAACAAACAAATTGTTGACCGTAGTCAATATCTAACTATTGACCCCACCCTCTGACGCGTATCCGTGAAATCACGGGGTGATGCATGCTGTCTAGCTGTAGCCATCACCCCGTCGCCTGGTTCGTCGTTGACCGGACAACGTTTAACCAACTTATGCCTGTCTAGTGTTGTCCAGTCAATTGCGAACCTGCCGGATACCTGTGGGTCATAAATGTTTACCTTACCAGTGATACCCGCCACACGGGGAGGCTTCCCAAAAGGCTCACCGCCCCCCCCAAGACCGTCAGCTCGGTCAACAGGCCTGCTCGCCAGTCCACTAACCAGAGGTCCATACCTCCCTGCGACAGATGGGCCCCATCCCCTGAGTAAAACTCGTAATTTTGCAGACTGATGGCGGCGAGGCTAATGACGCGTCCCCCACCCTTGTCGAAAAGGAACCAGGCAATAGCCCCATTCACGGAGCGTCGGCTCAGTCAAGAGCCTCGAGGCCGAACGCTCCCCTGTAAGCGTACCGCGGTATCGTGTCCGACCAATTGAGGGTTGTGGCAGGCCACACATAATGTGAGTAGGGCAGGTCACTGCAAATCGCAAGCTTCCGCGATAGGCCAGTGACCTGTCCCAAGCCACCACCCCCAAGGTACATAACCAGGACATCAGGCGAGTCAGCATCCCTGATGTATAAAAGGAATGGCAACAGTTCCCGCCATAACATGCCGTGCTTACCATAGCACCTGAGACGTGCGGATGCAACCAGTCCCAGTCGGGGTCCCCACTCTGTCGCCGCAGCGTAACGTGCTGCCCTGTGCAGCGTAACGCGCTGCCCTGTGCAGCGTAACGCGCTGCCCTGTGCAGCGTAACGCGCTGCCCCGTGCAGCGTAATGCGCTGCCCTGTGCACGTGGCTATGGCCCACCAGCCATACTGTCACCGGTGTAATACGACACCCAGGGTCTGTCAAGGAAAAAAGGTGGGGAGAAACAGTGCAGTGACTAAACCGGTACTCACGGTTGAAGAGGGCGAACACAAAACTGAAAACATTGTGATCCCCACCCTCCCATGAGGCGTATTTCAGCCCCGGAGTACCCAAAAACAGCTGCAGTAGAAGCCGCCCCTATCCTGAACGAATGGGTGCCGCAACGAGCCCCAGAGAGGCCAACACTGTCTAGTGCCTTCCCGGCACCCTCCAAAATTGAAATTTAGTAATGGAAGACCCACCTTGGTGACAGAAAAACGGGCCATGGTGCGTGCCACGCAGTGCAAGGAAATCCTGTAGGGCACCAACCGGACAGATGTCTGCCAAAGAACATCGTAGCAGTCTACTCCACTGCCTATGCCGTGCTGATCCGTTTTAGAGGAGCGTATCCTCAACTGAGCCCAATCATTGGCCACATAGACATCTTCGAGTTCCAGTGCCCTACGACTTGCATCCGCCTTAGACAGCATCTCAAGCTCGCTGATGCGGAGCGCTCCAAAAAAGGCCACCGTTGTAGCCGCATGAAATAGGGCTGCCTCATACCTATCAAAACATAGGTCACGCCAGCCCCGAGCTAGTTGGGTAAGAACCCCTGGGGAAATTGGGTGGCGGTCGTCCAGACTACACCCACGCTCCCGCACCCACCCCTCCAAAACGTGTCTCACATGGAAGTCAGCGGTATTGTCCGCATGACCGCCTACTTTGGCCATGAAAGCCAGCGCTGACAGCCTGGATGCTATGGTACGAGGCGCGAGGCCCTGGGCATGTTGGGGAACCATAAATCGAAGGATGTGGGCCACAGGGATCAGCCAGGTATCTGGCAGCCAGAATTGGGCACAGAATGCTCGGAAAGAACTGAATGCGTGGTGATACGCCTTACGCGTGCGTGGCGCTAGCGACATGCCGATCGCCCGGTTCACTTCTCCTTGCCAATGGTCCATATCTCGTCCGGGAGTGGCGAGGGAAATTCCTCCGCATCCGGGGCCAAGGTGCGGAACCGGGAGATCTGCAGGCGGGACAAAGCGTCAGCGATATCATTATTGACCCCCGGGACATGCCTGGCCTTGAACAGCAGATTGAGGCGCAGGCTGCACAATACAAACTGGCGCACCAGGTCCATGATCCTGGGTGATTTAGAGGTGTGTGAGTTGACAATATGGACAACGGCTGCATTGTCACACCAGAAATGAACAACCGAGTCGGCCCACTCCTCACCCCATAGCATCAAGGCCCCCAGAATGGGAAAAATTCCAGATAAGTAAGATCATGCAGGCGACCCGTGCCAGACCAGGCTGGTGGCCACCCACCATAGGCCCACTTCCCATTGAAGTACATCCCATAACCCAGGGATCCCGAGGCATCGTACTGTATCTGGAAACGAGGGGAAGCCAGAAGGTCAGACCTCCAAAATGACACCCCATTGAACTCCCTCAGGAACTGGAGCCAGATAAGCATATCTGCCTTAATACCCTGGGTCAGTCTCACCCTATGGTGGGGCCTGGATAAGCCTGTCATGGCTTCGCACAAGCGCCGAGCAAATGCCCTGCCCGGTGCGACCACCCTGCAAGCGAAATAGAGGTGACCATGTAGCACCTGCAGTTCCCGCAGTGATGCCTTGCGTTTAGCAAGCAAGTCCGAGATAAGGGCCAGCATTCTTGACACCTTATCCCCTGGTTACCTAGAAGGCTGCGCTACCGTGTCGATCTCCACCCCCAGGAAGACTAGCTGGGTAGATGGGCCCTCGGTCTTTTTGGGCGCTAAAGGAACACCAAGTTCCTCCATTAGCATCTGAAATGTGTTGAGGAGACGTGTGCACGTGTCCCAGCCCCGTTCACCCCCGAATAAAAAATCATCCAGGTAATGGGCTACAGACCGGGACCCTGACCTGCGGACAAAAGCCCACTCTAGGAAGGTGCTGAAACGCTCGAATGCCGAGCCTGATATGGAACAGCCAAAAGGCATCGCCTCATCGAAATAATGTGCTCCCCGGAACGGGGCTGCAGGGAAAGGGCCAGTGATCCTGCCCGCATTAATCTCCTTAGCAATGCCGGCAGCAGCCACCTCCTCCCTTCCCCTATGGGACAAAAGGTTGGGGGCGTCTTGGGGGAACCTATCACCCATGAAAGGAATACGGAACCCCAGTCGAAAACCCTGAAGCAGGTAAACCGCATCTGCCTCCCTCGGGTACAATGCGAGCCAACGCTCCAACATGTCCACATTAATTGGGGAGGGGGCCTTTCGGCGAACCAGCTCCCTCTGCGGCAGTTTTGCCAGCCCCTTGTCCGCCCCTCCCTCTGCCCCACATCCCTCCAGGCCTGGGACAGGCGGAGGCCGCATGGGGGCCAGCACAAGAGGGACACTCATGCATGTACTTGCAATTCTTCCTGTTGCAGGAACCATTGGACGAAAAGTCCAGCACAGCAGGCGGGCTGGAACCCCCTGCCCCGCCACCTGGCGGGGTGTCTGTGCTGGGGCCGCTCGCTGGACCGCATGTCCACAATGGTATCTTTCCCCAGGCGCAGGGCGCGTGGGAGTCATGTACAGAAGCCACAGCTTCTGGCAGGGTTCATCCCACCTCATCTGAGGGTGCAGGGGAATCCGCATACGGAATTCCTCGTCGTAAGCCAACCACGACGGGCCCGGGAAGTCGACCATCGCCCGGTAAATGTTGTCCAAATACTGGACCATCGGAATTTCCAAATCCGGCCGGGCCCTGAGGTAGACCGCCATGTATATGAGGTAGGCCGGCAACCAGTTGGCCCACGTATGTGGCGGCTTACGACGACGTGCCTGCTCCTTATCCTCCTCATCCTGCCCCTCACTCTCCTCTTTGGTGGGCTCTCTGTTAAGAAGGGAGAAGATGTCCACAGACCCCCCACGCCAGACCTTCTCTTTGGTGGCCTGGGCCATTTTAATGGTCCCCCAGGGGCAAGGAATACCCCGCTGTCAGCAATGCCGACACAGGTACAGTGGGAACTACGGGCATCTGAAAAGGAGCCTGGACCAACCCGGTCACCCCTAACACATTCCCGACTGAGAGGTGCACCCCCCGAAACGGTGCCCTGTGTGAAAGGTGAAGTCACCGGGTGGGGCGTCGGCGACTGAACCGTCGCCCCACCCGTGTGAGGCCAAGGCCATTGAAATGCCCCCCTAACGTGGTTATGTGTGTGGGTGCGCTAGATTGAACTGCATACTCACATGCTGCACCCCCATGGGCCGCCCCCACCGGGGGTACTGGCCCACTGGGGGCGTCGGAGCTCACGACCGCAATTGAGCTCGTCGACGGGGCCTGACCAGCACCGGCCTGTTGAATGGGGAGCCGCGAGGCAGTGGCCGATGCCGGGCCACGCGCCTCAGGCAGCTCGACCCGCCCTGCCGCCTGCTGCTGCCCGGCAGACGAAGCATCAACCTGCACCCCAAAAGGCACCCCAGGGTGGTTAACCCTCGCGAGGGATGCCTCGAGGGCCGCAACGCGGGCCAGAAGGGCCTCCACATTAACGTAGCCCCCTAAGCCAAGGAGGGGCAAAGGGCCATCCGGCCCACTACTGCAGGCGCCGGTCCAGGTCCCTGGACCCCGGTGCCCGTATAGGGCCACGATCCCATGCCTGGCCCCTGCAGGGCCGGGGGAGTACCCTGCCAGGGGAGGGAACCCAGCCACCCCCCAATGGCTGAAACCCCCCGCAGGAAGCTGCGCACCAACGGAAGAAGGCCCCTCAGAATGGGCCACGCCAGGGGCAGTGGCCACTGCTTGCGGGCCAAGGGCCGCGGCCCCTGCTGGGCCTGTACGCGGACACCCCGCCTCCGGCCAAGTGGCAATTAACCCCATCCCACCGGTCCCGGTGGGCTCAGGCAAAGGAGGCTGCTGGGGAGGCGCAGCCGCGGTCCTCCGACCCGGCTGGCGCCTCCGTGCAGAACGAGCCGCGTTCGCAGTCGCCTTCTTCTTAGAGGGCATAGCAGCTATCCGATGGGAAGCCGAAAAAGGTGAAGAAAATTAGCAGCCAAGAGGCTTCCCGGTGAAAGGTAAGAGCGACGGAGGTAAGAGGGAAAAGCTTCTCCGCTCCGTCGCTTCGCAAAATGGCAGCTCGGCTGCCTTGTGGCCACCCCTTTTATAAGGGAGCTGGCCACGCCCCCTAACTACCCGGATGCCTTCGTCCGGTGGGGGGGGGGGCCCGCAAAGAGCGCGGCGGCCATTTTGGCGCCGCGCTTGCATTCTTGCTCTTGAGAATTCTGCAAACATATTGCAAAACCAAACTAGAAGAGAGGCAGTCTTAACAGTGTTTTAAAACTTGGCTAGAAAGTATTACATGATGGGGAATTTTTAAAACCACGTTCTTGCATACAATTTTTCTTTTGTTTTTCTTCTGAAGCCTCTTTGTCTAAAAGTCCAAGCCTTTTTTATCTTCCCGTGATATGTTTTATTCTTCAACTTGTGAATATACTTAATGGGGCACATAACAACAAGAACAGAGATTTTGAATTCAAATTAGAGTCCCTCAAATTGTGCCAATTGAATTTGAATGATTGGGTAGATTAAAGCTTTAGTTCTTCCTGAGAAAAGATCTGCTGCTTTTAAAGATTATGGACATTACTGACTCCCAAAAATGACTATGCCAGAGAGAAAAGTACCATCTGGACTCCCCCCCCCCCCCCAAAAAAAAGAGGCATTTCTTGAACTAGTAAAAAAAAAGTAAGGATGAAGTTTCTAGAAACTTAACAGTTTTACTATACAATTGAGCTGGCACCACGTTATATTAAGACATAGATGTGCCAAGCAAATTTCCATTGTGGAAGAGTTAAATTGTCATTCAATTCAGAGTTTAGAAAGTTAGTTTTAAAAGCAAATCACTACAGTTACAATTCCAAGACTGAAAAATAGCTTGCTACCTATCTGCTTGCAATGACTCTCAGGTCTAAAAAGTAATTAAAATTATTTCACTTCCATTCCTTTCACAAAACAATTAAGCACTAAAGCTTCTGGCCTGTGACACAAAAGTCATTTCTTCAAAGTAGTATATTGCATAGCATGAGCCATAACTTGAGACATCAAATCCTCACCCACACCACTATTAAGTGACCACCCTCCCAAACCTGTGATATTCTCCAAAAGGGAATATAGTTGTCCCTCTTTAAATTACAATCCTGATGTTATTAGCCACAATTACAAGAATGGAATTTAAACACAGATAATTAGTTTCTTTGACACAGTGAACAAACTCCAAAAGCTCACGGGTTCTCATATGTCCACTCATGGATCTGTAAGGACCATACCCAGTCCCACAGCCAAATCCCTGAAATATTTTGGTCAGTATCCTTTTACCTAAACAGAAAAGGGAAAACACATAAACACTCCCACAATTCTTAGACGAGCTCAATGACATACTCATCCTTGCTTTGGTTCAGAGAATTATTGCACAGTTGGTCTTGTGGTAGCCTACTGGAGTGAGGGACAGTGATTATGTCAGTGGTTTCCAACCTGTTTTTGGCCATGCCCCCCTAAGCATATCTAAAATCCTGATAACCTCCCACCCCCCGTGTGACATATATTTTTTTATTATCCAAAATAGTAAGGAATAAGGACTTTCAAATAATAATCCAGAATGAACTCATTGAGCAGGTCAACCACTATATCTATCTTGGCCATCTGATTGGGAGGAACAATGATCAGAAAGCAGAACTGGCCAGAAGAATGCTGCAGGATGGGCAGCATTCAACTCCATCAAAGAAAACTTGTTAAACAAGAAACTCGACAAGAAAATCTGATTTTGTATTCTTTGAAAATGCAAGATCCACTTCTTCATTAATGACATGCAGAAAATGTGGCTATTTCACCACAACTATTCTGTCACATGCCCTTCCATTATAAGACCTTCATAAATGATCTCTCATTTCCCTAAAAATAATTCCACTTTTGTTTCTTGTATAGCCACCCACACAGAGAGCTGGTGGTTCTATTTGGTAAATGTAATCCCTGAAATTAATGAGGAATTGATGCTTCAAGAAATGAAAGTCAAGAAACCAAGCTCAATTAACTGAATTAATTAATTAAACTCCACATCACACTCACCAAAGCTTTAAAATCCTTGAAAATGTCCATAGTTTTAAATTGTTTTATGTCAACCTTTTTTTTTTACTTCTACCTGATCATTTTTTTCACCTCACTGCCTCTCCCCACCACCAATACAGTTTATAGTCTAAAGGCACAATCCTATAAAGATATTCACACATCAAAAGCTTATTTCTGGGGTAACATGAATACCTAGTCTTATCACAGTATATAGCTCAAAATGCTTCAGTTACTCTAAAATATCCAACTCAGGGAGATTATTTCATCCGTGTGGATATTCTGTTGTGGAGTTCCTCAGCAATTTACTATCTTCCTGATGTTATTTAAAAATTATACAAAACTGATGTTGTGGTCACTTAGATATTTTTCAGTATGCTGATGACACACAACTGTCTCTCAATCACTTTACCTCCTCTGGATTCAGCCTGGTGCCCTGACGATCGCCTGGCTTTGATAACAGAATGGACGAGGGCAAACAAGTTGAAATTGAACCCCAACAAGAAGGAGGTCTTGTTACTGAGGGAGGAAAAGCAGCAAGGATGTAAGTAATCAAGGGAGGAAGGAGAAAATACACACAGAATAGAAGCAAGTTTTTTTATATATATAACAAGTATCAAGAATTTTTATATATAACGAGTATCTAGACGTAATCAAGCCCACTAAAGTATGAACAAAGTGAAAATATGGTGAAACACACATAACAAGGAATTGGTCGAATACTATACAAACTAGGCACACACCAGTTGGGAGTCGAGTGGCCAAGAGCCAAAATATACATGTAAAAACAACTTTTGGGAATATATAACAATCTAAATATATAACAAACCGTTGCTGAAGAGCCTAGTGATAAAGTCCATATCAAAATCGTAACAAGGAGTTCATATATAATGGGGGCAAGTTCCAAAGTACAATTCAAGGGGTCCGTATCAAAAATCCATGTAAAAGGCTGTGGATGGCGAAAGGAGAGGTACAAGGTGAAAAATGAAGCAGCCGGGAGGGCTATGCAAGCAAAATGGAAGAACAACATCGTAGCAGCAAAAACAGGTCGATATCCGTCCGGTAAAAGATATTTCGTGCTCTTTATCAAGATCTGCAACAAAAGGAAACCAAGACCACATAATGGACTACAAATACATACACGAAAGAAGCACCATATCAAAACATATATACAAACAGAGTGAACAGCATTACAGCAGTACCTGTAGAAACACGCTCTAAATCACCTCTAGAAGTATTCTCATGAGGGGTGAGAGCGTTAAGAAAGCTTAGAACGTGACTGCTACATATAGTTCCCAGGAAAACTCATGTGGGTCCAGTAACAATAATTAACAATTTAACAATAATTAACCATGAGTGCCATATTTAAAGAGGAAGAGGAAGAGGAAAAGCCGACATACAGAAGTAGTACAAAAGCTAAAGGAAGGCAGAATAGTCCTGATCCGTATTTAAACCTGAGGGATATAAGGTGAAAAAACGGTGAATATAAAATGCTTCACGTTGTAGTAAGAAATGAAACTGGCGAGGGGAAAATGATTCAAGTACAGCAACCCTTAGATCAGTTGGGGCATGGTTTTTATCAATAAAATGAGAAACAAGAGGGGCTGTAATCACATTGTTACAAATACGAGAAAGGTGCTCCCCTAATCTAGTTTTCAACGGTCTAGAAGACTGACCTACATAAGCAAGATCACAGGAACAGATGATAATGTACACGACATCTCGTGAATTAGAATTGGAGAAACGGGATAGTTGTAGTCTGAAGGTACTACTCGGAATGGCAATCTCATCCATTCTCCACATGTATCGGCAAAACTTACAGTGCCCGCAAGGATGATGCCCAACAGGTAGTGTAGAAGAGGATACTTGTACAGGTAGGCAATCCGTTCTGGATAAAATTCCAGCTATGGCTCTGGTCTTGCGGAACCCGACCATCGGTTTGTCTTTACATCCAGAAACAGAATCCAGTATGTGCCAATGTTTACATATAGTTTTCTTGATTTGTTGTGCTAAGGGAGTAAAGTCCAAAGACCAAAAGATGTTATTTTTCTTGTTCTTTCCCTTGCGCTGGAACATGGAACACCTGGATCTGTGGGTGACTTTCTTGTATGCATTATTGATCACATGAGCTGGATACCCCCTAAGTTGGAGTGATTGTCGGATGCCGGTGGCTGCCAATATAAAGTCAGAATCATGAGTCGAGTTCCGCTTAGCTCGAAGAAATAAACTGTACGGAATATTATTTTTCAAAGAATGAGGATGGTAAGAATGAAATTGCAAATAAGCATGTCTATCCGTAGGCTTATTGAACAAGCGTATGTTAAGTTTATTAGCAGAAACAAAAATTTCTAAATCCAGAAAGGATATGGAATGGGAGCTAGCTGTGTGTGTAAATGATAAGTGATCATGTAAAGAGTTAATCCAAGTCAGAAAGCTGGAAACAGAAGCCGGATTAGAAAGAACAAAAAACAAATCATCAATGTAACACTTGGAAATCAAGATATTGGGAAAAAATGGATTGACAGAAGGGTTTAAGATGAATGTATGGTCAAAATTATTCATGTAGATGTTTGCCACCGAAGGGGCAAAATTTGAACCCATGGCAACACCTTGCATCTGTAAATAAAATGTACCCATGAACCGAAAAAAATTGTGCTCAAAGGCTATGTCAAGAAGGTCTAGAAGAAAATGTGTGGGAGGATCAGGGTGTGTGCGTAAAGATAAAAGATGTTCAATGAGAATCCGAACTTCCTGTAGAGGTATATTGGTATAGAGGGATGACACGTCCATGGTAACCAGTATTTATTTTATTTATTTATTTAGTCGTATTTATATATGCCGCCCACTCAGGCAGAACCCGACTCAGGGCGGCATTACAACAAATTATAAAAACACTTAAAAAAACCCATATCCCACCCACTTAAAAAGAAAACCCTTATCCCACCCATCCATCCCACTCACTCTAAAAAAAGGAAGAGAGAGTTCTTAATTCTTTACGCAAGCCAGCAGGCGGGGACCGTGATCCCATTCGGGCCCCACACCTGCCCTGCCAGCCAGGTCTTCAATCCTTTCCTGAAGGGCAGCAATTCTCTTTGAAGTCTTAGATCTGTTGGCAGGAGGTTCCAGAGAGTTGGTGCAGCCACGGAGAAGGCCCTCCTTCGGGTGCTAGACAGATGTGCACCCCTAACTGATGGCACTATTAGAGAGCCCCTCCGGTCCACTCTGGTTGGACGGGCAGACACTCTTGGGACGATGCGGTCTCTAAGGTATCCTGGCCCACTGCCATATAGGGCTTTAAAGGTCAAAACCAGCACCTTGAATTGCACCCGGAGACAAACTGGTAACCAGTGCAGCTCCCGAAGTAGCGGTGAGGCATGGGCATATCGCCCACATCCCATCACCACCCAGGCTGCCGCATTCTGGACCAGCTGCAGCCTCAGAATGGTCGTCAAGGGCAGCCCCATGTAGAGCGCATTACAATAATCTAGTTGGGAAGTAACCAGAGCATGGGTGACCATAAGCAAGGAGCCCCGGTCCAGGAGCGTGCGCAATTGGCGAATCACCCGAAGTTGGGCAAAAGCCCTCCTGGCCACAGCCACCACTTGTTCTTCCAGCAGCAGCCATGAATCCAGAAGGACCCCCAAGTTGCAAAACCGCCCCATCCAGTACCAAAGGTGGTAACTCCCTGGATAACACGGGGCCCCTTATCCACAGCCACTCTGTCTTGCTGGGATTCAGCCGAAGCCCATTGGCCCCCATCCAGACCCCAATGGCCTCCAGGCATCCGGATAGGATTTCAACAGCATCACTGGGGTCCCCACGGGCTGAGATATACAACTGGGTGTCATCCGTGTACTGATGGTACCGCACCCCGTGGGAACGAATGATCTCACCCAGTGGCTTCATGTAGATGTTAAATAAGAGGGGAGAAAGCACCGAGCCCTGAGGAACCCCATACTTGAGGGACCTAGGCCTGGACCTCTCACTCTCTAACCACACCAACTGGGTACGGCCCTCCAGAAAAGAGGAAAACCAGGACAACACAGTGCCCTGGATCCCCAATCCTTTGAGCCGTTCCAGAAGGATACCATGGTCGATGGTATCGAAGGCCGCTGAGAGGTCAAGAAGAGCAAGGACGGATGGATAACCCCCGTCCCGCTCCCACCAGAGATCATCCATTAGTGCGACCAATGCCGTCTCCGTACCATACCCAGGCCTGAATCCTGATTGAAAGGGGTCTAGATAATCCGCTTCCTCCAGGACACTCTGCAGCTGGCGCGCCACCGCCTTCTCCAAAACCTTACCCAAAAAGGGCAGGTTGGAAACCGGCCTGTAATTGTTAAGGACAGCTGGGTCAAGGGATATTTTCTTCAGGAGGGGGCGCACCAAAGCATGTTTTAATGGTGCAGGAAATACCCCCTCCCGTAAGGATGCATTTATTATCGCCCCAACCCAGCCACCTGTCACCACCTTGGAGGCTTTCACCAACCAGGTGGGACAGGGGTCCAAAGGACATGTAGTGGCACGTACAGCTGCAAGGAGCCTGTCCACTTCATCAGGGACAACAGGATCAAACTGATCCCAGATTGTACAGCAAGACTGTGCTCCGGCACCCCCCCCCCGACCCTCCCCATCCATGCCGGGACTCAGTCCTGAACGAATCCGATCGATTTTCTCCACCAGATGGTCAGCAGAGTCCTCAGCCGAACCCTGCCAACCGGGCACCGATCTTCCCCTACCGAGGAGGGACCTGGTTACCCGGAACAGAGCGGCTGGGTGATTATCAGCGGAGGCAATAAGGGTAGTGAAGTATTGACGCCTCACCACCCCCATCGCCACTAGGTAGGCCCTAATAGCAGCTCTAGCCAGTGTCCAATCGGAGTCATCCCGGGTCTTCACCCAGCGGCGCTCTAGGCGTCTCTTTGCCCATTTGAGATCCCGCAGTTCATCTGTGAACCACGGGGATGACCTAACCCCACGGGCGCGGAGAGGCCGCAGTGGCGCGATTTCATCCAAGGCTGCTGTTGCCGTCCTGTTCCACAGGTCGACAAGTGCCTCGGGTGAATCGTGTAGCCGATCCAGAGGAACATCCCCTAGTTCCCTCTGGAATCCATCTTGATCCATTAGTCGCCGAGGGCGGGCCATTTTAATAGGCCCTGCCTCCCTACGATGAAGTGTCGCCCCCAGGAAGTCAAGAGTCACCAGATAGTGATCTGACCATGGCACAGGTGAGATGGCTAAGTCCTGTAATCTCAGGTCACTCTGCCACTGCTCCGACAAGAAAACTAAGTCTGGCATGTGACCACTGCCCCTGGTTGGACCCCGCACTACCTGAGTCAGGCCCATGGCTGCCATGGAAGCCATGAACTCCCTTGCCACCTCAGAAGCCATCCCCAACAATGGCAAATTGAAGTCCCCCAGAACCATAAGCCTCGGGAACTCCAACGCCAGCATCGAGGTGGCTTCGAGGAGCTCAGGCAGGGCATCCCTTACCCTGCAAGGGGGCAGGTACAGGAGTAAGATCCCCAACTGACCCTTGGGGCCCAACCGTAGAAGCAGGGCCTCACAACCAGACACTTGTGGAGCAGTGGCCCTAGCAATTCCCAAGGACTCCCTGGCAACAATGGCGACACCACCGCCCTTTCCCTCACCTCTAGGCTGGTGCCAGATACCGAACCCAGCTGGACACATATCCGAAAGAGGTACTCCATCTTCAGGTGTCAGCCAGGTTTCGGTGATGCATGCCAGGTCGGCCAGCCCCTCCTGGATAGCATCTTGGATCAGGGGGGCCTTATTACTTACCGATCTGGCATTCACCAGCAGCAGCCTAAGGGTGGGGTCACTGTGGATCTGCTGCTCAGGGCCCAGAGATGTACCTGCAGGGCTGGAATGAGGGACCACACTTAAACATCGGGCCCGCATTCCCCGAGTGCGGCCCGCCCCACGGTACCCGCCATACCGCCCCATGCCCGTCACAACACCTATATGGATCCCTGGAACCTCCCTAGATGGAATGCTGCCCCTCCTTCCTGGCTGGCAGGACCAACTCTCTCTCTTCCCACCCCATCCACAATCCCCCCCTGGTTCCAGCAACATGCATGGGCTCCCGGAATGAGCAGGGAGCGCTGGCAAGTCCCGGCGTCAACATCTCCTTCTTCTTCCCCCCAGGTGGGAAGGGCGGAGGCAGGGGCGGGGGGGGGGACGTCCGTGCGCGGCGGCAGCGTCTTCGGCTCCCCAGAGCCACAGGGAGCCCTTTTAAACTCCCCGCCCGATGGCAGGGGGCGGGGAGGGCCTTCCGTGCGTGACGGCGGCGTCTTCGGCTCCCCAGAGCCACGGTGGGCTCTTTTAAACTCCATGCCCGGTGGTAGGGGTCGGGGGGGATGTCCGTGCGCGGCGGCGGCGTCTTCGGCTCCCCAAAGGCACGGGGAGCCCTTTTAAACTCCCCGCCCGATGGCAGGGGGCAGGGAGGGACGTCCGTGCGCCGCGGCGGCGTCTTCGGCTCCCCAGAGCCACGGGGAGCCCTTTTAAACTCCCCGCCCGATGGCAGGGGGCGGGGAGGAACGTCCGTGCGCGGTGGCGGCGTCTTTGGCTCTTCGGCTCTTCAGAGCCACGGGGAGCCCTTTTAAACTCCCCGCCCAATGGCAGGGGGCGGGGAGAGACGTCCGTGTGCGGCGGCGGCGTCTTCGGCTCTTCAGAGCCACGGGGAGCCCTTTTAAACTCCATGCCCGGTGGTAGGGGTCGGGGGGGATGTCCGTGCGCCGCGGCGGCGTCTTCGGCTCCCCAGAGCCACGGGGAGCCCTTTTAAACTCCCCGCCCGATGGCAGGGGGCGGGGAGGAACGTCCGTGCGCGGTGGCGGCGTCTTTGGCTCTTCGGCTCTTCAGAGCCACGGGGAGCCCTTTTAAACTCCATGCCCGGTGGTAGGGGTCGGGGGGGATGTCCGTGCGCGGTGGCGGCGTCTTCGGCAGCGTCTTCGGCTCCCCAAAGGCACGGGGAGCCCTTTTAAACTCCCCGCCCGATGGCAGGGGGCGGGGAGGGACATCCGCGCGCGACGGCGGCGTCTTCGGCTCCCCAGAGCCACGGGGAGCCCTTTTAAACTCCCCGTCCGATGGCAGGGGGCGGGGAGGGCCTTCCGTGCGTGACGGCGGTGTCTTTGGCTCCCTAGAGCCACGGTGGGCCCTTTTAAACTCCCTGCCCGGTGGTAGGGGTCGGGGGGGACGTCTGCACGCGGCGGCGGCGTCTTCGGCGGCGTCTTCGGCTCCCCAAAGCCACGGGGAGCCCTTTTAAACTCCCCGCCCGATGGCAGGGGGCGGGGAGGAACGTCAGTATACAATCATCTGGGACAAAAGAATATTCTAAAAGTTGAATAAAATGAGAAGAATCCTTAACATAAGAAGGAGTGTCAGAAGCAAAAGCACAAATGTAGTGATCAATGTAAATAGCAATGGGTTCTAAAAGGTCATCATTGGCCTTGCAGATGGGTCTGCAAGGTACGTTGATGGAGCCTGGCTTGTGCTTGTGAATTTTCAGCAACAGATGGAAAATAGGTACCCGTGGATGTGAGTTAAAAAGAAAACGGAAAGTAGATTCCGCTATGTATCCCATGGTGAGCCTCTCCTGAAGTACTATTTTAATGATGTTGGAAATGTGTGCTGTTGGGTCCCTATCCAAAGTATGGTAAAAATTACGATTAGAAAGCTGTTTGCGAGCTTCTTCCATGCAATTAATTCTATTCATGACAACTACCCCACCACCTTTGTCCGCTGCCTTAATGATAATGTCAGGATCGTTGCCCAAACATTCAAGAAGATGCATATCTTCACGAGACAAATTGTAAGAGGAGTGATATTGACTTTCTAAGGCAGAAATGTCCCGTAATACAACCCTTCTGAAAACTTCAATAGCACGGTTGTCAATGGCGGGAGTGAAGGTGGACCGGGGAGCAAAAGTATTGGAACACCCAGGCGAGTCCTTAAAAAAGGCTTGCAATTTAAGTAATCGAATTAATTTAAAGATGTCAATACGTGTCTTGAAAGAAGAATACTTAGGAGTTGGAACGAAACCTAAGCCTAGATCTAAGAGTTGGATTTCTCTTACTGTGAGGGCTCTCCGGGATAGATTAAAAACCAAAGAGGGTGTTACTTCTTTTTGTTCTTGTGAGCATTGCACTGTCCTAAAAAATAATTGCCAGAATTGTGCTTGGTAATGAGTTGTTTATTACGGTGAAATCTAGTATTATATGGGTCGCGAGTCCTTTCATCTGCCGAGGAATCTGCTATATCTGAATCAGTTGTTTCAAAATCGGTATCCTCCAATGGTTGACGCCAAGTCACCTGTTTTATGTTGTCGGACAGGCAAACTGCCATCTATAAATACGTGAACTCACGATTTAACTTTTTATTTTTAAATGTCAGTAATCTATCTTTGAATTCTTTAATTTTATTGTCAAGGACACTCATTTTACTGGAGAAGGAAGGAACATTAGAGGAAGCAAGAGAATCTTTGATCTTCTGTATCTCAGTATTTACATTTTCCACTTCCTGGTTACATTGGTCGATGATGAGAAGAATGAGATCGAACGAACATCTGTCGAGAATGAGGGTCCACTTGTCTAGGAACTGCTTATTATGTGAAAAAAGTGTGGGACCCTTGGGCATACGCAACCCTTGGGGTATGATAGAAGACTTGTAGTATTCGAGTAAAAAAGATGAATGGAAGTTCATTCTGATGCATTTCTTCTCCAGAGTCTCTAGATTATTAAGGTCATAATCATCACTGGAATCCCCGGGAGTAAAGATAGAAGTGGTGCTGCTAAGAATGCGGTCACATTCCGTGACTGAAAACGCAAAAGCTTTATCAGTCATGCCGTAGAAACAATCAAGGGAGGAATGGAGGGGCTCGCCATGGGATACATATCGGAATCTACTTTCCGTTTTCTTTTTAACTCACATCCGCGGGTACCTATTTTCCATCTGTTGCCGAAAATTCACAAGCACAAGCCAGGCTCTATCAACGTACCTTGCAGACCCATCATAGCTGCCAATGATGCCCTTTTAGAACCCATTGCTATTTACATTGATCACTACGTTTGTGCTTTTGCTTCTGACACTCCTTCTTATGTTAAGGATTCTTCTCATTTTATTCAACTTTTAGAATGTTCTTTTGTCCCAGATGATTGTATACTGGTTACCATGGACGTGTCATCCCTCTATACCAATATACCTCTACAGGAAGTTCGGATTCTCATTGAACATCTTTTATCTTTATGCACACACCCTGATCCTCCCACACATTTTCTTCTAGACCTTCTTGACATAGCCCTTGAGCACAATTTTTTTTGGTTCATGGATACATTTTATTTACAGATACAAGGTGTTGCCATGGGTTCAAATTTTGCCCCTTCAGTGGCAAACATCTACATGAATAATTTTGACCATACATTCATCTTAAACCCTTCCATCAATCTATTTTTTCCAATATCTTGATTTACAAGCGTTACATTGATGATTTGTTTTTTGTTCTTTCTAATCCGGCTTCTGTTTCCAGCTTTCTGACTTGGATTAACTCTTTACATGATCACTTATCATTTACACACACAGCTAGCTCCCATTCCGTATCCTTTCTGGATTTAGAAATTTTTGTTTCTGCTAATAAACTTAACATGCGCTTGTTCAACAAGCCTACGGATAGACATGCCTTATATCGGCAGCCACCAGCATCTGACAATCACTCCAACTTAGGGGGTATCCAGCTCATGTGATCAATAATGCATACAAGAAAGTCACCCACAGATCCAGGTGTTCCATGTTCCAGCGCAAGGGAAAGAACAAGAAAAATAACATCTTTTGGTCTTTGGACTTTACTCCCTTAGCACAACAAGTCAAGAAAACTATATATAAACATTGGCACATACTGGATTCTGTTTCTGGGTGTTAAGACAAACCGATGGTCGGGTTCCGCAAGACCAGAGCCATAGCTGGAATTTTATCCAGAACGGATTGCCTACCTGTACAGGTATCCTCTTCTACACTACCTGTTGGGCATCATCCTTGCGGGCACTGTAAGTTTTGCCGATACATGTGGAGAATGGATGATATTGCCATTCCGAGTAGTACCTTCAGACTACAACTATCCCGTTTCTCCAATTCTAATTCACGAGATGTCGTGTACATTATCATCTGTTCCTGTAATCTTGCTTATGTAGGTCAGTTTTCTAGACCGTTGAAAACTAGATTAGGGGAGCACCTTTCTCGTATTCGTAACAATGTGATTACAGCCCCTCTTGTTTCTCATTTTATTGATAAAAACCATGCCCCAACTGATCTAAGGGTTGCTGTACATGAATCATTTTCCCCTCGCCAGTTTCATATCATTGACAAAGAATGCTTCTTAATACAACGTGAAGCATTTTATATTCACCGTTTTTCCACCTTATATCCCTCAGGTTTAAATACGGATCAGGACTATTCTGCCTTCCTTTAGCTTTTGTACTACTTCTGCATGACGGCTTTTCCTCTTCCTCTTTAAACATGGCACTCATGGTTAATTATTGTTAAATTGTTAATTATTGTTACTGGACCCACATGAGTTTTCCCAGGAACTATATGTAGCAGTCACATTCTAAGCTTTCTTAACGCTCTCACCCCTCATGAGAATACTTCTAGAGGTGATTTAGAGCGCGTTTCTACAGGTACTGCTGTAATGCTGTTCACTCTGTTTGTATATATGTTTTGATATGGTGCTTCTTTCATGTATGTATTTGTAGTCCATTATGAGGTCTTGGTTTCCTTTTGTTGCAGATCTTGATAAAGAGCACGAAATATCTTTTACCGGAAGGATATCGACCTGTTTTCGCTGCTACGACGTTGTTCTTCCATTTTGCTTGCATAGCCCTCCCGGCTGCTTCATTTTTCACCTTGTACCTCTCCTTTCGCCATCCACAGCCTTTTACATGGATTTTTTATACGGACCCCTTGAATTGTACTTTGGAACTTGCCCCCATTATATATGAACTCCTTGTTACGATTTTGATATGGACTTTATCACTAGGCTCTTCAGCAACGATTTGTTACATATTTAGATTGTTATATATTCCCAAAAGTTGTTTTTACATGTATATTTTGGCTCTTGGCCACTCGACTCCCAACTGGTGTGTGCCTAGTTTGTATAGTATTCGACCAATTCTTTGTTACGTGTGTTTCACCGTGTTTTCACTTTGTTCATACTTTTGTGGGCTTGATTACGTCTAGATACTCGTTGTATAAAAAAAACTCTTGATACTTGTTATATATATTAAAAACCTCTTGCTTCTATTCTGGGTGTATTTTCTCCTTCCTCCCTTGTTACTGAGGGAGGCATCTGCCGGTTTTCGGGAACGTGGCCTCTTCATTGGATGTAATTGTCCTTTCTCTGTGGGGTCAGGTTTGTAATTCGGCGCTCTTTTCAAATTTGCCATCAAACTAGAACTGCAGATCACCACTGTAACAAAATCTTGCCTTTTTAATCTCAAGCAAATTCCCAGCTCCTCTGCTCTGTGATACAGACCCTGCCAACTCTGATCCATGCATTGGTAAACTCAGGAATAGGCTACTATAATGCTTTCTACATGGGGCTGCCCTTGTCCTTGATATAGAAGTTGCAACGGGTCTAGTATGCTGTAGCCAGGCTGATATCTGGAGAGAAGAAATCTCTCAGGGTGGTAATGGAGTTCACTTGCTTTTAAAATCTCTTTCCTTTTTTCTAACACCATTTCCTCTCCTTTGCAAGGAATGAGGGGGACATACTTTACATCAGCTTCATGACATAAAATGTGGTGTCAATTGTTGCATTGCAGGAATTAATGGGAATGTGGTTTGGGATTGGGAGGTCTGTGGATTGAGGTCCTCACCATCTCTGCCTGGTGCCTGCATAGCAGTTTACTTCCATGGAGTACAAAAGCTATTTATTTTATGCACAGAAATATGAGTGAATTGTATTGTCATGTTGTTGCCATCTTGAATTCCTGAAACTTTTATGTTTAGTTATTTAAAACATATACAAATTATAATAATAATATATAGAAATGCCTTGTTGTTATGTTTACATTTTCAGAGATCTTGGCCAGAATTTTATTGCTACTTAATGCTTCCATTTGGGAAATTGTCCATGTCTGGATTTCATAATCAGATGAATTCAAGGAATGCAAACTGCACTTTATTAATGAGCTGCAGTTTTCCATCAAGATTTACATGATGTTGGTCTAAATTCTAGCCATTCAGTTGTTGATACAGAGTTGAGCATTTTTTAAAAAACTAGTGTTGCATGGAAGAGGAAGAACAAACAATATGCAAGCACGGCGTCAAAATGGCCACCACACTCTTTGCGGGGGCCCCCACCCGGACTCATACATCTGGGTTAGTTAGGGGGCATGGCCACCCCTGTATAAAAGGGGTGGCCACGAGGCAGCCTTGCTGCCATTTTAAAGAACAGCAACGGAGCGGAGAAGTTCACTCCGACGCTGCACTCTTGGGTTTTCCTTCTTATTCTGATCGGAGGATATCTCTCCTCCGATCAGTGCTGCAGCACTTGGGTGGCCATGGCACCCAAGTGAAAGGCTCATGCGGCCCCGAGGCCGCATCCAAGGGGCAGGGCTTGGCCTACCCCCTTGACCTCCTCTTTGGGACTCCCACCGGGCCAGAGGGCTCGGGCGGGTGCCCCACGGGGGGGGGGAGGTGGCAGCATTACCTTATCACTGCCACCAATGAGGGTGACCAGGCCTCTGCTTACCCGCCCAGTCGCACGACTCAGGCGGGGGCTGTGTGGGCCTGCTCCCCTGGGGTTTCTACCCCTATTGAACCTTTGCCCGGCATGGGGCATAGTGGCCCA
Organism: Bradypodion ventrale; assembly: GCA_035047345.1. NCBI lineage: Eukaryota > Metazoa > Chordata > Lepidosauria > Squamata > Chamaeleonidae > Bradypodion > Bradypodion ventrale. Next base: position 27,863,524 of record JAWDJE010000003.1, read on the forward strand.
TTCGGGCGTGGCGTGGGATCGCGCCACGCCGTTCCACCGGCCCACCATAGGCCAGATTATTGGGCCTGGCCCTATTCTGGCCAGGGATTGCCACATGGCTTTTCCCCTCTGCCCAGCGGGCCGTCTGGCCCACCCAGCCCACCTTGTTCTGGTGGGTCTGACACTGTGGATGCTCTCCTTGCCCGCATATCGGCACTCGAGGCATCCATGGGAATTGATCCACCACCTACGGAGGGTGGGCTTGGCAGCTCCTCGGCTGCGGCCCACATGCCTGCCACTGCCACGCAGCGTGCCGTCAACAGGGTTGAGCTGCTGGAGGCCATCAGGCCAGCGCAGGCTGGCACTTCGCAGCTCCCCATCTGGCCATTCCAGCAGGGCATTCCACCGGGGACCGGTCCTGCTTGGCATGGACGCATGGAGACACAGAGCTTGATGACCATCGTGAGCTCCGACGCCCACCATGGGCCGGAACCCCCAGTGGGGGCGGCCCGTGGGGGTGCACCGAGTGAGTATCCTGGTCAAGTCAGCACACCGGTGACACTGGCTCATAACACTGGCGGGGTACAGTGGCCAAGGCCGCAACAGGCTACTGCGGGAGGGCAGTTCAATGCACACTACCCTGTTACCTCCTGGGCTCCCAATTACCCCCAGGTTCTTACAGGGGTGACCGCCCCAATGCTTCCACCTAACTTCTCGGGGGTCCGACAGGGCCCATTATGTGTTCCCCCACTCCAATCTGTGCCAACGGCGGCCCTGCCGACGGCCGGTTACTCCCTACCCCTGGGTGACCATTTATCCCAGGCTACTAGGGAGAAGATATGGCATGGGGAATATATTGACATTTTCACCCTCCTGAACTGTGAACCCACTAAGGAGGAGAGGGAGGGGCAGGACGGCAGGGACAAGGATTTGTCCCGTTGTCGTAAGCCGCCTCGCACTTGGGCCAATTGGTTACCGGCCTATTTGATATACATGGCAGTATATCTAAGGGCCCGTCCTGATTTGGCCATCCCGATGGTCCAGTACCTGGACAATATTTACCGGGCCATGGTTGATTTCCCTGGCCCATCATGATTGGCCTATGATGAAGAATTTAGGATGAGGGCGGCCCTTCACCCTGAGAGGCAGTGGGAGCAGCTCTGCCAGCAGTTGTGGCTACTGTATATGACCCCTACGCGGCCAGCGCCTATGCTCCATACGAAGAGTCTATTTTCAGGCAACTACCTCCGTGGCTTTCTTTGGGGCTCTAAGAATCAGTGAGCTGGTCCCACTTTCAACAGGGGACATGTTCTGCAGGGCACTGGAACTGGAAGATGTGTCGCGCGACCAGGAGTGGGCTCTGTGGAGGATTCGCTCCTCAAGGGCCGGTCAGCGAAGAAAGAGTAGTAGCATGATGCTGCCATCTGTCCGGTTGGTGCCCTACATGCGTTTGTGGCAGCGCGTGGTTCACGCCCTGGCCTGTTGTTCTGCCATCAAGATGGGTCTCCCCTTACCAAATTACAATTCTGGAGGGTTACTGGGACCGCGCTTCACAGTGCGGGGGTCCCTGGGGCTCGTTACGGTACCCATTCATTTCGGGTAGGCGCTGCATCAACTGCGGCTGCATTTGGGTACTCGGAGGCTGACATACATCACATGGGCAGGTGGGGATTTGCGCCTTTTTTCTCCGTCTGTTTGTCCCCTCACTGCATGAGTGTCTTGTTATGCCCTCAATTCTCTCTCCTTCTCTTACAGACCCTGTGTGTTTCCGCACACCGGTGGCAGTGTGGCTGGTGGGCCACAATTTATGTGCACTGGGCGGCACAGTATGCTGCTTCGTCAGAGTGGGGACCCCATCTCGGGCTACATGCAACCGTGCATATGCAGTGGTATGGTGTGCATGGCATGAGGTGGCAGGAACTGTTGCCATTCCTGATGTCCATTGGGGATGCCGAACCGCCAGATGTTTTAATTCTGCACCTCGGGGGCAATGATCTTGCACAGATCACTGGCCAGGCATTAAAGACTTCTGAGTGCAGTGACCAGGCGTTTCTTCACCATTTATGGCCGTACACACAGTTGCTATGGTCAGACATCGTGCCGAGACATTGCTATAGGGGAGGCATTGACCCCGTGGTTTGGACAGTGCCCGGCGGTCAGTGAACAGGGCTGTTGCCTGGTTCCTTATCGAGAATGGGTTGGGGGACAGCCATTCGTCATCCGGGGATAGGGTTACAGGATTTTAGCCTGTATTCTGGAGATGGGGTTCACCTGTCAGCAAGAGGTATGGACCTCTTTTTGAATGATGTGCAAGCAGGCCTGGTGACTGAATTGTCGGTCATGGGGGGCGGATCTCTGATGCGATTTTGGCAATGCTTGCCAAGCGTAAGGTGTCTCTCCGGGAGTTGCAGGTACTTCACGGCCACCTCAACTTCACCTGCAGGGTGGTAACACCAGGCAGAGCCTTCGCCAGGTGTCTGTGTGACGCTATGGTGGGCCTTTCTAAATGACACCACAGGGTATGGCTGACCAGGGGTTTATGAGCAGACCGGTCGTTTTGGCTCACATTCCTACAGGACTTTAATGGTGTCTACTTTTGGAGATCTGAGCTTATGGTCAGCCCCCAGTTCCAAGTACAGTCGGATGCCTCTGGCTCCCTGGGGTATGGGATTTATTTTGAAGGACAGTGGGCCTATGGTCAATGGCCCCAGGGATGGCAGGGCATGGATCACTTTCACGATCTTACGTTCCTGGAGTTTTTTCCCAATTTTGGGTGCCCTTATGCTCTGGGGGGACAGGTGGGCTATTTCTGTGGTTCACTTTTGGTATGACAATGCAGCTGTGGTGCACATTGTCAACGCCCAAACGTCTCAGTCCTCCAGAGTCATGGCCTTAGTTCGCCAATTTGTTCTTAGCTCCTTGTGCCTTAATGTGCTCTTCAGGGCCAGACATGTGCCAGGCGTTAATAACGATATTGCCGACGCTTTATCCCGCCTGCAGATCTCCCGGTTCGGTGCCTTGGCTCCAGACGCAGAGGAACTTCCCTCTCCACTCCCGGCCGAGATATGGACATTTGGTGAGGAGAGGTGAACCGGGCAATCAGCATGTCTTTGGCACCTCGCACGCGTAAGGCATATCAGCATACACTCCTTCAATTTAGGACCTTTTGTAGGCAAAGGCAGTTGCCTGAAATGTGGCCGATACCGGTCAACCAGGTTTTACAGTATATGGTACACCTTCATGATCAGGGATTGGCCTCACGCACCATCGCCACCAGGCTTTCGTCCTTGGCATTCATGGCCAAGGCACGGGGCTTTACTGACTGTGTGAGTGACTTCCGTATACGCCATGTATTGGAAGGGTGGACACGTGAACGTGGCCGCCGCCCGGACAACATCACCCTGTCTCACCGTATATTCTGTCCCACCTCGCACGAGGTTGGCATAGACTGTGTTATGATAGGTATGAGGAGTCTCTTTTTCGTGCCGCTACCACCGTAGCTTTCTTTGGAGCTCTGAGAATCAGCGAGCTGGTCCCATTGTCAAAAGGGGGACATGTCTCGTAGGGCACTGGAACTCGAAGATGTGTCTATCAACCAGGAGTGGGCTCAGTTGAGGATTCGTTCCTCAAAGGCCGATCAGCATGGAGAAGGCAGTGGTGTTAGACTGCTACAATGTACATTTGCTCACATCTATCCGGTTGGTGCCCTACATGCATTTTTGGCAGTGCGTGGTACGCATCCTGGCCCATTGTTCTGCCACCAGGATGGGTCTCCCCTTACCAAATTTCAATTCTGGAGGGTGACCGGGACAGCACTTCACAGTGTGGGCCTCCCTGGGGCTCGTTATGGCACCCATTCATTCAGGATAGGCTCCGCGTCAACTGCGGCTGCATTTGGGTACTCTGAATCTGATATATGTCGGATGGGCACTTGGGGATCCACACATTTTTTCGTTATATGTACGTCCCCTCACTGCATGAGTATCTAGTTATGTCCTTCATTCCTTCTCCTTCTTTTACAGACCCTGTGTGTCTACGCACACCAGTGGCAGTGGGGCTGGTGGGCTACAGTTATGTGCACTGGGCGGCACAGTATGCTGCATCATCGGAGTGGGGACCCTATCTCGGGCTGCGTGCATCCGCACGTATGTGGTGGTATGGTATGTGCAGCATGAGATGGCGGGAACTGCTGCCATTCCTGATGCCCATCAGGGATGCTGGACTGTCTGATGTTTTGATTCTGCACCTCGGTGGCAATGATCTCACACAGATCACTGGCCTTTCCTTAAAAATGTCGGTGTGCAGTGACCTAGCGTTTCTACATCATTTATGGTTATACACACGGTTGCTATGGTCTGACATCATGCCGAGACACTGTTATAGAGGAGGCATTGATCTCCGTGGTTTGGACCATGCCCGGCGGGCAGTGAACAGGGCTGTTGCCCGGTTTCTTGTTGAGAATGGCTTGGGGGACAGCCATTCGACACCCGGGGATAGGGTTGCAGGATTTTAGCCTGTATGCAGGAGATGGGGTCCACCTGTCGGCCAGAGGTATGCACCTCTTTCTGGAGGACATGCAAGGTGACCGAGCTGTCGGTCAGGGGGGGGGCGTGAGTCATCATGGACGCCTCCCCGTGTGGCGGGTAGCACTGGTAAGGTAAAGATTTATGACCCATAGGTATCGGCAGGTTCGCAATTGACTGGCCAACACGTAGATAGGTACAGGGGAAACAGGATTGGCTGGTTAAGGGCGAACCATGAACGGGGTGATGCTAGGAGCTTCACAGCCTGCATCACCTTGATATTTAGACGGATACACGTCAAAGGGTGGGGTCAGTAGATAGTATATTGACTTCGGTGAACAATTTGTTTGTGTCAACAAACAAATTGATACAAATTGATACATGTAGCCAATAGCCATTGGTATTTTGGGTGGAACCTTACCAGTGCTACTGCGGCCTGCTTGCCTTAAAGAATTACAATTGGATGATACACCAATTGAAAGTGATAATTCGGACTAGGGCATTATTCAATAAAAGTGGCCCAGTGCCTTTAATCCAATACCGGTGTCTGAGTCTTTATTTGGGTGTGTGCCCCTGCAACAAGGGTGCGGGCATTTCTCTGAAATGTTTGAAGGAACATTGCTGCTTGCCATGCTTAGATAAGAGTTACATACATGTGGCAATTCGCTTAAGTATTGAAAAATAAATAAATTCCATTCACTAGCACTGGGATAGTCTAGTTACAGGAAAGACAATTATAGAATGAATGAACAGTCCTTGGTGAGCCACAGTAAAATGGTATAGTGAGAGAAATTATCACCTTCATGGAAGCATACAAAAACTAGACTCAGTTTATTGCAGAACAGATGTGATTATTACTACATTCTGCAAGCTTGGTTCTCTGTTAAACTGGATTATCACTTTCTCATAACTTTAATTTTTCCAAAGGAACCATAGTAGATCATTGTAATTGTTGCCATTTTAAAATGCTGGTTCTGCTATTTTTGTCAGGTTTTTGTGTGTGTATAGGCTGGTATTTCACTGTTTTTTTAGTCATGCTGAGGGCATTCTTATCAAATGATCAATCAATCAATCAAACAAACAAACATGTGAATTCTGAGCAGGAGCATGCTTGAAAGTGTGTTTGTGTGGGGGGGAGGGGGGAAATCACATGAAAAGAGTATGTGTTTTGTGATCCACAAAAGCTCAGGTAGAAATAGATCTATGGGCAAAATCTTATTGATGTAAGGCTTGTTTTACTTCTGTGGCTAATTGCAGCTAAATAATGAGGTGCATCAGTAGGTAGCATGCTCTAGAGCTGGAGTTTGGATGTTTAATTCCCCTCTGTGGCAACAATAAGAATAATCAAACTGTGTGGCCTTGGGCGAACTGTATAGTCTTATGGCAGTGATGGCTAACCTTGGCACTCCTGGTGTTCTTAGACTTCAATTCCCAGAAGCCCAAGTCAACACTCCTACTGATCAGGGCTTCTGGGAATTTAAGTCCAAGGTTAGCCATCACTGTCTTAGGGCAACTCCAGAAGGGAGTGGTAAAACACTTCTGTGTATTCTCCATCTAGAAAAACCTGGAATGTGTTGTTATAAGTCATAATTGACTTGGTGGCCCACAATTATCATGGTATTATATTATTTGTAACACTTTCTATGAACTATTTTCCTTTTTCAAACACAATGAACTTTCTTCAACTTTATGGAGGATAAATTCTCTCCTCCCTCCCGGTTGCATAGCACTGCATGTCCAGAGGTCGTATTTTAGGCTTTTTATTGTTGTTAGTTTTACATCCAGAGAGAATTCAAAACTTTTCCAACATTCTGCAAAGGGTATTTGGGGGTTAACTATTTTTCAGTATTGTGAGAACCGTATCATTGACATAACTCTTTAATTTAAACTCTTCTCCTTCTCCTTTACATCCTTCAGGCTTCTACCTATAAATTGATGGAAACTCTCCAAGTCAAATTATGGAAATAGAAAATTATGGGGGGAAAGGAAGCATATAATTGGCTGTTTTTGTCCAATTTTGTGCACAACCTAGGGACTTCTACATAAAATGTTGTTCTCACCAATGGGAGAAGACTATTGAGGGCACCGCAAAATTCCTTGCCAAAGAAAAGAATGTTGCCCTTCTTCATCCTTTTATGCAAGATTGGGAGAACCAGGAGTTAATTTACAAGAGAAGGCAGATCAGCTTTAAGAGCCAAAATAAAGATGTTACAAACTCTATGCTTAGATCCCTTGACAAAAACAGCTTAAGTTTTCATTTGGAAGGCATGTTTAACATCCATTTCCTCCATCAAACTCCTTTCCCTGAAAAGCTGCAAAAGCAAATATCTCCTGTAGAGGTAGAAAGAAATGCTGCCTGAAAGCTACTGGCAGTCAGAATTGATGGAGTTTAGATACATCAATTATCTGGGCAACCGTAAGATAGTTTCCTACGCTTTCATATTTTGTCTACAAATCTGATGAAAACTGGAATGACCGACAACTATTTTAATGTGGGTGAAAAGACAATGTTGAGAAATCAAATTGAGCATCATCTTAGTTTTGTCTGGTTTGGCCCTATGTATCCAGAGAGAGTTATGTGAGTGGTGGATTCTAGTTGTTGAACGTCATCCATTCCTGGGAGAAAAATATTATTCCGAAAGTTTCAAAATACTGTAATTCGGAACCAATGATTTATTAGCAATCTGGCAGGAGTAGCCAGCAAGAATGTCTTCCTTTCTCCTCAATAGCTGTGCACTTTGAGATAATGTTCTAATTAACCTAATTGCAACCACTGCACTGGAGGGAGGTTCAGTTCCCAAACAGCACGGCAACTACAGCACTTCGAGTCATCGCTTTCTGTGCCTGCACTCAAAAATAGATTTTCATTACAGGAATGAGGAGGTAAATCCTCTTAATAAGGTAAAGCTTGAACCAAGAGGGTGTTTCCCCACCATTCATATGATTGTAAGGCATAAATTATGTATTTTTGCCTCAGCTTAATTAGCATAAGCCATCTTTATAATGTAGCTTATGAGTGTTTGCTTTTCCTGTCTAGACCAAGCCTTCTCTCCTCAGGAGAGTTACTTGTAAATCACTGAATATTAATTTTCTTGGATTTTATTGAAACACGTTTCACACAGTCAGCTTCTGAGTGAGAACAATCATTTGCTTTTCCTGTGCTGGAGAGATCATATTTAATACTACAATATGAACTAAATGGTACTTCATGAAATGCCACAGTGATTTTACAACTATGAAAGATCTTGGAGATTTCTGGCAGCAGATATTTAGAAAACTACTCGAGTGGTTTTGCTGTCTATTGTTCACTCTCTCACACACATGCATACACACAAATACACGCAAACATACACATATTGATTTTATATGCATGGAACATACTCTTGTTCTAGAACTACACTGACTGCATAGGAACACATTTTTCTGTTCCCATTAGTGTCTAGTTCCTACTTAAGATCTTTCAAAAAATCCAATTGAATACAATAGACTTTTTTGAGGCAATTAGAAATATAGTATAATCACTGATGCTTAATGGAAATCAGCACTTGTAACGAAACAATTACCATCCCTTCCAAGTTGTGGGGTAGGGCAACAGAGTTCAGTGGAGGAGTGAAAGATTATGAATCCAAATTCAAGAAAAAAATGCAAGAGAAGTATATTTTTGAGCATTTGTTGAGATTATTTTTAAATTGCATAATAAGCAAATATACCTGTAATAGGTCCCTGTGAGGAAGAAGAAACATGAGAGGGGGAAAATAATTTCATCCAGAATGTGGCATTGGAGGAGTACTTTATGAATACTATGGGTTGATAGAAAAACAAATAAATGGGTTCTGGATCAAATCTAGCTCAAACTCTCACTGGAAATTAAAATGAATAAATTGAGACTGGCATAGTTTGGCCATCTCTTGCACAGAAATGACTTACTGAAAATTACAATAAGGCTAAAAAAATGAAAGGCAATTTTAAAAAGTGGAAGACTGAAGGTTAGATGGATTAGATAGATAGATAGATAAATCTTTATTGTCATTGTCCTGCACAGAACAACGAGATTAGTTCTATAAAGAAAGCCATAATCTCAAATTTGCAAGGGCTACAGACGTCAGGATGTTTTGAAAGTTGGTACTCTTAATATTGCCATAAAATGGAAGCAATTTCATCACATATAACATCATTTGTATTTAGTTTATACCTCATTTTGCTGTGAGATGCAAAATAAATCATACTTTTACATGGCTGAAATCCTGTTCTGTTAATTGTACCTGCAGAAAGGCGATGATGTCACAAGAAGTGGGCAATTTTGATTAACTAAAACTTCCTACATCTGTCCTATGGCTTTTCCAACTTCATTATGTGGAAGCTATAAGGAGCCCTAGGGTGGACATAGGAAGTCTTTGATTATTGAAAATCTTTCCCTGTCAGTAATTTAATCTAATCCAGTGAGTGTGGTTTTCAGTAATTCAAGACTTTCTCTTTCTGTTCCACATCTCCCACACTTTCGACATGGTCAACAAGATTACACAGAAGTCAGAAAAAAATGACCCAGAAAGAGGGAAGTTTTTAATTACAGAAAATCACCACTTGCCTCTGACAAGGATATTTAGACCAAACGAGTTTCAGCCATCATCATCATCATCATCCCCACCACCACCACCACCTCCACCATCACCACGATGATCACCATCCATGATGGTTTATTGATAACTAGAAGCAAGTTTTTGAATTTCATACAAAACTTACTCCACTCCATTATGGAAAAATGCTGAATCTGACACTGCTGTTCTGGAGACAACTTTCTGAGATATCTCACACATACTACCAAGTTACATTGCAAGCTTTTATTCTTTCATTCATTTATTATATTTTTATACTGCACATCTTTGATATTTTTCCACTCTGGGCTATGTACGTTAGTTAAAACCATAAATACACAAACAATAATAATTGATATTGAACCGCTGGGTGAGATCATCAATGCCACGGGGCGCGGTACCATCAGTATGCAGATGACACCCAATTGTACATCTCATCTCATGGTGATCCCATTGATGCTGTCAAAGTCCTGTCCGAGTGCCTGGTGGCTGTTGGGATCTGGATGGGGGACAATGGATTACAACTGAACCCTGGCGAGACTGAGTGGCTATGGATTAGGGGCCCGATGTTATCTCGGGAGCTACCATTGTTGGTTTTGGATGGGGCTAGTCTGCCCCAGACAGATCCAGTGCACAACTTGGGGGTCCTCCTGGACTCACGACTGCTGCTTGAAGATCAGGTAGCGGTTGTGGCCAGGAGGGCTTTTGCCCAACTTCAGGTGATTCGCCAGTTGTGCCCGCTCCTAGACCGGGACTCCTTACTCATGGTCACTCATGCTCTGGTCACATCTAGACTAGATTATTGCAATGCGCTCTACATGGGGATGCCCTTGATGACCATCGAGAGGCTGCAGTTGGTCCAGGATGTGGCTGCTCGGGTTGTGATGGGGTGTGGGCATTATGCTCATGCCTCACCACTGCTTCGGGAGCTGCACTGGCTTTCAATTTGCCTCTGGATGCAATTCAAGGTGTTGGTCATTACCTTTAAAGTCCTATATGGTAGTGGGCCAGAATACCTAAGACACCGCATTGCCCCAAGAACATCTGTCCGTCCAACCAGAGTGGACCGGAGGGGCTCTCTGCTTGTACCATCTGCTAGAGGGGCCTGTCTCTCTAGCACAAGAAGGAGGGTCTTCTCTGTGTCCCCTCCGGCCCTATGGAACCTCCTGCCAGTGGAACTAAGGCTGCAGATGGAATTGCTGCCCTTCAGGAATGATCTGAAAACATGGCTAGTGGAGCAGGTGTGGGGTCCTGAAGATGTCATGACCCCCACCTGCTGGTTGGTTTAATATCAAAGTAATCTTCCACTTTTTAATGTGTGGGGGTTTTAGTGGGGTAATTTGTTTTAATGGGGTTATTCTTGTGTTAAGGTTTTTAAGATTGTACGCCGCCCAGAGTCTTTGTGAGTTGGGCAGCTATATAAATATGAATATAAATAAATAAATAAACAAACAAATAAATAAATTGAAGTGCAGCAGAGTCTGAATATTCATTTATTAACAGACCATAGGGAGAATGTTATTAAAAGCTTGTTTAAAGAGGACAGTTTTCAGGTGTTTATAAGAGTCCCGCAGCCTTATTTTATTTTGTTTTAGGTTGTCAATGCTGAATAATCTCATTATTCATTGGCAAGTTTAAACACATTGAAGTAGTCATTCTTTCTATCTCTTTTCTTCCTATGTTTGTTTTGAACATTCCAAAGTACTTCTCTTTTGTTGCTTTCTTGCTTTCTTTTAGAAATGTTCCACACCTCAGGAGAATATTAGGAATAATACTTCTCAGCTAAGAATCCTCTAAAGTAGGCAAAAATGACTTGTTTAAAACCTTTGTTGTAGATAGTGTGCCGGGGGAAGGGATTAGTAGTCAGCATAGAGAATTGAAAATCTACAATGCAGTCTCATTAATTATCTAAAAGTGCTTTGATGAGCAAAGGTTTTAATTTGGCTTCATCTAATAAATGAAAGGGATGATAGATTTTAAATTGGCTATGCTCTTACTCCTCATTTAGGTGGCTGCTTCGTAAGGTCTTGACAGTGCTCAAGAATTATGAGAGATTCTATAAACATGCAGTTCTATTGCCATTATCTTAACTTTCTCACCAACCTAAAGAAACTGTGCAGGATTTTTGTGTTCTGTGTTAAAATGAGGAGATAGGCTGAAGAGAGATTTCATTTAAAGAGATTGCAAGTAGATAAATACTTCAGTGGGAAGGTAAACAGCATTTTGTGCACTCCAGTCTAGTCATGCCTGCCACATGCCCACAGAAACGTTTGCAGAAGCAGACAGCACTGGCTCTTTGGCTTTGAAACACATATGAGCACTGAACCGTAGAGTAGGATACAACTGGTTTCGAGCAAGGGAAACCTGTACCTTTACTAGGGTGCATATGAAAACGCGGCGCCAAAATGGCCACCGCGCTCTTTGCAGGGCCCCCCCACCGGGTCTCAGACATCCGGGTAGTTAGGGGGCATGGTCACTCCTCTATAAAAGGGGTGGCCACGAGGCAGCCGAGCTGCCATTTTAGAAGCGACGGAGCTGAGAAGTTTGCTCCGCCGCGTTTATCGCTGCGCTTCGCTTACCTTTAGCTTCCAATTGGAGTTCCTTTGCTCTTTGCTACTGCGGCACTCAGGGCACAGGATCGTGCTTCGGATCCCTGGCCAGGGATCGATTTGGGGGCAGCTTATAATTGGCTTGGGTGACATGGCTCCCAAGCACAAGGCTCTGGCTCCCAAGCCGTGCCTGCGGGGGAGGGCCTTGCCTATCCCCTCTTCCTCCGGGGGGCAGCCATCGGGTCCGAGGGCTCGGGCGGTACCCCCGCTGCAGGGCAGTGGGATGGCTTTGCCAACTGCCACCAATGTCGCTGACCAGGCTTCCACCTGTCAGCCTGGCACAAGCTTCCAGGCGGGGCTGGCACAGGCTGGCCCCTCGGGGACCCCTGCCCCTGGAGGGCCTTTTCATGGCCTGGGACAGGGTGGGCCATGTGGGCCTGGTGTGGGTTTCCACCCCACCATTCCTCCGGCCCCCCACGGGCCGGAATTTTGGGCATGGCCCTATTCGGGCCTGGGATCCCCATTCGGGTTTCCCCTTCAGCAACTGCCCAGTGGGCCGTCCGGCCCGTCCGGCCCACCTTATACAGGGGGCTCGGACACCGTTGATGCGCTTCTCGCACGCATTTCAGTGCTAGAGGCATCAATAGGCATTGCCCCACCGCCTTCCAATGGGGGCTTAGCCACCACTTCAATTACGGCCCTTTCGTCGATCCCGGCCAACACATCGGCTGTGCCCCTCCAGCGGGCCGTCAACAGGGTCGAGCTGCTCAAGGCCATCAGGCCAGCCCAAGCTGGCGCCTCGCAGCTCCCCACACGATCGGATTTGCTGGTGGGGATCGGTCAGGTGTGGCCGCAGAGCTTGAGGCCTGTCGCGAGCTCCGACGTCCGCTGTGGGCCAGAACCCCCAGTGTGGGTGGCTCACGGGGGTGCGACTAGTGAGTATCTGGTTCAGTTGAGTGCACCAGCGACACTGTCCAGTCACATTGGGGGGGGGTGCAGTGGCCATGGCCGAGGCAGGTTACTGTGGGTGGGCAGTTGTATCTGCACTGCCCTGTTAACTCATGGTTGCCAAATGGCCCCCCAGTTAGGGCAGGGGTGTCCGCCCTTGTGGGTATGCCAGGAGTTGCAGGGGCTATTCAGGGCCCGCTGCACATACCCTCCATCCAGAACGTTCCGATGACGGCTCTGCCGACGGCTGGTTATTCCTTGCCCCTGGGTGATCATCTATCACAGGCCACGAGGGAAAAGATTTGGCGAGGGGAGTATGTCGATATTTTCTCCCTCTTGAATCATGAGCCCACCAAGGAAGAGAGGGAGGGACAGGATTACAGGGACAAGGAGTTGTCCCGTCGTTGTAAGCTACCGAGCACCTGGGCCAACTGGTTGCCGGCATACCTCATATATATGGCGGTATACCTGAGGGCCCGGCCTGATTTGGCCATTCCGATGGTGCAATACCTCGACAATATTTATAGGGCGATGGTTGATTTTCCTGGCCCATCGTGGTTGGGTTACGACGAAGAATTCAGGATGAGAGTAGCCCTACATCCTGCGATGAGGTGGGATGAGCCCTGCCAGCAATTGTGGCTCTTGTATATGACTCCCATGCGGCCGGCGCCTGGTGATAGGTACCATTGCAGCCATGCCGTGCAGCGGGCTGCTGCGACGCAGGTTCCCCGCCAGCCGGCGGGGCAGGGGGTTCCAGCCCACCTGCTGTGTTGGAGCTTCTCAGCTAGCGGCGTGTGCAACAAGCGTCAGTGTCATTTCCGACACGAGTGTCCCTCTTGCTCTGGCCCTCACACCACCTCCGCGTGCCCGTGGGCTGGTGGGTCACAAGGCAGAGGTAGGGGTGGGCAGGGGGCGGTCAGAGCTCCCTCTGATGGTGCTGGCCACGCAAAAGGCCCCCTCCCCAATTAATATCCCTATGCTGGATCGATGGCTTTCCGCTTATCCTAGACGGGATGATGCGAGGTACCTGTTAGAAGGTTTCCAGTTTGGTTTTCATGTACCATTTAGGGGTTTTCGGGGACCGCAGGCTGTCCCGAACTTACTTTCTCTGAAGGGTAATGAGGAGGTCGCTGCACAAAGCATAGCTAAGGAAGTGAATGCTATGAGAGTTGCTGGGCCCTTTACTGAACCACCATTCCCTAACTTGAAGGTCTCTCCTTTTGGGCTAGTCCCGAAAAAGACCCCAGGTGAATTTCATTTAAATTCACCATTTATCTTACCCTGCGGGTTCCTCGGTCAATGATGCGATTCCTGATGACCTTTGCTCGGTCAGGTATACGTCATTTGATCAGGCCCTACAGATGGTACGCTCCTGTGGTCCCGGGGCGCTCCTGGCTAAGTGCAATATCAAATCAGCATTCTGATTACTGCCAGTGCACCCAGCTGACTTTGAGCTGTTGGGTTTTCATTTCCGAGGAAGGTTCTACGTAGATTAGGCCATGCCTTTTGGCTGTTCTATTTCATGTTCGGCATTCGAACGCTTTAGCACTTTGCTTCAATGGGACTTTGTGCGCAGGTCAGGGTCCCGGTCTGTAGCCCACTACCTTGATTACTTTTTGTTCGGGGATGAACAGGGCTCGGACACGTATACGCGTCTCCTTAATACATTTCAGGCGCTTATGCGGGAACTGGGTGTCCCCTTAGCGCCTGAAAAGACCGAGGGCCCAGCCACCACACTCACCTTTTTAGGTATCGAAATTGACACTGTCGCACACGCATCCAGGTTACCCATGGATAAGGTGACTCTGATCTCCGCAGCGATTCTGGCATTGATTGCCAAGCATAAAGTGTCTCTTCATGAGCTACAGGTCCTTCACGGCCACCTCAATTTTGCCTACAGGGTGGTGACCCCGGGCAGAGCTTTTGCCAGGCGTCTGTGTGACACCATGGCTGGCCTATTAAAACACCACCACAGGGTCCGGCTGACCAGGGGTATACGGGCAGACCTTTCGATTTGGCTCACATTTCTCCAGGATTTCAACAGGGTCTCTTTTTGGAGATCAGACCTTTTGGTCTGCCCTAAATTTCAAGTACAGTCAGATGCCTCCGGCTCTCTGGGTTATGGGATTTATTTTGAGGGGCAGTGGGCATATGGCTGATGGCCTCACGCATGGCAGGGCACGGATCACCTACGCGATCTTACTTTCCTGGAATTTTCCCCCATTTTGGGGGCACTAATGCTATGGGGCGATAAGTGGGCCAATTCAGTGGTCCATTTTTGGTGTGACAATGCGGCAGTGGTGCACATTGTTAACGCCCAGACATCCAAATCCCCTAGGGTCATGGCATTGGTTCGTCAATTTGTTTTGAGAACCCTACGCCTCAATGTGCTGTTCAGGGCCAGACATGTGCCAGGCATTAATAATGATATTGCCGATGCTTTATCCCGCCTGCAGATCTCCCAGTTCCATGCCTTGGCTCCAGAAGCAGAGGAATTTCCCTCTCCACTCCCGGCCGAGATTTGGACATTTGGCGAGGAGAGGTGAACCTGGCGATCGGTATGTCCTTGGCACCTCGCACGCGTAAGGCGTACCAACATGCTTTCATACAATTTAGAGACTTTTGTGGGCGACTACAGTTACCTGAAGCGTGGCCAATACCAGTAGACCAGATTTTACAATACATGGTTTATCTTCACGGTCAGGGGTTGGCTCCCCTTACTATAGCCTCTAGGCTTTCGGCATTGGCATTTATGGCCAAGGCACGGGGCTTCGCTGACTGGGTGAATGACTTCCACATACGTCATGTTTTGGAAGGGTGGACACGTGAACGTGGCCGCCGCCCGGACACACGTCACCCGATTTCACCAGAGGTTCTTACCCACCTTGCACGAGGCTGGCATAACTTATGTTATGATAGGTACGAGGTGGCTCTTTTTCATGCAGCTACCACCATAGCCTTCTTTGGAGCGCTCTGCATCAGTGAGTTGGTACCATTGTCTAAGGCGCATGTGTCTCGTAGGGCACTGGAACTCGACGATGTCTATGTTACACACAAGTGGGCTCAGTTGAGTATACGGTCCTCAAAGGTTGATCAGCATGGTGTAGGCAGTGGAGTCAGACTGCTACGATGTTCCATTGAAGACATCTGTCCGGTTGGTGCCCTACATGAGTTTTTGGCAGTGCGTGGTATGCACCCTAGCCTGTTTTTCTGCCACCAGGATGGGTCTCCCCTTACTAAATTCCAGTTTTGGAAGGTGACCGGTACGGCACTTCACAGTGTTGGCCTCCCTGGGGCTCGTTACGGCACCCATTCATTTAGGATAGGCGCTACGTCCACTGCGGCTGCATTTGGGTACTCTGAGGCTGATATACGCCGGATGGGCAGATGGGGATCCATGCGCTTTGCATTATATCTACGCCCCCTCCATGCATGAGTACCAGTTATGTCATTGTTCCTTTTTCTTCTTTTACAGACCCTGTGTGTCCATGCACACCGGTGGCAGTATGGCTGGTGGGCCACAGTTACGTGCACTGGGCAGCGCAGTATGCTGTGGCGACAGAGTGGGGACCCCATCTCGGGCTACGTGCAGCCGCATGTATGCGATAGTACGGTAAGCGTGGCATGAGATGGTGGGAACTGTTGCCATTCCTGTTTTCCATCAGGGATGCTGGACCGCCTGATGTTCTTGTCCTGCACCTCGGTGGCAATGATCTCGCACAGGTCACTGGCCTCTCTTTAAAATTCACGATTTGCCGTGATCTAGCCTATCAACATTATGTATGGCCGGCCACGCGGCTGCTATGGTTGGACATTGTGCCGCAACAGACTTACAGGGGAGGCATTGACCTCTGTGCCCTTGACCGCGCTCACCGGTCGGTGAACAGGGCTGTTGCCCGGTTCCTTGCAGACAAGGGCTTGGGGACAGCCATTCGGCATCCTAGGATAGGCTTGCAGGATTACGATCTCTATGCAGGAGATGAGGTCCACTTGTCGGCCAGAGGTATGAACCTCTTTCTTGAGGATATGCAAGCAGGCCTGGTGACCGAGCTGATGGTCTGGGGGGGGGGGGGCGTGAGTCATCTTGGACGCCACCCCGTGTGGCGGGTAGCACTGGTAAGGTAAAGATTTATGACCCATAGGTATCCGGCAGGTTCGCAATTGAGTGGCCAACACATAGACAGGTACAGCGAAAATAGGTTTGGCCGGTCAAGGGCGAACCAGGCAAGGGGTGATGTCAGGAGCTTCACAGCCTGCATCACCTTGATATTTAACGGATACACGTCATTGGGTGGGGTCAGTAGATAGTTTATTGACTCCGGTCAACAATTTGTTTGTGTCAACAAACAAATTGATACAAATAGTTACATGTAGCCAATTGCTATTGGCACTTTGGGAGGAACCTTACCAGTGTTACTGCGGCCTGCTTGCCTTAAAGAATTACAATTGGATGATTACACCAATTGAAAGTGATAATTCGGACTAGGGCATTATTCAATAAAAGTGGCCCGATGCCTTTAATTTAATTTAATTTAATAGTCATATTTATATATGCCGCCCACTTGGGCAGAACCCGACTCAGGGTGGCATTACAACAAGTTCTAAAAACACATAAAAACACTTTAAAAGACCCACATCCCACCCACTTTTAAAGACCCATATCCCACCCACCCATCCCACCCACTATAAAAAGAAGAAGAAGAGAGAATTCTTAATTGTTTACATAAGCCAGCAGGCGGGGACCGTGTTCCCATTTGCCCCCCCCCCACACCTGCCCTGCCAGCCAGGTCTTCAATCCTTTCCTGAAGGGCAGCAATTCTCTTTGAAGTCTTAGATCTGTTGGCAGGAGGTTCCAGAGAGTTAGTGCGGACATGGAGAAGGCCCTCCTTCGGGTGCTGGATAGATGTGCACCCCTAGCTGATGGCACTATTAGAGAGCCCCTCCGGTCCGCTCTGGTTGGACGGGCAGACACTCTTGGGACGATGCGGTCTCTAAGGTATCCTGGCCCACTGCCATATAGGGCTTTAAAGGTCAAAACCAGCACCTTGAATTGCACCCGGAGACAAACTGGTAACCAGTGCAGCTCCCGAAGTAGCGGTGAGGCATGGGCATATCGCCCACATCCCATCACCACCCGGGCTGCCGCATTCTGGACCAGCTGCAGCCTCAGAATGGTCGTCAAGGGCAGCCCCATGTAGAGCGCATTACAATAATCTAGTCGGGAAGTGACCAGAGCATGGGTGACCATAAGCAAGGAGCCCCGGTCCAGGAGCATGCGCAACTGGCGAATCACCCGAAGTTGGGCAAAAGCCCTCCTGGCCACAGCCGCTACCTGTTCTTCTAGCAGCAGCTGTGAGTCCAGAAGGACCCCCAAGTTGCGCACTGGGTCTGTCTGGGGCAAAACAGCCCCATCCAGTACCAAAGATGGTAACTCCCTGGATAACACGGGGCCCCTTATCCACAGCCACTCTGTCTTGCTGGGATTCAGCCAAAGCCCATTGGCCCCCATCCAGACCCCAATGGCCTCCAGGCATCCGGATAGAATTTCAACAGCATCACTGGGGTCCCCACGGGCCGAGATGTACAACTGAGTGTCATCCGCGTACTGATGGTACCACACCCCGTGGGAACGAATGATCTCACCCAGTGGCTTCGTGTAGATGTTAAATAGGAGAGGAGCCTAGGGCTGGACCTCTCACTCTCTAGCCACACCGACTGGGTACGGCCCTCCAGAAAAGAGGAAAACCAGGACAACACGGTGCCCTGGATCCCCAGTCCTTTGAGCTGTTCCAGAAGGATACCGTGGTCGATGGTATCAAAGGCTGCTGAGAGGTCAAGAAGAGCAAGGACGGATGGATAACCCCCATCCCGCTCCCGCCAGAGATCATCCATCAGTGTGACCAATGCCGTCTCCATACCATACCCGGGCCTGAATCCTGATTGAAAGGGGTCTAGATAATCCGCTTCCTCCAGGACACCCTGCAGCTGGCGTGCCATCGCCTTCTCCAAAACCTTACCCAGAAAGGGCAGGTTGGAAACCGGCCTGTAGTTGTTAAGGACAGCTGGGTCAAGGGATATTTTCTTCAGGAGGGGGCGCACCAAAGCATGTTTTAGCGGTGCAGGAAATACCCCCTCCCGTAATGATGCATTTATTATCGCCCCGACCCAGCCACCTGTCACCACCTTGGAGGCTTTCACCAACCAGGTGGGACAGGGGTCCAAAGGACATGTAGTGGCACACACAGCTGCAAGGAGCCTGTCCACTTCATCAGGGACAACAGGATCAAACCGATCCCAGATCGTACAGCAAGACTGTGCTCCGGTGCCCCCCCCCCGACCCTCCCCATCCACGCCGGGATTCAGCCCTGAACAAATCCGATCGATTTTCTCCACCAGATGGTCAGCAAAGTCCTCAGCTGAACCCTGCCATCCGGGCACCGATCTCCCCCTACCGAGGAGGTACCTGGTTACCCGGAACAGGGCAGCTGGGTGATTGTCAGCGGAGGCAATAAGCGTGGTGAAATATTGCCGCCTCACCACCCCCATCGCCACTAGGTAGGCCCTAATAGCAGCTCTAGCTAGTGTCCAATCGGAGTCATCCTGGGTCTTCACCCAGCGGCGCTCTAGGCGTCTCTTTGCCCGTTTGAGTTACCGCAGTTCATCCGTGAACCACGTGGTTGACCTAACCCCACGGGCGCAGAGAGGCCGCAGTGGCACGATTTCATCCAAGGCTGCTGTTGTCGTCCTGTTCCATAGGTCGACAAGTGCCTCGGGTGAATCGTGTAGCTGATCCAGAGGAACATCCCCCAGTTCCCTCTGGAATCCATCTGGATCTATTAGTTGCCGAGGGCAGGCCATTTTAATAGGCCCTGCCTCCCTACGATGAAGCGTCGCCCCCAGAAAGTCAAGAGTCACCAGATAGTGATCTGACCATGGCACAGGTGAGATGACTAAGTCATCTTTATCCATATACTGGTGTCTGAGTCTTTCTTTGGGGGGGGGGGGTGCCTGCAATGCTTTCATTCTGCTGGAAGATTTCAATAATTTCTCCAAATTTCAAGAGTTTCTCAAAAACTTCAAGATTTTTTTATCAGATTCTCTTCATCAAAAGTTGAAGTGAGCTATAGTCCATTAAAGCTGCAGGAAAAAAACTTGTTGTTCTTTAAGATATTTTTAAACTTCTTTTGGTGTTTTTTTTTACATTTATTTATTTGCTATGCTTTTTTGGTATAGCTTGGGGGGGAAAAGATCCTCATTCTAATATCTTCTTCCTTATGACCTAAAATGACGATTATAGGCATAATTCACTAAAGGTAATGGGTGATTTCATTAAAAATATGTTTATTAGTACATACAAAACATTTCCACTGCTATGCTTCTTACAAATCATTACACTACACAACAATGATTTCGCTACTGGGAATAACACACATGATTTACATGATATTGAGTGTGCTGATTCCAAATCTGAACTCAGAATTTGCCCATAATGTATAGATTTTAAGTTGTAGGTGTGTTATTGCTGTTCAAATGGTTGGTAATTGGGTAATGTATTTTTACATGGGAACATTATAACACTTGCAGCTACCACTATGCCTGCTGCCACCTCAGCTGAATCACGTCCCCTGGTGGCATTCATGTTCTAGCAGCGGCCAGGCATGTCTAGGCAGGTCAGGTATATAAGGCGAGTTAGACCAATAGCATGTCTCTAGTGTAAAACCATCTTTAGAAATACTTTGTGTAGTCAGTATAACTTATATCCTAGTGAAGAATGCCAAGGAACCAGCCAAATATGCTAAAATGTCCACTGATCTCACTGTAGCTGCAAGCTTTAGTGATGCTGAAGCTCAACAAATCTTGCTTTATGACTTTTGAAGAGGAATCAGCAAGATCTTGAAACTTGTTGTTGTTGTTGTTCAGTTGCATAGTCGATTCCGACCCTTTGCGACCCCATGGACAATTTTCCTCCAGGCACCTCTATCCTCTACCATTCTCCTCAGCCCACCAACCTCTGTGCCCATTGTGTCCACAATACCATCTATCCATCTCATCTTTGGACGCCCCCTTCTTCTCTTGCCCTCCACCTTTCCCAGCATCAAGGCCTTCTAAAGTGAGTTCTCCCTTCTCATTTGATGTCCAAAGTACTTTAGCTTCATCTTCACTATTTGTCCCTCCAATGAACAGTCAGGATTGATTTCTTCCAATATTGACCTATTTGTTCTCTTTGCTGTCCAAGGGACTCTCAGGACTCTCCCCAACACCACATCTCAAAGGCATCTATTCTTCTGCACTCAGCCTTCCTAATGGTCCAGCTCTCACACCCATACATTACCACTGGGAATACCATTGCTTTGACTATGCAAATTTTTGTTTTCAAGGTGATGTCTCTGCTTTTCACTATATTCCCCAGGTTTGTCATTGCTTGTCTCCCCATAATCAGTCGTCTTTTTATTTCATGGCTACAGTCGCCATCTGCAGTGATCGTAGATCCCAGGAAAGGATCTGTCACTGCTTCTACTTCTTCCCCATCTATTTTCCAGGGATTGATGGGACCTGTTGCCATTATTTTGGTTTTCTTGATATTGAGTCTTAAGCCAGTTTTTGCACTCGCCTCCTTCAATCCAATCAAGAGGTTCTTTAGGTCTTCCTCACTTTCTGCCATTAGGGTGGTATCATCTGCATATCTCAAATTGTTGATGTTTCTCCCAGCAATTTTGATCCCATATTGTGATTCCGCCATCCCTGCATTGCACATTATGTGCTCTGTGTATAGATTGAATAAGCAAGGTGATAAAATGCAGCCTTGTCTTACTCCTTTTCCTATTCAAAACCACTCTCATTCCGTGTTCTGTCCTAACTGTTGCTTCTTGGTTCGTGTACAGATTTCTCATGAGGCATATGAGGTGTTCTGGTATTCCCATCTCGTTAATTACTTGCCACATTTTGTTGTGGTCCACACAGTCAAAAGCCTTGGTGTAATCAATAAAACAAAAGTAGACCTGTTTCTGGTATTCTTTTGTTTTCTCCATGATCCAATGTATGTTGGCAATGTGGTCTCTAGTCCCCCTGCCTCTTCTGAAACCGGCCTGCACCTCTGGTAGTTCTCTCTCCACATGTTGTTGAAGTCTATCCTGTATTATCTTGAGCATCACCTTGCTGGCATGTGGGATGAGCGTAATTGTTCGGTAATTTGATCTTGAAACTGTCTGCCATTAAAGGAAAGCTACTTCTTCCTTTCACACTGAAGTAATGCAATGGATTTTTCCTAAATCAGAGACCTGAAATCTGAAACATGAAATAACCAAATTCATATTCACTGGATGTGAATGAAAATTTTACAAAAATCACAAAACTCTCTAAAGCAAAGAAAGCAAATATTTTCTTCCTGTAGTAAACATCCCTAGAATTTAATTGCAGGTATGGAAATATATATATAAATGAGAAATTTTAATGAGGGGTTTTTAAAGCCACATATACTTTTTTTTATGTCTGGAGAAAGTACGACAAAGACTTCACAACCTTGATCTCTCTAATTTCCAAACAGTATTTTCTAGTAACCTTGACATTTTAGAAACAAATCCATACAACAAGCACAACACAAGGATGTAAACAATGCATCTAGTAATTCAGGTTCCCGAATAAAGAATCAGTCATCCTAGTTTGATTTAATTTGGGGAAGTCAGCAAAATATGCTAATTGCATAGTTTTGCATCAAAATGGGCAATTTACCCAGAAATGCTTTTTGTTGTTGTTGTTGTTGTTGTTTCTGCAAAACATCATTGTCAGCAGTTTAAAACTCTTATTGACACGGCCGTTTTTTTCTTCACATCAGCAAGGAGGAAAATGTTGCAATTCCTTGTTTGTGCATGCAAGGATGTGACGAGCAAGAATCTGCATCTTTGTCTGAGATCCTACTCCTTTCTTTATTTGGCAACCCTACTTCTATTGCTTCTCTGCTGATAGTGGTCTGTCGCAGAGACAGAAAAAGTTAGTAGGAAAGCTTAAAATAAAATAAAATATCCACCACAAAAAGAACAGGATATAACATGTTGCTAATTTGCACAAAATGTTTTATACTAATTTATATGTAAATGTATAAAAACATAAATCATAATGTAAACAGAATTTTGTTCTATTTTCCCCATGGGAAAGAGCTATAAGCCTGCTGAGTTTGCCCTTCAGTTGTTAACTGTTGATAATGAACTTCAAGGTCTTTGATCTCTCCTTGTGCTGTTTAATCTATATAACTAAAATCAAGGTCCAGTGCTGTATGTTCCTTATACAAATCCACACACCTGCACCAATCGCGCTGAAACTTGGCACATACGTACCCTGGGCCAAAGAGATGGTCACTAAAGGGGTGTCAAGCCCCATGGGGAGGGGTATGCCCCCTAAATCAATCTGCAAAGGGGACGCCCCCACCAACAGGAGAAAAAGCAAGGGGAAAAAGCCAACCCGGGGGGGGGTTGTGATGTCATCACTACAGCTCAACCAATTCCCAGCTGACCAGATCTGGGGCTCTGTGACATCACAGGGCTCCCTCATACAAAGCAACACCCCTGCACCGATTGCACTGGAAACTGCATGCACGCCTACCTTCAACATCTGGTGTGGCCGGCATGGCTAACCAGCAGCACAACTTGGGGTCCTTGCCCCAGAAAAGGGGCTGCAATGCCCCCTGGCCTGCAGAAATGACATGGGGAGGTGACTGCACATGCACGAGAATGCACACATGCACCTAACCCTGCCTGGTGTTCCAGGCTGTGATGCATGCATGAAATTCCATGCATGCGCCAAAGTCTTGCTGGTGTTCCAGGTGGCACATGGCCTAGCCGTCAGTACGGATGGTAGCAATTATGGCCATTATGGCCTGCCCCGCCCCAGCGACTACTGTTGGTGGGTAGCCACCACAGCATGGCTCCTCTGCACTCATTAGGCATGCCTCAAGGGAAGGGAGAACCCACAGCCAGAGGATGGGACCAGGCTGCCACCTTCTGCAGGCCTCCACCCCCTAATGTATCCTCTGCCCAAATGGAGCCTCCCTTCCACCTGGCACAACCCATGGGAGGATGGAGGGGCCAGGCTGTGATGGCTACCCACTCTCTGTAGTCACTGGGGAGGCCGGCAGCGGTGGCCAGAGTCAGGCTGAGATGGCACCTCGCAGCGGGGCTGAGAGAGCGGTCGCAATGACAACAAACAAAAAGGTAAGGCAGCTGGGGTGGGGGTGGGGCAGGCCCGTGTTTCTCCTTGGCCCGACCACATCCTCTGCTAGTACATTAATAAAAAACAGGCAAATCTTCAAATGGAGGATACCTTCCAGAACAGAACTGGCCCCTGACACTCCTCTAATACAAGGACTATCCTTCATAGAAAAGGTTATATTACACAAACTCAGTGGGACTTACTTCTGAGTAGGTTTGTATGGAATTTTGTTTTTGTCTTTTAGACTTCAGAAGCCTAGTTTCTTTGGCTGGACTTCTGTCATCTTCAATAAATGTTCCTTCAAGTACTTTTCTATTGCATTTATTAAAGCAGTAGATTTTTTGTTGCCTCCTTAAAGAGACTAATATTTTATTTAACTTAACCAATGGCTGTCTGTGCCAAATAAATGAAGGCAACTGTAGGAGGAACCTGAAGTGCTGAAATATTTACAATTATGAAAGATGTTGAAAACCCTAATTGAACACACTATCAGGGAGAGCTTAAATACAACCTGATAATGGCATATGGCATAAACCATGTCAAGAAGAAAAACATGCATTAGCTACTCTTTGAAAACACTTGACAATTTTACACCAATGACAGATGTTGCCTAGAGCAGCAAAACAATTCGAAGAAGCCAAGTTGTAGAACAGCAACGCTGGTATCCGATTGGACAAAGTAAAAGATCAAGGCAGGGAAATGTTTCGCCAAGAACTTTGAAGTAAAAATGTTTTATCACAATGGTCTTTTTCTTCTCAATAGAACAAAAAACATCAATTTACTTTTTCAGATTTCTACTTATATTTTAGAGATTCCATTGCACAAATCTGGTAGTAGGAACACATGGAGAATTCTGAAATAAGTTGGCCTACTTGCACCCCTAGATCAAAATGTAGATCAAACTTTAGTTACTGTATCCAGTGTATCTACCAGGGCTTAACTATATGTGAAAGATAGCCTTTCATTAGAAGCTGAAATTTTAATAAGAAATGTGATTAAACAATCAATTTCTGACAGTGGAATCATACTAGAAAATGAAACATGTTCTTATCTCCCAATGACCAATCGATAGTTGGCTTGCAAGTTACAAAAGATGTGAAAGCCCCTTTTAGGGACAAGATTTGGGGTGGGCCATCTTGATATTACTTAGCAGACTTCAAAGTGAAGAAGGAATATGTGATTGGCAATGCTACTCTGGGGGCAGTTTTCCAGTGTACTGGGGATATGAGAACACTGAGGTAAATGGGGCTTTTCAAGTCTCTGTGCCAAATCTCTTAAAACACTGATGCCACCCTCCACCATCACCAGACTCCCCTCGGCTGGGCCGGCCTAGAGGGGAGAGAACAGCTATGCAGCTTGGCAGGGCTCAAAAATGCCACCGCTGCCCACCACTATCACTGGACTTTTCCCCTCAGTTGACCCGGCCTGGAGGGTAATGGACAGAGTGGCTCGGGCTAAGTTTGTAATGTCTTTCTGTGTTTTGCTTTTGAAATGTTTTGTTAATTACTTTATAATTGTAATTGTAATATTGTAATTCTGATATTTTGTAACTGTGATATTGTAATTGTATTTATTGTAACTGTAATATTTTACTTCTTTGTTAGCCACCCAGAGTCAAATTGTGAGTGGGGTGGCATACAAGTCAAATAATTGAATTGAATTGAATTGAACTATCTGCATAAGAGACAGACAATAGAAGAGCAAGAAGGGAAGTTACTTATTTCTCACTTACCTTGATATTTAAGTTGGGATGCATTAGACCCAGGCAAGACCATGGAGGAGACCAGGTGAATAACAGGAAATCAAATAATCATCAAGTAAAACGGAACTACTTAGATATATGACACATTTACTATAACTATGAAGAAATATGCAGCATTTATGTGCATACAGTTTATGTTCCACCACCTGCACAAAAAAAATGTAGTAAATGGTTGGGATAAAGCCATTGAGGTAGCCTGCTTCTGTTTTTTAAAAGATCCTAATGGTTTTAATGCTTTAATTTGTTTTTGAACCACACCTGTATTTCATATATGCCACAATTTAAATCTGTACAATGTTTTGATACCAATAAGCTAAGAAAGATTTCGGTATGGAAAAAGACTTAGATCTAATATGGCTGTGCAAATAAATGCACAGTGAAAGAAGCATCGGATTTCATTTGTCCTTTGCATTTAAACTTGCCAACTGAGGAAAAGCTCAGAAAGCAGCTACATTTACTGGAAATATTACCATTTTCTTTTTTGGAACCATGCCCTCCATGCCACAATGCTTAGCCCGGTCCAGCAACTCAGCACCCTTTAGTAATAGGTCTATTAAAATTTTAATAACTAATTCGAGCAATAAATAGTTCATCCAGAGGAATGGAATACAGTCGCCCTTGACTAATCCAGACTTTGTTCTTGCCTAGAGTTCATAATTGTGTTATAAAGTTCCTTTTTTGGTCATCTTGTTGGTAGCCCGATACAAGCACATTGTTTGAAAGTGTCATGTTATTGAAAGCCCTCACACCTGACCCTTCTCCTTTCTGCTCCAGGCACATACATCAGTCATGTTACATCAGGCAGCATCAATGTGAAAAGAATGAGGTAATAACGCAATGAGCCAAGAGTGAATGTAACTGAGTTAGTGGTGTAGTTTCAAAAATATGCTTGAATGCAACTTGTTTCTTTGAGACACAGGATATGTTATCAGATGCTGCTGACTGATCGAGCTGATCAGGCTGCTGGGTTGCATTTATGCCAGGGGTTTTCAAACATTTAAGCCTGGGCCCAGGTTTGTTGGTGGGCAAGACTGGTGTCCCACTGCTGCCACCGCCTTTGGTAGCGGTGGCAGTGGGACCACCCCAAATCTCCAACATTTCCCTCCACACCGCTGCTGCTGCCACCAACACTCACCCACTTGCCACCAGTCTGGCCCACCAACAATTACCCCCACACCCCTGCTATCACCACCAACACTTCCACACACATGCCGCCACCAGTGCACACTCCCCCATGCCACCAGTCTGGCTCACAAGCACCGCCCCCCCACGCTGCCGCCACCACCACTTCCCTGCTTACTAGGCTGCCATGGGTGAAGGAGGGATCCTGCCTGTTCTTACCCACGCTTGGCCAGAGCGAAAGCTGGGAAGGACATGTGTGTCTGTGTGTGTCTGTGTGTGTCTGCCACTTCCGCTGCCATCTCTGCTGTCCTTTTCTCATCTGGCTGGCTTGGCATGTACCTAATGCCGTTCAGTAGAAGGACGGATGTTTTAAGCCTTCTTACAACATCTGCCCTGCTATGGAGCAGCGTTAGGGAAATGCCAAGCCAGGCAGAGGGGAAAAGGACGTCAGCATCAGGATTGGTGTTGGCATCAGCATCAGCGGAAGTGAAGATGTGGACCAGATGAAATGGCACTATGGGCTGGATCTGGCCCATGGGCCGTAGGTTGAGAACCCTTGATTTATGCCGTTAGAGGCATGCAAACTATTTATGAAACTTTTCATCTGACTGAATAAATATTCACCATTGGTTTAAGAGTTATCATATTTACCTGCCTCCGTTCAGGGGGACTGCAGTGGCCTAGTGGTTAAGATTCTGAACTTGATGAATGGAAGGTCAGCAGGTCAGCAGTTTGAGACCCGACTTACTGCACGATGGAGTGAGTTCCTGTCTCTGTCCCAGCTCCTGCCAACCTAGCAGTTCAAAAGCAAGAAATTGCAAGTAGATAAATAGGGACCACTTTGCTGGGAAGATAAGCAGCATTCCATATCTAGTCATGCCTGCCACATGTCCACTGAAATGTCTGCAGATGCAGACAGTGCTTCATTCGTTCGTTCATTCATTCGTTTGACTTGTATGTCACCCCACTTGCATATTAGTGTTTTATTTATTTATAATTCAAATTTCTATGCTGCCCAATCAGGCGAACCCGACTCAGGGCAGCTTACAACAGGTTAAAAACATATATATCGTATATAAAAACAATTAAAACTCCTAACATACCAACCAACCTACCCCCCGGTTCATATTAAAAAAAACTAACCACATTAAAACTGCCCGCATTTAAAGGTGGGGAGGCTTTATTTTATAAGCCAAATGTCACCAAATAAATCATTATGAAAGCAGCTATATCTTACAGGCCACAGCTGTATTGAGTTTATGGGTGTCCGGCTTCCATCTCGCCTACAAGTCTTACATTACCTGTTGCACTGAATGCACCAGACTGGACAAGGTAAGTATCATTAGCACCTTCAAGTGCCCAAGTGGTGGGTGTTTAGATGCAGTTTTGGGATGTTTTTGATGCAGCATTTGTTATATTTAGCTTGCCGCCATCACATGGCTGAAGTGCTGCTCAAGGTTGTCTTTTAGAATGCTGTTACCATCTCTTCTGGGCTAGACATCATGATTTTTAAACCTTTCTGTTATGTATGTACAATGTTGCTTTAAGAGATGTTGCCTTGAAATGCATGAATGTAACCTGACCACAATTACAATGTAGCCCAGCTGTAAAGGAACGCGAGTTAGCTGTCCATAGGGGGCAGCTGCGAGCGTTCACCTCACATGGTTCACATTCCCCAAATCACCAACAGCCGCGGGAACTTTCCCGCCTTCTTAAAGAACTACAGAAGAGAGGCGTGACCCGGACGATGTCACGCCGGTAGCAGCCAATGAGCTACCGTGCAGCCAGATTCAAATGTATTGTATGACTGTATATAATGTGAGAAATCTCCGCCATTACCACATGTTCATACTGACCATCAATGAATAAACCTGTGTTAGTCCTTCCTGCGACTCCTTCTTTGTCTTCCGTGCAAGACACCAAACTTTCTGAGACAAATGGATGGAAATTGGTCACGCCAAGTTCACCACTGGTCTCCAGGATGAGAAAGCGGAACATTTCCTGACACACAAGGCAACATCACTGCTTCATTTCTTAGATGCAAGGCCCAGAGTAAGTATTAAGCCATTGCAAACTTTTCACACATTTTGCTTTCAGTTCAGAACTCACCTGTAACTTTTTTCTTATTAGGAGGGTCACATCCACGGAGACTACTAAGAACATATGGAGCTTAGCTGTATATACCTCGGAGGTTGCCCTACTATGCGAGGTTTCAATTTTTCTAAACCAGGGTCCATCCACAATGCCCGATTTAGGTCCAGAGCTATTTTTTTTGTTGTTGTTCAGTTGCACAGTTGATTCTGACCCTTTGTGAACCCATGGACCATTTTCCTCCAGGCACCTCTGTCCTCCACCATCCTCCTCAGCCCACCAAGCTCTGTGCCCATTGTGTCCACAATACCATCTATCCATCTCATCTTTGGATGCCCCCTTCTTCTCTTGCCCTCCACCTTTCCCAGCATCAAGGCCTTCTCAAGTGAGTCCTCCCTTCTCATTTGATGTCCAAAGTACTTTAGCTTCATCTTCACCATTTGTCCCTCCAATGAACAGTCAGGATTGATTTATTCCAGTATTGACCTATTTGTTCTCTTTGCTGTCCAAGGGACTCTCAGGACTCTCCTCCAACACCACATCTCAAAGGCATCTATTCTTCTGCACTCAGCCTTCCTAATGGTCCAGCTCTCACACCCATACATTACCACTGGGAATACCATTGCTTTGATTATGCGAATTTTTGTTTTCAAGGTGATGTCTCTGCTTTTCACTGTATTCCCCAGGTTTCTCAATGCTTGTCTCCCCATAATCAGTCGTCTTTTTATTTCATGGCTACAGTCGCCATCTGTAGTGATCTTAGATCATAGGAAAGTAAAATCTGTCACTGCTTCTATTTCTTCCCCATCTATTTTCCAGGGACTGATCGGACCTGTTGCCATTTTCTTGGTTTTCTTGATATTAAGTCTCAAGCCAGCTTTTGCACTCGCCTCCTTCAATCCAATCAAGAGGTTCTTTAGGTCTTCCTCACTTTCTGCCATTAGGGTGGTATCGTCTGCATATCTCAAATTGTTGATGTTTCTCCCAGCAATTTTGATCCCATATTATGATTCCTCCATCCTTGCATTGCACATTATGTGCTCTGTGTATATATTGAATAAGCAGGGTGATAAAATGAAGCCTTGTCTTACTCCTTTTCCTATTCCAAACCACTCTGTCATTCCGAGTTCTGTCCTAACTGTTGCTTCTTGGTTCATGTACAGATTTCTCATGAGACATATGAGGTGTTCTGGTATTCCCATCTCTTTAATTACTTCCACATTTTGTTGTGGTCCACACAGTCAATAGCCTTGGTGTAGTCAATAAAACAAAAGTAGACCTGTTTCTGGTATTCTTTTGTTTTCTCCATGATCCAACGTATGTTGGCAATATGGACTCTAGTCCCCCTGCCTCTTCTGAACACAGCCTGCACCTCTGGAAGTTCTTTCTCCACATGTTGTTGAAGTATATCCTGTATTATCTTGAGCATCACCTTGCTGGCATGTGGGATGAGCGTAATTGTTCGGTAATTTGAGCATTCTTTGGCATTGCCTTTTTTTGGGATTGGAACGTACACTGATCTTTTCCAATCCTGTGGCCACTGTTTTGTTTTCCAAATTTGCTGGCATATTGAATGTAGTAGTTTGATTCCATCATTTTTAGGGCTTTGAAAAAATCAACTGGGATACCATCATTTCCACTAGCTTTATTGTTTGCAGTGCTTTTTAGGGCCTTTCTGACTTCACTCGCCAGAATGTCTGGTTCAAGTTCAAATTTCTCATTATTGTTATTATCAGGAGTGTTGAGGTCTTTTTTGTAGAGTTCCTCTGTGTACTCATGCCGTCTTTTTAAATCTCTTCTGTTTCAGCTAGCTCCTTTCCATCTTTGTCCCTTATCATGGTCATTTTTGCTTTAAATGTTCCCTTGATTTCCCCATTTTTTTGAAAAGATCTCTAGTCCTGCCTCTTTTGTTGTTTTCCTCAATTTCTTTGCACTGTTCATTCAGGTAGTTTTCCTTATCTCTCCTTGCTTTTCTTTGAAATTCTGTATTCAGGTGGTTATATTTTTTTCCTTTCTCCTTGGACTTTTGCAATCCTTCTTTCCTCTGCTATTTTAAGGGACTCATCACACAACCACTTTGCTTTCTTACGCTTCTTTTCTTTTGGTATGGTTCCTCTTGCTGCCTCCTGAATGATGTCCCGTGTCTCTGTCCATAATTCTTCTGGTACTCTGTCTATCAGGTACAGGAAATTAAATCTGTTCATGACCTCCACCGTGTATTCTTTAGAGATGTTGTGTAGGTCATATCTGTCTGGTCTAATTGTTTTCCCCATTTTCTTTAGTCTAAGCCTGAATTTTGCGATCAGTAGGTTGTGATCTGAGCCACAGTCTGTTCCAGGTCTTGTTTTTGCTGACTGAATGGAGGTTCTCCATCTTTGACTGCAGAGTATGTAATCAATCTGGTTTTGATGCTGGCCATCTGGTGATGTCCATGTGTAAAGCCGCCTCTTGTGTTTGCTATGACTAGTGCATTCTTTTGGCAGAACTCTATAAATCGTTGCCCTGCTTCATTCTGTGTTCCATGACCAAACTTGCCTGTTATTCCATTTACTTTTTGATTTCCTACTTTGGCATTCCAATCTCCTAAGATAATGTGGACATCATTTCTTGGTGTCTGTTCTATGAGGTATTGTAGTTCCTCATAGAACTGGTCAACTGTGGCTTCATCTGCACTAGTGGTTGGTGCATAGACTTGGATTACAGTGATATTGAAAGGTTTGCCTTGGATTCTGACTGACATCATTCTATCATTTTTGATATTGTATCCCATTACTGCTTTCCTCACTCTTTTGTTGACAATTATGGCTACTCCATTTTTTCTGAGGTTTACTTACCCACAGTAGTAGATATGATGGTTTCCAGAGCTGAATTCACCCATTCCTGTCCATTTTAACTCACTGATGCCTAGGATGTCAATGCTTATTCTTTCCATCTCATTTTTAACCACTTCCCGTTTTCCTTGATTCATAGACTTCACATTCCATGTCCCTGTGCAGTATTGTTCCCTGCAACACTGTATTTCTCCTCCCCCTTTCGTATCCCTCCCCATTTTCAGATCTGCTGTGCTGAGCATCCCCTTGTTTTGCCTTTTGTTTTGGTCCATAGGGTTCTCTTGACAAACTTTGTGGTGTGCCTTGCTGGTCTCTATGCCAGTCTCTTCCCATCACACATGGGAAGAGTTTTAAAGCAAAGTATTACCATGCACAATATCACAGTTTATCACATAGTATCAAAGTAAAAGTTGAACTAATGAATGAAGGGAAAGAAAGAAAGAAAAAGTCCACTATATCAAGTCTCTATGTAAGTCAGTTTCTTGTACAGTCCCTATATCAGTTGCTATAAGCCATCTGTGTTTAGTCAATTATATTATTTCAGTTTGATTACTTATCTTTTGCATGCATGCAGCAGCTCTTGCCACCCTTCGGCTGCATGGAGTTGGTCAAAGGTGCCGACTTGGGCCTCGCTGTGATGGTGGTTGTGGATGGTATCTCCTAGGGGTGGTCGGGGGTCTCTGGAGGTGTCCTTCTCTCTGGCCCCAGGTCTTTGGATGGGGAGGGAGGGGCAGGATCTTTTACTCACCTCCCCCTGGCCTCTCTGGATGGCAAATGGCAGCAGAGTTGGGCTTCTGTCTTTCTCCTGATGCCTTTTCCTTCTCTCTGGGCCCAGGTCTTTGGATGGGGGGAGGACAGGATCTTTTACTCACCTCCCCCTGGGCCTCTCAGAATGGCAAATGGCCATCCTCTTCAAGGAACAGTTCAAATTGACATCAAGAGAGGAAACTGGTCTCAGAGATAGTTTATGAAAGACTTGATGGATTATGCAAATGTGAACAAGAAAGTTTCTGAGATTGCCACCAAAAAATCTTCTGGACACTTGTGGTACTTGTCAGAGCAACTTGCTGGCTTAGGTTTGTTAGATTCTAATGTCCCTTTTGATTGCAAGAGGAAGATGATTGAAAAAATTAGGTCAAAGCCAGCAGCTATGGCAAATGTTCTAGACCAATGCCCTAAAGTGCAAAATCCACAATCTTTGAAATTAAAAGATTTGTCCTATTTTTGGGACCCCATACTCTGAACTTCTTTCAAAGGTTTTGTGTGGAATGTACTTTTGTTGATCATCCTCCAGAGACCTGGGATGCCTGTGATGATTTCCAGAGAGCCCGCCAAAATTTTTCAGACATAAATGTCATAAATGATGTAGCAGAGCGCATGGAGTAACTCTTACACAGAATACCTGGAAAATGTGAAAGCTGAGGAAAATATGCAAAATATACTAATTGTAGCCCATAATACCAGGAAAAAACCAAAATGTGCACCAAAAAATCAATATCTATGAACCTGTACTCCAACTAAAATTTCAAAATGTTCATGCCCATTTGCTAGATTTGTTAAATAAATGAAAAACAAGAGGCTAACAATTTCTTTTGAATTTTCCTTACTTTTCTCTGGTGAATGAACATTCAACATGTTTGTGGCAGAGGTAAATATTACCCGATTATGTCCAAACCTCTGTTTCTGATTACTAATGGTAAAACAAAACTTTTTAAAAAGGTTGTTGTCAGATATTCCAAAATTTTTATTTTTAGCCAAAATAAGGGATACCCTAAGCAAGGGGTAATATTGCTATGTTTTTAAGGTTTTTTAATTGCTTTGTATTGGTTTTAACTTGTGTACACCACCCAAAGTCCATTGGATAGGGTGATATATAAATCAATTAAATTAATACATTCCAGCATCAATTAGCCTTTACCTCTTCTTCTCCTAAAATAAAGCAAATTCTACTGCTGCAAAATTATTTCATTATTACACACTTGTTTGGGCAGGAACAAATTAGTTCCATTAAAGGTCTAAATTCCTCTTCTTTGGAATAAAGTGCAGTAAGACATCTGAGGCAGCAGGGGGAGGTAGAGCTAGGAATGGCTGATTACCAAAGCTGGCAATATTGCACTCATTGAGTAAAATCTTTTCTGTTTATGAATATTTCATAATAGCCATTAAATAAAGAGGCAGGACACATATTTGTGTTAAAAGACCCTGGGTCACACTTATTAATCAATTTAAATCCCCTACCTGTGGAGTGGCTGGTAGTGCTATTTCTGACATCTGTTTATGAATATTTCTATTTTTACATTAAACGTAGTTCAAAGGAATAACCATGCAATTATATTTAAAAAACTAAGCACATGCTTGCACAAGTGTAGGAAAGAAAGCTATACATGCTGCCTTCAGCTCATTGGAGGAAATGTGAGACATGAATCCACAAATCCATCCAAGAATCCATTCATGAATCCCTCCCTCCCTCCATACATTTCATCCTCTGGAATTTTAGACTTCAGCTTTCTGATACAGTACTTGCTAGAATAAGTAGAAACTTATATCCAACATAAGGCTTTGATGTGAGTAGGGAAGCAATTTGCACAATAGATTCACGAACAGTATGCATAATATCATTAGAATTCTAGTCCTTGTTGCAGATGTTTGTGTTTGAAGTCTGTTGCTGGTGCACAGATATTTCCCATGCACTTAATGTAGGCATGTAAATCATAGAAAAATTTCTCAGTAGCTATTTTTTTAAAGGCTAATCAATGAGCGTGCTTGAGCATATAAATTGCCATTGCAGTTAAATCATAAATGAGAATTGAAAACCAGCTGTGAAAAACAGGCTTTTAAATCATTTTGAAATCAGAGGAAGGTGCAATAGATTGCCAAAAAAATCTAATGGTCTTGTAGGCATTGAGCAAGATTTAAGGCTACTCAAGAAAAAGAATCTGGGAAAGTTCTATGCCTAAAAGATTGACTGCTGTGCTTAAAATCTCCACTAGAAACATTCATCAGAGGAAGCCAGGGAACAACTAAAAAGTTATGATTTAATTAAGACTAGTCAGCATGCATTCACAAAAGGAAGATTGTTGACTGAAAATCTAGTTTTTGCAAGAAAAGTTGATTAAGAAGTCCTGCCAAACAATGTGTACATGGGTGATTGGAGTTCCATCTGTCCTGGAGTCTTGAACTGCTGACCTTCTGGTCGTAACTTAGTGCCCCTTGAGGCCAAGTAACTATGGCAGAGAGCCATTGGTAATTGGGGATGGGATGGGAGGAAGGACTGAAGATTTGTTCTGAGAAGTGCAATAACATAAAATATAGAAGAGAGGATGATGTCCTCAGACAGTGTTGTTACCCACATGCAGTTCTAAAGACAGAAGAACAATTCAGTCCATCGATTATATCTGAGAAAGAATGAGAAGGAAAGTGATGTTTTGGAATCTCATGCCTGTTCATTTCAGTAAGAGAATAACTTTATTTATGGATTCATCCCTACTTATCAGTTCTTTTCAGGATTCATGGGGTATCATAAATAGTAGCACTATTTTGGAATTGCTAAAATATTCTGGTGACTCACTGTCTCTCTATGAAGCCTGAATTTTGTAGGATTTTGAAGTCTCTTAAACTACTAAGTTCCATAGTTCATTGAAGGAATAGGATATCTTCTTTTCTTTGGTAATTGACAGAATCCCATAGTATGATAACTGTCCATGCCATGTTCATCCTGCAAGAAGCAAATGTCCCCATCAGTTTGTTTCTTAACTTCAAATTCCACCTTTTTGCAAGGTTTGTAATGTGTAGTGTTTAAATCCCTTTGCCTTCCATCCCACATAAAGACAGGACACAAGGTTAGATAAAAGCTAGAGCCACTTTTATTAGAATCAACAGTGATATGGAAAAACAGAACATGTAACAAAATCCTCCCAGATCTATGGAGGGGGCTCCAGTAGTTGCTGGAAAGGAATGAATCTTTTGATTTATGTATATACGGATTTGTAAAAAGTCAGCAGCAGCAGCAACTTCAGTGTCATCATTGTCACCATTTAGTGTATGAGAACCAAGACAAATGAAACAGCCGAAGGGTTGGCTTAACACATCTTTATTGCATGATGGTCCGGGGGAACATGTGGTAATGGTGGATGAACAGCTCAATATATACTGTGACTATACATTTGAAAGTGGCTCCTCGATAGCCCATTGGCTACTGTCTGCGTGACGTCATTCCCCGTCACGCCCTTCTTGTCCAGGTGAGGTGGCGGCGGGAATCTTCCCGCGCTGTAGTTGTTTGGGGAATTGGAACCATGTGAGCTGGGCGCTCGCTATTGCCCCCTAGAGGTCACTAGCTCGCGTCCTGATACAGAAGGTTACAGTGTTACAGCTGGTGGTTATTATATCCACTCATTCGAGTGTTACATTACTTAAAGGTATAATATTCTAGACACAACATCCCTCCCCCCTAGGATGAGACGAAGTCTCTCATCCAATATGGTTTATAGCAAACGCATTTTGGGCGCAAGGCTGGCTGGCTTGTCCCGGGGGCGCTATCACTTCTTTGTTCCCTGGTCTCTTGTCCTGTAATGGGAGAGGGAGACTCGTTACTGACTTGCCGCGTCTCCGCAGCTTTCGGGGTAGGGGTAAACTCCATTGTGGGAAAACTGGGGGCACTGGGGGCTAACGAAAAACCACACTTCTCACTTGGATGGGTGGGGGACCACTCCGAAACACCCCCCCCCGGTTTTGTAACTCAAACTCAAAATCATCTACTGGGGTATCTGTGGGGGTATCCCTCAGGATATCTATGGGGACAACCTTATTCCCTTCCCCCCTTGGTGGGGGCCCTTCCCCCCCTTGGTGGGGACCACTGGCCCCCCTCTCCTCCCCCTTGGGCTGAACGGGTGGGGGAGAACCCTAACGTTGAATCCTGTTCTGCGCTGTCTGCGCTCTGGTTTCCGGAGACCCGGCGCTGGAGTTGGTCTGCGTGCCACCTCCAGAGTAGACCTGTGCTGGTCTCTACGCAATACGACACGGGACCTGTCTGCCCAATGACTACGCCCGGAACCCAGGCTGGCCCTGCGCTAGCATAGTTTCTGCAATGAACCGGGGCACCTATTTCGAAACTCTTCGTGTCCGCTAACCCGATGTTCCTCCCAGTGTACTCCACCCTCGTAGGGTCTAGCCTTGTCAGTATCGTAGTCAGCTTTCTGTGCATTAGGAGCTCCGCGGGTGAGTATCCTGACGCTAGGGGGGTCACCCTGTATCCCAGCAAAAACTGACACAACTGCAGGTTTAAATCCCCGGGGCCCATGCGCCTCAGCGCGTCTTTGGTGGTATGCACGAGGCGTTCTACCTGGCCATTCGTCGCCGGGTGGAAAGGCGCGGAGGTGATATGCCAGACGGTGTTGATGTCGGTGAATGCCCTGAATTCGGCGGACGTGAAACAACTAGCGTTATCGCTAATAAGGGTGTCGGGTATACCGAACGTGCTGAACACCCTGCACAATTGTTTAATTGTTGCGGCCGAGGAGGTGTTCGCAACTGGGATAACCTCCAACCACTGGGAGTAAGCATCCACTATGAGGAGAAAAAGCGATCCTCTGAAAGGGCCCACAAAATCAATGTGCACACGGGACCACGGCCCCTTTGCCGCATCCCATTCCCTGTGCGGAAGTCGAGCCTCTTCGGGCCGGGAGCTTTAGCAACTCTCGCAAGTGCCCACCATGTGCTCGATATCGGCGTCCAGCTGGGGCCACCAGAAGTAGCTTCTGGCCAATGCCTTGGAGCGGACAATTCCAGGGTGGCTGACGTGCAGCAGCTTAAGCACCCTAGCTCTCAGGGATTCAGGGACGATTACCCGCTGGCCCCACAGGAGGCACCCCCTCTCCAAAGACAGTTCTAGCTTTTTCCTAAAAAATGGGGCGAACTCTGCCGCCGGGGAGGACGTTGGCCACCCTTTCTGCACCCAAGAACTGACCAGGGCCAACGTCTTGTCCTTGCCTGTCACCTTGGCGATCTCTGCGGGCACTATGGGGGATGAATCTAAGACCTCTATCATGAGCACTTGGTGGTCTTGTTCCACCTCACACACGTGGCTGCTTGTGTGGGGGAGGGGTGACCTCGACAGGGCGTCCGCGTGGCTTATGTCCTTTCCAGGGCGATACACCAGCGCGTTCTGGTACGCGTTTAAAAAATGGCCCACCTGAGCATCCTAGGGGACAGGATCTGTGGCGTGGGCTTGTCTGCAGTAAAAATGCCTAGCAGGGGCTTGTGGTCAGTCACGATGATAAAGGGGCGGCCATAGAGGAAGTCGTGGAACTTTTTCGTCCCAGCAATTATCGCTAACGCCTCCCTGTCTGTCTGTGCGTAGTTTCGCTCTGCCTTAGACAGGGACCAGGAGTAGAATGCCACCGGGGCCTCCCGCCCGTTTTCCAACACGTGGCACAGAAACACCCCCACCCCCACTGGGGATGCATCACATATCAGAACCACTGGTCTCTTGGGGTCAAAATGGGTTAATATGGCGTCTGAGGATAAGAGTTGCTTTAGCTCATTGAATGCCCTCTCCTGGCTCTCGCCCCATTTCCACGCCTCGTCCTTTTTTAGTAACTTATGAAGCGGCTCTGCTACCGATGCCTTCCGAGGCAGGAAGGAATGGTAGAAGTTTAAGAGCCCCAGAAACGACTGCAATTCGGGCTTGGAGGTGGGGCGAGGAGCATTTTGAACAGCGGCCACCTTTAATTTTAGGGTTTGATGCCTGCAGGGGTTACCCGGAAACCCAAGAACTCAACCTCTTTTGCAAAGAAGACGCGTTTGTCTTTCCGCAGCCTCAACCCCGCCTTTTCGAATACCGTCAGTACTTTGTCTAGCCTCTCAGCCAATTCTGACTCGCTCCCCCCCGTTATCAACACGTCATCAAAGTATGGTAAGACCCCCTCCAGACCCTTTAAGAGGCATTCCACGAGCAATTGGAAGATGCCTGGCGCCGAGTTCATGCCAAACTGTAGGCGCGTCACCTGGAACGCCCCCTTATGAGTGACTATCGTCTGCGCAGCAGCTGCAGCTGGGGTTACCGAGAGCTGCTGGTATGCCTGCGCCAGGTCAAGCTTTGCAAAACACTTCCCCCCATGTAACCTGGCCAACAGATGGCTGACTACCGGCACCGGATACGCATTTGGGCGTATTGCCTTATTAATGGTGCATTTGTAATCAGCGCATATTCGAACCTCCCCGTTGGCCTTCAGCACTGTTACAATTGGAGTTTCCCACTCCGCGGAATCAACAGGAACAAGGATCCCCTGGCCCACCAATTTGTCCAGTTCCGCCTCTATCTTGTCCTTGAGTGCAAAAGGCACTCTGCGCGGTTTGAGTCTTATTGGGCGGACCTCCGGGTCCAGGTCGAACGCAACTGGGGGTCCCTTGAATTTTCCGAGTCCCTTCTTGAACACTTCGGGGTGCGCGTCACACACCTCCTGTATTGGGTCAGTCCCAACGGCATGCACCCCCCCAATGAACAAACCCAGGGGCTTAAACCATTGAGTCCCGAGGAGGCAACAACTCCCCCCCTTGAGAACAACCAGGGGAAGTTCCGCGGCGCGTTGCTTGTATTGGACCTTGAATTTTCCAACCCCCAACACCGGAATGCTATTTCCCTGCACGTCCCGCAGCGTAGACCTCAGTACTCTGAGCTTGGGCCGCACGTTGGGGGAAATTCCCAAAAACTCCCTCTGGGAAATGATTGAATAAGAGGAACCCGAGTCTATCTCCATCTTAACGGGGGGCCCTTGCACCAGTACCTCAACAAAATAACGGGGGTGTCCTAAGGACACGCTGTGGACTGCGGTGTCGTCGTTGCTGTCGTCGGAGATGTGGCCCACGCCGTCCTGCTTTCTCGAGGGCCGGACGCCTTCCTGGATCCTCGGTGAGCGGTCTGTCGAGCCTTTCTGGTCTCTGTGCTGCCGTCTGCAAACCTTGGCTATGTGCCCTCGGCGCCCACAGTTGTGGCACTCGGCCTTCCGGAATGGGCACTTGATGCGGTCATGGGTCGCCCCGCAGCCGTCGCAACGTCGGCCATCCTTCCGCACCTTCTGGATGTCCTCGTCCTCGCTGCTCTCCGTGGAGGATTGTGGCGCGCGCCTGGCCACTTGCACCGAGCCTGCTGCCTTGTCGGGTTGTGGGGGCCTTGCTCTGAACCCCTTAACCCCGGCTCTCGTGGCTTCCGCCGCCTGCGCCTCCTTCATGACATCTTGCAGCGTCAGGGGCGGCTCCTGGTTCATCAGCTTTCGCTGAACCTCCTCGTCCCACAGGCCGCACAGCATGCGGTCCCTGAGGGCGATTTCCAGGTTCTCCCATTTGCATGGGCCGGCAGCCAACCGGAGGGCCGCTGCAAAGGCAGCCACGGACTCACCAGGCGCTTGGACTCTCTTCCAGAACGCATCCCGAGCCAAAAACATCGAAACCGAGGGCTGGAAATGGTCTCGCATCACTTTCAGGAGCTGCTTGACCGACACTTCGTTCACCTTCTTCGGAGACACCAGGTCCACCAATACCTTCATGGCGGGGAACCCAAGCATCCTGATGAGAATGGCCCTCTTCTTCCCCTCGTCTGTGATATCGGACACCATCAGTGCGCTTTGGAAGTCCATCTCGAAGAGCTCCCATTCTTCCGGTTTGTTGATGTTGAAACCGGCCTGCGTTGTCTTGATTCCGTGGGGATCCATAATCCCACCTTCGTCGCCAGTTTAGTGTATGAGAACCAAGACAAATGAAACAGCCGAAGGGTTGGCTTAACACATCTTTATTGCATGATGGTCCGGGGGAACATGTGGTAATGGTGGATGAACAGCTCAATATATACTGTGACTATACATTTGAAAGTGGCTCCTCGATAGCCCATTGGCTACTGTCTGCGTGACGTCATTCCCCGTCACGCCCTTCTTGTCCAGGTGAGGTGGTGGCGGGAATCTTCCCGCGCTGTAGTTGTTTGGGGAATTGGAACCATGTGAGCTGGGCGCTCGCTATTGCCCCCTAGAGGTCACTAGCTCACGTCCTGATACAGAATGTTACAGTGTTACAGCTGGTGGTTATTATATCCACTCATTCGAGTGTTACATTACTTAAAGGTATAATATTCTAGACACAACACACCATCACAAATATTTTGAGATATTTAATATCATTTCATCTGTCTCCCTCATTCAGTTTGTAGCCTAAGAACAACAGACTTGGCATGATCATAGAAATATCTGGAAATCTGTGGGTGGTGGGTGGGAAGGTCCAGATTATGTTTGTTTGAAAACATCACACAAAATGCAATCCACACATCAATGGTTTGTGACACTCGATATTTTAAAGATAGGCCTAGGGGTTGTTAAAGTGCTCTTTTTTCCATCAGACCTGCCTTCTAAACACTGGTTAAGGGCTAAGAGGCTGTTTCGCCTCACTCACTTTAGATTGCATTAGTTTTATGCAATCCAGGTGTTCTAGTCATAATTTCAATATTATGGCATATGTGATTAAAATATATTGTTGTTTTATACCCAAGCAATAATAATAGCACATAAATAAAGTGATCCTGGTGGCTGAGGGAAATAACAAACTGTCATTCAAATTGATGGAGGCGTTCTGTGAGAATAAAAGCAGCAAATTATTATTCAGTGGTACAACTTTAATAAACATATTTGTTACTTTCTGCAGATGGCTCTGAAGTGTTCTAATTTTCAGATTGTGGCCCTTGCTAAAGAGGAAAACAGAGGAATATATTTGCACTGGTCGTTTTTTTAAAAAGATAATACCGTAACTTGGGAGTCCTTCAGGACTCCCGACTACTGCTCAAAGAGCAGGTGGCAGCCGTGGCCAGGAGGGCTTTTGCACACCTTTGTGTGATTCGCCAGTTGCGCCCACTCCTGGACCGGGACTCCTTGCTCATGGTCACACATGCTCTGGTCACCTCTAGACTAGATTATTGTAATGCACTCTACATGGGGCTGCCCTTGACGACCATTCGGAGACTGCATCTGATACAGAACATGGCTGCCCAGGTGGTGATGGGGTGTGGGTGTTATGCCCATGCCTCGCCGATGCTCCTGGAGCTGCACTAGTTACCAGTTTGCCTCCGGGTACAATTCAAGCTGCTGCTGATGACCTTTAAAGCCCTACATGGTAGTGGGCCAGGATATCTAAGAGACCGTGTCACCTTGAGAATGTCTGTCCATCCCACCAGAGCGGACTGGAGGGGCTCTCTAATTGTTCCATTGGCTAGAGGGGCTCATCTCTCTAGTACAAGGAGGAGGGCTTTCTCCGTGTCTGCACTGGCCCTATGGAACCTCCTGCCAAAAGAGTTACAGCTACAGACAGAACTGCTGCCCTTTAGAAAAGACCTTAAAACCTGGCTGGCAGGGCAGGTGTGGGGTGCTGATGGGGAGGTAACCCCCACCTGCTAGTTCATATAAATTAAGATCCTCACCCTCTCTTTTCTTTTTTTAAAGATAGGGTAGGGTTTTTAATATAGGTGTTATTAAATGATTTAAAGGGTTTTTAGTGTATTATTTTGTTTGTGTTTTGTCTGTAAGCTGCCCAGAGTCACCCTGGCAAGGGGGCAGCAAAACAAGTACAAATAAATAAATAATAAAAGTAGAAGTAAAAGCAGGGGGAGAGCTGAAAAGTAAAAATAAGGGATAAGAATAAGATATAGGTAAAAGTCACCCTTGCACAAAAGTCAGTCGTAACTGACTCTAGGATTCTGTAGTTATCTCTCTTTACATCCAAAGAACCAGCACTGTCTACATTTGCACATGTTTTCATGGACATGTGACAGGCATGATTAGACACCAGAGTGAATAGAATGTTGTTTACCTTCCCACCAAAGTGATACCTATTTATCTACTTGCAATTTCTTGCTTTCAAACAGCTAGGTTGGCAAGAGCTGGGACAGAAATGTGGGCTCATTCTGTTGTGTAGCACTCAGGTCTTGAACTGCTGACCTTCCAGTCATTAAGTTCAGTGTCTTAACCACTGAGCCACTGCAGTCCCTTAAGGGATGAGTTTAGTTCCTCTCAAATTAGTACATATACAAAACAGGGCACAAAGACAATTGTCCAATGCACTCTGTGCACTTTTGTGATATTCTGACTTAATCCTTGCACTGATCTACATGGCTACCACTTCAAACACTTCATTTTTAAGGTAAAAACTACAGATTCTTTCTTCTGTGACCACCAATCCTCCTTAGATATTCTTTTGGTTTTCAGCATCTCTCATCATAATGTGTAAAGGCCAGATTTAACATGAGGGATCTGTGGGCATGCCACTCTGACCCATTATTTTCTCTGAACAATTTGTGTCACCCCATAGCTGCCAGAAAAATGCACAAATTGCTCAAATTCCACTTGTATATATGAAAATAGAGCTCCTTTCTATAGAAAGAGGGTGAGGAAGCAAATTTAAACCCAAAGTGAGAGTAGATGGGCATAGCAAGGAGAAAATGCAGACAATAGCAATAGTAATTAAACATATATATCTCCCCATAACACTTAGTACACTCTCTAAGTGGTTTACCGGTAATTAGCATTTTGCCCCCAACATGCTGCGTACTCATTTTACCGACCTTGGAAGGATGGAAGGCTGAGTCAACCTTGATCCCTCTTAGAATCAAACTCACAACCTTTTGGTTGCAGTACAGCAGTTTAACCATTGCACCACCAGGGCTCTTGTTCCATTAGTGAAAATTTGCTCACCCTCACCCTCCATCTTCTGATATTTGTACAAAATGTTCAAAGACTTTCTGAGGACAAAGTGCTGAATCTGTTTATAATTAGTTTATAATGTGTTAATTGGTATATTTGTTTGCTAGCTTGTTATCTCACTTCCCCTTGGAGTTTCTCAAGATGGCATACATTGCCCCTTGCTCCATTTTTATTAATACAACAACTCTTAAATTGACTGACCTAAGGTCACATGTGAAGTCTCATTCTCAAATTATGCTTTGAATGTGGATCTCTCCTCTCCTTAACTAATACTTTAAGTACTACAGCATGCTGGCTCCTAGAGAATCATCATTCATTCCCAACCCCAACATGAAGGGACACAACCCAGAATATGTGGTGAAAACCTGGGCCACAATTTTATTGAAATTTGAACAAAACCCTTGACCTGTGGAGGGGCCTGGCTGTGAACAATCTGGTACTATAGCAGGGAAATTCATCTTCACTTCTCTAACTTAGACTGTTGAATTCCCAGCCCCTGCACAGTGCTGATCCATGCCAGCTACTGGACAGACCAGCTGAGTTGAGGAGACATAACTGTGATTCAGTTCCAATTCAACACCCAAGAGCGTACACATTGTTCATATCACAGTGCTGTCCCATGGTGTTTATGGCATGCCCCATTGATTTGCATGAATCATGTCAAGCATAGTCTTTACCTTTTCCCATAAGACCTTGAGGGATTCATATTCAACACCCTAACACAACACTACCAGCCATATTACTGTTGTTTAAGGATGGCACCTCTAATAGTCCTCAATGTTTTGCAACACAAGAGTAGAATAGGTGAAAAATTACCTGGAATGCCAATCAGGTAATCATGTCCAAAATCTCCTATCTGGCCCTTGAGAGTGACCCTTAATCAGTCAAGACTGCAGGGTGGGTGGGCATGCTTGTCTGAAACAATTGCAAAGAGGCTGTACAGAGGGTAGGATGAGCTTAAAAGCCATGCTGCCCTGTCCTCGAGCCAGCAAGAAGTGAACTAGAGCATCTCTCTCAATTCTGCCCCACATCTGGTATGAGGGAGGGAACCCCACCTTCCTCTATGCCTCCTATAGGCAGGGATTGGGAGGGTATATTAAAGTTGGCAAAGTCGTAAGAAACAGTGGGGTTATTTGTGAAAATATGCCTGCTGGCTATGTCTAGCTGGACATCCTGCTATTGTAATGGAGTAGACCATACAGCCAGTGACACAATGCTGAGTGTCAGATGGTGGTTAACTAGCCTGACTCCCTAAAGGGGCCAATGGCTACAGGCAGATGAGCCCCTTTAGGTGAGGTGATGGTCCCCTTCAGTGGAGGAAATGCTATTGAGTCCAAAGGCAAAATGAGCAAGGAGGAACTCTGATTCCCGACGGTCATGGAGGTGGAAGAGGTCATGCCAGATGGACTGGCTGTGAAGGTATGCATTGATAATACCTCAAGCCTGCGGCAGTTCATTTCAATCCCACATGTCTCATTTCATATGTGCTGCAGGGGATGGTTCCAATATCATAATGTATGGATCACTTCATGGCAATCTGGGATCCACCTTAAACAAATT
Organism: Bradypodion ventrale; assembly: GCA_035047345.1. Classification (NCBI taxonomy): domain Eukaryota; kingdom Metazoa; phylum Chordata; class Lepidosauria; order Squamata; family Chamaeleonidae; genus Bradypodion; species Bradypodion ventrale. The sequence goes on from JAWDJE010000003.1 coordinate 27,908,412, forward strand.
CACGCCAATGACATTGCAGGCGCACCCCCCCAATAACGGACACAAACAACATTGAAAGTGGATAACAGCATCGGGCCACATTTATTGATTCAATGCCCTAGTCCGAATTATAAATTTGTATTGGTAAAACGACCAATCATAATTCTTAAGGCAAGCAGGCCGACGTAACACTGGTAAGGTACCACCCCAAAATTGCCAACGGCAGTTGGCTACAATGTATCAATTTGTATCAATTTGTTTGTTGACAACAAACAAATTGTTGACCGTAGTCAATATCTAACTCATGACCCCACCCTCTGACGCGTATCCGTGAAATCACGGGGTGATGCATGCTGGTTAGCCATCGTCATCACCCCGTTGCCTGGTTCATCGTTGACCGGACAACGTTTAACTAATTTATTCCTGTCTAGTGTTGTCCAGTCAATTGCGAACCTGCCGGATACCTGTGGGTCATACTGTTTACCTTACCAGTGCTACCCGCCAATGTGACCAAAGTCAACAGTAGGAACATAAGAAGACCCCTATATCAAACCATAGCAACAGTGTGGGATGGGCAAAAAAGCCAGGACCCGGAAGCCAATATGGGTCCCAGCCAAAAATTCCCACCCGGCCCCGAAGCGACCAAAATATCACACTGTTAACTAGGGAGGGGGTGGAGGGGAAAAGACTTCTCCGCTCCGTCGCTGAGGTAAAATGGCAGCTCGGCTGCCTCGTGGCCACCCCTTTTATAAGGGAGTTGGCCACGCCCCTAACTACCTGGATTCTCTGTCCTGTGGGGGGGGCCCCGCAAAGAGCGCGGCGGCCATTTTGGCGTCGCGCTTGCATTGCAGGCGCACCCCCCCAATAACGGACACAGACAACATTGAAAGTGGATAACAGCATCGGGCCACATTTATTGATTCAATGCCCTAGTCCGAATTATAAATTTGTATTGGTAAAACGACCAATCATAATTCTTAAGGCAAGCAGGCCGACGTAACACTGGTAAGGTACCACCCCAAAATTGCCAACGGCAGTTGGCTACAATGTATCAATTTGTATCAATTTGTTTGTTGACAACAAACAAATTGTTGACCGTAGTCAATATCTAACTCATGACCCCACCCTCTGACGCGTATCCGTGAAATCACGGGGTGATGCATGCTGGTTAGCTATCGTCATCACCCCGTTGCCTGGTTCATCGTTGACCGGACAACGTTTAACTAATTTATTCCTGTCTAGTGTTGTCCAGTCAATTGCGAACCTGCCGGATACCTGTGGGTCATACTGTTTACCTTACCAGTGCTACCCGCCACACGGAGGGGCTTCAAAGAAGGCCTGACACCCCCCCCAGACCGTCAGCTCGGTCAACAGGCCTGCTCGCCAATCACCCAACAGGAGGTCCATACCTCCTCGCGACAGATGGACCCCATCCCCTGCGTACAAGTCATAATTTTGTAGGCTAATAGCGGGGTGATGACTGACCCGTCCCCAAGCCCTGTCGGCAAGAAACCGCGCCACCGCCCTATTGACCGTGCGCCTAGCGCGGTCAAGGGCCAGGAGGTTAACGCCCCCTCTATAAGAATGTCGCGGGACAATGTCCGACCAAACCAGGGTTGTGGCAGGCCAGACATAATGCAAGTAGGCGAGGTCCTCGCAAATCGCATGCTTGAGCGATAAGCCGGTGACCTGGCCCAAATCATTGCCCCCCAGGTGGATGATGAGAATGTCAGGCGGGTCAGCACCCAGGCCAGAAAAAAGGAAAGGCCGCAGCTCCCGCCATAACATCCCAGGCTTACCATGCCATGTGAGACTGGCGTGTTCACCCAGTCCCAGTCGGGGTCCCCACTCTGTCGCCGCAGCGTAACGCGCTGCCCTGTGCACATAGCTGTGGCCCACCAGCCATACTGTCACCGGTGTAATACGACACCCAGGGTCTGTAAGAAAATCGAGAAAAAGGCGGTAAGGTGACTGGATTGGTACTCATGGCGGGAGTGGGCGCATATAAAACTGAAAACATTGCGAGCCCCACCTCCCCATGCTACGTATGTCAGCCCCAGAGTACCCAAAAGCAGCTGCTGTAGAGGCTGCACCAATACGGAATGAATGTGTGCCATAACGGGCACCTGGTAGGCCCACCCTGGTGAGGGCTCTGCCTATCACCTTCCAAAACTGAAATTTAGTAAGGGGAGACCCATCTTGGTGACAGAAAAACAGGCCGTGGTGCATGCCACGCAGTGCCAGGTACTCCTGTAGGGCACCAACCGGACAGATGTCTGCCAAAGAACACCGTAGCAGTCTTACACCACTGCCTACGCCATGCTGATCTGTTTTAGAGGAGCGTATCCTCAACTGGGCCCAGTCTTTGGCAACATAGACATCTTCGAGTTCCAGTGCCCTACAACTTGCATCCGCCTTAGACAGCATCACAAGTTCGCTGATGCGGAGCGCTCCAAAAAATGCTACCGTTGTGGCTGCATGGAAAAGGGCTGCCTCATAATGATCAAAACAGAGGCCTGGCCAGCCCCGGGCCAACTGGGTAAGAACCCCTGGGGAAATAGGGTGCCGGTCATCCGGGCAACGCCCGCGCTCGCGCACCCACCCCTCCAAAACATGTCTCACACGGAAGTCAGAGGTGCTGTCCACATGACCTCCCACTTTGGCCATAAAAGCCAACGCCGAGAGCTTGGATGCTATGGTGCAAGGTGCGAGGCCCTGTGCATGCAGGTGAACCATGAACCGCAGAACATGGTCCACCGGGATAGGCCAGGTCTCTGGCAGGTGAAATTGAGCAGAAAATGCTCTGTAAGAATTGAATGCTTGTTGATACGCCTTACGCGTGCGTGGCGCTAGTGACAGGCCAATCGCCCGGTTCACCTCTCCTTGCCAATAGTCCACATCTCGTCCGGGAGTGGCGAGGGAAATTCCTCCGCATCCGGGGCCAAGGCGCGGAACCGGGAGATCTGCAGGCGGGACAAAGCGTCAGCAATATCATTATTAATCCCTGGAACATGCCTGGCCCTGAACAAGACATTGAGGCGCAGGCAGCGCAACACAAAATGGTGCACTAGTTCCATGACCCTGGGCGATTTGGAAGTCTGTGCATTGACAATGTGGACAACAGCAGCATTGTCACACCAGAAATGCACAACCGAATTAGCCCACTGCTCGCCCCATAGCATCAAAGCCCCCAGAATAGGGAAAAATTCCAGGTATGTGAGATCCCGCAGGCGACCCGTGCCTGCCCAGGCCGGTGGCCACCCACCATAGGCCCACTTCCCATTGAAGTACATCCCATAACCCAGGGATCCTGAGGCATCAGACTGGATCTGAAAATTGGGGGATGCCAGGAGGTCAGACCTCCAAAATGAGACCCCATTGAACTCCCTCAGGAATTGCAACCAGACAAACATGTCTGCCCTGATACCCCGGGTAAGCCTGACTCTATGATGGGGCCTGGATAACCCTGCCATGGCGTCGCATAAGCGCCGGGCAAAAGCTCTGCCCGGTGCGACCACCCTGCAAGCGAAATTGAGGTGACCATGTAGCACCTGCAGTTCCCTCAGTGATGCCTTGCGTTTGGCCAGCAAATCCGAGATAAGGGCCACTATCCTGGACACCTTATCGCCCGGTAACCTAGAAGCCTGCGCTACTGTGTCAATCTCCACCCCCAGGAATACTAGCTTGGTAGATGGGCCCTCGGTCTTTTCGGGCGCTAAAGGGACACCGAGTTCCTCCATTAGCATCTGAAATGTGTTGAGGAGACGTGTGCACGTGTCCCAGCCCCGTTCACCCCCGAATAAAAAGTCATCCAGGTAATGGGCTACAGACCGAGACCCTGACCTGCGGACGAAAGCCCACTCTAGGAAAGTACTAAAACGCTCGAAGGCCGAGCATGATATGGAACAGCCAAAAGGCATGGCCTTATCAAAATAATATTCCCCCTTAAATTTGAAACCCAGCAACTCAAAGTCGCCCGGATGCACTGGCAAAAGGCGAAAAGCCGACTTGATGTCGCACTTGGCCAGCAGGGCACCCGGGCCACACGAGCGCACCATGCGCAGCGCATGGTCAAACGATGTATACCTGACTGAACAAAGGTCATCAGGGATAGCATCATTGACCGACCGGCCGGCTGGGTAGGACAAATGATGAATAAGGCGAAACTCGCCTAGTGACTTTTTGGGGACCAAGCCGAGTGGCGACACTTTAAGATTGAGAAACGGGGGTGCAGGGAAAGGTCCAGCGACCCTGCCCGCATCTAACTCTTTTTTAATGCTGGCCGCAGCCACGTCCTCCCTCCCTCTGAGGGATAAAAGGTTAGGGGCATCCTGAGGGGACCTATCACCCATAAAAGGGATACGGAATCCCTGCTTAAAACCCTGAAGGAGATACTCCCTATCCTCCCCCTTCGGGTACGATGCGAGCCAACGCTCCAGCATGTCCACATTAATTGGTGAGGGGGCCTTTTGGAGAACCAGCTCCATCCGTGGCAGTCTTGCCAGCCCACTGTCCGCCCCTCCCTCTGCCCCTTGTCCCTCCAGGCCTGGGACAGGCGGAGGCTGCGTGGGGGCCCGCACATGTGGGACACTCATGCCTGTACTTGCAATTCTTCCTATTACAGGAACCATTGGACGAGAAAGTCCAGCACAGCAGGCGGGCTGGAACCCCCTGCCCCGCCGCTTGGCGGGTAACCTGCGCTGGAGCTGCTCGCTGAACCGCATGTCCACAATGGTATCTGTCTCCCGGGGCGGGGCGTGTGGGCGTCATGTACAAAAGCCAAAGCCTCTGGCACGGCTCATCCCATCTCATCTCGGGGTGAAGGGGAATCCTCATACGGAATTCCTCGTCATAGGCTAACCACGAGGGACCCGGGAAATCAACCATCGCCCTATATATGTTGTCCAAATATTGGACCATGGGAATAGCCAAATCCGGCCGCGCCCTCAAGTACACCGCCATGTATATTAAATAAGCAGGGAGCCAGTTGGCCCAGGTACGTGGCGGCTTACGGCGACGTGCCTGCTCCTTGTCCTTCTCATCCTGTCCCTCCCTTTCTTCCTTGGTGGGCTCTCTGTTCAGGAGTGAGAAGATATCTACGTACTCACCCCGCCATATCTTTTCTCTGGTAGTCTGTGCCAAGTGATCACCCAGTGGCAAGGAATACCCCGCCGTCGGCAAAGCCGAAAAAGGCACCGCAGCCATAGTAAAAGGGGCCTGAGCTAGCCCAGCCACCCCCAGAACATTCCCCGCAGTGTAAGAACAAGTACCCACCCCAGTGCCCAGGGTGGCAGTCGTCGTCGCCGGGTGGGGTGCCGACAGCGTGGTCCCCGCACCACTCGCGCGAGGCCAAGGCCATTGAAAAGCCCCCCCCCATATCGGGAATGTGTGTGGGTGTACTCGCTTGCACCGTATACTCACATGCTGCACCCCCGCGGGCCGCCCCCACCGGGGGTTCCGGCCCACTGGGGGCGTCGGAGCTCACGACCGATGTAGAGCTCATCACCGGGGCCTGACCCGCACCTGGCTGCTGACTGGGGAGCTGCGAGGCAGTGGCCGAAACCACGCCACGTGCCTGCAGCAGCTCAACCCTCCCTGTCGGCTGTTGTCCTCCTGCCGACAGCGCCGCAAAAGGGACCCCAAAGGGGGCTCCCGCCTGACTGGCCCGAGCCAACGACGCTTCCAGGGCCGCAATACGGGCCAGTAAGGCTGCCACGTCGACCTGGGGCCAAGGGCCGGCCGGCCCGCCCGGTCCAGGCGTGGGTACAGGTCCCTGTACCCCAGGACCCGAATATGGCCATTGGCCAGCACCGAAGCCCAGCAGGGTCGGTGGAGAAACCTGCCAGGGCAGGGGGCCGGACCACCCCCCAAGGCTAGAGGGCCCAGGGGGAGGCTGCGACCCAAGAGCAGCAGGCCCAACAGGGTGGGCAGGTGCAGGAGCGGTGTCCACCGCTCGCGGGCTGCGGGCCGGAACCCCTTCCGTGCCCGCATTCTGTTCGCCCACTCCGGGCCAAGGGGCAATAGACCCCATTCCGCCAGCCCCGGCCGGGGCCTGCGAGGGCGGCTGCTGAGGAGGCGGCACCGCGGTCCTCCGACCTGGGTTGCGCCTCCTAACAGCGCGAGCCGCACTCGAAGCTGCCTTCTTCTTCGAAGGCATCTCTGCTGAAGCAAAGGGAAGCCGAAAAGGAAGAACCGCTACCAAAAGGCTTCCCGGTAAGGTAAGGAGCGACGGAGACACAGGGGAAAAGACTTCTCCGCTCCGTCGCTGAGGTAAAATGGCAGCTCGGCTGCCTCGTGGCCACCCCTTTTATAAGGGAGTTGGCCACGCCCCTAACTACCCGGATTCTCTGTCCTGTGGGGGGGGGGCGCAAAGAGCGCGGCGGCCATTTTGGCGCCGCGCTTGCATTCTTCCTGCTACAGGGGGGAAATGCATTCTCAGATATGAGTTGCAGTCAACGATGATGCCTGCTGAAAGCTGATAGTCTTCAAAAGGTAATGCCATCCTGGCACTGGTGATTTTCAGTAACCCCTAATGTCCTGCAATTTGCACAGCTTCTAAAAAATGAGAAATTATGTGGTAACTGTGGGAGCTGTGGAACAAAAGTTGGAAGTGTTTGTAAAAATACAAAATATAATAAAAACAGATAAATACACACTTTTAACTAAATCTCAGGAACCAAACCCTTCCTGACTTTGCTTACATGGTCAAATGCAGGCTAGGCTGTTATGCACCCACACACACACATGGAGAGCTGGCAACTGAAATATATATGTAGAGTATAGATCTTAAGAGGGAAAATCCATAAAATATGTATGCAACAAAATCAATTAAAACAAAATGTAATTGTGGCTGCAGTCAACTATTATTTCTCTAACTGGCATTCTCATTAGCTCCTGCCATTTATGGAAACTAAAAGTAAAAAGCTTTCTCATTTGCAAATCCACTCCTCAACTGGCTGAAGGATTTGCAAATGAGAAAGCTTTTTACTTCTGTCAGAATTATATTAGGTCAGTAGTTCACACTTGAAAAGGTATTTGAGATGATTCTTGTCATCTTGAAGCTCAGCATTAGTTCAAACAAATATCTGAACAGACAGCTGAAGAAGTGAAGATACTGGTTTGGGATAATATTACATTTATTGCAGGTAAACCACACAGATCTAAATGAACAAATCTAAACATAATTCTGTGTGTGTGTGTGGGGGGGGTGTTGGCGGGGGAGTATACACTACTGCTCCAGTATACATTTTTGTTGTTCAGTCGCACAGTCGGTTCCGACCCTTTGCGACCCCATGGACCATTGTTCTCCATCCCCCTCAACCCTCCCAGCTCTGTGCCCATTGTGTCTACAATACCATCTAGCCATCTCATCCTTGGCCTCCCCCTTCTTCTTTTGCCCTCCACCTTTCCCAACATCAATGCCTTCTCAAGTGAATCCTCCCTTCTCATTTGATATCCAAAGTATTTTAACTTCATCTTTACTATTTGACCTTCCAAAGAGCAGTCAGGGTTAATTTCTTCTAAGATTGACCTATTTGTTCTCCTCGCTGTCCAGGGGACTCTCAAAACCCTCCTCCAACACCACATTTCAAAGGCATCTATTCTTCTGCGTTCAGCCTTCCTAATTGTCCAGCTCTCACATCCATACATTACTACTGGAAAAACCATTGCTTTGACTATTCTAATTTTTGTTTGCAATGTGATGTCTCTGCTTTTCACCAGGTTTCTCATTGCTTGTCTCCCAAGAATCAGTCGCCTTTTTATTTCATGGCTACAATCCCCATCTGCAGTGATCTTTTATCCTAAGAAAGTAAAATCTGTCACTGCTTCTACTTCTTCCCCGTCTATTTTCCAGGAACTGATGGGGCCTGTTGCCATTATCTTGGTTTTCTTGATATTTAGTCTCAAGCCAGCTTTTGCACTCTCCTCCTTCAGCCCAATCAAGAGATTCTTTAGGTCTTCCTCACTTTCTGCCATTAGGGTGGTATCGTCTGCATATCTCAGATTATTGATGTTTCTCCCAGCGATTTTAATCCCATATTGTGATTCCTCCATCCCTGCACTACGCATTATGTGCTCTGTGTATAGGTTGAATAAGCATGGTGACAAAATGCAGCCTTGTCTTACTCCTTTTCCTATTCCAAACCACTCTGTCATTCCCTGTTCTGTCCTAACTGTTGCTTTGTGGTCCACACAGTCAAATGCCTTAGTGAAGTCAATAAAACAAAAGTAAACTTGTTTCTGGTATTCCTTTGTTTTCTCCATGATCCACCGTATGTTGGCAATGTGGTCTCTAGTCCCCCTGCCTCTTCTGAAACCAGCCTACACCTCTGGTAATTCTCTCTCCACATGCTGCTGAAGTCTATCCTGTATTATCTTGAGCATCACCTTGCTGGCATGTGGGATGAGTAATAGTTATCTATTACATAAATTCAATTCAATTTTTATTGTATTGTATGGTGAGAGACCCGAAAAAACACATATAACTTTCAAAAACAATTAAAAACAGTTAAAGAAATTACTTGGGTATTATTTAAAAACAAATAAGTATTATAAAACAGAAGCAAGGATCATCTTGCTTGTTCTTTGCGAAGAAAGAAGATACTTAGCCACTAGCTACTTTTGATTTATTCATATCAACTAGGAAATAATTTAAATATAAATTCAAATTCTAGCCTGGCAAATCACTCATTTCAAGTTTAAGAAGTCTGATACAGTCATCCCTTTAAAATTACATACAAAAAGGGCATGCTTCAGAGTTTAAATTTGTTTGTCATTACAGGGGCATATTCATTTTTCATGTGGCACACAATAATAGTGCCCATGTAAGATTGACCAACCTACCAGTTCAAAAGCAAGAAATTGCAAGTAGATAAATAATGACCACTTTGGTGGGAAAATATCTTGGGGACATGGAAGGAGCCTCATTAGGGCATCTCCTGAGTGGAGTTCCTCCAGCAAAAATCCTTTTAACCCAGAATAATATCTGACATGAATTTATTATTATCCCAGCAACTCATCAGTTATCTGCAATTTGCCGCAGCATAGCACATTACACAAACCTTATGCAAACATTAGTGGGGTTTGGTCTAACAGGTTTGTTTCAGGTTTGTTTCAGTGTGAGCTTTTTGTGGATAACTAGCCACTTCTTATCCTTGACAGCTCACCATGATATGAATATATTAGTCATAAATTTACTGTGAGATTTTTCCAGATCTGTTATGTTAGACAGAAAAAGGGGTGCTTGTGGCACTAATTGAGATAAATTTGCCTTCAAATTAGGGATTCTGAGAGTAAAATTTGGACATTTCCCTCCATTACGTTACATTACCATTACATTAAGGCAGTATATAAATATAACAAATAAATAAATAAATAAATAAATTATAAGAGATGATAGACACTAACATTTCCAGCTTTCCTTAATTACCTTTCCTTTTCCTCTTTACCACTTCTTCAATAAAGTACTAGTTGCCATTTTCCAGTGGCATAAATGATTTGCTTGTTTTACTTTGTCACACAGTAGCCAATGGGTGGGGAACTCATTTGTTGTTGTTCAGTCACATAGTCTGACCCTTTGCAACCCTCTACCATCTTTCTCAACCTACCCAGATTTGTGCCCATTGGGACAGGAAACAGAGGGTAGCACTAAATGGACACTTCTCCAAGTGGAGGGAAGTTAAGAGTGGGGTCCCCCAAGGTTCAGTACTGGGACCCCTGCTTTTCAACCTCTTCATAAATGATCTAGAAGTAGGAGTAAATAGCAAGGTAGCCAAATTTGCTGACGACACTAAATTATACAGGGTAGTGAAAACTGTGGGAGATTGTGAGGAGCTCCAGAGGGATCTCTTGACACTGGGGGAGTGGGCAAGACAGTGGCAAATGAGCTTCAACACTAGTAAGTGCAGAGTGATGCACGTTGGGGCAAAAAACCTCAATTACCTTTATAAACTGATGGGGTCTGAACTCTCTGCGACAAACCAGGAAAGGGACCTTGGTGTCCTGGTGGACAACTCAATGAAGGTGTCAACCCAGTGTACCTCGGCAGTGAAAAAAGCAAACTCAATGCCAGGAATCATTAGGAAGGGTATAGAAAATAAGTCAGCAAGTGTAATTTTGACTCTTTATAAATCTATGGTGAGGCTCCATCTGGAATACGGTGTACAGTTCTGGTCGCCATACCTCCAGAAGGATATTATGGAGTTGGAAAAAGTGCAGAGGAGGGCAACCAAAATGATTAGGGGACTGGAACACCTTCCTTACCATCTGAGGCTGCAACGGTTGGGCCTTTTCACTCTTGAACGACGGCGTCTAAGAGGTGACCTGATTGAAGTTTATAAAATCATGCACGGTGTGGACAAAGTAGATAAGGAAAAACTGTTTTCCCTATCACATAACACTAGAACTAGGGGGCACTCCATGAAACTTTTGGGCACTAGTTCTCAAACAAATAAGAGAAAGTACTTTTTCACCCAGAGGATCACTGGTCTATGGAACTCCCTGCCAGAAGAAGTGGTGACAGCTGTCAGTCTTGACAGCTTTAAGAAAGGATTAGACAAGTTCATGGAGAACAAGGATATCAATGGCTATAATTATGGATACCTAAGGACAACCTCGGGTTTGGAGAGATAAGCAGGATATCTCTCAATGCCATTTCCAGGGAATCCTAAGCATGTGAAGGCATCTGCTTGGGAATACCCTGAAGCAAATGGTGAGCCACTGTGTGAGACAGAACGCTGGACTGGATGGGCTGTGGCCTGTTCCAGCAAGGCTGTTCTTATGTTTTATGTAATACCATCTAGCCATCTCATTCTCTGCCGCCCTTTCTTCTTTTATCGTCAACCTTTCCCAGCATCAATGCTTTCTCAAGTGAATCCTCTCTTCTCATTTGATGTCCAAAGTACTTTAGCTTCATCTTCAATATTTGACCTTCCAAGGAGCAATCAGGGTTGATTTATTTTAAAATTAACCAATCTGTTCTCTTTGTTGTCCAGGGTACTCTCAAAATTCTCCTCCAACACCACATTTCAAAGATGTCTATTCTTTCGTGATCAGCCTTCCTTAAGGTCCAGCTCTCACATCCATACATTACTACCGGGAATACCATAGCTTTGACTATGTGGACTTTTGTATGCAAGGTAATGTCTCTGCTTTTAAATATGTTCCCCAGGTTTCCCATAGCTTGTCTCCCAAGAATCAGTCTCCTTTTTATTTCATGGTTGCAATCTCCATCTGCATCTTTGAGCCTAAGAATGTAAATTCTGTCACTGCTTCTACTTCTTCCCCATCTATTTTCTAGGGACTAATAGGGCCTATTGCCATTATCTTGGCAGGTTTTGCACTCTCTTCTTCAACGTAAGCAAAAACTTCTTTAGGTCTTCTTCACTTTCTGCCTTTAGGGTAATATCATCTGCGTATCTCAAATTGTTGATGTTTCTCCCAGTGATTTTAATTCCAACTTGTGACTCATCCAGACCTGCATTGTGCATTATGTGCTCTGTATATAAGTTAGATAAGCAGGGTGACAAAATGCAGTATTTTCTTACTCCTTTTCCTATTTCATACCACTCCACCAGTCTATATCCTGTCCTAACTCTTGCTTCTTGACTCATGTACAGATTTCTCATGCATATAAATTGCTGGAGAAAGTAAGTTGATGATTTGGCACTTTCTTCAACCAATTTTTCACTGCTTAGGGATATTTGGAGCCAGGGCCGTATGAGACAGAAGACCAGAAAAATCACTTGTGATCCCAATGGTGTGATAACAAAGAGGACAGAAAGCCAATATCGCATTACTGATATGCCTGATGTATATAAAAATGTGACTCTGATGTGTAATGATTCAGACATATTCTTGTATTTCTTTCTGCCACCATCCCCTTCTCTGGAACTGTTAATATTTTAACCATTTATCCCTTCAGAACAAATAGTTTAGAGTGCTTAGATTTTGGAAATAAAAGTGGCATGGGATTAAGTATATAGCATTCCCATCACAGTTTAATCTAGAACTGTACTGTGGTAAATCACAATTGTGTATTTTTTAAAGACTGTACTGAGAATATAACGCAATGACCTTTCATCTGCCATCTGCATCACAGCATGACATCCATACCACTGATCCAGTTCTTTAAGACACTTTCTGGTCCTGAGCCCTTTTGACACACAAAGTCCTCCTCAGCCCCAGGCCAGTATTGACAAAGCTGCTGCCCTCCATCAAGTTGGATTCAAGTGGGATTCGATCCATTTGTGGACCATCACCTTTCCCTGTGAACTTGGACACCCAAGATCATTAGTCCTCAGTGTTGTCAGGTTAATTAACCGCCACCTGACACTTGGTGTTGAGTCGCTGGCAGTATAGTCTACTCTATTACCATAGCAGGATAACCTGGCCAGCAGACTAGCCAGACTGCCCCCTGACCAGACAAATAAATATCCAGTTAACATATCAAAAATTTGACTCCAAGATACATCAACAGGAAACTACAGCATTGAGAACATCTTTTGCACTTTTAGATGAATAGATTTATGAGTTTTATGGATCAAAATCCACTCCCTCAGGCACAACAAATCCACACAATCTCACACAAAGACAAATCTTAAACCACAAAGACTTCTAATTTAGGTGTTTCTACCAGTGCATCACATTTAGGCATTTGGAAGGAGTCTGTCAGGAAGGTCGATCCCCCAGGATAGATAATTATAGTATAAGTAGTCCAGAAAGATCTGAATAATCTAATTCCTAATATATTGTTCTTTTCTCCCACATTTTGACAGTGTGCTGGAACAAACTAATGTGGTGATAGTCTAGGAAAAGACTGAATCAAAACTACATTTGAAATATGAGAACCACTAGGAATGTTTTACTATCTTTTCCTTCTCTCTTTCCTTCTTTTTCCCAATCTCTCTCCCTAATATAACATGCCACTTATCAAAGCCTCAGAGACATTATGTAGTTTTACTGTTCTTGTCCAAATTCTAAAGTAGCATTTGACAGGATCAAGGTGTGCCTTGCACTGTCAAAAATGATGCACAGTTGCTAGAGAAATCCACTTTAGGCAATGCATTACCAATGTTTTAAGAGAGATATTCTGGTTAGGATGCTGTTGGCCACAACAAAAGAGCATATGATGAAGGATAAAAACAAGGTAAAAGAGGTGTCAGAGATATTGCATCATTCATTCCAGACTGGAAAAACAATTTTAGTCAATTGACAGGACTCTCCTTTGGCAAATTCAAAAGGTCTCACAGTGGATGAGAAAAATTAAGGGCTACTTTTCTCAATATAAACCCAGAGAGAAACATCAGATGGGGACAATCACTGTGCCAATCAACAAGATAGGATGCACTAAAAAGCAGAAATAGAAAACTATTTCTCATCCTCTAGACTTAACTGGAAGATGATAATATCACGTTATTTCCTGCTTCCTCTCCTGCTGAAACAAGTTACTGTTATGCATATTATGAATGATTTGACATAAGAGGAGAGTAACATGCTTTAAATGGTTTAACACACTTTTATTCTCACTTTACCTTATAAAATATTGAATCCACGAATGCTGATCCTTAATGTGATTGTCTTGAAAAAGATTGTCAAGATTTAGGGTAGCAATTATTTCGTTTACATTATCATGCAAGTTTAGGTGGCAAAAAAACTGTGAAAGAATATGAACTACTTGTTTTAATTCAGCAACTCTGTTATGTGGGATATATTTGAGAAACTGATGAATATTAAAGTACAGTCAAAGGCAATCCAGGAGCTAAAATGGGATTGATAACTCTGGGGCAACTGGGAGCAACTTTTCATTCTCTGAACAACGCACCTGGCTACTTGAGCCTGGAAATGGTTTTTAAAAATGCCAATGTCTGAACAAAAATTTAAACTGACAGCAACACTGCCTAGAAGCCAACACTCTTCCTCATGTTTTCAAATTCATTTACTTCCCCAGTGTTGGAAGAGATTCTGGCTCCAAAATATCATGTTTTAATGTCCAAAAATACACTACATACTGTGCTTCTCTGGGCCAAGAAACTGCTGGCAGAGGTTCTGAGGTTCTGCCCTGGTGTGGATATCTGAGCATATTTACACACATGGTCCAGTAAGAGTGGAAAAGTGTGACATTCATAACTCCCTACATACACCAGTTCAACTAGGAAATTACACATCAGTATTACCACCTTGATGGTGAAACCAATCCTTTTGTAAACTAACCAATCTAATCTTCTGAAAATAATTCTTTTAAAAGCAACATAAAACTGTTGATTTCAGAACCATAGCTTAACAAATTACTATCAATTTGTCTTCACACAAAAGTTGTTATTTAAAGTGAATGTTCACATCAGTAAATTATTCCCAAACTGAGTCTTAGCTTTTGGCCTTCTTGTGTTCCCCAAGCCATAACTATTTTCTCTTTCCTTCCTTTCCCTGAAATTACCAACATGCCTTCTATTCCCCCACCCACCCCCATCAGTGCTTTATGCTGTTTTAACACAATAAGTCACCTTGGCTCAGAATTTTTAAAATTCTTAAAGTTGTTTGTCTATAGTCATGAGGGAGACAAAGGACTCTTCCTCCTTGAAACTCTCTGCAATTTTTGCAAATCCAAATGGATTGTCTGATTGTCAGAAAAGACACAAACGACCCATGCTAGTGGTTCAGATTTTTCAGCAAAGAAGCAATTGTCATTCTTCTGGACAATTTGCATGGTTTATTGTACAATTAAGCAGCAAAATGGTGATTATGTGCAAACCTGAACAGACATTGTTGTCAATGCAAGAACATTCTTTCAGTACTAGGAAATTCTTATGCTTCTTGCCAAGAGGATCAAACTCATTATCTTAGTGAGCAACACAAGGATGAGGCAAGTAAGGATTTAGATCCCTACTCATGCTGTTTTGATTGACACAGCAAATCATTGTACAGTGGTACCTCATACACTCGTTGTTGTACGAAACAATTGCTATACAATACATGCATCGTATAGCGATTTTCCCTATGGGATGCACCGTACAACAAATTTTTTTTGCTAAGTGGTTTTTCCCATTGAAAAATAGTTGTACAATTTTTTACATAGGGAAAATTGTTATGTAAGACACCATCCCCCCCCCCCCAAAAAAAAAACCACAACCTAATTGTTAAGCGATTTCGTTGCTATATGGGGCGATTGTTGTATGAGGTTCCACTGTATATGTATTTTGATCATGGCTTCAAATCCATCTGATGCTGGGTATTCCACTTTTCCTACTGCATTATATTCTTCTCTTTGAGTCTTCTCATCTTATGGCCAGAGTGCAGTAGCATCGCCTTATATCTCCACTAGCTTCTAGACATACGGTAATTCATTTTTTGTACCAAACAAGTGACTTAGTCTTATTGGGTTCTATCTTTACTTTGGAGTAAATAAACAAGATCAGTTTTGGTTTTAAAAAAATCAGCATAGGTTTCGTTTGATTTTCTGCCAATATTTTCTGATGTTTACTTACAAATAATTCTCCATTAATTTCTTCAGAGGACTATTAACTTGCTCATGTTCTGTAAATGAAATTGTGAGAATGTAAAGGATTAAAATAACTGTAACGAGAATCAATAATCCCATTGCCATGAGATGCATTATTAAGGTCTGAATACTGTAAATCCCTCTTCCTTGCAAGATCTATCACTGTGTGAAAGACAAATAATGGCTTTATAGATTTGAGAAATGCTAATCAGGAAAAAAATGGAAACAAATTAAGCTTTGCCATGGATGAGGAGAAACAATAACTTTATGTAAAGACATTTTGAAACCTAGCTGCGTTCTTTAAAAATCACCTGTCCTTTAACTTTGTGCTGAAAGTGATGGGAAAAAGAGAGTTCATTTTTCTTCCCAGAACAAAATATTAGCGTTAAACTCTAATGCTCTGGAACAGTGGTTCTGATTGAAGCTTGGCAGAAAGCAAGGATTTCAACAAGACTGTTGCTCTCGTGGAAACAAATAGGATTAAATGTTCTTCCATTACATTTCATGAACCCTTGCATTTGTTTTAAAGAGGATAATAGAGTTCTTAAAACCATTCTCTCCCCACCCCCATTTGACTAATACACTAGTCAACATCCTGTTGCATTGAGTTATGCTACAGAAACCGAATCTAGTGACAGTAATATTGAATTTAAATAAATGTATTTATCACTTTTATCTTAAAATCTTTTTTTGACCCCCCCCCCCTTTTTAAATTGTCTTTTCTTTTCTTGTAGTAAGTCTAAAGGGGAAATCTGAGGAACGTAATGCAACAATATATAAAAGATGTTATGAAATTACAGTAAAGCCCTGGGTTTTAGAATTAATCCATTCTGCAGGGTTTTCCTTATAGCAAAAATTCCTTATTGAAAAGCTCCCATAGGAATGCATTGCACAGTTTCACATAGGAATGCATTGGAAACAAAAATTCTGTAAAGTGAAATGCAATTTCTCATAGGAATGCATCGGGGGGAAATGTTCCAAAAAATTCCATAAGCCAAGGCATTATTTTCAATGAATTTATTTCCGTAAGTCAAGTTTTCCATTACTTGAAGTGTCCATAACCCAGGGTTCCACTGTACTTTACTATTGTGGGTTGCATATTGCATTCAAATAAGTTTGAAAAGGTTTATTAATGTATGAATCCCCTGCTGTAGTCAACTCTGTTTTACAATTTATGCTATATGTTATATATTTGTTTATGATGTTTATTTGTAAGAAATAAATTTAAATAATTGAAAGGTTCCTATTACCCTCTTTCAGGTTCCAAAGCTCTCTAGGACTCCTTTTTGCTCTGGAAAAAGCATTTGGGATCCTTGGAATCTGGGAATTATTAATATTCAAATATCACAGTGAGTTCACCGACAATGGATCTGGCATTACTAGCAGTAATCTAGGAATGTGTTTTATTTATTTTTTTAAAAAACTATTAAAGATTTTCCCCTGGTCCTTCCTAAGACTTGATAAAGGCTTCTCCAGGGCAAAAGGGAGCCTAGAAAGCTTCAGATGCCAAAAACGGGAGTATTGGGAGATGTCAATTCATTAAAATTAAGCAGAAGAACTTTACAACAACAAGATTTTGACTAATGGAGAAGTTATGGTGGAAAATGCAAAAACATGTTGCATTGTTAGCTAAGTAAGGAAACATTTTCCCCTTTCCTAGAATGCTATTGTAAGTGAAACAGAACATGTTCTACATATTATTCCAAGTAATATCTGCACATGTTGATTTATTGATAATGGCAAAAAAGTACCTGGAATGGCAAAGCAGCTGTACATATTTATTTTTGAACATAAATAGCAAATATTCAGTGTATACTGTATGTGTATGTAGAGGGCTTATATCTATTAGGGTGGTTGTGCAAGACGTTCTGAACTGGTGAAAATCTCTTTCACTGTTGTTGCTTGCTTTGGCAAAATCAGACACGCTTCTTTCAGCATGGACTGCCCAAGGAAATATTTTTTCTCAGGACCACAGCAGAGAGGAAACTGTTCCTTTTGTCCAGTCCTGCAATGCCAAAGGTTATAATTAGCCACATTAGAAACATGTACCCTCTGTGTACTATAGTACTGCTACTATTATTCATCACCCACATAGACAGCATAAGCAAAAAAGCTAAGCCCATGAATGGAAACAATATCAACAAATTACTTTTTGCCGATGATCAGGCATTGATAGCAAGTACAGCTAAGGAACTACAGCACCTTACATCCATGAACCAAGAATGTAAGGTAAACAATATGAGAATCAATAAAGAAAAGACTGTGGTAATGGCAATTGGAAGGAAACAGCATACTCTAGATATCGAGACGGGGGGAGGGGGGATAGAAAACTAGTCCCAGAATTCAAATACCTAGGAACAACATTTACTGAAAATGGCAAAATGGATGAAGAGATTAATATACAGTGTAGTAAGTTAATGGGAGGATACTGGCATAGAAACTGGCAAACCATGCCACAAAGTTGCCAAGAGAATTCTACTAGCCAAAACAAAAGGTAAAACAAAGTGACAGTCTAGAGGAAATAGGATGCTTAGTGCAGCAGATCGGAAGAAGGGGAGGGACAGGAAAGGGGGAGGAGAAATACAGTGTTGCAAGGAACAGTACTGTATAGGGACATGGAATGTGAGATCTATGAATCAAGGAAAGCTGGAAGTGGTTAAAAATGAGATGGAAAGAATGAGCATTGACATCTTGGGAAACAGTGAGTTAAAATGGACAGGGATGGGCAAATTCAGCTCTGGAAACCATCATATCAACTTTTGAGGACAAGAAAACCTTAGAAAAAATGGAGTAGCCTTAATTGTCAATAAAAGAGTGAGAAAAGCAGTAATGGGATATAATCACAAAAATGATAGAATGATATCAGTCAGAATCCAAGGCAAACCTTTCAATTTTGCAGTAATTCAAGTCTACGCACCGACCACTGGTGCAGATGAAGCTACAGTTGACCAGTTCTATGAGGACCTGCAACACCTTATAGAACAGGCACCAAGAAATGATGTACACATTATCATAGGAGACTGGAATGCCAAAGTAGGAAATCAAAAAGTAGATGGAATAACAGGTAAGTTTGGTCTTGGAACACAGAATGAAGCAGGGCAATGATTGATAGAGTTCTGCCAAGTGAACGCACTAGTCATAGCAAACACCCTCTTCTAGCAACACAGGAGACAACTTTACAGATGGACATCACCAGATGGCCAACATCAAAATCAGATTGATTATGTACTCTGCAGCCAAAGATGGAGAACCTCCATACAGTCAGCAAAAATGAGACCTGGAGCAGACTGTGGTTCAGATCACAATCTACTGATTGCAAAATTCAGGCTTAGACTAAAGAAAATAAGGAAAACAATTAGACCAGACAGATATGACCTAGACAACATCCCTAATGAATACATGGTGGAGGTGAGGAACAGATTTAATGGCTTAGACTCGATAGCCAGAGTGCCAGAAGAATTATGGACAGAGATGTGGGACATCACGCAGGAAGCAGCAAGGAAAACTATACCAAAAGAAAAGAAGCATAAGAAAACAAAGTATTTGTCTGATGAGGCTCTTAAAATTGCAGAGAAAAGAAGGAACACAAAAGTCAAAGGAGAAAAAGAAAAATACAATCATTTAAACAAAGAATTTCAAATGAAAGCAAGGAGAGATAAGGAAAACTACCTAAATGAACAGTGCAAAGAAATGGAGGAAAACAACAAAAGAGGCAGGACTAGAGATCTTTTCAACAACAAAAAATGGGGAAATCAAGAGAACATTTAAAGCAAAAATGACCATGATAAGGGACAAAGATGGAAAGGAGTTAGCAGATGCAGAAGAGATTAAGAAAAGATGGAAAGAGTACACAGAGGAACTCTACAAAAAGGACCTCAACACTCCTGATAATAACAATGATGAGGAAATGAAACTTGAGCCAGACATCCTGGAGAGTGAAGTCAGAAAGGCACTAAAGAGCACTGCAAACAACAAAGCTAGTGGAAATGATGGTATCCCAGTTGAATTTTTCAAAGACCTAAAATGGAATCAAATCTGTATTCGATATGCCAGCAGATTTGGAAAACAAAACAGTGGCCACAGGATTGTAAAAGATCAGTATACGTTCCAATCCCCAAAAAGGGCAATGCCAAAGAATGATCAAATTATCGAACAATTGCACTCATCCCACATGCCAGCAAGGTGATGCTCAAGATAATACAGGATATAGACTTCAGCAGCACATCGAGAGAGAACTACGAGAGGTGCACGCTGGGTTCAGAAGAGGCAGGGGGACCAGAGACCACATTGCCAACATATGTTGGATCATGGAGAAAACAAAGGAATACCAGAAACAAGTCTACTTCTGCTTTATTGATTACACCAAGACATTTGACCGTGTGGACCACAACAAAATGTGGCAAGTAATTAAAGAGATGGAAATACCAGAACACCTCATATGCTTCATGAGAAATTTGTATATGAAACAGGAAGCAACAGTTAGGACAGAACACAGAATGACAGAGTGGTTTGGAATAGGAAAAGGAGTAAGACAAGGCTGAGGTAAGACAAGCCGCAGGCACGTGGGGAGAAGATGGGCTCTCCCCTTTTTCTCCCCGTTATGTTAGCCAGCACGCTGGTGGTTTTTTTTTTTAGTGCACGCACACCAGCTATCCAGCATTCTCCGTGCTTGCACCCTTCAGCCTGTAGGTTTTTTTGTTCTGATTCGTGGGGCAGTTGCCCCACTCTCGGCGGTTGGACCCTTGTGGCGATGCTTGCAGGGTCTCAAGGTAAGTAAAGCGCCTCAGTTTGGGATGGTTGGGCTGGGTGCGGGCATGCATGCCTGAGACCAACAGTTAACAGGCCTACTTATAGGTAACGATTATATGTCCAGAATAGGGCTTTCGTTTTATTTCCTCCCACACTGAATTTGTTTTTGAAAAAATTCAACTTTTCCCATCTCAAATAAATAAATAAATAAATATATGGTAAATTCTTATGACAAACACAGCTTTTTCTGGGTGGGTAGGCAAGATATGTAGATGATAATAAAGATCTCTCTCACTGATCTGCCTTGCATCCCAGAGTAGATTAAATTATTTATGAGATGCAGGAAGTTTAACAAAGAAAGTTAAAGCGTACCTCAGCATTGTTTGCAATTTGTAACAGCAATATGTTTAAGCATATCTGATAACCTGCATGTAGCAATTTATGCTGCAGAAGAATAAGTGTTTTTATATCCAATTTAAAAACATGAATGTTCTTGTATTTACCCTAGAGCTTAGAGACAATTTACAGAAGTAGGGCAGTATGAAGTATCACCACAATAAACCGATGTTTTACTTGATTTTTACAGCTTTAAAAAAGTACGAAGGGGAAATCACATTTATTGCCAAGCCTTAAAATACATTTATGATAGATAGATAGATAGATAGATAGATAGATAGATAGATAGATAGATAGATAGATAGATAGATCTACTTTAAATCTTCTGCAGTTATTTAAAAACAAATGACAGGTTTGGGCTGTTTGCTGTTATGTACAAATTTTATAGGGACTATGGGGGCTTAGTGGTTAAGATTCTGAACTTGATGACTGGAAGGAGACCAAAATGCTGCATGACAGACTGCACTCTCGTCATCTGCCCCAGTTTCTGCTAATGTAACAATTTGAAAGCAATATATTGAAAGTAGATAAATTGGTGCCATTTTGGGGAGAAAGGTAATGACATTCCATGTGCTCTGGCACCTAGTCATGCCTGCCACATGGCCACAGAAATGTCTGCAGACTTTGATTGCAAATGGAGATGAGCGCCACACACTAGAATTGGATACGACTGGCTTTCGAGCAAGGGAGACCTGTACTTTTACGAAGTTAATATAACTATGTATTTACATAGATTGCTAGTACCCAATATATGGTAGTAATATTGTCCTTTAAATGATTATGGCAGCCATCAATGCTGGTGCTCCTTGTCCCTGAAGCATTCCTCTGCAATTCTGACCTGATCCCCAAAATCCCCCTTCTCCCACCTGCATCCTAATTCTATACACTTCCTAATTTCCCCCTTCAACTCACTCATCCCCCAATGCATTACTCCCCTTTCAAACCTCATTCAACAGCTTCCCCCAATATTCCAGATTTCCCAAACTCTTTTCCGCACTGGAAATTCTCCAAGAGGGTATCTCTAAACTGTTCCTTCTACTCAACCCAGCTCGAACAATCCAGAAAATTTCTTGATCATAATACATGAGTCGACTGATTCCAATAGTCCACAAGGGATCACCTTATACTCACCACCATATCCAACACTGCTGAAACTTTTGTCCTCTCAAATCCCATTGCCAAAACCCCTTTCTGAACATCCTTCTTTAACTCAAGCTCTTCCAAAACTTGTGTACCTGAATCAGCCTTCCAGTTAATCAAAGCAATCTAATCAGAAGTGCACCAAAACTATTAGATAAGTTTTTAACTTTCCCGCTTCTGTATGCCTTATCCATCACTCTCTTGAATTCCATTGCAAGCACTTTTATAGTCTCACTTGTAGTTTCACATATTCTAGGCTGCTATTTTCTTGTGAAAGTCAGTGCAGTATAGTGGATAGATTATTGGATTAAGGAAATGTGGATTCAAATCCTTGCTCAGCCATGAAAACTTACTAGGGGGTTGGCAATGGTAAACTTTCCTTAAGCATCTCATATGATTCTGCAACCAGAATGATTAGGGGACTGGAACACCTTCCTTACCATCTGAGGCTGCAACGGTTGGGCCTTTTCACTCTTGAACGACGGCGTCTAAGGGGTGACCTGATTGAAGTTTATAAAATCATGCACGGTGTAGACAAAATAGATAAGGGAAAACTGTTTTCCCTATCGCATAACACTAGAACTAGGGGACACTCCATGAAACTTTTGGGTACTAGTTCTCAAACAAATAAGAGAAAGTACTTTTTCACCCAGAGGATTACTGGTCTATGGAACTCCCTGCCAGAAGAAGTGGTGACAGCTGTCAGTCTTGACAGCTTTAAGGAAGGATTAGACAAGTTCATGGATGACAAGGGTATCAATGGCTATAATTATGGATACCTAAGGACAACCTCGGGGTTGGAGAGATAGGCAGGATATCTCTCAATGCCATTTCCAGGGAATTCTAAGCAGGTGAAGGCATCTCCTTGGGAATACCCTGAAGGAAATGTTGAGCCACTGTGTGAGACAGAATGCTGGACTGGATGGGCTGTGGCCTGTTCCAGCAAGGCTGTTCTTATGTTCTTATGTTCTTATATGTCTAAACCCCTATTAGGGTTGGCATAAATTGAAAGCAATGTGGTGGCACATAACAGTAATAATTACTTGAATTAATTTTAGAAGTTTTTGGGCAATGTCCCATCCCTAAGTATACACTGCATCATATTTAGGGCCAGAATAAATGCCTTGTATCCCTTTTGCAAGTCTTCTTAGTTTCATCTAGATACTATAAATCACACAAGATGGACCTTCATTCCTGCCTCTCCACTTAGTATTCACCGTATCATCTTAGCTTTCACATCTCTAGCCTCTTAGCTTATAAATTTTATTTATTGCTCTTAAAACTTGTAGATTTTAGGGTAGAACTCAAACATACTTCTTTATCATCAGTGGTCCTGCTTTGGAAGAGATTAATTGTCATGGCTAGCCTAGAATAGTTCCATCATATATCAGTGTTATTAGAGCACTTGTCTATCTTAGATCACAGATAACCTATTAAATTCTGTATATAAATATTTCTTGTCAATCTACCTGTAGGAATCATTCTCCTTCTGTAAGTGGCTTATGAAAAATGAGGCAACAACCAGAAAATGCCTATAAATTATATGCCAAATAATCAATATTTGCAAGTATTTTTTTAATTTCAAATCAAAGTTTAGTCAATAAAATAGTTTAACCAAAATAATCAAGCTTGCTTGGAAAAATACTACCCACATGCTCTATATTCCAGGAGGGAATGGAGTGAAGCATGTTAGAAATAAAAAAGGTATCAGAATGTGGTTAGCTGAAGTACAGCATTCACAAAATATAGAGATGTACATTAGTTTAGCCTGCTTGAAAGGGATACAAAAGTTATGGATGGTAAGGTCATAAAAATTGTAATAATGATAGATTTATGTAATCTCAATTATCTAAGGCAGTGTGACTTTAACACAAGTCAATGGAAGACACAAGCATAGAAATCTAAGACCTATTCAGATCTTAATGAAACCAGTTTCCTTAATACTGTCAAAGGTCAGAGCCAGGCAAAGATGGGATTCTTTGATTTCTTGGATGAAAAATCCCATAATTCTAGGAATTCTGTCTGATAGACAGACCCTTACAGAACCTAAATGTGTCTCACTAAAGGATGGCCTCAACTCTGAAGCTAAAATAGGTCTAGCTCTCCCTGGTTTTCTGTTCAAAAACAAATCTCCCAGCTAACTTTAGGGCAGAAAGAGCAGGGGTGTGCAGGGCACCATGGGAAGGCACTGGACAGGGAGTGGTGGGGGCACCTATTTGGGGGGTTGTGGAGGAATCCCATACATTGCTATTGGTGCCCCAGGGTACCAGAGGCAAGGGCGGGATGGGACAAAGCCTGGTTGTCCAATATACCAGCACACACCTGAGAAAGAGGAATTTGAGTGGAGCAAGGTCAATTTCAGCTTTAAGGTCTTCTAATTGAGGCCTTTTCCTACTTCCTGCAGAGTGGTATAACTTGAGTTTAGATGGTGGAGTAGCTCTAACATAAAATGAGTGTGCTTTAAGAGTTCTTCAGTTAGTTCTTTAGTGTTCTGTTGAGTTATAGGCTCACTAACAAAAATTAGATCTGGATTGTAACCTCTCTGCTACATGCGGGGAGGGAAATGGCCACAGCTGAGACGCCCTGCCCCCTCCCGGCCCGCCTTGCCAGTTGAGGGATAAAGGATGTGCCCAACCTGCACCCACCCACCTGGAGGGGAGAAATACTGTCTCCTCGTCCCTGCTGCCATAGACTTCCACCTGCGGTGGGGTGAAGGCTTCAAAGGGCAGGAGCCAAGGCGTTGGTTTTTGTTGGACTCCACTTGCCACTACTGCTGCCCTATCTGCTGGCTTCGCTCCCTTGCCCAGCCAGGGCTGGAGGGAATGCAGAAACACCTGCGGGTGGCTGGCGTGGCTTTAGAACACCAGTGCCAGGGTCACCCCCCCCCCCATGTTGCCCCGCCTGCTGGTTGGCAAGAAGCAAGAGAACCTGGCCCTCACAGCAGGGTGGACTTAAACCATCACCCCGTGGCCACCATAGATGGACACTCTAGGCTTTTTCCATCAGTGCCCAGAGGAAGGGGAGGACTGGCACAGCTGTGGCCGCTTCTGTGGTTGAAGAATTTTCCTGCTCGCCCTGCTCTGGGTCTTATCTGCCACAGACACGATTGTAGTACGTTGTATTTAATTTTGTATTTTGTACTTGTAACTGCATTATTATTATCTTTTGTACTGTATTTTTTGTAGTGCATTTGTATTCTTATTCTGTATTGCGTTTACTGATATTTTTGATTGATATGTGTTTTATTGTATGTATTTGTATTATGTATTTTACACTATGTAAACCGCTTTGAGTTCCCTTAGGGGAAGGAAAACGGTATAGAAATAATAATAATAATAATAATAATAATAATAATAATAATAATAATAATAATAATAATAATAATAATAATAATAATAATAATAATAATAATGCCACTGTTAAATGAACTGGGTAGTTTAGGATTTCATAGAAAACACATTGAATGGGATTAAACCCAGTTTACAACTGCTTCATCATTTTCATTACATTATGCATAGCCCCAAATGTTAAAATCTCCAACTAGAAAGTGAGTGCTTTGGTTTTTCATATTAGATGAATTCTTAAAACAGAACAGTATATTAGTTGATTTATAATATATACAAAATACAAAAAGAAAAAATCTCATCTGTCCAAAGTCTTCACATAGTCTCAGTTATATTTCATATTTTTCTTTTATTCTATCCCTCCCAGATATTCTCACTTTTCTCACTTTTTTTAAAAAAAACCTTAAATTATCTATGGATATTGATCCACATGGGTTGATCCAAATTATAATTGCCTGGAGTGGTTAGAAATATTTTCTTTATTTTTATTTTACTTGACTTGATGTGCAAGTCAAGGTCATACAAAAGTAAAAAAATAATAATACCTAATACCCTGTTGCCTTTTTATGCATGCAAAGGCAAGTGGCAAGATTTTCAGCATCTTCTACCTGACAGATAATGGGTCAATGTTTCTCGAAGCCAGGGGCTGCTTGCTGTGGTGACCCACCCCATCAGGCATGATCACCACACAGCAGCAGTACACAGAGGGTATATTCAAGGAGAGCCCAGATAGCAAAGCCCCAAGACCAAGCCGAGGTCTGGTTACCGGTGGTTCAAGCAAGTGTCTAGTCCAAAGGATGTTCAGGGGTGTTATCAGGGTTGGCAGAGAAGTCAGGGTCATGGCAGGCAGGTCAGGGTCTAGGCAGTTTATCCAAAGTCAAGCAGGGTATTGGTCTTTGCACTGAAGAATTGTATTGACAGTGGAAAACTGCAACAAGCTTTTTTATAAGCCTCCCAGCTAATCACTATCAGCTGGGAGCCTTCTCTGGTATTTAGTTCTAGCTTGCCTGCATCTCAGGTGTAGCTATTTTCTGAACTTTGCCCTGACTGAGGGCTGATCACTGTCAGAGTCAGACCTGACAGGTCATCTGCCGGGGCAACAGACTTGAGCCAGTAACAGGCTGAGATTCCTGGCTCAGGACATTCACAGGTTCAGGTGCAGGCAGAACTGGGCTAGGCATAGGGAGTGCCCCCTGATCCAGGTCTTCCTCAGAGTCCAAGGACACTTGCATTGGTAAGAATCCCACTGGTGGTTCATTAATTATCAGATAGAAACATCTGAGTGTTACACTGTTGGCCTTCTGCATGTATAACAAAGCAACAGGATTTCAGTCAATTGATTATTGGGTAAATGCAGATGTTTGACAATCTGCTAGCTTCGGACAGTCTGTACAGTCATAGCACACCCACTCCCCTAAAGAGGATAATAGTTAACCACTGCAGAATACTTGATAGCTATAAAATTTTGGATCACCATAGGACTGAATCAGCACAGCAGCCTTATTATGGTTGGCAGTGGCATTACAGTCACATTCTCTTTCTCCTGGGAAACTCATCTTGAGTCATAAGTGTAGGATGTGGCAGAAAGTCACAATTGGAACATGGCATATCTTCTTTGACACATTCCCAAAAAGAATAAATCCCATGGATGCATGGTGATATTTCTAAATCTAGCCCACAGTTGCATCATAATCCCCAGTGAGAATATCATCTCTTTTAAGCATAAACCTTTCTGTTACATATATTACGTGCCTCCATTTGTATCCTGGAAAGTCGGTAGGGGACTCAGTCTTAAATTGATACAACATTGACGTGTATATTCATACAGTCATCATTTCCCAGTTCCAAGAGGAATAATAATAAGGTCTTAGTATACCTCCTGCAAATCCAGGAATCAAATGTTCTGTTGTTGAACTACTTAAACCACCATTTACTGTTTAAAGAAAAAAAGAGAATTGCAGAACTTCTCTTTCAAGGTGCAAATAAATGTGCTTATCTCTCTGCTCACCTGTTAATTTCACATTAATTCACTTGTTGGCTGGCCTTGCCATATGTTTGATAACTTTGAGCCAGGTGAGAGAAAAGTAGGCTTGTGTGACCCTCTTGTGGGATGTTTTGTTTGGGGGTGAAAGAGGTTTTGCTTAATGGAAGTACAGCCAACTCAGAAGTTAAAAGGGGAAGGTTGGCTTGGTTTGTTCTCCTTCTTAATGAACTGATTCTGTAAAAACAGAACTGTGGCAATTAGTCAGGAACTAAGAGGCCAGGACATATAAAGGCCAACAATATTTCCACCTGGAATGGATGTGTGGATTATCATTGCTTAATGAGCTAGAGACCTTGAAAAAGGCAGTGACCTTGCAAAACTGAATTGTGTGTGGCCCTGTGTCAGTGGATTGACAATTTTAGAGAAGGACAAAAAGGATTAGCCCAAAAACAAAAAACCCTGAAAGAACTGGGCTTGTTTAGCCTTGAGAAAAGGAGACACTGAAAATATCTAAAAGTTTGTCTCTACAGGGGGACTGAATCTGTTCTCAATCATCTCAGAGAACAGACATGCAACGATGAGCTCAAGTTATAGGAAACCAGATTTTAGTTGATTGTCAGGGGGAAAAAACTTAACTGTTAGAGCAGAACGGCCAGTGATGCACTGCAGCAGGTTCTGTGAGGTTTTTCAGAACCAGTAGTGGAAATTCACCCAGGCCATGCCCACTTGGTTGGCCACGCCCACCTCCATAGCCCATAATGCAGGATGTTTGGGCCTGCCCACAGATTTGGCCCCACCCACAGATTTGGCCAGCCCACAGAGTAGGTAGTAAAACTTTTTGCAGTGCATCACTGAGTACGGCAATGGAATGGTGCACATGGGTGAATGCTCAGGTGTGTCACTTTGCCCGCCCAAACCCGGATGAGTCCTGGCAGGCACTTCTGTGCTGGTAGGGAGGGGAGGAGCTGGGTATTTCCTCGGCCTCTTAAGGCTGGCTCCTCCCCTCCTGGCCCTCTCTTTCAGTAGGCAGCAGTCTGAGCGGTGACCCACCCTCCCACCCTTAGGTCAGTGTGAGATTAGCTGGTTGCTCCGGGATCAGATTTGGCTCCTAGGGTGGGTGGTTTTGTTTTTTGTTTTTTTGCACTGTCGGGTATTCAACAACTGCAACTGTCAACCTTTGGGTTCGGATTGCAGTTGGGGAATCCGTCAGTGGATGAGGTAGGGTACTGTATGCTCAGGCCGCAGGTCTGGCAGTGGTGCTGTTTAACTGCCCAAAGTGACGTCAGGTAGGGGGACTTAGTTAAGACCCCTACTGACTAGGGTATTACTTCTGGAGCAAGAATGGGTAGAGGTACCATTCTTCGCTCAGCCTTTGTCATGCACTATGTCCGGCCCTGCAGCAATTTGTGGATGTGTTCCAGGTTGTTGTTGTGATGTTAATAAAGTGCCCCTAATGTTTAACTCCAAGCCTTGTTGTCTGACTCATCACTTGGGTATGGGTGGGCAATGAAACAATTACCTCAGGAAGTGGTGAGTCCTCCAATGCTGGACACATTTAAATAGACAAGCATCTGTCAGATATACTTTGATTTGGATTCCTCTATTGTCAGGAGGTTGGACTCCTTGGCCTTATAGGTTTCTTCCATTATTCTATGATTCTATGATTTATGCTGGACTTGTCTCTAGCTTGCTACTGTGGTGGCTCAAGTGGTTAAGACACTGAATGTGACACCTGGAAGATCGGCAGGTCAGCAGTTCAATACCCGAATACTGCAGGACGGAATGAGCTCCCGTCTCTGTCCCAACTCCTGCCAACCTAGCAGTTCAAAAGCAAGAAATTGCAAGTAGATAAATCGGTACCACTTTGATCGGAAGGAAATCAGCATTCCATGCACTCCAGTGTCTAGGCGTGGCTGCCACATGACCACGGAAATGTCGGCAAACACAGACAGCACTGGCTCTTTGACTATAAACAGAGTTGAGCTCTGAACCCAAGAGTCAGATATGAGTGGCTTATTATTATTATTATTATTATTATTATTATTATTATTATTATTATTATTATTATTATTATTATTATTATTATTATTATTATTATTATTATTATTATTTGTGACAAGTAGTGAAAACAGTCAGGGATTATGAATATATTTTAAAACTTTGTCCTGACCTTTATTATTTAGAATTAGAGGAAAAGAAATATCTACCTTTCTTGAAGCTCTTTTTTTATTATTATTATTATTATTATTATTATTATTATTATTATTATTATTATTATTATTATTATTATTATTATTATTATTATTATAATAACCGTCCTTGTCCTCGTCCTTGTCGGCAGCGGCAGCAGCGGCGTTGTTGTTGTTGTCAAATGGCTTAATTGATAATAATTATATAATTCAAAGAAAAATAATTACTTCGTCCTTATAGATTCAGACACAGTGCATTTCTTCATTTATCCTCAACTTTACAGTGTAAAGAATTGTTCTATATGTGACTGTCAGAGCAGCCCAACTTAATGCCTTTCTTTGCAAAGCTCATGGGTTGTTTGTTATATTTTGAGATAGAAGGAAAATTGATTAATTATCACATGAAATCTTTAAAAAATAAACTGGTTATTGGCTCCATTTAATATTGTTCTGTTAAAAATATATTCTCGCTATGTCCAGATGCATTCTATCGTCCGGGAAAAGTTCCAGTCTTGTAATTATAGATGTGAGATAATTCCCTATACCTTCTGAGAAATAATGTTTCACACTGGAAACATTTACCATTTTTTTCTCCTTGGTTCCCCTGACTCACCCTTCCCCTGTGAACATCATGCAGCAGGATGCTACATACATTTCAATTTGGGTGGTTGTTTCATGCCATCACCACTCACACTCTTTTTAAATCTTTACATACTTTTCATATTAAATTATTTTTAAACTGGTTTAAGGTATAAATGGTTTAAAATGTTTTTTTAAAAAAATCTATTAAGCATATTCTTTAATCTACATGAAAAAACATCAGCATAATCAGTAAAAAATAAGTAAAATCAGTGATTGCATTATGTTTTCCTGTCAAAGGAACATCAAAGATATTCTTGGCAATTTCACCTTTTATGGTAAATAGATCAATCAATCAATCAATTTAATTTGTACCCCGCCCTACTCAGCACTAGGTCGACTCAGGGCAGCTTCACTACATATCACAGAAAATTACACAGTTTCAAGATTACAAAATTACAGAATACAATTCAAAAAAGAAAAGAAAAAATACAGCATACACTTAAACAAAGTTCATACGCAGCTGCCCTGCATCCCCGGGGCCAATGAAGTGGGTCCCGGGGCAGGCAACATGGTGGCGGTGGTGGCAGCAAGTCTGGCATCTGCTCCTTTACAACCCCTCCGGCTCAAGCACAGGAGGGACGTGAGCGACACAGCTGCCCCACATCCCCAGGCTGATGAAATGGGTCCCAGGGCAGGCAACACGCTGGTGGTGACAAGTCCAGCGTCTGCTCCTTTTCAACCCCTCCGGCTCAAGCACGGGAGGGGCGCAGGCGACCCACCTGCCCTGCATCCCCGGGGCAGATGAAGTGGGTCCCGGGGCAGGCAACATGGTGGTGGTGGTGGCAGCAAGTCTGGCGTCTGCTCCTTTTCAACCCCTCCAGTTCAAGCACAGGAGGGGCACGGGCGACGCAGCTGCCCCACATCCCCGGGCCAATGAAGTGGGTCCCGGGGCAGGCAATGTGGCGGTGGCAGCGGCAAGTCCAGTGTCTGCTCCTTTTCAACCCCTCCTGGCTCAAGATGGGTTAATTCAGGGGTTCCCATCCTTTGTATGCCATGGGCCTGACCACGCCCCCTGGGCAGCTCCATTTATAACAGCTACAGGTACATTTACTGCTGATGCAACCCCGTTAATGCATGCATGGGTACTTTTTACTGCTGTTGTAAATGTGTCTGCTTCCACTTCCAGGTGTGGTGGTGGCAGCAGCAGACCAATTAGCGTTAGCGTTAGCGTCAGCCGACAGGCCATAGTTTGGGAACCCCTTAGCTAATTCCTTGCAGTAAAAAGAACATGGATCAAACTCTTATTGCCTGTCATGATCATATATGGGCAATCACATAAAGGAAATACTGTACCTGCTGTGATCCACTCTTCACCAGACTCGAAAGACAACCTGGATCAAGAGGCACTTCCTATGCCCAGCCCAGTTCTGCCTGCACCCTATCCTGAGAATGTTCTGAACCAGGAATCTCAACCTGGTCCATAAAGTTTTATGCCTTTATGTTTCCCCTGGCAGATGACCTGTCAGATCAGAAGTCTGACTCTGTCAGTGATCAGCCCTCAGTCAGGGAAAGATTCAGAAAGGAGCTACCCCTGTGATGCAAGTAAGCTAGAACTAGTTACTAGAGATGGTAATATCGATTAGCTGGGAGGCTTTTGAGCAAGCTTGTTGCAGCATTCCAGCATCAGTACAATTTTCCAGTGCATAGACCGATGCCCTGTTTGACTTCGGATACCTCTTGAGATTGCCTGCCTAAACCCTGACCTGCCTTTCATGACTCTGACTTCTCTGTCAACCCTGACGATGCTCCTGGCCATCCTTTGGACTAGACCATACCTGTCAACCATGATTCCAGCCAATCCAGGACCTGCGCAGAACAGTTCTGCGCAGGTCGCCTTCTACACATGCGTAGAAGGGTTTTACGCTTGCGAAGCCCCCTTCTATGCAAGCATAAAACCCTTCTACGCATGTGTAGAAGGCGACCTGCACAGAAGGGCTGTGCAGTACCTCCTTTCCCCCGCTGCCAAATTCCGGGGTTTTGGCAGCACGGGGCGGGAAATGGCGCAAATTGGCGCAGAAAACCAGGAAATCCCAGCCAATCCGGGAAGGTTGACAGATATGGACTAGACACTGCTTGAACTATTCATAACCAGACCTCGGCTTGCTCTTTGGATTTTGCTATTTGGACTCTCCTTGAATAGATTCTCTGTGTAGCACTGTTGTGCAGCAACTATGCCCACTGGTGTAGGTCAGCCCAGTACCTGTTGCTTCAGCTTTCTGTTGCCTGTTTGATCTTCCCTGGTCTTCACCTAACCAGGTGTGCAATTAGCAGCCCAACAAACAGGGAAGCCCCTTGGTCAATTACTGTTATGGGCACATATGTTTCCGTAATTTTAATTGTAGCCAAGCAGTCTTGTGGCTTTTTGACATTTCATTTAGCATAAATCTGTATGGACCATAGCCCATTTCTTCAGATGCATAGAGGTAAATCTCTAATCACAGGTAATGGTGCCTGTATCTGCAGACATTTCTGTGGTCATGTGGTAGGCATGACTCGATGCTGAAGAGTACAGAATGCTGTTACCTTTCCTGCCAAAGTAGTACCTATTTAGGTAAAGGTCACCCTTGCTCGAAAACCAGTCATGTCTGACTTTAGGATTCAGTTCTCATATCCTTTTATAGCAAAAGAGCCAGCACTGTCTGCATCTGCAAATGTTTCCATGGACATGTGGCAGGCATGACTAGACACTGAAGTGCACAGAACACTGTTACCTTCGTAGCAAGGTGACACCTATTTAGCTACTTCCAATTTCTTACTTCCAGACTGCTAGGTTGGCAGGAACTGGGACATAGACGGGAGCTGAATGTTGACAGGAGCCGAGACAAATAACAGGAGCTTACTCTGTCATCAGTACTCAGGTCTCAAACTGCAGACCTGTTGACCTTCCAATCTTCAAGCTCTCATGTCTTAACCACTTAGCCACCATGGGTCTTTCAGATGTATTGAGTATTGCATAAATAGAAGAGATGTATACTGTATTTATGCATATGTTGCAGACTGAAAATCAAAACATATCACAACATAGATTTTGGTTTTCAGTTATGAAGGAGGTTAGGTTGGTGTATAGCTTTAGAACAGAATGGGGATTTCAGCTAGAGGCGTGTGCATAATACTTGATATTTCAACCACTATTCTGCATTAAACTGACTACACATTATTTAGAATCATGCCTGCTTTAATGATGTGCATTAAATTATATTCTATTTTTCAGCATTAATTTATTTTATTAATGATTCCTACTCAACTACTTCCTATGCAAAACAAGAAGAAAAAAAAGCCAACATGACAAGTGGTTGATATATGGAGATTAAATGCAAATTTTAACACACCATGAAATGAGAATTTTCTCTCAAGGCATATATATAAATGCATAAATTTGTCTTAAATTAAGGATTTAAATATTTTTAATGCTAGCTATGCATTTATACAGACAGCCGTAGAGGGACAGTAGAGAGTTATATTTCATCCAAACTGTTTGGTTAAGTCATGTGATCAACAAAATTGTTAATTATTGTCCTTTATTTTACCATGTTTGTGTTGGCCATCCAAAAGCCTATGTCTTTTAAATGACCCTCAAAACATAAAATAATATAATGCAACGTGAAGAACATGGCACAAACTCTATAAATTGCAGGAAAAAGTATAACCAGCCTATCAGCACAGAAAATTATTTATGGTCAATAAAATTTCTGATTTAAAGATCAAAGTAATAAAACTCTCTCATACAAGGGTGGGGCATTTTGTTCTTCCAGATCATTGTATTTCCCTATGTTATTTTAGCAGAATTTTCAGATAACTAGATCTAGATCTGTGGTTCCCAACATATGCACGGCAATTTGATTGGGGGTGGGGGGTGGGATTCAATAATGGGTTATTAACAATGAATGGCCTTTTAGGCTTCCTCCACATGAATAGGAATTTACCTTTTTAATAATAAGGGGGTTCAGGGTTTTAGAGATGCTTATGTGGGGCATGGCCAAAAAGAAGCTAGGAACCACTGATCTAGATGGACAATGTATAACATGGACTTTGAAATGACAGCTAAAATCTCCATGTTTCAGCCACTTGTTGTGTTTGGTGGCAAAGTGCCAATTGTTATAAAGTTGAACCATTTTATTCCGGATGGAGTGTTCAAATCATGTGCCTGGTGTGGAGTGATGAAAATATACCCAAACCTTTTAACCAGTGACAATTTGCTATTTGACATCCCATAATATATACTTCTTCTCTTCCTTGTTTCCTCTTTTACCCCACTGGGTGTTGAGGAAAATGCAAGGTTCTTGCTCTGGCACTTCTAGTGGCTTCCACCAGTGTTATTTGGTGTCCTTGTAATATTTCTCTGATGTTATCTCTCCACCTTCCTCTGGGTCTGCCTTGTGGTCTTTGTTCTTCTCCTCTTTCCACATATGCCTTGTAAGGTAAAGAATTCCAAGAGATTTTCTCCATATGGGCAAACCTCTTTATTTGTTGTCTCTGTATGTAGTGCAAGATTGGTTCTGTTCCAATTCTTTCCCTTATAACCTCATTCCTGATTTTATCCCTTCTAGTCACTCCAGCAGCCTTCCTCAAACATCTCATTTCTATGGTGACCAACGTTTGCTAATGTTTTGTTGTAAGTGTTCATGTTTAGCCCTGGTAACATAAGGTGGGAATGAATATGCTTTGTATGAGGTGTTTCTTTGTGTTGATTGGTATTGTCTTGTGTTGTAAGAGTGGAGCTAACTGTCTCAATATTTGGTTTGCCTTACTGCACCATATGTTAATGTCCTCATTCATTTTGCCATTTTCAGTAAATATTATTCCTAGGTATCTGAACTCTGCCACTTGTTTTATACTTTTCCCCTCTACCTCGATATCTATAGTATGCTGTTTCCTTCCCATTGTCATTACCTCAGTCTTCTCTTTATTGGTTCTCATATTATTTATCTTGCATTCTTGGTTCTTAGATGTAAGGTGTTGTAATTCCTTAGCTGTACTCGCTATTAATGCATCCTCCTCCTCCTTCTTTCATGTCTAGGCCAGAGGTGAAACTTCCAAAATGAAGTTGAGTTCACCTTGCAGTTCCTTTCACCTGACATATTCATGGGCTTAGCTTTAATTACTTTAATAATAGTAAAGGTAAATAAAATACATTAGTAATGGTAAAGGTAAAGCTCTCCTTTGCTCAGAGGCCATTTGTGTCTGACTCTAGGGGACAGTGCTCATCTCAATTTACAACCAAAGAGTCAGTGCTATTTGCATCTGCAGATGTTTCCAGAGCACACAAAATGCTGTTACCTTTCCCGCCAAAGTGGTTTCTATTTATCTACTTGCAATTTCTTGCTTTCAAACTGCTAGGTTGCCAGGAGCTGGGACAGACGATGAGAGCTCACTCCATAGTGCAGTACTCAGGTCTCAAGCTCCTGATCTACTAACATTCCAGTCATCAATCACAGCATAATAGAATTTTATAAATACAACAAACAAACAAACTCTAGCCAATACTTATCATACCAATTAGAATTGTCTAGCGTGCCAATGGTATAAATCGTGCCAATCTGACCCACAGCCAAGACTGAGGGGCTGTGGGTCAGGGCCCCCATGTTATCTCAGGAGCTACCATCTTTGGTACTGGATGGGGCAGTCATGGCTAGGAGGGCTTCTGCACAACTTCGTGTCATATGCCAATTATGTCCTAGACCGGGACTCCCTGGTCATGGTCATGCATGCTGTGGTCACCTCCAGACTTGACAATTTATCTATTTATTTGTATCCCCGCCCTCCTGGTGTAAACACCACTCAGGGCGGCATTGTAATGTGCTCTACATGGGGCTGCCCTTGATGACCATTCAGAGGCTGTAACTTGTCCAAAATGCAGCCCCTCCAGGAGCTGCATTGGTTACTGGTGTGCCTCTGGGTGCAATTCAAGGTGCTGATAATGACCTTTAAAGCCCTACATGGTAGTGCAAAAGGAAACTTAAGAGACCACGTCACCCCAAGAACATCTGTCTGCCCCACT
This sequence comes from Bradypodion ventrale, assembly GCA_035047345.1. Lineage (NCBI taxonomy): Eukaryota > Metazoa > Chordata > Lepidosauria > Squamata > Chamaeleonidae > Bradypodion > Bradypodion ventrale. Next base: position 27,944,329 of record JAWDJE010000003.1, read on the forward strand.
AGAGCGGACTGTAGGGGTTCTCTAATTGTGCCATCAGCTAAAGATGCTTGTCTAGAAGCATGGAAGGCTTGTCCGAATGAGTACAGCAGGAAGAAACATAAATTCTGGCAGAACAAATGCAAGGCAACAATCAGGAAAGCAGAGCAAGACTTTGAGGAGTGTATAGCTAAAAATACTCAGAGAAATAACAAAGACTTCTTTAAGTACATTAGAAGTAAGAACCCAACTAGGAAGGTCATTGGACCATTAGATGACAATGGAAGGCAAGGGGTTATTAAAGAGGAAACAGAGATTGCAGAGAGACTCAATGAATTCTTTGCTTCAGTATTCACTGAAGAAGACAGAGGCCACATGCCCAAAACAGAGCCTGTCTTTGTAGGGAGGGAAACCGAAGAATTAAGCCAGATAGAAATAACCAGGGAGGAGGTCCTTGCATGTCTTGTTAAGCTAAACACTAACAAATCACCAGGACCAGATGGCATCCATCCACGAGTTCTCAGGGAACTTAAAGATGAAATTGCTGATCTCCTAGCCAAAATATATAATCTTTCCCTCAAATCAGGCTTTGTGCCTGATGACTGGAAGGTAGCGAATGTAACACCAATTTTCAAAAAAGGATCCAGGGGTGATCCAGGAAATTACCGACCTGTCAGTTTGACATGTGTCCCAGGTAAAGTGATGGAAACCATCCTAAAAGATAGAATTAATAGGCACATAGAAGAGAAGGCGCTGCTAAAGGAGAGCCAACATGGCTTTTGCAAGGGCAAATCATGCCTCACTAATCTGTTGGAATTTTTTGAGAGTGTCAACAAGCATGTGGATAAGGGGGATCCAGTTGACATTGTTTATCTGGACTTTCAGAAGGCTTTTGACAAGGTCCCACACCAAAGGCTCTTGAATAAACTTACCAGTCATGGAATAAAGGGACAGGTCTTCTCCTGGATCAGCAACTGGCTAAGGGACAGGAAACAGAGGGTAGCACTAAATGGACACTTCTCCAAGTGGAGGGAAGTAAAGAGTGGGGTCCCCCAAGGTTCAGTACTGGGACCCCTGCTTTTCAACCTCTTCATAAATGATCTAGAGGTAGGAGTAAAAAGCAAGGTAGCCAAATTTGCTGACGACACTAAATTATACAGGGTAGTGAAAACTGTGAGAGATTGTGAAGAGCTCCAGAGGGATCTCTTGACACTGGGGGAGTGGGCAAAACAGTGGCAAATGAGTTTCAACATTAGTAAGTGCAGAGTGATGCATGTTGGGGCAAAAAAACCCAATTACATTTATAAACTGATGGGGTCTGAACTCTCTGCGACAAACCAGGAAAGGGACCTTGGTGTCCTGGTGGACAGCTCAATGAAGATGTCAACCCAGTGTGCCTCAGCAGTGAAAAAAGCAAACTCAATGTTAGGGATCATTAGGAAGGGTATAGAAAATAAGTCAGCAAGTGTCATTTTGCCTCTTTATAAATCTATGGTGAGGCCCCATCTGGAATACTGTGTACAGTTCTGGTCACCATACCTCCAGAAGGATATTATGGAGCTAGAAAAAGTGCAGAGGAGGGCAACCAGAATGATTAGGGGACTGGAACACCTTCCTTACCATCTGAGGCTGCAACGGTTGGGCCTCTTCACTCTTGAACGACGACGTCTAAGAGGTGACCTGATTGAAGTTTATAAAATCATGCACGGTGTGGACAAAGTAGATAAGGAAAAACTGTTTTCCCTATCGCATAACACTAGAACTAGGGGACACTCCATGAAACTTTTGGGTACTAGTTCTCAAACAAATAAGAGAAAGTACTTTTTCACCCAGAGGATTACTGGTCTATGGAACTCCTTGCCAGAAGAAGTGGTGACAGCTGTCAGTCTTGACAGCTTTAAGAAAGGATTAGACAAGTTCATGGAGGACAAGAGTATCAATGGCTATAATTATGGATACTTAAGGACAACCTCCGGGTTGGAGAGATAGGCAGGATATCTCTCAATATCATTTCCAGTGAATCCTAAGCAGGTGAAGGCATCTGTTTGGGAATACCCTGAAGGAAATGGTGAGCCACTGTGTGAGACAGAATGCTGGACTGGATGGGCTGTGGCCTGTTCCAGCAAGGCTGTTCTTATGTTCTTATGTTCTTATGTCTCTTTAGCATAAGAAGGAGGGCCTTCTCTGTGTCCACTCCAGCCCTATGGAACCTCTTGCCAACAGAGCTGCGGCTACAGACAGAGCTGCTGCCCTTTAAGAAAGAGCTAAAAACCTGGCTGGCAAAGCAGGTATGGGGCACCAGGGGAGCTGTGACCCCTGCCTGCTGGCTCATATAACAAGATTGCTCCCTGTCTCTTTTAACTGATGGGGTGGGGTGAGTAACTTTGAGGGTATTTATAATGGGTTTTAAAAGGGTTTTACTGTAGTTAAAAATGTAGTGTTGTTTTAATGTTGTTAGCCACCCAGAGTCATTTAAGAGTTGGATGGTAATAGAAACTTGATAGATAAATAAATAAATAAATAAATAAATAAATAATAAGTCTCCTAAAAATTTACTTCTAAAAATTCCTTAAGATATCATTTTAAGACAACTTTTGAAAGTAACTAGAAAAATTTGTATATTACAGTTTAATTGCAGCTTCTAGTTTAATTCCTTTAGAAATGTTACCCTAAAACATCTAGTTACACTTATCTACCTCATATGTAACAAATCATAGCCAAGCTGTGGCTACCTACCCTTAGCCTTAGCTGCACTTGATGATAAAAGAGAGATTAAGTTCTTAGTCTCACACTAACAGGTAACACAGAAAGACACTACAAGAAGATACAAGATACAGATAGCCATTGATACCCTTGTCCTCCATGAACTTGTCTAATCCTTTCTTAAAGCTGTCAAGACTGACAGCTGTCACCACTTCTTCTGGCAGGGAGTTCCATAGACCTAGTTCTAGTGTTATGTGATAGGGAAAACAGTTTGTCCTTATCTACTTTGTCCACACCGTGCATGATTTTATAAACTTCAATCATTTTATAAACTTTATTTATCTTAAATAAATCAGCATGGCTGTCATGACTGTGATAATTTTAATACTGTGATAGACTAGGTAAATACTCTTTCATGGGACATTTCTCTATTAACCTCTTTCCTTGCTGAGAATTAGCCATTCATTACCATCTCCTCTTCCCTCTGTATTTTAACCACACTTTCATCTATGAGAGAAATGTGGTTTTCCCTCTGCAGTTACTGAATACCTATAATAACATTTCATGGTGGATTTTAATCACCAGGCTTTAAAAGTGTAAATAATGTCCCCCATTACACTCGGCATTGTGGTCTCTTTTATGGAATACATTACAAACAAGTAAGTCACCTAGCTTCTATTTTCCTTGCAAAAATGCTATAGGTTTTGGCCAATTGTGCTGCCATCTAATCTAGGAGCTATGACTCTCCCCTTAATAATTATTTTTTGAATGAGAAAAAAAAATATTTTCTTGGTTTAAACTTAAGATCCATTTTCTCATAGTGGCCTCTAAATATAATATTAAACAACTCTTGTTGACTTTTTTAAAAGTTATTATCTTGGGTAATGGAAAATTTGAGGACACAAGTTGAATGAGGAAATAGTTCGAGGACATCAGATGGTGCTATATTGTTAAAGCCAAGCAAATTATCAGCTTGTTCTGTACCTTGATTGAGTAGAAGAGTAGTAAACTCACTGATTTGAGTTATCCAGAAGAACAGGATCCAACAAATATAAGACATAGTATGTCATACATTTTTACTGTTGTTGTTTTTATTGCTGCTGTTTTTGCTGTACTTTTTATTTCCTAGCATTATTGGTGCTTGGGGATTAACCAAAGAGTCAAGCCTAAAAATTAGGTATCAGGTCTCAAAAAACTGCAGGTAAGATTGCATGTTTGCAAAATCTCTGATTTCTCGGTTTCAAGAAGCAAATTTACAACAACTGACAGTTGTTTTAAACTGGTAACCAAAGATTTTGGAAAAACTCTAGTTGCTAAGATAAGGAAGAGGATGACCCATCATGCTTCTATATTCTATCAATTTCTTGCCTGAATGTTTGGTAATTTGCATTTTTTTAAACTTTCTGTTCTTTTCAGTTTGCTTTGTTGATGGAACTCCAACTGATGATTCTGGTCACCTCTTCATCAACATCATGATCTTCATCATGATTTTCATCAGTGTATAAAAAAGAAGTCTGTTCAGAACACTGACATCATATCAAATATATCTTCTTCTGTAGAACCATTTTCTTTTAGGTCCATAAGCAAAGTCAGCCAAGTGATCCATGTATAAAACATGTGCAGAAGTAGAAGGTGATACCTTTTGTGGGTCACTAAATTAAAAAAAAATCACAGCTGATACCGAGCTCCTCCCTCCCAGGACCGGGGAGAAGAAAAGCTGCCATGGCTTGCCGGTGGCTGGAGATGCTGGCCACAGCTGACACCGGGCTCCTCCCTCCCAGGACCGGGGAGAAGAAAACCTGCCATGGCTCACAGGCGGGCAGAGATGCTGGCCACAGCTGACACCGGGCCCCTACCTCCCAGGGCTGGGGACTTTTATTTTTGTTATTATTGTTGCTATTATCAGACCTCTAAATGATGATTTTCTTTTCCTATTGTAATGTTTTATTACATGTATATGCTCAGTTTGTTGTTAGCCACCCTGAGTTGCATTGCGAGTGGGCAGCATACAATTATTGTTATTATTGTTGTTGTGAGCTTTCGTGATTCATGATTATGTAAGCTGCCCTGAGTCGGGCTTGCCTGAATGGGCGACGAACAAGTTGAAACATTAAATTAAATTAAATGATCACTTCTTCAGGCATGCATTCAAATGTTCATGGATAATGGTCTGGCAGGCTCTGTCCTTAAAAGCAGCATTTGAGTTTATGCTCCACCCCTATTTTATTTAGTGATCCAGAAAAGGTATCACCTTCTAGTTCTGCATATGTTTATTTTAGTTACTATATGTGCATAGTCTCCTGATTCATTCTGAATGTACAATTCAGGGCTTCAGAATGGAGGGAACAAGAACACCCAGACTATGGATGTATCCCATCTCCCTGATTTTAATGAACTCTGGTTCTACTTTATTTTTGCATGTGGAGTTTATGGAACCAATGATTGAAAAGGCCCTTCATACTCTGGTGAGGTAAGTTAAGGCACAGCATATTAGAAAAGTCTTACAAACTGAAACAGAATTAAGAAAACCCAATCTTAAGGTTGGGAAAAAATAAGAAGTGGAGAGAAACTAAAAGAGAAAGATTTATTAAAACAAGTCAAAAACAATTAGCAATTAACAACTGTCCACAAATATAACTTAACAAAGTTGACACCCACCATTTAATTCTGACAACTTCTAATAGATAGTGGAGACATTATGATGCTACTTAACCTCTTTTTTCATGCAGATGTACAATGTTCTAACATACAACCATATTTTATTTGTACTAGAAGTGTGCACTACACCCCGACTTGGTCCATGTCCAATGAAGGCATACAGATCTGTGCATTCTGAACCTGTTTCCTTTTTAGAGAGACTCCAACCCAGTCTTTGTCACCGTCTATGCCAGTATTTGTTTTTTGGAAAATGGCAGTAAAGTACAGTAGTACCTCATACAACGATTTTAATCCGTTCCACGGTGCTCATTGTTGTACGAAGCAATTGCTATACGATGCATGCATTGTATAGTGATTTTCCCTATAGGATGCATCGTACAATAATTTTTTCGCTAAGTGGTTTTTCCCATTGAAAAATTGTTGTTCCTTTTTTTTTCATAGGAAAATTGTTGTGCGGGACACCATTCCCCCAAAAACCTAATTGTTATACGATTTTGTTACTATACGGAGTGATTGTTATATGAGGTTCCACTGTACTGTATTTGTGTTTCTTCAGCAGTGGAGTGTAGATATCCCTGTGAATGAGACATATAAGCTTTATGGGTTTAGGTGCAATGCCAGGATAATTATTTTTGGAGGGATTATTACAGTCCATATAACACAAAGAAAAGTCAGGAAACTATTATTATGAACCTTGGCAGTAAAATCAGCATAACAACAACAAAAGAGGAACCAAAGAGAAGGGAGATAGGGGGACAAATTCTGTCTCAAAGTGGTCTAATACCCTGAAGTGACCTAATCACAAAAAAGTTAGCATTCAGCTGCACATGCGTGCACGCACACACGCACACACACACACACACACACACAGTCTTATTACTACAATTGACTTTCTCTTGGCAGTTGGAAAAAGCGGAGGAATAAAACAAGAAATATAAAAAGAACCAAATTCTGTAGACTGCTGTGTTTTGCCTGTCCCATTTGCTTTGCCCCATTCAAAGGAAATGGGGCTTTATGAAGAATCAGAAACAAGAGGTATTGTCATGGACACAGGCAAGAATGTGGTTGGGTTGTTTCCAAAGGGCACAGGAGTTAGCCACAATATATGTGTCCTTTATTCAGTCACGGACTGGATCAAGCAGCTTGTACACATCCTTACTATATATCCAGATTTCGTGCTTGGTAGACATTGTTGGTACTTAAGAGCAAAGAAGCAAAAGATATCCAAGAAAATACTCAGCATTTAAAGCAGTGGTTCCCAATGTGGGGGCCACATCCCACAGGGGAAATTCAATTCCTGGAAGCCTAAATCAATACATTGGCTGATCCCATTGGGGAATTGATATCCAAAAACTAAAAGTTGGGAAACACTGTTTTAAAATAATAAGGTTTACTTTCTCTTTGTTTCTTCAGCCCCTGATTTGGCATTTTCTTCCATCTACATCAGATAAACAGAGGAGCATAATTTCACCCTGTATATATTCAGTAAGAGTGAATTCCCAAATTCTAAATTGATTTTTCCTTATTGAGATCAGTTTGTATGAAATCCAGTTCTGGGACAAAGTGAAGCAACTTTTCCGACTGATTTGTGTCCAGGGTAGGAGCACAGACAACTTCAATTACACTGCACAACAACGATTTTGCTACTGGGAATAACACATGATTTATGTGATACTAGCATAGGTTGCCCAGGTTGAGGGGGGGGGGGGTTGAGTTAAAAATCAACAGAGGATGCTATAAATCTTTTTATTTTATTTATTTAACATATGTTTGTTATTTCTGTAAACTTTTGATTTATTGTTATTTTTTGACTTGTTTTTACTCTTGTGGCCTCTAGGTGGGGCTGTGTTGTTTTTGACTTGTTTTTAATATTCCGGCCTGCAGGTGAGGCTGTTAGTAATAGTGTTGGTTTTGTTTTCATTTCACATGTTTTTTTCTCTCCTGGCCTCTAGGTGGGGCTTCTTCCGGTAAGTAGTCTTTGTTTCTTCATTTCTGTTCCGATCTCATGGAGGGAGCATGTGCTGGTGAGTTCTCTGGTTTTCTTTGCCGGACCCACTCCCCAATAATGACACGGACACTTGAATTGGATTAAAAATTGGGCCACTTTATTAACTTTTATCTTAAACTTTCCTTAACTACTGTTAAGGACCAAACGGGCCATAATAGCACTAGTAAGGAGTGAACCTTAATTACGAACCCTTATTAGATGCATGTCACAATTTGCTACCACTGCAACAAATTGTGTGACCTTGTCAACAACCTGTTTCTACTGAAACACGTTGTTGACCCTTGTCAGGATGCTATTTGCAAGCTCCTGATTCGAATGTGCCTCCGGTCAATTGTGGAGGTGTTGCATGCTGGTACTAGCATAGCAACCGGTTACGTGGTCAGCTAGTTGGCCATTCCAAGTTTGCCTCACCTTGTCCTCCCTATGGCCAACCACTTGCATAGCTGCCGGATTAAATAGGTCAGGCACTTTCTCCTTACCAGTGCTAGCCACCACATGGGGAGGAGTTCACCGACTCACCGCCCCACCCTGACTGTGCACGCAGTCACCAGGCCCATTTGCAATGCCGTCTGGAAGAGGTCCATACCTCTAGCTGAAAGACGCTCCCCGTCACCGCGATAAAAACTGGGTCCTGTATGCGGATCGGGGATGTGGGACTACTGTCCCTGAATCATGTTAGGCAAAATACCGGGCCACTGCCCTGCTAGAACAAGGGGTGTTGGACTACTGTCCCCGCCCGAGTTCAGCAAAAAACCAGGCTACTGCCATGCCAGAACAGGGGGTGTTGGACTACTGTCCCCGCCCATGTTCGGCAAAAATACCAGGCTACTGCCCTGCTAGAACAAGGGGTGTTAGACTACTGTCCCCGCCCGAGTTCAGCAAAAAACCAGGCTACTTCCCTGCCAGAACAAGGGGTGTTAGACTACTGTCCCCGTCCGAGTTCAGCGAAAAACCGGGCTACTGCCCTGCCAGAACAAGGGGTGTCAGACTACTGTCCCCGCCCATGTTCGGCAAAATACCGGGCTACTGCCCTGCTAGAACAAGGGGTGTTGGACTACTGTCCCTGCCCGAGTTCAGTGAAAAACTGGGCTACTGCCATGCCAGAACAGGGGGTGTTGGACTACTGTCCCTGCCCGAGTTCAGTGAAAAACTGGGCTACTGCCATGCCAGAACAGGGGGTGTTGGACTACTGACCTCGCCCATGTTCGGCAAAAATACCGGGCTACTGCCCTGCTAGAACAAGGGGTGTTAGACTACTGTCCCCGCCCGAGTTCAGCGAAAAACCGGGCTACTGCCCTGCCAGAACAAGGGGTGTTAGACTACTGTCCCTGCCCGAGTTCAGCGAAAAACCGGGCTACTGCCCTGCCAGAACAAGGGGTGTCAGACTACTGTCCCCGCCCATGTTCGGCAAAATACCGGGCTACTGCCCTGCTAGAACAAGGGGTGTTGGACTACTGTCCCCACTCGAGTTTAGCAAAAAAACCGGGCTACTGCCCTGCTAGAACAAGGGTTGTTGGACTTCTGTCCCCGCCCATGTTTGGCAAAATGCCGGGCTACTGCCCTGCTAGAACAAGGGGTGTTGGACTACTGTCCCTGCCCGAGTTCAGTGAAAAACTGGGCTACTGCCATGCCAGAACAGGGGGTGTTGGACTACTGTCCCTGCCCGAGTTCAGTGAAAAACTGGGCTACTGCCATGCCAGAACAGGGGGTGTTGGACTACTGACCTCGCCCATGTTCGGCAAAAATACCGGGCTACTGCCCTGCTAGAACAAGGGGTGTTAGACTACTGTCCCCGCCCGAGTTCAGCGAAAAACCGGGCTACTGCCCTGCCAGAACAAGGGGTGTTAGACTACTGTCCCTGCCCGAGTTCAGCGAAAAACCGGGCTACTGCCCTGCCAGAACAAGGGGTGTCAGACTACTGTCCCCGCCCATGTTCGGCAAAATACCGGGCTACTGCCCTGCTAGAACAAGGGGTGTTGGACTACTGTCCCCACTCGAGTTTAGCAAAAAAACCGGGCTACTGCCCTGCTAGAACAAGGGTTGTTGGACTTCTGTCCCCGCCCATGTTTGGCAAAATGCCGGGCTACTGCCCTGCTAGAACAAGGGGTGTTGGACTACTGTCTCCGCCCGAGTTCAGCGAAAAACTGGGCTACTGCCCTGTTAGCACTAGGTTGTTGGACTACTGTCCCCGCCCATGTTCGGCAAAATACCGGGCTACTGCCCTTTTAGCACTAGGGTATCGGACTACTGTCCCTGCTCCATGTTCAGGAAACTACCAGGCTACAGCCCTGCCGAATAAGGGGTGTTGGACTACCGTCCCCACCCATGTTTGGCAAAATACCAGGCTACTGCCCTGTTAACACTAGGGTATTGGACTACCGTGCCCGCTCCATGTTCGGGAAACTACCGGGCTACTGCCCTGCCAGAAAAAGGTGTGTTGGACTACTGTCCCTGCCCATGTCCGGCAAAATTCCGGGCTACAGCCCTGTTAGCACTAGGGTGTTGGACTACTGTCCCTGAACCACGTTCGGCAAATCCCAGGCTACTGCCCCGTTAACAGACTGCCGGGCCCATTAAATACAGCAAGGCTCACTACCTCCTTGTTCGCATGAGTGTGAGGCCCCCTTAAACTATACCATCCAGACCTGTGGCCAGCGATGACCCAGCAGGCCGAGGCCTTTGCGTATGGCTAGGAGCCATTCCAAGCCCGGGTACAGTGCTAAATCATTCCCTCCCAGATGAAACATTACCATGGCAGGTGGATCAGGGTCCCCAATGTACATTGGGAATGGGCACAGTCCCTGCTACCCATCCCAGGGACAATACCACCCCAAATGTGCAATGGTGCAGAGCCGTGGAAGCATGCCGCATGTGGAAGAAGCAGGGTGACTGGCCACCCAAGAGAACTCGACTGTGCCAGACGATCCACATTCACACCTGTGTCTCCATGCATCCAGAGGCTGAAAGAGAAAAGGAAAGAACAGAACCAGCAAAGTGCTCACTGCAACAATGGGTGCATAGTGAAGCGGAAACACATGGACCCCAACCATCCCCCATGCCGGACCCTCATACGGCACCATAAGGAGTGAATGCTCCTTACAATGTATTTGAGTGAAACAAAGCATCTGGGCGGCCCAGTGCCCCCTCAAACTGATATTTTGTCAGGGTGAGGGGGGAGCTGCATCCCGGTGTCAAGAGAGGCCCAGGTAAAGTGCCACACACAGGGCAAGTGCAGTAGCACTGCCACCAAATGCTGAGAATGACCCCTAAGTACGTAGGTAAGCCTTATGGGCGATGGTAGCTGTTGTGTCTGAAATAGTATACCTTTAAGTAATGTAACACTCGAATGAGTAGATATAATAACCACCAACTGTAACACTGTAACCTGCTGTATTGGGACGCGAGCTAGTGACCTCTAGGGGGCAATAGCGAGCGTCCAGCTCACATGGTTCCAATTCCCCAAACAACTACAGCGCGGGAAGATTCCCGCCTCCACCTCACCTGGACAAGAAGGGCGTGACGGAGAATGACGTCACGCAGACAGTAGCCAATGGGCTATCGAGGAGCCACTTTCAAATGTATAGTCAAAGTATATATTGAGCTGTTCATCCACCATTACCACATGTTCCCCCGGACCATCATGCAATAAAGATGTGTTAAGCCAACACTTCGGCTGTTTCTATTGTCTTGGTTCTCATACACTAAACTGGCGACGAAGGTGGGATTATGGATCCCCACGGAATCAAGACAACGCAGGCCGGTTTCAACATCATCAAACCGGAAGAATGGGAGCTCTTCGAAATGGACTTCCAAAGCGCACTGATGGTGTCCGACATCTCAGACGAGGGGAAGAAGAGGGCCATTCTCATCCGGATGCTCGGGTTCCCCGCCATGAAGGTATTGGTGGACCTGGTGTCTCCGAAGAAGGTGAACGAAGTGCCGGTCAAGCAGCTCCTGAAAGCGATGCGCGACCATTTCCAGCCCTCGGTTTCGATGTTCTCGGCTCGGGACGCGTTCTGGAAGAGAGTCCAGGTGCCGGGTGAGTCCGTGGCTGCCTTTGCAGTGGCCCTCCGGTTGGCCGCCGGCCCATGCAAATGGGAGAACCTGGAAATCGCCCTCAGGGACCGCATGCTGTGCGGCCTGTGGGACGAGGAGGTTCAGCGAAAGCTGATGATCCAGGAGCCGCCCCCGACGCTGCACGAGGTCGTGAAGGAGGCACAGGCGGCGGAAGCCATGAGAGCCGGGGTTAAGGGGTTCAGAGCAAGGCCCCCACAACCCGACAAGGCAGCGGGCTCGGTGCAAGCGGCCAGGCGGGTGCCACACTCCTCCACGGAGAGCAGCGAGGACGAGGACGTCCGGAAGGTGTGGAACGATGGCCGACACTGCAACAGCTGCGGGGCAGCCCATGACCGCATCAAGTGCCCTTTCCGGAAGGCCGAGTGCCACAACTGTGGGCGTCGAGGGCACATAGCCAAGGTTTGCAGACGGCGGCGCAGAGACCAGAAAGGATTGACAGACCGCTCACCGAGGATCCAGGAAGGCGTCCGGCCCTCGATAAGCAGGACGGCATGGGCCACATCACCGACGACAGCAACAATGACACCACAGTCCACAGCGTGTCCTTAGGACACCCCCGTTATTTTGTTGAGGTACTGGTGCAAGGGGCCCCCGTTAAGATGGAGATAGACTCAGGTTCCTCATATTCAATCATTTCCCAGAGGGAGATTTTGGGAATTTCCCCCAACATGCGGCCCAAACTCAGAGCACTGAGGTCTACGCTGCGGGACGTGCAGAGAAATAGCATTCCGGTGTTGGGGGTTGGAAAATTCAAGGTCCAATACAAGCAACGCGCCGTGGAACTTCCCCTGGTTGTTCTCAAGGGGGGGAGTTGTTGCCTCCTCGGGACTCAATGGTTTAAGCCCCTGGGTTTGTTCATTGGGGGGGGGTGCATGCCGTTGGGACTGACCCAATACAGGAGGTGTGTGATGCGCATCCCGAAGTGTTCAAGAAGTGACTCAGAAAATTCAAGGGACCCCCAGTTGCGTTCGACCTGGACCCGGAGGTCCACGCAGAGTGCCTTTTGCACTCAAGGACAAGATAGAGGCAGAACTGGACAAATTGGTGGGCCAGGGGATCCTTGTTCCTGTTGATTCTGCGGAGTGGGAAACTCCGATTGTAACAGCGCTGAAAGCCAATGGGGAGGTTCGGATATGCGCTGATTACAAATGTACCATTAATAAGGCGATACGCCCAATAGCGTATCCGGTGCCGGTAGTCAGCCACCTGTTGGCCAGGTTACATGGGGGAAAGTGCTTCGCAAAGCTTGACCTGGCGCAGGCATACCAGCAGCTCTCGGTAACCCCAGCTGCAGCTGCTGCGCAGACAATAGTCACTCATAAGGGGGCGTTCCAGGTGACGCACCTACAGTTTGGCATGAACTCGGCGCCAGGCATCTTCCAATCGCTCAAGGAACGCCTCTTGAAGGGTCTGGAGGGGGTCTTACCATACTTTGATGACGTGTTGATAACGGGGGGGGAGCGAGTCAGAATTGGCTGAGAGGCTAGACAAAGTACTGACGGTATTCGAAAAGGCGGGGTTGAGGCTGTGGAAAGACAAATGCGTCTTCTTCGCAAAAGAGGTTGAGTTCTTGGGTTTCCGGGTAACCCCTGCATGCATCAAACCCTCCAAATCAAAGGTGACCGCTGTTCAAAATACTCCTCTCCCCACCTCCAAGTCCGAATTGCAGTCGTTCCTGGGGCTCGTAAACTTCTACCATTCCTTCCTGCCTCGGAAGGCATCGGTAGCAGAGCCGCTTCATAAGTTACTAAAAAAGGACGAGGCGTGGAAATGGGGCGAGAGCCAGGAGAGGGCATTCAATGAGCTAAAGCAACTTTTGTCCTCAGACGCCATATTAACCCAAGAGACCAGTGGTTCTGATATGTGATGCATCCCCAGTAAGGGTGGGGGCGGTTCTGTGCCACGTGTTGGAAAACGGGCGGGAGGCCCCGGTGGCATTCTACTCCAGGTCCCTGTCTAAGGCAGAGCGAAACTACGCACAGACGGACAGGGAGGCGTTAGCGATAATTGCTGAGACAAAAAAGTTCCACGACTTCCTCTATGGCCGCCCCTTTACCATTGTGACTGACCACAAGCCCCTGCTAGGCATTTTTACTGCGGACAAGCCCACGCCACAGATCCTGTCCCCTAGGATGCTCAGGTGGGCCATTTTTTAAAACGCGTACCAGAACGCACTGGTGTATCGCCCGGGAAAGGACATCAGCCACGCGGACGCCCTGTCGAGGTCACCCCTCCCCCACACGAGCAGCCACGTGTGTGAGGTGGAACAAGACCACCAAGTGCTCATGATAGAGGTCTTAGATTCACCCCCCATAGTGCCCGCAGAGATCGCCAAGGTGACAGGCAAGGACAAGATGTTGGCCCTGGTCAGTTGTCGGGTGCAGAAAGGGTGGCCAACGTCCTCCCCGGCGGCGGAGTTCACCCCATTTTTTAGGGAAAAGCTAGAACTGTCTTTGGAGAGGGGGTGCCTCCTGTGGGGCAAGCGGGTAATCGTCCCTGAATCCCTGAGAGTGAGGGTGCTTAAACTGCTGCACGTCAGCCACCCCTGAATTGTCCGCTCCAAGGCATTGGCCAGGAGCAACTTCTGGTGGCCCCAGTTGGACGCCGATATCGAGCACATGGTGGGCACTTGCGAGAGTTGCCAAACCCCCGGCCCGAAGAGGCTCGACTTCCGCACAGGGAATGGGATGCGGCAAAGGGGCCGTGGTCCCGAGTGCACATTGACTTTGCGGGCCCATTCAGAGGGTGGCTTTTTCTCCTCATAGTGGATGCTTACTCCAAGTGGTTGGAGGTTATCCCAGTTGCGAACACCTCCTCTGCCGCAACAATTAAACAATTGCGCAGGGTGTTCAGCACGTTCGGTATACCCGACACCCTCATTAGCGATAACGCTAGTTGCTTCACGTCCGCCGAGTTCTGGGCATTCACCGACATCAACGCCATCCGGCACATCACCTCCACGCCTTTCCACCCGGCGACGAATGGCCAGGTAGAACGCCCCGTGCGTACCACCAAAGACGCGCTGAGGCGCATGGGCCCCGGGGATTTAAACCTGCAGTTGTGTCAGTTTTTGCTGGGATACAGGGTGACCCCCCTAGCGTCAGGATACTCGCCCGCGGAGCTCCTAATGCACAGAAAGCTGACTACGATACTGACAAGGCTAGACCCTATGAGGGTGGAGGACTCTGGAAGGAACATCGGGTTAGCGGGCACGAAGAGTCTTGAAATAGGCGCCCCGGTTCATTGCAGAAACTACGCTAGCGCAAGGCCAGCCTGGGTTCCAGGCGTAGTCATTGGGCAGACAGGTCCCGTGTCGTATTGCGTAGAGACCAGCACAGGTCTACTCTGGAGGCGGCACGCAGACCAACTCCGGCGCTGGGTCTCCGGAAACCAGAGCGCGGACAGTGCAGAACAGGATTCAACGTTAGGGTTCTCCCCCACCCGTTGAGCCCAAGGGGGAGGAGAGGGGGGCCAGTGGTCCCCACCAAGGGGGGAAGGGCCCCCGCCAGGGGGGAAGGGAATAAGTTTGTCCCCAGAGATATCCTGAGGGATACCCCCACAGATGCCCCAGTAGATGAATTTGAGTTTGAGTTACAAAACCGGGGGGTGTTTCGGAGTGGTCCCCCACCCATCCAAATGAGAAGCGGGGTTTTTCGTTAGCCCCCAGTGCCCCCGGTTTTTCCACAATGGAGTTTACCCCTACCCCAAAAGCCACGGAGCCGCGGCAAGTCGTTAACGAGTCTCCCTCTCCCAGTGCAGGACAAGAGACCAGGGAACACAGAAGCGACAGCACCCCCAGGACAAGCCAGCCAGCCTTGCGCCCAAAACGCGCTTGCAATAAACCATATTGGATGAAAGACTTCGTCTCATCCTAGGGGGGAGGGATGTTGTGTCTGAAATAGTATACCTTTAAGTAATGTAACACTCAAATGAGTAGATATAATAACCACCAACTGTAACACTGTAACCTGCTGTATCGGGACGCAAGCTAGTGACCTCTAGGGGGCAATAGCGAGCGCCCAGCTCACATGGTTCCAATTCCCCAAACAACTACAGCACGGGAAGATTCCCGCCTCCACCTCACCTGGACAAGAAGGGCGTGACGGGGAATGACGTCACGCAGACAGTAGCCAATGGGCTATCGAGGAGCCACTTTCAAATGTATAGTCAAAATATATATTGAACTGTTCATCCACCATTACCACATGTTCCCCCGGACCATCATGCAATGAAGATGTGATAAGCCAACCCTTCGGCTCTTTCTATTGTCTTGGTTCTCATACACTAAAGTAGCCAAGGACAAACAATAGCCCCGATTCACTATTCCTCGCCAAGCACCCTATTCCATTCGGGAGTGCAGGGGAGCTGTCAGCCCCGGCGCTAGAGCCCGGAGCCGAGGAAGCCTCAGCAATACCCTCCTGAATGCCCGAAACAGGTCTGGCCTTAAAACAGCACAGCAAGGTTCGGAGTGCCAACAAACAGCCGTGCAGGGGACATGACCCTATGGGAGCAGGGCGTTATGGCATCGAATACTGAGGAAGTCTGTGCAATGGCAAGATTATTATTATTATTATTGATATATATACATATATATATAAAACTGAATCATGAATATAATCACAATCCATGTACATTAACTAGCTTATTAAAATGATGGAATTCTACTTTTAGAGATTATTAAGACCCCTGTGAAAATAGTTACGACTTACGAAGTATATAGGAATGATGAACAATATTCCCTAACAAAAGTATAGCATGGCAGTTGAAACTGCTACTCCTTGGGTACTATAAGCCAACAGCAAATATCCACTCCCTCCAACTATGTGTCACCCGGTAACCAAAGTAAGGGGCACCAGGTATCTTGGTTTTTTTTTTTTTGTGTATATGGAAAAATAAGACCCCTATTCCCATATCTCTTCCTTGATGGTAATGGAGTGGGTATGCTGGAATAGAGCGAAAGTCATCCAACCCAGATTCTCATTGGCCTTCAAATTGAACCCTAATGAAGCTTCGCTTCCTTGCAAAGAAGATGCTCAAGGTTCATGCCTGAGCTTTGTCTACCCCTCCAGGCCCGACATGTCCAATACGCCAACATCCTGAGCCTGGGACACCAGACATTGCTTACATCAAGCGTGGTCTGAGGCCTAGGAAGGTAAAGGACTCAGGAGCCATCCTCCAATATTGACCATCTTACCAAGTCACATAGAAGCCCCAGTGACGCGATCCACATAACCAGAGTTTACGAACACGCTGTCCATATGTGCTAGTCTGCCGGAATTCCGAATGAAGCAGCCGTTTTGTGCATGACAGTGAGGTGAGCCATTGTGCGTGATTTACACTGTATCGGCCTATATAATCATGTATACCCCTCTCCTGGCGAAATGACCAGGTGCAAGGTGGGTGTCGGCAAAGGCCAAACACCATCCCCGTCGTACTCCCACCAATGTATTCCCGGCTGTTACCGGGACCAATAAACGAGGTGTAGGGTCAGCGTGGTCAGCCAGATTCGCCAAGGTGGGCTGGAGGGCCAGAAAGGATGAGTACATTGGGCACTGCAGGGGCAGCACCAGGCGGTACAGGATAAAACGCCCGCTGTGTAGTTAGAGTGAGAGGTAAAGAAACGGCAGGCCGGGAGCCATAAGGTGCACCCGGGGCCAATGGGCCGCCGTGGCCGTGGCCGTGGCCAGGCAAGTAGTGTGTCGTGCAATCAAGGACACTAGATGCTCCTGCTGCGACTGCGCCCACCATGAGTTCCAGCCGCAGTGGTCCAGATTCGGAGTGTCCCGCGTGGGTGGCAGCCCATGTATGGGGGGGAAGCCCCCATCCAGGGCCAGAAGGTGCCCCCTGCCCAGCTGAATCCCCCCCTGCGGAGCCCCACCAGTTGAGCAAGGGCAAGGGCGGATCGAACTCACAACCAGTTGGCTGCAACACAACACTTTAACCACTGTGCCACCAGGGCTCACCCAAGAGGCAGGAAGTGCCGGGCCTGACCAAGTAATGGGGCTGGCCCAATCCCCGGCCACAGCGGAATGCCGCAGAACCAGAACACTTGAGCGGCGGCCCCTTTGGAGAATAGGAAGCCATCACATTCTTGCACTAGGTAAAGATAAAGGATTTTCCCCCTCGAAAACCAGTCACATTTGACTAGGGCTCAGCGCTCATCTCCTTAAAAGCCGAAGAGCCAGCACAGTCCGCCCCTGCAGACGCCTCCGTGGCCATGCGGCAGGCACGACCAAACACCGGCATGCACAGAACGCTGCCACCTTCCCACCGAAGCGGTCCCCATTTATCCACCTGCAATTTCGTGCCCTCAAACTGCTAGGATGGAATCAAACTGCTGACCTACCGCCTCCCAGTCAGCATCTGAGCCACATGAGCCACAGCACTAGGCTGGAGCCGGCCCGGCCAAAGCCTGCACTGCAGGCAAATACCTGCCTCCCGCCCAAACCCTCCGGCTGGTCGGAGGCCTGGGTCCAAGGGTAGCAAGGGGTGGCTGTCCCCGCCCCTGGCTCCATTTTGCCGTGCCCATGCCTCAGAGGTGGGGCCAGCCAAGCACGTGGCAGGCCATTTTGCCGCCACACATTCCTTCTTCTGGGTTTTTTCTTTGTTTTGTTTTTGTGGTGGTGGGCTGGGAGGTGTTTCTGTTTGTTCTTTTGTGGTTTGGTTAGGTTTTAGGTTTGTTCAATTGGTTTGTTTATTTCTGGTTTGTTTAATTTTTTGATTTTGTTGGTGTTTATTTGTGTAATTTGTGGTAGTTGTGTTGTTAGAGTTAGGTATCCTCATGTTGTAGTTAGGTGTTTTTTCTGTGCTTTTCTGGTATTGTGGATGTTTTTGTTTGTGGATTTTGTTGTTTACTTATTTTGTTTATTAATGGGTTTTCTTAATTATTTATTTATTTGTGCTTTATCAATTTTTATTAATTTTGGTGTTTGTTGGTGTGTACTTTTGCATGAAGAACGGGCTGCCTGTCGGTTCCTCTTTTCCCCATTGCTGCTTTGAATTTTGGTGTTGATGCAGCAATGGGGAAAAGGAGGAGCCGGCAGTCAGCCCGCTCTTCCCCGGTAAGGTTCATTAGGTAGGATGGGGGAGAAGGAGGCAGAGAAGAGCTAACTGCCTGACGATGGTTTTCTCCTCTCTGTCTCCTTTCTCTCCTGGCTTACCTAACCGGAGATCAGCAGGCAGCGATCCGTAAGGGGTGGTGTTCTTCCTTGCAGATTGCTGGCTGCTGCTTTTGTACTACCTCCACCGCTGTTTCATGTTAGTTCTTGAAACAATGGTGTCAGAAGTACAAACGCAGCAGCCAGTCATTCACCAGGGAGTGTGCTTCCCCTGATGAATTGCTGCCTGTTGTTGGTTTCTTTTTCCACCCCAGCTCAAGGTACCTTGAGGCCAGCTGTGGTCTCGCCATGTCTTTGGTGGGGTAGCGTGGAGGAGAGGAAGTCCCTCTTCTTCCCGTTGCCCCGGGAAAGAAAGCTGGTGGGTGTATTGCTGCATTTTTTGTGGGTGTTTGTTTTGTGAGGCTATGAGGCGCTGCATCCACCTACGGTGGACTTGCGCTCCCATTGCGGGATGCCTGCGTTTTTTAATTTTATTTTTTGCGCACCAGCTTTCTCAGCGTTCTGTGCACTCACGGCACGTAGGATGCTGGGACTTTGAGTTTTGTGTTTTTTGTTTGCATTCGTGCGGCATTTCCCCCCCCTGCGGCTTGATTTCAATTGAACACGCCACATTTCTCAATGTTCTTTTTGTTTGCGCCTCTCAGCCTGATTGGCTGAGGTGCTGCGCAGCACAGAGGATGTTGGGAATTGAAGTTGTTTCCCTTTTTTGCGTTTGTGGGGCTCTTACCCCACTGGCAGCTTTGGCAACCCTGCAGTAACCTGCGGGTTGGGTTCGGGCAAGCGCAGGAGGCTTGGTACGGGATAGGATGGACGGGTGCAGAAACATATAGCAAGTTCCAACAGGTTAACCTTTGGATTTATAGGTATAGATCAAGTGTGCTGATTCCAAATTTGAAGTCAGAATTTGCTTATCACGTACAGATTTTAAATTATAGGTGTGCTATAGTTGTTCAAATGGTATTGGGTAATGTATTTTTACATGGGAACATTATAACAGTTGAAGTTACCACTATGTTTGCTGACGCCTCAGCTGAATCACGTCTCCTGGTGGCATGCATTTTCCAGCAGCAGCTGGGCAAGTCAGTGAGCTGACATCAGAAATAGTCATATAAGGCGATATGGATCAAGGACTTTATCTCTAGTGCGAAACCATCTTATTGGATAGGCCATAGTAAGTCTGTTTTGAGCTAAAGATAAGTAGGAGCAGCTGTGTTAATAAACCATACAATTTTTGCTACATTTGTGGTAAATAAATTGCTTGATCAACACAAGAACCCAACCAAGAGGGTGAGATTTGCTTATGTAAGATCCTGACATCCTAGGCAGAACTGGACTTCAGATTTGGATTCAGAACACTTGATTTAGTATTGGACACATGGATTAGACCAAGTAGCAGACAATATTTTTTTGTGTAATGCAGTGTTATCAACCTGAAAGTGTTAACATCCGTTAGGTTTAAGCCAACCAGGCAACATGCAGTATCGGCTCAGTTTCTTGCAGAGCCTTGAAGAATCTGGATATCTTTATCAGAAACATACTAAATCTGATATTCCTCACCTCTTCCTAATCCTTGATGTCATTTCAAATTCTATAGCACTAGGCAATATGAATTATGGAGCAACAATTTGATATATCAGCTCTGGGCATCTGTCAGTCTGGGCAGGCACAGATGGCCACATGGGCTCACGATGCTGAAAGGCAGATATAAAGTACAACATGGGTTGTCATACCAGTCTGAGAAATACTTGAGCTTTAGGTGGAAAGATACATCCATAATCTTTTTCTTCCTACCTGCAGTTTGAAGAATCAGATGGACACAGAGAGGGCAATTAAGAGATGGTTTAGTATTCCACAGAAGTTCAGATACAAGCAGACATTTCTGATGAGTGGTGAGTTAATGAACTCCAAACTGCCCTATCATTAACAGCTCTGTTTCTTCTTTGATCTAACAAACCAACTGAAGTTCGTGATTGGACTGCAGTGGCTTAATGGCTAAGACAGTGAACTTGATGACTGGAAGGTTGGCAGGTCAGCAGTTCAAGACCCGAGTCCTGCAAAATGGAGTGAGCTCCCATCTCTGCCCCAGCCTGTGCCAACCTAGCAGTTTGAAAGCAAGAAATTGCAAGTAGATAAATAGGTACCACTTCATTGGGAAGGTAACATCTGCAGACACAGACAATGCTGGCTCTGTCAGAGATGAGCACTGAACCCTAGAGTTGGATATGACTGGCTTTTGAGCAAGGGCGACCTTTACCTTTACCTATGCTCCCCTTAGCAATACTGTCTTTTCTAGCAAGTTATGTCAATTTTGCTATATTCCTCTTACTGTTTTGTCAAACTGTGAGGCTGGCTCAGAATGTTTACAATATGGTGACAAATAATGTCCCTTCTGCATGGGATTAAAAAGCTTTGTGGTTTTTTTTTAAAGGCACAACTTGAAAATTGTTTGCCCAAACTTTCCCAATTTTGGCACAGAGCAAGAACCAATTATCTGCCACATTGATGGTTAGGCATTAATATAAAGCTCAGTTTCAAAGTTACTGTAGTTGTTTTTGTTTGTGGTGCCTTCTTTTTTTTAATTGCCTTGCTGAACAATGTTTTTTCTCTTCTAGCAGTGATCATTTATAGAAGCTTACAGAATAAGTAAATATACAAGTATAATATTCAAAAGATCTACATATTATATGCAGGCGCACTTTCATTCTTTTGACATCTTTCTTTGATACTTTTATTAACCCACATATTATAATTTTATTAATGAAGAAAAATTATACCAACCTATAATTAGACTAATAAAGAGAAAATTATAGCTATGTATGATTGTACCAATATAAAAAGGAAACTCCATGGTTATATATTTTAAGCTCTCTCCATTTACTAAATCAGCACATGTGATTTTATCTAATATTGCATGTTTTTAGAGTAAATTATTAATCCTTTCATTTATTATGATTTATTGAGAGAAGGCATATTAGGGAAGCAGAAGCTGAAAATGTTAAACAGTTTACCTGGCCCTAAGGATTTAGCCAAAAAGATTCCCTCAAATTTCCTCCTGAGAATGGACTTTTTGTTACAATTTTTCCTTATTTAGGTCTAATAATAATTGCATGTCAGAGATTACTCTGGTTTGAAAGGATTTTTGCTGGAGAAACTCCACTCAGGGGACACCCGAATGAAGCTCCTTTCATGTCCCCAAGTGCTACCCTCAGGTATCAAAACCCAGCCTTCAAGTCTCCAAGCTCAGCATCTTAACCACTAAGCCACTAGAAGAGCTGCATTTAGGTGTTAGAGCTTTTGAAAGCCCTTATCTCAGGGCAATTTGCAAGATAAAGTGAAAGAGATTTAAGTTTATTTATCTAAGTCTGAAGCACTCAAATTTAAAACCAACATGATTAAAAAAACCATACTAATCATCTAAAAATGTAGGCATACATAAACTACATGTTTATACATTCACACTCTACTTTTCCAAAATTCAGTAGTTTTGAATATCCCTGTCATATATTTGAAACAAATCCAAATCAATGTGTATCCACCTTTTTAAGTTTGTTTGGCATCATGTCACCCCAATTCATATCCTATCCAGTGTCTTCCATGTCCATGTTGTAGAGGGAAAAACCTGCTTCTGAAAGCCATGATGGGTGTATCCTGGGCAATGTAGAGGGAAACCTGATTGGCTGAATCTTCTATCAGCAAAGCACTATACAGTACATACAAAAGGGATTTAAAGAATAATCAGAACAAATGTAGAAGGCGGCAATCCTGTTTTTGGATCACTAAATAAAAAAAACTTTGCGAGCTTTTGTGATTCAAAATCACTTCTTCAGGCATGTAAAGGTAGGGAAATCATTAATGAAAATCCAAATGTTCATGGCATGGAGGACCTGTGGCCTCAATGGAGCCATTTGAAAAGAGCAATAAGCTTCCTGTGTCTGTTAAATGGGGGAGGGATATAAAATGGACTGCTACTTCACATTTATTTATTTTTAGAACAGAGCCTGGCAAACACCACCATGCCATGAACATTTGACTTTCATTGATGATTTCCCTACCTTTGCATGCCAGAAGAAGTTATCTTGAATCACGAACACAATGATTTTTTTTAAAATTTAGTGATCCAAAAAAGTATCACCTTTTTCTTCTACATTGGTTTTTTACTGTATATAGATCACATGGCTAATTTGTTTGTTTGAAGAATAATCAAATTTGTAATGACATGTCTAGAGTTCAGTAAAGCTGACATTACCAGAACTGTACTTTTTAAAAAATTAATTCATGCTGATGGTCACCAAGTAAAAGTAGTTGGTTCACAATCCCTAAAACAAGCTCCAATAAAACAAGGTTGGCCACAAGACTGTCTTATAATGTAGCTGTGTAGCAATGCCATCTTGTCAATGAGACCCATGAAGAACCGATAAGTAAGACTCAAACAAGGCACATTAAAATATGTTCAAAATTCATTTCTCACAGAATCCTATGCATGTTGACTGAAAGTTCTCAATAAATTAAGTGAAGCATATTGTGGGAAATGTATAGTATAAGGTTGATCCATAAGTAAGATCTATCAATTCAAGAAAAATTTACAGAGGACTCAACATCAAAAGGGATTTGATCAAATGAAAGTTCACATTTGAACTGCTGTCCAAACCAAGGGGTGGTATGTTTAACATCCCATTTTGGTTTATTGATTGAATATGCCTGTATTTGCATGTGCCCCTGGTAAATAATGTTTGTTTCCAGGCTCAGTCTATAAAAGGACATTCCACAGCACGAAAGAACATATGAAATCCATTTTTAAAAAAATGTTATGCTCATTTTGTACATATGGAGTATAGATTTTAGAAAAGAAATAGTTGTGCAGTCATTCCAGAGTAACCACTTAATTAAATTAAAACAGTATTGTATTGGTAAAGAATTTCCTATTTAATAACGATTTTTAATTTTCTAACATTCATGAGTGTATTTGTCTTCTTGTGAATTTTGAAATAAATATTAACAGTGGGACTGCACTGGCTCAAGTGGTTAAGATGATGAACTTGAAGACTGGAAGGTCGGAGTTTGATACCCAAGTACTGAATGAGTGAGCTCCCATCTCTGTCCCATCTCCTGCCAACTTAGCAGTTTGAAAGCAAGAAATTGCAAGTACTGTAGGTAAATAGGTTCCACTTTGGTGGGGAGGTAAACAGAGTTCCATGCAGTCCAGTTCTAGGCATGCCTCCTATATGTCTATGGAAATGTCTGCAAACGCGGACAGCACTGGCTCTTTGCAGGCGCACCCACCCAAATAAAGACTCAGACACCGGTATTGGGTTAAAGGCATTGGGCCACTTTTATTGAATAATGCCCTAGTCCAAATTATCACTTTCAATTGGTGTATCATCCAATTGTAATTCTTTAAGGCAAGCAGGCCGCAGTAGCACTGGTAAGGTTCCACCCAAAATGCCAATGGTTATTGGCTACATGTATCAATTTGTTTGTTGACACAAACAAATTGTTGACCGAAGTCAATATACTATCTACTGACCCCACCCTATGACGTGTATCCATCCAAATATCAAGGTGATGCAGGCAGTGAAGCTCCTAACATCACCCTTTCATGGTTTGCCCTTGACCGGCCAATCCTGTTTCCCCTGTACCTATCTACGTGTTGGCCAGTCAATTGCGAACCTGCCGGATACCTATGGGTCATAAATCTTTACCCTACCAGTGCTACCCACTACACGGGGAGGCGTCCATGATGACTCACCCCCCCAGACCGTCAGCTCGGTCACCAGGCCCGCTTGCACGTCCTCCAGAAAGAGGTTCATACCTCTGGCCAACAGGTGGACCCCATCTCCTGCATACAGGCTAAAATCCTGCAACCCTATCCCCGGGTGTCGAATGGCTGTCCCCAAGCCATTCTCAACAAGAAACCGGGCAACAGCCCTGTTCACTGACTGCCGGGCACGGTCCAGACCACGGAGATCCATGCCTCCTCTATAACAATGTCTCGGCACGATGTCAGATCATAGCAACTGTGTGTACGGCCATAAATGATGTAGAAATGCCAGGTCACTGCACACCGACATTTTTAAGGAAAGGCCAGAGATCTGTGCTAGATCATTGCCGCCGAGGTGCAGAATCAGAACATCAGGCGGTCCAGCATCCCTGATTGACATCAGGAAAGGCAACAGTTCCCGCCATCTCATGCCATGCACACCATACCACCGCATACGTGCGGATGCACGCAGCCCGAGATGGGGTCCCCACTCTGATGATGCAGCATACTGTGCCGCCCAGTGCACATAACTGTGGCCCACCAGCCACACTGCCACCGGTGTGCGTAGACACACAGGGCCTGTAAAAGAAGGAGAAGGAATTAAGGACATAACTGGTACTCATAGAGTGAGGGGACGAACATATAAGGAAAAATGCACAAACCCCCACCTGCCCATCCGACATATATCAGCCTCAGAATACCCAAACGCAGCTGCAGTTGATGCGGCGCCTATCCTGAATGAAAGGGTGCCATAACGAGCCCCCGGGAGGCCCACACTGTGAAGTGCCATACCGGTCACCCTCCAGAACTGAAATTTGGTAAGGGGAGACCCATCCTGGTGGCAGAACAACGGGCCAGGGCACGTACCACGCACTGCCAAAAATGCAAAAATGCCACGTTCACGTGTCCACCCTTCCAATACGGAAGTCACTCAAACAGTCAGTAAAGCCCCGTGCCTTGGCCATGAATGCCAAGGTGGAAAGCCTGGTAGCGATGGTACGTGGGGCCAACCCCTGATCATGTAGGTGCACCATATACTGTAAAATCTGGTCGACCGGTATCGGCCACATTTCAGGCAACTGCCTTTGCCTACAAAAGGTCCTAAATTGAAGGAGTGTATGTTATAAGAACATAAGAACATAAGAACAGCCTTGCTGGAACAGGCCACAGCCCATCCAGTCCAGCATTCTGTCTCACACAGTGGCTCACCATTTCCTTCAGGGTATTCCCAA
The DNA here is from genome assembly GCA_035047345.1 of Bradypodion ventrale. Taxonomy (NCBI): domain Eukaryota; kingdom Metazoa; phylum Chordata; class Lepidosauria; order Squamata; family Chamaeleonidae; genus Bradypodion; species Bradypodion ventrale. The sequence goes on from JAWDJE010000003.1 coordinate 27,969,859, forward strand.
GGAGATGCCTTCACCTGCTTAGGATTCCCTGGAAATGGCATTGAGAGATATCCTGCCTATCTCTCCAACCCGGAGGTTGTCCTTAGGTAGCCATAATTATAGCCATTGATAGCCTTGTCCTCCATGAACTTGTCTAATCCTTTCTTAAAGCTGTGAAGACTGACAGCTGTCACCACTTCTTCTGGCAGGGAGTTCCATAGACCAGTAATCCTCTGGGTGAAAAAGTACTTTCTCTTATTGGTTTGAGAACTAGTACCCAAAAGTTTCATGGAGTGTCCCCTAGTTCTAGTGTTGTGTGATAGGGAAAACAGTTTTTCCTTATCTACCTTGTCCACACCGTGCATGATTTTATAAACTTCAATCAGGTCACCTCTTAGACGCCGTCGTTCAAGAGTGAAAAGGCCCAACCGTTGCAGCCTCAGATGGTAAGGAAGGTGTTCCAGTCCCCTAATCATTCTGGTTGCCCTCCTCTGTACTTTCTCCAACTCCATAATATCCTTCTGGAGGTATGGCGACCAGAACTGTACACAATATTCCAGATGGGGCCTCACCATAGATTTATAAAGAGGCAAAATGACACTTTGTTGTTGTTGTTCAGTCGCACAGTCGATTCCGACCCTTTGCGACCCTATGGACCATCGTTCTCCAGGCACCCCTGTCCTCCACCATCCCCCTCAGTCCTCCCAGTTCTGTGCCCATTGTGTCTACAATACCATCTATCCATCTCATCCTTGGCCTCCCCCTTCTTCTTTTGCCCTCCACCTTTCCCAACATCACGGCCTTCTCAAGTGAATCCTCCCTTCTCATTTGATGCCCAAAGTACTTTAGCCTCATCTTTACTATTTGACCTTCCAATGAGCAGTCAGTGTTGATTTCTTCTAAGATTGACCTATTTGTTCTCCTCGCTGTCCAAGGTACCCTCAAAACTCTCCTCCAACACCACATTTCAAAGGCATCTATTCTTCTGCGTTCAGCTTTCCTAATTGTCCAGCTCTCACATCCGTACATTACCACTGGGAATACCATTGCTTTGACTATTCTAATTTTTGTTTTCAAGGTGATGTCTCTGCTTTTCACTATGTTCCCCAGGTTTCTCATGGCTTGTCTCCCTAGAATCAGCCGCCTCTTTATTTCATGGCTGCAATCTCCATCTGCAGTGATCTTAGATCCTAAGAAAGTAAAATCTGTCACTGCTTCTACTTCTTCCCCGTCTATTTTCCAGGAACTGATCGGGCCTGTTGCCATTATCTTGGTTTTCTTGATATTGAGTCTCAAGCCAGCTTTTGCACTCTCTTCCTTCAAACCGATCAGGAGATTCTTTAGGTCTTCCTCACTTTCTGCCATTAGGGTGGTGTCGTCTGCATATCTCAGATTGTTGATGTTTCTCCCAGCAATTTTGATCCCATATTGTGATTCCTCCATCCCTGCATTGCGCATTATGTGCTCTGTGTATAAGTTGAATAAGCAGGGTGACAGAATGCAGCCTTGTCTTACTCCTTTTCCTATTCCAAACCACTCTGTCATTCCGTGTTCTGTCCTAACTGTTGCTTCTTGGTTCATGTACAGATTTCTCAGGAGGCATATGAGGTGCTCTGGTATTCCCATCTCTTTAATCACTTGCCACATCTTGTTGTGATCCACACAATCAAATGCCTTAGTGTAGTCAATAAAGCAAAAGTAAACTTGTTTCTGGTATTCCTTTGTTTTCTCCATGATCCAACGTATGTTGGCAATGTGGTCTCTAGTCCCCCTGCCTCTTCTGAAACCAGCCTGCACCTCTGGTAATTCTCTTTCCACATGCTGCTGAAGTCTATCCTGTATTATCTTGAGCATCACCTTGCTAGCGTGTGGGATGAGCGCAATTGTTCGATAATTTGAACATTCTTTGGCATTGCCCTTTTTTGGGATTGGAACATATACTGATCTTTTCCAGTCCTGTGGCCACTGTTTTGTTTTCCAAATCTGCTGGCATATTGAATGCAATAATTTGATGCCATCATCTTTTAGAGCTTTGAAAAATTCAACTGGGATACCATCATCTCCACTAGCTTTGTTGTTTGCAGTGCTCTTTAGGGCCTTTCTGACTTCACTCTCCAGGATGTCTGGCTCAGGTTCAATTTCTTCATCATTGTGACTATCAGGAGTGTTGAGTTCCTTTTTGTAGAGTTCCTCTGTGTACTCTTTCCATCTTTTCTTAATCTCTTCTGCATCAGCTAGCTCCTTTCCGTCTTTGTCCCTTATCATGGTCATTTTTGCTTTAAATGTTCCCTTGATTTCCCGGATTTTTTTGAAAAGATCTCTGGTTCTGCCTCTTTTGTTGTTTTCTTCCATTTCTTTGCACTGTTCTTTTAGATAGTTTTCCTTATCTCTCCTTGCTTTTCTTTGAAATTCTGTGTTCAAATGATTGTATTTTTTCCTTTCTCCTTTGACTTTTGCGTTCCTTCTTTCCTCTGCTATTTTAAGAGCCTCATCAGACAACCACTTTGCTTTCTTACTCTTCTTTTCTTTTGGTATGGTTTTCTTTGCTGCTTCCTGCATGATGTCCCTTATCTCTGTCCATAATTCTTCTGGCACTCTATCTATTGAGTCTAAGCCATTGAATCTGTTCATCACCTCCACCGTATATTCTTTAGGGATGCTGTCTAGGTGATATCTGTCTGGTCTCTTTGTTTTCCCTATTTTCTTTAGTCAAAGCCTGAATTTTGCAATCAGTAGGTTGTGATCTGAGCCACAATCTGCTCCAGGTCTTGTTTTTGCTGACTGTATGGATGTTCTCCATCTTTGGCTGCAGAGTATGTAGTCAATCTGGTTTCAGTGTTGGCCATCTGGTGATGTCCATGTGTAAAGTCGCCTCTTGTGTTGCTGGAAGAGGGTGTTTGCTATGACCAGTGCGTTCTCTTGGCAGAACTCTATCAATCTTTGCCCTGCTTCATTCTGTGTTCCAAGACCAAATTTGCCTGTTATTCCCTCCACTTTTTGATTTCCTACTTTGGCATTCCAGTCTCCTAGAATAATTTGAACATCATTTCTTGGTGTTTGTTCTATGAGGTGTTGTAAGTCCTCATAGAACTGGTCCACTGTGGCTTCATCTGCACCCATGGTTGGTGCGTATATTTGGATCACAGTAACATTGAAGGGTTTGCCCTGAATTCTTACTGACATCATTCTGTCATTTTTGAGGTTGTATCCCATTACTGCTCTTCTCACTCTTTTATTGACAATTATGGCTACTCCATGTCTTCTAAGGTTTTCTTGTCCACAGTAGTAGATGTGATGGTTTCCAGAGCTGAATTCGCCCATCCCTGTCCATTTGAGCTCACTGATTCCCAAGATGTCAATGTTTATTCTTTCCATCTCATTTTTTACCACTTCTAGTTTACCTTGGTTCATTGATCTCACATTCCATGTCCCTATGCAGTATTGCTCCTTGCAACATTGCATTCCTCCTCCCTCCTTCCTGTCCCTCCCCTTTCTCCCCTCTGAGGTGTTAAGCATCCTGTATCACCTAGCCTGCCCTTTTGTTTTGCCTTTTGTTTTGGTCCATAGGGTTCTCTTGGCAAGATTTATGGCGTGGTTGCCGGTGTCTGCGCCATTTTTCTCTCCTCATACATTTTATCACAGTTTTTAAAGTTTAAAACAGTTTAAACAACATATTATCATGCATATTATCACACTCTAAAACACAGTCTCTATGTTAATTGCTATATTAAGTCAGTATGAAGTCTCTATGTCAGTCGCTATATTAATTCAGCTACATTTTTCACATCAGCTACTTATCCTTGTGTCCTCACTCCCCAGGTGGGGTTGTTGTCTCTGGGTCCCTTGCTCCAGGGGCATCGCAGTGGCGGGCAGTGGATGTTTTCCCCGTGTCTCAGCTGTTCCTCTTTCTCTGCCTCTGTCTGCAGTGGTGGATGGTGACCTTTCCTGCCGCCTGTCTGGTCTTCCTCCCTCCCCTGACTGGGGTGGTCTCGCGGCTGCTTCTGTCCGCGGGCAGCCTCCTCGCGGCGGCGGCTGTGGAGGATCGCGACCTCTCCCGCCGCCTGCCTGGTCTTCCTCCCTCCCCCGGCTGGGGAGGTCTTGCGGCTGCTTCTGTCCGCGGGCAGCCTCCTCGCGGCGGCGGCTGTGGAGGATCGCGACCTCTCCCGCCGCCTGCCTGGTCTTCCTCCCTCCCCCGGCTGGAGAGGTCTTGCGGCTGCTTCTGTCCGCGGGCAGCCTCCTCGCGGAGGCAGCTGTGGAGGATCGCGACCTCTCCCGCCGCCTGCCTGGTCTTCCTCCCTCCCCCGGCTGGGGTGGTCTCGCGGCTGCTTCTGTCCGCGGGCAGCCTCCTCGCGGCGGCGGCTGTGGAGGATCGCGACCTCTCCCGCCGCCTGCCTGGTCTTCCTCCCTCCCCCGGCTGGGGAGGTCTTGCGGCTGCTTCTGTCCGCGGGCAGCCTCCTCGCGGCGGCGGCTGTGGAGGATCGCGACCTCTCCCGCCGCCTGCCTGGTCTTCCTCCCTCCCCCGGCTGGAGAGGTCTTGCGGCTGCTTCTGTCCGCGGGCAGCCTCCTCGCGGCGGCGGCTGTGGAGGATCGCGACCTCTCCCGCCGCCTGCCTGGTCTTCCTCCCTCCCCCGGCTGGGGAGGTCTTGCGGCTGCTTCTGTCTGCGGGCAGCCTCCTCGCGGCGGCGGCTGTGGAGGATCGCGACCTCTCCCGCCGCCTGCCTGGTCTTCCTCCCTCCCCCGGCTGACACTTGCTGACTTATTTTCTATACCCTTCCTAATGATCCCTAACATTGAGTTTGCTTTTTTCACTGCTGAGGCACACTGGGTTGACACCTTCATTGAGCTGTCCACCAGGACACCAAGGTCCCTTTCCTGGTTTGTCGCAGAGAGTTCAGACCCCATCAGTTTATAAATGTAATTGGGGTTTTTTGCCCCAACATGCATCACTCTGCACTTACTGATGTTGAAGCTCATTTGCCACTGTTTTGCCCACTCCCCCAGTGTCAAGAGATCCCTCTGGAGCTCTTCACAATCTCTCACAGTTTTCACTACCCTGTATAATTTAGTGTCGTCAGCAAATTTGGCTACCTTGCTTTTTACTCCTACCTCTAGATCATTTATGAAGAGGTTGAAAAGCAGGGGTCCCAGTACTGAACCTTGGGGGACCCCACTCTTTACTTCCCTCCACTTGGAGAAGTGTCCATTTAGTGCTACCCTCTGTTTCCTGTCCCTTAGCCAGTTGCTGATCCAGGAGAAGACCTGTCCCTTTATTCCATGACTGGTAAGTTTATTCAAGAGCCTTTGGTGTGGGACCTTGTCAAAAGCCTTCTGAAAGTCCAGATAAACAATGTCAACTGGATCCCCCTTATCCACATGCTTGTTGACACTCTCAAAAAATTCCAACAGATTAGTGAGGCATGATTTGCCCTTGCAAAAGCCATGTTGGCTCTCCTTTAGCAGCACCTTCTCTTCTATGTAACTATTAATTCTATCTTTTAGGATGGTTTCCATCACTTTACCTGGGACACATGTCAAACTGACAGGCCGGTAATTTCCTGGATCACCCCTGGATCCTTTTTTGAAAATTGGTGTTACATTCGCTACCTTCCAGTCATCAGGCACAAAGCCTGATTTGAGGGAAAGATTATATATTTTGGCTAGGATATCAGCAATTTCATCTTTAAGTTCCCTGAGAACTCGTGGATGGATGCCATCTGGTCCTGGGGATTTGTTAGTGTTTAGCTTAACAAGACATGCAAGGACCTCCTCCCTGGTTATTTCTATCTTGCTTAATTCTTCGGTTTCCCTCCCTACGAAGATAGGCTCTGTTTTGGGCATGTGGTCTCTGTCTTCTTCAGTGAATACTGAAGCAAAGAATTCATTGAGTCTCTCTGCAATCTCTGTTTCCTCTTTAATAACCCCTTGCCTTCCATTGTCATCTAATGGTCCAATGGCCTTCCTAGTTGGGTTCTTACTTCTAATGTACTTAAAGAAGTCTTTGTTATTTCTCTGAGTATTTTTAGCTATACGCTCCTCAAAGTCTTGCTTTGCTTTCCTGATTGTTGCCTTGCATTTGTTCTGCCAGAATTTATGTTTCTGCCTGCTGTCCTCATTTGGACAAGCCTTCCATCTTCTAAGGCGTATGTTGATACGCCTTACGCGTGCGAGGTGCCAACGACATGCCGATCGCCTGGTTCATCTCTCCTCGCCAAATGTCCATATCTCGGCCAGGAGTGGAGAGGGAAGTTCCTCTGCATCTGGAGCCAAGGCACGGAACTGGGAGATCTGCAGGCGGGATAAAGCATCAGCAATAGTATTATTAATGCCTGGCACATGTCTGGCCCTGAAGAGCACATTAAGGCGCAAGGACCTAAGAACAAATTGGCGAACTAAGGCCATGACTCTGGGCGATTTAGACGTTTGGGCATTGACAATGTGCACCACCACAGCAGTCACACCAAAAGTGAACCACCGAATTAGCCCACCTGTCCCCCCAGAGCATAAGGGCCCCCAAAATTGGAAAAAACTGCAGGAATGTAAGATCGTGTAAGCGATCCATGCCCTGCCATGTCTGAGGCCATTGACCATAGGCCCACTGTCCATCAAAATAAATCCCATAGCCCAGGGAGCCGGAGGCATCTGACTGTACTTGAAACTGGGGGCTGACCATAAGCTCAGATCTCCAGAAGGATACGCCATTAAAGTCCCTTAGGAATGTGAGCCAAACTGAAAGGTCTGCTCGTAAACCCCTAGTCAGCCGTACCCTGTGGTGTCATTGAGAAAGGCCCACCATAGCGTCACACAGATGCCTGGCGAAGGCTCTGCCTGGTGTCCCTACCCTGCAGGCGAAGTTGAGGTGGCCGTGAAGCACTTGCAACTCCTGGAGAGACACCTTGCGCTTGGCAAGCATTGCCAAAATTGCATCAGAGATCCGAGTTACCTTTTCCATAGGCAATCTGGATGTCTGAGTGACGGTGTCGATTTCAATATCTAAAAAGGTAAGGGTGGTGGCTAGGCCCTCTGTCTTTTCAGGTGCTAGGGGGACATCCAGTTCCCCCATAAGCACCTGAAACGTGGTGAGAAGGCGTGCACACGTGTCCGTGTCATGTCCACCCCTGAACAAAAAATCGTCGAGGTAGTGGACTACAGACCAGGACCCCAACCTACAAACAAAAGCCCAGTGGAGGAAGGTGCTAAATCGTTCAAAGGCCGAACAGGAAATTGAACAGCCAAAAGGCATGGCCTTGTCCACATAAAACTTGCCCCGAAAACAAAAACCTAACAGCTCAAAGTCATCCGGGTGCACTGACAACAATCGGAATGCCAATTTGATATCACACTTTGCCAATAGCGCCCCGGGACCACACAAGCGTACCATCTGTAAGGCCTGGTCAAAGGACGTATACCTGACAGAGCAAAGGTCATCCGGTATAGCGTCATTGACCGAGGAACCCACAGGGTAAGAAAGGTGGTGAATTAGACGGAATTCGCCCGGGGACTTCTTAGGGACTAAACCTAGAGGGGATACCTTCAAGTTAGGATATAGGGGGTCGTTAAATGGCCCCGCCACCCTCTGTTCCTTAACCTCCTTGGCTATCTTCTCCACAGCAATGTCCTCATTACCCCTGAGAGACAGTAGGTTTGGATAGTCCTGAGGTCCACGAACACCTTTAAAGGGTATGCAGAAGCCAAACTGGAAGCCCTCAAGCAGGTAGATCACATCATCCTGTCTAGGATAAGCGCACAGTCATCGTTCAAGCACCGGGAAATTAATTGGGGAGGGGGCCTTTTGAATGGGTAGCACTGTCAGACGGAGCTCTGGCCGCCCCCTGAAAACCCCTTCCTCTGCCTCATGACCCACCGGCCCGTGGGCACGTGGAGGCGGCATGAGGGCCAGAACAAGAAGGGCACTCGTGCCTGAATCTACACTGGCGCTTGGTGCACACTCCGGCTGGCAGAGAGTCTGTGTAGTAGCAGCCCGCTGTACAGCATGGCCACAGTGGTACCAGTCACCAGGCGCTGGCCATGTGGGGGTCATATACAGCAGCCACAACTGCTGGCAGGGCTTGTCCCACCTCATCTCAGGGTGAAGGGCCGCCCTCATCCTAAATTCTTCATCATAGGCCAACCATGATGGGCCAGGGAAATCAACCATGGCCCGGTAAATATTGTCGAGGTACTGGACCATTGGGATGGCCAAATCAGGACGGGCCCGTAGGTATACTGCCATGTATATCAGATAGGCCGGTAACCAATTGGCCCAAGTACAAGGTGGCTTATGACGACAGGACAACTCCTTGTCCCTGTCATCCTGCCCCTCCCTCTCCTCCTTAGTGGGTTCACGGTTCAGGAGGGTGAAAATGTCAATGTATTCCCCACGCCATATCTTCTCCCTATTAGCCTGGGATAAATGGTCGCCCAGGGGTAGGGAGTAACCGGCCGTTGGCAGGGCCACTGTTGGCACGGATTGAAGTGGGGGAACACGTAATGGGCCCTGTCGGACCCCCGAGAAGTTAGGCAGAAGCATAGGGGCAGTCACCCCTGTAATAACCGGGGGGCTAATTGGTAGCCCAAGGAAGTAACAGGGTAGTGTGGATTGAACTGCCCTCCCGCAGTAACTTGTTGCGGCCATGGCCACTGGACCCCCCCAGTGTTATGAGCTAGTGTCACCGGTGTACTGACTTGACCAGGATACTCACTCGGTGCACCCCCATGGGCTGCCCCCACTGGGGGTTCTGGCCCGCGGTGGGCGTCGGAGCTCGCGATGGCCATTGAGCTCTGTGTCCCGGTGCGTCCCTCCCAAGCAGGATCGGTCCCCGGTGGAATGCCCTGCTGTAATGGCCTGATGGGGAGCTGCGAGGCGCCAGCCTGCGCTGGCCTGATGGCCTCCAGCAGCTCAACCCTGTTGGCAGCCCACTGTGCGGCTGTGGCTGGCATGTGGGCCAGAGCTGAAGAGCTGCCAAGCCCTCCATCCAAAGGTGGTGGTGGAATTCCCATAGATGCCTCGAGTGCTGATATTCAGGCAAGGAGAGCATCCACAGTGTCAGACCCACCAGAATAAGGTGGGCCGGATGGGCTGGAGAGCCCGCCGGGCAATTGATGAGCGGGCAGAGGGATAAAACCGTGTGACAATCCCTAGCCAGAATAGGGCCATGCCCAATAATCCGGCCCATGGGGGGCTGGTGGAATGGTGGGGCGCAATCCCGCACCGCGCCCAAATGGGCCGCTATGCCCCATGCCGGGCAAAGGTGCAACAGGGGTAGAAACCCCAGGGGAGCAGGCCTGCACAGCCCCTGCCCGAGTCCTCTGACTGGGCGGGTAGGCAAAGGCCTGGTCACCCTCATTGGTGGCAGTGGGGATTGTAACCCTGCCACCCCCCTGTGGGGCGGCCGCCCGAGCCCTCCGGCCTGGTGGTTGCCCCAAGGAGGTCGAGGGGGTGGGCCAAGCCCTCCCCCTAGGTCGTGGCCTAGGGGCCGCCTGGGACTTGCGCTTGGGTGCCATAGCCACCCAAGCAGGCACTGATCGGAGGAGAGATACCCTCTGATCAAATTTGTAAAAGGAAAAAGGCGAGCTAGCCAGGGGGAGCAGCATCGGAGCGGACTTCTCCGCTCCGTCGCTTCTCTTTAAAATGGCAGCGAGGCTGCCTCGTGGCCACCCCTTTTATAGAGGGTGGCCACGCCCCCTGACTAACCCGGATGTCTGCGTCCGGGTGGCCCCTCCCCCGCAAAGAGCGTGGTGGCCATTTTGGTGCCGCACTTGCATTTGGTATAAACAGAGATGAGCACTGAACCCTAGAGTTGGATACGACTGGCTTTTGAGCAAGGGTGACCTTTACCTTTACCTATTAACAGTGCTACAATCAATGTATTCTCACAAACATTTAGCATTTGAACTTGACATATGTAGGCTCATTTGTTAACTCAAAAAATACCCATCAGCATCAATCTGTTGGAATGGAAGAGGTTTTACCAAGTCCTCCACAAGCCATGGAATTGCTGTTTTTTCCAGTGCAATAAGAAATCTTACTTGGGCTTTACTGGATCCACAGTGTTACTTTAGGCTGCATGTGTATACTGACATACCTCCAAGTAAGTCCCGATAAACTCAGTAGGGTTGACTTTGTATTACAGAGTTGCTTCTTCTAAACTCAAAAGTGTGATTTCTTACCTGCTGTTGCTGTAAGCTAAAATTTCACCATTCTCAGCACAAGTGGGCTCAAAGGGAGAAGTAATAATCACAACAATAATTGCAACTTAGTCCCAGCTGAAGGTTCCAATCTCCCTCTCCAAGCATTTAAATTTACTACTTTATTCAGGTAAAATGTTATCTGCAGCATTATTTGCATTCTTGGGAGCATGGAAGTGTTTAACTGCTCACTGGAGAGTTTTAAAATGCACTAAAGATGCATTGGGAGCAGCAAACAAAATATACTTAAAGACTCAGCTAGAGTCAAAAAGTGTTTAAGTGCAAACTTTTCTCTAGTTCACAGCATTGGCATCATTTCCTGTAAACTAGACTCTTAAGAAAAATACAGATCGTGAGGAAAAACTTGTTAAGTTCTGTGTAAACCTAATTAAGCAGTCCTCACCTTTGCCAATTAAGGTTTTAGTGATAGCCACAGAATCATGGACTATCAAGAGAATGGAAAATACATTTATTTGCAATCAAACAGTGTTATTTCAGTAATAGCAGAGTGATAAGCAATGTAAGTACTGTATTCAAATGTCAACATTTTAATAATGTTCAAAATACTGCAACCAAATTGGTCCCTTTGGTGCATTCTAGGTCCAGAAGGCTGGAGTCACTTTAAGATGACAATTAGCCCACTCCCCCCCCCCCATCTAAATAGTACCTTACCTTGGAGTTGTTATCCAGTGAGGAGTCTGCACACTGGTAGATGTCTCCATGACAATATTCCACGCATGCAAATAGACCTGAGAAATCAAATCCATTTGCATGCTTTTTTTTTTTAGCCATTTGGATATCACATCACCTGCTGGCTAGGTGGACCATGATCTGTGTCCTCCACTTTCACCTTACCCAAGGGATCTGACAGAGTACACTTTTTTGAGTTTTAATCCTGGCCCAACATCATTGGCAAGAGATGGGCAATACTGCCTGGTTAATTGCTCAAGCCCCAGCGCCCTGACAAGGCTCACACCTAATTCCCTATGTGTGAAATGCCTGTTGAACCACTTCCCAATATGGGCAAATTGAACAGCATGGAAAGTGATTCTGTAATGTTTCTTTTGCTTTGTTATATGAGTAAGTAAGATTAAATAAGTCTTGCTTTGGTTCTCATAATTAGTAACACACTTGACAGAGTCCTGTTGCTTTGCACAGTAAATTTTACCAGAGCAGGCTGACTGAGTCAATGGAAATTTAGTGAGTCAAATCTTCTATAACTTCCATTAATTCAAAATAGGCCTATTTTAACTACCACTTACTGCACTAAAGTAAGACACAGAACAGACCCATTTGATTTAATTAAATTTACAGAGGTGTTGATTCCTCAAATCTCTTTGATTCAGTGGGCCAACGGCAGTGTGACTGACTACACTAACAACAATATTTTGTCCGTTATATTCATCAAATTGATATGATTACAGAGTGTGGAGAAATTCTAGCCAGAGGGTGGCTACAGAAAAGGAGATCAGGTCAGAGATTTACCAAGCACTTGTTGAGAATCCAGCTCAACAAGGGTGTAAGCATAAGGTCAGAAGAGACTGAAACAGCAGTCAGAGTTAAAGGTGCGCAAGAAAGAGAGCTGCTCCAGCACCGGGGAGCAAGTTTTTATTGAAAAATACACAGGTTCCACAGGATGTATTACGACAGCATACACAGGATGTATACGCAAGCATAGGTGCAGTGGTATTCAGCCAATAATATGACATTCTCTATAGCATAACCATATATGGCATGACCTATATCTCTTACTAGTACATGCGCAGTAGCTTATATCCTGCCAGAATAGGCCAAAGCCTATTCTCCGTGGCGGTACCCTTGCAAAAGCTGTTACCTGTATATTCAGCAGTAGCTACGATCTAGCTTCAGCTGTAAAAGGCTAATACCAAAAGCATATAGATGAAGATTACATAGAGACGCTTTTCTGCATCAAACCAGAATCTCTGTATAGAGGCAGAATCTCTGCAGAGGCAGGAAGCGCTTGATGATGCAGGAAGTAGCTAAACCGCAGGTCTTGTTGTGGTCGGCGTAGGAAATGCTAACCACAATTGCCAGCTATATGCTTTAAGCTAAAAGTATTAAGCTAAAAGTATAATGAACTCCCACATTTCCACTTCTTAAATTTATTATTTTCTGCGGGACATAGTTTGCCAATTATACACACGCTGGAATTCAATCTCGCTATCAGATTCTGAGTTAACATCTTCATATTCCACGTTATTTGTTGGCAAACAATATACATATTCCCCATCATCATAGTTCTCCTCTGCCACACGGGGAACGGCTCGATAATTACCCTGACAGATCTCATTCTGATAGCGAGCTTGATAGATTTGGTTTTGAGTCAACCTAGTGGATCTTCCTGATGCATGAAAACAGTTTTTACTCACAGCCATAAGATTTGGTACACATTGAATACAACAATATAACATAATGCAGCTTACTATAAAAACACCTATGGCAATTAGTACTTGTCTTAACCACCTTGCTCCCGGCAAGCAGGACCATAATGCATCCTACCATGCTGGCAAGGCATTCTGTAAAACAGCACATATTCTGAACTGCTCACAACCTGAGGCTTCCTTTCTATTCAGTAGATACATCATTATGCACATTATTAGTCACAATCTCCTACAGATCCTGAAGTTCTTTCTCAATCTGGCCTAAAACCAATCAGGGTCAAAATTTATCTAAACAATATCTGGCTTTCAACTCAATTGACTATCTATGTCAGGTGATGAAAGATGAGCATCTTCATCCATAGTAGAAAACATTTTTTAACACCATAAAGTTGCAAGAGGGAGTCAAGAGGCCCACCTACAGGGCAACCAGCTCCTCTAAGAAACATGAACATGCCATGTTTGATGACCAGTGCCATGTTATTACAACCCTCTCCACAAGAGATTGCACCATGGAACTAGACATGAAACATGCCTGACATATCGAATAACACCATTGCAATATAACAAACTCAGTTACATATGTAGGATTACAGTGAAAAACTCTTCCAGGCATTTTCATAATTGTATTATAAGTACAGCAAAGTCCCAAAATACATTTCAGTAAAAGATCAAAAACACATAGTTAAAGCAATCTGTTGGAGGGGGGGAGGAAGTAGGCTGGTTGCCCCCCCCCCTTTCCAAGAGACTACATTTTGGCTGTTTGCCAGCCAGCTTTTCAAGAGCGACTCCTTGAATGTGTGAGGGTCTCCTCCTCTCGGATAAGACCCCTCCCATCAGGATCCTCCCTTTTACCCTCCTCCTTAGGGTTTACCCCCAATGACCTTCCAACAAGAAGACATGTCAATCACACACCAGGTTCCATCCCTTCTTCCCCAAGTCTGCCATGTGGCCATGGCTCCCAGGTGTTGCCATCTTGCAGAGGCATCTCCCTCCTCCTTCCAGGAGGCAGGAAACATGGAATGAGCAGGACCTTCATTCCACGACACCCCCCTCATTAGGGTGACAAAAACCATGATCTTCTTGTAAAATCATGCTTTTTGTCATAGTTCACTGTATGCATTTTTAAAACAGGCAAGCACATTTCTTTTCTTCCTTACAAGAAAGTTTCTCTAACAATTCTAGCAAACAAACTACACATATCATTTTAACAACATTTCCCACCAGCAGAGCATTTAGACAATTTTAAAGAGGTTTTCAGGTTTTATAATGCAAACAAGGCCAATTCATCTTTGGAGTCCACACAAACTTTTTAGTCCAAATTAAAATGTCCAAATTAAGAGTCCAAATGTTGATTGAAGATCTCTTCAGACTAGAATTTAAACACCATCTTCCCTCCAGCACAGTTCTTGGTCACAAAACAACCAGGCAACCCTCCGCCCTCCAAACAAGCACATCTTTCAGCTTTTCAGCTACTCACTCAGTCCTTCACTCTCCAGGCACATCCATCTGTATTTCAGCAGGTAGAAAATGCAAGAACCCAAAAGAACAGCTTCTCCAGAATTAGCAAGTAACTTAGCCAAAAACTGGAGTATATCTTCTCCCACCTTGTATTTTGGCAGAAACCTGCCATCCATAGAGGAAGGATCCATGCCACATTTTCTCTGGGCTTCTTTCAGTTGCAGTATTTGAATCTTAACCAAGTGAAAAACTGTCATGTTGGATTTGCGAGAAGACCCCTTTCTGATTTTGGGTTTTCTGCTCTCCCCCTCTGGCTCATCCTTCCAATTCCTGCCCCCAAGTGAGGAATCAAGCTTATCACTCGGCATCTCCTGCTTGGTCCTCTTCTCCACCTTTCGTGATGGGGGGCACTTCAGGGATGAGCCAAGGTCCTCTGTGCTGCCCTCAGAACCTTCTCTGCCTGCCATTCTGCATGCAGTAATAGCTTCTATCTGCGATGAGGTGGCAGGGAGGGCTGGAGCCTTTGCAACTATTGAGGCACTTCTGATGATTGGAAATGTAATAGCAGCCTCCAAGTCCAGAACAGCCGCAGTTAAAGCAGCAGAGAACGGAGTAACAGTACTTGATTGCTGCAAAGCAGGCTATAATGTTCCACCTTCATCAGGGGGTTTCGGAGGCAATTGTGGCCCATATGGCGGGGGTGCTGTTGGGGATAGAGGATCTCCAGTAGCAGGTGGCAGTATTTGTGGCATGGAGGTGGTCAGGCTTTGGGCTAAAAAAATGTTCTTTGGTTGTTTATTATTCAGATCAGGAGGATCTGGTGGGGTGGCATATGGTGGTGGTGCCGTAGGATCAGAGTCCCGTTTTAAGTCCGGTCTTTGTAACGGACATGGCAGCAGAATCTGTGGCAGAGATATTGTCACTCCTTGCGCCAACAAAATATTTTTCGGGGTGAGACTTTGCAAGCAGATTCGTACTTTGCACCACAGGAGTTGTACGGTTCCACTGACTCTGGGGTGGTTTTGAAATTGAGTCCCAATTTTGTCCCACACTTGTAACTCTAACGTCCCATTTTCTGGGACCCATGGACAAACATCGTAAATTGACTTAACGAGTTGCTCTATTTCATTGATTGATACTGCATGTCCATTTTTCTGCAGGAGGTGTTTAAGATCCTGACAATACTTTTGTTGCAGAGAAGAGAGACCACTGCCCATGTTGTCTTGTCTTGTCTTGTCTAAGTACTCTAACTTGACTGTGTCACTCACCCGGGATCCTTACACGGATGACGAGGGACGTCCTGGACCTAGCCGGTCGTGGGTGAGGACTGTGGGGCCGCAGCGCTGAAGTCGTGAGCGTGGTCGAAGTGAAGGGAGATTGTAATCTGGATCCGGTAGATTACAATCTGAATTGCCTCACACGGGGGGCACCAGATGTGGAGAAATTCTAGCCAGAGGGTGGCTACAGAAAAGGAGATCAGGTCAGAGATTGACCAAGCACTTGTTGAGAATCCAGCTCAACAAGGGTGTAATCATAAGGTCAGAAGAGACTGAAACAGCAGTCAGAGTTAAAGGTGCGCAAGAAAGAGAGCTGCTCCAGCACCGGGGAGCAAGTTTTTATTGAAAAATACACAGGTTCCACAGGATGTATTACGACAGCATATACAGGATGTATACGCAAGCATAGGTGCAGTGGTATTCAGCCAATAATATGACATTATCTATAGCATAACCATATATGGCATGACCTATATCTCTTACTAGTACATGCGCAGTAGCTTATATCCTGCCAGAATAGGCCAAAGCCTATTCTCTGTGGCGGTACCCTTGCAAAAGCTGTTACCTGTATATTCAGCAGTAGCTACGATCTAGCTTCAGCTGTAAAAGGCTAATACCAAAAGCATATATATGAAGATTACATAGAGACGCTTTTCTGCATCAAACCAGAATCTCTGTATAGAGGCAGAATCTCTGCAGAGGCAGGAAGCGCTTGATGATGCAGGAAGTAGCTAAACCGCAGGTCTTGTTGTGGTCGGCGTAGGAAATGCTAACCACAATTGCCAGCTATATGCTGCACAGTCAATGTTTTAAGCTAAAAGTATTAAGCTAAAAGTATAATGAACTCCCACAACAGAGTATGTTATGGCAGAAGAAAATGTGGATCTGAGGCCAAAAATGTTCTTTAGCATCATCACTTCTGTTCATACCTGTCAAGTTTTGGTTTTGAAAATAAGTGAATTTTGTGGGCGTGGCCAAATCAGTGGGTGTGGCCAAATCAGTGGCCATGTATGACTTGCTGGGGTGACCATGTGACTGAGTAGGCTAGCCGCTATGTAGTCAAGCCTGCCACATGGCCATGAAAACATCTACAAACAGATAGTACTGGCTCTTTGGCTGTAAAATGGAGATGAGCACTGCACCCTAGAGTTGGATACGACTGGCTTTTTGAGCAAGGGCCAAAGGTGACCTTTGCTAACCACGTGCAAATAACAAAGACAAAACCTCACAGCAATGTTGAATACTAATCAGGGATCTTCTGTTATTAGGTAAAGGTAAGGGTTGCCCTTGCTCGAAAGCCAGTCGTATCCAATTCTCTAGGGTACAGTGCTCATCTCTGAGCCAAAGAGCCAGTGGACTTGATCCACAAAAGCTCACATTAAAATAAAGCAGTTAGTCTTTAAGGTGCCACAACGTTTTTGTCTTTTTGTTTTGTTTACATCCTGATGCGGTCGCTTGCACAGAATAGAACTTGAAATGGTTGCCGTATTAGTCTGTGTTTCGTTTCAAGCAGATCAGGATGTAAACAAAATAAAAAGACAAAAACCTTGTGGCACCTTAAAGACTACCGGGGGGGGGGGGGGGCAAGGGACTTACCCAGAAGATGACGTTTTCTACCCAAGGAACTTTTGTTTGCTGTGCAGACAACATACAGTTTAAATGAAAACACCAACGGATGGGTATATGAACTGAAGTGTTGTTGTTCAGTCGCACAGTCGATTCCGACCCTTTGCGACCCTATGGACCATTGATCTCCAGGCACCTCTGTCCTCCACTATCCTCCTCAGCCCACTCAGCTCGGTGCCCGCTGTGTCCACAATGCCATCCAGCCATCTCATCCTTGGCCATCCCCTTTTTCTTTTGCCCTCCACCTTTCCCAGCATTAAGGCTTTCTCAAGTGAATCCTCTCTTCTCATTTGGTGTCCAAAGTACTTCAGCTTCATCTTTACTATTTGACCTTCTAAGGAGCAGTCAGGACTGATTTCTTTCAACTGAAGTACATTTATTAATTTTACATTTTTTAGTTGTAGTCAACACAGTACATATTTTACATTGCTTGTTTTAAACAATTAAACCATTTAATAATCAAGAATCCAGAAGACAGACCAGAACATCATTATGTGGCCCTAACTTTCATATCAGCAGCCCAGAAACAAACACATTTATTACTTCACATTTAGTAATCTACATTTCAGAACACCAGAACATAATGCCCACACAGCAGACTTTTACATCACCACAGCAAAGAAAAAAACTGAAGTTACTTTTTCATCCATCAGCAAACCTTCGGATTCTTATTAGGGCAGAGCCGTGATGGCGAACCATGGCACTCCAGATGTTTTTGGACTTCAATTCCCAGAATCTCCATGAATGGGTTTACTGTGATTCATCCGGCCCACACCACCCCTGTTGCTCTTGGAAGCGGAATTACGGTTAAGGCTCTTCCAGGTTAACTCTTTCTCCGTACGGGCGTGTTTTATTTCTGCTTTCAGGAGCAACGGGGGTGGTGCGGGCCAGATGAATCGCAGCAAACCCATTCATGTGGATTCATGGGGGCTTGGGCTTCTGGGAATTAATGTCCAAGAACATCTGGAGTGCCAAGGTTCGCCATCACGGGGCTAGAACTTCCACAAGCCCACCTGGGGAATGTGTGGACAATTAAGCATGTTGGAGTTCAAAAAACAGGAATAGCACATCCCTAGCAGCCAGTTTAAAAGATGAGATCAGCAAATGATGCTGGTAGGATGGCTCAGTGAGTTGGTTTCTTAGCTGCAGAAACACAGGTAGGGAGTTCGATTCCCCCTGTGTTTCCTGAGAAAAGAGCCAGTCTGTGTAGTCCTGGGCAAACCACATTACCACATAGTCCCACGAGTTCTCGCTGGAGCCATGGTTGCCAACCTGTGGTTTTCAGACTTCAGTTCCCAGAAGCCAATAAACCCAGGGTTGAGTAAGCTGTATACCAGGGGTGGCCAAACTTTTTATGCTGTGGGCTGGTCATGTGGTTTCTTGTGCCGTAAAACACATCCACAGCTATCATAAATGCAGGTGCATTTACGGCAGCATTATGCGCTTGCATGGGTGCATTTTACTTCCACTTCCTGGGGCGGCAAGGGGCAGGGCAGTGTTGGTCAGATGATTTGGCTGCATAGTGAAATGGAGTCACTCACTCACCATAACCATGCAGCCACACTTTCCTCCAAGAGGCAGCAGGAGTTGGACCACTCGGTGCTTGGGGGGGGGGGGGATTGGGAATTGGAACACAGCACCCTCCACCCCCAGCAAAACCAAAACTGTGTCACTGCTGTAAACATCTCAGCAGCCACACACGCACACTCGCTTTCCCCCCTTCAAGACTCAGGCAGTCAGGTCTCTGTACTTCCGGGGGTGCAGCCCCGTCCCCCCGGGAGTGAAATGGAGTCATTCACTCACCATAATCATGCAGCCACACTTTCCCCCAAAAGAGTCAGCCAGGCAGGGCTCGGCATCAGCGCTTCGGGGGGGGGGGGGCTTTGGGAAATAGAATGCTGCCCCCCCAGGGGTGAAATGGAGTCACTCACTCACCATAACCTTACCATGCAGCCACGCTTTCCCCCAAAAGAGTCAGCCAGGCAGGGCTCGGCATGAGCACTTCCCAGGCGGGGGTGCGGTGGCTTTGGGAAATGGAACACCCCCTCCCCCGGAGAAACAGAGTCATGAGTGCTTCAACTTTTGCCAGCAGTCGAGCCTTAAGTAGTTAGGTGGTGACTTACCTCCTGTCCTGCCCTGCACCGGCACACAGTGAGAAGGCGTCTCGCAAGCTAACGCTGTGAGGGAGCTGCTGAGCTCACGCCTCACAGAGTTCTTTTGAATTGTTTTTGCACGGGTGGGGTTTTATGCAATTAACCACACATGCACACCAGTTTTAGCCAACTCTTGTGATACTAGTCTTCCCCACCAGAGTGTGAGTTCAGCTCTCAGAGCTTTATCATGGCGCATACCCATCAAGTTTCCCAGCGCCATGTTTAAGTATAAAAATAAATAATAAAAAAATAAGATACGGGATAATATGGGATTTGAAAAAAAGGGGGAGAGGCCCAGGAAAGCAGTGCAAAATACGTGACTTTCCCAGCCAAAATGGGATGGTTGACAGGTATGCTTCTGTTTGAAAGGCATCTGAATAAAATGCATATGGATGATGAGGATTTTGAAGGTGAAAATGACCACAATGTCAAAAACAGTGCTTTACAGAAATCTTTGACCAATGGAAGGAAAAAATAAGTGTATTTAGAACAAATCAATTTAAATTCATCCTGGAAACTGAGATTACTAAACTGAGGCAATCATACCTGAAACTTATCATGAAAAGACAAGGTTCACTGGAAATGGCACTAATGCTGAGAAAAGTTAAAGGCAGCAGTGAAAAAGAGGAAAATCAAATGTGAGGTTTAGAAGTTTATTAATTGATAAATTGAAAGTGACTTAAAAAAAACACATAGCAATTTATTTCAGCATTTACTCATGATGGCCCAATTTTTACCTGCAATACTGAGCACCCCATCCTTATCTTCCTTCCACTGTATTCTTATTATTCTCCCTTTCACTGCTTTTTATTTCCCCCAAAATAAATAGATGCATTTTAAAAGGAAAAAAAAAACTATTAGCATAAATTATTAGGGGGTATGATGACATAGAAGGTTTGTTGGGTAGTAAAATGATGAATACATTAGTTGATGATACATTAGTTATAATGAAACAACCACTGAAGACGTTAGGAAAGATTCAAGTACATTTGAGAGATTTTGAAGACATGACGGGCCTTAAGATTAATTGGGAAAAATTGGAAACGATAACATGTAACGTGAATAAGCTAGAACAACAAGAGATTTTTGCGTAGATATAGAATTAAGATTGGAGACAAACTAAAATATTTGGGAGTTATTCTGAAAAATAAACTGGAAGAAATTAAGAAATTGAATTATGATAAACAATTGAAGGAGGTGAAAGAGCAAATTACACAATTTAATAAATTGAAATTGCCTTGGTTTGGTAGAGTGGCTCTATGTAAGATGATGCTATTACCAAGAATAAATTTTTTGTTTGATGCTCTTTCGGTTTATTTGAAAGAGAGAGAGATTAACAAATTTCAAAATATGTTTAATAAATTTTGTAATGGAGGGAAGAGAGCGAGGATTCTTAAAAATTGGTGGTACCTTCCTCAAAAAGAAGGTGGCCAAGTGATTCCTAATTTGAGATGTTATAATAATGCATTTCAGGTTAGGAATGTAATTAAAATTTTAATGAAGGAGATAGTATTATGGGAAGATTTAGAGATGGAAGATTTTGAACAATTGGGCAAGGCAGCTTTTTTAGATAAGCAAAGAGGGAAAATTAATATTAAAAATAGAATGTTAAGATCATTTTGGGAAAGTTGGAAGAGACTGAAGGGCAGATTGGCTCCCAGTATATCCCCCATAATAGAGATTGAGGATATAAAATCCTTTCCAATTGAGATAAATGAGGGTTTTAGATCTATGTTAATTGAAAAGGATGTTGTTGAGACATTGGATTAGAATGTGTATGAAGGAGGAGAAAAAAGCAGAGTTTTATGCTGATTTGAAGTTAAATTGGTTCCAAATTTTGAGATTGAATAATTGGAATAATAAATATTTAAAAGGTGGTGATTTTGAAAAGGATATGACTGATTTTGAAGAGTTATTACTAAAAATAAGACAAGGATAGATTGGATTAAAGGGTTTGGTAGCTAAAATGTATAAGATTTTAAATAGAGAAGATAATGTGCAAGTTATCGCAAGAAGAATTTGGGAAGAGGATTTAAATATAAGAATTTCAGAAATAAAATGGCGGTCTTTATGGAAACGGAGGAAAATGAGAACACTGTCTATTAGGGTTAAAGATCATAATTATAAGATGTTATGGAGGTGGTGCCTAACTCCAGTGAGACTGAAGCAGATGGCTAAGTCTAGTAATAATTTGTGTTGGAGGTGTAAGAAAGGTGTAGGAACCTATAAACATATGTGGTGGGATTGTAAGGAGGTTGAAGATTTTTGGAAAGGGATTGAAAAAGAAATAACAGTGATGATGGGAAAACCGACTAAGATTGATTCTGCTATTGCCATGCTGATGGATTTAGAAAGTTTAGTTCTAAGTAAGGATGAACAAGAATTAATGGTGAGATTTATGTCTACGGGCAGACAGTGTATAGCAAGAAAGTGGAATGATCCCGGGAAATTAGAATTAGAAGACTGGTACAGGGAAATATGGCAGTTGGCCTTGAATGATAAATTGACATGTGAGTTAAATGAAAAGAAAGGGATAGTTAAAGAAAACAAATTTGGGAAGATTTGGAAATCGTATCTTGATTATACATTGAGAAAAAGAGGAGGCTTCATGCCGGTACCGGATCAATTAAATTTTTGGATATAAAGATTGTTTAAATTGCAGTCCACAGCTCTCTTTTGGCATCATACTATACACAGGGTGAAGTATTTTGCTTTTACTAGTAGTATTGTCTGTGAGATGGAGAAGTTTGACAAATAAAATAATTAATTCATATGTGTTTTTTAAATTAATATTGCTATTTCGATGCTTGGTTTTGGAAAATCTGATGATAATTCTTAGTGTATTGTTTTCTTTATATTTCTTATATTATTGTATTTAATGTTTTCTGATATTTAGTTTGCAAGTTTTTATTTCTTTGTGATATTATGTATGTCTTCAAAATTCTCAATAAAAAATTTATTAAAAAAAACTTGCCTACCACTGGGAACCAATCTATATGATATATTTGTGTGGTTTCTCTCTGATGTAAAAGAAAGCAAGTAAAAATAAGGGTAGGGAGGGTTTATAGCCTTTAAAATTTTCACTTGCACTTGTTTAATACTTCCACTTGCTCAATAAATTAAACTGAGTTTTACACACAAAGTGTCCTCCTCCCTTTTCCCTTAGTCTGAGAAAATATTAAAAGTTGGAATGCTCTAATTCTCATCTTTCATTCATTCTGAAGACTTTCAAGCATGTTGAACAGATGTCAGATATAAAGACCGCCTGCCTTCAGATCATATTGCTGTTGCCAAGTCTCGCGAGCTTTGTCTTAAACAGTTGATTATAATGTCAGCACGGTCCAATTGCAAGGTTTAGAGAAGCAGCTAAACACTGCATTTTGCTGAAGTATCAAAGGGCTTGCTCTTTAAAACAAACCTTTGCCATCTGTTATATCAACTGGGGTAAGAGATTCTCTATTTACGTTGATTTCTATCAGCATACGTTATAGTTAAGCTTGTATGGGAATTGCACTCACTGCTTAAAGCATTTTCCACTGTCTATTTGTTGCTCGGCTGGGAATGAAAACTCCATTCTGCAAAGGGAGCTGATGGAACAAATAAGCAGGCATGTGTATCGAACCATAGTATTATTCAACATTTTCTGGGCTTAGTAAATTGAACTGAACTTTTTTTTAAAAAAAATTATTAATTCAACCATCTTTTGAATTTAAATAGAGATTGCATAGCTTTGTGTATAGAATTCTTGGCTAGCTATAGGTTTGCAAGGAGAGGAAACAATCATTGAAATGAAATGTGCTGCTTCACTGAATGAGAATACTGAAGTACGTTCTGCTTAACTTTCATGGGTTAAGACTAATAGAAGTAAGCTTTATAAAAAGAGAAGAAAATGCAAATGCCTCTAACAAATGTATCTCCATTTCAAAGACACCCTAGATTTTTGGATTTTGGAAGAAGTGATTTATTTGCTTCAATCTCTTTTATATTATCCTAAGTCTGTTTAAGTACCAAATCAAATATTTTATTCCCAAAAACTCCAGTTTAACTTTTTGTTGAAAGCCTCTTGACAGTATTAAAAGTAGGTCCAAACCACTTTGTGAAAACTTTGCTCCACGGTGCAGAAATGTTGGACTTCATGCATGATTTAATGTTAAGTTGTAGAATGATGGAAAATTAAAGTCAACACATGGTGTTAAACATGGGTAATTCTGAGGCATGCCCTATTTCAAGGGAGACTGGCTGCTAGCCAGCATGTTGTTCCACTTACCTGTGCCACATTAAAATGATAAGGGCAGAAAGCTATGTGCTCAAGAGTGCCAAGAGAGATGCAGTCTTCTGCCTTATTATTTAGAAGTAGATGCAGAGACTTATGTTTTTGGAATATAGATCCCAGAATTTCCCAGAATTAAGCCTACTGAAATCAATGAATCCTACCTGAAAAATATGGGGTGGTGATCACAAAGTAGGGTGCTGTTATGGAAATTTATTTTCAACCATACTTTCCTTCCTGAGTAAATTATCTATTTAATTTGATTGATGTTTTCTTACATAATGTCCCCATAAATTATGTTGTGTATGTTTAGACATGCACATGTTCAAAGTAAGGGCACGCCTCTCACTTATTCCTTTATGCTACATTTGAATTTTGTGGAAATCCAAATCTTCATATCTACTTATATTAAATGCAGGATGAACCCATTTTGAAACTACTGTCATTGAAACTGCTATGATTTCAAAGACCATAACTTTTCCATATATTTCTTTATCTTTCATAATCCCATACAACACCCTAAGATTGGATCCCTTATGTTCCATCTGGGAATAAACTCCATTAGAAATAGAGAGAGAAGCTTCTCGAAAAAATGTTATAGGATTAGGCTGCTTTTTCTGTTCTTATTGTCTCATTTTTACACATTAACATTCTTTTTATTTTCTCCTAATTTTTCCCCTCCTCCAACACCTCCTTCCACTTCCTCCTTCCCAAACAGGTTTTGGGGGAGATACAAGTTTCTTGTTCTGGCACTTCTAGCAGCCTCCACCAGCATTATTAGGTGGCTTTGTAAAGTTTCTTTGATGTTATCTCTCCACTTTCCTCTACCTCTTCTTCCATATCTGTCAAGTTTTGGATTTGAAAATAAGGGAAATTTCCCAGACAAAATGGGAAACTTGATAGCTATGCTTATCCTTTGCAGCCCTCCAGTGGCTGGACACCGGGAAAGAGTGTAAAGTACGGGAGGTTCCCAGCCAATATGGGACACTTGACAGCTATGGTCTTCTTCATAGTTTTTGTCCTTCTCCTCTCTTCATGTTTGCCTTGAATGGTATGGAACCCCATGATATTCTTTCCAAACCGCTAGCAAACCACTTTATTTGCTGTCTTTGTATGTAATTTAAGATTTGTATGTAATTTAAAATTACAGTAGTACTTTGAATTATAAACACCTTGTTTTATGAATTTTTTTGTGATACTAATGAAATCCATTGAAAATAATGTCTCTAGTTACGGATTTTTCCCACAATGCGAAGAAAGTTTCCCAATTTTCTATGATGCATTACCAGATCTGGACACTAGAGGGTTGGCAGGAGCTGGTAGCTCTCTCCATCCTGCAGTACTCAGGTATCAAACTCCGACCTTCCAGTTGTCAAGTTTAGTGTCTTAACCACTAAGCCACTGCAGTCAACAAGCTCCTTAACTATTGGGGTATAATTTTAATGTTCCTGAAAATAAGAATTTTAAAATACAGTACTCAATATCACTTGGGCGCCTACTTGGCCCCCTCCAACCACAAGGAAAGGGCAGCTGGAGGGAACAGAATGCAATGGGACCTCTTTTCTCTCACACTCTTTTTTTTTTCTCCTGCCTCCTTTTTTTCCTGAGGGAAAGAGTTAACATGAAGCAATAAGAAAAACCATTTGAGGCAAGAAATATGGAAAACAGCAAAGCAAGTCTTCAAAGTTGATAATTTATATTTAATTGTAAGTTTTTTAAGGTCAAAAAAGTTGTTTCTTCACAAAAGGTTCAATAAAGTATATTTTTCAAAAGTTGAACTAAGGTCTGTTTCTTCACAATTAATTTCAAATAAACAATGATTCAGCAATCCAATGAAGTTGATCTCAAAGTTGATCCGGTAAATCAAACTTTTCAGATTAATCTTTCTTCAGGAAATCAGAAATCTAAATGTGGTAAAAAATGTAAAAATTCAGTGAATAAAACTTATATATTAAATGTATTAACTATATCG
Organism: Bradypodion ventrale; assembly: GCA_035047345.1. Lineage (NCBI taxonomy): Eukaryota > Metazoa > Chordata > Lepidosauria > Squamata > Chamaeleonidae > Bradypodion > Bradypodion ventrale. The sequence continues at coordinate 27,995,181 of JAWDJE010000003.1, forward strand.
AGGAGACCAGTATAACACCATTACACATGCAAATTATTTTAAAAAAATTATTAAACTTAAAATGAGGGATTCCACAGGATGACAAAAGTACACAAAGAGAACATAAAAACTCGTTCATTTGAAAGTTAAAAACAATGTAGTAAGGTAAAACAATTATACAAGAAGATTAAGGTATATCAAACCTACCAGAGGTCTTTAATATCATGCTCATGACATTAAGGTTAGTTAAAAATCCAAGTGTTAATATACTGTACTGTAGCAAGGAAACCCACGTGAAAGCATTTTCAAGAAGCACAGTGTTAACAATGTCATTACAAAAAAGAAGCAAACTCAGTTTCAAACCCTTTAGGAGCCAAAGACTGATATTTGTGACTATAATGAGATTTCCTTTGAAGTAACCTTCTGTCAACATCTAGTTTCTCAAATAGATTGTAATAGATTGTAATAGATTCTAGAACAACAAAAAAAGGAAATTGGCTGTCACTGTGTCCTTTTTCAATATAGTGATTGACTAGGGGTGCATTAGGGGTATGGTTTCTAGTGTGGGAGTGTTCCTTTCCCCCGTGTACAAAGTGCACTCCAGCGGGGTAGATGTAGGCATGAGAACAATGTAGGCTTTTTGTGAACCGCCTAAAGAGTGCACTAAGTGCTATGAGGTGATAGATCTTCCTTGATCGAAAGGCAGTCGTATCCAGCTCTAGGGGGCAACCTCCGGAATGGATTTTTTTTCTTAACTGCATTCCTATTGGAAACCACATTTCAAGTTATGGCTTTTTTGTAATACAAGACATCCCGGGATACACATTAAATTCATAACTTGAGATATCACTGTAGTTCTATTGGTTATATGAACAGAACATTCATATAAATAAAAATCTGACAAGTGCCTTATCAAAGTTGAAGTCCAATACCTGAAAAGCCAAAGACTACATGTTTTTAAACCAACTTTACAAAACCTCAAACTAGCACCTAATCAACAGTGTCATTACTAATTACCTGTATGTTCCATCAAGGTGTTCCAACTGATTGTGATCCCAGGGTTTTATTGGTAAAGAGTAGTCAGAGGTGGTTGAAGATTCAAGCAGGCTTTTAATCAATAAGTGGAGGCCTATGAAATATTACATTTATTACAGCTAGATTTTTAAATCTTAAAAAAGGAAGAAACACTTTTTAATTTTGAATTTTGGTTTTTATATTGACAAATTTTAACTGTTTTAATATATTTTGTGGCAGTGAATACCCTAAACAGCAAAGAGAACAAATAGGTCAATCTTAAAAGAAATCAACCCCGACTGCACCTTGGAAGGTCAAATATTGAAAATGAAGTTAAAGAACCTTGGACATCAAATGAGAAGAGAGGATACACTTGAGAAAGCCTTGAGGCTGGGAAAGGTTGAGGGCAAAAGAAGGAGGGGTGGCAGAGAATGAGATGGCTAGATGGCATTGTTGATGCAATGGGACAAAGCTGGGTGGGTTGAGGAGGATGGTGGAGGATATTGGTGCCTGGCATGCGGTAGTTCATGGGGTTGTGAAGGGTTGGAATTGACTGTGTGACTGAACAATAACAACAACGTCAATTTTGAAACTGTGATTGTTGTATAATTTTAATTGTTGTGAGCCATGTTAGGTTCCCTTTGTGAAGAAAGATTACATATATAAAATTAAAATACTTCTTTGCTAGATAGTGTAATGGCTAAAAATGCAGGCTTATGCTTTTTTGAATATGTAATGGAGATTTCTGAGTGTCTGCATTCTGGGTTGTTGTTGGGAAAGAATTGTGTTGTAGATATAACAATCTAACCTTGTGTGCTGAGGAAATGAAACTTAATGTTTTGATGAACATGGAGTACAATGTAGTGATTGGCTAGAATCCTTCAGAGCCAGAGTTCTCAACCTTTTAAAGCCAGGGGCCAGGTCACACTCCCTCAGATAGCTTCAGTGGCCAGATGGCCATTTTGCCCTTCCTCCACCACATGGCACTCCTGGTGGCCTCAGACTGAGAATCTCTGCTTCAGATGAAGGGCCGAAGGTGGGAAATTGAGGAGATAAAAGGAAGAGGGAGAGACAAGGAGGTTCTCTTTTCTTTTTGCCATGCTTTGTAAGTAGTTCTTTGGAGTTCTTCAAACTCAGCAATCATGTGGTTTTTTTGAACTAAGAGGAAGCCCTCTGAGCTTCTAAATGTAGAAAATTTTCATTATTTTAATGTGCCATCTGAACTGAAGATGCTTCATTTGCCTAGAATTATTTTTGCTTCCTGAAACTTTCAATCGTAACTTATTTTTGCTAAAATACAATATCATGTTCAATGAAGTGACTGAACTTCTAACAGCTTGACTCAGGACAGGATCTGCAAGAAGGCAAGCTAAATCCTGTATTGCTTAGCTTTAGGGTGTCAATTCAGGTGCGTTCCCACTAACTTGTAGGCCAATACTCTACTTGGAAGTAAGGGGAATGTTACAGATAGTATAAAATATGGCCTTGCCACAGGCTTCCATGTCATAAAATCTTCAAGGGTAGCTTAACGGTGGGCTTCCAGAATTTTTTTTTAACCATGAAACAGATTTCTCTGAGACTGCACAAGAACTCTGGAATTCCTTGCTTAAGACGACTCTTCTTGTACCCTTTCTATCGGCCATTGTTGCAAGTGTTGGGCTGAAATTATATGACTGATCCCTTGAAATAAAGACAAACAATCTGATTCTTTTCAGATGGTTGTGACAACAACTATTCATGACCATCATCCATTATGGCTAAAGAAGATGGCAGCTGTATCCAAAAGGTTGCCTCCTCCCACCTTGATGAAAAAATGCATCTCAACATGTTTTAGCTGTATCATGTGTTTTTATCCCATATCCTTTGAGAATTGAGATGGCTACATTTCACTGGGTGAATCCGTTTGTCCATCTATCTAGAATATTATTCTCTGACTAATGGCAACACTGCATGGTCTCAGGAAAAGATCTTTCATTCTTATATTATTTTAATCAGACACACCAGACCTTCAATTGGTATGCAAAGCACACATTCTGCCACCAGATGTTGTCTCTGATTAATTATGTGTTGTGGTGTGTTATTAATACTTTTGAAATACTTTGAACATTGAAAGAGCTGGCAAAATACACATAAGGAAAAAAATATAATAAATTGTTGAGCAAAACTCTGTTGCATAAAGGTATATTGGCACAAACCTGATCTGGTTCTGGAAATAATCTAAATCAGGGGTAAGCAATTTATAGCCCATGGGCCAGATTTGGCCCACAGCACCAAATAATCTGTCCCCTGCCCTTACTCCAGCCACTGCTGCTGCCAGAATCAGCCATAGACTCATTTACGGCTGTCGTAAACAGCAAGGCGACCAACCATCAGTCCAGCCACCTCAACTATCTGAGGGAGCATGACCTGGCCCCTGACTTAAAAAGGTTGGCGACCCCTGATCTAAATGAATAAAATACTTCCTATCACTCACCCCTCTGTTTAGGTTCCAAAGCTTCCTAAAACTACCTTTTGCCATGGGTAAGCTTTGGGAAGCCTCAGAATAGGAAGGAAGTACAATAGTCAAAAATTGCTAACGAACAGTGTTCCTGAGCCTGGTGGCAATTTTTTTATTTTTTACTATTAAAGTATTCCACCACCATCCAGATTGGACTATTGTAATGCGCTCTAAATGGGGCTGCCCTTGATGACCATTTGGAAGCTGCAGTTGGTCCAGAATGCGGCAGCCCAGGTGGTGATGGGGTATGGGCATTATGTCTGGGCCTTGCCACTGCTTTGGGAGCGGCACTGGCTTCCAGTTTGCTTCCGGGTGCAATTCAATGTGCTGGTTTTGACCTTTAAAGCCCTTTAAAATTCAGTCATCTAATGCACAAGCCCCCCCTTGTCAGCCACTTTTTGGAAAAGCATCATAGTGACCATGATTTTAGATTCGTAGCCTTGGAAACAGTCAAACCCTCTCCTTTCACTTGCACCAATATTGAGAAACAACTTCTGCAGCGTGAAGCTTTTTTCATCCATTGCTTTAATACACTTCAACCTAATGGACTCAATATGGAGCAAGATTATTCCTGTTTTCTTTGACTCAACTGTCATAATTATGTAATTAACACAGCTGTTCAGATTTGCTTGTATTAAGAATTGTAACCCTTTAAAATGTTGTTGAAACCTACCATTTATTTGACGTCCGTCAGCATGAAAAGAACTTACCTTCGAGGCTTGAGACGCGTTGTAAAACTATTATAAAATTATCTTGTTTAAGATCATACAGGTAATATTCTTGGTTATATCATCCCATGTTTGTGCTTCTGTTGATATTGTTATATTGTTATCCCAAGGTGTGTGTGTGTGTGTGTGTGTGTAGATAGATAGATAGATATAGATATTGTTTGTAATTGGGTGTTCATTAATTTTCTAGATTCCTGATGAAAGTGTAAACTGAAAAATCATACCTATGTACCAGAAGGGTATTGAATCTGGATCTTGTACATTCTTCTTGAACTTAGATTAAACATTTGAAGTAATTTTTCAGCCTCAAATGGATTTTTGCTATTTATGGGACCAGGAGGAGAGCCTTCTCAGTGTCTGCCCTGGCCCTGTGGAACCTCCTACCATCAGAACTGTGCCTCCAGACAGAACTGTACCCCGCCCGTCAGAAAAGCTCTAAAGACCAGGCTCTGCCAGCAGGCATAGGGTGTGTCTGGTAGCTCATCTCAGCCACGCTAGCTTGTTTAGCCCTGGGGTATTAACTGAGGGGTGATGGGTTTTTACAGATTTTATGTTGTTTTTTAGAATTTTAGCATTGGAGTTTTTAATAGGTTGTCTATTGTATGAAATGTTTTTGTTTTCATGTAAGCCAACTTGGGTCGCTGAGGTGAGGAAGGCAGCCTATAAATTAAATAAATAAATAAATTACAATGCTCCCACAGAGCAAAAAAATAGGCCTTGGGTTCCTTGGAACAGAGACAGATTTCATTTAAATGAAATATTGCCAGTGGCACATCCAGTTTATGCCAGCATAAGTTTATGCAACAGGATTTTGCCAAATGGAATCACTTTCCCAGTATGCCAAAATGTTTCAATTTTTGTTCATTTCACAGTTTTGCAACTCTAGGAATGTACCTAATAAACTTATGACAGCACTCTTCAAATATCTGAAAGATGGTCAGTATCTGTTCTCTGTCATACCAAAGTGCAGAATGCATAATAACTGGCTCAAATTAAAGGAAGCCAGATATAATCTGAATACGAGGGACAATAGAAGCAACTGCCTCAAGAGGTGGTGAGTGCTCCAACACTGGAAGTATTCAAGAGGGAATTGGACTACCATCTGTCAGATCAATTTTGATTTGGATTCCTGCATTGAGCAGGGGTTGGACTTTACCTCCAGAAGAATATTATGGAGCTGGGAAAAATGCAGAGGAGGGCAACCAGAATGATTAGGGGACTGGAACACATTCCTTACCATCTGAGGCTGCAATGGTTGGGCCTCTTCACTCTTGAACGACGGCGTCTAAGAGGTGACCTGATTGAAGTTTATAAAATCATGCACGGTGTGGGCAAAGTAGATAAGGAAAAACTGTTTTCCCTATCGCACAACACTAGAACTAGGGGGAACTCCATGAAACTTTTGGGTACTAGTTCTCAAACAAATAAGAGAAAGTACTTTTTCACCCAGAGGATCCCTGGTCTATGGAACTCCCTGCCAGAAGAAGTGGTGACAGCTGTCAGTCTTGACAGCTTTAAGAAAGGATTAGACAAGTTCATGGAGGACAAGGGTATCAATGGCTATAATTATGGATACCTAAGGACAACCTCCGGGTTGGAGAGATAGGCAGGATATCTCTCAATGCCATTTCCAGGGAATCCTAAACAGGTGAAGGTATCTGTTTGGGAATACCCTGAAGCAAATGGTGAGCCACTGTGTTTGACAGAATGCTGGACTGGATGGGCTGTGGCCTGTTCCATCAAGGCTGTTCTTATGTTCTTATGACTCAATGACCTAAAAGGCCCCTTCCAACTCAGAGATTTCTAATCCTCTACTTACTCAGTGAATTTTGTTAGTCTAAAATTTCTAATTATAATTCCAGTATTCCATTAGTTCATTTACATAGATTATTGTATTTTTTGTTAGTAAAAGAAATATTTTGGGGGCGTGTCAGTATGCCGAGCTGAGCAGATCATGTTTTTGTCGCTTGTAAAGGAGAGCCATGAGAAATGGATTAAAAATGAGGTAAAAGTGCTTAAAAGAGCTTGAAAAATGTTTACAGTATTGCTTTAGATTCTGTCAAGGCCTGGATTCAATTTGGAGGAGCTACTGTTTAAAGAAGTTAAGTTATTAATGATCTGCCGCTGAACAACAGATAAGAGACCCACGTCTGGCTTGAAGCGCTTGTTTGATCTGGCAGCTTCTGGAGTGAGGCATAAGGAGATGATACCTTGGCAACCGTGTATGTTGAAGTTTTGGTTTTCTTGCCTGGAATTGTTTGATGTTGGAGGCAGCCGGATCGGAAGAGGCTTCTTAATGGGAATGCAGGCAAGTGGATAAAATAAAATTGAGAGAAGAGTGGCGAGCAGCGGGGTGACGAGCGGTGCAGTGTGTGGAGGACAAGCCCCTGTATGCATTAACTTTTGTTTATTTTGTGCCGACTGAGCCCTGCAGAGTGTTGAAGCAAAGTTCTACGCAGTTTATGGAACCTTGGCAGTGAAAGGAGAGATTGCTGGGTCACTGAAAGTGTCGTTTGGAGGAGGCAGCTGGACTGGAAGAAGCAAGCAGGCAAGTGGGCAAAAAGCAGGCAACAAGTGAGAAGTAAACGGCGTGCTGTGGAACGCTGTGGGGTGCCAAGCCTCACAAGCATCGAATCCTGCTTACTTTGTGCCAGCGGAGCCTTGCGGAGCTTATGGTGCTTAGGCAGTGAAAAGGGTAAGACCTGTTGGGTTAGATCGGGGGGTGCGGAAGCAAACCTCAGTCAGCTCTGCAGGCACCAAACTGACTTGGTGTCTATTTATTTATTTCAATTTTGTGGCAGAGCTGCTTGTGGTGGAGATGTGCCTTTTTACTGATTCCTGATTCCTGAGTTTGCTTCCTGAGTTCTGGGAGCCTCACTATTCAATTTTTACTGAAGATAATCTGTTGTTAGTAAAGTTTGAACTAAATTGAGCTAATTTGGATTAATCTGGACTAATTGTGTTGATTACACGAGCCAAAAACTTTTGCTGTTCTTTCTCTCTGTTTCTGGAAACTTTGGACTATAACTTGAGCTACATAGTATATTAAAGGTTTCCAACCATTAGTATCTGAACTGAGCTGTTGTAGGATCAGCTAAAAGCCTGTTGACTAGTCCTCTAAAGTGTGTGCGCTGGAACATATTGAAGAACAAGAGGAGATTGTGTGGAAAAAGCACTGAAGAAATAAGAACTCTTTGGACTCTGGTTACTTGTTGAGCTTTGCTGCCTTTCCTGTAATTTACATTGTTTGCAACAGTAGAAGAAAGCAATTAAGGGGCTTTTGTTGTTGTCCTTCATACTAATTTCTCTTTAATTTTTGTATGCTTCTAAGAAAGCTTTACTGACCTTGAAGTGTAGATAGAGAAGTGGTAACTGATACAAGCTAACCTTGAGCTGTCTGCCTCTGGCATTTGCCAAAGTCCTGCATGTGCATTTTGTCTTCTGATTAACTTTCATTACCTACACCTGCCACACGTAGATTTTCTGCAAAGTAGTATTGTATGTGCAAGTTCTTGTTTGTTGTTGTTGTTGTTGTTCAGTCGCACAGTCGATTCCGACCCTTTGCGACCCTATGGACCATCGTTCTCCAGGCACTTCTGTCCTCCACCATCCCCCTCAATCCTCCCAGTTCTGTGCCCATTGTGTCTACAATACCATCTATCCATCTCATCCTTGGCCTCCCCCTTCTTCTTTTGCCCTCCACCTTTCCCAACATCACGGCCTTCTCAAGTGAATCCTCCCTTCTCATTTGATGCCCAAAGTACTTTAGCCTCATCTTTACTATTTGACCTTCCGATGAGCAGTCAGTGTTGATTTCTTCTAAGATTGACCTATTTGTTCTCCTCGCTGTCCAGGGTACCCTCAAAACTCTCCTCCAACACCACATTTCAAAGGCATCTATTCTTCTGCGTTCAGCTTTCCTAATTGTCCAGCTCTCACATCCGTACATTACCACTGGGAATACCATTGCTTTGACTATTCTAATTTTTGTTTTCAAGGTGATGTCTCTGCTTTTCACTATGTTCCCCAGGTTTCTCATGGCTTGTCTCCCAAGAATCAGTCGCCTTTTTATTTCATGGCTGCAATCCCCATCTGCAGTGATCTTAGATCCTAAGAATGTAAAATCTGTCACTGCTTCTACTTCTTCCCCATCTATTTTCCAGGAACTGATCGGGCCTGTTGCCATTATCTTGGTTTTCTTGTATGTGCAAGTTCTTGTACAACTAATCAAATCTAATTTAATTCCTTATACAGGTTGTATACAGGTTGTAACATTGAAAGGGTAATTAGTGTGTACTATATAATAGGGTGAATGAGTCGTAAAGTGAAGAATAAAATAACACAACAAAAATAGATATAGATCCAATTTGGATAAGAACAGGCAGGTTGGAAAGGACAGGTGTAAACGAAAGAAGGCGATCTTTGAAAGAAGAAATTCAGGAGGTACAGGAACTAGAGGATCTTCATGTTAAATTTGATCAGTATATATTTCAACAACAAAGGACATTAGATTACCAGGAGTTCAATCAGGACTTGCAGCAAGAGGTTAGTTGGCAGGAAGAACAAATCTTACAGGAAAAGATGGACAAGGATAGTGAAATGCAAGTGGTTAAGAAAAAGAAGAACATAAGAAAAAGAAGACTCTGATGACCAATTAAAAATAAAAATGACTAAAGAAATAGAGGAAATAGTAATAGATAGGGAAGATGATGAAAAGGGTAGTATTGAAGAAGGTATTGATAGACTGGAAGGCTTTTTGAACACAAAATTTGAAGCCTTGGAAAAGCAAAGACTCAGGGACAATCAAGATTTTATGAAACTACAACAGGACAGTTTAGAAAAGTTTCAGCAAAGAATATTAGCAATGGTTGAAGGTATAGTAGAGACCAATCAGAAACAAACTCAAAATATCATGAAGGAAGTGGTTGAGATAAAGGATGCAGCAAATATTAATAGAAAAGAAATTGAAACACTAAGTAACAGGGCAGAAGTGTTGCAAGAGAAAATTAAATTGATGGAAACAAAACTAGAGCATCATGGAAAAGTCTTAGAACATTATGAAGATCAATCTAAAAGACAGAATGTAATAATTAAAAATATTGTGGAAGTCACCCCTGATCAGTTAAAGCAAAGAATTGTATCCTGGTTAAACGATTTAAACTCAGATAAAAAATTCACAACTGATGACATTATTAGTGCATATAGATTGTGAAATAGGAAGAATAAGGAAACAAATAGAAATGTTTTAGTAAGATTTGCCAATGAAGGCCTGAAATTCAGCATATTGTCACACATAAGAAAGGTCGGTTCAAAGGCTTTGAAGCTAGATGGTAATGATATTGAAATTTATCATGACCTATCAATTGAAGAACGAATTTGGCACAAGCAGATTAAACCCATCACAAAAAAATTAAGAGATAAAGGGATAAAATACAATTGGAAACCACCACTACAATTGAGAATTACACATGATGGGAAAAGTAGCTTGATTAAAGAAGCATCACTTGCTCTTGATGTCCTGGTAGATGCTAAAATTGTTGAATACAAATCAAAAGACTGGGATGAATTGAAGGAGGCTCTAATAACCTCGGGATTTTGTGAGAACTGTAGCTCTGAAGTGGGTTAGTGATTTATCAAAATTATGAAGTATTACAAAGTGTTAACTGCGACAACTGGGATGCTCGCTCGGTAATCTTGATACATCCCCCCTCCCCTCCTTGTCACGCAAGGGCTTTCTTTTTCTTTCGTTAAGGTAGAAAGGGCGGGGAGGTTGATTGGTTATAAATGTTTCAAAATATGTCATGTCTATTTTTGTAAGTTTTTATGTTAATTTTTTCTTGTTGGTTGTGGGGTATCACCTTCATGTTTGCTCTCTATCAAGAAGTAACTATATACAAAAATTCTCATCATTTTCGGAGACCTATGGTTTTTTGAACTTATGGAACACACAACAAAGGGTAGATATTGACAATATTGATAATGGTTAGAGTATTAACATGGAATGTGAAGGGCTTGGGGTCCCTAATAAAGAGAAAACGTATCGAAGCAGCAATTAGAAGAAGTAAGCCAGATTTAATATTCCTCCAAGAGACACATCAAAAAATGAAAAAGTTAACAATTTAACATTGAATTGGATAGAAAATTATGAGAAGGCTTGTGGAACATCCAAGGCAAGGGGTGTAGCAGTATTAATCTCAAAAAGGATAGGTTTTTTAAAATTAAAAACTATTATTGATCCCGAAGGAAGGTATATAATAATAAAAGGTTTGATAGATGAAGAAGAAATTTTGTTGGTTAATATTTATGCCCCAAATCAGAAACAAGATGAATTCCTATATACAATACATCAGATTATAATGAAGGAAAATACTAATAAAATAATAGTGGCAGGAGATTTTAATTTGATTAAATCAGATTCTGATTCATCAAATGTTTTGAGACAAAAAATTGGAACCAAGAAAATATTAGAATCATGGATGCAACAAATAGGATTATATGATGCATGGTCAGAATTAAAAGGTAATGAAAGTGGATATACGTATTACTCACAAGTCCACAATTCATATTCAAGAATCGACTATGTCATGGTTACAAATAATTTAGTTAAGACACTAGAAAATGTGGAATTAGGGATTTTTAGAGAATCAGATCATGCAAAAATGATAGTAGATCTAAAAATATCTGATAATAGGAAAAATAATAAGATTAATTGGAGATATGATTCAAAAAAAATTAACAAACAGGAAGACAAAGAGAAAATAATTAAAAATTGGGAGGAATCTTGGTGTTTTAATGATACAGATGAAGTATCAGATAACATTCTGTGGGATACAATGAAATCAATATTTAGGGGTGAAAGTATCAAACTTGCCAGTATTTAGAATAAACAATATAAGGAGAAACAAAAATATATAGAAGAAGAAATTGAACGACTTCAGAAGGAACATAAAAGGACCAAAGAAAAAAACATATTTGACAAACTGCAACAATTGAAAACAGAATTAACTGGAAAGGATATTGAAAGTGTTAAAAGGAATTTAATTTATTTAAAAAGAAATTATTTTGAGTATAACAATAAAAATTCCAAAATGTTGGCAAGAGCTGCAAATGAAAAAAAGGAAAAAAGAGAAATAAGAATATTAATTGATAACCAAGGAAATAGATGTAATAAAACGAAGGAAAAAATAGAAATCACCAGGCAATTTTATCAAAATCTTTATTCAGAAAAGAAATTAGATGTAGAAGTGGCATCGGATTATATTAAAAACTGGACTAAATGCAAGGTGAGTCAGGGACACAAACTAATAATGGAAACTCCTATTATAGAAAAAGAGGTTTCAACAACTATAGACAAGTTAAAAACAGGAAAGGCACCAGGAGAAGATGGACTAGCATCAGAATTTTATAAGGAATTCAAAAAAATGATAGTTCCAAAAATTAATAGAATATTTAATAATGTATTAGATGGAGGAAAGTCCCCTGACTCATGGTATAAATTGACAATAATCTTAATTCCTAAGGTTGGGAAAGATCAAGAGAGAGTGGAGTCTTATAGATCCATTTCATTATTGAACCAGGGTTTAAAAATCTTCACGGCAATATTTGCAAATAGAATGAATAGATTTATGGGACATTATATAAATATTGACCAAGCGGGATTTATGAAATCAAGATACTTATCAGACATAACAAGGAGAGTGGTAGCATTAATGCATACTGCAGAACAGAGTAAAGAAGGAATTGGAGTATTGTCTTTAGACATATATAAAGCGTTTGATTCTCTCCAATGGTTTTCCATTAAAGAAATAGTGAAAAATTATGGATTTGGCTCTAAATTTATAACAGTAATTGATAATCTATACCATCAGGGCTGTGCGCAAATAAAAGTAAATGATGTATTTACACCAGATATAAGGTTAGGAGCTGGTACAAAGCAGGGTGATCCGTTGTCTTCAATTTTGATTATAATGGCTATTGAAATGTTTGCAAACGTAATTAAAGACTTAGATTTAAAAGGGATAAACGATAATAAAATTAATTTGTATGCGGACAATACCTTGCTAATTGTAAAGGAACCACAAAATGCATTAATTAAAATACAATCTCATCTTAGAAACTTCCAAGATGCGACTGGCTTAAAAGTAAATTGGGATAAATCAGAAATAATTCTTTTTAATACAACTATGGAAACTCAGAATAAAATTAACAACACTTTCAATATTAACATCAAAAGTAATATAAAATATTTAGGAATAAGAATATCTAATCAGTATGATGAACTAAAAAAATTAAATTTTGAAACATTGATAAAAGAAATAAAAGAATTGCTAATTCGATACAAAAAAATTAAATTATCATGGTTTGGAAGAATAGCGCTGATTAAAATGAAGATAGTCCCTAAAATTAATTATATATTTGAAACATTACCAGTAAAAATTAAAGATAAGGATCTCAAGAAATTACAAAATTTGTTAAATGATTATTGTAGTGATGGTAAGAGACCAAGGATTTTAAAGACATTGTGGTATAAAGATCAAAAAAGCAGGGGGTTAGGTTTACCAGATATTAAAAAAATACTATATAGCATATCAATTGAAAAACATTCTAAAAATTTTAATGCACAAAGACACATTATGGGAAGGCATTGGTATGAAAGAATTATATAAAGTTGGAAAAGTAATACTTTTAGGTAAGGACAAGGTTAAAATTAACAATGATAATAAAATTTTAAAAAGTTTGTTGAATGTTTAGTATTCTGTTAAAAATAAACTTACTCCGGGAAATTTGCCCATAATAGAATTAGGGGATATAAAATCCTTTCCAATACTATTAACTAGTAAGAACAAATTGCTACTTCAAATTAATAAAATAGAGTTTCTAAAGGATTGGATAGAATTTTGTAAAAATAAAGAAAAAAAGATAAAATTGTTTATGCAAATGAACTTAAACTGGATTCAAGTAGCAGCAATTAATAATTGGAACTCTCATATAGCCACTGAATCAGACCTAAACAGAGGTTTAACTGAGTTTGAAAAATTAGCATGTAATGTTAGGTCTGGGAAAATAGAATTAAAAGGGTGAATTGGCAAAATATATAAATTGCTAATTGATATGGATTACACCAATGATAGTATGAGAGAGACATGGGAAATCGACCTAAATATAAACATTAGTGAAGAAAGTTGGAAGTTAAAATGGAAAAATAGAGTAATGAGAAATTTATCAATTAGAATAAAAGAACACAATTATAAAGTATTGTGGAAATGGTATCTAACCCCAGTAAAAATAAAATTGATGAATCCAAAGGCATCTAGCTTATGCTGGAATTGTAAAAAAGAGACTGGGACTTATCTTCATATGTGTTGGGAGTGTGAAAGAGTGAAAGGTTTTTGGATGTTGATGGAAAACGAGATAACAAAAATGTTTGGTACCCGTATTAAATTGGATGCACCAAGTTTGTTGATACTTGAGTTTGGTAATGTCATTTCAAATCATTATAATGCAGATTTGCTATCTATTTTAATAGTGAATGCAAGAATTTGTATAGCTGCTAAGTGGAAGGGAGGAGAGCAAATAAAAATTGAAGATTGGTATGTTCAAAATTGGACAACAGCATTAAATGACAAACTTACATGCGAAATAAATATCAAAAAAAGGTATCACGAGTAAAAATAAATTTTATGAGATTTGGAAGCCCTTCCTAGTTCATACTATAACTAAAGGTAAAGGGAGCAAGCCGCCTACGGATCACTTATCATTTTGGAATGAGACTTAAATGTTTGTGTGTACATTTTATTATTGGTTCTTCTAGGGAACGTATAACCTGTCTCTGATGGATATCATTAATGTTAGACTAGATAGAGTAACTATAAAAGTATTTAACTTTGTAGCGTTGAATTGTATTTTTCTTTCTTTTTTTCCCTTTCCTTTTCCTTTCTCTTTGTTTGTGTTGGTGTGTACACATATGTTGCCTTCTGTTTTTAATTAATAAAATATATAATTAAAAAAAGAAATATTTTTACTTAATTAATGGTATATGTAAACCTCATTTTATAATGTAAGCTGTGGAATGACTTTGGGAACTACTATCTGAAATAAAATTCAAAGGAATAAAAAGGATGACATTTTTGGAAAAATCTGTTGTTTTTTGAAATGCATTTATTTTTCCCTGCACACTTGACATTCTTTACTAATGTGAACGTCCCTCCTTTCAAAATTCTCAGAAAGTTTACATCTTAAGCACGTGACTTATGTGAGTTTATGGTGCTCTGCACCATGTGGAATTGTATGCTCCCAGCCTGTTAAAGGCTTTTCTTTCAAAATTACGCACAACCATGAACTGTAGAAGCATTGGTTGTGTTTTCCCCCATTATTTTCCTCAGTCAATTTTCCCTTCCCAATTTTCTCAGGAAAACCCAATTTTGCCGGGTCCCCCCCCCCCCACCTTTACATCTCCAGTTTCTATAAATGGATTGCACCCTTATCTGGATGTGCACTTAAAAGTGATAAAATATAGCCAAGGTTTTGCCTGTACCAAACTCCTGTGTGAACATTTTATATATATTCCAGGGAAGCTTTGTCACTACAGAACACCTGATATGCATAAAGTTCACAGATGTGCAGGTTCCTGTAGGATATTAAGTGAGTAAAGTTTAAGGCTAGATTAATGCAAGATAATGCTCTACCATTCTTTATGAATCACTCCAAGAGGCTTTGCATAAAGTCTACTATTACTTTAAATCCCTTCCCTCAATACTTTCTCTGTTTTTGGTGGTTTCTTATTTGTTCTTGCATTCAACGGGATCTGTAAAATATTGTCTGGGATAATCCCCCTCTGTCCTTCAGTTCTTTTGATGCTCTCATGTGCTTAGGAAGCACTTCAAGCAAAAAATGTTCCTGTTTTCTACTCAGCTTTCAACTCATAGCAGGCAACAAGCAGAAAAGATCTTAAATAAGCTGCACAGCTGTATTTTTCACAGAAATTAATTCCACTCCTTTTAAGGTTAGAAATACTTCTCAAAAACCAAGAGTAGGCAGGTTAAAATGATAGTAATGAGGACACAGAATCCTTTCCCATTATTTCTCCTTCTAGGGGTTGCAGTGGCTCAGTGGTTAAGTAGCTCGCCTTGTTAGCTAGAAGTTTGGCAAGTCGGCAGTTTGAGACCCGGGCACTGCATGATGGAATAAGCATATTAATGCTATGTCCATCTGAAATCTCAAATAGTTATTAATATCTTGACTCCCAAACTTAGTGGAAAAATGTCACTCGCAATAAAATATATGCCCCTCTTTTCATGAAATGCACACGGTGAATTTTACAAAATCTTCCATCTTTTCTGGAGTATACATGGCACTGTCACTTTTAGAAATAGGGTACACAGAAATAGCCTCTTTAAAGATTATGGATTTTGAAACAACAATCAGGGACTTTAATTTAGGGTCCTTGAAATCTATAAGGCAGAGAGATATGCTTTTGGAAGGTTATGAACCTACTCGTCATATTGCAAATAACATGTCCTCTTTCCTAGGCAGAAAGAAATGCAGAAGGTAGGCTTAGTATGGAACTAATATGGCTATTGTACACTTAGACCCATGATTTTCTCTGCCAATCTCATATGATCCAAGCTTTATCAATAGAGAAGCAAGACACTGGTTTCCAGGATTGGTAGTTATAGTTCTTATATAGTTATTTTCCTACATTAAACTGGCATGTTCAAGTAGAACCAAGGCTAACATTTAGCAAACAATAACCCAGATACATGGTTTTAATATATTTTTATTACTTACTTTTACTGTAGTCATTCCCACATTGACTTGTTTGATCAAGAACAATTCCATACTCAACATGGAATCCATTTTCTTGATGTATGAAAGAGTACTCTGCTAAGCCTGACTGTTATAATAATTTTGTGTAAGAAATTATTCTGGGTTGGGGGGGGGGGGGAAATTGCTGGGGAAACTCTTCTCAGTGGATGCCTGGATGAGGCTCCTTTCATGTCCCCAAGATCTTTTCCCACTGAAATGGTCCCTATTTATCTACTTGCAATTTCATATAAGTTTCTTAACATTTCAGCAAGTGAAATAGCCATGAGCTAACAAGCCATGCTACAAATTTGAGATAATCTCTATCAGTTTATCACTATAACAAAACAAAATATATTACACAGTATAGCACTGAACTGGGAGAAATTAATCTTTTAAAAATATCATTTAAAATGGGATTGCAATTTTTGTCCTTACCAGGACTGAGTAGAAGGCAGGCAAAAGGAGTAGGGTTTGCTTCCACACCAAAGTTTTATTATCATTTGTATCAATAGAAGCAATGTAGTTGAATAAAATGGTGTAGAATAGTCAATTAAATTGGCTTGAATTATTGCAATATTGACATCCAGATGAATTAAATTGCTACTGAATTGTAAAGGTACGGAACCCTTCAGGTTGCCACCCATTAATAAAAATAACTGTTAGCTGGGAAAGAACCTAGGCTTTTGAGTTCCTTTGGGAGGTCCAAAGATTTGGTTCTCCTCATGATTAATTTGCAGAGTATCTCCCAAAGATTTCTGACAATATGAAGAGCTTTACCACTAGGGGAATTGTACAATAAATTCAGTGATTAAATGTGTGGCAGTATTATAGCTCAATCACAGTTCTCCCTTTTGCTGAAGCTTTGAGATTGCTTTCTCTAGATATTCCCTGGATGGACTTCCATTGTTGTTAACATATTAAGGCTGTATGATACAGCTTTTCCAAATGAATCTGCATCTTATAGTTCCAGAACCTGCTTAATTTCTCCTCTTTCCCTTCATTTCAGGAACCACCATGCACACTAATGTAGCATGCAGTCAAAAGAAAATTGTCCTGTGGATTTTTCTACTCTTCATGTTAGTGAAAAAGGTGCTTCCAGGGGATGACACCATCATTGCTACTAAGAATGGAAAAGTGAGAGGTGTTAATTTCCCAGTGCTTGGTGGGACAGTAACTGCTTTCCTTGGGATTCCTTATGCAAAACCGCCTATTGGTCAGCTGCGGTTCAAGAAGCCACAACCTTTGGAACCATGGAGTGGGGTTTGGGATGCCACCAGATATGCAAACTCTTGCTTTCAGAATATAGATGATACTTTCCCTGGATTTGTCGGATCAGAGATGTGGAACCCAAACACAAACCTCAGTGAAGATTGTCTCTACCTCAATGTGTGGGTCCCTTCCCCCAAACCTAGAAATGCAACCATCATGATATGGATTTATGGGGGTGCCTTCCAGACTGGGACATCTTCACTTTATGTTTACGATGGCAAATTTTTAGCCCGAGTGGAAAGAGTGATTGTTGTTTCAATGAATTATAGGTTAGGAGCTTTGGGATTCTTGGCTTTGCCAGGAAATGAAGGTGCTCCGGGAAATGTAGGGTTATTTGATCAACGGCTAGCACTTCAGTGGGTCCAGGACAACATAGCAGCCTTTGGTGGCAATTCTAAAAGTGTGACCTTATTTGGAGAGAGTGCTGGAGCAGGATGTGTCACCCACCATCTTCTTTCTCCTCAAAGCCATTCTCTCTTCACTAGGACAATCTTGCAAAGTGGGGTTGGAAGTGCCCCCTGGGGCGCCATTCTTCCCAATGAAGCTAGGAGACGAACTCTAGCCCTCGCTCAGCTCCTTCACTGTACGAGCACCAATGAAACAGAGATAATTTCTTGCCTTCAAAACAAAGAGCCCCGGGATATATTTAACAAACAAGGTTTTGTCTTGCCGACCAGTTCTCTTTTAGAATTGCCTTTCATTCCATTTGTTGATGGTGATTTTCTTGCTGACATACCAGCCACATTATTGAAGAATGGGAAATTTAAGCAAACCCAAATATTAATAGGTGTCAACAAAGATGAAGGAGCACCGTTTCTCGTGTACGGTGCTCCAGGCTTCAACAAAGATGATGCCAGTCTTATCAACGAAACAGAATTTCAGGCTGGCTTGAAGTTTTCCTTTCCAGAAATAAGTGAAGTTGGGCTGGAAAATATTATTTTTCACTATACAGATTGGGAAGATGAGCGGAATCCTTCCAATTATCGTGATGCTATGAGTGAGATTGTAGCGGATTACAATTTTGTATGTCCTGTGATAGAGTTCATAAAATATGTTGTCAAGTTAGGCAACACTGGTTTCTTATACTACTTTGAGCACCGATCTTCTAAACTTCCCTGGCCAGAATGGATGGGGGTTCCACACGGTTATGAAATAGAGTTTGTTTTTGGATTACCTCTAGAGAGAAAAGTGAATTATACCAAAGCAGAGGAAACACTGAGCAGGTCTATTCTGAAATACTGGGCAACTTTTGCAAAAACTGGGTAAGTTTTTGTTTGCTCATTATACATTTTGATTCTCTATTTATTTTGCATGCTATATTTTAAAAGAATAATAGTTATCACTAGTTTCAATTTCTGATTTCTCCTTCAGAAAAGGGATCTGAGGACTAGTTTTCTGCCCCCTCCCCATATTTAGAAGGAACTGCTCAGAAAGCAAAGGGGGGCAGAAAGTAGAAATTGGACAGAAATATTTTGAAAATGTAATGCTTATTTAAATTAAACATTGTGACTGAGTCTATGTAAAAGGTGAGTTGTTGCTGTTGGCACATACCAGCTTCTTTCTGTGGAAAACTTTCTTTTCTTTGACAGTAGTTTGAAGGTTGCAAAAACACCCTGGGGAGTTACATAAAGTCTCAGGACTTCACTTTGCTAAACTCCACAGTAAAAGGTAAAGGTAAAGGTCACACTTGTTTGAAAGCCAGTTGTATCCGACTCTAGGGTTCAGAGCTCATCTCTCTTTAGAGTCAAAAAGCCAGCACTGTCTGCATTTGCAGATGTTTCCATGGACATGTGGCAGGCATGACTAGACACTGGAGTGCACGGAATACTGTTTACCTTCCCACCACAGTACAGAATTGCTAAATAATTTTTCTCTATCATTAGGATTTTTCAGTGCTTGTTTACAAAATAGAAACTTATCTCTTCATTGAGTTACTACATAGTGTGACAGTGAGAATAGTGTTAGTAGTAAAGGAAAATCTTGGTGATGACAACAGGAGTAGAGAATGCTGATGGTTGCCATAGTAATGCATAATACTGTGCCTGGTTGAATCCTGGAATGAGATCTAAAAAGTGGTATAAGTTGTATATTTTGGCAAGCTGTTCCATGTTCCTTCCAGAAATCTGATGATACTAGATCAGGGCTAGGCAATATACAGCCCAAGGGCTGAATCCAGTTCATGGCACCAAATAGTCTGGCCCCTGCCCTCGCTCCAGCTGCTGCAGCCACCACCACCAGAATCGGCCACAGACTTTATGGCTGTCGTAAATGCATTTATGAGAGTGAAAGACATGTTTATGGCAGTCATAAATGGTGGGGGAACCACCAATCCAGCCCCCTCAACTGTCTGTGGGAGTGTGACCCAGCTCTTGACTTTAAAAGGTTGGTGACCCCTGTACTAGATAGTTTAAAACATTACTGAATGTGTCTTGGAGTTATCAGTCACCTGTTGTCTGCCTTACAAATGGATGTGACTTTGGTCACAATAACAGCTGTCAAATGTGGGGGGAAAAACAGTAAGGTTCAAGGTGTGAAAGTAATGTTGCAACCCTCTCTTTCCTATACACAACAAGCATGTCTTTGCATACAGTATTTCCAAAGAGACAACTCAAAGTTGTATGCTCTAACTGTCCAGCAAGTGTTGAGTAAGTGTGCATGCAGTGTGATGAGAAAAGGGGAAAAAATATCTTATGTATTTTCTCAAAGTTAATTGTCTGCATTGCTATTCACCCTTATTAGCAGATTATTTCCCCCTTTCCATATGTGAGTGTCATAAGTTAGAATGGGTGTGAGGGAAACCATGTCCCTAAAGTAAAAGAGGTGTTCTACAGTCCAGGTGTGAACACTTGAATTAGTTATTGTGCCGTTATTCTGGCAGTTGTTTCAACAAGTATACCATTAATGATCTTATGGAAGTGAACAGTTTAGATCTTGCTGTTAGAAAGAAAATAAAAGAATCAAAATTCAACATTATTTCTGAGTAAATAGGCAATGAAACTGGTTTCTTCTAAATAGCACTGTATATTGTGCACCTGAATTTTGTATTTTCGTTTTTCCCTGGCCATATTCAATTCCCTTCTGTTTGAGAACAAAAGGGCTACCTTTACCTTTACCTTTAGTGCATTACAGAGTTATACAAAAGTTTGTAACATATGGAAGAGGCTCATTCTTAATTGAAAAGAGGGGGTACACAAAAAGAGACTCCTTGAAAATTGTGGTATTTTTGAACCACAATCGGGTATACCCTGGAAATGGCAAACTTGTGTTGCCAGCTAATCTTTCTCACACTAGGTCAGGTGAAAGGAACTGCACCAAAAGGTGCCTTCATTTTGGCAGTTTCATGTCTGGCCTAGCCACAGAAGAGGAAGAAGAATTGTAAAGAGAACTTGGAGCATAATTTCCAGCTATAGAATGCAGATTGTGTAGTTTGAAACTTCATAAATCCTACCAAGAAAGAGGCTCAGTTAATCAGCATGGAAAAATTAATTTTAGAGACTACAGTTTTAAAAATATATTAACCTGATCCCTTAAATGCAATAGCATATATAGTTTGGAATAATACATCTATTATTTCAACATTGCTGATAGAAATAGCCAACTTAGCTAACTGAGAGATTTACCTAGGAGAACTGAATTTCTGCTACCAATTAGTTAGCTAATTTAGGATAGTTTGATATTGTACAACAGGAAATTAAATCAGGTCAGTGGATAGGAAACCAAAACAAAGCCTCATCTTGCTGCCCGAGTTCAAGATATTCTGAATGGCTCTGTTGGAATAAAATAAAGGGTGGGGCACACATTTTGTGAGGTCATGAGGCCAGTTTTCTGGGAACCTTCCATGAACTAAACAGACCACTTAAAATGTGAAAAAATATAAACCATGTGTCTATATACTGATAGATTGATAGATAGATACTTTAGAAAGGTTATTATAAATTATTCTCAATTCTTAATAGGTTTTTAACATATATATTTTTTGTTTTCCTTTAAGGAAACTGGAAAAATATCTGTAGTTCTAAAAAAGAAGATAGATTTTTTTAAATATCAAATATCAAATGCTATCAAATATAAGTTTTGTTCTAGGACTACGGTGGTACTTTTAGCTGGGTTCTGATTTTTTGTTTGTTTGTTTGTTATACTAAAAGCACAAGCAATCTTGTTAAAAGCTCCTTAAAACGCAAGCATCAAAATTCATGCAACTAATTAATGAACCAACTAACCACTAATGGACTGCAGTTACTAAGAGACTACATTTACAGCATGGAAGAGGAATATGTTTACCACCAGATGTTGTAGGAATGCTCCCAATATTCCCTACTGTCTTTGCTTCTGGCAGAGGCAGGTAGGAATTGTTGGCCAGCTACATCTGGAAGGCCACACAGTCTCCAACCATCATTTATAGTAGCATAAACACAATCATAGCCATGGTTACCTATGGTTCCCTGGAAGGTCCATCACATTCAGTTTTTTTATTACTTCTGAATGTATTGGATTACTTTGTGAAACACAGTTAGCTTTAACAAAGAAACTCAGGCAGATGAATGCAGTGGTTATCTTCCAATTAGAATTGAAAATGCTTTTGAAGATAATTAAACTTATTAATATTTAAATTGCTATAAGATTATTTTATTGCTTTTACCAAAGAAACACAAAAGCCTTATTACCAGTTCATTCATTTGCCATAGAAAGGAGAGTCTGTCAGTTCCCACAGGGCTTCAGCAGATGATATCCAAAGTCACCTGCAAAATGGATCTCATCTGCAAAATGGAACTGCAACTCCCTCAAGTCCAGAAACCATTTTTTCAGGACTGGAAGGTCATAGTGATAGGAAAGGTATAAGGGCATGCAGAATACACATGGAATTCTTATTTATTTAGGTAAAGGTAAAAGTAAGGTAAAGGTCTCCCTTGCTCTAGGAGGTGGTACTCATCTCTGTTCACACCCCAAGACCCAGCACTGTCTGCATCTGTAGACGTTTCTATGGTCATGTGGCAGACATGACTAGATCTTGAAGTGTGTGGAATGCTGTTACCTTTCCCACAGAAGCAGTGCCTATTTATCTTCTTTCAATTTCTTGCTTTTGCATAGCTAGGTTGGCAGGAACTGGGACAGATGCCAGGTGCTCACTCCATTGTGCTGCCCTCTGTTCTTGAACTGCTGACCTGCCATCCTTCCGATTGTCAAGCCTAGTGTCTTAACCACTAAGCCACCATGACCCCTCTTTAATTTTTTGGTTCTCTTAACTAAGGGAATTTTCAAGCTTCATGAGATTCCTCAGTACTAGGTACTTCTCCTCCAATCTCCATTCATTTGCACAACTAGACTCTGAACAAAAGTAGGGCCTTTTCCTTAGAGAAGCAAAACACGCACATAGAGCATGCAAAGAATGAATGGCTGATTATTTCACAAGATGAAAACAACCCCTTCCAAGCAACTTTGCCTTGACAGTCCAGACAAAGCTGTCATAACTGTATATGTTTTGCTATGGTTTGTTATGAGAATAAGACAAGGTGTGATTTTACATCACCTGAAAGGAAAACACTTTGCCTGTCATTGTTCTTCGTGTTGCTTTTATTAGAATAGTATGGTATTGCTTTAAAATGTGGTTACCTACTCTGATAATGTGGTTATTTCATTTTGATGCATGACTTGTGATTTGAGATGCTCAGAATTCATGGTGTGGCTGAAGGGAACTCTTAAGAGAGCCCAAGAAAGAGCTGAGGTAATGTTATTAACAAACGACCAAAGAAGCCATCAGAGAAAAGATAAATGACTGCATCAAGCCATGACTCTCCAGCACTGTATATCGAATCAATTACTCTTTCGTATCTAGCAATAAAATGAAGCTGTCAGTTGACCCAGAGGGTTCCAGTATGAACAAGGCCACAAATCCTTTACATGAGAACATTGACAACAACTATTGGCTCTTGTCAGTGCTGATCTCTCTGCTTTGCCCCGAGGTCAAATATTCTAAGTTTCCTGGAGTGCTCTTTTGCAATTGTTTTAAAATCAATTGCATAGAAATATTGGCCAATATCCTAGTGTGCTTTTACACTGACATTAAGAAAGTTGTGTGACTCACCATGCTACAGTGAATGCTTGTGATAACTTGCACCAATTTCCAGTGGAGATTTATGCCAGTTGTGTTTTATGGGCATAACTCATAAGCTTTGGAATTATTATTATTATTATTTTGGGGGAGATGACATTTACCTCCAAAAACCTAAGAGTTGGTAATCCCCAAGTTAATTCTCATTTTCAGCACTAAAAATCAATGAAATGCTTGTTGATCAAACACATTACAATTTGGATAATGAAAAAAGAGATGAAGTAGCTTCAAAGCCTGTTGTGTCCAAAGCTTAATTCTGTTTTAAAAGACAAACCGTGCCAAAGCTAAAGAACAGATGCACACCATTTCTAAAGGCACGAAATTCAAATGCTTGTCAAAGTGGGAAATGTTGAACTTTCTTTGTCCTCTGGAAGTCTGTCTAAATGTATCTTGTTTTGTAACAGTCAAATCACTGTATATATAGAGACCATCCCTGTACATAGTCCCCAGTCCAAAGTATGAGCTGAATTAAGAATCACTGAGTTTAACCTGATCCTGCTGGTTACAATATTTCTTGTTCTGGACTCAACAAAGCCTCTAGTCATTTTCTCCATCCCTGTGTTACCAACTCCCCCTGTGACAAATTTGTTGTAGATTAGATAAATTGTCGTCTACCTCCTGACAGATCACAGATGAAAACATGTGCAAGCCAGCAAATCTTATGCACTTCAGCTTTCCTGTATCATACATTTGTTTAATCTGCATTCAACTGTTCCCCATTGATTTAAGAGCTCTATAAAAGGGGTGGCCACGAGGCAGCTGAGCTGCCATTTTAGAATTGCGACGGAGAGGAGAAGTTTTCCCCTCCACCCCCTCCCTAGTGAACAGTGTGATTTTTTGGTCGCTTCGGGGCCGGGTGGGAATTTTTGGCCCGAACCTACAATTGGCACCTTGGTTCTGGCTTTTTTGCCCATCCCACACTGTTGCTAGTGTTTGAGCAAAGGGGTTAGTTGACTTTGGTCACTTTGGCGGGTAGCACTGGTAAGGTAAAGATTTATGACCCATAGGTATCCAGCAGGCTCGCAATTGACTGGCCAACACTTAGACAGGTACAGGGGTAATAGCTTTGGCCGGTCAATGACGAACCAGGCAAGGGGTGATGGCAGGAGCTTAACAGCCTGCATCACCTTGAGATTTAACAGATACACGTCATAGGGTGGGGTCAGTAGATAGTTTATTGACTCCGGTCAACAATATGTTTGTGTCAACAAACAAATTGATACAAATAGTTACATGTAGCCAATTGCCATTGGCATTTTGGGAGGAACCTTACCAGTGTTATTGCGACCTGCTTGCCTTAAAGAATTACAATTGGATGATTACACCAATTGAAAGTTATAATTTGGACTAGGGCATTATTCAATAAAAGTGGCCCGATGCCTTTATCCATATACCGGTGTCTGAGTCTTTCTTTGGGTGGTGCGCCTGCAATGACTAGAGGGGGAGGATTGTAAAGCCAATTTAAAGCCCTGTTTGTCAGATGGAGGAGCAGGGGATCACTCAAAACCAAAATCTAATTCTGTGGATGAATAAGACAACTCAGGGTCCTGTGTGTACTAAGAGTGGAAGGCGACTCTGAACAAAATTGGTCATCATCAATAAAGGAATCCAGAGTGCTAGGCTGGGACAGTGTAGGGGTATATATAGCCGGAATAGGGGGGTATTCCATAAATTCCCCTTGAAATCAGTTTCTAGAAGACACTTCTGGCTCAATGTTGGCTGGCTGCTGACTATTACCTCTGCCCCCTGTGTTTAAATGGGTGGGGGCCAACCCTAGCATTGAGTGTCTGTATTTGTCTTGTGGGTCCAGTACTCTGGAACTCAATTGATCCGCGTGCCTCCTCCAGATCAGACCAGTGGTTGTTTCGATTCTGTAAGAAACAGGACCAGTCTGATCGATCACAAACCCAGGCACCCACATAGGACCACCAGCTACATAATTATAGCAATGTACAGAGTCTCCGGATGAGAAACCCTTCTGGTATTGGATTGCTATATTTGTGCCTTTGTCCTCTACCCTAGAGGGATCCAATCTGTCCAGCAAGGATGACAGTTTCCTTCGCTGGAGCAATTCAGCAGGGGACAGCCCTGAGGCAAGGGGGGTGAGCCTATATGTGAAAAGAAACTGGCATAACTGGAGCTCCAAATCCCCTTCATCCATACATTGAAGCGCGTCTTTCGTTGTGCGCACCTGCCACTCTACCTGGCCATTGGTGGCTGGGTGGAATGGGGCGGCAGTGATGTGCCTAATTGCATTCCTTTCCATGAAGGATTGGAATTCTGCAGATGTGAATGTGAACACGTTGTCGGACACCAACACATCTGGAAGTCCAAATGCTGCAAACAGCCTTCTTAGGTGCATTATCGTGGTGGCTGAAGTGGTATTAGGCACTCTAATCACTTCCAGCCACTTAGAGAATGAATCCACAACCAACAAAAATAGGGCACCCCTAGTGGGGTTTGAACACAGTTTAGATGGGACAAAACTCGGACTTATATACACTATAAACAGTAACAGTAACAATAATACAACAAGCCTATTGGCTAACAGAATGTGCACATTTTTCGATCCACTTATTTGCATAAGAATAGATACATGAGAAAAGATACATTCTGCTTCTATAAACAGTAACAGTAATAATAATACTACAAGCCCATTGGCTAACAGTGGGCACATTTTTGATCCACTTATTTGCATAAGAATAGATACATGAGAAAAAATACATTCTGCTCCTGTCAGAAAACACAGTTAACATACATAACAAACCAGCAATGACCTCTTCCAAAATACTCCATTTAATGTCCTCTTCTCTTATTTTTCCACATCATTCCTAAGTGCCAGCATATTAGCATCATGCTTCATTCTCCCTTGTCTATTTTGAAGGAGTTTACTACTTTTGCATACCTCAAGTCTCCCCAGTTTACCAAAATTAAAGCTTGTGTTTTTGGGGTCCAGGTTTCAGGCATTGGATTCACAGTTTTAGAGATTAGAATGCTTCTTCTCTCCCAGCCCCGTTGCCAATACTTTCCTTTCACAAGTAAATAACATCATTTCTGACTACCTAATGATCAATACTAAGCAAATATCATCTCTGTTTGTCTCACTGTCCTTGATATAGTTAAACAACTGCAATGCCCTATGAATTAATGTTATGTATATGCATTGACCTAAAGGCAAACAGATCCAACCAGTGCCTGGGCCAAATGCAGCCAGCCATTTAATACAGACGTTCTCAACTTATTTTAAGCCGGGGGCAGGGTCACGCTCCCTCAGACAGCTTCAGGGACTGGACAACCATTTTGCCCTTCCTCCACCACATGGAGTGGTGCCGCATCCAGCCCATGGGCTGCAGGTTGAGAATCCCTGATCTAATATAGTCCAGCCCACAACCTAATTTCAAAACATTCTTCAAGCATTCAATTCAGTCCAGGCAGTCTTCTCTGTGAGGAGGAAGAGGGTGAGAGGGATATACAGAAGGTATGTTAGACAGAGAAAGAAGGGGGTTTGGTTCTGATTTTAGAATTTTCACCCTGCTTAGCATTGATTTGGCCCCTCTACATCTCTTGACTTAAAAAGGTTTTACCACCTCAACTTAAAGGGGTGTACGGTAGAGGCAAAATTGACATATTTCATGCTACTTGAGGAAGAGATCCCAAATAATAGTTGAATCTCAAACAGCAGCAACATTTGATGCTGGAGGTGGCTCACTTTGGGCTAATGCAGTTATTTCAGCCAAGATAAAGTTTCTTAATAGAACTATGTAACTTTGGCTCTGAGCCTTTTTGTTTTCTGCAGCTACTAATATGAATATTAATCAGAGCACATTTGTTGCAATGAGACTATTTTTGTCTATGGATTCCTCCTGTGATTTACTTTCACTTTAGAGCCTTGATGACAACTTAATTCCTTTCTTAAAAACATGTTTCATCCTCATTTTTCTTCTTGACTTTTGGTGTTTTTCAGAAAGCCTTTGGAAGTAAATGAGTGACAATAACTGGTCTTATCAATCACAGCCAATGGTATGCTCAGCTAAACTCTTGTAAAGGGAATCTTTATTTATCATGGAAGAAAATGCTTGTCAACTGACATCTGAAGTTGCTAGGCTATGCCTTTTCCATTACTTTATTCATTATCTTTATTCAGCACCATTTCCCAGACTTGAGTGAAGTTAGGGGTAAAGAAACTGACAAAAAATGGACACATCAGATGAGATGAAAGCTACAAGAAAGACGCTGAAGGAATTCACAGAATTACTATTGTAGTCCTTTAAAGAAATGTCTCATTTAGAATAACTGACAGAATCTTTTTCCAGTCTATGAAACAAATCATTGGCTGATTTTAATTGGGATCTGAGTATTTCAAACATATCCCTTTCCTTACGTTACAAAGTTGACATTATTTCCATTACAAAGGCATCATAAGGTATCTCACTTTTATACAGTAACTCCTACCCTTAAATAAGGAGACAGGACACAGATTTGTTGTAAAAAGCATTGGGGCACATTTATTAATTAAATTGAATCTCCTTACCTGCAGAGGCACAGACAGTGCTATTCCTAATACTGGAGCAGGAGACTTTTTGTACCTTCTCCAGACTTGATGGGAGAATCCCTTGCCCCCAGGCAGTGCTGTACTTTTAATAGCTACTACTCATGCTGGCTAATTTGGGGAAGCAACTCTGCAGGCATTTCCAATTCTGCTACCGGAAACAAATGTTGGACATACTGCAGAGTTGGCTCTTGGCATTCCCCAGGTGCCAAAATGATTCCCAAAAATCATGTCTGACACATAGGATTCACCATACCATATCGGTGGCGGCGATGGGCACGTGCCGTGATTCCATGTGGGATGACATCATTTTTCATGTTAATCATCTGTTAGTTAAGTAGGATTTTCCCTAAATATGCTAGCACTGCTTTTATTTTCTAAGTTATGTCACTTAGCCTAACTGACGCCATTTTAGAAAGCACACTCCACCATTTTACCCAGTTTCTGGGAAATCACCTCTTGTACTTTTCCCAAGTCCAGGGTCTGGGAACAGTACCAATAGATGGTCCAATCTCAGATTGTGAGATGAGAATACTGATAGCCAGCCACTTGCTATCTTTGATGTACACACAAAACTGTCACCTTGAGTGGTCAATTAAGGTGTCTTCCCTTGTGTCTGATAAATGGACCACATTCCCATGGAATATCTCTGTGCAGCCACACTGGATGTCCGGTTGATCAAGAAACATTCCACTGTATCTATAGACCCATGCCTTGAGTTCTCAATTGACTCCTCAGCATGCCCGATCCATGCATTGGGTATCACGATTGTCTTTCCAAACTCTCCTAGCCAAAATGGCTGACCAAATCATGATTTATGACCAAAATTGCCATTATCAATGGACACAATTGTCCAAGGCTAAGCTCAGCCACCTTCTTGATGGCTCCAATAATGAGGGCCTCATCTTTTAAGAGCCCTATATCTTTTCCCCTGAGGTGAGTCACCAAAATATCTGGAGGCACAATGATGGGATCCCCTAAAATAGTGGGCAAAAGGCCATTCCAGCTCATACCTTCATCTTGTCTTGCACTGCAAAGTGGCTATTGCACCCACACCAACGTGACTACCTAAACCTGTTCAAGAGGTCCTCTTTTTCTCGCTGCTGCCTCCCTGGCCCCGGTCATCAGCTGACAGATTGGCTGCAGTTGCAAGGTAGCCCGGAGTGGCCATAAGAAGACCTGCCATGCTGGGGAGCCGCCAACGTTGCTGGACACTTCCCCTTGGTGAGAACAGGGGTGGTGGGAGCGAGAGATTGGCAGCTGTTGCGAGGCAGCTGCGAATTGTACTGTTAATTGCTATTTTATAATTGTAAATCGAACAATTAATTTTATTATTGTTCTGTGTTTTGTATTAATTGTACTATTGATTGTGATTTGATATTTTTGTAAAGTTTATTGTGATTCTCATTATGATTGTATTTTGCACTGTACATGTGGGGCTTCTGAAAAGAGGTTTTCCCCTTTGTCCTGATGCTTTGTTATTGGAGGGTTGATACTGTATTATTGTGATTATTGTTTCCCTGTAATTGTACTGATCAATTATTGTGTATTTGTATCTTTATATTGTAACATTATGTATCTTAATATGTTGTTAGCCGCTCTGAGTCGGCCGTGAGTTGAGTGGAGCGGGATATAAATTTAAATAATAAATAAATAAATAATAAAATACTGTTCCCACATACATAACACATACAATTATGCTATTTCTTGGGAAGTTAGGGAGAGAAAATATAAGCAGCTATTTTCTTAGCTGGACATTGTGCATTATTTTATTATGAACCTTAGCACACAATGTAAAGCCTTTTACAATTGTGCAAAAACTGTCCTATGCAATCCAATGCAGGTTAATATTCATTCCAAGCAATGTAAATGCTTGTAAACTATCCTTTTCTTTCTCTTGGCTAACCGTGACTAATGAATTGGCTTATAATAAAAGTATTTGGAGAATTACTCATTCTGCATCTGGAGATATGGACACTACATGGAAGAGTGTTCGTTTCTTTTTAAAAAGCCAGGCATTCCAATGTATATAAGAATAATGCATTATTTAATTCATGAACATAATTAGCACTGTTTCAAATAAGGCTTTGGGTTCTTAGGTCATTGCAACAAAATAAAGCATTGGTAATCAACTTATTCTGCTCTAGAAATGAGAAATCTTTGGCTCTTTAGATGTTTTGAACTATGATCCTCACAGTCCTTAACCTCTGGCCTTTATTGTTCATAAGGAGAAGTCCCAAACATTTGAGGACAAACTGTTCCTCACACTATTTCTACTTATTTGTGTTGGAGAAATTATTGTGTGTTCAGTCATAGTTCTGATCTTCCCAACGTGGAGATGGGATTTTTCCCCAACACTGTGTAGATGACTGCCATTCTGTCCCATTGGCTTAGAATCCACCCACTGTTCCTCATTGGAAGTGTGCTTGAAAAGAACTGAAACTACGCAAATCCAACATGGTGTAATGATGAAGGCGGATAAGCAGGAAATAGATGATGAGCTGGATCCATGTGTATTCCACAACCTTATTTCCTCTCAAATTACTTCAAATCAAAAAACCTACTAAATCTTTGGCCCAAGAGTTCTTAGAGCTGGGAATTCCGTCACCTCAAGCCATCATTCCAGAAAAATCCCAAGGGCAATTTATATACTTGCCCAACATGCAGTTATGAAGAAGGGGGTCCTTTCCCCCTCCCACCCTGTGGTGGTGTCGGTGGCAGTGATGGGCTGTGGGTTGCAGAGACGAGCCTTTCTGCTTGGGGCTGGGGGCAGAGTGGTATAGTCGAGTCTGACCTTTTTCGACCCCTTGGACCATCCTCTGCTGGGCACCCCTGTTCTCCACCATCCTCCACAACCTCATCCAGCATGTGGCCCCACCATCCTTGCTACTCCTGGGGAACTTGGAATGGCCCTTGCCACCAACAACAGCCCCTGGGAGGAGGAGCAAACATGATGAGAGGGCGGGCCCTCCTCCATCCTGACACCCCTCTCTCTTGTTGGGGCAGAGGGCAGGAGGCAGAGGCAAGCCAGCAGGGCCAGAGGCTGGTGGCAGAAGCCCTGGACACTGCAGCCAATTGACTATCCCGAGCTTCAGGAGGGGATGGGGGAGTGGAGGGGTGGGTATTGGGGGGTTGGGATGGGGGAGTGATGGAGAAATATGCTGTGCCACACTGGGCAGTGAAGATCAGCCACCTCCCTCCTCCCCTCTGTTTGTGACTAGAGGGGAGAAGAAGTGGTGCTGCACGTGGCAGCAGAGACACTGGCCATTGCCCCCTCTGCCCCTTTGCCAGTGCTGTAGAGAAGAAAAATGCCAAGCTGCACTGAGTGGCAAAGACCGGCTGCCACCCTCTGCCTCTCTCTCTCTCTTTTTTTTTTGGGGGGGGGCAAGGGATACTTTGGGTACCAAGGAGGATTGGGGGAGCTTGAGGGTGGGCATTGGGTAGGGTGGGGAGTGAGTGAGTGAGTGAGAGACAGCCTAGCCAGCCAGGTAGATGGAACAGCACTCTGTCTGGAGTGGGCAGTGTGGTTCCTGGGGCCCAAATTGGTGTAGTGATGTGCATGGGGCGATACTGTGGGAGCCAAGGGGTGGGCCGCTTTAGTGTATGAGAACCAAGACAATAGAAACAGCCAAAGGGTTGGCTTAACACATCTTTATTGCATGATGGTCCGGGGGAACATGTGGTAATGGTGGATGAACAGCTCAATATATACTGTGACTATACATTTGAAAGTGGCTCATCGATAGCCCATTGGCTACTGTCTGCGTGACGTCATTCCCCGTCACGCCCTTCTTGTCCAGGTGAGGTGGTGGCGGGAATCTTCCCGCGCTGTAGTTGTTTGGGGAATTGGAACCATGTGAGCTGGGCGCTCGCTATTGCCCCCTAGATGTCACTAGCTCGCGTCCTGATACAGAAGGTTACAGTGTTACAGCTGGTGGTTATTATATCCACTCATTCGAGTGTTACATTACTTAAAGGTATAATATTCTAGACACAACATCCCTCCCCCCTAGGATGAGATGAAGTCTCTCATCCAATATGGTTTATTGCAAACGGGTTTTGGGCGCAAGGCTGGCTGGCTTGTCCCGGGGGCGCTATCACTTCTTTGTTCCCTGGTCTCTTGTCCTGCAATGGGAGAGGGAGACTCGTTAATAACTTGCCGCGGCTCCGCGGCTTTCGGGGTAGGGGTAAACTCCATTGTGGGAAAACCAGGGGCACTGGGGGCTAACGAAAACCCCTGCTTCTCACTTGGATGGGTGGGGGACCACTCCGAAACCCCCCCCCCGGTTTTGTAACTCAAACTCAAATTCATCTACTGGGGTATCTGTGGGGGTATCCCTCAGGATATCTATGGGGACAAACTTATTCCCTTCCCCCCTTGGTGGGGGCGCTTCCCCCCTTGGTGGGGACCACTGGCCCCCCTCTCCTCCCCCTTGGGCTGAACGGGTGGGGGAGAACCCTAACGTTGAATCCTGTTCTGCGCTGTCCGCGCTCTGGTTTCCGGAGACCCGGCGCCGGAGTTGGTCTGCGTGCCGCCTCCAGAGTAGACCTGTGCTGGTCTCTACGCAATACAACACGGGACCTGTCTGCCCAATGACTACGCCCGGAACCCAGGCTGGCCCTGCGCTAGCGTAGTTTCTGCAATGAATCGGGGTGCCTATTTCGAAACTCTTTGTGCCCGCTAACCCGATGTTCCTCCCAGTGTCCTCCACCCTTGTAGGGTCTAGCCTTGTCAGTATCATAGTCAGCTTTCTGCACATTAGGAGCTCCACGGGCGAGTATCCTGACGCTAGGGGGGTCACCCTGTATCCCAGCAAAAACTGACACAACTGCAGGTTTAAATCCCCGGGGCCCATGCGCCTCAGCACGTCTTTGGTGGTACGCACGAGGCGTTCTACCTGGCCATTCGTCGCCGGGTGGAAAGGCGCGGAGGTGATGTGCCAGATGGCGTTGATGTCGGTGAATGCCCTGAATTCGGCGGACGTGAAACAACTAGCGTTATCGCTAATAAGGGTGTCGGGTATACCGAACGTGCTGAACACCCTGCGCAATTGTTTAATTGTTGCGGCTGAGGAGGTGTTCGCAACTGGGATAACCTCCAACCACTTGGAGTAAGCATCCACTATGAGGAGAAAAAGTGACCCTCTGAAAGGGCCCGCAAAGTCAATGTGCACGTGGGACCACGGCCCCTTTGCCGCATCCCATTCCCTGTGCGGAAGTCGAGCCTCTTCGGGCCGGGAGCTTTGGCAACTCTCGCAAGTGCCCACCATGTGCTCGATATCGGTGTCCAACTGGGGCCACCAGAAGTAGCTCCTGGCTACTGCCTACTTGGTGGTCTTTTTCCACCTCACATATGTGGCTGCTTGTGTGGGGGTGACCTCGACAGGGCGTCCGCGTGGCTTATGTCCTTTCCAGGGCGATACACCAGCGCGTTCTGGTACGCGTTTAAAAAAGTGGCCCACCTGAGCATCCTAGGGGACAGAATCTGTGGCGTGGGCTTGTCCGCAGTAAAAATGCCTAGCAGGGGCTTGTGGTCAGTCACGATGGTAAAGGGGCGGCCATAGAGGAAGTCGTGGAACTTTTTCATCCCAGCAATTATCGCTAACGCCTCCCTGTCTGTCTGTGCGTAGTTTCGCTCTGCCTTAGACAGGGACCTGGAGTAGAATGCCACCGGGGCCTCCCGCCCGTTTTCCAACACGTGGCACAGAACCGGCCCCACCCCCACTGGGGATGCATCACATATCAGAACCACTGGTCTCTTGGGGTCAAAATGGGTTAATATGGCGTCTGAGGATAAGAGTTGCTTTAGCTCATTGAATGCCCTCTCCTGGCTCTCGTCCCATTTCCACGCCTCGTCCTTTTTTAGTAACTTATGAAGCGGCTCTGCTACCGATGCCTTCCGAGGCAGGAAGGAATGGTAGAAGTTTAAGAGCCCCAGGAACGACTGCAATTCGGGCTTGGAGGTGGGGCGAGGAGCATTTTGAACAGCGGCCACCTTTGATTTGGAGGGTTTGATGCCTGCAGGGGTTACCCAGAAACCCAAGAACTCAACCTCTTTTGTGAAGAAGACGCATTTGTCTTTCCGCAGCCTCAACCCCGCCTTTTCGAATACCGTCAGTACTTTGTCTAGCCTCTCAGCCAATTCTGACTCACTCCCCCCCATTATCAACACGTCATTAAAGTATGGTAAGACCCCCTCCAGACCCTTTAAGAGGCGTTCCACGAGCGATTGGAAGATGCCTGGCGCCGAGTTCACACCAAACTGTAGGCGCGTCACCTGGAACGCCCCCTTATGAGTGACTATTGTCTGCCCAGCAGCTGCAGCTGGGGTTACCGAGAGCTGCTGGTATGCCTGCGCCAGGTCAAGCTTTGCAAAACACTTTCCCCCATGTAACCTGGCCAACAGGTGGCTGACTACCGGCACCGGATACGCATTTGGGCGTATCGCCTTATTAATGGTACATTTGTAATCAGCGCATATTCAAACCTCCCCATTGGCCTTCAGCGCTGTTACAATCGGAGTTTCCCACTCTGGGGAATCAACAGGAACAAGGATCCCCTGTCCCACCAACTTGTCCAGTTCCGCCTCTATCTTGTCCTTGAGTGCAAAAGGCACTCTGCACGGTTTGAGTCTTATTGGGCGGACCTCCGGGTCCAGGTCGAATGCAACTGGGGGTCCCTTGAATTTTCCGAGTCCCTTCTTGAACACTTCGGGATGCGCGTCACACACCTCCCGTATTGGGTCAGTCCCAACGGCGTGCACACCCCCCCCCCCAATGAACAAACCCAGGGGCTTAAACCATTGAGTCCTGAGGAGGCAACAACTCCCCCCCTTGAGAACAACCAGGGGAAGTTCCGCGGCGCGTTGCTTGTATTGGACCTTGAATTTTCCAACCCCCAACACCGGAATGCTATTTCCCTGCGCGTCCCGCAGCGTAGACCTCAGTGCTCTGAGCTTGGGCCGCACGTTGGGGGACTCACCAGGCGCTTGGACTCTCTTCCAGAATGCGTCTCGAGCCGAAAACATTGAAACCGAGGGCTGGAAATGGTCGCGCATCGCTTTCAGGAGCTGCTTGACCGACACTTCGTTCACCTTCTTCGGAGACACCAGGTCCACCAATACCTTCATGGCGGGGAACCCTAGCATCCTGATGAGAATGGCCCTCTTCTTCCGCTCGTCTGTGATATCGGACACCATCAGTGCGCTTTGGAAGTCCATCTCGAAGAGCTCCCATTCTTCCGGTTTGTTGATGTTGAAACAAGCCTGCGTTGTCTTGATTCCGTGGGGATCCATAATCCCACCTTCGTCGCAAGTTTAGTGTATGAGAACCAAGACAATAGAAACAGCCGAAGGGTTGGCTTAACACATCTTTATTGCATGATGGTCCGGGGGAACATGTGGTAATGGTGGATGAACAGCTCAATATATAGTGTGACTATACATTTGAAAGTGGCTCCTCGATAGCCCATTGGCTACTGTCTGCGTGACGTCATTCCCCGTCACGCCCTTCTTGTCCAGGTGAGGTGGTGGCGGGAATCTTCCCGCACTGTAGTTGTTTGGGGAATTGGAACCATATGAGCTGGGCACTCGCTATTGCCCCCCTAGAGGTCACTAGCTCGCGTCCTGATACAGAAGGTTACAGTGTTACAGCTGGTGGTTATTATATCCACTCATTCGAGTGTTACATTACTTAAAGGTATAATATTCTAGACACAACAGCCGCACTCAGGGAACACAGAACTGATGTTTAATATCTGTCCTCTGTTCTAGACCACTGGCTATATCTCTGGTTCCTGAGCAGCTGATCCAGAGTGACCCCTCCCATAGGCTGCTGCTGGTGAATACCACGTTGGTTGCAATAATGCCATACAATTCTTAGATTCAATCTTGGGGGAGCGGGCCAAACTGGCATGCATCACTGAAACTTGGCTGACACCAGAGGATGGGGTTCCTCTATGAGATATGTGTCCAGCCGGGTTTGGTATTTGGCACCAGTCTAGGGGTAAGGGGAGGGGCAGTGGTGTCACCATTGTAGCCAGAGAGTCATTGGGAGAAACGAGAGTCATGGCTCTGCGAGTTCTGGGTTGTGAGTGTCTTGGGCATGACCAGGCGCTGAGATAAGGTAGGCATGGATCGATCCTTGTTGTTGTTGTTGTTGTTCAGTCGCACAGTCGATTCCGACACTTTGCGACCCCATGGACCATTTTCTTCCAGGCATCTCTATCCTCCACCATTCTCCTCAGCCCACTAAGCTCTGTGCCCATTGTGTTCACAATACCATCTATCCATCTCATCTTTGGACGCCCACTTCTTCTCTTTCCCTCCACCTTTCCCAGCATCAAGGCCTTCTCAAGTGAGTCCTCCCTTCTCATTTGATGTCCAAAGTACTTTAGCTTCATCTTCACTATTTGTCCCTCCAATGAACAGTCAGGATTGATTTCCTCCAGTATTGACCTATTTGTTCTCTTTGCTGTCCAAGGGACTCTCAGGACTCTCCTCCAACACCACATCTCAAAGGCATCTATTCTTCTGCGCTCAGCCTTCCTAATGGTCCAGCTCTCACACCCATACATTACCACTGGGAATACCATTGCTTTGACTATACGAATTTTTGTTTTCAAGGTGATGTCTCTGCTTTTCACTATATTCCCCAGGTTTCTCATTGCTTGTCTCCCCATAATCAGTCGTCTTTTTATTTCATGGCTACAGTCACCATCTGCAGTGATCTTAGATCCCAGGAAAGTAAAATCTGTCACTGCTTCTACTTCTTCCCCATCTATTTTCCAGGGACTGATCGGACCTGTTGCCATTATCTTGGTTTTCTTGATATTGAGTCTCAAGCCACCTTTTGCACTCTCCTCCTTCAATCCAATCAAGTGGTTCTTTAGGTCTTCCTCACTTTCTGCCATTAGGGTGGTATCGTCTGCATATCTCAAATTGTTGATGTTTCTCCCAGCAATTTTGATCCCATATTGTGATTCCTCCATCCCTGCATTGCGCATTATGTGCTCTGTGTATAGATTGAATAGGCAGGGTGATAAAATGCAGCCTTGTCTTACTCCTTTTCCTATTCCAAACCACTCTGTCATTCCGTGTTCTGTCCTAACTGTTGCTTCTTGGTTCGTGTACAGATTTCTCATGAGGCATATGAGGTGTTCTGGTATTCCCATCTCTTTAATTACTTGCCACATTTTGTTGTGGTCCACACAGTCAAAAGCCTTGGTGTAGTCAATAAAACAAAAGTAGACTTGTTTCTGGTATTCTTTTGTTTTCTCCATGATCCAACGTATGTTGGCAATGTGGTCTCTAGTACCCCTGCCTCTTCTGAAACCGGCCTGCACCTCTGGTAGTTCTCTCTCCACATGTTGTTGATGTCTATCCTGTATTATCTTGAGCATCACCTTGCTGGCATGTGGGATGAGCGTAATTGTTCGGTAATTTGAGCATTCTTTGGCATTCCCTTTTTTGGTGATTGGAACATACACTGATCTTTTCCAATCCTGTGGCCACTGTTTTGTTTTCCAAATTTGCTGGCATATTGAATGCAGTAGTTTGATTCCATCATCTTTTAGGGCTTTGAAAAATTCAACTGGGATGCCATCATTTCCACTAGCTTTATTGTTTGCAGTGCTTTTTAGGGCCTTTCTGACTTCACTCTCCAGAATGTCTGGTTCAAGTTCAAATTTCTCATTATTGTTATTATTAGGAGTGTTGAGGTCCTTTTTGTAGAGTTCTTCTGTGTACTCATGCCATCTTTTTTTTTGATCTCTTCTGCTTCAGCTAACTCTTTTCCATCTTTGTCCCTTATCATTTTCATTTTTGCTTTAAATGTTCCCTTGATTTCCCCAATTTTTTTGAAAAGATCTCTAGTCCTGCCTCTTTTGTTGTTTTCCTCCATTTCTTTGCACTGTTCATTCAGGTATTTTTCCTTATCTCTCCTTGCTTTTCTTTGAAATTCTGTATTCAGGTGGTTGAATTTTTTCCTTTTTCCTTGGACTTTTGCATTCCTTCTTTCCTCTGCTATTTTAAGAGCCTCATCAGACAACCACTTTGCTTTCTTACGCTTCTTTTCTTTTGGTATGGTTTCTCTTGCTGCCTCCTGCATGATGTCCCGCGTCTCTGTCCATAATTCTTCTGGTACTCTGTCTATCAGGTACAGGACATTAAATCTGTTCATGACCATCACCATGTATTCTTTAGGGATGTTGTGTAGGTCATATCTGTCTGGTCTAATTGTTTTCCCCATTTTCTTTAGTCTAAGCCTGAATTTTGCGATCAGTAGGTTGTGATCTGAGCCACAATCTGCTCCAGGTCTTGTTTTCGCTGACTGAATGGAGGTTCTCCATCTTTGACTGCAGAGTATGTAATCAATCTGATTTCGATGCTGGCCATCTGGTGATGTCCATGTGTAAAGTCGCCTCTTGTGTTGCTGGAAGAGGGTGTTTGCTATGACTAGTGCATTCTCTTGGCAGAACTCTATCAATCTTTGCCCTGCTTCATTCTGTGTTCCAAGACCGAACTTGCCTGTTATTCCATTTACTTTTTGATTTCCTACTTTGGCATTCCAATCTCCTAAAATAATGTGGACATCATTTCTTGGTGTCTGTTCTATGAGGTGTTGTAGGTCCTCGTAGAACTGGTCAACTGTGGCTTCATCTGCACTAGTGGTTGGTGCATAGACTTGGATTACAGTGATATTGAAAGGTTTGCCTTGGATTCTGACTGACATCATTCTATCATTTTTGATGTTGTATCCAATTACTGCTTTCCTCACTCTTTTGTTGACAATTATGGCTACTCCGTTTTTTCTGAGGTTTTCTTGCCCACAGTAGTAGATATGATGGTTTCCAGAGCTGAATTCACCCATCCCTGTCCATTTTAATTCACTGATGCCCAGGATGTCAATGCTTATTCTTTCCATCTCGTTTTTAACCACTTCCAGTTTTCCTTGATTCATAGACCTCACATTCCATGTCCCTATGTAGTATTGTTCCCTGCAACACTGTATTTCTCCTCCACCTTTCGTATCCCTCCCCCTTTTCAGATCTGCTGTGCTGAGCATCCCCTTGTTTTGCCTCTTGTTTTGGTCCATAGGGTTCTCTTGGCAAACTTTGTGGCGTGCCTTGCCGGTCTCTACGCCAGTCTTTTCCCATCACACATGTTATCACAGTTTAAACGGTTTTAAAACAAAGTATTATCATGCACAATATCACAGTTTATCACATAGTATCAAAGTAAAAGTTGAACTAATTAATGAAAGGGAAAGGAAAGGAAAGAAAGAAAAAGTCCACTATATCAAGTCTCTATGTAAGTCAGTTTCTTGTACAGTCACTATGTCAGTTGCCATAAGCCATCTATGTTTAGTCAACTATATTTTACAGTTCAATTACTTATCCTTTGCATGCACACAGCAGCTATTGCCTCCCTTCGGCCGCATGGAGTCGGTCAAAGGCGCCGGCTCGGGCCTCACTGTGATGGTGGTTGTGGATGGTATCTCCTGGGGGTGGTCGGGGGTCTCCTGAGGTGTCCTTCTCTCTGGCCCCAGGTCTTTGGATGGGGAGGGAGGGGCAGGATCCTTTACTCACCTTCCCTGTGGGCCACTCTGTATGGAATGGGCAGTAGAGCTGGGCCTTCCTGAAGCCTTTTCTTCCTCTCCAGGCCCAGGTCTTTGGATGGGGAGGGAGGGGCAGGATCCTTTACTCACCTCCCCTGTTGGCCTCTCTGCATGGAATGAGCAGTAGACCTGAGCATTCCTGAAACCTTTTCTTCCTCTCCAGGCCCAGGATCCTTAGGCTTCAGTAATTTCCTTTATCTGCACACACCCAATACAGCCAAAGGTCACCTCACCGTCCTCCACCATAATTAGCCTCAAAGAACTCAACCTGTCAACTACAGGGAGCATGTAGCTATTTAGCAGTTTGGTAGCATGTGGGGGCAGAGAGCAAGGTACTTGGATATAGCCTGATAAACTGACATCCTCTCCGTTCCAATAAATTCACAAATAGTTTTATTTTTCAATAAGTTTAGCATCTGAAAAAGAACAGAGACAGAGAAAGACAAACTACATAGCAATATTCAGTTAGTAGAGTTAGTTCAGTTAGTGCTCGGAGCAGCACATCACAGCTGTGTGCCTTGCCCCGAGGGAAAGTTTGTGCCATCGCTATCAAAGCAACAGGGTGCCTCAAGATAGGGGCCAAAGAACTGGGGAAAGGAGCTCTCCTTAAATAGGGGGAAATGAGAAACTTCCCTCCCACCTTTGCTCAGCTGACACCTACCAACCAGGCCCAGGCCCCCCTCTCTCTTGCATCAGAAGGAGGGCCTTCTCTGTGTCTGCTCTGGTCCTATGGAACCTCATGCCAATTGAGCTATGACTCCAGATGGGTCCCATGGTTGTGTCCAAGCA
Organism: Bradypodion ventrale; assembly: GCA_035047345.1. Lineage (NCBI taxonomy): Eukaryota > Metazoa > Chordata > Lepidosauria > Squamata > Chamaeleonidae > Bradypodion > Bradypodion ventrale. The sequence goes on from JAWDJE010000003.1 coordinate 28,035,535, forward strand.
CTGAGTTGTCTGTAATGCCATTGGCAAGGTGAAGGAAAGGATGTGTGCTTCTTCCTTATGAAAAGGAAATTGCTTCCCTGGGGAATATATGAGCTTGTAAGCAGCCTCTCTCTACCTATCTGCTTCTGTCTACCTTGTGTTGTCAGAATAATATAAGAGAGTCTTCATGTGAAGCTTGAAGTCAAAATATATGACTCTATAAAGAAGATAAAAATTTCAATCTTTGAATTCAGAACTCACCTGTTACTCACACTGCCTATTCTATTTTTTTAAAGTGTCAACATGTTACCTAGCTTTGTCCAGTATCTGGTGGCTACATTGCCTACCTACCTAATAATCTGGTTTAGATTTCTAGCCGGCAATGTCTGTTTTCCCTGGAGATTATAACATAGAGACATCTTTTTCCAGTCTCCTGAATTGGGATAAATGGGTGATCAATATTAAGTATCCCCTTCATCTTGGTTTTGGTAGGGATGAATCTGCCATTTTCACCATGAGATATTTAGTAAAGGTGAGGGTAAGATGGAGAAAGATTGGTGTCCTTGGTTATATGAGGTTTCTCTTTCCCACATAATGTTGAACTGGGGGTTCAAATCTCTACCCAGCCTTCATCCTTGTTGGATGATGCTGAGACACTAATCCTCTCTCTCATTCTTACATGTCTCACATGGTTGTTCTGAGCTAAAACTGATGAAGAAAGAGCCATATGAAACATTTTGAAAATGAGGTCCTTTTTACCCCAGTGGGAACAAGAGCATAAACAGAGATGACACTAGGCTATTTGCAGTTACAATTAAGTGAGAGGTAGCAGTGGATGCTGTGAGAATAAAACAAGAAAATGACCCTCAACATCCTTTGAGTGGATATGTGCCTCAAATCTGCCAGCTCAGATCCAGGAAGAGCTTTATGGTAAAAACAAACATTATTGAGGTTACACAAGAGCAAAACCAAATTAGAAGATGGAAGGAGCTGAACAAGGAAGATTAAAGGAGGTTATGGCTGAGAAACTCAACCTCCCTTATGTCACTTAGGACTGTCTAAATGTAAGACTGCCAAGATCAAATGGGGGCTGCTGGTGGACAACAACATGCTGTGTGAATGTGGAGAGATACAGAATCTGGTTCAATTGCTGGGCTGCTGATTACTGCCAGAAGCATGTACTAATAAGGGTTTTATTTTGTCCAATGACAAAGCCAAGAAGGTGGCTTCATTTTGACAGTTCAAAGTCTGATCTGGACACAAAAGAAGTTACAAAAAATTGAAAAGTGTATTTGAAGTTATTACATAGAATAGAGAGAAATTATAAGTGTCTTTTATTAGTTAAAAAAGTGAAACATGTTCAAGTAGAAATTAGAAGAGTAATATTCCATGAAGAGAATGATAAAATTCACAAACTCAAACTGTAATTGTTACAGGAATTTTCTCAGGCAAAGCAGACTATGATTCCATCCTCACTAGAGACATCTAAACAGATAAAGTCCCAAGCAAACTAAATGAACTCTTTATACAGATATTTGCATACCTGTCAAGTATCCCGTATTGGCCGGGATTTTCCGTAATTCAGCACCACTCTTTGTACTTTCCTGCCTGGAGCCGCCGCCATTCCGTAATTTGACGGCGAGGGAAAAGTAGTTACTGCACATCCCCTTCTGCGCAGAACTGTTCTATGCATGCACAAAAGGCTTCTATGCATGCACAGAAGGGTTCTATGCATGCACAGGGTTCTGCGCAGAAGGGTTCTGCACATGCGTAGGTGTTCTGCGCAGAAGGGTTCTGCACATGCGTAGAAGGCTTCTGCGCAGAAGAAGGGTTCTACGCAAGTCCCGTATTGTCCGGAGCCACATTTGACAGGTATGCATTTGTAGTATGCAAAAACAAAATCTATGAACTGAGCAGATGCTTAAAGCATTATCTAGCACCAACTAAACTCCCTCCAGCTCTGACATTTAGAAGCAGGCCTAAAGGTTCTCAACTACATGGCAGCAAAGCCGACAAATTACAATATGATTAACACAGAGACTAAAATATTCTAATCCAGCACAGAGTTGCAGAAGGCTTGGTCATGCAGGTCTTCTGGATGGGTAGGTTCATCAGGGCCTCCTTCTTGATCCCAGATGAAGAAACCTGGAGAGGCTACTCTGGAGGATTTGGTAGAGAGAGAAATGGGTCAGGGAGAATGGAAGTGGGGAAAGGGTTTAAGAACCAAAAATGTGAGGACTGGATTGAGTGGTGAGAAGAGGAGACAGTGGCTTTTTATTCCATTGGCACCTCAAAATTTCCTGATTTCTGATTGGATGCTCTACTTCCTTCCTTAGTTGCCAACCACAAGATGGTTCTTCATTGGTAAATAACATGGTGAGAACCCAACATGGGGAACTGTTTTCTATTGTTTTTAGGGGGCAATGTAACCCCATCACATCTCCGCATAAGGAACATCCCAGGCTCATAGGGTAACCAATTTCCAGGGGTCCTATGCAGTATATATCAGTCTCCATACTGACCCATTGTTTTGCCCTTGAAGAAGCCGTGTCAGTACCATGAAGTTGTCCCCAACTTCCCATTTTCCAAACAGCTAGCTTTTTCGGCCCTATATGGGGGCCAGCCATGCATCCAAGCATACATCTTCTTGCCCCCATTTTCGAGTTTGAAAAGGAGTAAGATATTTCAACTTTGGAGAAAATATAAGGCACTAGATTGGGTGCAGCCATATTAAAAATGTTGTAGTTTATTTTAGTGAGGAGACCAGAAAATAGTTTCAGACAGGCCAGCAGAGGAAAGAGCATTACAGTGCAATCCTGAACTCCTTTATTCAAACATGATAATCAGTGTATGCAGTGGGGATTACTCCTGCATAAATGTGTTTAGGAGTTCAGCATTAATGTGTTTCTATCAACTTCAGAGATTATGTGTTGATGTATGACAATTTTTTTGTATTTGCAATTCTTTAGGAAGTTATTTTGGGCCATATATGGTGCTGTTCTCGGGATTAAAGAAACATATGACTGAAGAGACCTCAATTACATAATATCTTGTCTATATTCTCTGGAGACAAGAACTTCTCTGACACTGTGAGATTAAATCTTTTTCCCCTCCTTGTTCATCTGCTACTGGTAAATGGATATTATCACAGCTGTTTTGACTTTCGACATGGCAGCTCTAAATAATGACATGGCTGCATCCAACCGATATCCAGATTCTATAGCCACTAATTCCCTTTTCTTCTTGCATCTCCTTTCTCAGTCATTTTACTGTGAATGATCTGCTGTAGCAATCTGTATTTTTTGTTTCTCATTATGTGACTCATATTTAGTATTCTGTATTTTATGCTTTTTTCCCCCTTGGTCTTCCTATGCCTTAATAGCCTTCATTCATTTTTCTTGGTCGCCTTCACTGGCCATTCCTTGTTCCAAAAAAATCCTATATTTCTACAATAAACTCAGATTCTGAATATTACTTTCTTTCTTATAGCTGGTCTGTGTTAAGTCTACAAATCCATATTATTTACCAGAACTGAGACAAAGTAGCTATAACATTTACTGTCTAATTGTTTAGGAGTTTCTCAGCAGTGTGACAGTAACTGTTGTAATTTACAATTCTGTAAGGTATCTTGTCACTATTGATGATCATTGTTATGATGATAATGATGATTGTTCTCATTATGGGGTAGCAACTTGCCTAAAGTGGCAGAATGAACTGGGGATGAGATATGAGTAAAAGATCTGTTCATCCTTGTAGAGTACAACCTTATACATGTCTACTGATAAATTAACTTGATTTTGCCCTGTTAGCTGAATCTCAGATAATGATGCCCTGTTGGCTTCCTTGCATTGAGCCTTGTATCATGTAGTCACTTGCTGTTAATTTGATTTCATCATTGCCCAGACCAATGCAAATGTGGGTGAGATGGCCAGTGTAGTCACCACCTGACTTTGGTAATAATAAGGAAACTGTTTTTCATTTGGGAGGGGGCATCATGTCCTTTATTGGGATTTGGAGTAGAATAGGTGAGGGAAGAAAGAATGAATGAAACCCTTCCTGTAATTTCTCTCTCCAAATGGAGAGTTTAAAAAGGGACATTGGGGCTCAGCTACACATATGGCACTGAATCATGTCTGACTTTAAATTTACTCAAAAATGTTCAAGGTAAAGGTTGACCTTGCTCGAAAGCCAGTCATATCTGACTCTAGGGTTCAGTGCTCATCTTTGTTTATAGCCAAAGAGCCAGCACTGTCTGCAGATGTTTCCATGGACCTGTGGCAGGCATGCCTCAGCACCGTAGTGCAGATGTTTCCATGGACCTGTGGCAGGCATGCCTCAGCACCGTAGTGCACAGAATACTGTTTACCTTCCCACTAAAGTGGTTCCTATTTATCTGCTTGCAATTTCTTGCTTTCGAACTACTAGGTTGGCAGAATCTGTGACAGAGACAGGAGCTCACTCTATCATGCAGTATTTGGGAATCAAATTCCGACCTTCCAGTGGTCAAGTTCAGCGTCTTAACAACTTGAGGCACCACAGTCCCTATTAAAAATACAAATGGGCAATATCCTTATGAAGTAAAAATCTAGTTTATGTAAGTTATTTTTTTTAGTGGTCTAATAAAAGGATTACCCACCTTTTACATTGAATGGTGTAAAAGGACCACACAAGGTCCTTTCTTTTCTTTCCTGTAGTAGAAGTATAAATTGTCTTTATTCAATCTATACCTATAAATCTGTGCATTAACCGTTGGAATGTGACAGAGGATCTTGCACCCGGCCCTACTAGCCCGTACCGAGCATTCATTCACTCACCCGAACCGGGATCGCAGGTAACTGTTGGGTTGAATTTTGCACCAGTGGGGCAGGAGCCCCCCAAACACAAAAAAAGAAAAAAGACTTCACTTCCCAACATCCTATGCACCGCGCCGCAGCCAATCAGGCTGAGAGGCACAAGCAAAAGGAACATTCAGAAACGCGCTGCGGCCAATCAAAATGGAGCAGCAGAAAAAAAGCCGCACAAACGAAACGCACAAACCCATAACTACAAGCACCAGAGTCCTGCGCGCCATGAGCATGCAGAACGCTGAGAAGGCCACCACGTGAAAAATAAAAATAAAAAAACACAACATGAGGGCAAGTCTTCCACAGGCGGACGCAGTGCCTCACAGCCACGCAAACACCCACTGGCCTTCTTTCATGGAGAAACTGGGAGGAGAGGGACTATCTCTCCTCCACGCTACCCCGCCGAAGGCACGGCGAGACCACCACCAGCGGCCTCAAGAAAAGTTGAGCTGGGGTGGAAAAAAACCCACAAACACAGGGGGGATTCAAGGGGGAAAGGTACTGATGCCTTCCTCCCCCTTGAAAGCAAAAAAATTCCTCCGCAAAGGAAAGGCAGCGAACGGTGCTCCAGCCGCTGCCTTTACTTTCCAAGTAAGTGTTTCACTTTCAAGGGAGGGTGAAGGCATCAGTGCCTTCCCCCCTTGAAAGCGAAACAATTCCTCCGCAAAGGAAAGGCAGCAAACGGCGCTCCGGCCGCTGCCTTTACTTTCCGAGTAAGTGTTTCACTTTCAAGGGAGGGAGAAGGCATCAGTGCCTCCCCCCCTTGAAAGCGAAACAATTTCTCCACAAAGCAAAGGCAGTGAACGGCACTCCAGCTGCTACCTTTACTTTCCGAGTAAGTGTTTCGCTTTCAAGGGAGGGTGAAGGCACCAGTGCCTCCCCCCCCTTGAAAGAGAAACAAAACTAAAAAACACAAACATCAAGATAATTAAAATAAATAAACCATTAATTTAAAAGAACACAAAAAACAAAAACATCCAAAATTAACCAAAGCCAAAACCAAAAATAACAAACAGAAAAAACACACAGAAAAACACCAAAAAAGAAAAACAAAACAAACACACAAAAGAAATTAAACCAGCCAACTTACTAGCATGTCCTACCTCCATGACGGCCAGAACTGAAATGAGGAAAGAAAGAGACTACTTACCGTAAGAAGCGCCACCCAGAGACCAGTAGAGAAAAAACAGTCAAAGTAAAAGAAATACTCAACAGCCCCACCCAGAGGCCACAAGAGATAAAACAGTCAAAAACATAACATTACATCACACATTCACACAAATCACAAAATAATAAAATAAAAACATTTCTAAAATCCTGTGTAGAGTTTTCACTCAAAAAAAAAACCCAAAACATCTAAACACAGTTTAAAAACATTGAATGTAAAAAAAACATGTACTTTCACATTTTTAAAATTATTATCCAAGGTACAACTATTAAAAAAATTCACATACTAAAACATGATTTGGTTAAATAAAATAATTATAAAATATTATATCATCCTTTCCTCTTTTTTTAATCCACAAAAACAAACCCAAAAAAGCTGATCACAGTTTATAACAGCCCGTGTGTATAAATAAACATTTTAAAAATCACAATTACAGACTAACCTCATTTGTACAAACATTAACAAAACAAAAACCTTCCAACACAATTTAAAACAGCTCAGCACTTGCAGGCAAAATCTGCTAGTGTTTCATATAATGGAGCTATAGCATTTACAGTGGAATCTAACGAGAATGACTTTGTAGTGTAGGAACATCTCGGTGTCTTTTGGAATTGTGCATAAATCAAGAATTTATAGTTAATATTGCCATCTCTGAAAGCCAGAATGGTGTCATAGGTAAAGTGACTGATTAGGACTCAAGGGGTCTGGGTTCAAAACTCAGTTCAGCCATGGAAACTCACAGGCTGTGTGTGTGTCAATGGTAAGACCACTCTTTCAGTATCTCACATAACTTCAAAATCCTATTAGAATATTGATAGAAGATTTACTGAAGATATCAACAACATAACTGCCACTGAGCAATAATCTAAATGGTAGCCAGAACCTTATAATATTTAGGAAGGGATGAGAGAGAGGCTTTAGTCATTACTTTAATATTCCTGCTTATGGGTATATAGGTGTATTTTGCAAGATGCAGACTACAGTAAGATATTCTAGAAGCCCAAATCAAATATTATTAGGCTGCATAAGAAAATATTTTGATCTCTGCCAGCCACCTGCATCATAGTTTTCAAATGCCAGAAACTGTCAAGTACCTCAATATTTTGTTGCTTGTTAGTATACATGTTCAAGAACTTTTGCTCATAGCATTGTATGTCTGGGTGTTGCATGTGGTGACATCCTTAGTCAGTAGCTTGCAAATTCATTCTGGTGCTAGCATGGCAGAGAAGTGTATTTGTCAGTGCTTCAAAGTAGTTAATTATCTGAGCTGACATCTTATTACCAAGAGTAGACAGTCTTACTACACTACAGGACTGCTCATATACTAAGAGGAAAAGGAATGGAGCATCGTTGCGGAAATTGTATTTCCACACACACTGGACTAACATAATTCAAATCAGTCCCAAAGAAAACTGAATTCAGCAATCGTGTAAATTACAGGAATAAAATACTTTTGTTTCTATCCCTATTCTGTTGCTGTTATCATGGCAAGTAGATAACTAATTATGATGTACTTTGGAAGACTTCAGTTGATAGTTTAATGAGAGACATCTGGTACCTTTTTAAGAGTACCTCTGGAATCTTCTATGGAATATTTTTCTTCTTTTCTTTTGCTCTAAGTATCCTCAAACATTCTCCAAAAAGGTAGTTTGAGATGAAACTTAGCAGCAACTTTGAGATGTGTACACATCACATATTCTTGTCATTTCTCTTGGAACTCTTCAGAGGAATCTCTCTCTCTCTCTCTCTCTCTCTCTCACACACACACACACACACACACACACACACACACACACACACACACACACTCACACCTCTGAAGAGTTCCAAGTATATATATTCAAACCTCTTTTGGTTTGAATAATATTTAGATGTTAAACTTGCTTCTAAATGCACACTGTTGCATGGAATGGCTTTGGTACAAAAGTCATTACATAAAGAAATCACAAAGCAGAGATGCATAAATAAAAAACATTATGCCTCACCTAGAATAATAAGTTTGACAGGAAAAGATATAAGGATATTTGAAAGAACTACTAAACAAAATACATTGAAAAGATGCATGCATAATTAATGCATGTAAATAACATGAAATGCAAAAGTCTAGACGAATAGTCTGCATAGAGCAGAACTGGTTTCAGGGTATTGTGTACATGAGCATGAAAGTTGGTGCACATTTAAAGGACAGGTTTTATACTTGTCATTGCATTCATCAGTATGTTTTTTGATGTTGCAAAGTTGCTTAATGAAAGCCCAATGGCAACTCTCATTTTAGTGGATATCTAGTGAGGTCCTTTCTAAATGTTGTGACCACTGTTGGACTTCTCTGAAAAACTGCTCAAAGCCAATATTTCTTTATTGCAGGCGCACCCCCCAATAAAGGACTCAGACACTGATGAAAGTGGATAACGGCATTGGGCCACATTTATTGATTCATGCCCTAGTCCGAATTATAAATTTCTATTGGTAATTGACCAATCATAATTCTTAAGGCAAGCAGGCCGAAGTAACACTGGTAAGGTACCACCCAAAATTGCCGACGGCAATTGTTACAATGTATCTATTTCTATCAATTTGTTTGTTGACAACAAACAAATTGTTGACCGTAGTCAATATCTAACTAATGACCCCACCCTCTGACGCGTATCCGTAAAATCACGGGGTGATGCATGCTGTCTAGCTGTAGCCATCACCCCGTCGCCTGGTTCGTCATTGACCGGACAACGTTTAACCAACTTATGCCTGTCTAGTGTTGTCCAGTCAATTGCGAACCTGCCGGATACCTGTGGCTCATAAATGTTTACCTTACCAGTGCTACCCGCCCATGTGACCAAAGTCAACAGCAGCAACAGTAACCCCTATATCAAACTATAGCAACAGTGTGGGATGGGCGAAAAAACCAGGACCCAAGAGCCAATTGCGAGTCCCAGCCAAAAATTCCCACCCGGCCCCGAAGCGACCAAAATATCACACTGTTAACTAGGGAGGGGGTGGAGGGGAAAAACTTCTCCGCTCCGTCGCTTCGCAAAATGGCAGCTCGGCTGACTCGTGGCCACCCCTTTCATAAGGGTGCTGGCCACACCCCCTAACTACCCGGATGCCTTCGTCCGGTGGGGGGGGCCCGCAAAGAGCGCGGCGGCCATTTTGGCACCGCGCTTGCATTGCAGGCGCATCCCCCAATAAAGGACTCAGACACTGATGAAAGTGGATAACGGCATTGGGCCACATTTATTGATTCATGCCCTAGTCCGAATTATAAATTTCTATTGGTAATTGGCCAATCATAATTCTTAAGGCAAGCAGGCCGAAGTAACACTGGTAAGGTACCACCCAAAATTGCCGACGGCAATTTTTACAATGTATCTATATGTATCAATTTGTTTGTTGACAACAAACAAATTGTTGACCGTAGTCAATATCTAACTAATGACCCCACCCCTCTGACGCGTATCCGTAAAATCACGGGGTGATGCATGCTGTCTAGCTGTAGCCATCACCCCGTCACCTGGTTCGTCGTTGACCGGACAACGTTTAACCAACTTATGCCTGTCTAGTGTTGTCCAGTCAATTGCGAACCTGCCGGATACCTGTGGGTCATAAATGTTTACCTTACCAGTGCTACCCGCCACACAGAGAGGCTTCAATGAAGGCTCGACGCCCCCCCCCCCAGACCGTCAGCTCGGTCAACAGGCCTGCTCGCCAATCACCTAACAGGAGGTCCATACCTCCTCGCGACAGATGGACCCCATCCCCTGCGAAAAGTTCATAATTTTGCAGACTAATGGCGGGGTGACGACTGACCCGCCCCCAACCCCTGTCGACAAGGAACCGGGCAACAGCCCTGTTTACCATGCGTCTAGCACGGTCAAGGGCCTGGAGGTCGAACCCTCCCCTATAAGTATGCCGCGGCACCATGTCAGACCAAACGAGGGTTGTGGCGGGCCACACGTAATGTAGGTAGGCAAGGTCGCCGCAAATCGCATGCTTCAGCGATAGGCCGGTGACCCGACCTAAATCATTGCCCCCAAGGTATGATCAGAATGTCAGGCGGGTCAGCATTCCGGCCTGAGAAAAGGAATGGCAACAGCTCCCGCCATAACATCCCGGGCTTACCATACCATGTGAGACTTGTGTATGCACCCAGTCCCAGTCGGGGTCCCCACTCTGTCGCCGCAGCGTAACGCGCTGCCCTGTGCACGTAGCTATGGCCCACCAGCCATACTGTCACCGGTGTAATACGACACCCAGGGTCTGTCAAGGAAAAAATGAGGGAAGAGAAAAGGTGCGGTGACTCGACTGGTACTCACGGTGAAAGAGGGCGGACATAAAATTGAAAACATTGTGATCCCCACCTCCCCATGCGGCGTATTTCAGCCCCGGAGTACCCAAAAGCAGCCGCAGTGGAAGCCGCCCCTATCCTAAATGAATGGGTGCCGTAACGGGCCCCTGGGAGGCCAACACTGGCCAGCGCTTTGCCGGTCACCTTCCAAAATTGAAATTTAGTAAGGGGAGACCCATCTTGGTGACAGAAAAATGGGCCATGGTGCGTGCCACGCAGTGCAAGGAACTCCTGTAGGGCACCAACCGGACAGATGTCTGCCAAAGAACACCATAGCAGTCTTACTCCACTGCCTACGCCATGCTGATCCGTCTTAGAGGAGCGTATCCTCAACTGAGCCCAATCATTGGCAACATAGACATCTTCGAGTTCCAGTGCCCTACGACTTGCATCCGCCTTAGACAGCATCACAATCTCATTGATGCGGAGCACTCCAAAAAAGGCCACCGTTGTAGCCGCATGAAACAGGGCTTCCTCATACCTATCAAAACATAGGTCATGCCAGCCCCACGCCAGTTGGGTAAGAACCCCTGGGGAAATTGGGTGGCGGTCGTCCGGGCTACGCCCACGCTCCTGCACCCACCCCTCCAAAACGTGTCTCACACGGAAGTCAGCAGTACTGTCCACATGACCGCCTACTTTGGCCATAAAAGCCAGCGCTGACAGCCTGGATGCTATGGTGCGAGGTGCGAGGCCCTGGGCATGGAGGTAAACCATGAATCAGAGGATATGGGCCACTGGGATCGGCCAGGTGTCTGGCAGCCGGAATGGGGCACAGAATGCTCTGAAAGAAATGAATGCGTGGTGATACGCCTTACGCGTGCGTGGCGCTAGCGACATGCCGATCGCCCGGTTCACCTCTCCTTGCCAAGGGTCCATATCTCGTCCGGGAGTGGCGAGGGAAATTCCTCCGCATCCGGGGCCAAGGCGCGGAACCGGGAGATCTGCAGGCGGGACAAAGCGTCAGCAATATCATTATTAACACCCGGGACATGCCTGGCCCTGAACAGCACATTGAGGCGCAGGCTGCGCAATACAAACTGGCGCACCAGGTCCATGACCCTGGGTGATTTAGAAGTCTGTGAGTTGACAATGTGGACAACGGCCGCATTGTCACACCAGAAATGAACAACCGAATTGGCCCACTCCTCACCCCATAGCATCAAAGCCCCCAATATGGGAAAAAATTCCAGATATGTAATATCACGCAGGCGACCCGTACCCGACCAGGCTGGTGGCCACCCACCATAGGCCCACTTCCCATTGAAGTACATCCCATAATCCAGGGATCCAGAGGCATCAGACTGTATCTGGAAACGAGGGGAAGACAGAAGGTCAGACCTCCAAAATGACACCCCATTGAACTCCCTCAGGAACTGGAGCCAGATAAGCATATCTGCCCTGATACCCCCAGTCAGTCTCATCCTATGGTGGGGCCTGGATAAGCCTGTCATGGCGTCGCACAAGCTCCGAGCAAATGCCCTGCCCGGTGCGACCACCCTGCAAGCGAAATTGAGGTGACCATGTAGCACTTGCAGTTCCCGTAATGACGCCTTGCGTTTAGCAAGCAAGTCCGAGATGAGGTCCACTATCCTGGACACCTTATCCCCCGGTAACCTAGAAGCCTGCGCTACCGTGTCAATCTCCACCCCCAGGAAGACTAGCTGGGTAGATGGGCCCTCGGTCTTTTCGGGCGCTAAAGGGACACCAAGTTCCTCCATTAGCGTCTGAAATGTGTTGAGGAGACGTGTGCACGTGTCCCAGCCCCGTTCACCCCCGAATAAAAAATCATCCAGGTAATGGGCTACAGACTGGGACCCTGACCTGCGGACAAAAGCCCACTGTAGAAAAGTGCTGAAACGCTCAAAGGCCAAGCATGATATGGAACAGCCAAAAGGCATGGCCTTATCGAAATAATATTCACCCCGGAACTTGAAACCCAGCAACTCAAAGTCACCCGGGTGAACCGGCAGGAGACGAAAGGCAGACTTAATGTCGCACTTAGTTAACAGCGCACCCGGGCCACATGAGCGCACCATGCGCAGCGCTTGGTCGAAAGATGTATACCTGACCGAGCAAAGGTCATCAGGGATAGCATCATTGACCGGCCGGCCGGCTGGGTAGGACAAGTGATGAATCAGGCGGAACTCACCCGGTGACTTCTTGGGCACTAAGCCCAAGGGTGACACTTTAAGGTTGGGAAACGGGGGTGTCGGGAAAGGGCCGGCGACCCTGCCCACATCAACCTCCTTAGTAATGCTGGCCGCTGCCACCTCCTCCCTTCCCCTAAGGGACAAAAGGTTGGGGGCGTCTTGGGGGGACCTATCACCCTCGAAAGGAATACGAAACCCCAGTCGAAAACCCTGAAGCAGGTAAACCGCGTCTGCCTCCCTCGGGTACAATGCGAGCCAACGCTCCAACATGTCCACATTAATTGGGGAGGGGGCCTTTCGGTGGACCAGCTCCCTCTGCGGGAGTCTTGCCAGCCCCTTGTCCACCCCTACCTCTGCCCCGCATCCATCCTGGCCTGGGGCAGGCGGAGGCCGCATGGGGGCCAGCACAAGAGGGACACTCATGCCTGTACCGGCAATTCTTCCTATTGCAGGAACCATTGGACGAGAAAGTCCAGCACAACAGACGGGCTGGAACCCCCTGCCCCGCCATCTGGCGGGGTGTCTGTGCTGGGGCCGCTCGCTGGACCGCATGTCCACAATGGTATCTTTCCCCAGGCGCAGGGCGCATGGGAGTCATGTACAGAAGCCACAGCTTCTGGCAGGGTTCGTCCCACCTCATCTCAGGGTGCAGGGGAATCTGCATACGGAATTCCTCGTCGTAAGCCAACCACGACGGTCCCGGGAAGTCGACCATCGCCCGGTAGATGTTGTCCAAATACTGGACCATCGGGATTGCCAGATCCGGCCTGGCCCTGAGGTAAACCGACATGTATATGAGGTACGCCGGCAAACAGTTGGCCCACGTGCGTGGCGGCTTACGACGACGTGCCTGTTCCTTATCCTTCTCATCCTGCCCCTCCCTCTCCTCCTTGGTGGGCTCTCTGTTAAGAAGGGAGAAGATGTCCACATACTCCCCACGCCAGATCTTCTCTTTGGTGGCCTGGGCCAGATGGTCTCCAAGGGGCAAGGAATACCCCGCTGTCGGCAATGCCGACACCGGCACGGTGGGAACTGCGGGCACTTGAAAAGGAGCCTGGACCAACCCGGTCACCCCTAACACGTTCCCGACTGAGTAGGAGGCACCACTCCAAACAGGGCCCTGGGTGGGAGGTGAAGTCGCCGGGTGGGACATCGGCGACTGAACCGTCGCGCCACCTGTGCGAGGCCACGGCCACTGAAATGCTCCCCCCAACGTAGCTAGATGTGTGGGTGCACTAGATTGAACCGCATACTCACATGCTGCACCACCATGGGCTGCCCCCACCGGGGGTTCCGGCCCACTGGGGGCGTCGGAGCTCACGACCGCAGTTGAGCTCGTCGATGGGGCCTGCTCAGCACCAGCCTGTTGATTGGGGAGCTGCGAGGCAGTGGCCAATGCCGGCCCACCCGCCTCGGGCAGCTCGACCTGTCCCGCCGCCTGCCGCTGCCCAGCAGACGAAGCATCAACCTGCACCCCAAAAGGCACCCCCGGGTAATTAACCCTCGCGAGGGACGCCTCGAGGGCCGCAACATGGGCCAGAAGGGCCTCAACAGTGACATAGCCCCCTAAGCCAAGGGGGGGCAAAGGGCCGGCCGGCCCACCAGTTGCAGGCGCCGGTCCAGGTCCCTGGACCCCGGGGCACGAATACGGCCACGAGCCCAGGCCCGGCCCCTGAGGGCCGGGGGCATGCCCTGCCAGGGGAGGGAACCCAACCACCCCCATGGCTGAAACCCCCTGCAGGAACCTGCGAACCATGGGAAGAAGGCCCCGAAGAATGGGCCAAGCCGGGGGCAGTGGCCATTGCTTGCGGGCCGGGGGCCGGGGGCCGGGGGCCGCGGCCCCTGCCGGGCTGGTATGCGGACGCCCTGCCTCAGGCCAAGGGGCTACCAACCCCATTCCACCGGTCCCGGTGGGCTCAGGCAAGGGAGGCTGCTGGGGAGGCGCAGTCGCGGTCCTCCGACCCGGCTGGCGCCTCTGCGCAGAGCGAACCGCGTTTGCAGCCGCCTTCTTCTTAGAGGGCATTGCAGCTATCTGGTGGGAAGCCGGATAAAGAGAAAGAAAATTCGCAACCGAAGAGGCTTCCCGGCGAAAGGCAAGAGCGACGGAGGTAAGAAAGAAAAACTTCTCCGCTCCGTCGCTTCGCAAAATGGCAGCTCGGCTGCCTCGTGGCCACCCCTTTTATAAGGGTCCTGGCCACGCCCCCTAACTACCCAGATGCCTTCGTCCGGTGGGGGGGGGGGGCGCAAAGAGCGCGGCGGCCATTTTGGCGCCGCGCTTGCAATTGCAGTGAATATGGGCCATGTTCCAAGGACCTAATGTTAAATAGACAAGACACGTGCCCTAGGGGAGGGAGAGACAGAAGCAGAGAGGTTGGTGAGGCAGAGTTATGTTTTCCAAATTCTAAATCCTTGAATACATTGACACTTAATACCATCCTGAATATCTGAAATTGCAAAGTAAAATATTTCTGTCAGCTGCATGGCTTTTATTTGAAGCTCATCATAAGTATGAAAACTATGAAAATACTTGGGCGGGGGAGTAAATTAGTTAGTACAATGTTGGTGGACTTGATCAAGGAATCTTTCACATCATTGATGAGATGATAGATGGCTAACTGAAGTGAAAAAATGCTCTGAATTTGAAAAGAGCTCTGGAGAGTTACACCAAATCACACATCAGTGGTCTCCAGTGACAGAGTGACTTGAAGTGTAATCAGAATATTTGTAAAATGAATGCACCCCCAGATTCTCATTGTACTTATTTTGGTATCATGCTTCCAGAAGTGACATTATTTGTTAATCTGAAAAAAGGAATATCTTTTAAAATTAATACAGTTTCAGTGTGTACAATTTGCTCAAAGATCTCTCTATATAGGTATCATATATACAGTACAGTGATACCTCATACAACGTCCAAACTTGGTTCCACAAGTTTGGACTTTATACGGATTTGGACTTTGAATGAGGCATGCAAAATCCTAGCCGCGATGCCTAATACAACGTCCAAATCCTTGCTGCGATGCCTCGTACAACGTCATTTCTATAGAGATACATTGTACTGTAACAGCACATACTTCAGGGCAAAGTCAAGGAAACAGACAGGAAACTGACAGAACTTTAAGAAAACATTGTCTAAAGGCTAAATACATTACAAAAACGTGTCAAACAACCCTGATTGTCCAAGAACCTGAAGAATGCTGCAAAAATCCCATTAATGCTTCTAAAAATTCAGATGAAAAATTAAAAAAAATTCCAAAATTACGCTCAAAACCACTCCTAAACACTCTTTGCCTTGTGTAAAACCCACAAGAGCAATGCACGCATGTGTCCTGTCTTTTATACTGCCCAGGCACAATGCAACCTGGGAAAAACTGAATGCCTCATACAAAGTCGAGCGACTTTATATGAGGTAACTTTTTTCATGAAATTAGACGATGTTGTATGAATTCGATGTTGTATGAAGTGGACTTTGTATGAGGTATTACTCTATATCTGTTTTTGCATCCGTATCTGTATTTTAATGTCATCATTCAAAAAGTTCTTATGTCACATGAGGTTTTCTTTTTTGATGTGACTGAGACAACAGACTTTATTCAAGTAAAGGTGAATATTTCTAGATGATGCTATTTTCTTTTCATCTCTTTCATTTCCTTCCTTCCTTTTGACCTCTTGTTGAATTAAGATCAGGGAATTTATTGGAACTCACATGCTAGCAGTCAACTGTCTAGTCACTGTTGTTGACTACATTTCTTGTGTGCCTCTGTGTCCTTCATTGTCTGTTCCTTCTTGGTACTTTTGATTAATTACCTCTCAGTGCTTGAGAAGACAGGGAACTCTGTTCTAGAATACAAAAGTTAATCCTTCATTTTTAAAGGAATGAAAAAAATGGAGAAACATATATTAAAAGAACTGTAACATGTGGAAAAAAGAAGTACATTATTTGAGTGTTGGGAAATTTCCAGCAAGGTAAGGACACAACCTGATTTGGAGGTCTCATTGATTGCACTTATGTCTCACAGACTCTAATGATCAAAGCTAGCCAACCTAATAGAGCGCTATTGATTTTAATTTTACCCACAGGATGTGGTACTATCAGTATGCGAATGACACTCAGTTTTACATCTCAGCTTGTGGTGATACCAGTGATGCTGTCAAAGTCCTGTCTGGATGCCTGGAGGCTGTTGGGGTCTGGATGGGGGACAACGGGCTTCAGCTGAATCCTGGCAAGACCGAGTGGCTATGGGTGAGGGGCCCCGGGTTATATGGGGAGCTACCACATCTGGTCTTGGATGGTGCAGTTTTTCCCCAGACATACCCAGTGCACAACTTGGGGGGGCCTCCTGGACTCGTGACTGCTGCTTGAAAACCTGGTGGCAGCCATGGCCAGGAGGGCTTTTGCTCACCTTTGAGTAATTCACCAGTTGTGCCCGCTCCTGGACCGGGACTCCTTACTCATGGTCACTCATGCTCTGGTCACCTCCAGACTAGATTACTGTAATGTGCTCTACATGGGGCTGCCCTTGACGACCATTCGGAGGATACAGCTGGTCCAGAATGTGGCTGCCCGGGTGGTGATGGGGTGTGGACATTATGCCCGGGCCTTGCCACTACTTCAGGATCCTCACTGGTTACCAGTTTGCCTCCGGGTGCAATTCAAGTTGCTGGTTTTGACCTTTAAAGCCCTATTTGGCAGTGGGCCAGGATACCTAAGAGACCGCATTGCCCCAAGAGTGTCTGCCTGTCCAACCAGAGTGGACCGGAGGGGCTTCCTAGTTTTACCATCAGCTAGAGAGGCTCGCCTCTTTAGCACACGAAGAATGGCCTTCTCCATGTCTACATCAGCCCTCTGGAACCTCCTGCCAACGGAGTTAAGATTGCACACAGAATTGCTGCCCTTCAGAATGGTTTGGAAAACTGGCTGGCAGGGCAGGTGTGGGGCCTTAATGGAAATATGGCCCACACCTGTTGGCTCATTCCAAGCTAAGCATTAATCTAGAGTGTCCCTCCCTCTCTATTTCTCACATTCATTTTATTTCTTTATGAATAGAGTGGTGGTAGGAGGGTGGGTAGGGGGTGGGTGACTTGGGGTTTTAATCTGTTTTATATGTTTTAATCTATTGTAAGCCGTCCTGAGTTGGGTTCACCTGAGTGGGTAGCATAGAAATCTGAAAATTAAATTACATTACATTAAATCAAATTAATAGAACATAGGTAGCATTGTCTAGCTTTTTACAGAATATCAGAGATTTACCTAATATATTTTTCACAAGGAAATCATGTCATAGTGGAACCTGGACTCAGTTATGTTTTAATTTAATTAGCAGGAGTGGTTATAATAGCAGATTGTTACTATCTCTGCAGTTGAATGTGACATTATAGAATCACTTGTTACACTGAATCCTCTTGAGATTGACTGGCTAACGAAGTGCTCACATAATTGCAGAGGGAACTAAACATTTGAGCATGAGGCTTCAAATAGGAAAGGGAAATTGTTTGACTAGATCTAAAATGTCTCAAGAAATAAGACTAAGGATTGGAAGAGCTCATAGGATTCAAGTTGTATAAGAGACAGGTAAAAGACACAGAACTCAGAGATAAGAAGGCCAAAGAGAAGGTTCAGAATAGGTAATAGAATGTATCTTCAAGTTAGGATAGGTGGCTTTAGCAAAACTGCAAAAGAGACAGGAGAAAATGAAACAAGCAAAGGCTAGTCAGATAGGTGAGCAATAAATATATATACACCAATATATATACCAATAAATATATATACTCCATAAAGGAACCTCAAACACTTGTGGTTTCTTTTGTCACTGCCAAATTGTGACCTGATCACATTAAATACTTGGCAGACCTTATATCAAGAAGAGGCAGACACACAGTTTGGCTTCTCAAGAGGATCTGGAACCAGCGAAACATTATTCTGTCTATGTGTCCTTGGCCAAGTTGTGGTGACATGAATATGAGATGCTTGCTTTCCTAACTATGAGAAAGCCTTTGGCAAAGTAAGACCAAATGAGCAGCTACAAGACAGGGTATACTTGACTCAGTAATGTTATGAGAAAGAAGAATCTGGGAATTATTCTAAATCATAAGCTGAATATGAGTCAACAGTACAATGTGCCTGCAAAAAAAGGACAAATGTTGTTTTAGGTAAGGTTGCATTAACAGAATTATACTCTCCAAAACTCATGAGGTACTAGTCCCGCTGTATTTGGCACTAGTAAGATCACATCTAGAGTACTGCATCCAATTGTGGACAAACACTTTAGGAAAGATGGTGACAAGCTGAAAAATGTTCAGAGGAGGGCAACAAGGATGATCAGTGGACTGGAAACCAAGCCCTATGAGGCAAGACTGAAAGAAGTAGGTGTATTTAGCATTGAGAAAAGGAGGCTGAGGAGGAGGGAATACAATAGCACTTTTCAAATACTTGAAAGATGATCATAAAGTGGAAGGGCAGTTCTCAATCATCACAGAGGACACGGCATGGAAAAATGAGCTGAAATTACAGGAAGCCAGATATAGACTAAATATATCAGGAAAAAATGTCTTAACTATTTGAATAGTACAATAATGGAATCAATTACTTCAGGAGGTGGTTAGTACTGAGCAACATCTGTCAGATGTGCTTTAATTTGAATTCCTGCATTAGCAGGATGTTGGACTCAATGGCCTTATAGATCCCTCCCTACTCAATTATTGTATGATTCTAAAGTCAAACATGGCAATCTGATTGACCCGTTGGTAAACAAAGTTCTTGATTTAAATCAAGATTACTCTATAATGAGTAACCTATACTGAAACGAAAAAAGATGCAGTAAAAACTGGAGGTTAGAGGACTTTAAAAATAAAAGTAAATGCAACAAAGATCTTTAATCTTACCTGTGCATTTCAGTTTGTATTCTAAAAAAAATATTCCTGATTAATATGATAGTATAATGATCAACAGAGTGGCCATCAGCAATGGAGACAATACAATATTACTAGCTGCTAAAAATGATGCTCTGCAAAATTTACTCAATAAAGTCAGTGAAGTAAAGAAAGAATTGGTGTAAAATGAATATTAACAAAACTATGTTCATAATCAATAAAAACAATTATAACTGAGTCATTAGATGCTGGTTTTTAGCTGAGTTAATGTCTGTTTTTTATTTCAGCATTTTAATCATGTTAATACACTTAATGTACAGTATTTTGATTATTACTAGTTTTTAAATGTTTTTAATTTATAATTTATTTGGTTTAATTTGATCTTTTTAACATTGTGAGACACCTTGAGTCTCCCATTGGAAGATGGTTGGCATATAGATACAAATAATAAATAAGAAAGAAATGTTGTAAAAGACCAAACATGAAAACGTGGGCTATGTTGACAAATATAATTTCCTCGGAATTTCTTTGAATGAACAGTGGAACCATAGCTTCTCAATAAAAGTTAGAATAGAGATGGCCTGGTGTAACCTCCATAAGATAAAGAATAAAATACTCAACAAATCTTGTAATTGGTTTTCAGAATGCCTGCTGTACAATGCTGTGCATTCTCAGTTCTTTGTTATTCATAGGATCTTCGACTTTAAGACAGGCAATTATTTTTAAAAATCTAGAAACATTTGAAATGCAGACTTACTGCAGAGGTAAAGAATTATACATATCTCTTGGAGGCAGGGTGACCAGCAAAGAAGTATGAGAGCAACAGAATAAAGACTATGAAAGCGTGGCGCCAAAATGGCCGCTGCGCTCTTTGCGCCCCCCCACCCGGACTCAGACATCCGGGTGAGTTAGGGGGCGTGGCCACCCCTCTATAAAAGGGGTGGCCATGAGGCAGACGAGCTGCCATTTTAGAAATAGCGACGGAGAGGAGAAGTTTTTTCCGTCGCTGTTTGTCCTTTTAGTCTTCGGCTGTTTAGCCCTTGCGGTTCTTTCCCGGCTGGGAAAGGGGGATTAGCACACACAGAGCCTTTGTTTGCTTGGCTACCGCGTGCTTAGGCGCTAGGAGTTCGATCCCTGGATAGGGATCCTGCTTTTCTTCTCCTAAGGAGACGTGGCTCCCAAGCGGAAGGCCCAGGCAATGAAGCCGCGGCCAAGGGGGAGAACTTTCACCGGCCCTGCGCCGGACGGGGGCCAACCATCGGGTTGGAGGACCAGGGCTGCGCCCCCGTGGCAGGGCAATATGCCAGCCTTGCCCACTGATACCGGTGGGGCTACTCAGGCTGGCACTTGGCAGCCGGGCTCCAGCTCGGTGGCTGGCCAGGTACAGGCTTCGGCCCTCGGCCCACCATTACCAGCCATGGGTCAGGGCAGCATGGGGGGGCCTGGTGCGGGTGTACAACCCGTTCCTGATCTGGCCCCTCATGGGCCGGAGTTTTGGGCATGGCCCTATTCTGGCCCTGGCTCGCCTTTCGGGTTACCTTTCCAACTGCCTAGTGGGCCGTCCGGCCCACCTTATGCTGGGGGCTCTGTGGCAGTGGATGCTTTGTTAGCACGTTTAGCAGTGCTGGAAGCATCCTTCGGCATTGCACAGCCTCCTGTGGAGGGGGCGCTTCTCTTTCCACTGGGGCCCCTTCGTTGGCACTGGCTACCTTGACGGCCGCAATGCTGCAACGGGCAGCCAGCCGGGTTGAGCTGCTTGAGATGCTCTGGCCGGCGCCAGCTGGTGTCTCACAGCTCCCCGTTAGTCCAGATCTGCAGACTGGGAGTAGTCAGGTGTGGTCCCAGAGCTCGATTCCGGTGGGGGTCAGGTCACGAGGGAGAACCCCCGGTGGGGGCGGCTCATGGGGGTGCACCTAGTGAGTATCAGGTTCAATTTAGTGCACCTACATCACAGCCCACTTCCAGTGGTGGGGTTCAGTGGCCCTGGCCTCGTCAAGTTGAGGCGAGTGGGCATCAGTTACCAGCCTATCCCAGTGCCCCATGGTTTCAAAATGGCACCTCGTTAAGGGCGGGGGTATCCGTCCCTGGGGCAGTGCCGAGCATCGCAGGGGCTGTCCAGGTCCTGCTGCATATGCCCTCTATACATAATGTGCCGGTGACAGCTTTGCCGACGGCTGGTTATTCCTTGCCCCTTGGTGATCATTTGTCACAGGTCACGAGGGAGAAGATTTGGCGAGGGGAGTACGTGGATATAGTCTCCCTATTGAACTGTGAGCCCACTAAGGAAGAGAGAGAGGGACAGGATGACAGAGACAAGGAGCTGTCTCGTCGTCGTAAGCCACCACGCTCCTGGGCCAACTGGTTACCGGCATATCTTATTTATATGGCGGTATACCTTAGGGCCCGGCCTGATCTGGCCATTCCTATGATCCAATACTTGGACAATATTTACAGGGCGATGGTCGATTTCCCTGGCCCATCGTGGTTGGCTTACGATGAGGAATTTAGAATGAGGGTGGCCTTACACCCGGAGATGAGATGGGATGAGCCCTGCCAAAAATTGTGGCTCTTGTACATGACCCCCACACATCCGGCGCCTGGGGATAGGTACCATTGCAGCCATGCTGTGCAGCGAGCTGCTCCAACACAGGTTCCCCACCAGCCAGCGGGGCAGGGGGTTCCAGCCCGCTTGCTGTGTTGGAGCTTCTCAGCTAATGGCGTGTGCAATAAGCGACAGTGTCGATACAAACATGAGTGTCCCTCTTGCGCTGCCCCCCACGCCGCCTCCGCGTGCCCGCGGGCTGGTGGGTCACGGGGCAGAGGTAGAAGTAGAGGTGGACAGGGAGCGGGCAGGGCTTCCGCTGATGGAGCTAGCCAGTCAAAAGGCCCCCTCCCCAGTTAATGTGTATATGTTGGAGCGATGGCTCTCAACTTATCCAAGGAGGGAGAACACAAGGTACCTCCTGGAGGGTTTCCAGTGGGGCTTTCGTATCCCATTCAAAGGGGTGCGGGGACCCCAAGATGCCCCCAATTTGGTTTCCCTGAAGGGTAAGGAGGGGGTGGCTGCCCTGAGTATTGCCAAAGAGGTAGAGGCCAGGAGGGTAGCGGGCCCCTTTTCCGAACCACCTTTCCCTAACCTGAAGGTCTCCCCTCTGGGGCTGGTACCTAAAAAGACCCTGGGTGAATTCCGTTTAATCCACCACTTATCGTACCCGGCAGGTTCTTCTGTCAATGATGCTATTCCTGATGACCTTTGTTCGGTCAGATATACGTCATTTGACCAAGCCCTACGGATGGTGCGCTCTTGTGGTCCCGGTGCCCTCCTGGCAAAATGTGACATTAAATCGGCATTCCGATTGCTGCCAGTGCACCCTGGGGACTTTGAGCTATTGGGGTTTAGATTCCAAGGGAAGTTCTATGTAGATAAGGCCATGCCTTTTGGCTGCTCTATTTCATGTTCGGCATTCGAACGTTTTAGCACTTTTCTTCAGTGGGCCTTTGTTCGCAGGTCCGGGTCTCGGTCTGTAGCCCATTACCTCGATGACTTTTTGTTCGGGGCTGAACGGGGCTCAGACACGTGCCCGCGTCTCCTCACTACATTTTAGACGCTAATGCTGGAACTGGGTGTCCCTTTAGCGCCCGAAAAGACCGAGGGCCCATCTACTACGCTCACATTTCTGGGTATTGAAATTGACACGGTCACACAGGCATCCCGGTTACCCATTGAGAAGGTCACCTGGATCTCTGCGATGATTTTGGCATTGCTAGCCAGGGGCATGCAGGCTGACCTTTTGGTTTGGCTCACATTTCTACGGGAATTTAACGGGGTTTCTTTCTGGAGATCGGACCTTTTGGTTTCCCCTAGATTCCAAGCACAGTCGGATGCCTCTGGCTCCCTGGGATATGGGATTTATTTTGAGGGGAGGTGGGCTTATGGCCAATGGCCTCCAGCATGGCGGGGCACGGATCGCCTCCGCGATCTTACCTTTCTTGAGTTCCTTCCAATCCTGGGAGCTTTGATGCCATGGGGCGAGGAGTGGGCCGACTCAGTGGTCCATTTTTGGTGTGACAATGCGGCAGTGGTGCACATTGTCAACGCTCAGACGTCTAAATCACCCACGGTGATGGCGTTGGTTTGCCAGTTTGTGTTACGAAGCCTACGCCTAAATGTGCTGTTAAGGCCAGACATGTCCCAGGCATTAATAATGATATTGCTGATGCTTTATCCCGCCTGCAGATCCCCCGGTTCCGTGCCTTGGCTCCGGAAGCAGAGGAATTCCCCTCGCCACTCCCGGCCGAGATTTGGACATTTGGCGAGGAGAGGTGAACCGGGCGATCGGCATCTCTTTGGCACCTCGCACGCGTAAGGCGTATCAACATGCTTTCGTACAATTTAGAACCTTTTGTGTGCAACTTCAGTTGCCCAAAATGTGGCCCATTCCAGTGGAACAGGTTTTACAATTTATGGTTTATCTACACAGTCAGGGTTTGGCTCCTCGTACTATAGCATCCAGGCTGTTGGCACTGGCATTTATGGCCAAAGTGAGGGGTTTTGCTGACTGCGTGAATGATTTCCGCATACGTCATGGTTTGGAAGGGTGGACACGGGAATGTGGCCGCTGCCCAGACACTCGCCACCCAATTTCACCAGAGGTACTGACCCACCTTGCACGAGGCTGGCATAACTTGTGTTATGATAGGTATGAGGTGGCTCTTTTTCATGCGGCTACCACGGTGGCCTTCTTTGGAGCGCTCCGCATCAGTGAGTTGGTACTACTGTCTAAGGCGGATGCGACTTGTAGGGCACTGGAACTCAACGATGTCTATGTTACTAATGAGTGGGCTCAGTTGAGGATACGGTCCTCGAAAGTTTATCAGCATGGCGTAGGCAGTGGAGTTAGACTGCTATGATGTTCCATTGCAGACATCTGTCCGGTTGGTGCCCTACATGAGTTCTTGGCAGTGCGTGGCGCGCACCCTGGCCCATTTTTCTGCCACCAGGATGGGTCTCCCCTTACTAAATTTCAATTTTGGAAGGTGACCGGTATGGCACTATCCAGTGTTGGCCTCCCCGGGGCTCGTTACGGCACCCATTCATTTAGGATAGGTGCTGCATCCACTGCGGCTGCATTTGGGTACTCTGAGGCTGATATACGCCGAATGGGGAGATGGGGATCCATGCGTTTTGCATTGTATGTTCGCCCAATTCAGGCATGAGTACCAGTTAAGTCATTCTCTTTTCTTCTTTTACAGACCCTGTGTGTCCCTGCACACCGGTGGCAGTATGGCTGGTGGGCCACAGTTACGTGCACTGGGCAGCGCAGTATGCTGCCGCGACAGAGTGGGGACCCCAGCTTGGACTACGTGCAACCGCACGTATACATTGGTACGGTAAGTGCGGAATGAGATGGCGGGAACTGTTGCCATTCCTGTTTTCCATCAGGGATGCTGAACCGCCTGATGTCCTTGTACTGCACCTCGGGGGCAATGACCTTGCCCAGGTCACTGGCCTTTCCTTAAAATTCACGATTTGCAGTGACCTAGCTTATTTGCATTATGTGTGGCCGTCCACAAGGCTGCTATGGTCAGACATCGTACCGCGTCATTCATACAGGGGAGGTATTTTACCTCCGTGCCCTTGACCGCGCTTCGCCGCTCGGTGAACAGGGCTGTTGCCCGGTTCTTCGCAGACAAGGGTTTGGGGATGATCATCTGGCATCCCACGATTAGTTTGCAAAATTATGATCTCTATGCAGGGGATGGGGTCCACCTGTCGGCTAGAGGTATGAACCTCTTTCTGGAAGATTTGCAAGCAGGCCTGGTGACCGAGCTGACGGTCTGGGGGGCGGTGGGGTGGTGAGTCTTCACAGACGCCTCCCCGTGTGGCGGGTAGCACTGGTAAGGTAAAGATTGATGACCCATAGGTATCCAGCAGGTTCGCAATTGACTGGCCAACACTTAGACAGGTACAGGTGTAATAGCTTTGGCCGGTCAATGACGAACCAGGCAAGGGGTGATGGCAGGAGCTTTACAGCATGCATCACCTCGTGATTTGACGGATACACGTCATAGGGTGGGGTCAGTAGATAGTTTATTGACTCCGGTCAACAATTTGTTTGTGTCAACAAACAAATTGATACAAATGGTTACATTGTAGCCAATTATCATTGGCATTTTTGGGAGGAACCTTACCAGTGTTACTGCGGCCTGCTTGCCTTAAGAATTACAATTGGATGAATACACCAATTGAAAGTTATAATTCGGACTAGGGCATTATTCAATAAAAGTGGCCCAATGCCTTTGCAGGCGCACCCCCCAATAAAGGACTCAGACACTGGTGAAAGTGGATAACGGCATTGGGCCACATTTATTGGTTCATGCCCTAGTCCGAATTATAAATTTCTATTGGTATTCAACCAATTATAATTCTTAAGGCAAGCAGGCCGAAGTAACACTGGTAAGGTTCCACCCAAAATTGCCAACGGCAATTGGTTACAATGTATCCATTTGTATCAATTTGTTTGTTGACAACAAACAAATTGTTGACCGTAGTCAATAATCTAACTGGTGACCCCACCCTCTGACGCGTATCCGTAAAATAACAGGGTGATGCCTGCTGCCCAGCTCATGCCATCACCCCATTGCCTGGTTCATCGTTGACCGGACAACGTTAACCAACTTGTGCCTGTCTAGTGTTGTCCAGTCAATTGCGAACCTGCCGGATACCTGTGGGTCATAAATGTTTACCTTACCAGTGCTACCCGCCCATGTGACCAAAGTCAAGCAGAATAAGAAAACCCCTATGTCAAACCATAGCAACAGTGTGGGATGGGCAAAAAAAACCCAGGACCTGGAAGCCAATTGTAGGTCCCAGCCAAAAATTCCCACCTGGCCCCGAAGCGACCAAAATATCACACTGTTAACTAGGGAGGGGGGTGGAGGGGAAAAACTTCTCCTCTCCGTCGCTTCGCGAAATGGCAGCGCGGCTGCCTCGTGGCCACCCCTTTTAAAGGATGCTGGCCATGCCCCCCTAACTACCCGGATGTCCAAGTCCGGTGTGGGGGGGCCTGCAAAGAGCGCGGCGGCCATTTTGGCGCCGCGCTTGCATTGCAGGCGCACCCCCCAATAAAGGACTCAGACACTGGTGAAAGTGGATAACGGCATTGGGCCACATTTATTGATTCATGCCCTAGTCCGAATTATAAATTTCTATTGGTATTCAACCAATTATAATTCTTAAGGCAAGCAGGCCGAAGTAACACTGGTAAGGTTCCACCCAAAATTGCCAACGGCAATTGGTTACAATGTATCCATTTGTATCAATTTGTTTGTTGACAACAAACAAATTGTTGACCGTAGTCAATAATCTAACTAGTGACCCCACCCTCTGACGCGTATCCATAAAATACCGGGGTGATGGCTGCTGCCCAGCTCATGCCATCACCCCATTGCCTGGTTCATCATTGACCGGACAACGTTAACCAACTTGTGCCTGTCTAGTGTTGTCCAGTCAATTGCGAACCTGCCGGATACCTGTGGGTCATAAATGTTTACCTTACCAGTGCTACCCGCCACACAGGGAGGCATCCATGATGACTCACCGCCCCGCCCCAAGACCGACTGCTCGGTCGCCAAGCCTGCTTGCATCACACCAAGAACGAGGTACATACCTCTAGCCAACAGGTGGACCCCTTCTCCCGCTTACCAGCAAAATATTTGTCTAGCAGTCCGAACTAGGGAGATCCGCATCTCCCCTAAATTCGTGTCTCGGCACGATGTTAGACCATAGCGACCGTATGTAAGCCATAGGTGATGTAAAAAGCCAGGTCCCAGCCCCCCAACGGTTTAGTAACAGCAGCGATCTGTATAATATCACTGCCACTGGGGTGCCTGCAAAATAGGGCGGCCGAGCATCCCTGTCAGACAGCAGGAATGGCCTCAGTTCCCGCCACCATGTGCCACGCATATCATACCATAGCCTTCGTGCGGATGCACACAGCCCGGCCGGGGTCCACTCTCTGTCGCTGCAGCGTATACCGCTGCCCAGTGTACATAGCTGCGGCCCACCAGCCCCCCCCCCACCGGTGAGTTGAGACCCCTAGGATCTGTAAAAGAGGAGAAAAAAGGTGAAGGGCATAAACAGGTACTCATACAATGAGGGGAAATACATATCTGAAATTGTGCGTAGGTGCGTATCCACCTCGGAGTACCCCAAACGTAGCCGCGATCAGCGCGACACCTACCCTAAGTAAATGGTGCCAAAACGGGCCCCACACCGCGAAACGCGGCACCGGTCACCCTCAGGGACTGTACTATAGTAAGGGTAGATCCATCCCGGTGGCGGAAAACAGGCTGGGGTGCACAGCAGGCACTGTCGAAAAATCATGTAGAGCACCAACCGGACAGATGTCTCGAAAACTTGGTAGCAGTATACACCACTGCCCACTGTGCTAAAACACCCGTGAGGACCGTATCCCCACTCGAGCCCACTCGTGTGACAGAGACATCTTCGAGTTCCAGTGCGCTACGAGACACCTCCGCCTTACACAGGTGGTACCAACTCTGGCACCCTCTCACTGATGCGGGGCGCTCCAAAAGGCTACCGTGGTAGCTACGTGGCTAAGAGCCACCTCCCACCTATCTGTGCATAAGCAATCATGTAGGGCACCAACCGGACAGATGTCTGCCATGGAACATCGTAGCAGTCTTACACCACTGCCTACACCGTGCTGATCAACCTTAGAGGAACATATCCTCAGTTGAGCCCAATCATTGGAAACATAGACATCTTCGAGTTCCAGTGCCCTACAACTCGCATCTGCCTTAGACAGTAGCACCAGCTCACTGATGCGGAGCGCCCCAAAAAAGGCCACCGTAGTAGCCGCGTGAAACAGGGTTGCCTCATACCTGTCAAAACACAGGTCATGCCAACCCCGTGCAAGGTGGGTAAGTACCCCCGGAGAAATAGGGTGGCGGTCGTCCGGGCTGCGCCCACGTTCCCGCGCCCACCCTTCCAAAACATGTCGTATGTGAAAATCATGTGTGCTGTCAGCAAAACCACCCACCTTGGCCACGAATGCCAGCACTGACAACCTGGATGCTATGGTGCGGGGGGCTAAGCCCTGGGCATGTAAGTAAACGATAAATTGGAGGACACAAGCCACCGGGATGGGCCAACTTTCAGGCAGCCGTGATTGGGCACAAAAGGCCCTGAATGAACTGAATGCATGGTTATATGCCTTACGCGTGCGGGGGGCGGGCGACATGCTGGTCGCCCGGTTCACCTCTCCTTGCCAAGCGTCCATATCTCGTCCGGGAGCGGCAAGGGAAATTCCCCTGCGTCCGGGGCCAAGGCACGGAACCGGGGGATCTGCAGGCGGGACAAAGCGTCAGCAATAACGTTATTAATACCTGGAACATGTCTGGCCCTAAAAAGCACATTGAGGCGTAGGCTGCGCAACACAAACTGGCAAACCTGTTCCATGACCCTTGGAGATTTAGACGTCTGTGAGTTGACAATGTGGACAACTGCCGCATTGTCACACCAGAAATGGACGACCGAATAGGCCCACTCCTCGCCCCATAGCATCAAAGCTCCCAGAATGGGGAAAAATTCCAGGTACGTGAGATCGAGCAAGCGATCCACGCCCCACCTGGCTGGCGGCCATCTGCCATAGTCCCACTTCCCTGCGAAGTAAATCCCATAACCCAGGGACCCTGATGCATCCGACTGAACCTGAAAATGAGGGGAAACCAAAAGGTGGAATCTCCAAAATGTCACCCCCTTGAATTCCCTCAGGAACTGGAGCCAAATGAGCATATCGTCCCTCATGCCCTTGTTCAGTCGGACCCTGTGGTGGGGCCTGTCCAAGCCAGTCATGGCGTTGCACAAACGTCGAGCAAATGCTCTGCCAGGTGCGACGACCCTGCAAGCGAAATTGAGGTGACTATGTAACACCTGGAGCTCCCGAAGGGACACCTTACGTTTTGCCAGCAAGTCCGAAATGAGTGCAACGATCCGGGAAACCTTATCAGCAGGTAACCTGGATGCCTGCACAACCGTGTCAATCTCCACCCCCAGGAATGTGAGCTTGGTTGAAGGGCCCTCGGTCTTTTCGGGCGCTAAAGGGACACCGAGTTCCTCCATTAGCGTCTGAAATGTATTCAGGAGACGTGTGCACGTGTCCCAGCCCCGTTCACCCCCGAATAAGAAATCATCAAGGTAGTGGGCTACAGACCGGGACCCTGACCTGCGAACAAAGGCCCATTGGAGGAAGGTGCTGAAGCGCTCAAATGGCGAGCATGAAATGGAGCAGCCAAAAAGGCATGGCTTTGTCGAAATAAAATTCACCCCGGAACTTGAAACCCAGCAATTCAAAGTCACCCGGGTGCACTGGCAGGAGACGGAACATGGACTTAATGTCGCACTTAGCTAGTAGTGCACCCGGGCCACATGAGCGCACCATGCGCAGGGCCTGGTCAAAAGATGTATACCTGACCGAACAAAGATCGTCAGGGATAGCATCGTTGACCGAACGGCCAGCCGGATAAGACAAGTGGTGTATCAAACGGAACTCCCCCGGCGACTTCTTGGGCACCAACCCCAACGGGGAAACCTTGAGGATGGGAAATGGCGGGAGAGGGAAAGGGCCAGCGACCCTGCTTGCAGCAACCTCCTTAGCAATGCTCATGGCAGCCACCTCTTCCCTTCCCCTGAGTGATAACAGGTTGGGTGCATCTTGAGGGGACCTGACCCCTGTGAAAGGAATGTGAAACCCTTGCTGAAAACCCTCAAGCAGGTAAGCTGCGTCTGCCCTCCTTGGGTACATCGTGAGCCAACGCTCCAACATGTCCACATTAATTGGGGAGGGGGCCTTTTGCCTGACCAGCTCCCTCTGCGGCAGTTCTGCCCGCTCCCTGTCCACCTCTACCTCTGCCCCGCAGTCCGCCTGCCCTAGGACACGCAGAGGCGGCATGGGGGCCCGCACAAGAGGGACACTCGTGCCTGTATCGGCACTGCTTCCTGTTGCACGCACCATTGGCTGAGAAGCTCCAACACAGCAGGCGGGCCGGAACCCCCTGCCCCGCCACCTGGCGGGGTGCCTGTGCTGGAGCAGCTCGCTGGACTGCATGTCCACAATGGTACCTCTCCCCTGGCGCCGGGCGCATGGGGGTCATGTACAGAAGCCACAGCTTCTGGCAGGGCTCATCCCACCTCATTTCCGGGTGTAGGGGCACTCTCATACAGAATTCCTCGTCGTAAGCCAACCACGACGGGCCGGGGAAATCAACCATCGCCCGGTATATGTTGTCCAAATACTGGACCATCGGAATTGCCAGGTCAGGCCGGGCCCTGAGGTACACCGCCATGTACATAAGGTACGCGGGTAACCAGTTGGCCCACGTGCGTGGCGGCTTACGTCGACGAGACTGTTCCTCGTCCTTCTCCTCCTGCCCCTCCCGCTCCTCTTTGGTGGGTTCTCTATTCAAGAGGGAGAAAATGTCCACATACTCCCCCCGCCAGACCTTCTCCTTGGTGGCCTGAGCCAGGTGATCCCCAAGGGGCAATGAACAACCTGCTGTCCGCAAGGCCGAAACCGGAACATTGACAGCGCTGGGCACCACGAAAGGAGCCTGGACCAGCCCCACCACCCCCAGTAAGTTCCCGGGAGGGCAGGGTACCCCGCCCCAAAAGGGGCCTCGAAGTGTTGGAGCCGTGCCCTGATTGGCTGGCGGCAGCTGACCCGCCGCCCCAGCCAGGCGAGGCCACGGCCATTGCAAACCTCCCCCCGTTGTGGGTTGTGATGTGGGTGCACTAGTTTGGACCGTATACTCACAAGTTGCACCCCCATGGGCCGCCCCCACCGGGGGTTCCGGCCCACTGCGGGCGTCGGAGCTCGCGACCGCAACCGAGCTCGTAGATGTGGCCTGACCACTTTCAGCTGGCGGCATCTGCTGTGTGGGGAGCTGCGAGGCCGCGGCTGGTGCTGACCTACTTGCCTCAGGCAGCTCAACCCTTTCGGCCGCCTGCCGAGAACCTGCAGGCGCTGAGTTGACCTGTAAACCAAACGGTGGCCCCAACCACTGGCCCCAGAGGGGCAGGGGGTATGCCCTGCCAGGTAAGGGAACCCAGCCAACCCCCCTGGTCAAAGCCCACCGCTGGAAGCTGCATGCCAAGGCCTGAAGGCCCGGCCTGGCTATGCGCCAGGCCCGGGCCGGTGGCCGCTAATTGCGGGACGGGGGCCGCATCCCCTGCAGGGCCGGTCTGAGGCTGCCCAGCCTCAGGCCAGGGAGCAATCGACCCCATCCCGCCGGTCCCGGTGGGCACCCCCGGAAAGGGGGCCTGCTGAGGGGGCGCAGTCGCGGTCCTCCGACCCGGCTGGCGCCTCTGCGAGGAACAAAACGCGTTCCCCATCTCCTTCTTTTGGAAGGCATTGCTGCAATTGCAGGGAAGCCGCAGAAAAGTAGCGAAGAAGAAACTGCTGCCGAAAAAGGCTTCCCGGCTAAAGGGAAGGGCGACGGAGCAAGTGGGGAAAAACTTCTCCTCTCCGTCGCTTCACGAAATGGCAGTGCGGCTGCCTCGTGGCCACCCCTTTTAAAGGATGCTGGCCACACCCCCTAACTACCCGGATGTCCAAGTCCGGTGGGGGGGGCCCGCAAAGAGCGCGGCGGCCATTTTGGCGCCACGCTTGCATTATCCATATACCGGTGTCTGAGTCTTTCTTTGGGGGGTGCGCCTGCAAAGAGATAATAAAACTAATACAATGTTGAAAGTCAGAATGCTTTTGTCAAGTAATTTGAGTGCAGATTGCTACAGCTGCTCATTCTATTTAAAAACAAATGAGAAAATACTGCAAGTGCAAAGGAACAATAATATTTATGCTGAATAAATTTGGAGATTTCTTTGACTGCAATAATAACATTGTGGTTTCGGGCTGCCACATTCCAAGTCCACAGAAGCTTTAATGATGTTCATCTATTATTGGATCTTTAAATTTTTAAATGAATGATTTTCTTTTTCTCTATTGCAATGTAATGCTCCATTGTATTGTAATGCTCTATTGTTTTTGTTAGCCGCCCTGAGTTATGCAAGCAAGTGGGTGGCATACAAGTTAAACATGATGATTATTATGATTAGGAGGGGAACAAAAGGAAAAAGAAAAAGCAATAAAGAATTTTAAAATCCAGTACAATTTACTAGGTAGTTTCTCCTTCCCATGCAGGCTGTCCAAGCCTGTCTGTATTTCCTTCGGTTTTGTCATGATCAAGTCTTGTACAGCTTGAGTTATTCTGAGCCTCTTGTGTATAACTGAGAAAAACAGGGATCTAGAAATCCAGCACCTGTATATCAAGTCTTTCTTTTGATGACAGGTGCAGACCATTTTTATTAGATAATTTTAAAAAGCCCTGACAGATCTTCCTTTAAGATAGACAAGTCTGCACAATAATTAATGGCCTTTGCAGTACCATTGGTGGCAATTTACAGCATCTCTTTCAGCACTGAAGAGTACTGTCTCTACAACCCTGTGGTTACTTGATGGACGTTTTCTCTCTCTATAACAAGTATTATTTTAAAAGAAGTCAAGATGTGAGCTTTCCAACCACACCATTACTAGGCTTGGATAAGGAACCGATAGTGGGAGAGTGCTTATTGCTACATATCTACCACTCAGTGTTAAATCTCTGCTATCTCTAGCACATTTGTGATATTGTACACTGTACAATCTTACAGGAAGCACTATAAGTAGGGAAATGCAGTAGCCCCAAAATTCAGGTTCAGAATTTGCAGAACACCTGCTGATCAGGGCTTCTGGGAATTGAAGTCTAAGAACATCTGGAGCACCAAAGTTGCCCAACCCTGCCCTAGCTTGTCTCCTCATTGTGCCCTTCTTCATGCAAGCAAGTCCTGGGACATTGGGATCATCTGCCCTAAGGATGTCTGTTGCCATTAAATGACTTGTGTTGCACTCTCAAAACTCAAGAAGACTAGACCATTTGATCAATAATGTTCCAATCTTATCTACCCAGAGGAAGAGTGGCATCAATTGAAGTCTCCAGTGCCACACCATGGAGTGCCTTTTGCTATTCTAGTTCTCTTTCAATCAGATAGAAAGTGGAGTTCTATCAAGTTTTCACATTCTGGATTAGTTGGTGAAGTGGCAATCCCAATTGTTTCCACCTCTCCCCCAAGCCCAGAGCAAAGACACAGACATGTGCCACCTGAGGACTCACCTGCCTCTCCCCGGTAATTCTCTCCACCTGGTCCCTGGGAGGGGAGGCCAAGGGCCGCTGCCGCATCTCCGCCCTCTAAGCCCCGGAGGGCTCAAAAGTGAAGCTGCTGCCGCACTGCCTGCCACGCCACCTAAGGACTCGCCTGCCTCTCCCCGGTGATTCTCTCCACCTGGTCCTGGGGAAGGGAGGTCAAGGGTCATGGCCACATCTCCACCCTCCAAGCCCCAGAGGGCTCAAAAGGGAAGCCGCTGCCTCGCTGCCCTCCATGCCGCCTGAGGACTTGCCTGCCTCCGGGCCACCCAGGCCAGGCCGGAGAACGACACCACGATGCTGTGCCCCTCCCACCATTTCCATCGGCAGGAAGAGGATAAAGGGTGCCCCCAAGGCCACTGGGAGCTCCAAAAAGCCACCGCCACCGCCGCATTGTCGCACCCCTTCTGGCCCTATTTACTGGACTTGGTGGGTCTCCTAGGATGAGGTTTTCCCTTCCGCTCTTTGAAATGTTTTCAAATTATACTGTATTATTAATACTTTGTATTGCTGATGCCTTTGTTTATGGTGCCATATTGTATCCTATTGAATTTTTACTGTTTATGATTGAGTATATGTGTATTGAACTGTGAAACTTTGTACTGTATACGGTATTTTTGCTCTGTCATTCATATCTTATGTAAACTGCCTTGAGTCGGCCATTGGCCTGAGAAAGGTGGTATATAAATGTTAAAATGAGAAAAATGAAAATGACACATTAAGTAGAGTTAACTATGGGCCACAACTTTATTAAACCATTAACTTTACATTGTAAGCTTAAACTGGAACTTTTCTGCATTGGGCCTAAATTGTTTGGGGTCTTGGGATGGAGCTAGGGGCTGATGCCATACCTGAAAATACCTGTAAATTCCAAACCCTAAGAGTGTTCCCTCTCCCAGCTGGTCATTTGGGTTAAACATGACTGATTTCCACCCCCAAGCCTCAGACCTTAGGTGAGTGGCACCAGTGTGTATCCCCCGCGCACCCCACCCACCCCCATCCTGGAACTGAATCTTGGGATCCTGGTATCCCTAATGTTGGTTGCTCTGGGGCCCACTCCAGAAGTGCTCTGGACTTTACCATATTATGATTCTCCCACATTATCCACATGTTGTGATCTGTTTAAAAGAGCCTTCCTATATGGCCATAGAGCCCCACAGAGCCAATTTGGGGTAAGTGTATGTCCGAATCAAAAAATATTTAGCTGTCAGAAGTGAATCAACACAAGTTGATGCCAAATGTCAGTTATACTGAATGCAAACTCTAATGCCATTTTTTCTGCTCCTTCCGAACTTTCAGTTTCTGAAAGGATTTATATTGATCCCACAGTTGCACAATTCTAGCTAATGTTATTGACTTATATTTGTCAAGCTGAGCATGGCACATGCATCTTGTATGCAGCATAAGAAGCTTTTGTTCAGCATGAATACTTTCATGGCTTCACATTCAAAGCATAAAGGTCAGAATTCTGATGAAGATAAATAAATATACAGGTATGTTCAACAGTCTGCAGTGGTTCAAGTGGCTAAGACACTGACTGGGAGGCGGAAGGTCAGCAGTTAGATTCCCGAGTACTGCAAGACGGAATGAGCTCCTGTCTTTGTCCCAGTTCCTGCCAACCTAACAGTTCAAAAGCAAGAAATTGCAAGTAGATAAATAGGGACCACTTCGGTGGGAAGGTAACAGTGTTCCGTGCACTCCGGTGTCTAGTCATGCATGCCACATGATGACAGAAACGTCTGCAGAAGCAGACAGTGCTGGCTCTTTGGCTTTGAAACAGAGATGAGCACTGAACCCTAGAGTTGGATACGACTGGCTTTCAAGCAAGGGAAACATTTACCTTTACCTATGTTCAACAGTAACTACACAAGTAGTTTTGATATTTTGGTAGCAAGTTGACTGTTTTAGTGACTAATGAAACCAGTCCTTGGCAAATCACACAAAAGATGTTCATACAAAATATTTCAGTGTCTAAATCTCCACAAATATGTAGCCCAGATGAGAGTTCATATTTCGTTTTGCAGGCGCACCCCCCCAATAACGGACTCAGACAACATTGAAAGTGGATAACAGCATAGGGCCACATTTATTGATTCAATGCCCTAATCCGAATTATAAATTTGTATTGGTAAAACGACCAATCATAATTCTTAAGGCAAGCAGGCCGAAGTAACACTGGTAAGGTACCACCCCAAAATTGCCAACGGCAATTGGTTACAATGTATCAATTTGTATCAATTTGTTTGTTGACAACAAACAAATTGTTGACCGTAGTCAATATCTAACTCATGACCCCACCCTCTGACTCGTATCTGTAAAATCACGGGGTGATGCATGCTGGCTAGCTATCGCCATCACCCCGTCGCCTGGTTCATCGTTGACCGGACAACGTTTAACTAATTTGTTCCTGTCTAGTGTTGTCCAGTCAATTGCGAACCTGCCGGATACCTGTGGGTCATACTGTTTACCTTACCAGTGCTACCCGCCAATGTGACCAGAGTCAACAGTAGAAACGAAAGGAACCCTTATATCAAACCATAGCAACAGTGTGGGATGGGCAAAAAAGCCAGGACCCGAAAGCCAATGTGGGTCCCAACCAAAAATTCCCACCCGGCCCCGAAGCGACCAAAATATCACACTGTTAACTAGGGAGGGGGTGGAGGGGAAAAACTTCTCCGCTCCGTGGCTGAGGTAAAATGGCAGCGCGGCTGCCTCGTGGCCACCCCTTTTATAAGGGAGCTGGCCACGCCCTAAACTACCCGGATTCTTCGTCCTGTGGGGGGGGGCCCGCAAAGAGCGTGGCGGCCATTTTGGCGCCGCGCTTGCATTGCAGGCGCACCCCCCCAATAACGGACTCAGACAACATTGAAAGTGGATAACAGCATAGGGCCACATTTATTGATTCAATGCCCTAATCCGAATTATAAATTTGTATTGGTAAAACGACCAATCATAATTCTTAAGGCAAGCAGGCCGAAGTAACACTGGTAAGGTACCACCCCAAAATTGCCAACGGCAATTGGTTACAATGTATCAATTTGTATCAATTTGTTTGTTGACAACAAACAAATTGTTGACCGTAGTCAATATCTAACTCATGACCCCACCCTCTGACTCGTATCCGTAAAATCACGGGGTGATGCATGCTGGCTAGCTATCGCCATCACCCCGTCGCCTGGTTCATCGTTGACCGGACAACGTTTAACTAATTTGTTCCTGTCTAGTGTTGTCCAGTCAATTGCGAACCTGCCGGATACCTGTGGGTCATACTGTTTACCTTACCAGTGCTACCCGCCACACGGAGGGGCTTCAAAGAAGGCCTGACGCCCCCCCCAGACCGTCAGCTCGGTCAACAGGCCTGCTCGCCAATCACCCAACAGGAGGTCCATACCTCCTCGCGACAGATGGGCCCCATCCCCTGCATACAAGTCGTAATTTCGTAGGCTAATAGCGGGGTGACGACTGACCTGTCCCCAAGCCTTGTCGGCAAGGAACCGCGCCACCGCCCCGTTGACCGCGCGCCTAGCGCAGTCAAGGGCCAGGAGGTCAATGCCCCCTCTATAAGAATGGCGCGGGATCATGTCCGACCAAACCAGGGTTGTGGCAGGCCAGACGTAGTGCAAGTAAGCAAGGTCCCCGCAAATCGCATGCTTGAGCGATAAGCCGGTGACCTGACCCAAATCATTGCCCCCAAGGTGTATGATGAGAATGTCAGGCGGGTCAGCACTCCTGCTGGAAAACAGGAAAGGCAGCAGCTCCCGCCACAACATCCCAGGCTTACCATGCCATGTGAGACTGGCGTGTTCACCCAGTCCCAGTCGGGGTCCCCACTCTGTCGCCGCAGCGTAACGCGCTGCCCTGTGCACATAGCTGTGGCCCACCAGCCATACTGTCACCGGTGTAACACGACACCCAGGGTCTGTAAGAAAATTAAGAAAAAAGGGGGAAGGTAAGGTGATAGGATTGGTACTCACGGTGGAAGTGGGCACACATAAAACTGAAAACATTGCGAGCCCCACCTCCCCATGCTGCGTATGTCAGCCCCGGAGTACCCAAAAGCAGCTGCTGTAGAGGCTGCCCCAATACAAAACGAATGTGTGCCATAACGGGCACCTGGTAGGCCCACCCTGGTGAGGGCTCTGCCTGTCACCTTCCAAAACTGAAATTTAGTAAGGGGAGACCCATCTTGGTGACAGAAAAACGGGCCATGGTGCATGCCACGCAGTGCCAGGAACTCCTGTAGGGCACCAACCGGACAGATGTCTGCCAAAGAACACCGTAGCAGTCTTACACCACTGCCTACGCCATGCTGATCTGACTTGGAGGAACGTATCCTCAACTGGGCCCAGTCTTTGGCAACATATACATCTCCGAGTTCCAGTGCCCTACAACTTGCATCCGCCTTAGACAGCATCACAAGTTCGCTGATGCGGAGCGCTCCAAAAAATGCCACCGTTGTGGCTGCATGAAAAAGGGCTGCCTCATAATGATCAAAACAGAGGCTTGGCCAGCCCCGGGCCAACTGGGTAAGAACCCCTGGGGAAATAGGGTGCCGATCGTCCGGGCAACGCCCACGCTCGCGCACCCACCCCTCCAAAACATGTCTCACACGGAAGTCAGAGGTGCTGTCCACATGACCCCCCACTTTGGCCATAAAAGCCAGCGCCGAGAGCTTGGATGCTATGGTGCGAGGTGCGAGGCCGAGAGCGTGCAGGTGGACCATGAACCGCAGAACATGGTCAACCGGGATAGGCCAGGTCTCTGGCAGTTGAAATTGAGCAGCAAATGCCCTGAAAGAATTAAATGCTTGTTGATACACCTTACTCGTGCGTGGCGCTAGTGACAGGCCAATCGCCCGGTTCACCTCTCCTTGCCAATGGTCCATATCTCGTCCGGGAGTGGCGAGGGAAATTCCTCTGCATCCGGGGCCAAGGCACGGAACCGGGAGATCTGCAGGCGGGACAAAGCGTCAGCAATATCATTATTAATCCCTGGGACATGCCTGGCTCTGAACAAAACGTTGAGGCGCAGGCAGCGCAGCACAAAATGGCGCACTAGGTCCATAACCCTGGGCGATTTGGAAGTCTGTGCATTAACAATGTGGACAACAGCAGCGTTGTCACACCAGAAATGCACGACCGAGTTGGCCCATTCCTCGCCCCATAGCATCAAAGCCCCTAGTATAGGAAAAAATTCAAGGTATGTGAGATCACGCAGGCGATCCGTGCCTGCCCAGGCCGGTGGCCACCCACCATAGGCCCACTTCCCATTGAAGTACATCCCATAACCCAGGGATCCTGAGGCATCAGACTGGATCTGAAAATTGGGGGATGCCAGGAGGTCAGACCTCCAAAATGAGACCCCATTGAACTCCCTCAGGAACTGTAACCAGACAAACATGTCTGCCCTGATACCTCGGGTAAGTCTAACTCTGTGGTGAGGCCTGGATAACCCTGCCATGGCGTCGCATAAGCGTCGAGCAAAAGCCCTGCCCAGAGCGACCACCCTGCAAGCGAAATTCAGGTGACCATGTAGCACCTGCAGTTCCCTCAGTGATGCCTTGCGCTTGGCCATCAACTCCGAGATAAGGGCCACTATCCTGGACACCTTATCCTCCGGTAACCTAGAAGCCTGCGCTAACGTGTCAATCTCCACCCCCAGGAATACTAACTTGGTAGATGGGCCCTCGGTCTTTTCGGGCGCTAAAGGGACACCGAGTTCCTCCATTAGCGTCTGAAATGTGTTAAGGAGACGTGCGCACGTGTCCCAGCCCCGTTCACCCCCGAATAAAAAGTCATCCAGGTAATGGGCTACAGACCGGGACCCTGACCTGCGGACGAAGGCCCACTCTAAGAAGGTACTAAAGCGCTCAAAGGCCGAGCATGATATGGAACAGCCAAAAGGCATGGCCTTATCAAAATAATATTCGCCCCGAAATTTGAAACCCAGCAACTCAAAGTCGCCCGGGTGCACCGGCAGGAGGCGAAAGGCCGACTTAATGTCGCACTTGGCCAGCAGGGCACCCGGGCCACACGAGCGCACCATGCGCAGCACGTGGTCAAAAGACGTATACCTGACTGAACAAAGGTCATCAGGGATAGCGTCATTGACCGACCGGCCGGCTGGGTAGGATAAATGATGAATAAGGCGAAACTCGCCTTGAGACTTTTTGGGAACCAAACCTAGGGGCGACACCTTAAGGTTGGGGAACGGGGGTGAAGGGAAAGGGCCGGCGACCCTGCCCGCATCCAACTCCTTCCTGATACTGGCAGCAGCCACCTCCTCCCTCCCCTTGAGGGACAAAAGATTGGGGGCATCCTGAGGGGACCTATCACCCATGAAAGGGATGCGGAACCCGTACTTAAAGCCTTGAAGGAGATACTCCCCATCCTCCCCCTTCGGGTACACTGTGAGCCAACGCTCCAACATGTCCACCTTAATTGGGGAGGGGGCCTTTCGGTGAACCAGCTCCATCTGTGGCAGCCTTGCCAGCCCACTGTCCGCCCCTTCCTCTGCCCCGTGTCCCCCCAGGCCTGGGACAGGCAGAGGCTGCGTGGGGGCCCGAACATGTGAGACACTCATGCCGGTATTTGCAATTCTTCTTATTGCAGGAACCATTGGACGAGAAAGCCCAGCACAGCATGCGGGCTGGAACCCCCTGCCCCACCGCTTGGCGGGTAGCCTGTGCTGGGACAGCTCGCTGGACCGCATGTCCGCAATGGTATCTGTCTCCTGGGACGGGGCGCGTGGGTGTCATGTACAGAAGCCAAAGCCTCTGGCACGGCTCGTCCCACCTCATCTCCGGGTGGAGTGGAATCCGCATACGGAATTCCTCGTCATAAGCAAGCCACGAAGGGCCCGGGAAATCAACCATTGCCCTGTATATGTTGTCCAAATATTGGACCATCGGAATAGCCAACTCCGGCCGCGCCCTCAGATACACTGCCATGTAAATTAAATAAGCCGGCAGCCAGTTGGCCCAGGTACGTGGCGGCTTACGACGGCGCGCCTGCTCCTTATCCTTCTCATCCAGTCCCTCCCTTTCCTCCTTGGTGGGCTCTCTATTCAGGAGTGAGAAGATATCTACATACTCCCCCCGCCAAATCTTTTCTTTGGTTGTCTGTGCCAAGTGGTCACCCAGTGGCAAGGAGTACCCCGCAGTTGGCAAGGCCGAAAAAGGCACCACAGACACCGGGAAAGGGGCCTGAGCTAACCCAGCCACCCCCAGTACATTCCCCGGATTGTGAGAAAAACTACCCACCCCAGTGCCCTGGGTGGCAGTTACCGTCGCCGAGTGGAGTGCCGGCTGCTGTGCCACCGCACCACCCGAGCGAGGCCAAGGCCATTGAAAAGCTCCCCCCATAGAAGGAATGTGTGTAGGTGTACTGGCTTGGACCGCATACTCACATGCTGCACCCCCGCGGGCCGCCCCCACCGGGGGTTCCGGCCCACTGGGGGCGTCGGAGCTCACGACCGACGTAGAGCTCATCATCGGGGCCTGACCTGCACTCGTATGCTGGCTGGGGAGCTGCGGGGCAGTGGCCGAAGCCACGCCACTCGCCTGAGGCAGCTCAACCCTGCCTGCCGCCTGTTGTCCTCCCGCTGACGGCGCCGCAAAAGGGACGCCAAAAGGAGCCCCAGCCTGGCTGGCCCGAGCTAAAGACGCTTCGAGGGGCGCAAGGCGGGCCAGTAATGCCTGCACGTCGATCTGGGGCCAAGGGCCGGCCGGCCCGCCAAGTCCGGGCGCGGGTACAGGTCCCTGTACCCCAGGACCCGAATAGGGCCATTGCCCAATACCGAAGCCCGGTAGGGTCGGTGCAGGAACCTGCCAAGGTGGGGGGCCACACCACCCACCCAGGCTAGAAGGCCCAGGAGGAATAGAGGCAGGCCCAACAGGATGGGCAGAGGGAGTAGCGGTGTCCACCGCTCGCGGGCCGCGGGCCGAAGCCCCTGCCGCGCCCGCATTCTGGTGCCCCGCGTCCGGCCAAGGGGCGATAGACCCCATTCCGCCGGGGGCCTGGACAGGCAGCTGCTGGGGAGGTGCAGCTGTGGTCCTCCGACCCGGTTGCGCCTCCTCACAGCTCGAGCCGCACTCGAAGCTGCCTTCTTCTTCGAAGGCATCTCAACGCAGGAGAGGGAAGCCGAAAAGAAGATTCGCCGCCAAAAGGCTTCCCGTAAGGAGCGACGGAGACACAGGGGAAAAACTTCTCCGCTCCGTCGCTGAGGTAAAATGGCAGCGCGGCTGCCTCGTGGCCACCCCTTTTATAAGGGAGCTGGCCACGCCCTAAACTACCCGGATTCTTCGTCCTGTGGGGGGGGGCCGCAAAGAGCGCGGCGGCCATTTTGGCGCCGCGCTTGCATTATGCCTCTAAACTCAGCCTTTTTAAAAATGAAAACTGAAAGTAAAAATTTACGATACACATTCAAGAACAGTCTGCTTTCTGTGATCAAGGTTGTGAGTCCCAAGTTTGGATACAGTTAAATGTATTTATTGATATTATTGGTACACCATCTTTCTCCGCTACTTTTTAAAAAGTCTGCCTGAAGAGGAAGGTCTTTGTCTGATGATGGAAGATCAAGAGGTGATGGACAAATCTGACTTTTCAGGATGGCACATTCCAAAGCATTAAGAAAGAAAAGAATATACCTTTGACTTTCCTTCCTCCCTACCTACATTAGATTATAAATAGATAGATAGATAGATAGATGGATGGATGGATAGATGGAGAGAGAGAGAGAGGTAAGCATACATGTATATTTACAAAATTCATGAACACTTCCTGAATATATAGATATGCTTACCTATAGGGAAGTCTTCCTGAATTTTGTAAATAGCTTTTAGGATACATTTATCAGGGGTTTGGGTGAATTTGGTTTTTAAAATGAATGTCTGTTTACATCTTGTTTAAGTCCTCTCAGTTTGTTCTCTAGCATTGGAAGTGGCATTTCTCTCCCCATCCTCCATTCTTTTCACTCTTTCTCCTTCCGACCACACTAATATCAAGCTGATAATGTTCTCAATTGCTTCCTGCAAAGTGAATTCTGCATGGATAAGAACAGTCCCCTTCTGGCCTATAAATTACAATTTGGAATGTCATGATTTATTTCATAGCAGGGAAGTCCTTAAATGAGTTCTGACAGTGCTATTAATGTTCTGATCCTGATGTGAAGTGCTAGTCAGTACTGCTTAAGTCACTATCCTCAGGAGCCATCAATAAACAGACAATTAAATGGGTGCCATAAGTTAATCAAAGCAGAATTAGCAAAGATGTGGGCAATGGAGGAATTTAGAAATTGCCATGCTGGAGCAGGTTAAGGGATATTTTAGACTAATCGCTTGACTTTGCAAGTATCTGTCCAGTGGGCTTTTAAGTAAAACTAAGTGCTTGGAATGGAGCAAATAATTATAGCAGAGGGATGTAAAAATCTATCAAGTCTCCTTCTGACCCTGTTTCTCAATTTCCTATTGGCATTTTTGCATCATCCGATTTCCATCCCAGGTTGTGAAACCTTTGTTCCCTGCACTGAAACCTGTGAACATTTTTTGAAACGTCCCCCCCTTTAAAACATACCCTTTTTTGCACACCCCTTTCCAAAATATTCATGCTGATATGTACATTTATGAAAGCAAATCTGAGCACATTTCCGAAATGTACAGATATTTATTCCTGGAGCATGATGCTGCATGCATCGTTTCTCTCCAAAATATATTACATGCCATGCAAATTTGCATATAAGCAAGATGTATTACATTCCACTGGTAGTCCTGGGAGACACAAAATTGGATATCGCCACAAGAAATGCCAATCCTACAAATTTATTTTCTTTTTCTTTAAAGAAAATGCCATTGCTTACATGGTCACATGTTTCCAAGATGCAACAAAGACATGAAAAGATGTCTCTTAGGAGATGGCTATATATCAAAAAAAGTAACTTGGAATAACTTCAGGAAGAATTTTTGAAATGTACACACACACACACACACACACACACACAAAGTAGAAGTGAAATATTATCCCAAAATGTAAATAAAGGACAAGATGCTACTTGGTTGATATGGTTCTTTAGGAGGTAAAGATCTCCCTTGCTCAAAAGCCAGTCATATCCAACTCCAGGGGGTGGTGCTTATCTCCATTTACAACCAAAGAACTAGTGTTGTCTGTGTCTGCAGATGTTTTCATGGTCATGTGGCAGATATGGAACACTGCTACCTTTCCTGCTGAAGCAGTACCTATTTGTATACTTGCAATTTCTTGCTTTCGGACTGCTAGGTTGGCAGAAGCTGGGACAGATGATGGGTGCTCAGTCTGGTTAGCAGCACATAGGTCTCAAACTGCTGACATCAAGCTCGACATCTTAACCACTAAGTCATTGTGAACCCTGTACCAAATTTATCAAGAATTGATAGTGGGAGCAAGGAATCCAGCCCTCTGGGTCTTTTGTGAACCCTCAATAATCCATCTATTTCTTTCCATTTCTCCAAAAACATTCATGTTGGTAGCAGCAAACCAAAGCATCCTTTGAGTCTCAGAACACTTGGAAACAATGTTCCCAATTTCCTGTAGAATTCTGCACTACCAGAATGATAATGTAAGATTTTGAGTTCCTCAGTCATTAGTAGGGATGTCAGAAACCCTGGTAATGGCAATCAGAGAACTGGAGCATCAAGAGCTCTGAGAAATTTATTTCCTAGAATCTAATGAGTCCAGAAAATTATGATGAGACTGCCCAATACAGCTGCTGCTTGTTTTACAAGATATGTTTTTTGTACTGGAGGAGAAAATCAACAACAGGGTTCTTCCATTCTGAATTGGACCCAAATCTTTGTAGGTTTTGGGGGACATGAGAAATAATATTTGGACTGGGGAGAGAGATGAGCAAT
Source organism: Bradypodion ventrale (assembly GCA_035047345.1). NCBI lineage: Eukaryota > Metazoa > Chordata > Lepidosauria > Squamata > Chamaeleonidae > Bradypodion > Bradypodion ventrale. The sequence goes on from JAWDJE010000003.1 coordinate 28,080,032, forward strand.
TTGTAACTTTCCCAAGTTCAAAATATATTGAAAAGCACTAAATTCAGCTACAGGTGAAGTAGGAAAGTATTTTCCACAGCTACATCTGGCTAGCTTCTTCACAAAGTTGAGATAAACCAGGCATACAGCCAGTGGCTCCTAGCAATAACAGCTGGTCGCTCTTTTGTTTTTACCAATGGCTGATTGTTTACTTGTTTAACACGTTTAAATGTGGCATCTTTGTTGTTTTATAAAATCAATGTGATAACCCAGTCCACATACAAATCAAATAATCTGATTCCAACAGCTTGCTGTATGGCTGAATTTTTTCAGCTACACACAAAACTGCAATCTAGTTCTCTTTTACTGAGGCCACCCAGCTGCTAAATGTATCATTCTTCAACAACCTTGACACCAAAGAAGAGAAGTAGAAAAAAAAGAAGTAAACACTTGCAGTCCTCCAATCTTTCTTCAGATGCCCCATCTTGACCTCTTCTTCTGCAGTAGTAAACAAGCTTAAACCTCCACTGACTTAAAAAAAAACCCTTAGCCTTTCCTTTCCAGTTTTCCTGGCTGGATACCAGAGAGAAGGACATCAAATTACTCATATGAACTCTGCGATTTCAAGTCATTTGTTGCATTCCAATTTCTGAGTGTTGTTTAACTTGGAAGAGCTCTCTTAGGGAACCTTTTGCGGCTTAGCTTTGCTTGGGAGAATTTGCTTTGTGATTTTCCCATGCGTCAGCTTGGACAGAGACCTCTTAGAAGTTAGTTAAGTTTTATAACAAAGCAGTGGAACAAAGCACTGGTTATTCTACTCATCGGTTTAAAATGGTAACCCTCCTATACATTTGAACTAGAAGCATAAAAAGCTGTCCTACATCAGATTGTCTCACCTATTTTCTCTTCTGTCATCCAAACAGACTATTTCACCCCCATGCCCCATCCAATCCTTTTTAATCTGCAGCTGTCAGAAATTAAAGCTAGGGAATGCTACACACAATACTTGCATTCTTTTTCTGACTGTCAAAGAGAGGTCAAGCAATTCTTTACTCCCTGCATGTGTGTTCATAAATCTAATTCTTTACAAACTGGATTTAGCAGTAATTGGATTCTGATGACTTTCCACGCAAGCTCATTTGTTAGTGTAATAAACAGAAGATGAGATTGAAAACTTCATGGGGAGACATAAAATGGTTGTACTTACCTATCTGGTTAGAAGCCTTTTATAACTGAGTACTTTAACTCCTGGTTTTGAATCCCAGTGTAGCCAACCATGTGTTTTGGAACTGAATTATTTTTTCCCCACAACTTCCTCAGCTTTAACAGCCTTAGAGCAAAAAGGTGCATCACAGTTTCTCCATATTGGGAAAAGCTGTATCTGCCAGATAGATTCTGGCCATGGGAATTGCACCCCTATCCACCAAGAAAGAGAAGACACCTTTAGCTGGGTTAATAACTGGCACTTTATTTAATCTTATGAACTCTGGCAGGAAACACATTCTGCACTGCGGTAGTAGCACAGGAATGTAACTGTTTACGCAGAATCCTGTTGCAATAGTCAAATTTATTACCTCCAATTCTGATTTACTTAATTATGTTTTACCTAATATATTTCCAGTACAAAGCTGTCAAACTTCCATACGGACAGTTTACTAACCTAGTCATCTCCAAACAGGCCATATGCCTCCTCCTATCTGGCCTGTACCAAAATTTCCTTAACATTTTAATTCCCAATTGACCCGATTGTTACCCATTCCCGTGCTACATGCCAAAAGTGATGGAACAACAAACACCTACCCTGTAACACCAGTGTGGGAGGGGCAAAAAAACCAGGACACCACAGCCAATCAGAGATCCAAGCAAAAAATTTCCCTCCGGTCTGTAATAATGCAACCAAGGAATCACACTAGTGCAGAGGGAGGGCAGGCAAACAACCATCAGAATCTGTTAGGGGAGAAGAAGGACACAAAATGGCACTCAGAGCTGAGTCATCCCCTTAAATAGGCCTGGCTCCGCCCCCACTCTGACCACAACATGGTGGTGTGTCTCTCTGTCGGGAGTAGTGCAAAAGCCTTGGGTGCACCTATATTTGATGTGGTTGGTTTTTGAGAAAAAATGGTCACAGAATAACTTTTCCAAGTTCTATACATATGGATTTAAAGACAGTCTAGGAAGAGTTCAAAGCAAGGAACTTTGGCTATGATCTCACATTCCCATTCTTCTGGTCTATGGTTCCATACAGTTGAAATATTGAATAAGTCCCTAATGTACATGCATGCATGAGTCTGGCATGCCTTAACCCACAACCTTCCTTCTTGGACAGCCACCACAACCAACAACGAAGCATGCTGGAAACTGAAATACAACCACATGCAATGGTCCTCACTTTGCTTACTTTTGTCTTATGGTAGTATGGCCAAAACAGGCTACACCAATTGTTTTCAGTTGTTGTAGATCAACATTAGAGATAATCCTTCCTTCACTCCCAACTAGTCAGTCCCCAAGAGACAGAAATTTAAAAAGAAAGACAGAATGAAATTGAGGTAGAAAGCAATGCAATGTTCTCAAATATTGGAATAAGACATTAGAATTCTTATTAAACATTTTGAGTAGTACAAGCTACTGGATTTATTGCCCTTAATGTAATCCATGAAATTGTGTTTTGTCCCTGACTTCTTGGGTTTATCCATAGAATTGATGATCTTGTTATGTTGCTTATGTATATTTTCCCCTCCTTTGTGCTTTAAAAATAATATCCAAGTGATACACTTTTAATTTTTTTTTGAGGAGAACCCATTTAAAGTTTGTGAGCAGGTGTTGGTATTTATTTTTATCTGTTTTCAAAAGTGCAGAGGTAATATGCAATCCTACTGATCTTTGAAATAAAATAACTTTTCAACAGAATAATTTTTACACTCCTGATGTGCACAGGTAATTTCCCAGGAGGAATCTAATGCTTCTCTTTAATCCTTTAGAACACCCAGTGGGACACAGATTAATGGAACTAGATGGCCAGCCTTCACCACCACTGAACAAAAATACTTAACATTAAGCACAGATGCTTCAAAGATTCAGACAAAATTGCGCGCCCAGCAGTGCCGATTCTGGAATATATTTTTTCCCAAAGTCCTGGAGATGACAGGTAATTTTAGGGGCAAATATAGGCATGTACGGTAAATTGGTTAATACAAGGACACTTTACTGCTACTAAATTTCAATTTCAGTTTCATGGCTTTTTATGGGTATGAACTATTTGGGTAAAATTCAAAGCATGTTGTTCTTTAAAGAGGACTTCCTCAACTTAAATAACATGCTTTTAAATTAATTGTATAATATATGGTTTTGTACACATCCCACCACTTTTCCTTGGCCTCATTCATAGAAGATTTGTGTTTGATTGTATAAGTGCCAAGAATGGGTCCTACACAAAATCTGCAGGAAGGAACACCTGCATTCCTACATACAGAGTTGAGGATTCTTGTGCATAGTTTACCTATGAGATGGTCATGATACACATAAATATGTTCTAGGCAGCCTCTTATCGCAGTCAGCCCCCTGAGCTTCTCATGTTTCAGCAAAAGCCCAAAGAAAGCCACCATAAGGTAACCCTTCCCATAAGCCTTGTTAAATAAAGTAAGGCTAGGCAACCACGGAATCAAGAGTGAGAAAGAGATATGTTATGGAAGAAAAATAAACACAAATACAGCACCCTCAGCCATCTTGTAGTTTTACGGCAAGTTCAAAAATATAATCAGAAAAAAATCAAAGAAGGCTGATAATGAATCAGAAAAATATTTTTGGGGGAATTTGGGTGACAAATTAAAGCACAGCATTTGTTTCATGTTTTTCCTGAACCTCAACACAACAGTGGCTTTGTTCATATCTAAAATAGAAGGACTTATAGGCAAGAGAGACATTGGAAGTATCTTCTGTAATATAAGCAAAATGTGCCTACAACAATTCTTCTCAAATGCAATATTTTGGAGAAGATGCTATACCCTGAAGAATAACAAGCAACACAGAGAGATTTATTTTTCTTACTCCTCTAGAAATAGAATGCAACTTACCTGCATTATTTGTAAAATCCCTCTATTTTGGAGAAGAGTGGTCGCTACTTCTATGCCATCACCACCAGAATGTCCTAGAATAGGTAAGCCCAAACTACAGCCACAGGCCGGATATGGCCCCAAAGCCATTCCATCAAGCCCACGATGCCCTCACCAAACCAGGAAGTGAATACATATGTTTATGTGCATGTGTGGATGTGTCCGTATTCACTTCCTGGTTTGGAGCGGACATGCTCGCACAGAAGTGTCCGCACCAAACCAGGATATGAATATGGATGCTTTTGTGCATGTGTAGAAGCATCAGAGCCAAACCAGGAAGTGAATGCAGATGTGCATGTGCAAACACGCCCACTTCCAGGGTTGTGGTCTGGTCCACTCAGCTGTTCCGAGGGTGTGGTCAGGCCCCTAGCACAAAAAGTTTAGGCACCACTGTCCTAGAATGACCCAAGAGAGAGGACACTATGGAGGAATCAAAATTGTAGCTTGTCTACCAACACAGCTGCTGATATGGCCATGTAAAACCGCAAAACCTTTAGGAGAGGAAAGAATGAAGTAGTGCTAAAGTTACTGCTGATGGCAAAAAACAACAACAACAACAACAACAACAACCCTTTTGGATAATTTATCCTCTTGGGCTAATTGGGTGGAATTGCCACTCACAGTGTGTCTGTCTCCAAAGAGTGTGAGGATTCTGCGAGACCATTTGTTCACAACTAGGATGCAAGTCTTTTTCCACCTCTTCATCCTCAGTAGAATCCTTGTGAATAGCTTGTCTAAGAGAGGGTGAATCACAGGTCAAGCTTCAGACATCAACTATTTTGATCCTGTACCTCCTTTGCTCAGATATGCATCTCAGACTTGCAAGTTAAACTCTATTGGCAACCAGTTGCAAAAGAAAGCACACGGTAATATAGGAAGCAGAGGTAAGGAGAAACACTTCTAGGAAACAAACTTTTTTCACCAGTTAAGAGAACACTTCTTCGAAAGATATGCTAATCTGGTTTTTAAATGCAATATTCTAACCACTCTGGTACCCATAAATTCAGGAAACTGTATCAGTGGTCTTTGTTCTCCAGTATTCTCAAATACAATTTCTCTGTATTCCCCAAGTATGTCGGATAAGAGCCAAAACTGTGGGCTTTGATTTCCCTTTTCATAAAGCAGCTCTGTTTTGTATGTTTGGTTCTTTTATTTATTTATTTATTTTCTATACTGCCCATCTGGGTGTTATCTCACTCTGGGTGGCGAACAAACAGAAAATAAATAACAACAATACCCACAAAAAATCAAAACCCACCACCAACAAATGCATCATAGACCAGGTATTGTCAACCTGTGGTCCACAGGCCAGATGTGGTCCACAGCACATTTCATGTGGCCCCCCACACCACTTCCACCACACCAGGAAGTGCCATGTGGTGGAGGAAGGGCAAACTGGCCATCCAGCTCCTGAAGCTGTCTGAGGGAGCGTGACCTGTCCCCTTGCTTAAAAAGGTTGAGAACTCCTGTCATAGACTAAACTAAACTAAACTAAAATAAAAATAATTGGTGTCAGAAGACATCGGGACTAAACCTAACTGGGTAATTTATCAATAGGGGAACAACAACTTTTTGTATACTTATACAAAGTTGAGTATCATGTAGCATAGCCTTCTGATCTAGATTGTCTCTGTCTCTTCTACTGTAATCTAGCAAATGAGTTGGATTACGGTAGATAGCTTCTTTCAATAGTTCTTCAGATAGGATTCCCAGATGTGGAGGACATATTGCTCTTGATTTGACTTTTGTAAGATTTTATCATTTCTCACATCATGACATTCCATCTTTTATAAGTAGCCTAAAATAATTCCCACCCCACCCGCAAAGACGAAACCAAAAGACACCTAACATCCTGCCAGTATGTTACAAATGAATATGGATGATTTTCTGGGGAGAAACGGCTATATTAGGTGTTTGAAGAAATGTTTTGCTTGATCTTAACCTATTGCTCACAAAAAATATGACAGGAGACACCATCTGTTTCATGATGATACTGATGAGCAAATGTGCTACATATGACCAAACATTCTGTGACATAATCCACATCCATAAAGGTGTCTGCATTATGCAGGAAGCCAGACAGATAAACTTCCCTAACAGGGAAGGGGATTGAAATAAGGTCTTGCTCTAAATCTGCCAGAAAGTAGAAACATACATAATTTATCCATGTATTATAAGATGTGCATGTTTGTAATGAGCAGTGGAAGAATACTTTCTTTTAATTTAGACCAGTGACCAGTGGCACTGTTTTATGTGTGTATGCAACAGTGCGTGCCATGGAATGTTATTTATCAAAAATGTGTGTTAAAAATCTCATTTTATATATGTATATGTGCCAGCAGGGTATGAATTAGAATTTTTTTTTGGTCAAGGTGACCTGGAATGAATTTAACTCCTATTTTTCCTTCTTCTTCATCCTGTCTTACCAAAGGCTGGTGGTTATCATCATGACTTTGGATGTGGCAGCTTTGGCCAACAATGTTGTGTTGTGCTGCATGCAATCAGATCTCCTAGTTTCTTCAGTCTAGAAGTCCTTGTTCTTTTGGCTCTTCTCTTCTCATTTATTTTGTTAGAAATATTGTAACATCACATACAATAGTTGCAGAGAGGAAAGTAGCCTTGCTGGCACAATGGTTAAACTGCTGTATTGCAACCAAAACAACTGACGTTGTGAATCCAATCCTGACCAGGCTCCAGGTTGACTCAGCCTTCCATCCTTCTGAGGCCGGTAAAGTGAGTACCCAGCATGGGTACTCTGGGCTGTTCACATTGTAATTAGCATTTTGCCCTCAACATGTTGGGTACTCATTTTACCAACTTCAGAAGGATGGAAGGTTTAGTCAACCTTAAACGCCGTTGGGATAGAATTCACAAAGTTAGTAATATAGCAGTTTAACCACTGCACTGCACCATGATCTGTCATCCCGTCCATGTATTATAAGATGTGCAGGGAAAATCTATAGTTTGTTGTCTCTGCTCCCTGCCCCTACTTCATAGTAATGGGAACTGGAAGTGCTTGATCTCCAGGTCCTGCCAAAATTTATTCTCCTTCTCATAGAGGAGAATCTGATTTCATGACTTGTATTTCAAGTGAGAAATCAAAATATACCCACTGAGATGAAACATATAATTCAGTTTCAAACAGTGATACATCTAGAAATGTATATAATAACAATAGTAATTATACTTATATACTGCCCCACAGTGCTTAGAACACTTGGAGGGGCAGATCATAAGGGAATTAGGATTTTGTTTCCAACATAATGGGTACTCACTTTACTGGCCTCAGAGGAATGGAAGGCTGAATCAACCTTGAGCCCATTGAGGTAAAACTCAAATTGGGAGCTAAGTTAAACCATTGTGCCATAAGGGATCAGTATCTCTCTCCACCTTCCAAACAAAGCTTTATGAATGGCATGGTAAAAATTTGAGGAAGCACTTTGCATCAAAATGTCAGTTCCCTGAGAATCCACAGACTTCATCCACATCTCTTTAAGTGCAGCATGTATGTACAGATGGATTATGACACAACCAGATTGACAAGGTGATTTATCTGAAGCCATTACTGTTTGATATTCCAGAGAAACTGCAAGCGCGGCGCCAAAATGGCCGCCGCGCCCTTTGCGGGCCCCCCCCACAGGACAGAGAATCCGGGTAGTTAGGGGCGTGGCCAGCTCCCTTATAAAAGGGGTGGCCACGAGGCAGCCGAGCTGCCATTTTGCCTCAGCGACGGAGCGGAGAAGTTTTTTCCCTGCGTCTCCGTCGCTCGTTAGCTTACCGGGAAGCCTTTTGGCGGCGAATCTGCCTGGCTGGCTTCCCTTTTTTGATTCAGGAGAGATGCCTTCGAAAAAGAAGGCAGCTTCGAGTTCAGCTCGGGCGGTTAGGAGGCGCAACCCAGGTCGGAGGACCGTGGTGCCGCCTCCTCAGCAGCCACCTTTGCCACCCCCGGCCGGGGCTGGTGGAATGGGGTCTATCGCCCCTTGGCCCGATCAGAGTGCGGGCGCGGAGGGCACTCTGGCCCGCGGCCCGCGAGCGGTGGACACCGCTCCTCCTCCTGCCCACTCCGTCGGGCCTATTTCTTTTGGGCCGCAGCCTCTCCCGGGGCCCTCTAGCCTTGGGGGGTGGCCCGGCTCCCTGCCTTGGCAGGTTTCTTCACCAGCCCTACCGGGCTTTGGCGCTGGCCAATGGCCATATATGGGCCCTGGGGCACAGGGAACGGTCCCCATGCCAGGATCAGGCGGGCCGGCCGGCCCTTTGCCCATGGTCAATGTGGACACCTTACTGGCCCGCATTGCGGCCCTGGAGGCGTCTTTGGCCCGGGCCAGTCAGGCAGGCGCCCCATTCGGGGTACCTTTGGAGGCGCTGTCGGCAGCAGGACAACAGCCGGCGGGGAGGGTTGAGCTGCTGCAGGCGGGTGGCGCGGCTCCGGCCACTGCCTCGCAGCTCCCCAGCCAGCAACCTGGTGCGGGTCAAGCCCCGGTGATGAGCTCTACTTCGGTCGTGAGCTCCGACGCCCCCAGTGGGCCGGAACCCCCAGTGGGGGCGGCCCGCGGGGGTGCAACATGTGAGTATACGGTGCAAGCAAGTACATCTACACACATTCCCAACATAGGGGGGGCCTTTCAGTGGCCTTGGCCTCGCGCGGGTGGTGCGGGGGCCGCGCTGCTGGCGACCCACCCGGCGACAACGACTGCCACCATGCCCACTGGGGTGGGCCTCGGTCCTTATACTGCTGGGAATGTCCTGGGGGTGGCAGGGTTGGCTCAGGCCCCTTTTAATAGGCCGGCTGTCCCCTTTTCGGCTTTGCCAACGGCAGGGTATTCCTTGCCATTGGGTGATCACTTGGCACAGGCTACCAGAGAAAAGATATGGCGAGGGGAGTACGTAGATATCTTCTCACTCCTGAACAGAGAGCCCACCAAGGAGGAAAGGGAGGGTCAGGACGAGAAGGATAAGGAGCAGGCACGCCGCCGTAAGCCGCCGCGTACCTGGGCCAACTGGCTCCCTGCTTATTTAATATACATGGCGGTGTACTTGAGGGCGCGGCCGGATTTAGCTATAACCATGGTCCAATATTTGGACAACATATATAGGGCAATGGTTGATTTCCCGGGCCCCTCATGGCTAGCCTATGATGAGGAATTCCGTATGAGGATTCCCCTCCACCCTGAGATGAGAAGGGACGAGCCGTGCCAGAGACTGTGGCTATTGTATATGACACCCACACGCCCTGCCCCGGGGGATAGATACCATTGTGGACATGCGGTCCAGCGAGCGGCTCCAGCGCAGGTGACCCGCCAACCGGCGGGGCAGGGGGTTCCAGCCCGCCTGCTGTGCTGGACTTTCTCGTCAAATGGTTCCTGCAATCGAAAGAACTGCAGGTATAAGCATGAGTGTCCCACATGTTCTGGTCCCCACGCAGCCTCTGCTTGTCCCAAGCCTGGGGGGGCGCGAGGCAGAGGGAGGGGTGGACAGTGGGCTGGCAAGGCTGCCACGGATGGAGCTAGTTCTCCAAAAGGCCCCCTCCCCAATTAAGGTGGACATGCTGGAGCGCTGGCTCGCATCGTACCCGAAGGGGGAGGACAGGGAGTATCTCCTTCAAGGTTTTAAGCAGGGATTTCGTATCCCTTTTATGGGTGACAGGTCCCCTCAGGATGCTCCCAACCTTTTATCCCTCAGAGGGAGGGAGGAGGTGGCTGCGGCCAGCATTAAAAAGGAATTAGACGCGGGCAGGGTCGCTGGACCTTTCCCCGCACCCCCGTTTCCCAATCTTAAGGTCTCTCCATTGGGTTTGGTTCCCAAAAAGTCCCTGGGGGAGTTTCGACTTATTCATCATTTGTCCTACCCAGCAGGCCGATCGGTCAACGATGCTATACCTGATGACCTTTGTTCGGTCAGGTATACATCGTTTGACCATGCGCTGCGCATGGTGCGCTCGTGTGGCCCGGGTGCCCTGCTGGCCAAGTGCGACATTAAGTCGGCTTTTCGCCTCTTGCCGGTGCACCCGGGCGACTTTGAATTGCTGGGTTTTAAATTTAAAGGGGAATATTATTTTGATAAGGCCATGCCTTTTGGCTGCTCCATATCATGCTCGGCTTTCGAGCGTTTTAGTACCTTCCTAGAGTGGGCTTTCGTCCGCAGGTCAGGGTCCCGGTCTGTAGCCCATTACCTGGATGATTTTCTATTCGGGGGTGAAAGGGGCTGGGACACGTGCGCACGTCTCCTCAATACATTTCAGACGCTAATGCAGGAACTTGGTGTCCCTTTAGCGCCCGAAAAGACCGAGGGCCCATCGACCAAGTTAGTATTCCTGGGGGTTGAGATTGACACAGTAGCGCAGGCTTCTAGGTTGCCGGGTGATAAGGTCTCCAGGATAGTGACCCTTATCTCCGAATTGCTGGCCAAGCGTAAGGCATCCCTGAGGGAACTTCAGGTGCTACATGGGCACCTTAATTTTGCTTGCAGGGTGGTCGCACCGGGCAGGGCTTTTGCCCGGCGTTTATGCGACGCCATGGCAGGGTTATCCAGGCCCCACCACAAAGTCAGGCTTACCCGGGGTATCAGGGCAGACATGTTCGTCTGGTTGCAATTCCTGAGGGAGTTTAACGGGGTCTCATTTTGGAGGTCTGACCTCCTGGCATCCCCCAATTTCCAGATCCAGTCTGATGCCTCAGGATCCCTGGGTTATGGGATGTACTTCAATGGGAAGTGGGCCTATGGTGGGTGGCCACCGGCATGGGCAGGCACAGGTCGCCTGCGGGATCTCACATACCTGGAATTTTTTCCCATTCTGGGGGCTTTGATGCTATGGGGCGAACAGTGGGCTAATTCAGTGGTGCATTTTTGGTGCGACAATGCTGCCGTTGTACACATTGTCAATGCACAGACTTCTAAATCGCCCAGGGTTATGATCTAGTGCGCCATTTTGTACTGCGCTGCCTGCGCCTCAACGTCTTGTTCAGGGCCAGGCATGTCCCAGGGGTTAATAACGATATTGCTGACGCTTTGTCCCGCCTGCAGATCTCCCGGTTCCGCGCCTTGGCCCTGGATGCGGAGGAATTTCCCTCGCCACTCCCGGACGTGATGTGGACTATTGGCAAGGAGAGGTGAACCGGGCGATTGGCCTGTCACTAGCGCCACGCACGCGTAAGGCGTATCAACAAGCATTCAATTCGTACAGGGTTTTTGCTACTCAATTTCACTTGCCAGAGACCTGGCCTATCCCGGTGGACCATGTTCTGCGGTTCATGGTTCACCTGCATGCACAGGGCCTCGCACCTCGCACCATAGCATCCAAGCTCTCGGCGTTGGCTTTTATGGCCAAAGTAGGGGGTCATGTGGATACCACCTCTGACTTCCGTGTGAGACACGTTTTGGAGGGGTGGGTGCGCGAGCGCGGGCGTTGCCCGGACGACCGGCACCCTATTTCCCCAGGGGTTCTTACCCAGTTGGCCCGGGGCTGGCCAGGCCTCTGTTTTGATCATTATGAGGCAGCCCTCTTTCATGCAGCCACAACGGTGGCATTTTTTGGAGCGCTCCGCGTCAGCGAACTCGTGATGCTGTCTAAGGCGGATGCAAGTGGTAGGGCACTGGAACTCGAAGATGTCTATGTTGCCAAAGACTGGGCCCAGTTGAGGATTCGCTCCTCTAAAACAGATCAGCATGGCGTAGGCAGTGGAGTGAGACTGCTACGTTGTTCTTTGGCAGACATCTGTCCGGTTGGTGCCCTACAGGAGTACCTGGCACTGCGTGGCACGCACCACGGCCCGTTTTTCTGTCACCGAGATGGGTCTCCCCTTACTAAATTTCAGTTTTGGAAGGTGACAGCCAGAGCCCTCACCAGGGTGGGCCTACCAGGTGCCCGTTATGGCACACATTCGTTCCGTATTGGTGCAGCCTCTACAGCAGCTGCTTTTGGGTACTCTGGGGCTGACATACGCAGCATGGGGAGGTGGGGCTCACAATGTTTTCAGTTTTATGTGCGCCCACTCCCGCCATGAGTACCAATCCAGTCACCTTACCTTCCTTTTTCTCAATTTTCTTACAGACCCTGGGTGTCGTATTACACCGGTGACAGTATGGCTGGTGGGCCACAGCTATGTGCACAGGGCAGCGCGTTACGCTGCGGCGACAGAGTGGGGACCCCGACTGGGACTGGGTGACCACGCCAGTCTCGCATGGCATGGTAAGCCTGGGATGTTATGGCAGGAGCTGCGGCCTTTCCTTTTTTCTGGCCTGGGGGCTGACGCGCCTGACATTCTAATCATCCACCTGGGGGGCAATGATTTGGGCCAGGTCACCGGCTTATCGCTCAAGCATGCGATTTGCGAGGAACTCGCCTACTTGCATTATGTCTGGCCTGCCACAACCCTGGTTTGGTCGGACATTGTTCCGCGCCATTCTTACAGAGGGGGCGTTAACCTCCTGGCTCTTGACCGCGCTAGGCGCGCGGTCAATAAGGCAGTGGCGCGGTTTCTTGCCACCAGGGCTTGGGGACGGGTTAGTCATCACCCCGATATTAGTCTGCAAAATTATGACCTGTATGCAGGGGATGGGGTCCATCTGTCGCGAGGAGGTATGGACCTCCTGTTGGGTGACTGGCGAGCAGGCCTGTTGACCGAGCTGACGGTCTGGGGGGGGGGGCGTCAGGTCTTCTGTGAAGCCCCTCCGTGTGGCGGGTAGCACTGGTAAGGTAAACAGTATGACCCACAAGTATCCGGCAGGTTCGCAATTGACTGGACAACACTAGACAGGAATAAATTAGCTAAACGTTGTCCGGTCAACGACGAATCAGGCGAGGGGGTGATGACGATTGCTAACCAGCATGCATCACCCCTGTGATTTCACGGATACGCGTCAGAGGGTGGGGTCATGAGTTAGTTATTGACTACGGTCAACAATTTGTTTGTTGTTAACAAACAAATTGATACAAATTGATACATTGTAACCAATTGCCGTTGGCAATTTTGGGGTGGTACCTTACCAGTGTTACTTCGGCCTGCTTGCCTTAGGAATTATGATTGGTCGTTTTACCAATACAAATTTATAATTCGGACTAGGGCATTGAATCAATAAATGTGGCCCTTTGCTGTTATCCACTTTCAATGTTGTCTGTGTCCGTTATTGGGGGGGTGCGCCTGCAATGCAAGCGCGGCGCCAAAATGGCCGCCGCGCCCTTTGCGGGCCCCCCCCCACAGGACAGAGAATCCGGGTAGTTAGGGGCGTGGCCAGCTCCCTTATAAAAGGGGTGGCCACGAGGCAGCCGAGCTGCCATTTTGCCTCAGCGACGGAGCGGAGAAGTTTTTTCCCCTCCACCCCCTCCCTAGTTAACAGTGTGATATTATGGTCGCTTCGGGGCCGGGTGGGAATTTTTGGTTGGGACCCATATTGGCTCCGGGTCCTGGCTTTTTTGCCCATCCCACACTGTTGCTATGGTTTGATACAGGGGTCTTTCTGCGTTTCTACTGTTGACTTTGGTCACATGGGCGGGTAGCACTGGTAAGGTAAACAGTATGACCCACAAGTATCCGGCAGGTTCGCAATTGACTGGACAACACTAGACAGGAATAAATTAGCTAAACGTTGTCCGGTCAACGACGAATCAGGCGAGGGGGTGATGACGATTGCTAACCAGCATGCATCACCCCTGTGATTTCACGGATACGCGTCAGAGGGTGGGGTCATGAGTTAGTTATTGACTACGGTCAACAATTTGTTTGTTGTTAACAAACAAATTGATACAAATTGATACATTGTAACCAATTGCCGTTGGCAATTTTGGGGTGGTACCTTACCAGTGTTACTTCGGCCTGCTTGCCTTAGGAATTATGATTGGTCGTTTTACCAATACAAATTTATAATTCGGACTAGGGCATTGAATCAATAAATGTGGCCCTTTGCTGTTATCCACTTTCAATGTTGTCTGTGTCCGTTATTGGGGGGGTGCGCCTGCAAATAGTAAATGTAGATCCAAATCATGTACCACAAAGACCTCTGGTCAATCTGCAAGGTTGTGTTGTTCTCCCCAAACCATCAAACCATATTTATCATCACCATCAGTCAGGAAGATGTTTGCAGGTGCAATGCTGATGAGGAGCCAGGTAAAAGAAAAGACATTTGTTTTCCTGACCGGTGTAGGCTAATAAATTCTCCTGTACCTTAAATAAAATGTGGCCAGTGGCCAGGTGCAAGTCTCTATTCCTCTAACTTCACAAGGTCATGTTGACACTTGCTATTCTTTCTGCATATAGTTATGTAAAAAACCCAAAGATGTGAGAGGTAGCTTAGTGATAGTTTGTTCCATTATTAAATATTTGAAGATGATTATCAAATCACATCTCAATCTTCTCTTCTCAAAGTAAACATGCCAAATGACTTCAAA